>JARZZO010000008.1:43933613-45183613 GCA_030544215.1 Zantedeschia hybrid cultivar
TTCTTATTCTTACTTGTAAGGGGTTTCCTGTGTGTTTTCTTAGCAGCTTTGCTCCTTTATGTATCTTTTACTTAATTATCAATGAATTGTGATCTATTGGTCACCTTAAAAAAAAACACTTTGAGAAGGCCTAGGGAGTATTTTTGTATACCATTTCTGGCGGAGATACTGAGATATAACCTGACTTCATATGTGGTGCTGTTTTAGTTATAAAGGGTTGGCCACTCATAGATTGTGAGAAAAAAAATATGCATTTGCTTCTTCGTTGGAAGCTTGACAGTTCATTTCCTGCATGGTTCTTCTCAACCTTTGTTCTTGGCTTTCTTGACAGGTGGAAATTCTAAGACATTGATGGTTGTCAATATCTGTCCCAGTGCTTCTAATCTGTCCAGCACTTTGTTATCCCTCAATTTCTCTGCTAGAGCACGAAGTGCTGAAATAAGTCTCGGAAATCGAGATACAATTAAGAAATGGAGAGATGTGGTAAGCACCTCTCCTACCATGTGATAATTCGATTGTTCATACCTCAATAGCTTCTATTGCATGAGTTTTAGATTTTCATTTAGCAGTTAGGAGATTTCATATTTTGACTAATGCTACAGGCAAATGATTCTCGTAAGCAGCTATATGAGAAGGAGAAGGAAGTCCATGACCTAAAGCAAGAGATTTTAAGTCTGAAGCTGGCACTAAAGGAGGCCAATGATCAATGTAGTCTCCTATTTAATGAAGTTCAAAAGGCCTGGAAAGTTTCTTTTACACTCCAGGCAGATCTGAAGGTTATTGAATGGATTTTTTTCTGTTTTGTAAAATATTCTACTTGCAGATATTATTGTTTCACATTCGACACACCTGCGATGCAGATCCACTCCATTAAGTGCTTTATTCATACATGCATTGAATAGATCTGCACTCCAAGGAGGGAGGGAGGGAGGGAGGGAAGGGCATTTACCCTAGGTGGTAAGTTGAATTACCTAGGTGACTGTACTGAGTGGCGAATCAATTGCAACAAAATTTCAGTTCCTCAGGGACATTAGTAATATGTGAAAAACATGCTTTTGTTGAGCATTTTAATTTCATCTAGTCAGAAAGGAATGAGGGAAATAGGCGTAATTGTGATTCTGACAACTTATAATGGAAAGTGGCTGTTGAATTGGATAGACGGCTAACCTTGGTACTGGTTACTAAATGAAATTCTTGACATGTTTGATCAAGCATCATAGCCATTGACTTGCAAGTCTCCGGTAGTATATTCTACTGGCTTGAAGGTATGTACAGAGACAAAAATCCAGCTTCATATTACAAACTTTCTTTTCCTATGAGGTGATAGATACAGCATATACATCATGTATGTATGTATTGTTAAAGCTAAAGCTATAAGACTTTTGGAAGGGTGAGGTGCAAGTTGATCTTCAGATTAGAAAGTTTTGGTTCTAGGAAGATGGGTTTGTCCAGATTGTCACAAATGCAGGGGCAGAAGTTTCTTTGGAAGTAGCTTTATGGTTAGGCTTTGACTCCAAATGTATTCAAGTTACCAATTCTTAAGGAAATAACTAAGTCATGCAGTTTTTACTCATTCAACAGTACCCAAATCAGTAAAACTCAAGTATAGCAGATAAACATCGGATCCCAGAAATTACTAGAAATCATTAAAACAAATAAAAACACCTCCATCTTTCATTAAGAGGTTGTCTTTCATTGGTTATCGTCTTTGGATCTAAGTTGTGTCTTTTAGTTGTGGTTCTTTGGGTTTCTTAGTTAATGGATACTCTCATAGTTATAGTTCATTGTGATATTATATGGCTATATACATAAACATATCTAATAAAGTACCTTTCACTATTGATCACATCTTAGTTCTCATTGTTTAATCATTTTGAGTAGAGAAGTGGGCTTTAGTCATCTTTCATGGTTGGCTCCATAGAGCTTGATAGCAGAATGGGTTACGATGGATTAGTTATTCTGGATTGCTTATTCCAGAATAAGGAGTGTTTCACTTTGATAGTAGGGCAGAATCCAAGGCGGAATATCAAATTCTTGGGTGTAGGTGGAATTGCTTATTCACCTAATTCTGATAATAAGCAATTCAGGCGCAGAATAACCAATTCCTCCAATCAAATCAGAATTACCCTTATTCTGGGAATAAAGGGCCTTATTCTTCCCTTATTCTGCAAACAAAGTGGAGTTAAAATAACAAAGATAACCACCTGTTACACCAGCAGGTTTTAAGTAGCTGAGTAGATCGTCCGACAGTTGTAGGCCAACAGGAATACAAAATTCTCCAACTATGTTATCCTGGTTCCAGTCATGAGTGTCCTTAGTTGTTTTCTCCTCACTGTCCTTAGTTGGTCTGTCCTGAGTTTGGACTTCTAGATGCTTTTAAGTAAATGAGGGATGTTCCATGTCCTAACTTCAGCACAAACCTTTAAGGAGCGATGATCCATATCCCTATCCTGAAGGGACAAATCTTTAAGGGCCCTTTATATGCTGAAGTGATGTCACCTCACTTCCACTTCAAAAGAAAATACCTTGAGAAAGCGTGATCATAACACTTCATAGTACCAATAGTCTTTAACATATACGTAACCGACTTACTATCTTACCTCTTATGAAGGTACTTCAAATTGTCATAATCTTCGTCAAGTCATCCCCTTTATCAAGGTCCTTCGTTCATGCAATCAGTCATAAGAAACAATTACATTCGTTAGACATACACAATCATAATGTTAAGGTCATAGTCTTTAGTCATAATCATAATCATAATCATAAGACCATAATACTTAATTATGCTCAGACAGAATCTTATCCCTTAGGAAGGGTCTTTAATCATTGCGACAGTCATAATCATGGGTTGAAGTCTTAAGTCATATTCAATCATATCTCCTTGGAGTCTTTGATCATCATAATCAGTGGTGTCACTATTTTTCTGTTTCGGGGGGGGGGGGGGGGGGGGGGGGATGGGAGGGTTTGTATGTACCAGCAACACAGCCTTATCTGATGACAGGGTGAGCATCAGCTTCAAGGCAAGGCTGGTCCTGCAGGGTGAGCTGACTACTTCCTACTTACCAGTGTGAAAACTAGCAGCAGCAGCAACAAAGAAGCATTAGTGCTGGCTGTGGGATAGGTGCCCTATGAAGTCTATCCCCATCTGTAAATAATCTTTTCTTTTCTACAGTTGTATCATTTCGGAAATTTGATGTGGATTAACCCCACCTGACAAATAGATGAGCAGAAAATTTCAAAACATGTATCCGATAAAAATTGCAAAGTAGTATAAACACATAAAATTACATAATTCTTAAAGATTAGTAAAAAGATGCCTTTTAATTGCCTTTTTAGTGTGTTACATTTATTAAAAGCCCTTGTATGATTAGCAGACTCCAGGACACATGGATGTTCAAGTAACCTGACCCAAGGATGGCAGTACCGGTACCGGTACATACCGGCCGGTACCGGCCCAGTACCGGTCCGGTACCGGCCGATACCCAGGGTACCGGTGCCGGCCGATACTGGTACGTACCGGCCGGTATGTACAGGTATCGGCCAGTACTGCCAACCATGAACCTGACCCAGTCAAACCACTGAAATTGTGCCATTCATCAAGTGTTTTGTTGACCTATTCAACTTCTGGACACTTGTAGACTGATTTCAAGTGTCTACTTTCTTATTGAACTAGCATTGCCTGCAAAATCCAGATGGTCTTTATTGATCCCAATCCATTTTTACCAGCCAGGATTAGGAACCATTAATGAAACATGTTATAGGAGCTTGGCTGTGTTCTCCAAATGAAAGAATGAAGGCTAAAAGAAGACGTGCTTATGCATCATGACATGGGATCTCAAATAGGCTTACAAGAGAAGATAGTTTGCTGGGAGCAAGTGACAGAGAAAACTTGAGCCATAATCTGGGTTTTATTTAACTTAACTTTGTAACATCATTATTTCTTGTTATATCTATGGATATATATTGCATTCTTAGCTTCATGTTTGGACTACATATCTTCAAAATTTTTCATTATGGAGAAATATTTGGAAGTGAAAACATGGTCAAAGTGTGCCCTCACTCTTGCATCCTTTTATGTGACATACTTGATCCTCTGAATAGTTGCATGCTGGAATGGGAAGGTACCTAGACACGTTTGGACAAAGTATAACTTAATTATTCTTCTTTTTTCTCATGCAGACAGAAAACATACTGCTAGCTGATAAACAGAGAGTAGAGAAGGAGCAGAATGCTCAGCTTAGAAATCAGGTCGCTCAGCTTCTGCAACTAGAGCAAGATCAGAAAATCCAGATACATGAACGTGATTCAACTATTCAAAATCTTCAGGTTGAGTTTCTGTCCTTTCATATTTTCTTCTTTTTATAGAATTTTTATTTCGTGTTGTTTGAAACCTTTCAGGCTAGAGTCTGTAATATCTCGATTTTAGCATTTTGATTATGCAATTCTCTTAAAATACGTCTTTTATTTTAAAGCCTATTGCATGTGTTTGTTTTTTGGAATTTTTTTGGGGAAAAAACTGTCCATGACATTTTGCAATTTATTTCTGGGTCTCTACTTTTTTAGTCTTATCTTGGGATGAAGGGGTCTCAACAATGAGCATAAGTTCACTATTCGGTTCAAACTGAAAAACCAAACCAAATTTCGGTTTGGTTCGGTTTTACAAACTCTCAAACCATGGAAACCAAACCAAACTGTTTTACTCAAGATTTTAAATATTTTATTTTCTTTAATTTTATTTACTCTGAACTTAAATTATATTTTCTCATTGAAATTTACCCCCATTCACTCGGATCAATGGGTAAGGCTCCTACTGTTGCGCGCAGAGCACCCAGGCTTGGGTGACTGGCCTGGCCTTGGTTGACTTAGCTCCAGCGGCCAGTTTATAAAATCTTCTTTCCTATTCTTCCACTCTGTCTCCCATGTGGGACTAATGGAAGGAGAGGCATCGGCATTGCGCATGTCTTGCCTTGCTTGCAGCCGGCGTCCTCGACAGCGACTTCAGTGTCCCCAGCAGCATCTATCCTTCCTCATTTTCTTCCTGTGCAGGGGGATGAAGAAGGCCACTGCTGACGCCATCACCATGGCCAAGACCGGCACCCAATCTTTTAAGACCCAGCTCCCCTGACGTTAGGGTTCCTTGTCCTCCAGAAGAATTCCACCATCAGATTCCAGGTAAACATGCAGCTGAGCTCTTAGATGTGGTGCTGGTGGAGGTCAGAGCTGGAGTAATAATGGCCCATGTTGAGGCTCGTGCTCAGCACCACCGCTTGGGGCTTCCTGTCAATTGTCATGATGGTGAGTCCAATGAACCCGCCATCCCTTCCTTGCAGCATGGAGCCGCTGTCAGCGACAGTGACGAATGCTAGCCCCTTGTAGGCTGGTTGAGGTTCTAGATAGATGTTGAAGCTGAAGGAGGAGTTGAAGGAGGTGACCAGCCTGACCTAGTGCCCTAATCTATGTTCTTTTGGTCCCACATTGAAGGTCCGTGAGAAATAGCAAACCAGGAGATCTTCTTAAGCGTCAGGGCCCCCAGGCACCAATTTGTCTTTGTGCTGTAGCACACACAATTCAGGTTAAGGGTGCCCAGGCAGTGAACCGAGTGGGTGTAGGCTTTGAAACTCATTGGTTCAAAGCGAACTAACCTGAAGTAAACCGAATTTCTTAGGTTTGGTTTGGTTCGGTTTATACGAGTGGCTTGGTTTGGTTTGGTTTAGAAAATTTTCTCTAAACCAGATGAAACCAAACCAAACTGACCCTTGAACACCCCTAGCACAAGGTCATGGCTGTTAAATATCACATTGTCAAGTTCAAATTGAATATTAAAGATGAGTGCAATTGATGAACACAGTGTGAAAAAACTGAGAAACCAGGTTGACTGGCTGAGCCCATGACAATGGATGGTCTAAATGTCGTCAAATTTCTTATGTAGAATGAGAATGCATTTGCAGGAGATCTGCGTAATAAGAGAGATTTTAGCATCTTAGCTAAATACAACATGTTCAACTACATTGGATGTGGTATTCAATGGGTCACCACTTCAATACATGGTCCTTTTGAGACATTTAAATTTTCTTTCTTCTAGGAAATGCACGGGCTGAAGATGCCTTATCTGAGGCTTGGTTGTACAGCTGGAGTCTTTAGGCAGGCATGTCAGATAAAGAAAGGCCTATCACATTCATGGACGGCAGTATATTGGGGGGTACCAGTACCGATACATATTGGTATCTATATCGGCCGTATCAGCCGATACCGATTTAAAATATTTAAAAAAATCTTGGAAAAATCAGAAAAATTAAGAAAAAAATCAGAAAAAATCAAGAAAAAAATTAAAAAATTAATTGGATATATATTGAGTGTGACACAAAGGTGGATTAAGGCAAAGAAGATGCATAAAACATACTAAATGATTATTTTGATACATATTAAACATGAAAATATTCTACTAGTGTACTAAACATTTACAAATAATAAATGTTAATGAAATCAAATGATCCTTATCCATGAAAAATAGAAGTGAGTATACTAATATGGATAATAACCCATAGAACGTTTTGATTCACCCTATAGTTGCTGTTGCTGGTATCCATACTAAGGCTGCAATATATATTCCCTATATTCACCATAACTAAATAATGATGCAGCCAAGTCGTGCATCCCTCTCTAGATCCCTCTTGGAGTATACGCTTGTTGACTTGTTTGAATGTTTGTACCAGGATGTGAAGAAGTACCTTGAGGATAAGAAGAAGATGTTGACCCATAACTGCTAGTTGGTGGATAGAATTGGAAGCTTTCATACTCCACTCGATTTCCCTAGCTATACATGTTTGCTTTTTGTTGGCCACCTCCATAACTTGACTGTTGTCCATACTGACTTTGCGAATCATAATCTCCTTGACTTTGACTATGTCTTCTACCAGTGTCAATGTGTAAGAAGAAACTAGGTACATACATTCTACAAACTAGGTACATACATTCTACCACCAGTAGTAGCACCATCATCATCACTAGAAGACTGTGTGCCATCATCATCATTATAATCAATAATCAACTTCCTCTTTACCTTGCTTGATCTTTTTTCTTTGTGATATCTCTTACTGGCTATCCCTTCATGCTGTATCCTTTTTCAGCCTATCGAATAGTCCTTTTCCTCGTAGTGTATGTCTCACATAGATTTACTTCATCTCAGCAATCACGGGTTCGTCTTTGGTAGCCAGATTAGCCCTTACAAGTGTAGATGTGCTTCTTCTCAAGAATGGTAGTGGCCCAACCATTCTAGGAGTGACTGGCATGTTATCTGATTCTGAGTGACTAGTAGGCTCAAGCTCAGTATCAGGCATAAACAAAGGCACATGCTCTCTCTGACACTGATGCTCATTTGAAGGAGGTAGATTTTCTCTTTGACTTTTTGATGTTCTTAATTTTGAATCTCTAGCAATAGTTCCATCTAATATGCCCTTTGCCCATTCTGTATCATCATGATAAAAAACTGGCTCATCAACAATTGCTAACATTTCAACCTAAGTTTGCAAGGGATTTTCATCTTCAAATAATTCATCCACATCAATTTGGCCAACAACATCTTTTGTCTGTCCTACTACTTATTTCTCTCTCAATTGATGTCTCAACTGGATATTTTTGATCCTCAATTTCATGTTGTAATGGCAATATACCAGTTTCTCTAATTGTTCAACTTTTAATCGGTTATGAACTTCTGAATGTATAAGGTTGAATATGGTCCAATTTCTTTCACATTAGTTTGCCGATGTCGCTGACTCAAAGCTCTCACTACAATGGAAGCCAAAGGGTTATAACACCTGTCTCTGTTGTACACCATGATCCACCACTCAGGTATTACTTCAGTAAAAAAGAATATGAATCAATATATGCTCTTGTTTTTTATCATTACATATATGACTATAATGTAATCACTAAGTATACCTGAGTTCACTTTCTCTACGGCAATTTACACTTGCTTCTCATTATATGTCTCGAGTCTTAGCCTATACGTTTCTATCTACAAGGATAGAATGAACAATTAATATAATAGATAGAATCTTAACGACACGAGTAATTAATTATATGTTAAAGTCACTTCTTGATATAATTGATAAACATCTGTCTTTCTGCCTCAATTCTATCTTCTATCATCTTCGACAAGCGTGCGATTACATTGAGTGTGCTTTAGATCACCTCTCCATCATTGTGCATTTGACGATTATATATTACTCGAGGATTTAAAAAATAACTTATATTTAGGTAGATGAATTAGTAAATAACAATTTAATAAATAATGTGTAATTTAACAATACGAGACTTCACTTACCAGCTGCATGCAAGTCGTGTAGTGTACCTTCCCATCTGATATCAATAATCTCTCACCACTTGATATAGTTTTTGAGAAATGCTTTCTTGATGTGCGTCTTAGCAATATCAATTGTCTCGTACAAATATCACATGTAATTCTTTTCATCCCTATTCACCAATTGTAAGATCTTTACGTGAGGTTCCATCAATAAGAGATAAGTGTGCATACTGCTCTAAATTTTTTTGTTATCTATGATTTTTCTTACTTCGAAATATTCAGATTAAGTATCAGAAGAATTATTATGCACATAGTCTAATAAGTCCTTATTGTATATAAAATCTTTGATCTCATTCTTAAACTTATACAAAGATTCTAAGAAAATGAAATTAGATGTAATATTGTAGGCTCCGTACGGATGAGATCTCGGCCCCCACTTGTTCTTTAAACATATTCAAGATCTTACGATGACTATAAATGTATTTGGTAATTCTTTGTGCTCTCTTTACTGCTTTATTTACATCTGAGTCATTGCCAATATCTTCAAGATCAAGTCCAGACTATGCACTACACATGGGACCCAATGAATGTATTTGCGCTTGTTCATTAACTTCTTCCCTATAGCTTATAACTTAGTTCATTATCAATGACTATTTGGACAACATTTTTCTCTCCAATTTATTGTACCATCTGATCCATCAAATCAAATAAATATTTAGCATTCTTTGTATAGTTTGATGCGTCAACAGATTTCATAAAAACTTTTTAGTGCAATAAATTTTAAAATTAATTATGAACTTTTTCGTAGTACCAGTCTAACCATCGTACATAATTGTGCATAATCTCTCTTTCTATACAACTTTAAAGCTTTCAACTCACTGTTGAAGTTCCTTATATTCTCTATAAAGCTCACGTCCATATATGTCTCAACGTGTGGGGGCCGTTAATTCAGGACCATGATCTCCTATTGCGTCAATCATAAGCTAAAAATAAAGTGACTGAGCAGCATATGAGGGAACACCTGTATGCAAAATTCATTTACAGATACTCTTAAAAGTATGTCATGCGCTTCAGCTAACTTTTTGACTCCTTTCAATGCTTGTTTGATTTTTGGCTAACATGAACTTTGCCTTATAAAAAGATAATTGACCTAGGAGCCACTTAATGTGTATCATATCATGTTATATCATGGGCCGTAGAATCCTAGCCTTTATGTTGAGTTGTGCCTGTTCTTGATGGTCCAGAATCTCTCCTTCAGGTTTCGTCTTCTGCTAGGTGTCCTAAACTCTCTCTTCTAGCTGCAATCATCTCAACATCTGAATTATCATCACTAGAGTCAACAATTTGTTCAGCCCTTTGCCTCTCACATAGGGAAATGCCATTGACCCTAATGTACAACCCTTTGCATTTTCTATTTTGTCTACATGAAATCTCCTCGTGGAGTTCAACCTCCTCTTCATTCCTTTGTTTCCTCTTAGCTTTCTGTCCATGCAACAATGCACACGTCTCGCTAGACATTGGTTGGGGATAGATGGTACACCTCGTGACCTATCCCGAGATCCCTATTAAATGTTCTTTTCCTCTGGTCACTCCACCACCCATCTCTTTGCCACAATATTTGTATTTCACTCTCCTCCTTGTAGTATCAATCAAGATGATATGGGCCCATCTTATGTTTCAATTGATGTTTAATTAAGATAATTAAATAAAAGTCTTAATTTTTAACCATTAAGTAAGGTCAAAATTAGAATTTTACTCTAATTAATGTTCAATTAACGCAATTGACAGTATGCTTATGTTCTAAAGTATGCAATGAAACTTAATTAGGTTTTAATTAATGTTTAATTGAAGTAATTGGACAGAAGTCCCAAATTTTAACCGTTAATTAGGGTCGAAATTATGAGTTATGTCTATTTTGCTAAGAAGAGAAACGTAGACAATCTAATAACACTTAAGAACTAAAAAATAATAATAAAAAATAAAATATACCTTCTTCTTTTCTTTTTTTTTTCTTCCACTCAAAACCTCCTCGACGATGACGGCAGCATGCTGCTGTGGCGGCAGGCGGCGGCAGCAAACTTCTCCTCCTTCCCCTCCCTCAGTTCCCCTCCCTCCCGCAACTCCTCCCTCTCATTGATATGTTTTTGTGAGAGGGGAAAGTCAAAGGCCTCCTTTTAAAGGGGCCTTTCATGTGTACCGATCGGTACCCGATACTGTCCCGATATGCCCGAAACCGGACCCGTACTGACCGATATGGTTTTTTTTTTAATATTTTTTAATTTTTTGATATCGGATTTTTTACCCCGTTTCGGTTCCGGTCCCAGCCGATATATCAGTATCGGCCGATATGTATCAGTATCGACCGATACTACCAACCATGGTCACATTTGAGAAGAGGGCAAGAAGTATTTTGGTCACTGGACTAGAGATTGTAGACTGATGTTGCATCTACCAACTAGGCAATCCACATGCACAAATCTTCAAGAAAATAATGCTTATTCTGATCTAGATAAGTTCTTCAAGTCTACTGAATGGTTAAGACAGTTTCCTACGATCTGCATCCCAACTCAAGGGTCTCCAAGACCAATTTCTGATCATGTTCCCATTCCAATATGCACAGCTCCAAGAAACAATAACAGGTGAAACTTCAGATATGAATTGGCATGTATTTAGATTTAATATGAGGGACTCAAGGAGATTGTAATGAAGTAGATGGAGGCCCTTACGCCTGATTATGTTTGTTTGTCGTTTCCAGAAGCTTAAATGAGTTAGAAGCTATTTGAGTAGGTGGAGTAAAGGGTTTTTGAAAAGGCTGCAGAAATCATGCAAGACATTGCAGGAGACAGATGTACTTATAAGAGGAGAACACGACTCTTTTGAATAGAGATTAGAGAATAGTCAGGCACTACAGAAGCATAATAAAGGATACCAAGAATGCTACTTAGAGATGACGTCATGTGGAAACAGAGGGCAAAGTTTAATGGTTAAGAGGAATAAGAATACAACTTACTTTGCAGGTGGTAGCAAGTGCCGAAAGGAGGATGTTGAACCAAAAAAAAGAAGGAGAAGAAATATACAAAGGCATGCAGATGGATTGGAGTTTACCCTAAAAAAATGGCCACTAGGGTTCATGAAATTGATGAGATGCATACAAGAACAACAAGAGAAGTAAGAATGCATACAGATTTTTTGATGCATGCAAGAACAAAAAAAAGAACTGCAAGGAAACAAAAAGGAGTACAAGTACCTTCAAAACTGCACCAATACAACAATGGAGAGAAGATCCAATAGCAGCACTCAATCTGCACCAGCAACTTTCAAAAAATCTGCAACAAGAAGCCTCCTGCAAGCCTCCAATGCAGCCTCCAGCAGCAGCACCAATGCTGCCCCCAACTGCAGCACCAAAGACAGCCAGCAGCAGCAGGAAGGGGGTCGGCCAGGCAGAGAGAAGGGGAAAACCGCAGGGAGAGAGAGAGAGAGAGGGAGCCGCATGAGAGGGGGGAGATAAACAAAAAAAGAAAGAAAGAAAAGAGGACCGAGCGGTCTCCCCATGAGAACCGCCTGTCTCATCCTCCTCCTCCCACTCTCCCTCTCCATCTCTATCTCCATCCTTATCCCCCTCCCTCTCATCTCTATCCTCTCTTTCCCTCCGTCCCGATCCTCTCCCTCTCCACCCGGCCTCATCCTTAACCCCCCCCCCCCTACCGGTCCCTAGTGGGCACCGGTAGGGGGTGCCACCGGTGCCCAATGGAGCCCCTGGCCGGCCTCCTTCCCATGCCTATAAAAGGCCCCCACCGCAGCTCCAAGAACCCCCGATTCCAGCACACAAGGGCCCGGCTGCCTTCTCTCTCCCAGCCTCCCAACGCACAAGAAGTTCCCGGCCTCCCTGCTCCAAGCTCCAGCTCCCTGTCGTAGCTCCCTGCTCCAACCTGCAAAAGCAAGAAGAAAGGAAAAAGAGAAAAGAAGGCCTATATTTTAGGCTTGTAATTCTTTTTTTTTTTGGGAAAAGAAGTTCAGATTTTTTTATAGATAGATTTCTATATGGATCACATTTTTTTAAATGGTTTTGCCATATCGGTTGGTCGGCCATCAAATTAAAAATCAAAAAATTAAAAAATCATGGTTCTGCCATATCAGTTGGTCGGCCATCAAATTAAAAATTAGAAAATAAAAAAAATCATGGTTCTGCCATATCGGTTGGTCGGCCATCTAAAATTAATTTAATAAAAAAAAATGGTTCTTCCATATTGGTTAGTTGGCCATTAAAAAAAAAAATTTAAATAATAAAAACAGAAAATAATAAGGTAATAAAATAATGGTTCTTCCATATTAGTTGGTTGGTCATTAAATAAAATAAAAACAGAAAATAAAAAGATAATAAAATTAATGATTCTTAAATAAAATAAAAACAGAAAATAATAAATTAAATCATGGTTCTGCCATATTGGTTGGTTGGCCATCTAAAATTAATTTAAATAAGAAAACAGAAAATAATTAATTAAAATAATGATTCCTCCATATAGGTTGGTTGGCCATCTAAAATTAATAAAAAAATATAAATTAATAAATAATAAGATGGTTTTACCATATTGGTTGGTTGGCCATGAAATAAAATAAAAAAAATAATTAAAAATAATGGTTCTTCTATATTGATTGGTTGGCCATTCAATAAAATAAACTTAAAATAATAAAACAGAAAATAAGAAATTTAAAATAATGGTTTTTCCATATTGGTTGGTTGACCATTCAATAAAATAAACTTAAAATAATAAAATATAAAATAAGAAATTAAATTAATGGTTCTTCCATATTGGTTGGTTGGCCATTCAATAATAAATTAACTTAAAATAAAAAAAATAAAAAAAATAAGAAATTGAATTAATGGTTCTTCCATATTGGTTGGTTGGCCATTCAATAATAAATCAACTTAAAAAAAAAATAAGAAATTGAATTAATGATTCTTTCATAATGTTTGGTTGACCAAAAAAAACTGTTAATCAACCAATTAATTTAATTAATTTGTTAACCAATCACCTAACCAATTAAATTAATGGTTAATCAATTAGTTGAATTAACAAAATCTGTTAATTAATTAATCAACTAATTAAATTAACAAATTTATTAGTCAATCAATTAACCAATCGAATAAATTTGTTAATCAATCAATTAAATTGTTAATCAATTAAATTAATCAATTAAGTTAATTAATTCAACTAAGTAAGTTAAGAAACGTAGTAGTCTATCAATTAATTCAATCAATCAAATCAATAAATTTGCTAATTATCTAATTAATTTAATTTATTAAGCAATCAATCGATTAAGTTAATAAAATTTATTAATCAATCAGTTAACTTAACCAATTAAATTAATTTGTTAAGCTGCTAATCAATTAATTAATGTAGCAAGTTTGTGAACCAATCAATTAACTAACCAAATTAAGTTGTTAATAGATCAATTAAGTTAGTTGGTTAATCAACCAACCAGTGAAATCAACAGATATGTTAATTGAATGATTAATTCAACCAATTAAATTGAAATTGTTACCTAAACAACTAATTAAATTAATAAATCTGTTAATTAATCAACTAATTAAGTTAAATTGTTAATCAATCAACTAATTAAATCAACAAATACGTTAAGTAACCAATTAAATCAACAAAGTTGTTAATCAATCAAATAACTTAACCAATTGAGTCAAATTATTAATTAATCAATCAATCAAATTAACAAAGTTGTTAATCAACCAATTAATTTAATCAATTAAATTAATTTGTTAATTAATCAGCCAACTAAATTAACAAAATTTGTTAATCAATCAATCAACCAAATTAAGTTAAGTTGTTAATCAACCAATTAAATCAATTTGGTCCTTCCAGATCGATTGGATAATCACGGTTCTTCTTTTTAAAAAAAAAAGATAATAAAAAAATCAGATTCATTCATACTAGTTAAATGATCTAAAATAACTTTGTGGTTCCTTCATATTGGTGGAAGGACCATTAAAGAATATTCTTAATTATGTGGCAGCCTTCATGTCTCATCAATTAAGAGTATCTTTTAAGCAGTCTATATTTTTTCGAAAGATCTCAAATGAGAGGACATGCTACTCAAATAATCTTCCATTCTTTTAAAGGATAATTAAAGGATAATTTCAAAGAATCTTCTACAAAATACCCACTCTTTTAAAAGAACTCAAGTATCCTTTAGGTATTCTCTAAAAGATATCCATGGAATTTTCCTCACTAAAAAAGAACAAAAAGTGACTTGCATGCCTGTAATTAATTTTGCTTATTCCTGCTTTCTTTAAGCCTTAATTGGATGGTTAATCAAGAGTTATCAATCTTTGATTGGTGTAATTAACACTGACTGAGGTCAGTGGGGAGAGGTCAAGAATACGGATCCACAGTCGATCCAGAAGTCATTCAGACTTTGAGGTTAATCCTAAAAGTCTGCCTAAAAGAAAAGAGAACATATTTTCAAAACTTAAAATTCTCTTTTCAAATTAAGATTTCCCCAAAGATTCAAATCCGACAAAAGTTTTTCAAAATCAAAGGATTTAATCAAAATGGGAGTCTCACAGAAGACCTTGAGAGTTAAACATGGGAAAGATGGGAGAGTGATTGAGGACAAAAAAAAACTTTGGGATAAAAGAGGCATGCACAACTTTAAGAGGGGTGTACAACTTTTAAGGAGGCTTTTCAAAGAAGAGGCATTTTGGAGGCCAAGGGTAGAGGAGGAAGTCTAGGTCTAGGGAAGCACATGTCAATGTGGGGACTAATAGATCATCTGGCTTGATGGAATTTTCCATAGGATTTATCATCTTTTGAATGTTGTAAAGATTAAAGCAGGATGGTTGAAGTGGAGACTTGCCACGGAAGTCTTGTGTGATCGCAAGATCCCAATGAAGCTGAAAGGAAAATTTTACCGTACGGCGATAAGACCTACAATGTTATATGATAGCGAGTGTTGGGCGATGAAGGGACAACATGTCTCCAAGGTGAGTGTTACTGAGATAAGAATGTTAAGGTGGATGTGCGGGCATACTACGCTAGATAAAATTCGTAATGAGTATATTAGAAAAAAGGTAGGAGTGGTACCAATTGAGGACAAATTGAGAGAAGGGAGATTGAGATGGTTTGGGCATGTTAGGCGTAGGCCTAAGGAGGCTCCAGTTAGAAAGGTGGAGCATATTAAGATAAATGAGGGGGAGAAAAGAAGGGGTAGACCTAAACTAACTTCGAAGAGGGTAGTACAATATGATTTGGAAGTTTTAAACCTTTCAGAAGAGATAGTCTAAAATCGTTTAGAGTTGAAACATGGAATCCATATAGCCGGCCCCAATTATTTGGGATTAAGGCTTCGTTGAGTTGAGTTGAATGTTGTAAAATTGTCCTGATGAACTTCCTGAAAGTATTTAATGACAGGCCTTCAAATACAAAGTATTTGCTACTTATAAAGCTCTTTTCCTAGAAATAGAGGCCTGAAAGCATATTTTATATTTTACAACTATCAGTGCATTGTTTTGGGATCATCCTATTCCGATCTGATTCAGCAGATTCAGATCAGTGAATGCCAATCCAGCTTCAAGGGGGGGAATCTGAT
The DNA here is from genome assembly GCA_030544215.1 of Zantedeschia hybrid cultivar. NCBI lineage: Eukaryota > Viridiplantae > Streptophyta > Magnoliopsida > Alismatales > Araceae > Zantedeschia > Zantedeschia hybrid cultivar. The sequence continues at coordinate 43,949,518 of JARZZO010000008.1, forward strand.
CTCTCTTTCAACTTATAAAAATAAGGAAGAAATAGTAATTGACTTGAATCCATTAGAATTGATCTGAAACAGACAGATCCTGTGCCAATGCTAAGCTGATCCCAATCTCGACCGGGATCAGATAGGGCCAACCTGATCCCAAGATCCAATCCATTTCTGCAATCCTTGCCCATCAGCCTACATCCATTCTCCAAGCCCTCTTTGTGAATTCCTGTACTTGAAATACTTGTACTTGATCTCATGCTGGCACACCAATCCTAAAGGTTATGCTCCAAGCTCTTCGGATACTGGTAATAACTGATCTAATGCTTAGCTCATTAAACAAAAGTGTTTACCCCAAAAACACTCAAGTAAGATTTGAGACCCTAGCCCTTCTTCCTCAAAAGGGAAGGTAAAGAAATAAAATGAAAGAAATCTATTTACAAAGCGGACCCCCCCCCCCCCCCCCAAATAATAATAATAATAAATAAAAAAAAATAAAAAAAATAAATAAAATAAAAATAAAAAATAAAAGAAAAAAGGGAAAAAAATAAAATCCCCGAGTATTCTATGAAGTGAATGGAATGCAGAGGTAACAATGAAGCTGTCTCAAGTCTCGATGATCTAGGCCCTAGCATGTAGAACTTGAATGAGTGAGTTATTCAATCCATTGGATCTTCCTCTAAGTTTTCTGGACGCCTTAGATGTTGTAGAAGCCTTATAACCTTTAACAGCACAGAGCTGATGGCAAAGAATCCAAGACTTCATCATTCGAAATTGGCTAGTTTGAAGTTTTGGGATCATGCCATATACTATGACGCACACCGAGCTGGTCAGTTGGCCTATTTTCAGGACGAATAATAAACTTCGTGAAACCATAACTCTTAATGAAAATATCAAATTGACTTGATTTATTGTCTTACTAGAAATCCCTTAAAATCCTCTACAACATTTTTATTTTTTTGAGTCTGAGATGGTACTCGTGGGAAACCCCGGCAGGGGCGAAGGCCAAACACCTAGGTCATACTGGTTAGACCAGCTGGGGCGAGGGCAGCTCCTAGGCCAGGCATCTACGTCATACTGGGTAAACCACCCCGGCATGTGAGGGGGAAATTATGTGCTGGGAGGACTACTTCGGGGAAGAACGAGGAATCGAACCCATGACCTGCAGTCCTCTATAATATTTATGTTTATCATGTTTTGAAATTTGACTATTAAATTGCTCTAAAGGAAAAAAAAAACAAACAAAACAATGCATCATGATTTGATTGTCTGTGAGGGTTGACTGTCTTCAAGTCTTGACCCTTATTTTGTCTGGGTCGACCCTGGACTATGTTAGTCAGTGTATGCTAGGGTCAACCCGTGATTTGTTTTCTGGTGTAGCTTATCTTGTCTTTAGGTGGTAAACCAAAATTTCCTTGGAGTTCAAAGCTTGGACCCTGTTCTCTTTCAATGTCTTTGCCCTGTCCAATCTGTTTCGTGAATTAAAACACAACCTTAACACTAAAATTTCATATAATTGCGGTTTTTGTTATCATCAAAATCTATCCATGGTGTTCAATAAAGTAGATACTTATTATTTATATTTTTGGCCTTGTGACCTGAGTGTTGTAGGATCATAATGTTGAAGATGCAGCTGCTATGTGTGGATATATGTATGAGGGCAATTCTCCTCCATAATAGTGTACTTTTTGGTTTAGTGGATAGCTTGATTACCTGTGACAAAGTGCATTTTCAAAAGGCAACATGCATTTCTTAACAAGCATTAATCATTTCCCTAGAACTCACATATTTCCTTAGGATTTTCATTATCCTGCCTTGGAGTAGATGGCCAAGCATGACTGAGATCCAGACATGTAATTTCATCAATTTAGCATGATTTTGGACGTGGCCACCATACAACCATCGTCCAAGGTATGGTTTTTTAGAAGGTGACTGAAAGTCACTATTCTATTGATGACAAGAAGAATGAAGTACAAAGGAGACCCAAAAACAGAGGTCAACTTGGTAGGACAGTCCCCCAACCAAGTCTAAAACAAAACACAACAAAAATATACAAAGGATCTATTACATAATGTCTGCTTTATCAAGAAGATAAAACAGAATTACAAAATCTGATTTCTCAACACAAAAGATCCCTCCAATGCCGAGCCCTCTGCAAAATCTTAGGGTACCCCTCGTTAAGAATATTTGCAGCTCTTCCCCACTCGTCCACCCAATTAAAAGTAATTTTCAGTCATTCAAAAGTACTGCTATATTGATCACTGAACTTCCTCCTGTTTCTCTCACACCAAATAGCCCATAGCAAAGCCGGACCAATGATAAACCAGAGATTCTTCTGATCTGGAAAGGGACATACCCCAAGCCACCATCTTAAAAGGTCCATAACCGAAGAATGATCCACCCAAAGCTATATCAAATAAACTGCAAATAATCTTCCACAGAATAGAAACAATACCACAATTCAGAAATAGGTGATCTTGGTCCTCCTCAAACAAAGCACAGTAAACACATCAATGATTTCCTGAGATATGTAACATCTTGGCCCTCTTTCCTGTAAGAATTCTGGACCAAACCACCTTCCATAGAAATACCTTAATCTTATTGGGAAGACAATTAGACCACACTAGGTCCTTCCACCAAACCATACACCCTCCATCATTCAGAATCTGAATAATAGATTTAACCGAAAATTGGCCATTAGAATTCCATCTCCTAACTCTCCTATCCTTTTTTTAGGTGCAGATTCTAGTGTCGGCAATGAGATGTATAATGGAAATCTCATCTATTTCCACATCCGTTAAATCCCTTCTCAGTTGCAAGTTTAATTGATCTGAGCCATCATGAGATAGAACTTCTGCCACCAAAGCCTCCTTATGTTGTGCAATGTTGAAAAGATTATTGAATTGAGAGGAAAAAGTAGTACTAGAACACCATTTATCTTTCCAGAAAAATGTATCACAGTCATTACCAACTTGTATGTCACAAGAGACCGCCATGAAATCTGCATTCTTCACAATATTCCTCCAGATAAGAGACAAGTTGTAAGTGTTAGAAGGGAAAAGAGTCCATTTATTATCATCACCATAATAAAGCTCCTTGATAATAATAGCCCATAATGCTTCCGCGCACTCTCCCCTCCTCCACAACCATTTCATCAATAAGGCTTGATTGTAAGTGGCAAGTCCACATAGACCAATACCCCCTTGCTCCTTGCTCTTACACACATTGTTCCACTTTATTAAATGAAGACCTTTCTTCCCCCTTTTACCTCCTGACCAGAAAAAAGAGCTTCTGGCTGATTCGATTATCTTCTCCATAGTCCTAGGAATCTTGAAAATTGAGGCATAGTAGATGGCCAAAGATGAAAGGACCAATTTGGACAAGAACATTCTTCCTCCATCAGAGAGATATCTACCTTTCCATCCTTCCAACCGGTCTTCAAATCTTCTTATCAAATCATCCCAGTCCCTAACCCTCATATACCCATCCGTTAGGGGTAGCCCAAGATATTTGATAGGAAAAGAACTAATTCTGCAGTGCAGAGAATCTGCAATCTCTTGTAGACTGTCTTGATCCATATGTACCCCTACGATTTCATACTTATCATAGTTGATTCTCAATCGTCCAAGGTATGGTTATTAGGTTCACAAGGCTTTTTGTTACTTGAGGTGTGTACTATGTAGCTACAATGGCAATATTATGTACCACATGTCCTGTTAGTTGAAGCTCAACAATGTAAAATCAAAGAAATGCCTTTCTTTTTTTTAATAATAAATGAACTATTCACTGGAGAAATGAACAAGTTAAGCTGCTTAGAAGGCAAGAGAGCAAGATGCGTGGGAGGCGACCTCGGACATTGGTAGCCTCCCCGGTCACCAATGCTAATCGTACCCCTCTCAGGAGGGGATGGGTCCATCGAGGAACCCTCTCGTAGTTCTGTTGGGAGTGTGGAGGCAGAGTTTTTTGGTGACGGAGTTGCTCATCCAGGTGAATTAGAACTTATGCGAAACTAGTTTAGAGCAGAAGTGACTTGGGACACTGCTGCGTAGGCTCTTCGTTGGCGACCGTGAAATCTCTGATGAGGAACATGAAGTGTGTGGAGGTCCACTCCTCCACAGAAGAAAGGCTCTGAATAGGTGTTTTCAAGTTCTGGTAGTTGATGGGGTAGGTTGCCCAAGAGCTATTCATGATCTGTTCGCATTTAGATGACCTGGAGAGGAGTGGATGGTTCACCCTGTTTCCAATAACCTATTCTTGGTGACCTGTCTGTCGGTGGAACTTGCTGTAGAGGTCGTTGCTACTGGTGTATGGGTAAGAAGCAGTGTGTTGGTTAGGACTTCCAGTTGGAAAGTACTTACTGGTACTTATCCCTGTCCTTGGTCTTTGGAGTAGGGCTCAAGCTGGTGGGGATTCCTCTTTTCATAGAGGAGGGCTTTGTCCAATTTATGGTGGAAAACTTTATTGATTTGGCCTCTGGTGTATCTTGGGCTTCGATGGCAGGGTCGTTCCTAGCGGTGGTTTGTAAGGCCCATCTGTCCTCTTAATGGGACATCCTGGCGGTCATTGAGGTGTTGGTTGGAGGAGCTCAGGTGGTGATCAGGATTCATGCCAGTGCCTGGTAGCTTGGTGGCAGCCGAGAAGCTTCTGAGTTGGGGTTCCAGTCAGATGGCGAGTGGGGGTTTAGGGACGACCCATGTGCAAGGGCCTTGCATGTGAGCCGGGTGGCTGGTTCAAGATTTTCTGAAGTGCCCGCCTTTTGTTCGATCCGCTCAGGTCTTCTTTTGGTCGTGCAGTTTTAGTTTGGTGTGTAAGGTCTCGGGTTAAACCCGGGCGACCCGAAGACTTAACCGCTTCCATCGTACCCATAATGGGGCCCAAATAGAGTTGTCTTCCCTACTCAGATTCTTCCTCCATCCCGCAGTCGGTAGGAACTGTAGTTCGTGATCTCTGTAGGCCCTTCCTCCCCGCTAGCCTATCCCCGCCGACTTTCACCCTTTAGAGTTAAGCTCCACCAGTTGTCATCGCCTCTTCTGGTTCCCTTCTGAAGTCTCCATCTCCAGATCCAAACTTGGGGAGGGGTTTGTCTCAGGTAGTGGCACCCCTGGGTCCTACCTCTAGCATTCCTCCCCTTATGGTGCACATGTCTTCTGTTCCCCTTGAGAAAAAGATTTCCCCACCACTGTTAAGGCCCCCGTCTCTGTTTGAAGGACTGCTGTGCTCTATGCTGACCGCCTCCCAGGTGATCTCATTGAGGCTGGTTGTTGCTTCCGATGGCAGTGGAAGTCTTTTGCATCACTCTTCTCTGAAGGGGGACTGTGGTCGTCTTTGGGAACTTGGTTTTATCTTGGCTGCTACTGCTCCTAATCTCCAACAGGAGGAGACTTGTGGCCGGGGTCTTGGAGTGCAGAGTTCCCTTCGTAGGAGGGTTAGAGGAAGGCAGTGTTGGGGATGTCACCAACCTCCCAGGTGGGGGCAGCAATGAGCCAGGAGTTTCTATTAGTGGCACTCATTTTGCCCCAGCCACTATGGCTTTGCTCTCTCCCTTGACCTTGACATAGGGAAACTCTGATCTTGCTGTGGTCGGGTGTTTGAAGGAGCAGACGAGGGGGCTGATGTGGTTTTAGTTGTGGAATTACCTGTAGATGAAGACTCTAGAGGGGACACATGCCTTAAAAGTGACCTGAAGAAGACGGAGGTGAAGGATATACTTGCAAGGGTGGAGAAGCTAGTGGAGGTGCAAGCTAAGGAGGTGGTAGACAAGATAGGGGTATCCTTTGATCGTGTTGAAAATGATATCCACTCGTGTTTTATAGAATCCAAAACAGGTGGCAGCTTGGGGTGGCCAAGGATGCCAAGGGTGGCAATTGAACAAGAGAGAGGGGAAGGGGGAAGCTATTGAGAAGGAGAGGAAGGGTGTTGAGGTAGGATTCTCTTGTCAATGAAGATTGTCACATGGAATATTAAGGGGATAGGGGGAGGGAGAAGAGAGTGGTGCCAAAGGAGATGATTAGAAGGTATAGAATTGATATTCTCTATATCCAAGAGAGTAAGTTTGAGGAGGTAGGTGATGTTCTTTGAAAGGAAATTGGGGGCATGAGACTTACTAGAGGGGTGGTTTCTCCAACTATAGGTAAGTCAGGAGGTATTATGGTGTTATTGAGGAGTTTGTAGTAAAGAGATTGATAGACATGTGGGAAGGCATGTCATATCTATCACTGTCAAGTGTGTTGATGATGGCTTTGTGTGGGATTTCACTTGGATTTATTGCCCTCAAGGAAGGGAGGAAAAACAGAGGCTTTTGGATGAGTTCTGTACTTGGCACTCTTATACTCAAAGACCTTGGTATCTAGTGGGGAACTTTACTGCTACTCTTGCTCATGAGGAGACATCAAATGGAGTCTCTACCTCGAGGCCTTTGGAGGACTTCCTTTAGTTTATTTAGCAGGTTGCCTTGATTGATGTGTCCATAGGAAATGCTTTCTTCACTTGGTCCAACCTCAGGGTGCAATCTATTTGCTCTAGGTTAGATTCCTCAGGCGCAACCCATTTGCTCTAGTTGAGATTGGCAATGTTTTCTTTGCCAGAGACAATGCTTCTGCACCTGATGGTTTTCCTTTGATGTTTTTCCAACATTATTGGAAGTGGTTCACACTCTTCTACTCCAAGCTATGTTGGCATTCTAGGAAGGAAGGGCTCATCTTAGAGGCAACAACAAGACCTACATTGTACTTATCCCTGATAAGGAGGGGGCTAATGCCCTAGTGGACGTTAGACCTATTGGCCTTCTAAATGGGGCCTACAAGATTATCACTAAGAAATAATCCACCATGTTGGGGAGGGTCATCGATAGAATGGTTAGTGCTAATCAAAGCACCTTCATCAGAGGTAGGTAGATTCATGAAGGTTTCCTTGTGGCTCGTGAATGTTTGTATAAAATGAAGCAACATAGGAAGAAGGGCATTATTATCAAATTAGATTTTGAGAAAGCTTATGATAGAGTTAATTGGTCTTGCTTGTTTGATATTTTCACAGAGATGGGCTTTGGAGACAAATGGGTATCTTGGATCAAAGCTTGTGTATCTTCTCCCTCCTTTGCAGTCCTCATCAATGGTGAGCCTACACCTTTCTTCTTTACTGGAAGAGGTCTTCGGCAAGGAGATCCCTTGTCGCCTCTTTTGTTTGTTTTGGTCGCCCATGTTCTCAATTATATGTGGGAGAGAGCAGAAACTGCAGGTCTTATTTCAGGCTTCTAGGTAGGGCCTCATAGCAGACTGGTTCCTCACCTATAGTATGCTAATGACACCATTTTGTTCTTATTTGGAGGGAGGAGTAGATCATGACTACAAGGTTGATTCTTGAGTTTCTGGATGAGGTTATAGGTCCAAGGGTGAATTTTCACAAGAGTGCTATCTTTGGCATCAACATGTCTGACATGGCATTGAGTAGGGCAGCTACTATTTTAGGTTGTCAGATTGGATCTTTCCCTGTTACATACTTGGGTCTGCTGCTATCACCATCTTCTATCAGGTGCAGCGGTTACTAACCAATTATTCGCAAATTTCATTCCTGACTAGCAGGATGGAATGATAGGTTTCTATCTTATAGAGGACAGTTGACTTCGTATAAGTCAGTATTAGACAGTCTACCAATCTATTTTCTCTCCATCTTTATAATTCTGAAGTCAGTGGCTAGGCAACTTGAAGGTGTTGTAGTAGATTCTTCTGGAAGGTTGCACTGAAACGTCTAGGGGAGAGGGTCATGAGGTTTGTTGGGCTACAGTTTGCAAGAGCAAGCAGAATGGTTGACTTGGCATCAAAGACATTAGAGATTTCAACCTAGTCCTGTTGATAAAATGGCTTTGGAAGCTTGGCACTGATCAGGCTGTCTTTGGCTTGATGTTATTAAGGATAAGCATTATTCAAGGGGGAGAGTTGGGATTTTTACCGTCAAGTGATGTATAAGGTTTCCCATGTTTGGAAAGGGGCATCTTGCAGGGCGTTGATGTCATCCATGCTGCTACCCATATTTCTATAGGTGATGGTAGGAGTTGTTCCTTTTGGATTGATAAGTGGTGTAGCTCAACACCATTATCTTTTATCATCCCCATGTTTCAATCTCTGTTCACCTTGGGGCTTTGATGTGTCAGGTGGTGGATATGTCTCCTTGGGGGGGGGGGGAAGGGGGGAGGAATGGATACACCTCAATTTAGAAGGAACTTACGGGAGGAGGAGATTTGCAACTTGGCAGCTTTATTGCAGACTCTGTAGGACCTTATGCTTAATGCTTCTCATCCTGACACTTTGTAGGGGCGGGACACCCGGGTGCTTTCATTGTCAAATATGGTGGGACCAGATCGCCCTTCATTTTTTAGATATGGGGTCCTAAGTCCCCGTCCAAGGTTAAGATTTTGGTTTGGAGAATTTCAAAGCGCAGGCTCCCCACTACTGACATGTTGATTTGCTTCGGGTGCGATGTACCCTCTACTTGCTGCCTGTGTGGGGAGGCCAATGAAGGCCTTGATCATCTATTTGTGGAATGCACCTGTGCAAGGGAGGTGTGGCAGGTCATTTTTGCTAAGCTTCATCAAGTTAAGACCCTCGGCTCCAAAGTGTCTGATTTGCTATGGCATTAGTCTTCTTCCTTACCTCGTAGGGGGGACTGGATTTTGTGGTAGCTGGTCCTTCGCGCCACACTTTGGGCCATCTAGATGGAGCGAAACAAGCGAATCTTCAGGAGGGAGGCTGCTTCTACGGATAGAGTAGTGTCTTATATTTCTAGCTGGGTGAAGGAGTGGATGAGGGCTTGGTGTCAAAATCTTATTCGTAAGTCGTCCTTTTTTGTTCTTTTGGAGGATGCTCAGTGAGTCACCACCTTGGTCCATTGTGGAGTGGGTTTTGTTTTTTGCATATTACTTGTACATCCTTTTCAATTTAATACAATTTAGTGGTACCGTCGAGTTTCAAGAAAAAAAAGGAGATGAACTGTTCACTGCAAAGCACCATAGTAAAGTTTAGCGAGGCATTATCTGACAATCAAGTGATTTGTATTTTTCATTGTTCAAGGCTTTTGCTTGTGCTTACTCTTAGCAACATTTTATATTGTTTTGCTTCTAATGGTTGAATAGATATGTTGCAAGCTACTTCATTAGACATCCATAACTCTAGTCCATACATTGCAGTTAACCAATTCAATTATTATTCTTTTTAGGCGAAGATTAAACGGATTGAATCACAACTGAGTGAAGCCCTCCATGCTCGTAGTGCTAGGTCAACCACTGGATCTGAGTCTGGCTCCACTGGGGTCCTTTCTACATCTAAGGGAATTGAGGAATCTGTAGATTCTTCTTCTGTTACTAAGAAACTTGAAGAGGAGCTTTCGAAGCGGGATGCTTTAATTGAGGTATGTCACTTGTTTGCCTTGCATACAGTTTTTTATTCGTTTGTGTCAAATGCAACTTGCTTGATGTTCGTTTCCTAATTTGGAAGCACTACATTTAGTCAAGGTATGTTTCTGGAAATGTTCTGTAGATAATTCATTAAATATAACTGGCAAAGTATGCAGCTTCTTATCTTCTGGGTAAAAATAGATGACCTCCTGTGAACAAGATTCCCTTTTTCTTAACTATTCTCCTTATTTAACCTTAGAAGGCTATAAACTAAAACAAATTAACAAACTCATGAACTTGTTATCCTCATTAAACTGATTGTGTATCAATTTTTTTAACCTATTTTTGCGATAAATTAGTTCATGCAGACTTGAGCATAAGATGTACGTCACGAATGTATCATGATTTGTTCTTTTTACATAAAATTAGCTTTGTATTTTGACAGGGTGAAGTTAGCATTATTTCCTAATTATTTTTGCATTCCCCTACAAATTACAATTGTCTGTATATTTTCTTGACTCCTAGTGGTTATTTTCAAGACAATCCTTTTGAGACCTCGGTATGTTTTCTTTATGGAGTTGATTTTGGCTTTAATATGATCTTGGAAAAAACTCACTTGTTGGTTACAATTATAGCACGCATTGGAAGTGCATTTGTTGCTTGGGACATGATGTAGTTTCAGATGTTGGGAAATATCCTTGACACCACTACGCACGCATGTTTAATTATGTACTGAAGTAGTATAACTTGATTTCACTCTTACTTTAACTCTTAAAAAAAGTCCCTCAATGATAAGCCTACACACTTATACCGGTGATGTGGCGCTAGCAAATAAAAGCATGGCTGTTGTTCAATCTGTCTGACATGTTTATTTGGATCCCTTTGATGGTTTTTTATTAGACTTTCTAAACTCTTTTGATATAGGAAATAGAAAGCTAAAATTATTATATTGGATAAAAAATAAATACTACACACAGATTTGCATTTCCAATTCTATGATTAATGAGTTGATTGCATCATTATAGTTCCTTATATAGTGGCAATCTCATCCATCTTTGGTTGACAAGGTATATTAGAGAAGAAAAAAGTTAAAACATAATAGTTTTTAGAATTTAAACCCTTTGCTTTGAATTTTATGAATCGTTGCTTATTTTTTGGATCTTTGCATATGCTCACAAAGATAATCTTGTATATGTAAAGAACACTGTCTACACTGCTGTGATCCTTGTATGTACCACCATTTCCTTCTTGTCAATCAACTCCATCCAGATGGCATGTCAGGGCTTCTTTTGCAAAATATGTATTGCTTAGGAAGATTATTAGATATATTGAGACTTGATAAGTTTTTCTATGCGGTCTTTTTAGGGTCATGGTTTGCCATCTCTCGTGATTTCATTGAGATTTCTCTTTCTTCAATGGCCCCAAGATGAAATCCCAATGGAGAGCAATAATAAGAGGGAGGAGGAGGAGAGGGATAGCGGAGGAGGGGGGGGGGGGGGAGGAAAAGGAGAGGCAAAGGAGAAGAAGAAGACAAGGCAGAGGCAGATGAGGTAAAGAGAGAGTGGAGGGAGGTCTTTGATTTCTCTAAGTTCTAGGTCAGATCTCCCCAGATCTCTCCTTTCTAACATAGTGAGATGGCATCGGATCCAAGAAACATCTCGCTAATCCTGGATCTCTCTTGTATATCCACTGACTTGATCTGAACCCCAATTCTAAAGGAACTCATTTCAAGCTTACAGAGTCCATGTGGCTTCCCACACTATCTTTATGGAGAATGGGATTCACAGTGCAAGAATGGGATTCTTTAGCGGCGCTCTGCTAGGGTTTCATCCCCACAGCCATCGCGGCGATCGCCAGCCGACTCTATGTTTCTCTGTCCATCGCTGATGCTGACATCAGCATCTCTGGCGCCGTCCATCCATTCCGAGAAGATCTCTAGCGAATGACAAGAATGAGAGCGGAGCGGGACGCCTACATATGGAGGGGGTGCGAACACTACCGCCATGAATCCCCAGTCCAAATCAGTGGTGTCCTGGGCTCTAGTTAGTAGGGAAAGTTCCCTCAATAATGCGAAAGAGGGTTCTGGCGATGGCGAGAGCAATAGTGAGGAAGGGAACGGCATCGAAGGAGCCCCTGTCCTGCAGGATTCTTTCCGCGAAGGGGTTGCCGGTAGCTGTGATGGTCGCCATCATTCTGCGCATTAATTAACTTAAGAAAAATGGATCCCAGTGTAACGAAGAAGACGAGATCAGACAATCTATCGAAGCGGGCTGGATCCTAGCATGTCACGTAGAGAAGGATCCATGTTTGTGACAGAGCGTTGTAACAACAACAAGGTTTTGGTCAATCCTAACCCTTGGGGTCGCTGCCAAAGAGTAATCTCTGTTTTAGATGTTTATGCACAGGCCACCATGCTTCTTCGTGTCGGAATGCTTTGGTTTGCTGGAGGTGTAAAGCTGTTGGGCATCGAAGTTCATCCTGCAGTGGGAGTCCATCTGCAAATCTGTCTATGAAGGTTAAAGAAATTTCAACAGAACAGATTGGTGACGGTGTTGGTGTGATTCTGAGGAAATCTCCGTGGTCTCTGCAATATGAGATGAATATTCAGAAGCTTAGACGCTGCCTTGTAGGGTATACTCAGAGAGGGATTTTGGATAAGGAGGAGCTGTTCAAAGGTTTACGTCGTTCTTGGCAAACAGATGAGAATTGGAGTGTTGGTGGATGATAAACATTGCCTTGTATTCATCGCCAACGAGAAATCCAGGTATGAAGCTTTGCAGATTTTTTTTTTTTTAGTTTTAATAATAATTTGCTAACTTTGATTTGATTGGAGTGGGATGATGGAATAGGAGTTAACACTTCAGCAGGTGTCTATGTGGTGTCATGTTACTGGCATCCCTTTAAAGTTATGGAGTGTAGAAGTTTTTCGCAGTATTATTGATAATTTCGGTGTGATCAGAGAGATTGATAGAGATACATTATCTTGGACCAATTTGGAATTTGCTTGGATGAAGATTGAGGTTGATAATGTTTCCAATGTTCCACATACAGTTACACTGAGATGGGGTAATTCTTGTTTCTTTTTTTCAATTTCAATTGAACAGGAACAATCACCTTCTAACGGCAACATGGATTGGACTTATTCTGAAGTCGTCCAAGCATACAAGAAATATAGAAAGAATCATGATAAGCAAGTGGAGGCTCAGAGGAGGGAGCCGAATGCAATGATTTATTCCAGTGAGTCTGTACAAGAAAATGACAGGAATACAACAACTTGTGCAACTGTATCAGACTGTCTGCCAGTGATTAAGTGTTAAGAGTTAAGGGTATTAGTTTTAGCTTATAGTGTTCCTAGGACACAATGTTCTGTGTGTGTCCAGGTATATAACATATTGTTCTCCCATTAATTAGGTTAATCAATTTTATTTTCCTCTAAACAACATGGTATCAGAGCCATAGGCTCTGGGCCGTTGCCGCCACACCTCGTCGTCGCCGCCCCTGCGCTTTGCCGCCGTCGTCCTATTGCCCCCCACACTCTGCCATCGTCCCGCTCCATCGCCCCAGCCAGCCGACCACAAGCCCAGCCATCCGCAGAAATCCGCTCCATCCCCCTGCCCGCCCACAAGCCCAGCCAACCACTCGCCTAGCCAGCACCAGCCCGCCTCAGTCCCAGCCCCAGCACCAACCCACCTCAGCCCCAGCCGCACCAGGTCGCCACAGGTTGCCGCAGGTCGCTGCAGCACCCACCCACTCCCCCCCTCCCCAGGTAGCTCCAGCCCCAGGCCGCTACACTATCCACCGGTGTTCATACGATGTTGCGGTGGGCTATTCACCGTCTTGTTCGGTAGCGTTACTCGCGGGATTTCTTCCTTGAAGATGGCCAGCACATAGAGATACTCATCTAGTCCTCTCTTTCTCTATGTGCTGACCTCTCTTATTTTAGAGTAATTCTTGTCTTCTCTCAGTGTTTGAGATGGAGAATCCGTCACCTCACGCTCCTCCTTCAGCGTCCTTTCCTTCCGGTGAAGGGAAGACATATCATATGATGGCTACTTCCGTAAAGTTGAATGGAGCCAGCTATAATCAAAGGTCGAGGGCGTTTCGGTTCTTGGTGATGGCTATGAAGAAACTTCGTCATCTTGATGACAATTCTCCTGTAAAATCGGATCTAAAAGTCTACGAAGCCTGGCAAGTGGATGACGGGGTCGTGATCTCTGTTCTCGGCAATAGTTGTGAGTCTCATATTTTTCACAACATTTTATTTCTGGACATTGCAAAGGACGTGTAGGACCATGGATGCCAATACCGGTACCGGTATCGGTGGGTACCGGTACGTACCGGCCGGTACCGGCCTAGTATCGGCCGGTACCGGCCTAGTATCAGAACCCTCTATAGGAGTGGTACCGGTGCTGGCCGATACCGGAACGTACCGGCCGGTCCGTACTGGTATCGGCCGGTACTGCCATCCATGTGTGGGACTCTCTGAAGTGTACTTATTCAGGTGACAAAATTATTTCTCACATCTACAATTTGTATTCCCGATTATTTGCCATGAAGTAGGAGGGGCGCCATGTGTCGCAATATTTTTCTGAGGTCCAAGGCTTGTGGAATGAACTCCAATGGTATCACCCTGCTGCTCTCGATGTTGCTACTCTTCAAAAACAGCGGGAGGAGTTCATTATGGCCAAGTTCCTTTCTGGCTTGGACGACAACCTACGACATGTCCGAGATAATCTGTTAGCTGATACGGCTATCCTACACTTGGCCGATGCATTGTCCCGCGTCCTACGTACTAGTACTACACCTCATGTGGATGCTGGTCCCTTGGTTGCACCTTCTTTGGACGCTGGCGGTGCTTTCGCCCTTGCTGCAAACGGGCGTAGACGTGGTCGCGGGCGTGGTAGATCACCGTACTCACACTGCGGGCGGTCCAATCATCAGACGGATTTCTGTTGGAAGAAATACGGCAAAGGAGGCACTAAGTCCAATCCAACCGCCAACCTTGGAGTTACATCTGATACCTCTGCAGAGATTCCAATTTTGCAGTCACAGTCGATTAGTGCATCATCTCCGTCTGTTCTGCAAGCGGAGGGAGGCGTGACTTTATCCCGGGAGGAATACGAGGCATTCCAACGACTTCTCAAAGGCCCTGCATCATCATCCTCTTTCCATGTAGTTTCTTTCTCAGGTAGTGCACTGGTTGTTCACCATCCCTCCTGGATTGTGGACTCTGGAGCTTCCTGTCACAGGACAGGTGACTGTTCCCTATTCTCTTCCCTTGACCTTTCTAGTTCTTATGTCCCAGTATCTGTAGCCGATGGCTTCGGGCATTGTTCAGTCTTCTACTCTTACCTTAGATGATGTGCTTTATGTTCATAAATTCCCAGTTAATCTTTTATCTATTAGCAAGCTAACTTGTTCTATAGGTTGCTCAGTGACATTCTATTCGTCTTACTATACCTTTCAGGACCTCCGGACGAAAAATAAGATTGGTGGGGGGCATGAATCTAGTGGTCTCTATTATCTCAATGTTGATCAACCTCTCCAGACGTCTCAGGTGTTGTCTACATCGGACACCTCTTATCAATGGCATTGTCGGTTGGGTCATCCTTCCATTCAGAAGCTTCATGATGTCATTTCCATTCCGTCTATAGTCCATAAATTTTACTGTGATGCTTGTGAGTTAGGGAAGCATCACATGGTCTCATTTCCTTCTAGTCAGAATAAAAGGAGCTTTGCTTCCTTTCATCTTGTTCACTCTGATGTCTGGGGACTCTCTCCTGTTATCTTCAGACTCGGATTTCGTTATTTTATTACATTCATAGATGATTTTTCTTGTATGACTTGGGTTTTTCTACTCAAGTCAAGGTCTGATGTACTTTCAACTTTTCAACACTTTTATGCTGAAATAAAGACTCAATATTTTGCTTCTATTAAAGTTGTGCGTACAGATAATGCCTTGGAATATACTCAGACATCTTTTGAATCCTTTTGTGCTTCTCATGGGATTATCCATCAAACATCATGCTTGTATACCTCTCAACAAAATAGGATTGTTGAAAGAAAGAATCGTCATCTTCTGGATGTTGCTCGGACGTTGATGTTTCACATGAACGTTCCAAAACAATACTGGGGAGATGCGGTTCTCACGTTGTGTTATCTCATTAACTGTGTTCCAAGTATTGTGTTGGATGGAAAATCACCTTTCTTGAGTATTCATCCTGATACACAACCGTTTTTTCTTGTTCCACAGGTGTTTAACTGTAAATGTTTTGTTCACTTGTTTGGTCCGAGATGATACACCATCCCTATGGTCGGTTGCATGTATCTTTATTGGATATTCTCGTACTAAAAAAGGATATCGTTGTTTTGAACCCCGGACTAAGAAGTCTATTGTTACAGCTGATGTCACTTTTTATGAGTTGGTACCTTTCTTTCCTCCATCCTCTCATATGCAGACTCATTCCCTGACCCCTGCTGTTCCAATTCCTATTTTACCTGACGTGCTTCCCTCTGACTCTGCTATAGTCACTGATAATGAGGTTGTTGCGCCACTGGATAATGACCAACGGTATGGACAGGTTTATCAGCGGTGAGAGAAAGGTCCACCACAGAGTGCACCACTATCTTCTTCCCCGTCGGAGGCTCTTTCACCTGATGAGGCTTTTTCCTTGCCTGTGTCAGATCTTCATCTTCCTATTGCTCTTCAGAAAGGGGTACGGTTAGTTAAAAGTATCTACCAATATCCTATTGATAACTTTGTCTCTTATCACTCATTGCATCCTTCTTTCCGTCAGTTTGTTTTGTCTATTTCTGCTGTACCTATTGGTCTATATCTGAGGCTATCTCTCAACTGAAATGGAAAGTTGCTATGGATGATGAAGTGCAGGCCTTGATTTCACGAGGAACTTGGATCCTTGTACGCCGAACGGCTGATGTTACTCATGTTTCCTGCCGCTGGGTATTCACTAGCAAGTACACTCCAGATGGCACTATTGACAAGTACAAGGCGCGACTTATGGCGAAAGGGTTCGCTCAAGCATATGGAGTTGACTACTTTGAAACCTTTTCACCTGTAGTCCGGTTGAATTCTATTCGGGTGCTTTTCTCTCTTGCTGTGAATCAAGGATGGCGAATGATCCAAATGGATGTCAAAAATGTCTTCTTGTATGGTGATCTTCAGGAAGAGGTCTATATGGAGCAACCTCCAGGCTATACTACTCAGGGGGAGTTGGTGTGCAAGTTGAAGAAGGCCATTTGTGGTCTTAAATAGAGTCTGCGGGCTTGATTCGATAAGTTTAGTCACATTGCTTCCAGTGTTAAGTTGAAACGAAGTCAAGCATATCACTATGTTTTCATTCGACATTCCTCTGCTGGTGTTGTCATTTTAGTTGTATATG
The DNA here is from genome assembly GCA_030544215.1 of Zantedeschia hybrid cultivar. Lineage (NCBI taxonomy): Eukaryota > Viridiplantae > Streptophyta > Magnoliopsida > Alismatales > Araceae > Zantedeschia > Zantedeschia hybrid cultivar. The sequence goes on from JARZZO010000008.1 coordinate 43,966,285, forward strand.
TTGATGATATGCTCCGCATAGGTAGTGATACACATTGGGTTGAAGAAATTCAGACGTACTTGGAGAAGCATTTCGTAACAAAGAATCTAGGGAGGCCTCGCTATTTTCTAGGTATTGAGATAGTATTTGGGAAAGATGGTGTGTCTCTTTCACAGAGGAAGTATGCTTTTGACCTTCTTAAAGAGATTGAGTTGCTTGACCGTAAGCCTGTTGATACTCCCACAGTTACTCAGCATGATTTGGATGTGGAAGATAGTCCAGACCTTGGTGATGTTTCAAGGTATAAATGGTTGTGTGGAAAACTCATTTATTTGACAGTCACAAGACCTGATATTGCATTTGCTGTTGTAGTAGTGAGTCAATTTATGCAGAAACCCAAGAAGTGTCACTGTGAAGCTGCTGTGAAGATTTTGCATTATGTAAAGGCTGCCCCTGGAAAAGGATTATTGTACAAAAAGAATGAACACTTGAAGATTGAAGCTTTCTTAGATGCTGACTATGCATGATCCAAGTTAGATAGACGATCTACTTTTGGATTATGTACATATGTTGGTGGTAACTTGGTTACATAGAGGAGTAAGAAACTAAGTGTTGTGGCTAGATCAAGTGCTGAAGCCGAGTATAGAGCAATGGCTCAGACTGCTTGTGAGATGATGTGGCTTCAAAGGTTAATGTCTGACTTTAGAGTCACGTCTACTGAACCAATGGAGATGCACTATGACAATCAAGCTGCCATTCACATTGCTAAGAATCATATGTTTCATGAACGAAGAAAGCACATCGAGGTGGACTGTCATGTTGTGAGAGATGTAGTTATGTCTCAGAAGATCAGTACTCCATATACCCCTACAGATGATCAACTAACTGATTTGTTTACTAAATCTTTTGGGGTGTCTCGGTTCAATACTCTTTGTAACAAGCTGGGCATGATTGACATATATGCTCCAGCTTGAGGGGGAGTGTTAGAGTTAAGGGTATTAGTTTTAGCTTATAGTGTTCCTAGGATACAATGTTCTGTGTGTGTCCAAGTATATAACATATTGTTCTCGCATTAATTAGGTTAATCAATTTTATTTTCCTCTAAACAACATTAACAAATTAGAAAATGATATCCCACACAAAAATCTCAAAAGTCTGCTTGAAGATAAAGACGAGAGAGATAATTACGTTGTGTCTGCTGATAAGGAATGGCAGCTGGCCATTGAGCAGTTGGCTTCTCAAATTGTGGAAGGGCTAGCAAATCTCCAAATTTATGTCGGGCACCAAAGTTGCACGTGTACAGTAGGAGAACACAGTGGATCCAGCGGGTGGATGGTAAGCAAGATATTCAATCTCTTCCTTCATCTCAGTTGAAGATAACAAAATCTCCGAAAGATCTTGTACAGCAACAAGGTGACTCTAGTGCAACAAAGCATCCGGAGGTAAGTGAGCCTTTTGGAAGGGAAATTCCAATTCCTTTCAATTCTGAAGGTCCGGTGCAGAGCTACAAAAAGAAGGAAACTGATCAGTTGAAAAAGGCAAGAATGTAATAAACTCAAGTGCAAATGATTTTCTTTCTCAATGAAGTAATGAAGAGTTGATTCAAAATGCAAGATTATTGGGAATGCAAGTCACCATAAATCAAACTGGTCAATTTCGCAAGGTGTACAGGGACACAAGGGGAAGCTAAACTTATTCTAAATTATATTTCTTGATGATGTTGGGAGTTTAATTTTTTATTTTTGAGAGCATCACTGGCGGTTGACTTGTAGTTCTTTGTTGTTTTCCTGTAGTGGCGGAAGAGTAACCTCTTCTCTTCCCTTCAACTGTATTTTCCTCTTTTTATTTAATAAAATTGGAGCTACAGTTTTACCTTTTTTTCAAAAAAAATAATAATAATCCTGGATCTCTCTTTTCTAACAATTGAGATGGCACTGGGATGCGAGAAAGCATCCTTCTGTATGTGCAAATAAGTTTCTGCATTGCCATTATTATTGTATTAATTTAATCATGTTAAGCGGCTATGTGCATAAGACTTAAAGCCTTTTTAAAAGAAATATAAGATTATCATGGTCTTTGGCTTGCTATTCCTTTTCTTTTTGAGATCTCTCTTTGGCCTTCTGAGACGATGCCAAGATCTGAGAAGGCATTCCTTTTTAGAGGTTTTATACAAAAAGCCCTATTTTTTCTCTAGAACATTTACTAAAGGATAAAAATTGGTCTGATTCAGTATGGATGCACTGTGCATCTGATGCCTTATGTAATTTCAGGTACTATTCACAAATAAAGATGCTGGTGAGGTCAGCCATTGGATTATTGTAACGACCCGATCTAACTTTTGTGAGGTTTTGTCCGCTTTGGGCCAAGTCCATATGGTTTTTTCTCCATAAGGCGCCTCGTGGTGAGGCAGGGTCCGGACACGACAGAGCTATCACCCTCTCCGGTGCCCCCTTCTAGGGGACTTGGGCCCGGTCTGTTGCTGAGCGAAAGCGCCTTGAGGCGCCTTTTTGAGACAAAACCATGTAGACATGGCCCAAAGTGGATAATACACCAGAGGGGTTGGATCGGGTCATTACAATTATGATCTTAAGGCTGATGTTGAGTAGAAGATCTGGTATGTATGTATGTATATATTGTATGTATGCAAACTATTGGACAAGGTATCAAATACTCAGCCTAATGATAACCAATTCTAATACCTCACCCAGCTGACTATATCAGTTCGAAGTATATTGTCAACTTCTGTTTCTGACATAAAACTGGTTAGCAATGAATGGATCCTGATTGATGTATGAATGACTGGTCAGATAATGAGGTTACCTGTGACCATTTGCATTCCTTTTCTTTCTATTGAAAAAGCCACATAATATGAATTGATTCTATGGAGTAGTTTATTGGAAATCATGTTTTCTGTATCTGAAGCTGGCTGATGCCACTGTTTTTTTTTTTTTGAAGGTGGATGGTACCACAATTGTATTAATAACCAAAAAGAAGGGGGGTACACAAGTATAAGATCAATCAATGCTCGAAAGTCCCCTCTACAAAAGAAGACCAAAATGTTGTAAAGCTCAATCCCCTCCCAACAAAAAACAAAGGCGGGAGTTACAAATTGCCCGTTACAAAAAGCAGAAAGTCACTCTTTCACCCTTAGACAAATGTTTAACCTGGACACACTCAGGAACAAGCGTTTAGTAACATAAAGATGTACAGGGTATTAGGTAAGAGAACAAGGATAAAAGAAAGTTTTTTTTTTCTTTTCAGTCCTTATAATCTTTTGACTATTCCATATTAGTTCCTACAATTTTCATATTTATTTTAAACCCCCTACAATGTATGAACCTTCCTTAAAAAGTCCCTTCTAATTAGCAATCATTAAAAAATAGAATACTTATGGAAGCTTCGTTTCATGTATCATATTTCTATCAGAACATACTAACGATATTCTGAGTATATTCTGTTTTTGACAAATGCTAATCGGAGGGGCTCTTTTAAGGAGGGTTCAAAGATTTTTTTTTTTTTGGGTGGGGGGGAGGGGGGGTTAAAGTAAATATGAAAATGGGAGGGACTAATAGGGAATATTGAAAGATTATGAGGACCGAAAAGCAAAAAATCCTAAACGAAAAGAAGTAGTTCCTGCTTGCATCACCCTTAGAAAGTGGAGAGAAACTTTGGCTGCAGAGTTCACTCACAACCAATCTGCTTCCTCATTTTAGAATTCTGCAAACCCCCTCCTCTCGGGTGAGCCATTCAGTATTCTTTACAAAAACACCAATTTTCAGCATTGAGATCATGATAATAATTAAACTTCTTCAATTTGTTAATTAATGTATAAAATTTTAAAATAAAAGATCATGATAATAAAATAAGAATCAAGTTTGTGGATCGAGAATAAAAATACAAACTTTTTAAGCATAATAGAAAGGCTCATAATCAAGTAGTTACAAGTAAGAATAAGAAGTAGGAAAAATATAACAAGTTAGTAATACATGCAATGTAACAGTTAAAAAAAAAAAAAAACCTGAAAGTACATTCGTCCTGAGTTGCAGCATGTTATTATTCACAATGTCACAACAATAAAAGAAGTCTAGCTAGCTTAATTGAGACAAGATGTGCAATCGAACACCATGCAAAACTAGCCCTTGGCAGGATGCCTTGATCAAGCACTTCTATAGAATAATCCATAGTGACACCCCAAGATAAAGAAACTCCTGGGAGGAAATCTGTAGCAGGATCGTTCTATAAAAGGCCCTCCCAGGGGGAAATCCCTAGCCCATCCACATTCAAAAAAAATGTTTTGGGGGTGGGGATCCCTAGCAGAGATTTTCTGCCAACTGATCCTTAAAAGTATGTACATGTAGAATTCTTCATTTTGGTGAACCATAAAGGGTATATTCTAAGAGTCATACCAAAGGTTGGTTTTTTTGAGGAACATAGCAATAAAATAGCAGTTTCAAGGAATAGATGAGTCACAAATTTACTCATGAAAAGGATATTCTAGGATAGAAGTTGAATCCATAGCTTAGTTGAAATATATGAATCATTAAAAAATTTGACTTTGAACGATCAAAATAAAGAATAAGAATATGTAGGAATAATCATAGTAAGGTCTAAGATGACTTAGATTAATCCATTTGTAGACATGATTAAGTTCAAGGATATAGTTCTTTATACTTTTGAGATGTATGATATTTTGTATCATAATTCATTCCTCACATATTTTTATATTTTTCACGTCTTGATGCATCAACATGAATTCATTTTTTAATGTCTTCTTTTAATATATTTCAATCATAAGCTTGCATATTATGTACATCAATTGATTTCCTCTTAAAACCTTGATCAAAATTATCAATAAGGGTATAATAATGTGTCAAACATTTTCAAGGCTGGTTGGTATAGAAATTAATGTAGTATTTGTTTGTCAGCTTGTTACTCAATTTTATGATACTATCTTTTTTTATACAAGTGCTAAGTGTATAAAATAAAATACCTTTCCAAGAAAATATAACAACTAGAATTTATATGTTAGACATGGATTTGTAGTTTTAGAGTGGGAATTTTTGTAAGTATATACTCTATTACATATTTTATGCAACAAAATCTACTTGAGTATTCACAAATTCATATTAATTATGTGACATATGACTTCTCCTGAATGCATTCAAGAAAGATGAGTCATGGTCAAGGAAATCCAGGTGTTCTAATCAATTGCTTCAAGAAATTTAAAAGCAAAGTACATTATTCATGATTACATGCATGGTGTCTTATTTTTTTTTTCATTTCTTTTAAATGATACATTAAAGTTTTAACAATGGATACACATTTTCTTTATAACTGAGAGTTAGATCAGTCATCAAGTTCATGTTTAGGAAGAAAAATCAAGAGCATCCTATTTCAACAGATGTTGATCCTTACTTGGATCTTGTGATAACAACCTCGTGCATGATAGACCTTGTAGTAATCTCCTTATTTTACTTCTAAACTGTTCTTGTTATGTAGAGGTGCAAGGAGTTATGCTAGCGCATAAAACACACTCCTCTTTCTCTCTCTCTATTGTATAACTCTCTATCCTTCTTTTGTGTTGGGTTTGAGAACACAAGGCCGCTTTTATGTGTAAGTTTGGCAGTCTCTGGTGTGTATGTTTTTGAATTAAAGTCTTTAGGACTTCCTGTAACTAGCAATGGGGAAGTTAATCCATTAAATATTATGTTTCTCGATCCTTCATTTCTTCATACCACAAGTAGAAGAAACCCGTGAACTTGCCTTAATTACTTGTTAAAAACAGAGGAGCATTATGTGTTCAAAATGAAGCAAACCATTAGATTTCTGTTTCTTGATCCTTTATTTCTTCATACCACAAGTAGAAGAAACCCGTGAACTTGCCTTAGTTACTTCGTAAAAACAGAGGAGCATTATATGTTCAAAATCTATGTAGTCAAAGGCGAGTAAGCCCCAAATGCCTAGGCGATCGCCTAGGCATTTGAGGCGATGTGTTCTCTCGTAAATCACTATGAAGGAAGAAAATAATAATACAAGAAAAATAAAAAATATCTAAGATAAAAATATGTAAGACTTTGAGAAGCATTTATCATGCCCAACATATAATGTGCTAAGACCATCTACTACTCATATAAGTAGTGGATGGGCTTAGGATTCATCAAAAATAAAGGAAAAATGTGGCAGCATGTAAGAGAAAAAAGGGTGCTGGACATTGTTAAAATAAGCATTAGTCACTTTGGAATAATTAATAATAAGAAAAAGTATGATAATTAAAAAAGAAACAAACATTTAGTATAGACATCATAGGCAAGTGCCTTGGTGAGTGAGGCGAAGATGAGGCGAGGTGAGGCGCTTTGGCTCACCTCAACCTACTTTACTGCCTAGGTGAGCGAGGCGATGGCCTTTGATAACATAGTTCAAAATGAAGGAAACATCTGCCTAATCTTCTCAAAATGCTTTTAAAAAGTTTAATATTCACCCTATTCATGTGAATTCAAGCATTTTAAACGTTCTATTTAATTCGAAAGTGGGCATGTTCAAACTCTTTACCTCCTTTAATTGTCTCATGTGGATTAACTCGATGGTATTTTTCAAACTCTTTTAATTAGTTTACACAAGGATAAGTGGGTATTTTTTGTCTTAGTGTGAATTCCTCTTGTATTATATATGTATTGTAAGGGCTTTGCTTTGAGGGGCTTTTCTGGTGTCTTTATGCTGGATAAATTCTGAAAAAGGTTTCACATTTTGGGAAACTAATATACCTGTAGTATTCTTCTTTTCCGATTTTGTAAGTACATACTACCCACGCCAGAAAAAAGGAAAGAAGAGAACACTTGTCAGGCAAGACAGCTGCTCAGAGAACTTTGCCAAACCTCTCGATCCTTCACTAGATCTAGCCAATCCAGATCAATGGAAAGGGTTGTGATGCTAATGGTGATATGAACCATTTGCAGGGTGTGTGGAGTGTTGTAGAATTTGATGCTACTTTGTGGCATTAGAGCCTATCATTATGAGAAAAATAGGCTCGCACAATTCCTAACTGGCCAATTAGCCATAAGATGTTTTATGTTAGTTTGCTGTTTAAAACTGCTTTTTGCAGAAAATTGCATCAATTATTAGCTGCTTATGTGTTGATAGGTGCTGTCGCATTCCACTTACAAATTTGCAAGTTATCTGAACCAATAATTGATGGTATTGTGTTTTGATGCATGTGATATTTATATCCTTTTCCCCTCGGTTATTGACTGAGTATTTCACAGCTATTTCATTCTTTTAGTACCTTACCATGCATCACTTCATTTGTGCAGAGATTGCATGAAGAAAACGAGAAGCTGTTCGACAAACTGACAGAGAAGGCTTCATCAGGTGGACCACAGCAGGTTTTCTTCTATATTAGATCTTACATCTGAGCATTTGTTTCTCAAATATAAACCTTTTATCTATTGAGAAATTTTGGCAGGTAAGGAATTTTGATCATTAACAAGTTTCATGTTAACTGCAGACATATGCTGTCTCTCATTTCACTCTGTAGGGGACTGATGATGCCCCGTTGATTTTCTCTCTTAGATAGTGATACATATCCTATTCTTGGAGAGTGGTTCTAGTCAATTTATAGTCATTCTGAGTGCTAGATGGGAATTTTACCAAGGCTCTTTATCCAATACAAATGTCTTCATGCCAGAAAAAAAATCTCCTCTCTCTTGTCTAGGAATAGCACAACCTTATCTTAGTACCATCAGTACTCACTTTGTACAAGACAGGCCTTCATAGTGCTGCCTGCATGGAACCATTCCACTATCATTCTCTTTATCCTGGGTTGGGATACACTTCATGTTTTCTTGGATGCCAACTGTGATTCAGGATGGACCAGTTATATTGATTGATACAAACTTGACTTTGTGGTTCATGCCAAAATTATTGAACTTTATCTCTGTTTACACTTTTGGACACTGGGTAACGCTTAGATTGACAAATTTCCAGTGTCCAACATATTGCTGATATAAAGCAAATACATCTTTTGAGTAAAATGGTGATATATCCTACCATTCCCTTGAAAAGGATCTGCTGAAATTTCATTTGATGCTAGATAAATATTTGCTTGCTTGGTTTGCAATCATTTTTTCCCCTGAAAGTGGTTAGCACAGCAATTCTGTTGAGTAAAAAAGTATGTATAAAGTATAAAGACCTTTGTTTTACAAAATATTCATTTCATTCCATCTGCCCCATCCCCAAAAATCCCCGTTACAGAATTCCCTTGTTACCGCCATCCAAGGCCCATAATCTGTCAGGAAAACCCAGTCTCCCCTCTGCCAAAAGCACTTAAAAAATTCTGTGTTGACAAGCTCATTTGTCTCCCATCTCGAGCATTGATGCTCAAAAGGTTTTGAGACCTTTATCAAATGACTCTGCAGGCTGTCCAAGGCTCTAGAACATAGTTGTCAAGGTGGTAAGGCAACCCAAGGCATACTTGGGTCCCTTGAGTGCTCATATAGTGACCACTAGTTGGGTAAGAGGAAAGGGTTACACGTAGGAAACCCTCAAAGTATGTTAGAGTGGAGTCACCGTTGTGTTTAGGGTCTAGAGTGGGAATGAATTGGAAAGTCGTTGGGCCATATATGAGGGATTTGGATCCATCACTTGTGAGGTGTCTTTTGGGGACAAAACTATATAGGCTTGGCTCAAAGCAGACATAATGGTATTAAAGTTGGACATGTGTTGTATGATATGGCCTAGTTTGGGGATAGACTACGTAGAAACTGGTGGACTTATAGGGACTCAGTTATGGGCCAAGCAATAGGAAAGGGCTACCCTTAGGAATGGGCGACCCATAGTGTATATCGAAGTGTAGCCACTATAGTGTGGAGCCATCATTCTGTTTGGGGCTGGCATAGGAATGAATCAGGTTAGTCTTGTATAGAAAAAAAAAGGGAAAAGTTGTTGAGCCATATATAGTGTAACGACCCGATCCAACCCTTGTGAGGTATTGTCCGCTTTGAGCCAAACTCGCACGATTTTGTCCCCAAAAGACGTCTCACAAGTTATGAATACAAATCCCACATATATAGTCTAGTATTTTTTTTTTTCGTTCTTCTATATCGGACTAATCTGGTTCATTCCCGCCCCAGCCCCCAGTCCAAGTGGTAGGTCCACACCGCTTCACTTGCGGGTAGCCCTTTCCTATGGATAGTATTCTCCTCCTACCCGGCTCGTGACTAGGTCATTATAGGCCCACCAACTTCTGCGTGGTTCGTTCATGAACCAGCCTGTATCGTACTACACAGGTCCTACTATAATACCATTCTTCTTAGCTCTTCTCTAGACTCACCTACCTTTCATTACTGGGGTTATCCGTAGCTTTGGGTCTAACAATAGTTTTTACGTACTAAGTATAACTCCCCTTTAGGAATAGGGTTTCATTTTAACTATCAAATTTACTGCAATCCCTCTTTACCACATTGCTGATGTGAACCATAGTTGTCAATCCTGTGCCGGTCCCTGTCCTGTTTTTCTACTGGGACAGGACGTTCTGGTGTCTCAGACAATTCTGGTGTCCCGCTCCCGAATTTGCCAACTATAAAACATATGTATACAATAAATAATTTGAAAATAAACATATAAATGTATAAATAACACAAATTAATGTAATAGAAGCATTGATGATAGATTTATAGGTTTATAAATGAGTATATTCATCAATGAATCTCCCAAAATAAGTTCATAAGGAGCTTAAGTAGTTAGGAAAATCTCATGTAAAAATACAAATTCTAGTTAGGAAATGCCGGGACAGATCGGGACAAGCCGGGATGGGCCGGGACAGATCATGACACATACTGGGATAGACCATAAACTGTCCCGTCCCGTTTTCGTACTGGGACGGAACGTCCCGGCCGGGCCAGGTCGGGCCGGGACGGGATTGACTACTATGATGTGAACACGCTTATTGTAATTCTTACATGGAAATCCTTGCATATCAACTACTCACCAGTATTGCGTATAATTAAAAGGACTTACTGAGAGTTTGTTCCCCCAATAATTTATCTTACCAATATTCTAACTTAGTATTTATCCAACATAGTTCTCTTTCTAGTCTTCTACCACCATTCCCCGAGTCGAAAAAGAGCCACTCATTGCCTTCTGATTCGCGCACTAAGTTCCAAACACACCCCTCGTATCTTTTCTTAAATATTAACTTTGCTATTCATTTTCATCATCATTTTTTAATAGGGCTGACATAATTTATTTTGCACCTGTCTCCCCTTTTCCCCATTGTCCTTTTTTTTGGTTTTCTTATGATTATATTCTCTGTACTAGCTGCACGAACGTTGATCTTTCATTGACTTTAATGTAGCCTTCTATTTTTCTGTGAATACTTATTTAGTAGGCTTTCCTTATTATCTTCACTATCATCACTCTTTTAAACTTTCATTTGCTAAGATCATAAAAGGAACCCTCGTAAGTTCATATTATGGTTTCTTAGTATACAACTTAAACACCTAGAAATCTATGACATAAGATTTATCCCACGTTTTTATAACTCAAACTAAATTCATCATTCCGCTCTAACTTCTCAATTTATGTATGGATTGCTTATATTATATATTACCATAGTAGACCCGATCCAACCCTTGTGAGGTATTTGTTTGCTTTGGGCCAAGCCAAGTCCGCACGGTATTGTCCCCAAAAGGCGCCTCACAAGTTATAGATACAAATTCTACATATATAGCCCAATAACTTTTTATGTTTTCCAATACAAGACTAATCTGGCTGATTCCCTTCCCAACTTCCAGTCGCAGTGGTAGTTCCACACCATGGTGGCTCCACATTGTGACGGCTCTACACTACTTCACTTGCGGGTAGCCCTTTCCTACGTGTAACCCTTTCCTATGGATAGCCCTCTCTTCCTGTCCGGCTCATGACTGGGTCCTTACATATAGTGGATTTGGATCCATAATATGTGAGGTGTCTTTTGCATGGTTGGCAGTATCATCCGATATTGGTATGGTATTTGGCTAATATGTATCGGTATTTGGTCTGGTCATTTATTGTCATCCATGGCCTTTTAAGTAGAGAACTGTGCGGGTCTAGCCCATAGAGACAATATCTCACAACGATTTGCTCTGGTCGTTATAGCCTAAATGCCAAGATTGATTCACTAAACATGGACGAGGCCAAAGATGACTAGGAAGATGAAAGGATGAGGTTGATTCGCTAAACATGGACGAGGCCAAAGATGACTAGGAAGATGAAAGGATGAGGTTGATTCGCTAAACATGGACGAGGCCAAATATGACTAGGAAGATGAAAGGATGAGGAATGGGATGAAGGGGTGTCAAGAACTAGTACCGGATCATTCCTATAACCATAAGGTTGGGTCCTGATTGATCTGATTTAATTAGCTCGTTAATTGGCTATAAGCATTGCCTAGGCGTGCTAGGCCCACCTTGGCATGCCTAGGCATTGCCTAGGCTTGCTTTTCCAAGGCCAAGGAAGGTATTCAACTGCCCAGGGCATGAAAAAAAGCCTTTTCGCCTAGGTGGTGCCTAAGCAGTGGCTGGGCGGATGCCTTGACAACTATACTGTGGAGTTATGCAGATGACAAAATTTTGCATTTTGTTCTTTATTTTCCCAGCCTGATTGTGAACTAAACTCTTTTGGCTTGCTGCTCTGTCTTCACCTCTCCGTCCTACTTCTAATCTAATGTATATATAGGGTTTACATCTTATTTGCATAGTTTTATTTCTTAGGTGTCAAGCCCATCTACAAGAAGGCAAGTCAATGCACAGGCACGAGAGGTGGGCAGGTATGGACAGCCAACAAATATAAATGAAGGTCTTTCTTGCTGTAAATTTATGTTCATGCCATTTTGATCATGTTAATAAGTATTTATATGTTCATTCTGGTATCTGGCAGGAGTGAGAGTAATAAAGGACCCCCTTTGGATGCCCTCCCATTGCCAGCAGCTCCAGATAAGACTGACACTGCAGGTGCTCTGGTCAAATCAGGGCCTGATAAAATTAAGACAACCCCTGCTGGGGAGTACTTAACTGCTGCATTAATGGATTTTGATCCTGATCAATTTGAGAGTTTTGCCACAGTTGCTGATGGTGCAAACAAGCTTCTAATGCTGGTAATACTGTGTTAAGTTTCATTTATTTGAACAAAATCAGATTCTCATTGCCCTCCACTTGAACTCTGGCTAGTTTTCTTGACAATGAACCTTCACCGTCAATGTTATAGCCAAATATAAAGTTCCTTAAGCTGCTGATAGGGGCTGTTCTTTTACAACTATGGGAATGGGCAAAGCTGTCTCTCAGAATTTTTCCCTCACCTTACATTCTTTATTAGGTGTAGGATGTCTTGTTAATGTTGACTGCTTAATTGGAATCTCTGAATCTGAAATCATTAGATTCATGGCGCTGTTAACCAGTTAGGATTCCTAGAAAGTCAAATAACCTAATTTTGGTTTCCTAATGGGTCCCTCTTTGTGAAACTTAAACAATGGGGAAAAATTCTGGCAAGCCTCGATGAAGTTCTCCATTTCTCTAGTTTCTGTAATTGGTACATGGAAAAGTTTCTTTCTTCATGATAGAAAATTTCAATTCTGGATCCATTGTTTGGGAGAGGTCTGGGAATGTCTATGCATGTTTGCTTTCCTATATCCCTAAATATTTCTTTTTGAGAGAAAAATTCAAACTGTTTAGATCTATGGACCACTGTAGTTTACTGATACTCACTTTAGCCTATCTGTAGACTTAAACGAGGCCGTTTTCTTTGTGCATTACTCTTTATTCTGGCCTACATCTTTTATCTGCTTGTTTCTGAATGGCATTATTCAATTATGATGCTACAGGTTCTTGCTGCCGTCATTAAAGCAGGTGCGGCTCGAGAGCATGAAATACTTGCAGAAATCCGGGATGCTGTGTTTTCATTTATTCGTAGAATGGAACCTAGGAGGGTAATGGACACCATGCTTGTGTCCCGGGTTAGAATTCTGTACATAAGATCTTTAGTTGCTAGATCACCAGAGTTGCAATCCATCAAGGTCATAAATCATTCAACTATTTTTTCTTTTTGTATAAAATGCTGTTATTACCTATTGTAGAGTTCTTTTGTTTTAGAGTTCTGCTGTCCAAGCGGCCATTTGCTTACTGTTCCATGCTTTAACAGGTTTCACCTGTTGAGCGCTTTCTAGAGAAGGCTGATACTGGCCGCAGTAGGAGTTCTAGTAGGGGTAATAGCCCAGGCAGGTCACCTGTTTATTATGATTCCACTGCGAGGACTGCTTTAGTTGATGAGCATATCCATGGATTTAAGGTCAACATAAAACAAGAAAAGAAATCAAAATTTTCATCAATTGTCTTGAAGCTTCGAGGGATTGACCAGGTAATAACTTGTATCTGAGAATGTAGACTTGCATATGCATCTTGTCTTTCATGATTCTTTCTCTGGATGCATAAACCTATGCCTTATTTTTTTCCCAGATTAGCATCCTCCTCTTATCAACTGTCTTTTGACTTTTTCTTTTTTCTCATATGATTCACCATTCTTTTGATTGGAGTCACAAGTCTTTCCTTTTCTCGGTTAGTTCTTTATTTGAACATACTTCTGTACTTGATTAATTGTGCCTATTTGATCTCTGGGCAGGAGACATGGCGGCAGCATGTTACTGGAGGGAAGCTTAGAGAAATAACAGAAGAGGCCAAAAGCTTCGCTGTTGGGAACAAGGCCCTTGCTGCACTCTTTGTCCATACTCCAGCTGGCGAGCTGCAGCGTCAAATACGATCCTGGCTTGCAGAGAACTTTGAGTTTCTCTGTGTTACGGGTGCTGATGTTATAGGAGGGGCTACAGGACAATTAGAACTTCTATCCACGGCAATTATGGATGGATGGATGGCTGGTCTTGGCACTGCGCAGCATCCCAGTACTGATGCCTTAGGCCAGCTTTTATCAGAATATGCCAAAAGGGTTTACACATCCCAGTTGCAACACCTGAAGGTATACATGTACCATATTCTAGAGAACTTCAACCGCATGATAGTTGTCAAGGCTTATGCCTAGGCACCACCTAGGCAACAAGGATCTTTTTCAAGGTCTATGTGGTTAAACGCCTTGCCGGGCCTTGAAAAAGTTATGCCTAGGCACTGCTCCTAGCATGCCTTGCAAAGCCTAGGCTAGTACATGGGCTAATCAAATTGAGTCCATTGGGATCAACCCTAAATATAAATAGGGATGTGTGGATGGTTAGGCCTTAGCTTTTTATTCCCCTTCATCTCATCTTTTTGGATAGCCTTTCATCTCATCTTTCTCATTATTTCATCTGCCTTATTGTCTTTGGCATTGTCCCTCCTCAGCAAACAAACCTCAACATCAGTGATGAGACACTCCTATATGTTTATGTTCTTCTCTCACTGTTGTGGCCATGATGAGGCAATAGGCTGCACATGCCCATGTTGATGAACTTGGAACTTCTTGTGGCCATTATCATCCTCTCACCCTTCTTGAGTTTCCTATATACTTGTCCTTTCTTCTTCCTTCTCTTCAAGCATTTAAAAATTTATTACACATTATGCAACTACACCCAATTCAACCTTAATCTGTTTATCTGATATCTTCTGGATGAGACCCACCATTTAAAGACAGTGAAAACCTGTGGCAACTGGTCGTTTTAGCTTCTATCCTTGAATTGTTTTGTTGGGACCTCCTAGCTGCGATTTTCTGTGCTTAACATTAGAAAGTTATTAACATAATAAAATAGAAGCATAGGACTTATTCCTATGGGTGGGCACGGTTGGCTCTTAGTGTTTGACCTTTGGCCTTCTTGTGCTCTTTATTTTTTAATGAAATGTGACCTTTAAGTCAGCTTAAAAAAAGTTATTAACAGAATTCAAATGGGGAGTTGACATTGAAATAAATGTCTGCATTCCATATTTCTTCTTTTTCACTTGTGAATTAACTCATGTGCATCAACTAATCCACGTATGCATACAAATGTTTATTTTTGTGCTACTATTAAATACCATATGGAGCACATTTGTTACCCAACAAATATTGCATAAAAATGACACATAAATCTTGTTGCGCCTTTGTTGTCCAGTCATACTCTACGCACTTACATAGTTACATCTATGAATGTTTGTTCTTAGACTACGGCCTTATTACCTGGTTGTGTTCCAAGAACACTTTTTACTTTTGCATCTAGTTGTTAGGCATTTTGCTCTGTCATTTGAGCATTTTCTCTTCCCAGACTGCATACATTGATCCTTCCCCAGACCCCACAAATGGTGGGAACCTCGTGCACTGGGTACGCCCTTATTTGAGCATTTTCTCTAAGTTGCATGCATCTTTAGTATTGGCTGATTCTCGTCAGCACCAGCTGTTCTGGGAGAAAGGGGAAAAAGACCCGGGGGGGGGGGGGGGTGCGTCTAGGTGACTGGTACAGACTGGACGGTGGCAGCTGCAACAGCTGGTTGGTTTTCTGTTTCTGCTTCTTTCTTCTCCCTCCAGCTACTGTCATTAAGTACTGCAGCTGATGGCACTGCAGTTGCTGCCTTTAGGTCCCTTCTCCCTCTTTTCTCCTGGGTCTGGTACCTGCTGTGATTGGAAGCATTGGCGGGCACTTTCTTTGCCTTCTCCCTTGTTCCTCTTACAGTGTTGCTCTGAGGCAATCATGCTTTGCAGATGCAGGCCCTCCTGACTGTACCCAGTATTGGACACCATGATGGTTTGGCCTGTCCAGATCATGTCTAGTCATTACCTCTGTATTTGTCTTTCCTTATTTTAACCATGTTTTCTGAACCGTTGTCCCACATTTTTCCCATAAAACAGGACCATTGTCAAGAATTGACCAATTCTGTCCTACTTTTGAACAATTTCCTGGTTCAGGAATCTATGGACCTCGGACTGGTTACTGCTGTGTCAAAGCTGACTACGCTGATTACATATTTGTTTAGGTAGTTCTTGGAACTGTGAGTTGGATGCAAACTACAAATATTGAACATGTACACTACTCTGACCCATAAACAAATGTTCTCAGTGAGTCTATACAATGTGTGATTTGTCTTTGAGAAGTAGGAAATATGATACCTTTTTGACCAGTGATACAAAATAATGCCCTACAAGTTTGGGCTGGATATCATGTAAGGCTTACATTGTTGTATTCGGTCTTGTGGACTTGCACATGGCAGACACCTTATAATACCATGAATTACTAGGATGGGCAAGCTTCATTATGTTCATGTGAAGAGAACAGTGATGCTGATAAAGGAAAAAAGGATCAAAAGATTGTCTCAGAAAGTTTTTACAAATGTTCTAATAAATATATGCTTTACATTCAGAGACTTAGGGTGATGTTCTTATGAATAAACATGGTTAATTCTCCCTCATCTTGTCTCCCCACTCCTAGATTGCTTCTCCTTTGGAACGTCATTAGCAGTTCATTCAGCTAAATGTGCTTTTCTTCTTGTAGAATATTCCTTATGGTCCAAAACTTGCACTACATGTTCTTCCTTTGTCATGTTTTGCTTGTTTTGCTAGGGTTACAATCTAACACATGGGAAGAGTCTGACACATGCTTCCACATCACCGAAACATGAAGCACGTGTACCCTAGAGGACTGTGGTAGTGCCAGTTGATATTCAACTTCTCTCACTTGATATAGGATTTTGAATGGGTGATTGTAGCATAGACTAGGCTTCCCACGCTTTCCATGCCTTGAAGTACCTTTTGTGGGTGAGACTTTCAGGAAGACATGTTCTCCCGCAACGAATTCCAGTTGTCTGTGTTGAGTGTTTGCATAGTTCTTCTACTGACTGTGGGCTGTCTCGACCTGTTGCCTGACAATTTGAACCTTACAGGTGCAAGCTTGCATATTTTCCAGACCAAGAAGCTTTCTTTCACTCACATCAATCCAGCACACAGTAATACAGTTAACCATATAATAACCTGTGTGGGGCTATGTCAATGTTGGAATGGCTGCCACAATTGGGGGTAATCTTCATCAACATTGAGTGCTTCGTCCTAGCCTTTCCATTCTGGACTACAAATTCTGAGTATACAATATAGTTCTTTTTATCAAGCTTGTGCATTGTCCATCAGTCTGCGGATAAAATGTGGAAATGATAGCAACTTTTCATCCATTACGTACAATAGGCTCCCCTCCAAGGCAAGACCCGCTATCTGTGTTCTCAACGGCAGTTTCCTTGCTTGCCTAGGTGATGAGGCAAGGCGGGGTGAACCCAAATCGCTTCACCTTGCTGATGGTCACCTTACTCACCTAAGCACTCTCAAGACAAATTGTACTTTTTAATGTGTTATTGCTTTTTCATAACTCTTAATTATTGCAAAATGGCTAATGACTCCTTTAACAATATCTAGTGCCCTTTTTCTGTTGCATGCTTCCACATTTTGTGTATTCTTGGTGGTTCACAAGACCATCCACTAGTTACATTAATGTTTTATATAAAACTTGTCTTTACATATTAGACATAATTAGCATTTCCCAAAGCTTCGCATATCATTAGCTTGGATTTTTTCTTTATTTTCTTCTTGTTGCTATTTTCTTCCTTGTAGTGATTTATAGGAAAAAAACACATTGCCTCAATGCTTAGGCGGCAGGAACTCATCTTGGCATTTGAGGCTGAAGCAACTGCTGGTCCCTTGCTTGCCTCTTGCTGTTAACTACAAAGCTATCTGCCTGTCACAGGAGGTCCCTTAGTATGCATGAAGAGAAGGCAGTTCTCTTAGTGCCTTGTTGGGAACCTTGGCTGTCTGGAAATAAAAATAGGGCCTTCTTCAACTATTTCTTTGTAATTCCTTACTACGTGAAGGTATCTTGGAGATCTACCTTCAAATGAATAGGGGGAGTGTGGGAGGCTGAATTTGAATCCATCTACTCACCTCAAGTTTTGTCATGCCATTTCTCAACGTCATCTCAGGAGGTTAAAAGAGATGAGATCTCAAAGAGACCTTGACGTCATTTTGGAGAGACTGGGTAAGTTTCTAAAGCAACTTGCTATCTTGGAGTGGGGATGAGATTTCTTTTTTCTGTTTGATCTCTGTTGTGGGGTGGGAATGTGGTTTCTGTAGTGCTGTCATCTTGCACTTTTTGGGGGGTTTTTGTTCTTTGCACTTGGGGGAGAGCTTTTTGTCCCCTCTTTTTTATTTTGTATTTCGCCTTTTCATTTTTGAATGAATTGTGACTTTTTTCACCTTAAGAAAAATGCCATGATGGAACCTTGAAAAGAAAGATATCTCAGAGAGATGTGCAGGATGATAAAAATGTCTTTTTTCTTCAATACTCTATTAAGCTCTCTCCCACACTGTCTCAGCCTCCCTCTCCCTCTCTCTCTCTCTCTCTCTCATCTTCCTCACTTTTCCCCTCTTTGACTCTCTTTACTCCATATCCCTGGAGCATTGGAGGTGGTGGCTGAGGGGAATAGTGGCATTGGTTCCCCCTTAATGGGAGGTCCATTAATATGGTGGTGCACCTGTTCAACAAGGACGGTGTCTCCATTCTTTTTTTTCTCAGATAAGTAGAAATTGACCTATGTAACATGGGATACAGACCAGGAGTTTACTACACTCATTCATGTACATTATCCCATCAGTCTTAAGGAGGATCATATCATGTCCAATAGATCCTTGGTTAGACAACAATCATAGTTCTATGTTAGTATGGATGACTATAACCAAATGTGTGCACACTATATGTCATTATGTGATTTAGTATATGGACAACATGTATAAGCAAGCCTCCAATGAAATGTATGTCTATAGCAGTCATCTATGCAGATTTAGTATATGTACACATATATAAGTAAGCCTTCAATGAAATGTAAGTCTGCAGCATTCAACTGCAAAGCATTTTTTACTTTGTCCAAAAATGTAAATTTTTTGTTCTCAACTTGGATTCCTGATGGTGTCCATCATCTGAGCTCCTTTTGTTCCCTGCTCTACTCTTAGTGACTGGGGAGCCCTTACTGGTGTTGATGTAGGGGTGACTGCCACAGACATCACCCATAGGCCCTCTACTCCGGCGGGTGCAAGTGAACCCTTGACAGTTTCTGACTGAACGTAGGCTACAAGCTGTCTGCTTCCTCTCTGACAACCGGAGCCGGTCATGGTGAGGTGACTGGAGTGGAAGGTGGAGTTTGTATTTTGTCGAGCGGACATGGTCGCATGTTTGATGGCAGACGATGGAGAGATAGGAGACTGACTCAGGTCTGATGGGGAAGACAATGCTGAAGTTGAGGAGTTGATCGCTGTAGAGAAATTGGTAGGACAGGCCAAAGATGTAGCCCTCTGGGTGGGGGTCTCGTTTGAGGGGGTTGAAAAGGACGTAAGGGTGGTGTTCCATAAATCCAGAATAAGCAGCGATTGGTATGGCTAGAGGTCAAAAGGGTGATAACTCTGTCAAGAAGGAGATAAGAAGGGAAGCGGGAGAGGAAAGTAGGAGGGAGAGGAGGGGGAGGAGCTGCTAACCTCCAAATGAAGATTGTTTCTTGGAATATGAGGGGTCTTAGGGGAAGGGAGAAGAGCGCGGTGGTAAGGGACATAATTGTTCAGTGTAGAGTAGATGTCCTACATATCTAGGTGACCAAACTTGAGGGGGGGAGGGGATGAGAAGGTATGGAGGGAGTTGGGGGGGAGGGGGTCATTTGACCAAAGGGGTCGGTCGCTTCGTCTGCAGTGAGAAGATGTAGGGGTGTCATGGTCTTTTGGAGTCATCTTCTATTGGAGGAGGTGGGGATGCTAGTGGGTAGGCATCTCCTTCAGATGTCAGGAGGATGGCTTTGAGTGGGTGTTTTCTAGAGCATATGGTCCTCAAAGGAGGGAGGACAAACAAGGATTGTGGATAGAGCTTCTTGACAGTCATGTACAAACCCACTGGCCATGGTGTGGCGGGAGACTTTAATGTGGTCTCTTCTTATGAGGAGAGGTCTGAGGGGGGGTCTCCTCTTATGTCTTTATGGGGGACATTTAGGACTTCGTTCAACAAGCTGCCCTTAATTGGTGTGTAGACATCTAATGCTCGCTTCATATGGTCTAATTTGAGGGCCCATCCTATTTGCTCCATGCTGGACAGGTTCCTTGTTTCGGTTGATTGGGAGGATCACTTCCTAAATTTGTATGCATCATGTCTTCAAAGATTGGGGTGGGTGAGTGGTGTAGTGGACAGACCATGGCCTTCAACAGGTTAAATTACCGCAAGTTGCAAGTTCGATTCCCTGTGCTTCCCCGAAGTAATTCTCTTAGCACATAATTCCCCTCACATGTTGGGGCGGTTTATTCCGTATGACATATGTGTTTGGCCGAGGAGTTGCCCTCGCCCCAACTGGTCTAACCGATATGATGTAGGTGTCTGTCTTGGGAGCTGCCCTCACCCTAGCCGGGGTTTCCCGTGAATACTAAGTCAATCTCAAAAAAATGTCTTCAAAGATTGGTTTCTAATCATAAACGGATATTGCTTGATTCTAACTTCTTTTTCTGCCAGAAGCCTATGTAGAGGTTTTGGCTCCTAGAGGATGGATTCATAGAGCTGGTCGAGCAGGTACAGACAGCTGGTGCTCGGAAGGATTCTGCTATAGTGACCTTAGTCAACAACCTTCATTCACTGGCCCAAGCCCTCACTAGGTCAAGGGCCTCCGGAGGCTCCCGGGTAGAGTGGGCCAAGGATCGGGTCTATCAGATGATGAGTTTTGATGCTCTATAGGAGGCAACTATGCTAGATGAGGAAGATAAGGTGCTAAGAGACAAAAAAAGAAAAAAAAATTGAACACTTTTAGTTTAGCATAATTTTTTTAAATTTTTGCTTATGTTTTGATTTATTTTGGGCTCGAAGTGGGGCTTATACTAGCCAACATTGTGTTTGCCTGGATTGGCCAGATTGGGTTGGGATCAGCTGATCCGAGTAGCTGGGCTGTCTGATCCCATGTCTTATCCTTATCCTTGGACCTTTGTCTCTGCCTGACATCTGCTTGTCTACTTGGAATGGATGATCATCTGCATCTAAACTATGCTGGGCTCAGATGACTTACTCAACAAAGCAAAGCTGTCCCTTCCTGTCTACATAGAATGAGATGATGAACAGGAGACTGTTCATAGTACACCAATATTGGTCTTGGTGGCTTACCTGTGAAGTACAGGCCACAGACTAACAATTTTGACACACTATTTGTTTATCTGCCTAATTGAAGAGGGAGTAACTAGTAAAACTAGTAGGCATGGTTAAGAGTGCCAATGACAACTGAAAATATGCAACTATTCATGTACCGTACCATGGAAACTATATCATCATGACTATCATGAAAGCCTTGCATTATCACTTTGTTGGGGTCAACCACAAGAATCTCACTTTACTCTATACTGCCATGTTTGTAATTGAACACACACAAGCTGTCATTTCTTGCTACATCAAACCATCTCATTTTCTGCCTTCTCAAGATCTTTTACTGTCTTTACAATTCATTGGCACCTTGTAACTGGCTGTGAACTTAGATAATGGTGTATGTGCACCATAGTTGTCAAGGCTTACGCCTAGGCGACGCTCAGGCACCGCTTAGGCGACAACGTTTATTTTCAAGGCCTAGGCAGTTAAACGCCTTAATGGGCCTTAAAAATGCACACCTAGGCACCGCTTAGGTGCGTTTAGGAGCGCCTAACACGCCTAGGCAACGCTTAGGCTAGTTCATGGGCTAATCAAATCGGGTTCATTGGGATCAAATTCTAAGATAAATAAGGTTGTGTGGATGATTGGGCCCTAGTTTTTGATGCCCCTTCATCTCGTCTTCCTCATTATTTCATCTTCCTCATTAATTTTGGCATCGTCCCTCTTTGGTGAACAAATCTTGATGTTAATGTTGAGGCATTCCAATGTTTTTCTTCTCTCACTACGATGGCCACAATGAGGCAACAAGGCTCACTCACCCATGTCCACAAATTTGGAATCCTTTGTGGCCATTATTATCATCCTCTAACCTTTCATGAGTTTTCCATATGCCAATTCTTTCTTCTGTCTTCTTTTCAAACGTTTGCCTCCTTATTTGTGAGCATTTCTCCCTCCCTCTTCCCCCCATCACTTGATTGTAAAGGCGTCGCCTAGGCACCGCTTAGTCAGGTGCCTAAGCGCTTAGGCGCTCAAGGACCCCAAGTATGCCTTGTTACTGCCTTGACAACTATGATGTGCACAGACTACCTAGTGTATTTACCCTTAGCTTACTGTCATTTGGGGGTCTTCATGTATATGTTCAGTCCAAAGGTTTTTATCTTTGTTGTACACATTTTTGTCAGTGTTCTTTCCTTATGGCCTAACAATGCATTTAAATCTAAATTTCAGTCCATGCATCAAGTACATACCAAGATTCTTTGCATTTAATGTCCCTAGGCAGTTGATGGATCCTGTTTGCAAACATATTTAAGTTAGGTCATTGTCTGTCTGTTGTTTGCCTGTCTATGTTGTTTCTCCCCTGCTGACATTCTATTTGTTTCTGTAGGATATCGCAGGTACCCTCGCAACAGAGGAGGCAGATGATATGGCTCATGTTAATAAATTACGTTCTGCCCTTGAATCTGTTGATCATAAGAGAAGGAAGGTAGATACTTTCACATAATGTACTTTAATGGACAATGTAGGTGATATTGCCATTTACATAAGCCAGGAAATAAATTGTGTCATCCTAATCAGTACCTGTTGCATCCATTTTTTTTAGGACCTTCATCTAGGCCCTCCATAATTCTTGATTCCAGTGTAAATAAAACATGCAGTTTAATGGCTTTCAATTGTTACCAGATTTTGCAACAAATGCGAAGTGATATTGCCTTGTTAACTAAGGAAGAAGGTGGTTCACCCATTCGAAATCCTTCAACTGCAGCCGAGGATGCTCGACTAGCATCACTTATATCGCTCGACAGCATCCTGAAGCAAGTAAAGGTTAGTAACGATATTATCTGTTTTGTATTAGCTTGTAGAATGAGTCTAGCAAGTGAAGATAACAAGACTCTTCGCTTAAGTATGCAGAATTTGTTTAGTACAAAGTCTTTTGCTTTACTCTCACAGGATATAATGAGACAGACCTCTGTGAACTCCCTTACGAAGACCAAGAAGAAAGCACTCCTATCATCCCTGAGTGAGCTTTCTGAACGGATGCCTTCACTTCTTGACATTGACCATCCCTGTGCACGAAGGCATATTGATGATGCTCGTCGAGTTGTAGAGGTGATTCCTTTCTTCATGCTCAATGTGGTTTTGCTTTCTTTGTGCTTTAACATACTCTTCAGTCATCTGAAACAGGCGATGCAACTATACTAAAAATCATGACATCTTGTACCCATCAAGTATTCCATTTTGGTTCTATCTTTAGATAAAAATTGCTTCTCCAGGATGTTTAGAATGATTCATTGGTGTAGCTAAGCTAATTAGGCGGGTCAATGAAGTGGCAGTTCTTTCAATCACTGTGCATTCCTTTATAGATTGTAACTCTGCTTATGTTTTCGCAAAACAACTTTGTGCAGTCCATTCCAGAAGATGATAACCACTTGCAAGAAGCGGGTTCCTTGCAGCAGCCAGTTGAGTCCACTCCCGGCACTGAAACTGAAGTCAGCCAGTGGAATGTTTTGCAGTTCAACACTGGATCAACGACCCCGTTTATCATAAAGTGTGGAGCAAATTCAAATTCTGAGCTGGTAATAAAGGCAGAGGCCCGGGTTCAGGAGCCAAAGGGAGGAGAGATAATAAGAGTTGTCCCAAGGCCTTCAGTTCTTGCTGACATGAGCTTGGAGGAGATGAAAACCTTGTTTAGTCAGCTGCCAGAGGCTTTGAGCTTACTTTCCTTGGCACGAACTGCCGACGGAACCAGGGCTAGATACTCTAGGTTGTACAGGACTTTGGCTATGAAGGTTCCAGCATTGAGAGATTTAGTCAGTGAACTTGAAAAGGGGGGGATGTTGAAAGATGTGAGATAATGTTTGAATAAATTCTTTGCATGTATGTATAAATATTCTGTCATACAAAAGGTTATTAAATGTGGGCATTCTCAAGGAGAGTTCCTCTCCACCCAGCTTCAACTGGTATTGCATTATTTTTTTGCAAGGGCTTAAAACTTTCCAGTTATCCCTTGTTATGATCAGCAACAAGCATAAGCTCATATTACTTCCTGCAAAATGATTGTTGAGTACCAATTGCATGTTTTTGACACGAGTGAAATCAAAATGCCAATTCCAGTAATTGTGTGACAAGGACACCACATCCATCTATTAAACCTTTTTATTCTTCATAAATATTGGTTTTTCTGTAATAAGAATGAAACAGAAGAACATTGAGATGTAAACTTCATTACCTTGTAAGACTGGGATGATGATCTTAGGACTAGTTGCTGTTGAGAAATCAAATATTTTAAATTAGACATTTTCTTTTTTTGCCTCGAGGGGTAATTTTATCAAATCAAATAGTGGGTAGCATCCATAATGTGGGGTATAGCTACAAAAGGGAAATTCCTCCAACTGTGGCAAATCTTATCCGCCGGAATGCGTAGTGTGTGATCAGTCTATGCAGGCTAACCTTGGGTCATGGCCGCCCATTTGGTCTCGGTATTTTGTCTGTTTTGGTGAGCCTTTCCACGAGCGAATGGCTAAGACTTGATTTGTGGAGGACACAATTCATGTTCTTTTGGAGTGCAATGTGAGAACCTAGACGCGTTGGTTCGGTTTTATAATTTCAATGGCCTCGCATCAAAGCCTCTCATACTATGTATATGCTTCCATTTGTTGCTGAACGCATCCTTTCGCTTCAGCAGATCTTTTATCACCAATGTATTGCTTAAGTAGAGCTAACCATGAGTTGGGCTCTGGCCTTGAATTAGGCCTGGCCGAGGCTCTGCAACTTCAACTCGGGCCTTTGCCTGAGATGAGTAACCGGCCTGGGCCAACTTTCTCTGTCCGAAGTGAAGCCAGCCTGGGCCTATTGTGCCATAACATTTCCATTCTGGCTCAGTACTTTTTTTTGTTTTACCTCACACGGATGGTATTAGTTAGTTTGCTGCATAATGCGAACATTTTACGCACGGACCTATGCATATGTGGAATGAGAAAAAGACTGCCATTGCAGAGTCGTCGATAATGCCACCCACCATTGCAGTCTGCATCTCCTCATCCGCGGCTGCAAGTTGTACGTAGCGTATTGATGGGATCCTCACTTTGATTCCAACTCCGAGGATCCTCCCATACTAAATTACTAGCATCAGCCTTTGATCTTCGTCACTGATGGCTTCTGTGGAGATTATGACGTTCAGTGATTCCAACCTGCAATCCATAGACATCACCCTCGCCGTCTCACAACGCCATCTGCGTATTTGTCTCCTCCCCCTGCCGATACCAACCTGTCAGTTTTAACGGCGTTGCTATTGACAGTGGCGGGCGTTCAGTTCAGATGGATCAATTTTGATATTCATACGCTAGTACAGTCTCATGTCATATGTCATAACAACACATCTAATATAAATGTGGATTGTTGGGTGGCACATGTGGGTCATATCATCTTTCCTTGCATGCCAACAGCAATACCCTTGGACAGGTCCAGCCAAGACCTTGGCTAAACTTGGCCTCCCACCACAACCACCCTCCTGGGTCGCCCCAGAGTGATGCCGGCATGCACACGTGCCACCTCAGCCCCACGCCGCACAACAATCCAACATGCCCCTAGTAATCGAATTCGCAACTTGCTCTGATACTGGGTTTCAAGGTCTCGGGCACTTGTACCATGCCAAAACTCGAATTGTTGTATAGAGATACCATTTTTCCTTATGTCCGGTCAACACCACCTGGGGGCAGGTCATGTTGCTCGACACGAATCCATATGAAAAATGTTTGATCTTAGTCTTTAATAAGAGTCCAAAGACATCTTCTCCTCATTCTTTTCCACCTTTAATTCTCCTTTTTCCTTTGCAACCTCCTCCATGTTCTACCAATATTGATTTTAGTATTAATATTTTACATTCTAAGAATATCAAAAAAAAATTTAATACAACATCAAAATTAATATTCTAACCAGACATGGTACAAAATTTTTCATAACAGCTCCTCATATGTATGTAACTAGAATATTAATTTTATGTATATTTATGGAAGACATATTATCCATGATTATAGATTCAAACTTAGAAAAGGTGAACATATGAAAGACCATATGTGTATTTTACTAAACTTTTAAAATGTAGAATTTTTTGATTGAATGTTTGACCATTTCTTTCAAAAATTAATTTGAATTATTCTCATACTGTGCTTAGCGAAGTATGGTTAAAATGAGACAAAACCCAATAAACTATGCACATAATGAGGCCTAAGATAATCTAGAAGGGCCCTTTACCATCATAAAATAAGCTAATTATCTAATTACATGGCGACACCAAATGCCCAACAATGTGAATCAAATCATGTCAGGTCTCAAGATCCAACTACATAATTGCTAAAATTAAAGTCCATTATATCTATCTACTTAATGAAAAAGAAACTAAGGTGCTGTTTAGAAATCTGGTTTACTTTGTTCCAATCATTGGAATCGATAGGCAAAGTTATTACATTACAAAACACACCTGCAGTGCCTCGGATTGCTCCCAATCTCTCTTCCATGTGGATGAGAGAGATATACTCATCATTTTTCTGTCCCCTACTTTTATGGAAGCATTTGGGAGGCTGCTTTTAGAGGAGGAGAGCTTATTCCCAGCATGATGACTTTTATGTCCTTTGCTTTTACTTTCTTTTACCTTTATTCTACCTCACATGCATATAAAGACAAAATAAGGATAATCACGTAAACTTCCTTCCCATAAGTCTCTCTTTTTGTTACGCACAATTCGAGATTAAAATGGCCCGACAACATCATAAAAAATCGCCGATCTCTAGCGAACCTTTGCAAAAGTTGATTTTGCACAGTCGGCCTTGCCTCAATGCGTTTCCAAATGCTGCCTAAATGTAACTAACAATAGTTAAGTCCTACTTGGCATCTCATGAACAAATTGATCACCTTTCAATTTAGATTTTGAATCGAAACTTCCTCGAATATCTAGTAGGCAAAGTGATCCTTCTGAGAGAGTGGACATATGTACATGACATAACAGAGAGCAAATTGGCAATCAATTTATACATAATCACAATTTAAATATATCAAAGTATTCTGGCACGTAGTGTTTGTCAAATGAGAATCATCACTAAAGCATGACTATAATGCCAAATCACATCTTACAAAGAATCTGTACACAATTCACATCCAAAAATCAAATGACCTTGTGGTCGTATGTGCATATTTCATATCTTTTATATTTACAGGTATCTACCATGTGAGTCTACGGTGCACATAGTTGACCTCCGGTACGGGAAGAGATCCGAATTGAATCACATAAGTTAATAATCCAATCTATCACATAAGTAGATATTCAAATCTCACAAGGCTAGAGTTAGATTAAGCATATGATTTCATGAATCGTACAGATAGTGTCATGATGAATTATCAAATTGAATCGTATCAAAGAAAAATAGGCTACGCCAAATCTAAGCACGAGTTTATCAAATCAAATTGCATGATTCTCGAATCAAGTTATCGAACTAAAAATCCTAGCACATGTTCTCCAAATTAGTCATATTTTTACTTGCATACATAGACATGCACGTACTGTATAACATAAGGGTTGAATGAATGAACATCAAAGTATCTAGGCAATGGTGCTAAGGCCTTAGCTGTTGCACCGAACCGGTGTTAGACCATTGGGTCCCTTCTAGTTTAGTCCCCAAGTTCTGGTGATAGCAAAATACATAAATGAAGTGACTAGTATTAGTTTTAGTAGTAAAGTTGAACAAGTTAATTGAATATTGTGCCAGAAGTTCCTATGTTAATCAGATGTCATTCATACCATGTTCTGCGACTTGGTCCATTTCAGGGTTTTAATTGCTAGGTGATTATATTAAGACGTGTTATTTGATTAACTTCTCAAGTTAATTGATTAACTCAGCTAGAACAATAGACTACACCTCATTGCCTTAATCGATTAACTCACTAAATATTTGGTTGTCTATCTAACATAATCGATTAACATAGTGGATGTTCTAGTGACTTAAGGCCTAGTTAATCGATTAACTTATCGATTACCCAAGCAACTTAATTGATCATATTCAATTAACTCATTGATTTATTTTGATTATATGACCATGTTAATTGATTATCTCAGTGTGCCTTACTGACTTATTCGATTAACTTACTGTATAGTGATTAACCTAAGCTTTTCACTTATTAATTTGATATTTTCTAAGCTGTTCAAACATATTATACTTAATTGATTAGTGTGACTTACTCAGCTTTACTTCTACTTCATATAATTGATTCAGTCCATGACTATCTAGCACTCAAGCGATTATCTTGTTGGATCATACTTTATCCATAGTGAATGTTTCTGATTTTAATCAATTTCTTTAAATTGTTTCTATTCAAATCTCTAAAGCAACAAGTAACTATGTCTCTACCCTATTTGCTGTCATTTTGTGATAATCTCTGCTACTTATCGAACCTCTAGTCAAAGATTAAATGGGTTTCTATTCTAAGCTATGTAGCAGGAAAAGCAACAAAACGTGTGGAACCAAGAATGGAAGCTTCTACATAGTAAACACTAAATTCTCTAGCGCCTATGTGCTCCTAGAAACTCAAGAGCCTTAACGATAGACTCATGGAGGATAATGCTAGACTCAAGAGCATCTCACTGTCTAAACAGAATTTTACTATCTAATGGAGCAATTTGAATCAAGGGTCTATAGGTACCAATCTGCTAATCAACAAAAAATCTCTCTAGCACATAAGAACTCTCAAGTGCACAAACTCACTGACAATCAAGTGCACAAACTCTCAAGGTACCAATCCACTCCCAAGCACTCAGCATCCTCCTATCTTCCTCATCCTCACTGTGCTTGCTAATTGAAGGTCTTGGGCCTCCATGACAAATCAAGGCCTGATTCTTCATTCTCATCCTCGATCTTGATTTATTTCTACTTTGTATTGTACATGTTGTAGCCTACTCAAAGGCATTATTGTGTAAACTTTGATTGTTTCATGGCTCTTCTTTCTAGTTGTTGAAGGGAAAGTGGTACTCGAGATTTGATTGCTTCTCAAGGGAAGTAAGCCTGCGTAATAGGTGTTGCAAACCACAAGGAGGTCTGTATCCTGTGTTCCCTCTATTGAAAGGAAGACCACTTGAGGCTGGGGGTGTTGGTTTGACTCCAAGCTAGTGAAATCTAAAGGAGTTACCTTGGAGATTGGATGTAAATCTCTGACCGAATCAATATAAAAATTTGTGTCTTGTCTGCTTCGTGTGCTTGCTCATTTTCTTCTCATCTAATTCTTTTATTTGCTCTATTTTAGTTTTCTGCAAGCGCTTAATTTTTTTTTAAGTAACCCATTCAACCTCCCACTATAGCCTCGGCAACAAGTGGTATTAGAACATGGTCCCTCATTATAGAATTTACAATTTGAGAGTAAGATGGCTTTGGATGCTAGAAACATTGAAGGTTAGTCTATCAACTATCCTCCTCTATTAGAGGGTTATTCCTAGTGGACTAGATGGATGGAGTTCTTCTAGAGGGGTTATATTACATATTGCCCAAGGCTAGACTAACCTAGAAGGGGGATGAATGGGTAAATAAAAATTTAGAACTAAAAACTTAAATACGGAAGCTTAAATGTGCACAGAATAAGAGGAAAGAAGGAAGCAATAAAACAAACTAACTGCATACAGGATATATACTGGTTCGATTTATCCAAACCTACATCTAGTCTCCCAAGCAACCACTTGAGATTTTCACTCTACAAGGAATCGACCCCTGATATGCGCGCAATATGCGTCGTTAAACGCTCATGGCAACCAACTTCAAATTAGCGGACTCACAATTTAATTTGAAAATAGTTAAGTGGTGAGATCGGGTCGAATCTACAGGGAAATAAAATTTTAATTTTGAAAACTTTGAATTTTTTATTAATCTAAATTTTAAAAGAAAGAATTAAGAAGAGAATGATTTGAAATTAATACCAATGAATATGATTTGAAATTTGAGAAGAGAAGATTATTTAACTTACTAAACACACATCTTGAACATTATCTAAGATACTTAATTAACATTTAAAAATCATTATCAAAATGCAATTATTCTAGATTTTAACTACACTTGAAAACCTCACCAAGATTAATATAGCTCTAAAGAATCAAAAGCAACTACTCTTAGAAGTAGGGGATAACAACATTACACTATTTAATTAATTAAAGAATTCTGTAGACAAAATACTTGTAATTTAAAAGCTAAGTAACAAGGAAGAGAAATTTGCTAGATTACAAAAGACTAAGCTAAAAGAAAGGGAAAAGAACATCAACAGGAGAATAAGGGGCTTCTGTGGGTGCTTTGTGATAGCGTCGGCGTAGTAGACCAGTGGCAGAGGTGATAGGGGATGTAACGACCCGCCACCCTATAATCGGGGATCCGATTACTAAATGGGTACCGAATCGTTAAAATTTGGAGTCAAACCAGGATCTCGATAAGTCTGGGAAATAAATGATAAACTAAGTTAAACATCTACATTACATCGAATTGTAAAGGAAGTGCATGAATTAAAAATTATTACAATTCGATTTGACTCAGCAAATAATTACATATTCCTACTGAAAAGAAGTAATTAAGCGTATAGGCCTGAAAGGGAAATAACAATTACATCGGGGCATACCCCGGGACAGTGGCTGCTGACGCGCAACCCGAGACAAAACCCTCCACGCTACGCCTGCCTAGAACCCTCACCTGAAAACTGCAGATGTGAGTCTCATCGAAATGGACTCAGTAGGGATCCTTCGATCCCCACCACCTACTCACGCACCCACAAGTGCAATAACACGAATATAGGTAATTTAAATAAATAAAGCAGTAAACACAACTCCAAAGATTCTCAAATTTTGATATAAAACGCATGCATTCATAAATGTAACATGCACAGCTCTGAAACCACTCCACTACGGAGTCCACAACTAGCGTCTCGGCTAAAGACACAAACCACGCGGCCGAACGCAGAAAACACCGACCCGCTAAGACCAAACAGCAACCCCTCAGATAACGCGCTAGCTATTCCGACATGACTGGCTCTAGGTGGTTCTGCTTCCCCCAGTATGAATGACACTCCGAAATGTACCACTCCCACACCGGTACTAGCTATACCCCGGGGTACACCAGGTGACCCTCTCTCTAGGCATCAACCCACCACTCCCACACCGACACAGGGTGCCTAAGCACTAACAACTGTCACTCTAGGTCCACGGTCGCACGAAACACAACACAGTGCGATCCGATTACGTAGAAATCCTCGTTCTTGAAGTACGTTTTCAAGCATGCATTTAACCAAACTATCTAACAATGTAAACACATGTTAATTGCAGGAATTAATGAGATTCTGTCTTGAATCGCGTCGTCCGTGGCCGACGTCATTCAAGACCCCTAAACTGGTTCATACGAAAACTGGCCTAAATCGTGTCGCTTAAAGGAGTCGCCATTTAAAATGGCGTTGCTGTCCCTGGACGCTATTCAAGATAGAGACAGAATCCCTTATCTGGGCTAAATCGCGTCTTGGGTGGAAGTCGCCTTTTAAATGACGTTGCTGTCCCCAGACGCCATTTAGATCTCGCAGACATGTTTTCCCCTCCGGCCTCCCTGAATCACAAAGTGAGATTTCTCCCCCAAATCGCACAAAAACCGTACTAAAATAGGGAAGGAGGAGGAGAATCCAAATACCCGTTAAAAGCCCACAATTTCTCATTTTATAAAATTAGCATTTTCACCTCAAAAGTTCCCTAAACATGCTCCAAAGCGGGAAAACATAGTTTTACTCAAAACACAACGGAGATCGTCACCCTACCAGTTACTTGAACTCCTCCTAGCTCCTAGCCGCCGAACCGCCACGCCACGAACCGCCGCGGGTAGCATCGTGGACGCCTTCACTCCACCAGGACATTGGCCGCCGTCCGGAGAGAGATGCGCCGCGGAGGAGATGGTGGTAGTAGTGGTGGAAGTTAGGGGGTTGATGGAGTGGAGAGAGAGAGGAGGAAAGGGGAGAGGAAAGGAAGGAGAAGGAGAAGCGTATGGGTGGGAGAGGATGAGAGAGAAGAGAATGAGAGAAATGAGGGAAAGGAGGGAGGGTTCGCGGGGTCAAACCGAAACTAGCTAAATCGCGTCATTCAAGACCGACGTCTATCAGACGACAAGACGGGGTCGTACACTGACAGATCTCTGAATGATGTCGACCATGCAAGATGCCATTCAGACGATAAGACCGGGGCCGTACTCTTGCTGCCCAAAACCGGCTCACGTGGCGCCCACGTGGCACATTCTAAAACGCGTCCCCCTAACTGGACACCATTTGAACAGCGTCTCGAAAGCTCGATGCGAAAAAGAACCCATGCCCTAGCCCCACGAGGGTCCAAACCAAGGAGTCCGACATCGAAACCGACCCGATAACTGGATCTGAAACCTCAATCCTTATAGGGGAGGCCGGTGCAGTAGGCGGCAGGGTGATGGCGGACTGGAAGGTGCAGTATGGTGCAGCGCACCTACGGGCTGTACAGGCGGCTGGCGGGTTGGTGTGGTGCAGTGCGCCTAGGCACTCAATGGCGGCTCAAGCGGGCGTAGCGGGGCTAGAAGGCGCGCGGCAGGCAAGGTGTCATACGGTGCTCGGGAAACCATCGAGAAGCGGCATGTGGCGGGTGTGGATTGGCAAGCCGCCATTGAAAACACCAGGTGGGATGTTGGCGTGTCCCGGCCCAGCACGGGCGACGATGTGCCTGGCCGCGAACCAGGTGCTACTGCCGTGTGGCACTAGGTGTAGGGCTTGGCGGGCGCTATGGGAGAGAGCGTGGAGAGAGATAGAGAGGGAGGAAGAAAGAGAGAGAAAAAATGAGAGAGAGAGAGAGAAGTAGGGAGAAAGAGAGAGAAGGCGGGACAGAGACAGGGAGCGAGAGAAACACAGAGACAGGGAGAAAGAGAAAGAGGTGGGGAGAAAGAGAGAGAGATGCAGAGAAAGATAGAGAGAGAGAAAAGGTGAGGGGGAGAGACACAAAGACAAGGAGCGGGAGAGAAAAGGAGAAAAAGAGAGAGAGAGCACAGTAAAGAGAGAGAGGAAAATGGGAGAGGAAAGGGATGTGGCCCAAAACCCTATGGGGAGCAAAAATTCCAAAACAAGAGAGAGAGCCCCTAAAGAATGAATAATGCCTTTTAAAAAGGGGAGAGAAGTTTTAAAAAAAGAAAGGAGGGAAGGGGGCGATGGCTGGCTCTTCTTTCCCTTCTTGGGTAAAAGATTAGGACAACCTTTTAGGGGAGCAAATAACTATTTTGCCCCTACTTTATTCCTTTTGCCAAAATGAAGGGTGCTTTTATTGAGATTCGAACATTGAACCTTCCATAAGTCTCCAGAAACTTAACCACTGCACCACAACCTCTTCATGTCCTATTCATACAAAAATAAATGTAAATTAGAGTTTATCATGAATAATATTACATTTATGATGAAATAAATTTATTTATTATCTCAATTTTGTCGAAAAATCGTAAATGCATTATACTTCGTTATTCACATGAAATGATGATATTTTTAACTTGAAATTTAACAAAATTGGTACTGTTGGAATCTATGCAAAATTATCTATCATTTTATGCCATTTTACACATAAAATCATGAATATAATGCATGCATTTTCCCTTTTAATGATAAAAAATATCAACTTATTACATCCCCCCAACTTACTCATTGCTAGTCCCTTAGCAATGCAAATAGAAAAAAAATTGAGACAACAATGAAATATCATACTTCATTTGTAGTTATCTATCACAGATAATTAAATGGTAGCCGATCGGTTAAGCTAAAGTTCTCATTTCCCACTACACTTTGGTTCGCGACAGGTGATTGTACATGCAAATTGGTATGCTTCGAATTCGTTTCCGCCCTTTCCGTTATATCCTCGCCTTTACTAACCCTTTAGATAAAACTACTTGGGGAAGAGAGAAAAGGAATTTCCCGATCAGTCCGTGAGGATAGTTTTTTAGCTCCCGCCCCGACTCAGTAGTTTTCACGACTTGGTCGTATTTCTAGTATGAGAGACTTTTTATTTAGCGCAACTTTTCCATTTAGTTGCACTTTTGCCTTTGAGAGTGCGTACTTTTTACTACTCTCTTTAATTTTTCTGAGGGGAGGTGCGTACTTTTTTCCATTTACCCTCCTTTAGCTCTTTTTGACACTGACATTTAATGTTTACAACTATCCCTTTTTAAATGACCGCCTCTTTAGAGTGCTGAGTGGGTCGATCCCCTATTACAAATCCTGACGTTCCTTTCATTCAACCCAAAAGAAAAAAAATAGAATAGGTAGTCCTACCCTTAAGGTTAATTCCACCAATTTTATACTTTCAAGGACTTTCATTCATTCTAGATTGTTGTGTGTGTGTGAAAATCATTCATGACGTGGCTTCTTATGAAGTGGGATATTCTGAACTTTAAAAGCTCTATCTAATTTGGCTAACATAAAACTGATTTGTTTACGACTCACTTAATGAAACATGATTCCATGCAACTTACGTGGGGATGTGAAAAAAAGTTTTTGAAAAATTTTGATCATTTTTTCAGTGAAAAATATCAGTTTTCTTCAAAAGATTTTTAAAAAATGCATACTGATTGCGCCCCCCAATCTACATGGCATTGTCCTCAATGGCATAAAAGATATGAACAAAAGGATAGCCAGAAGCAAACTAGGAAGGAGAGAAACAACCTGTGGCAATGAGGATGTGACTTTACCAAAACCGATTGCTGCGTAAGAACCTAAAAAGAAAATGAATAAAAGCAAAAGATGATCTTAAAGTATTGGGTTGCCTCCTAATAAGCGCTAAGTTTAGCGTCTTCAGCCAAACGAAAATGCTTTTACTGTGGATCACTCAGCACCATGGATTCCAATGGACAATTCTGAAGGTTTTCAATATATGGTTTTAAGTGTTGCCCATTAACAGTGAATGTTTGTCCATTTTTTGGATCTATGATCTTAACAGCACCATGGTCAAAAGCTTTAATTACCAAGAATGGCCCATCTCATCTTGATTTCAATTTCCCAGGAAACAACTGCAGCCTAGAGTTAAATAGCCAGACTTTTTGGTTAGGATGGAAAGATTTCCTCACGATGTGTTTGCCATGAAAGGCTTTAGTCTTGGCTTTATAGATTTTAGAATTCTCATAGGCTCATTGCGCATTTCATCTAATTCACTCAATTGCAGGGTTCTATGTGAACCGGGTTGGGCTAAGTCAAGATTGACTTATTTGATAGTCCAATATGTCCTATGCTTGAATTCCATTGGAAGATGACAAGCTTTTCCAAAAACTAACCTATACGGGGACATGCCAATAGGTGTTTTGTATGCAGTTCGATAGGCCCATAAAGCATCATCTAACCTTTAAGACTAGTCTTTCCTATCGAGCTTAATGGACTTTTGCAAAATGTTTTTTATCTCCCTATTGGATATTTCCACTTGGCCACTAGTTTGAGGATGGTACGGGGTAGCAAGCTTATGAGTAATCCCATCTCTCTTAAGCAATGCTCGAAATTGAGAATGAGTGAAGTGTGAACCCCCATCACTAATGATAGCCTTAGGCCAGCCGAACCTAGAAAATACATTTTTGTGGACAAATTTCATGACCACCTTATGATCATTGGTTTAGGTGGCTATCGCTTCAATCCATTTGGAAACATAATCCACCGCCACCTAGATGTATTTATATCCAAAAGATGGTGGAAAAGGACCCATGAAATCTATCCCCCATATATCAAAAATGTCAACCACTAGAATTGAATTGAGTGGCATCATCTCTCTTCTGGCCATGTTCCCGACAGCTTGGCATCTTAGGCAAGTTTTACTGAACTCATATGCATCCTTAAAGAGTGTGGGCCAATAAAATACGCTCGGCAAGACCTTGGCTGCGGTTTTCTTTCCTGAAAAATGGCCTCCACAAGCAAGATTGTGGTGGAAGTTCAACATACTTTGTTGTTCTTCTTCAGGGACACATCTACGAATAATCTGATTTGGACAGATTTTGAAGAGTGAAGAATTCAGGGTCTTCTCAGAAATAATACTTCTCTTGAGAGAAGAATCTATCTTTTTCATTTCGTCCATCCTTGAGGAAGTTGGCCGGTCACCTTAAAGTTCACAATGTGTGCATACCATGGTGGTGAAGTGTGGGAAATAGCCAAGAGATATTCATCGGGAAATGAATCTTTCATTGGTTCAGTGTCGGGAATCTGGATTCAAAAGAGATGGTCAGCTACCACATTCTCAGATCCCTTCTTATCCCGAATCTCCAAATCAAATTCTTGGAGAAGTAAGATCCACCTAATTAGTCTAGGTTTTGCATCTTTCTTGCTCAACAAATACTTTAAAGCTGAGTGATCAGAATAAATAATCACTTTTGCCCCCAAAAGATAGGAATGGAATTTTTCTAGGGCAAAAATAGTAGCCAATAATTCTTTCTCTGTAGTGGTATAGTTCATCTGAGTGTCAATAAGGGTGCGATTTGCATAGTAGATCACCACAGGACATTTGTTGATCCGTTGTCCCAACACTGCATGGATAGCATAATTAAAGGCATCACACATGATCTCGAAAGGTAGTGACCAATCTGGGGATTGAAGAATAGACGCTTTGGTCAAAACCTCTTTTAAAGAATTGAATGCTTTTATGCATGGTTTATCTAGGTGGAATGGGACATCTTTGGCAAGGAGAAGAGTTAGAGGTCGGGCAATTTGAGAGAAATTTTATATGAACCGGCGATAGAAACTGGTATGACCAAAAAATGATCGAATTTGTTTAATCAAGATAGGTGGAGGAAGATTTGAAATTAAGCTAACCTTGGTTTTATCCACCTCAACCCTTCCCAAAAATGATGTGCCCCAAAACTATGCCCTCTTTCACCATAAAGTGACTCTTCTCCCAACTTAGAACTAGATTGGTCTCAATGCATCTTCCAAGTACTTTTTTCCATTTTTTCAGATAAATTTCAAATGAGTCCCCGAATATTGAAAAATCGTCCATGAATACTTCAAGGAACTCCCCCACCATGTCTAAGAAGATAGCCAACATGTACCTTTGATAAGTTGCTGGTGCATTACAAAGTCCAAACAGCATTCTTCGGAAGGCGAAGGTGCCATAGGGGCATGTGAACGTGGTCTTTTCCTGATCTTTTGGATAGATGGCCACTTGATCGTACCCTGAGTATCCATCCAAAAAGCAAAAATATTTTTGGCCCGCTAGTTTCTCTATAATTTGATCAATAAACAGGAGTGGGAAATGATCTTTCTTTGTTATTGCATTCAATTTTCTGTAATCGATGCAAACTCTCCACCCCGTGGTCAACCTAGTGGGCATTTCTTCACTGTGTTCATTTCTTATCACAGTTAATCCAAATTTCTTTGGCACTACTTGGGTTGGGCTCACCCACTTACTATCAGAGATTGGGTATATGATACCCGGATCTAACCATTCCACAACTTCTGTTTTAACCACTTCCATCATTATTAGGTTTAATCTCCTTTGCATCTCCCTGCTGGGCTTAGCATTCTCCTCTAAATAAATATGATGCATGAATGTGGTTGGACTTATTCCTTTCAGATCAGCTACAGACCACCCTATGGCTCCTTTGTGAGTTTGGAGGACTTCAATGAGTTATTCCTCCTGGGTAGGATTAAGGTTAGTAGCTATAATAATAGGCAAACTCTTAGATGGGCCCAAAAAGACATATTTGAGAGAGTCCGGTAAGGGCTTAAGTTCGAATTGAGGAGGGGCCTGGAGAGAGGGGAGAGCAGGTTCTGGGTTGAGTTCAGGTAGATGTTCACACTTATTGGGCCACTAGGCCTTCTTCCTAGGTCAATTGCTTGGATGTCAGAAGTGGACATCACCTCCTTTACTTCTTCAAGTTGGGCCAAAGGGGATGTGTCAACTGTTGGGATCGCTGTGTCGGGATCCGACCGAAGAACGCAGTAGAATAAAATATTTCGGGGTCGGATCTATCCCGTTTCGATTAATAAAACAAGGCTGGAGTAAATTGGATTTACCTTGCGTGGATTCGAATCCGTGTTCGTTTTCCGGTTCTGTCAGAGCGATGCCGCAAGCCGCGCAGGTGCCCGGCCTCTAGCGGTATCCACGGGGTTCTCCTCGCAATGGATTGTCCTCACCTCCTCGCTCGATGCGGCGTTCATGGATCCCGTCTGGCTGCGTGTAATCCGCTGCAACATGCGGATTCGGAATCTCCTGTCAGACGGAAGGCAGAGCAGTCGGGAGTCGAAGCGGAGCCTCCAGACGGCTGCCTCGTGTCGTACGCCCAGTAGAGAGGAGAGAGAGAGAGAAAGAACGACGGCTAGGTTAGGGTTGCTGGCCCCCGACATAGTATCCGTTCTTTTATAATAAGTATGTTTGCGATTTTTGTAAAAACCTAGACTTATCCAAAATCCTGTCGGATTATCCATCGACTTGAAAACCTTTTGCGTGTGACTCTCTAGGCCCAATTACCAGTCCAGTTAATAACCCATTAAGCCCAGTAACTCTTTACGGACCCACTGAATTAATTAATATCCTTATATTTAATTAATCAGCCGAATTTAATGTCTCACAATAAATTCGGACGGGCTTCCGATCACGTTGGATGCCAAGCAACGTCGCGTGATCCTGGATGGTACTAGGGTTATCGCAATTGTCTATTGAAACCTTTCCGTCAACGGTTACTACGCGGATATAATCCTTCATCCGTGCAATGTTCCCGAATTGACCTAGGGTATGGTTTACTGTTAAACCCTAGCCGGTCGATTCACTTGAATCAGATGCCGCTAATCTATATCAGATAACTCTTTATTTGATACAGAGTCCGCCCTGGCCAGGGACTTAAGCACATCATTCTCGGAACATTATCTCTCAAACTACCAAGAGCGGATGATCCCGTATTGAACACACAATTACCTTCGAGGGCATTTCCCTGAACCCGATCACTTGACTTATTGATAACCCATGGTTAGGGATTCATTAGTCAAGGTCAAAGTTCAGAAACCTACCAACAAGATATCTTTGGCGTCTCAGGTCCAAGGATCATCTACGCAACCGTAACAAAAGAATCGAGCTAGTTAACAGTGAGGTGCTTACCATCCAGCGAATCATAGTCGGATCAGTTCAGTGAACTTATTCGCCAATGAGCACTTACAGGTCCAACATAGTGTCTCCACACAAGTGACTTATAGGATTAGTCACCCTTATCATATGAGTTGAAGTAACCTATACTAATCTATCCAGATGTTTGATGTCCTTCTCATACATCCTATGACTAGGAACAATTAAGAACACGTGTTTATAAATCTTCGGTCTTGTAATTATGATCTCATCATAATCCGAAGATTATTGCACATGTTCATGGACTTCATCGTGATACGATAAACATGGATCGAATTAATTACACACAATGAATTAATGCTATTTATTAATAAATTGAATCAATACATAGTATCGGATTGGCTTTGAGACCATTTAATACTAACATCAAGGATGTTATCAATCACATCAATTGCAAAGCAATCTTCCCCATCTTGCATATGTCCAGATGCCTTAAAAATATTAAGAGATATTTTGTGATCCCCAAAGGAAATATCCATCAGCCCCGACTTACAATTGATGATAGCATTGGCCGTAGCCAGAAAAGGCCGACCCAATATGATTGGACTATTTTTCAATTGTTGAACTAGTTCCATGTCGAGGATTACAAAATTGACTGGGAAGTAACAAGTGTCAATCCTAACAATAACATCCTCCACCATTCCTCTCGGTGTCCTAAGGGATCTATCAGCAAGTAGTAGGATCACCGGAGTCGGTTTCAATTCACCTATCCCAAATTTTTCATAAACTGAAGTGGGTAATAGATTCACACTTGCCTCTAAATCCAATAGAGCCTTATCAAAAGTGGTTCCCTCAATGACACAAGAGATGAGTGGATCCCCCGGATCTTTCATCTTTTTGGGCAATTGGTTAAGTAGAATTGTACTCACCTCTTCAGACAAAAATATTTTCTTAGGAGTTGTTTTGGGCTCTCTCTTATGAATACAGAGTTCCTTCAGAAATTTGGCATAGGTTGGGATATGTTGGATGGCATCTACCAGAGGTTTGTTAATGTGG
The DNA here is from genome assembly GCA_030544215.1 of Zantedeschia hybrid cultivar. Taxonomy (NCBI): domain Eukaryota; kingdom Viridiplantae; phylum Streptophyta; class Magnoliopsida; order Alismatales; family Araceae; genus Zantedeschia; species Zantedeschia hybrid cultivar. Next base: position 44,006,502 of record JARZZO010000008.1, read on the forward strand.
ACTTGTTTAAATAAGTCCATTAACTCTTCATTGCGGGTCTGGATTTGATGCTTCCTTTTTTCTTTGCCATTTTCTAGAGCTTGTGGAAAAGGGATTTTGGGCTTATAATTCTCGGGATATTCCTCAATTTTTCCTTTTTCCTGATTAGGGATGATAGTGCGCTCTTCACTCTCTTCATCTTCTTCTTCGGCCTGATCAAGATTGGCCTGATTAGATCTTTGGTCTGGGTAAGGATCTGACAATACCACTTCTCAAGGCCAAAATTGCTTTCGCATTTTCTAGCTGTGGGCCTTTTGGTGGATTTGGGTCCATTTGAGGTTGAGCTTGAGGAATAGGTAGAAGTGGTTGTTGTTGGAATAATTTCGTGGATTTGCAATGGGTTGGCTGGGTAATGGGCCCACTTCTCTCCTCATAGTAGTATCGGCCATTTGGCCAAGTTGGACTTCCAGTTTTATAATAGATTGCTGCTGAGAGATGACAAGTTGTTGCAATTGTTGTTGTGTGATTGAGCAGGTTGACCTTTATTGAAAACTTGATTTTGAAACTAATTTTGTTGGTGGGCCCTGTTTTGAAAGTTTTGGGTTGATGGATTCGGAGCTTGGGCTTGTTGGGGTTTCCATGAGAAGTTTGGATGATTTCTCCAGCCTGGGTTGTAGGTGTTAGAATATGGGTCGTGATTGGGCTTAGAGTAATCTTGAGCTGCTTGGACTTGCTCCTGGATAAATGGTGGTATTGGGCTGTAGTAGGACACTCATTGATATTGTGGGTTGGGCTTGCACAAAGACTACATGCCTCTTGGAAAGATGGAGAAGGTTCCGAGTATGGTCTTGACGGTGTTTGGATATTGGATCCTTGATTGTTTGAAGCTAGGACTTGGTCTAACTTTTTGGCCATTATATCATTTTACTCATTTGTTGGGCTAGAAGATCCACCTTGTCCAGCTTTTGGCCTAAGGCATTGATTTCCAACCTAGAATCAAGTTCTCATCGGTTTCTGATTTCATAAACTCCAGTCCTCTTGGATGATCCCACTGATCTTTCATAAGATGAAAGTGATGCATGATTTATTGAGTTTTCACTTAGCATTTCGAACAAATCATATGCCTCTTCCTCACTTTTGCTCATGAATACTCCCCCACAAGACATATCCATCATCTGTCCATATTGTGCATCCAATCCTTCATAAAATGCAGGCACAATTTGCCACCTAGATAGTCCATGATGTGGACATTTACTAAGAAGTTCTTCAACCTTCCCCATGACTCATGGATTTGTTCCCCAGGTAATTGTGAAAACTCAGTTATGGCTCGTCTCATGGTGTTAGTCCTTTCTATAGGAAAGAATTTCTTCAGAAATTCTTATTGCATTTCAGACCAGGTCCTAATGGGCTTCCTTATCATACCAAGCCAGTATTTGGCCTTATCCTTAAGAGAGAAAGGGAATAGGATTAGCCGAAGGACATCTTCCGTGAAATCTTGGATTTTCATGGTAGAACAAATCTCAAAAACTTATCCAAATGTTTATATGGATCTTCATTGGTATTCCCATAGAAAGATAAGAGCATTTGGATGGTACTGGACTTAATCTCATAATGGCTTGCATGGGTATTGGGCAATTGAATGCAAGATGAAGGGTTATAGTCTTAAGGAATGAAATATTCCTTCATATGTTTAAGCATTTCTTGATTATTATTTCCAGCCATATGATTTTGAAGATTATTTTGGTGATGTAGGTATCTCTCAATTTCTTGAATGGGATTTATGATATCTAGATTTTGAGATCTTCTACCTAGCATACACTGGATGGAAATGAGATAAGAAGATTGACTTGTATTTTCTTTTTCACTTTTCTCTTTTTTTTTTTAAATGCAAACAATTTAGCAAACAAATCAACCTAATGACCTTGTGAATTTTCTCACAAGGTGAATAGGGTCCACCTTAAGCCACACCCAAAATTGGTTAACAGCCAGATAAGAGGTGGGGTAGTGGGAGGCTCCCCTACTTTTATATGGACCTAATTAAAGAACTACTTTCCCGCTTAGGTGTTTGCCTCTCTAACCTTTAGCTTAGACACCGTTGTCAAAAGTAGAGGCAACCCAAGATTTAAACCACTCAAAGTGTGAACCCTAGAGTCTCTTTCGACCTGCTTTTATTAGGTTTAAGAAATGATAATGTAAGGAAGGTTGTTTGTGGGCTAAGGAAGTATGATGAAATTCTTACCTTATGTTGTTAAAGATATTGCCCTTAATATATATATATATATATATATATATATTTGAATGCTATGCAATGCACAATTCAAATCAAAGCAAGGGGTTTTGATGTAATCATGAATGACTTGCTATAATTGAAACACTTACTTTTCCCCCGCAAACTTCGACAAAAAGGAAATGACTAAGAAAGGAAACTAATTCATGCTTTCCTAAAATGATGAATGCCTAGCATGGAAGGTTTCTAATATTGAAATGGAGATTTTTAAATTTAGATTTTTTTATTTTTTTTTAATGAAAACCTATCTAAATTAGAAACTACAGAAAAGGAAACTAACTAAGAAAAAGAAATAAGGAAAAAATGGAAAAGGGAGAGTTGGAACACACTAACCAATAGTTTCGCTTTCCTCTTTTTTCCTTTTTCTTTTCAATGCACCTACAAAAAATAAGAAAAAGAAATGTTAGCTAGAGAATCATTACACTAAATCCAAAATTAACAAAATTAAAAATCTAAATCCCCAGCAATGGCGCCAAAAATTGATATGTGCGTGATACACATCGTTAAACGCTCACGGCAACCAACTTCAAATTACCGGACTCACAATTTAATTTGAAAATAATTAAGTGGTGAGATCGGGTCGAATCCACAGGGAAATAAAATTTTAATTTTGAAAACTTTGAATTTTTGATTAATCTAAATTTTAAAAGAAAGAATTAAGAGGAGAATGATTTGAAATTAATACCAATGAATATGATTTGAAATTTGAGATGAGAAGATTATTTAACTCACTAAACACACATCTTGAACATTATCACATCTAAAAATCATTATCAAAATGCAATTATCCTAGATTTAACTACAGATGCAAACCTCACTAAGATTAATATAGCTCTAAAGAATCAAAAGCAACTACACTTAGAAGAAGGGGATAACAACATTAGACTATTTAATTAATTAAAGAATTATGTAGACAAAATACTTGTAATTTAAAAGCTAAGTAACAAGGAAGAGAAATTTGCTAGATTACAAAAGACCAAGCTAAAAGAAAGGGAAAAGAACAACAACAGGAGAATAGGGGCTTTTGTGGGCGCTTTGTAAGAACATCGATGCAATAGACCAGTGGCAAAGGCGACAGGGGAGGCCGACGCAGTCGGCGGCAGGGCGCTGGCAGATTGGAAGGTGTAGTGCGGTGTAGTGCGCCTACGGGGTGTACGGGCGGTAGGCAGGTTGATGTGGTGCAATGCGCCGAGGCACTCAGCGGTGGCTCAAGCGGGCGCAACGGGGCTGGAAGGCGTGCGACAGGCGAGGCATTGTACGGCGCACGGGAAAGCACCGAGAAGCAGCACGTGGCGGGCGCAGGTTGGTAAGCCGTCGCTGCAAACACCAGGTGGCGTGCCGACGCGTATTGGCCCGGCACGGGCGACGATGTGCCCGGCCGCAAACCAGGCACTGTTGCCGCGTGGCACCGGGCGCAGGGCACGACGGGCGTTGTGAGAGAGATAGAGAGAGAGGAAGAAAAAGAGAGAAAAAGTGAGAGAGAGAGAGAGAGAAGAGGGGAGAAAGAGAGAGAAGGTAGGACAGAGACAGGGAGAGAGAGAAACGTAGAGACAGGGAGAAAGAGAAATAGGTGGTGAGAAAGAGAGAGAGACGTAGAGAAAGATAGAGAGAGGAGAAAAAGAGAGAGAGAGAGCACAGTAAAGAGAGACAGAAAAATGGGAGAGAAAAGGGATGTGACCCTAAATCTTAGGGGGAGCAGAAATTCCAAAACAAGAGAAAGAGCCCCTAAAGAAGGAATAATGCCTTTTAAAAAGGGGACAAAAGTTTTAGAAAAAGAAAGGAGGGAAGGGGGCGGTGGCTGACTCTTCTTGTCCTTCTTGGGTAAAAGATTAGGGCAACCTTTTAGGGTAGCAAATAACCATTTTGCCCCTACTTTATTCCTTTTGCCAAAATGAAGGGTGCTTTTGATGAGATTCGAACATTGGACCTCCTACAAGTCTCCAGGGACTTAACCACTGCACCACAACCTCTTCATGTCCTATACACACAAAAATAAATGTAAATTATAGTTTTATCATGAATAATATTACATTTATGCTGAAATAAATTTATTTATTCTCTCGGTTTTGCCGAAAAATCGTAAATGCATTATACTCCGTTATTCACATGAAATGAAGATATTTTTAACTCAGAATTTAACAAAATTGGTACCGTTGGAATCAATGCGAAATTATTTTTATCATTTGATGCCATTTTATACATAAAATCATGAATATAATGCATGCATTTGCCCTTTTAATGATAAAAAATATCAACTTATCAACTCCTTGCTGGTCAATCAATACACAAGATACTGACCCCTTGCTGGTCTCACAACGCTACAAGGTACTGACCCATTGCCGGTCTTACAATACCCAGACTCAGCTAGTTTTCCCTTTAATCCACTAAAGGGGAATAAGCACCTGTCCGCAAACAGGTCTACTTTTTCACACACAAGAAGATGAACAATCAATGAGTTGAAATAAATGAAAGTGACTATTTTTCAATAGCCAAGAGTTCTTTTTAGATAACACAACATAGATCAAGCCAATAAATAATGAAACAATAGAGAACATTGGTCTTGATCAGAGGAAGATCTTCAAGAGCTTGTGGAAGAGAATGCTGGAGCAGGGCTCTCGAAATCTTCAAGCATGGCTATTAGCTAGGCGTTTAGGCGTAGCTCTCTCCTTTGAAATCACTTGTGCTCAGTGGTATGGATTTGTCTATGCTTGATCCCTTGGCTATGTTGTTCTCTCTAGTAAAGATCTTCTATTTATACTTGTCTTCAAAGATCAGCCCATTAGACTGATGAATAAGATATGCAGAATTCCCACTCAGTCTAATGCTTGAATTTCCTAGAGACAATATATATATATATATATATATGAGAGAGAGAGAGAGAGAGAGAGAGAGAATATCCTTAGACTTTTGTTCGACGTAGTTGAATTTGTCCTTGGAAGCCTCCTCAGGTGTAGAGCTTACTTCTTATCAATATCTTGTACAGACACTTTAAGCACAAGAAGAAAACTAGCTTTTCTTTGTCTTATATTAGTTGATTAGCAGAAGTCTATGAAAGGAAAATTGATAAAACTAAACAGTTTTTTGGTCTGATAGACAGAGATAAAAAGTAAAGTAAAGAATTATAAGCAAATCTGTTAGTCAGAGATTCGGCGCAATTAATGATAGTACAATATGGTAGCATAAAAAAGGTATACAATATGTCATATAAAGATATGGCAGAGATCTCAGCAAAAAAGTATCCATAAAATACATACTGAGAGTACCTGCTAACTAATTTCAAATATGATAATGATAACATAGTTAGCAAGTATAACCGATGATGTAATTGCTATAAGTCATCTACTAATCGAAGTAAGAATTTAGCGATTAATCTAAGTTAAACCGTTAATCGATCGAATTGATATAACCTTAATCAAAGACATAATCGAAGAAATATAATGTAAATTAATAAGGCGTTAATCGATATAACACTTGAGAGTAACTTGATTGCTATTTGCTGAATTAATCGAAGTGACCCTTCTAGCGCTAATTAAATCAACGTATAAAGTGTTAATCGATATGTGTCTCCAGGCGATAATCTAAGAGTCAATTGATATAAGACTTAAGTCAGTAATCGAAGTATTAATCGATGTAAAGCTTATAATGGTAATCGATAGAGCTAATCGATTGAAAACTTAAAGCAATAATCGAAGAGCTAATCAATATAAGATTTAAAGTTCAACTGTTACCTGACTAACATTAGTAATCGAATCATCACTTTAAATGTCAATTGATGTAGAGCTGTTAATCGAAGAAACATTCAAAACATCAACCGATAGAACACTTAGCGATTTTCTCACAAAATAGAATCGATTAAACTTGAATACAGTTAGGGATAGAAAATAGCTAATGTCTGAGTATTTGTATTGACATTTGTAAGGTTTTATTATCACCAAAATATCGAAAATAATATAAATCCACAAATTACTCAGCAGTCTCTTCCTTTTTGGTGATGACAAAACTTATAAGAGTATCAGTTCAGAACAAATAGAGAATCAACATTCATAACTGAAAAATAGAGCTCATTAATCATTACTAGAAACAAAAGCTAATGTATTAGAGCTAAAAAATAAGACTAAATGTATCAGGACTTAAGATGATAAAGGTCTAATGTATCTGAGCTAGAGTGTCAGAGTAAAAATTATAGAGAAACTGCTTATAATAGCTAATTTCATGCTTATTTCTCTCCCTTTCTAATGTAAATGTATAATGAATGATATTCTAAATGAACTCTAAATGAATGTTGGATAGTTTATTTCTCCCCCTTTTTGTCATTTCACACAAAAAGGTAACACACATAGGAAATTAATGAAGGAGAGACATAAACATTGGAGAAGGTAATAAGATTTACGAGATTCCGAACATTGAGGTGCAAAGTGTGTTTGAGATAAAGAAAGAATACAAAGTTTATCCAAAAAAAATATTGTGTGTTTAAATCGATCTTTATTTATTGTATCACGATGAAGTTCATGGACATGTGCGGTGGTCTTAGGATTATTATGTGATCATAATTACATGACTGAAGACCTATAAACACATGCCCTTAATTGTTCCTAGAAGGAGGATCTTTGAGAAGGACATCAAACATCCGGATAGACTAGTATGGGTTTCTTCAGCTCATATGATGAGGGTGATTGATCCTATAAGTCACTTGTGTGGAGACACTATGCTGAGCCTGTAGGTACTCATTAGCGAATGAGTTCACTGAACTGATCCCACCATGAATCGCTGGATAGTATATACCTAACCGTTAACCAGCTTGATTCTTTTGTCACGGTTGCGTAGATGGTCCTTGGACCTAAGACACCAACAATACCTTGTTTGTATGCCTCTGAGCTTTGACCTCGGCTAATGAATCCCTAACCACGGGTTATCAATAAGCCAAGTGATCGGGTTCAAGGAAATGCCCTCGAAGGTAATTGTGTGGTCAATACAGGATCATCTGCTCTAGGTACTAGGAGAGAGAATGTTTCGGGAATGATGCGCTTAAGTCCCTAGCCTGGGCGGACTCTGTATCTGATAAGGAGTTATCGGATATAGATTAGCGGCATTCGATTCAGGTGAATCGACCGGTTAGGGTTTGTTTAACAGTAGACTATACCCTAGGTCGATTCGAGAATGTTGCACGGATGAAGGATTATATCCGCGCGGTAACCGATGATGGAAAGGTTCCAATAGAGGGTTGCGATAACCCCAATGCCATCCGGGATTACGCGATGTTGCTTGGCATCCAACGTGATCGGAAGCCCGTCTGAGTTTACTGTGGGATATTAAATTCGGCTGATTAATTAATATAAAGATATTAATTAATTCAGTGGGTCCGTAAAGAGTTACTTGGCTTAATGTGCCATTAACTGGACTGGTATTTGGGCTTAGAGGGTCACACGCAAAAGGTTTTCAAGTCGATGGATAATTTAACCAAATTTTAGATAAGTGTGGGTTTTTATGAAAAATTGCAAAACCACTTATTATAAAAGTACAGCCGCTAGGTTGGGGGCCAGCAACCCTGACCTAGCCACTGCCCCTCTCTCTCTCCTTTCTCTCTCCTGGGCACCTCTCTCGAGGCCGGCCCCCTGTATGCTTAGCTCTGGCTCCCGACAAATCCGCTTCCCGTTCGACAGGAATTCTGATTACGCGTAGCCAGACGGGATCTGCGGACGCTGCATCGAGCGAGGAGATGAGGACGATCCATTGCGAGGAGAACCGCATGGATACCGCTAGAGGTCGAGCACATGCGCGGCTTGCGGCATCGTTCCGACAGAACCGAACGAACGCGGATTCGAATCCGCGCAAGGTAAATTTGGTTTATCGATTTATTTTTGTATATGAAACGGCATCGATCTGGTATTTATTTTCCGCTGTGTTTTATCCGGATCCGGACACAGGCGAACCTAACAGTGGTATCAGAGCCAGGTTCCACTGTATTCATTGCCGTTTCGGACCACAAATCGATCGTTCTTCGATATATTCCATATTGTTATTTGCGGTTAATTAAATTTTATTGTTAGAACGCTTTTCATCTGATGAATACGCTTAATTAGATTTTAATTATGACAAGAAAATTTTAATTTTTCGGGATTTTCGTGTTCTTCATGGGACGAAGAACAGATGTGCAAGAATGGTGAGGGTTCTAGGCAGGCGTAGCGTGGAGTATTTTTGTCTATGGTGGCGCGCCAACAGCCATCATTCCGGGGTATGCCCCGATGTAGTTGTTATTTCTTTTCAGGCTTGTATGCTTAATTACTTCTTTTCAGTTAGAATATGTAATTATTTGCTGAGTCAAGTTGAATTGTAATAATTTTTAATTTATGCACTTCTTTTACAATTCAATGTGATGTGGATGTTTAGCTTAGTTTATCATTTATTTTTCAGACTTATCGAGATCCTGGTTTGGCTCCAAATTTTAATGATTCGGTACCCATTTAGTAATTGGATCTTCGATTTTAGGGTGGCAGGTCGTTACAATTGGTATTAGAGCATCTGGTCTGGCAAATAAATGAATAACTAGGTTAAATACCAAAATTTCAGCAAATAAATGCATTATCCCATACAGGCACGACAGTTGTGTAGGTTTTGAGTTCTAATTAGAAAATTTTGATTCTTGTGACTGTAGGCGATTAGATGGCTCCTAGGAAGAGAATGCCAATTATTAGGGAGCAGGGAGATGTTCCTAGTGGGTATAAGGCCGGTAGGCCGAATATGGAGCGTTTTATAGAGGCTATGATGGACACGATGACCAGATATCAGACTCGAGACCCTAGTGAGAGTTGTAGTACTCGGGGAGGGCCTTCAGCTGCTTTGGAGAATTTCCTGAAGCTGAAGCCGCCTCATTTTACTGGTCATCCCAACCCTGATGAGGTTGTTCATTGGCTCAAGGAGTTGGAGAAGACTTTCGATACCATGGATTGTGCGGCAGTTGAGAGGACTCCGTTGGCTACCTTCATGTTGAAGGATGATGCTTATGATTGGTGGACTACTTTGAAGAGCTTGTCTTATGTAGATAGGAATCTCAGGGAGATTCTATGGGAGACATTTGTGAAGGAGTTCTATGCACAGTACTTCCCTAGGCATGTCCAGAAGGCTAAGGAGAGGGAATTTATGGAGTTGTCCCAAGGGAGCATGACAGTGCTCGAGTACCAGATGAAATTTGTTTCACTTGGGAGGTTCGTGCCCTTTATTTCAGAAGACGAAGGGTGCCAGACTGAGAGGTTCGTGGATGGACTGAGGTACAACTTGAGGAGTTTTGTGGCGTCCCACTGTTGTACAAACTTGGCGTCAACAATTAAGTGTGCTGCGACAGGCGAGGCACAGCACGATCAGTCAGCTTGGGAGAGGGGACTGATTACTCAAGGGCCGACTTACGGCGAGGGAAAGACAGCAGCAGCAGCTCCTTCGTTTGGATCAGGATCTTCTTCACTCGGGTCCAGATTCAGGAGGTTCTTCCTAGGCGGTGGCGTCAGTAGTGGCAGCAGCGGTGGTAGCAGACCCAGGCCGAGCCAACAGAGTCAGTCCGTGTCTAGTGCTTAGCAGGAGGCAGCTTAAAGGCTTCCGACAGCTTGTCGTCATTGTGGTGGTACTCATGGTGGGACTCAGTGTCTTGCTTTTTCTGGGAGGTGTTATACCTGTGGCCAGCAGGCCCATTTGGCGAGGTTTTGCCCATAGGGGCATGGTCAGGGGCAGGGACCAGGTGATTAGAAGAAGCCGAGGACCTAGGGGAGAGTTCTTGCTATCACCAGGAAGGAGGCTCGTGCGTCCAACTTGGTGGAAGGTACACTTTCTGTCCTTGGAAACCCTTGGTTTGGGCCCTTGTGGGGGCATAGGTTATTTATCGCGTAGAGCTTGCTTGATGCGGTTCAAACGGCGTCCTGTTAGGGGGACGCGTTTTAGAGTGTGCCACGTCGGTACCGCGTGGACGCCACGTGGGCCAGTTTCGGGTCGCGAGAGTATGGCCCTGGTCTTTTCACTTGAATGGCGTCGGTATTGGGCGACGCGTTTCAGTTAGGTTCGGTTTAAACCCGCGAACCCTCCCTCCTTTCCCTCATTTCTCTCATTTTCTTCTCTCTCCTCCCTCTCTCCTCCCTCTCTCTGATCTCTTCGCTCTTCTGACCCCTTCCTTTCCTCTCCCTCCACTCCATCAAACCCCCCCTAACTTACACCACTACCACCACCATTTCCTCCGCGGCGTATTGCTCTTTGGACGGCGGCCGACGTCCCTGTGGAGTAACGGCGTCCACGGCGGTACCGGCGGCAGCTTGTGGCGTGGCAGTTTGGCGACTTGAAGCTCGGAGGAGTTCAAGTAACTGGTAGGGTGACGATCTCCGTTGTGTTTTGATTAAAACCACGTTTTTCCTGCTTTGGAGCATGTTCAGGGGATTTTCGGAAAGAAATTCCACTCTTTGTACTCGGAAGGCTGGGGGAAACCTGTTAGCAAAGGCTAAATGGCGCGTTGGGACAGCGACACCATTTTGTGTAACGACCAGCCACCTTATGATCGGAGACCTGATCACTAAATGGGTATCGAATCATTATCCAACGGTTTCACACCCGGATCTTATACACACATCTGGAGGAGTAAGCGTTAAACAAGATTAAATATAACATTCAGACGGACTACAAGGAAATACAATGCGCAGGAAGTAAATTAATAACGTCCGTACACAGTCCAACAATAATTACATGGTCCAACGAATTAATTAAGTACAGGCAGAGTAAAGTATAACAACATTGGGGCATACCCCGGAACTGAGATAGCTGCTGGTCCGTACACCAAGGAGAGCACCACACGCCGCCACACGCCACGAAGTCCACACCTGAAAACCGCAGGGAGTGAGCCACACTAGAATTGGGCTTAGTAGGGATCATCCGATCCCTTGTCTCCCACTCACACACCCACAAGTGCAATTACCAAGATACAAGTGAACAAGATAAGTAAAGTTGTAACACATTACTCCTAATTCTCTCTAAAAACCACATGCATTCGGAATATAACATGCATATTACAGAAATCATTCTACCAAGGAACCTACAACTCGCGTCTCGGCAAAACGCGTCAACCACGTCTCCGAAAGTGGGAAACACCGACCCGCTGAGACCAAACAGTAACCCCTCGGATAGCACGCTGGCTATCTCGGCGGTTACTCCTTCCCCCAGCAAACACCGACCCACTGAGACCAAACAGTAACCCCTCGGATAGCACACTGGCTACTCCGGCCCAACTGACTCAGGTGGTTACTCCTTCCCCCAGCACGAGTGACACTCCAAAGGTACCACTCCGACACCGGTACAAGCTAGCTAACCCTGGGGTTCACCAGGTGACCCTCTCTCACTAGGCGTCACCCAGCCACTGCTACCGTCAGCGCTGTGTCCCTACCGCACCGACACAGGGTGTCAAACGCTACAACTGTCACTCTAGGTCCACAGTAACACAAAACACGGCACGGTGCGATCTGGTCACGTGAGAAATCCACGGTCGCACGACACACAACGCAGTGCCATCCGGTCACGAAGAGTCCATCATTATCGAGTATACTAAAAGCATGCATTTAACCAACTATCAAGCAGTGTAAACACATTTTATTGGCATGGATTAGTGTGGTTCTGTCTTGAATCGCGTCACCCAAGGCCGACGCCATTCAAGCATCCTAAACTGGTTCATGAAATCCCGGCCTCAGAATATGGCCTAAAAGGCGTCGTCACAGGCCCGCCCTTTTAAAACGCGTCGCCATCCCTCGTCGCCTATCAGTGACAGAAACAGGGACAGACCACAGTTGATTCCTCTAAAAACGCGTCGTCCTGGGAAGTCGCCTTTTCAAAAGGCGTCACTGTCCTCAGACGCCATTCACACCAGAATCCGAAACTTGTAGAAACCTTAATCGGGGCGATTTCTGCCTAAATGGCGTCATGATGGCCTGATGTCCTTCTAAAACGCGTCGTCCATACATGACGTCTTTTAGCGCCAGGATCCCCAAACTGACAGAGCCTGAGTGGAACGATTTTTGCCTAAAAGGCGTTATGATGGCCCGACGCCCTTCTAAAAAGGCGTCGTCCATGCAGGACGTCTTTTAGTGCAAGAAACCAGGTCCTGTCTCCTGCCCGAAGGCTCCCTTTTCACCCCCAAAAACCCCAAAATCGCCCAAAAACAGAGGAGAAAGAGGGGCAAGCCAAACCATCATAAACCCACATTCATAGAAACCCTCATTCCCATCAAGATGAGCCCCTAACATGCTTGTTCTACCCCCAAACGCATCATGCAACACATGGAAACTACGGATGAAACGAGTGCAATCTACGCAAGGTTCGTCCCCGTACCGGTTCTTGAACTCCTCCTGGCTCCGTGCCGCCGAACCGCCGCACCGCAGGCTGCCGCCGGTACCCCCGAGGACGTCGCCACTCCGCCGGGACGTCGGCCGCCGTCCGGAGAATGGAACGCCGCGAAGGAAGTGGTGGTGGTAGTGGTGAGAGGTAGAGAGGCGTTGGAGTGGTGGAAGAGGAAGAAGAGGAAGGGAAAGGGGAAGAAAGGGGTCGGAGGAAGCGGAGAGGGGGAGGAGAGAGAGTGAGAGGGTGAGAAATGGGGGAAAGAAAGGAAGGCTCGCGGGGTCAATCCGAACAATGGTAAAACGCGTCGACAGATTCAGACGCCTATCAGATGACAAGACGGGCCGTACTGACAGAAGCTCTGAAACGCGTCCACCACTACCGACGCTGTTCAGACGACAAGACCGGCATCGTACACTGACATCTCAGGGTCACAGTCTGAATCGCGTCGTCCATCACAGACGCCTATTAGACGACAAGTCAGGGGCCGTACTCTCGCGGCCCGAAATCCACCCACGTGGCGCCCACGTGGCACAACAGCTAAAAACCTAAATGGCGTCCACCTAGCAAGACGCCGTTTGAAAGGCGTCGTGAAGGGTCGACGTCATTAAAGGGAAATTCTCAAGACCCCTCAAGGTCCAAACCAGGGGATTCCGACCCGAAACCGACCCGAACACTGAACCCGAAAGCTCAGTCCTTACATTCTCCCCCCCTTAAAAGAATTTCGTCCCCGAAATTGCCTGCGACGAGTAACGAGAGCGAAGTATAACCACCACCAACTCACATTGGAACTTACCAGAAAAGGTAGGAAATTGTTCCCATAACTCAAACCCGCACTCCCAGGTCGCCTCGTTCCCAGAGCGCTACTGCTAAATTACTCAATCCGAAGGTACGACTTAGTTTCGGAGAACCTGTCACTTGTGACCCTCGACCTGAACTGAACATTCTGGAAAGGACAAGTCCTCAGCGGCTTTCAATTCTGAAAATTCTAGCACCTGGGGTTGGATCCTGAATATTCCTCAGCAACGACACATGAAACGCATTGTGCACCCCCACAAGATTGGACGGCAAGGCCAGCTGGCATGCCGCTTCCCCAGTTCGAGCAAGAATGGGAAAAGGCCCAACACGTCGCGGACCCAGCTCACCTTGCTTCCCAAGTCTCATCACGACCTCAGGGGGCGAGACTTGGAAAAACACGCGGTTCCCAACTTCAAACTCAATCGGTCTCCTACCGATGGTAGCATAACTCTCCTGTCTGTCCGATCTAAAATTAATTTCCGCTGCACTAGTCTAACAACCTCGGCACATTGTTAAACCAACTCTGATCCTGCCAACTGCCTCTTTGCCAATCTCAGACCAAATCACAGAAAATCGACACGGCCATCTGAACAAAGCCTCATAAGGCGCCATGCCAACGCTAGGATGGTAACTGTTATAGTACGCAAAACTCCACTGGAAACAAACGCTGCTCCCGAGAACCTCCTCAGTCTAGGCACATGCCCCGAGCAAAACCTCCAAAATCTGAATGGCCCTCTCCGACCGCCCATCAACCTCGGGATAATAGGCCGGGCTGAAGGCTAACTGCATACCCAAGGCTTTCCAAAAACTCTTTCGAGAGTTAAAAGTAAACCTCTAAACCCGGTCCGACATGATGGATAAGGGCACATCGAACAGCAAGAGATGATCCGTCTCACAAACAACTCTGCCAACCTACCGACTGACCAGTCCTTCCTGATAGCCAGGAAGTGTGCTGACCTGGTCAATTGCTCAATGATAACCCAGATCATGCCCCCACCATCAGGGGATAAAACAATCCCAGCACAAGCCCAAAGTCACAAGCTCCCGTTCCCATACCGGGATTGGCAAGGACTGCAACCACGCTTCCGCTGCGCCACTCTGATGTTCACCCTAACCTGACAACAATTCAAGCACCAAACCACAAAATCCACCCTATCCTTCTTCCTACTGAACCACCTCAAGCAATGATACGATTTACTTATTCAGGAAGCACTATTTATCTAGAATAGTGCGCCTCCATAAGAATACATCTGCGCACGTCCTCCATGGCCGGAACACAGAGTCTGCCTCTAAACCTCACTGTACCATCAACCCACAATTAAACTGGCCAACACGGCTCTACCAGCCTCACGTGGAACCCGGAGAGAAGATTCCACAATCAGCTCGAATCCTCTCCATACAACTAACGCCTCTGGATCTATAGTGTAAACACCACAACTGCCTACTCTAAGTCATGAATGGATAGTTCCCCTCATAGCTTTTCCAACTGCCTATAGGCATAGGCCACAATCTTACCAAGTTGCATCAAAACCGCACCCAAACTTCGATGTGGTGTATCTGAACAAACCACACTTCCATTGAAACCTAATAGAAGTACTAACATTGGAGCCAAAGTGGGGCGAGCTTTTCAACTAAATGAAACTCCGCTCACACTCCTCGGTCCACATGAAACGAACTCCTCTACAAGACAACCTTGACAAAAGGGGGGTCGCTATCGAAGAAAACCCCGGGACCAATCGTCGGTAATAACCTGCTAATGCTACGAAGCTTCTGATCTCTGTTACTATTGTTGACTAGCTCCAATCCATCACTGTCTCAATCTTAGCTGGATCCGCTATGATGCCCTTACAGATGACATTCTTACACGAGGCTCAACACACGCAATCGGTCGATCAGATCAATACTAAGTTAATTATGTTCCACAATTCCGCCAAAATTGATAGACCAACATCAACATATAGTAGCCTTATAAAGTGCAGTTTACAATACTGATTCCCCACCAAGATTCAAAATACATAAAGAGTGTCATACAAGTTCACGTCTACTACCTAATGAGACAAGATAAGAGTGCTTATGTAGCCCAGCATCTCGGACCTCCACTGAAAGACCACACGACACCATGCTAGGTACCGGGCTCCTACTGACCACTCGGCTCCTCCCCTGACTTATTCCTCGGGGGACAACTTCTCAAAAAGTGCCCCCTCTTACCACAGCCAAAACAACCACTAGTGACTAATGGGCACGTCCGACTGCCATGATGACCACCACAATGGGAACAATGACTTGCCGCATCCTGCCTCGCTCCCTGCTGCCTGCTGGCCATAGTTTGCATCTGCTGAACCGAACCATCTATGTTCTCACCACAGGGCATCTCTTGGGACCCGTACTCAAAGGAACTCGAACCGCCTGATGAAAAGATTGTTGATTTGCTATTGCCTTGCTGCTTCCCTCGTGCCGATCGCTCCAATTCTCTCGCCATTTGCTGGAATTGAGTCTCCACCGTGTCGCGTATCGAGCTGCTGACGCCAGATCTTTCCAACACTGAGATGCCACCATTGACCTCAGATCATACCGGAGTCCACCCACAACTCTCTCTGTTCTAAATTCCTCACGCTCAGATATATGTGGAACAAATCTTCCAAGAGCCACAAACTTCGCTTGATATTCTAAAACTGACATATCATTCTACACCAATTCCATAAACTCCCTTTCCTTAGATTTCCGAACGTGCCCCAAAAAGTACTGTCCACTAAACTCTCTCACAAATACCTCCCAAGGGATCTCTCTCAAGGACCTATCTGCAAACATCATCCTCTTGGTAGTAACCCACCACTCATATGCATTATCCTTCAATAAGTAAGTTGCCAACAAGGTCTTGTCATTCTCGGCACATTCAAGAACATCAAATGCCTTCTCCATTTCCTTAATCCAAAGAGCTGCCTCGTCTGGGACTGGTCGACCCGTGAAAGGAGGGGTCTTCAACTTCAAGAACCGCTCCAAAATCGTAGACTGACCGTCCCGGGAATTGGATCCCTCGCCACCATCTCCCTGTTGGTATCTAGACATAGCCCCAATCATAGCTTCCATGAAACGATTCACATTATGCCCTTCTGTTCCCGAACTAACATTGTCTGCTCTCGAACCACGAGCCAACGGTACTCTCTTCCTCGGCGCCATCACTACCCCACAAACGCAAAAATCAACGCAAACACGTCAAAACCTATCAATCTACACCAGCAGCCATCGCCTGTACAGACTCGTACTTATTGTTGGACTACGATCTCTAATCCAGTTTAGCACATACTCGACCAGACTGAGCTCTGATACCAATTGTAACGACCCGCCACCCTATGATCGGAGACCCGATCACTAAATGGGTATCGAAGCATTATCCAACGGTTTCACACCCGGATCTTATACACACATCTGGAGGAGTAAGCGTTAAACAAGATTAAATATAACATTCAGACGGACTACAAGGAAATACAATGCGCAGGAAGTAAATTAATAACGTCCGTACACAGTCCAACAATAATTACATGGTCCAACGAATTAATTAAGTACAGGCAGAGTAAAGTACAACAACATCGGGGCATACCCCGGAACTGAGATAGCTGCTGGTCCGTACACCAAGGAGAGCACCACACGCCGCCACACGCCACGAAGTCCACACCTGAAAACCGCAGGGAGTGAGCCACACCAGAATTGGGCTCAGTAGGGATCATCCGATCCCTTGTCTCCCACACACACACCCACAAGTGCAATTACCAAGATACAAGTTGTAAGGACTGAGGTTTCAGGTTCAGTATTCGGGTCAGGTTCGGGCCGGATCCCCTGGTTTCGACCCTGAGGGGTCTTGAGAATTTTGACTGAATGACGTCTGCACTGCTCGACGTCTTTCAAAAGGCGTCAGGTTGTGTGGACGCCATTTAAGTCTGCTTGCTGTTGTGCCACGTGGGCGGGTTTCGGGCCGCGAGAGTACGGCTCCTGTCTCGTCGTCTGAACGGCGTCCACGATGGACGACGCGATTCAGACTGCGACCCTGCGGTGTCAGTGTGCGGCGCCAGAGCGTTGTCAGTACGGCCTGTCCTGTCGTCTGAACGGCGTCCGTGGTGAGCGACGTGTTTCAGAGCACTGTCAGTACGGCCCGTCCTGTCAGACTGATTGGCGTCTGTCTCGATCGACGCGTTTTAGCCAGATTCAGATTGACCCCGCGAGCCTCCCCTTCTTTCCCTCATTTTCGCCTCCACCCTCTCTCTCTTCGCCCTCTCCGCCCTCTCCGACCCTCTTTTCCCCTTCCCTTCCTCTTCTTCCTCTTCCACCACTCCAATACCTCCCTACCTCTCACCTCTACCACCACCACTTCCTTCGCGGCGTTCCATTCTCCGGACGGCGGCCGACGTCCCGGCGGAGTGGCGGCGTCCTCGGGGGTACCGGCGGCGGTCTGCGGTGCGGCGGGTCGGCGGCACGGAGTTTGGTGGAGTTCAAGAACCGGTAGGGGGACGAACCTTGCATGAATCGTGATTATCTTGTTTATGGTTTCCTTGGCGTGGCATGATGTGTTTTGGGTTAGAATGAGCATGTTTAGGGGTTTTCTTGTGGGGATGACCGTGTTAGGGACTGTGGAATTGTAGCATGCTTGTGGTAGTTGATTTCCCTTTTCTCCCCCTTCTGTTTTGGGCATTTTTGGGGTGTTTGGGGTTAAGGGAGAAACCCTCGGATCGAACCAGAGAACCAGGTCTCTGGCGCTAAACGGCGTCGTGCCTGGTCGACACCTTTTAGAAGGATGTCAGGGCAGTACGACGCCTTTTAGGGCAGAAACCTCCCTGTTCGAGGTTTCGTGAGTACGGGGTTCTTGCGCTAAAAGACGTCATGAACGGACGACGCCTTTTAGAAGGACGTCGAACCATCATGACGCCTTTTAGGCAGGAAATCACCCCGACTGAGGCTTCTGCAAATTCTGGAGTGAATGGCGTCTGTGGGTTCTGACGCGTTTTAAAAGGGCGGCTTCCCAGGTGGACGTGTTTTAAGGCATAATCTGTTTTAAATGAACCTGTTTGAGGGGCTTGAATGGCGTCGACCTCGGTCGACGCGATTCAACACAGAACTGCTTAACTCCTGTTATTTAACACATGTTTCACGGTTGGATGGTTCAAATGCATGCTTTAAGCTGTACGCTGAGACGGAGGTTTACTGTGCGAATGGAATCATGATTATATGTGTGTGTGTTTATGCGGATACGGAATCGGAATAACTGTGGTTTACG
Source organism: Zantedeschia hybrid cultivar (assembly GCA_030544215.1). Classification (NCBI taxonomy): domain Eukaryota; kingdom Viridiplantae; phylum Streptophyta; class Magnoliopsida; order Alismatales; family Araceae; genus Zantedeschia; species Zantedeschia hybrid cultivar. The sequence goes on from JARZZO010000008.1 coordinate 44,025,185, forward strand.
TTTGTCACCATGGGCCGATGGGGAAGGGCCATGGTGTCTGTGAGGCATTGTGCTGTACCGGTGGGAGGGGTACATGTTGTGTTTTACCTTTGGCTGAGGGAAGCCGGACCACCTTGAGCCCGTCGGGCCAGAGTAGCCGGTGTACTATCCGAGGGGTTGCTATTTGGTCTCAGCGGGTCGGGGTTTTCCCTGTTTGTCGTGGCAGCTTCCGGCGCGTTTCTTGCTGTGGAGCTGGTTGTGGTACTGTTGGAGTTGTTTTACCCCTGTAGCCACTGGGCCTGATGTGACCTTTGATCTAGGTTACGAGTGGTACCCTTCGCCCTTTGGCCCGACGCAGCCCGGGAGGTTAGGGTTGTGGGTAGTTCCTGTAGCTTCGGCTTGACGGGGGTTCGCCGGTCCCCAGGGCCCTCCTGAAGCGTCGAGGCCTGGCGTGGAGGCAATCCGGTCGGTAGGACAATAGTCTAGACTGCTTGTGTACACACGTAGCTGGGCCGTGGTGGTACACTGGTCCCAACTAGTCCTAGTTTGACTCACTGCCTCACCCTATAGTGCCCCGGAACACTGTAGGGGCGGACATGCGTGAGTAGTGATGGTAGTGTTGTGAGGCGACGTTTGACTTCGGTCGACAGTGTGGTTCAGTCGCTTTGTGGACTTTGACTGTGAGACGTGACTTTGTGTTGGGTTCTTCGGGTTACTTAGAACTGTTCCTGCTGCACTGCTTATGCGTATGTTTCATATCATGTTTGGGTGCTATGTTTACTGCTTTACTTAATTGCCATATATCCGTATTGTTTCACTTGTGGGTGTGTGAGTGGGAGGCAGGGGATCGGATGATCCCTACTGAGCCCAATTCTGGTGTGGTCACTCCCTGCGGTTTCAGGTGTGGACCTCGTGGGGTGTGGCGGCGTGTGGTGTCTTCTTGGTGTGCGGACCAGCAGCTGTCTCAGTTCCGGGGTATGCCCCGATGTTGTTGTACTTTACTTCTGCCTATACTTATTTAATTTGTTGGACCATGTAATTATTGTTGGACTGTATACGGACATTGTTATCTTCCTTCCTGCGCACTTGTTATATCTTTGTAGTTCGTGAGATTGATATATTTAGCCTTGTTTAACGCTTACTCCTCCAGACGTGTTGTGTGAGATCCGGGTGTGAACCCGCAGTTAATGGGCTGACATCCATTTAGTGATCGGGTCTCCGGTCATAGGATGGCGGGTCGTTACACAAGTGACCAAGATAAGTAAAGCTGTAACACATTACTCCTAATTCTCTCTAAAAACCACATGCATTCGGAATATAACATGCATATCACAGAAATCATTCTACCAAGGAACCTACAACTCGCGTCTCGGCAAAACGCGTCAACCACGTCTCCGAAAGTGGGAAACACCGACCCGCTGAGACCAAACAGTAACCCCTCGGATGGCACGCTGGCTATCTCGGCAGTTACTCCTTCCCCCAGCAAACACCGACCCGCTGAGACCAAACAGTAACCCCTCGGATAGCACACTGGCTACTCTGGCCCAACTGACTCAGGTGGTTACTCCTTCCCCCAGCACGAGTGACACTCCAAAGGTACCACTCCGACACCGGTACAAGCTAGCTAACCCCGGGGTTCACCAGGTGACCCTCTCTCACTAGGCGTCACCCCGCCACTGCTACCGTCAGCGCTGTGTCCCTACCGCACCGACACAGGGTGTCAAACACTACAACTGTCACTCTAGGTCCACAGTAACACAAAACACGGCACGGTGCGATCCGATCACGTGAGAAATCCACGGTCGCACGACACACAATGCAGCGCCATCCGGTCACGAAGAGTCCATCATTATCGAGTATACTAAAAGCATGCATTTAACCAACTATCTAGCAGTGTAAACACATTTTACTGGCATGGATTAGTGTGGTTCTGTCTTGAATCGCGTCACCCAAGGCCGACGCCATTCAAGCATCCTAAACTGGTTCATGAAATCCCAGCCTCAGAATATGGCCTAAAAGGCGTCGTCACAGGCCCGCCCTTTTAAAACGCGTCGCCATCCCTCGTCGCCTATCGGTGACAGAAATAGGGACAGGCCACGGTTGATTCCTCTAAAGGAAGCTGCCTTTTCAAAAGGCGTCACTGTCCTCAGACGCCATTCACACCAGAATCCGAAACTTGTAGAAACCTTAATCGGGGCGATTTTTGCCTAAATGGCGTCATGATGGCCCGACGTCCTTCTAAAAGGCGTCGTCCATACATGACGTCTTTTAGCGCCAGGATCCTCGAACTGACAGAGCCTGAGTGGAACAATTTCTGCCTAAAAGGCGTCATGATGGCCCGACGCCCTTCTAAAAAGGCGTCGTCCATGCACGCCGTCTTTTAGTACCAGAAACCAGGTCCTGTCTCCTGCCCGAAGGCTCCCTTTTCACCCCCAAAAACCCCAAAATCGCCCAAAAACAGAGGAGAAAGAGGGGCAAGCCAAACCATCATAAACCCACATTCATAGAAACCCTCATTCCCATCAAGATGAGCCCCTAACATGCTTGTTCTACCCCCAAACGCATCATGCAACACATGGAAACTACGGATGAAACGAGTGCAATCTACGCAAGGTTCGTCCCCGTACCGGTTCTTGAACTCCTCCTGGCTCCGTGCCGCCGAACCGCCGCACCGCAAGCCGCCGCCGGTACCCCCGAGGACGGCGCCACTCCGCCGGGACGTCGGCTGCCGTCCGGAGAATGGAACGCCGCGAAGGAAGTGGTGGTGGTAGTGGTGAGAGGTAGAGAGGCGTTGGAGTGGTGGAAATGGGGGAAAGAAAGGAAGGCTCGCGGGGTAAATCCGAACAATGGTAAAACGCGTCGACAGATTCAGACGCCTATCAGATGACAAGACGGGCCGTACTGACAGAAGCTCTGAAACGCGTCCACCACTACCGACGCCGTTCAGACGACAAGACCGGCACCGTACACTGACATCTCAGGGTCGCAGTCTGAATCGCGTCGTCCATCACAGACGCCTATCAGACGACAAGTCAGGGGCCGTACTCTCACGGCCCGAAATCCGCCCACGTGGCGCCCACGTGGCACAACAGCTAAAAACCTAAATGGCGTCCACCTAGCAAGACGCCGTTTGAAAGGCGTCGTGAAGGGTCGACGTCATTAAAGGGAAATTCTCAAGACCCCTCAAGGTCCAAACCAGGGGATTCCGACTCGAAACCGACCCGAACACTGAATCCGAAACCTCAGTCCTTACATTTTGAATGGCGGACAGGTCGTTACAATGGCCGACGTCCTAGCCGAGTGACGACATCCACAACGATACCGGCGGCGGCTTGTGGCGCAGTGGTTCGGCGGCAAGGAGCAATGAGGAGTTCAAGCTAAACCAGTAGGGAGATGATCCTTGCACGCGATTTGGTTGTTTTATCCATGTTTCCCACTTTGGAGCATGCGATGTGTATGAAGAATTTTGGGTAGAAAGCATGTTTTAAGGGGATTTTCGACGAAAACGGTCATTTTTATGAAATGGGGTTCGGTTTGATCTTTAATCGGTTATTTGGATTCTCCCCTACTTCCTCCATTTTCGACGTTTTTAGGTGTTTTGGGGAGAAGAGGGACTCCGATTTTGGCTCGGTAGAGGTCGGTTTCAGACGTTAAATGGCATCGAGACCAGGTGATGCCATTTAGAATGGAGTTGACCATGGTCGGTGCGATTTAACGACACATTTTTCCAAATCCCGAGGCTAGCGTGGGATAAAGAGCTGAATGACGTCGGCTACAGGCGTCGCCATTCAGGGTAGTATCCCTGGGTCCCAGCGCCTGTGAGTAACTGAATCTGTTTGGGGGTCTTGGGTGACATTGGCCACGGGCGACATGATTCAAGACAGTGCCCCGTTAACTGAAATTATCATGTGTGTATCTTGTTAAATAATGTGGTTAATTGCATGCTTGGAATCATACATTGGGGCGGAGATTTTTACATGAATGGATTGCATTATGTTGTTTTTTGTATGACTGTGGACCCAGAGTGATAGTTGTTAGCACTTAGGCATCCTCCGTTGGTGTGGGGGGTAGTGCTGGTGTGGGTGTGGTAGGGTGACGCCTAGCTGGAGAGGGTCACCTGGTGTACCCCGGGATATAGCTAGTACCGGTGTTAGAGTGGTACATTTGAAGTGTCACTTGCGCTTGGGAGGAGGAAGAACCACCTAAAGCTAGACAGGCCGGAGTAGCCAGCGCGCTATTCGAGGGGTTGCTACTCTGTCCCAGCGGGTCGGTGTTTTCCCGCATTCGGCTGCGTGGTTGTGTTTTTAGCCGAGATACTGGTTGTGGACTCTGTTGTTGAGTTTGGTTGCTTGAGTTACTTTGGAGTTGTGTATGTTGTATTTGCGAATGCATGTGTTTACTACTGCTGGGACTCGTCCCGTTTACTCTCGCCGTTGGTGGCGGTAGTTTTACTGCCTTTGTTTACAATTTTCCTTTATATCTACGGTTACTTGGTAGTGTTTGCTGGAGGTGGGGATCGGGTGATCCTTACTGAGCCCATTTCTGTATGGCTCTCTCCCTAGCATTTCAGGTGTGGACCTCTTGGCGAGTGTTAGCGTGTGACTTTCTTCTTGGTGTGTAGGCCAGTAGCTATCTCAGTTCCGGAGTATGCCCCAATGTTGTTGTACCTTTTTCCTTTATCTGTACATACTTAATTTCTGTGGAACTTGTAATTATTGTTGGATTGTATACGGACATTGATATTGAGCGCCTTGTGTATTTGTACTTTTCTTGTGGTCCGTGAGATTATTTTATTTAGTCGTGTTTAGCATGTACTTCTCCAGACATGTTGTTGAGATCCGGGTGTGAACCCGAAGGTGATGGCCCGATACCCATTTCGTAATCGGGTCCTTGATTATAGGGTGCCGGGTCATTACAGGATGTGTTTCTCATATCTACAATTCTATGCAGGCACTGACAAGAAGGTGTAAGTTGAGAAACGACGAAGTGGAGTTGGGGCTAGGTAACGACGCAAGTGTTGCGGCGATCACTGTGAGGACAGTAAAGCTTAAGCTACCATTCGGAGGCACTTTTTCATTATATGAATGTCATTATGTACCTAGCATAATAAGGAATATTATTTCTATTTCATGTTTAGATAGAATTGGATACACTTTATCTGTTGGGAATAATTGTTGTTCAATTTATTTAAGAAATAAATTAATAGCTTCTGCTACATTATCCAATGGATTGTACTTATTAAAATGTGTCTCATGATAATTTAAATATCGGTTCTTTAACTAAAAGAAATAAGTATGAAGTGAGTAAAGCCTACCTATGACATTGTAGGCTTGGTCACATTGGTGAAAACAAACTCCAAAGGCTGCATAAAATGGATACTTAAATCCATTTGATTATGAATCATATGCAACCTATGAGTCATGTTTGATTGGAAAATGGCTAAATCTCCATTTACTGGAACTGGAGAATGAGCGAAGGACATACTGAAACTAATACATTTTCTGATGTATGTGGTCCTATGTCAACCCAAGCCATTGGTAGTTTCTCATACTTCATTATGTTCACTGATGATTTCTCAAAGTATGGCTTCATATACTTATGGAAGTATAAATTAGAAGCTTTTGAGAAGTTCAGAGAATTTAAGAATGAAGTAGAGAAATAAACTGGAAAGAGTATCAAAACCATCTGATCTGATCGTGGTGGGGAATATTTGAGTATAGAGTTTACAAAATACTTAAAAGATAATGGTATCCTTTCTTAGCTTACACCTCCTTATACGCCACAAATGAATGGTGTATCAAAAAGGAGGAATCGCACATTAATAGAAATGGTGCAATCAATGATGAGTATGTCCTAATTACCAGTGTCCTTATGGGGATATGCACTTAGCTCGGCTATGTATATCCTGAACAAGGTACCCAACAAATATGTTACAACTACTCCATATGAGATATGGAATAGAAGGAAACCAGACTTTAAATATGTTAAAGTCTAGGGATGTCCTGCTCATGTCAAGAGATATGATGCAGATAAGCTGGAGTTCAGAACTAACAAATGCAAATTTGTGGGATATCCGAAAGAAACTTACGGATATTACTTTTATCATCCTAGCGAACAAAAGGTGTTTGTAGCCAGGAGAGTTGTATTTTTAGAAGAAGAATATATTTTCCAAAAGGACAATGGGAGTAAAGTAACAGTGGAAGAAGTTCCAGACCTACAAACTGTTAATAGTTCATCAGATGAACTGTCAGTTTCTGAACCTGTTCAATAAAGTACACAAGAACCTCGTAGGTCTGAAAGAGTGCCTATACCACCTGAAAGATATGTGGGACATATCAATTTGGATGGTTCTAGGATACTCTATAATGAGGATGATGATCCTAAGACTTACTAGGAAGCCATTGAAAGTCCATAGGTAGGGAAATGGCGAGAAGCCATGAATTCTGAAATTCAGTCAATGTACATCAACCAAGTTTGGAACTTGATCGAATTGTCCGAGGGTATAGTACCTATCAGTTGCAAATGGATCTTTAAAAGAAAGATTGGTGTAGATGGACGAATTGAGACTTATAAGGCAAGATTAGTGGCGAAGGGCTATCGTCAAAGGCAAGACATTGACTATAACGAGACCTTCTCTCCCGTTGCCATGATTAAGTCTATCAGAATTCTTCTCGCCATTGCTGCATACCATGATTAACAAAATCTGGCAGATGGATGTGAAAACAGCCTTCCTCAATGGAAACCTTGAGGAAGAGGTGTATATGATACAACCAGAGGACTTCACATTAAAGGGATCTTCAGATATGGTGTGCAAGTTGCAAAGGTCCATTTATGGACTGAAGCAAGTTTCCCGGAGTTGGAACATAAGGTTTGATGAGAGAATCAAATCTTATGGCTTCATTAAGAATGAAGATGAGCCTTGTGTGTACAAAGAAAACAGTGGGAGCGCAATCACATTTCTAGTTCTTTACGTTGACGACATCCTACTCATTGGGAATGATGTAGAGATGATGTCATCGATAAAGATTTGGCTATCCAAGAACTTCTACATAAAGGATTTGGAAGAAGCATCTTACTGTGGACGCCCGGAGTGTCCCCACTCTCCTTCCTCGGGGAGGCCTCCGTCCGTCACGCAACTGCGGCGATGATGGGGTTAAGAATTGAAGTGTGTGATCGCCAGGAACATTACCTTAGGGTCCCTGTGCTCCGCAGGATGATGAAGATGATCGCGTCCTGTTCATATAGACATGCTAATTTTGACCTCATATTGAGTAAATTTTATGTCACACTTATAATGCCCCATAATGGTATGATGTTTAATCATTAATTAATTTTTATTGATTTTTGTTAATTAGCATCGCCCCAGCACAACGCTATTTAGATTCCTAGCCGAAATTAGTTCGGAATTAAAATTTCAAATTTAGATAGATTTAACTGAATAGCGTTACCCGTAGGAGATATCATTTAAGTCTTAATCCGTCTGGGTTTACGATTTTTAATCCGAATCAATTTCCTAAATTATCTAAAGCACGTCGCCCTTAGGAGACGCGATTTAGGTTTCCTAATGTATTTCAATTTCCTTTTCGGATTTTGTTTCTATTTTGGCCGCTTTAATTAGCCAAATGGCGTTCCGATTGGGCGACGCGATTTATGAGTTTCCTGGTAAACATGATTTGGCCGAGATAATCTGGTTTCCGAAGTTGAGAAGGTTGCTTACTCTTCCATACTCGTCTAAGGTAAGTCCAACTACGGGAGAGACTCCTTTTGAAGCCCAAAACCCCCTAAACCTATTCTTATAAATACAACACCCTTTGGACCTTTAAAAAAGGTTGGCCATTTGGTGATTTTGAAGCTTGAAGCAAGGTGTTTGAAGGCTCTAGAGGAGAAAAACGTGGACAACAAGAAGAACTTCATCCAAGGCTTCTTCCTCTTCATCATCTTCATGCTTAGAAGCTTTTGAAGACAAAGGCTATAGAGGAGCCAACCAACGATCTTCTTTCCCTAATTTCTTTCTAGCTTTTCCTTAATTTTATTAATTTTATTATTGTTTTTTTTCATAGCCCATCATCATCATCACTTCATGTTCACACACACACACACTCATATTTTCATACCCACATGCATGTTAGGAGTTTCAAAGAGCAACAATCAAGTGAATAGATTAGTTTAGTTGTATGTTTAAATTTCTTATTAGAATAGATACTACTCTACTCTAGTTCTAATTAGATTCTTCCTTTGTTTGATTTTACAATGTACAAAGAAGAAGAAAGAAGGAAGTTCAAAAGAATAATCATCAAGAAAACAAAAGCAAGAATAAGAACAAAAATGGCTCTCTTTCTTCGGTCGGCCGAGGGAAGATAATCAAGGATTCAACATCTCCCAAATTTGAAAAGGTAAGCGATCAATCTTTCTTTTGAAACTTTTACAGTTTTTGGCGATCACGTTTTCTTTAATTTTAATAGTTTTTTTTACTATTCATATAAGTAACATAAAATCATGAACATCACACACCTAATTTGTCACAGCTTTTTGGCAATCACGGTGAGACTTGGTCTCGCCGCCTTTTAATATTTTTCTTGCTTTTATCAGCAGGCACCCACGGTGCACCACTTGTGTCCTTCGGGCACTCTTTTCACCAATTGGTGAGTTTGGTTACTTTTATCCCTACGTGCACTACGTACACATCCCTTTGTTGAAAGATCTTGCCCTCCTGTGATTGATTGAAAGTTGTGAGTGTGATAGGAAGTGTGTGGTTGAGTGAGTTTATGTTGTTTGCTCACCCCCCCTCATAGGAATACTTTTCTTAGCATCTTCACCTCTTTCTGACTGGGTTAGTCCCTCGTTCAGACTAGAGTGGTTGGTGTTAAGACCTCCATAAGTCCCAAAAAGCAAGGTATTCCTCCTTGTTCATCGGGCTGGTTGTACCAATTGAAGTCCTGGTTAGTCATTCATATCGTTGTAAGAAAACCATAGAGTATAACGGTGGAAAAACTAAATTGAAACTGGGAACCTATCTATTGAGTGAATTTGTGTTTAACAATCCAAATAATTCAACAAGGAATACTAAGATAACGTAACCATCCACTTGTTTGCTAATCTTCTGCACAACCTGTTTGAATCTTTGTCAAAAAATTAATATCATGATGCTCCGATCAGGTAGAACTCTCGGCATGGTTGCCTTCGAACAAGAAGATGTGGTGGAGTACGAGGGAGATGCTCATGCCCTTCGGGTTTATGATCCGTCTTATTCAGAAGACGAGAGAGATGCTTATAATTCCAATCAATTCCAAACTTTACACGAGGGAGATTCTCATGCCCCTCAATTTCAGATGGATTCAACTTATGATCAATATAATCAAGATATGGACGATCATTCCCATGTTCATGTCATTTCCAACCCCATCTTCGAAGGAGTCCAAGACCAAGCCGGACCCTCTTCCAATCATCCTTCTGATCTCGCTACCCTCATGGGGGCTCTATCTAATCATGAGGATCCTCGTCGGTTTGATGCCATCCAATCTATTCTGAAAGGGAAAACCCCTTTACAGTCACCTGAACCAAATCCCTTTGTTCACCCCTCTGTTTATCAAGCTCCTACTCGGGCCATGGACGGCGTCCATATTTCGACCCCTCGGCCCACGGGTCATCAACAATCTAGTTCAGGCCACAGACTCCAGTTTATCAGAATGCCTTCGGGTAGGGTGGAAATACTGCTAGTCCACAACCTTACTGTCCTCCCATCCCTGCTTATTCCAGAAGTCAGTCTTTTCAACAACCCCCACCTCCACCAGCAGATTCTGTCACTCAACTTTTACTTAACAAAATTTCTCAGATGGATGAGCGGTTCAAGAGTTTCGAGAAGAAGATGGATAGTAAAACTGCTCCCGAACTCTTCGTTCCTGATTTGCCAGTCTTCCATCTCCTGCCGTTCGAAATGCCAGTCTATAGAAAGTACAACGGCGCAAGCAATCATTTCCTTCATATCAAGGAATTTCTATATGAATCATCGTTCTGGCAGCATGATAAGAGAGCATTGGCCTTCCTCTTCAGGAGGTCATTGGAAGGGTCAGCTTTGGAATGGTTTTTCTCTCTGGACCCGAGTGAGGTAGAGAACTTCGACGTTGTGTCAAATAAGTTCCTACAGAGATACAAAGACAGCATGGCACCTACCTTATCCATTATTGATTTATTCAATGAGAAGATGAAGCATGATGAAGACTTCATAGTGTTTGCCAACAGATGGTGAGGAATGGCTGAGAAAATAGATCACCTGTCTGAACAAGAATTAGTGAAGATGATGGTTGCCAACGCCACTCCCCAGTATAAATTGGTATTGACACTGAATAATATGACCACAATGGCAGATTTGTACGAGAGGGCGCGTTATGCTGCAGACCTCCACCACGGAAGCCTGCAATGCCAAATTCTTCTAGCATGGGTCTAACTACTGAAGGCACACTCTCTCATGAACAAATCAGCACTGTAAACAACAATCAACCGCAGTTCATGAGAAACCAACAGTAACAACCACAGTATACAGGGCAAAGACTGCCAAATCAGCAGGGTTTCAGGCTGCCTCAGCAACCATACCAGCTAGCCTACAATCAGCCTCAACAGTAGTATCAACAGACGTTCAATCAGTCACGTCAGCAGCCGACATATCATAATGTACCTCCACCGGGTGACTACAACCAACAGAGAAAACCTCTAGGCCCAAATAGGGGATCTTATCCTCCACTCCCAGAATCCTTATTAGACATATTCAACGCCCTTATAGTAGCCAATGCTTTGGTTTTGCTAAAGGATAAAACAGTTTGGCCCCAGAATGCTGATGCCTCCAGGTACTGTATCTTCCATAGACAACCTGGGTATACAGTAGATGCATGTTTCCAATTCAGGGACTACATCTATGATCTGAATGAGCAAGGGAGTATTGATTGGGAGGAGATGAGAAAATATATAGCAACCTTGAAGGCGAAAAGACCACAGCAGTAACAACAGTAACGACAACCACAGCAACAACAACAACATATGCAAAGAGCACCAGCACAGGCAGTAGCACCACCAAATATGGGTATAGTGCAGAACCCGTTGCCAGAACATCAAAAGCAGATTGCCCCAATTCTTATTAATAGCCGGTCTGAGGCTAACAGGGGGCAACAATGGAAGGTAGAGGAACCATCCTTTGTCAACATGCCATATCTCGAGTACAGCCGAGCAATCACCTCGCCGCATTTTCCGCATACCCAAATCAGAAACCATAACCATTACTCCCATACCAACACCCGTCTACCATAGACCCACTCCATCACTGACCTTCCTTAAACCCATCACTCACTCCGCTACCATATATCCACCAAATAACCCCCCACTAGCTAACCACGAACCCCTCCTGCCATCCAAATTATTGCTCCGCATTCCCTTCCCCACATCTCCTACACCAATCACCTATCCCACTACTATACAACCTTCCAAACCACTCATTTACGTTCCAACACCTCCACCAAATAACCCACCATCGTCCACATATAAACCCATTACCCTCTCCAAACCCCTCATTAACCTGGCGGTACTCAAAATATCACCTTCCAATGATGATCAGCATGCACTCCGGAGCGGGAGAATTTTCAACAAAGTCTTTTCTCAATCCACAGTTAGAGACGGCCCACCACAACCGCCAGAGAAAGTACAGAATGAAGAGAGTGCACCGGACACTCCATATGATATATTGAAACACCTAGACAAAACACCGACACGCATCTCAGTGCTCGAGTTGATCAAAAGATCCAAAACCCACCAAGAAGCTTTAATGGAGTACCTCAAAAGGGTTATGGTCAATGAGGACGTGCCGGTAGAGAAGATAATTGCACTATTAGTTCCACAGGGGGATCAACCCTCCATTTCATTCCATACATCTGAGCTCGCGCCACCAGCAGTCAGGAGCATGGTACTGAGCATTACAATCAACATCTGTAAGAAGGCTGTGGATGCATGTCTGGTTGATACAAGGGCTTCCATCAATGTGTTATCACCAAAGACCTTAGAATTCTGCAGTGTACCCAGAGAGAAGTGGCTACCTTCTCCCATATTTGCTACTGCTTACGACAACTCTACCCGTTCCCCTCTAGGAATGGTCTATTTAAAAGTGGAATTAGGCCCTGTGTGTCATACCGAAGTCGAGTTCCATATTTTGGAGATCGATCCCTCTTTGAAAGGCATCCTTAGGCGTCCTTACATCAAATCCCTTAAGGCGATTCCATCTACAAATCATCAATGCGTCAAGTTTCCATACAAAGGACGGATTATTAAAGTGACGAGCATGCCAATTCTTGTTGCTGCTTACTCCTTGAACATTAAGCCGGATCCTCACTTTGGCCGACAACCCATTCTGTCAGTTTTACAGGTCTATTCTCCTTTGGCTGATCCTTTGAAAGCCACTATGCTTGTTTCTTGTCTAGCCGATGCCCTAAAAAGGGGGAAGTGCGTAAGTACCCCTGGCTGGGATATTATGATGAAAGGTGGTTACAAATCGGGAAAAAGCCTGGGCACACAACTGCAAGGAAGAACCAAGCCTATCAAAGACAATAGAAGGATACCTAGTAATGGTTTGTGCTATAGGCCAGTGAAGGTAAAACAACAGATTGTTCAGCAGCATGAAGACAAAGATGGTCATAAAGTCTGGAAAACCATGACCACCCCGTGTAAAGAAAATCAGGATCCTTTAACTTGGACCCTATATACACACTTCATTAAAGGACCCGTGATTAATCATGACAATGATAACACGGTGGTAATTACTTCCCACTTTGACCTGCATGACATTTATGGTAGGGATCTAGCTAGACACTGTTCTGAGTTGCTGACATATCGATCCTTAGAGGCTCTGCGGCCAATGAAGAGGAAGAAGATCCAAGACTTGTAATGTGAGTGGTACCGCTGGTTCGACATCTGGGACCTGTACATTTCACTGAACAGGCTATTCCTTGATCCCTCAGAACCAAAGTGGCCCCCATTGATTGATGAGTTGTTTGAAGGGCCTGGTGCTATTTTTGACAAGAGAATCCTGCTAAGTGAAGAGACAGACGAAGGAGAGCCAGATGATCCTTATCAGTCTGGATTCACCATTGATCTTCTCTGGAGGTGAACTTATCCTCGTCATGTTTTTACCCTCCACACACTGTCCCGCACTCTACTCTTGACCCCGACTTGGTCGATGGTCATCATTGAAGACATTCTTCGGGCCCCGCCCATCATGGTTACTCTGTCCCCCCAGGACCTAATTCCTCAAATTCCTCTTGACCTTGAGAAGATCGATGATCTGATCTGGGACATATTGTTATATGATCCTCCTAATCCTTTGCCCTTGGTGCCGTTACCTCCATCTTCTCATCCTCCTTCTCTTCATACTCATTCATGTTTTATGATTAATACTCAAAATCATCAACAAAAAAAAAAACGCCAATTTGGCAACCTCTTCCTCATACATCCTCGTTGAAGAGACTTCATACTACTTGTCCGATTATACCCCATCGCGCGGGTCACTCGGGCAAGATTGCCTTCTAGATCTACTCTGCCCCTCCCCTCGGGAGGAATCACCTGTATTCTCTCATGTACCCGTCGATTTTTATCCTTATTCGTCCTCCCTAGGTCAGGATAGTGAGTCTAGTGGTAGACAGTTTAATGAAGTTAGGGAGTCTAGTTCTAGGCAGGTCAGTCAGGTTAGGAAGTCTAGGAAGTCTAAGGGTAGATGAATTCCGAATAGATACCTCCAAGATCTAGCTTTAAGATGCCTTTCTTGCTCTCAGATCCCTCAGCTTTTAGAGAATCCCATTAAGATGCCAGAAGAATGTGAAATAGATGAGTTAGTTGATGATGGATATGTGGTGTATGAATTGCTACACGAGAAAGACCTCATTACTGAAGATGAGAAAGATGACGAGGACGCAGCGGAGGCATATGCTAATGGAGCGAAGAGATTTGATGAACCCTCTGTTGCTGTAGAAGAGCCTACCAAAGAGATCAATCTAGGAACTAAAGACGAACCTAAGGTTGCCCTCGTTAGTAAAAGTCTTTCAAAAGCAGACGAGGAGGTAGTGGTCCAGGTTCTCACGGACTATAAGGACACTTTCACCTGGAGCTATGAAGATATGTCGGGGTAAGATTCTTCCCTAGTGGAGCTCCGATTAACATTGAAGGACGGAGCTATCCCGGTTAAATAGAAATTAAGGCTATTCCACTCTCAAATGGCTTTGAAGATGAAGGAAGAGGTCGATAAATTGCATAAAGCTAAATTTATTAGAATTGTCCTCTATCCGCAATGGGTGACAAATATAGTCCCGGTCATGAAAAAGGATGGGAATGTCATGATCTGTCTTGACTTTCGAGATTTGAGCTGGGCATGTCCTAAAGACGATTTTCCACTACCTCATATTGACGTACTCATTGACAACACAACTGGTTATGAAACATTGTCATTCATGGATGGGTTCTCAGGATATAATCAGATTCGCTTGGCAGAAGAGGACCAAGAGAAGACGTCATTCACTACACCTTGGGGCACTTATTGTTATGTCGTTATACCATTCGGCCTGAAGAATGCTAAAGCCATGTATCAAAAGGCTATGATGGCAATATTCCATGATATGATGCACATTGATTTATAAGTGTATGTGGATGATTTGTTAGTGAAATCTAAGACTAAGGCTAAACATGCAGGAGTTTTGGCGAGAGTTCTGGAAAGATCAAGAGAATATCAATTGAAGATGAATCCCAAAAAGTGCGTATTTGGTGGATCATCGGGAAGCCAGTTAGGATTCATCGTGAGCAAACGGGGCATTGAGATCGATCCCAATAAGGCCAAGGCTATTAGAGAGATGCCACCTCCCCGAAATTTGAAAGAAATAAGAGGATTGATTGGGAGGTTGCAGTTTATTCGCTGCTTTGTCTCCCAGCATTCACAAAGGTGTAAGCCGTTTTACGAGCTTACTAAGCCGAGAGTTAAGTTTGATTGGGACGATAAGTGTCAGGAGGCGTTTGATGGATTAAAGACATATTTAGCAAGTCCCCCTATTTTGAGACCACCATCTCCGGACAAACCTTTAGTTCTTTATATTTCTGTCCTGGATGACGCGGTGGGGGCTGTCTTAGCACAAGAAGATGAAGAAGGGAAAGAGAGGGCAGCCTACTATCTCTCTAAACTTCTCAACCCCGCAGAGCAAAGATATATGGCGATGGAGAAGACCTGTGCTACATTAGTCTGGGTAGTTCAAAAGCTGAAGCATTACTTCTTGGCTTATGAAGACCTGTGCTACATTAGTCTAGGTAGTTCAAAAGCTGAAGCATTATTTCTTGGCTTATGAAGTCCATCTCATTTGCTGGGATGAATCCTATCAAATTCCTCCTTGAGAAATCTGCTCTTACAGATCGATTAGCACGATGGCAAAACTTTCTATCTCAATTTGATATCATCTACATTCAGCAGAAAGCAATCAAAGGTTATGCCATCGCATAACATCTTGCTCATCACCCTCTTCCTCGTTTTGATCCAGTCCGATCGGAGTTTCCAGATAAGGAACTGATGTCCATAGACAGAATCAAAGACGATATGTGGACTCTGCATTTTGATGGAGCTTTGAACTCTCATGGTAAGGGTATTGGCATTGTTCTGTTATCACTTGAAGGTGTCACCATTCCACAAGCCTTTCAGCTTGACTTTCCTGTCACCAACAATATCGCTGAATACGAGGCCTTTCTAGCCGGTTTTGAGGCCGCTCATTTACATGGTGCCACCAAACTCAGGATTGTAGGTGATAGTCAGCTAATCCTTCGTCAAGTGCTTACCAAATATCGCACCCTTGATCCTAAACTCAAGCCTTATCAAGAGCTTACTTTTGCTTATGCCAAGCTTTTCACTAAATTGATCTTCGTCCATGTTCCTCGAAATCAGAATATCTTAACCGACGCTCTAGCTTCTCTCACATCATCCCTGAATTTTCCAATCAGCAAGCAATCCGAATCAATCATCGTCCATAGGCGTCTCTCACCCGTCGTGTGGAGACACTTCATTCCTTAGGACTAAAGAGAAGTTGCTGAAGAAGGTTAGAGATGGAGATATTGTGGAGAAGCGAGAAATCATACTACTAGAATTGCAAGAAGAGATGGATGATGAAGAGAAACCATGGTATTTTGAGATTGCCAAATATTGTGAAGATCAATCCTATCCTGAGGAAGCCATAGCTGAAGAGAAAAGAACTATCAGGAGAGTTGCTCAGAGATACACTCTAGTTGGAGGAGCACTTTATAAACGAGGTTTTGACGGTATTTTTTTGGGATGCTTGGATGAAGATGAGCTTTGGAAGGTTATGGAAGGAGCTCACACTGGAGTGTGGTGGCCACGTCAATGGATAGATGTTATCAAAGAAGATCCTTAGACAAGGATTTTATTGGCCAACCAAGGAAGAAGATTATGTAGGGTATCCGTAGGTGTGCTAAGTGTCAACTTCATACCGACAAGATCCATTCTCCCGCATCTTCACTCCATCCTATTTCCTCCCCATGGCCTTTCTCCATGTGGGCTTTCGACATCATTGGACCTCTCGGTGATCCCAATTCCGACATTAAGCAGAAATCTTTGATTCTCACATTAATGGAATACTTCACCAAGTGGGCAGAAGCCGAAGCTTATGCGGAAGTCAAAGCGTCAACAGTCTGCAAGTTTATCATGAAGAACATCATCATAAGATTCGGAATTCCAAGCATCATCGTCACCGACAATGGACCGCAGTTCATATCACAAGAGTTGAAGGACCTCTGCAACAGGTATAAGATTGCATTGCATCATTCGTCTCCATATTATCCGCAAGGCAATGGCCAAGCAGAGGAAACTAACAAGACCTTGATAAAAATCATCAAGAAAACGTGTAAATCCAATAAGTTCTCCGACTGGCCAAAGAAATTAATAGAGGCTTTATGGGCATACCGAACTTCAATCTGCACGCCCACTGGACAGACTCCATATTCCTTAGCATTCAGAATGGAGGCGGTAGTTCCATATGAAGTCCTTGTTGGGTTTTCTCGGGTTTCTCCGGATCGCTCACGCAGCGGAAAATAAAAATAAAACAGCGATCCGTTCCCGTTTCGAAAAACTAAAACTACGATTATCGGATAATCGATTCTCACCGTGTGCGGATTCGAATCCGCAACCTTTCGGTTCTGTCGGTGCGACACCGAAAGCCGCGCAAGCGCCCGGCCACTAACGAAATCCACGCGATCCTCCCCGCGACGGATATCCTCGCGTTCCTCGTTCTTCGTAGCCCACGAAACCTCCGCCGGTTGCTGCAACGATCGCCGCAGCGCACGGACGATTTCCCGTCGAACGGGATTCAAAGACGCAGTGGAGCAGATCTAGATCTGTCTGGACGTCAGAGAGAGAGAGAAACTGAGGAGGGGCGGCTAGGGTTAGCAGCAGCTTGGCCTGCTCAGCCCGTTCGCTATGTTTTATACTAACCACGCGGTTTTTCATAAAAACCCCCGGTTTATATAAAACCCACTTATTTATCCATCGCCTTGAGAATCATTTGCGTGTGACCCTCTAGGCCCAAGTACCAGTCCAGTTAATGGTCCAACAAGCCCAGTGACTCCTCACTGACTTTATTAATCAATTAATAACCCTTTATTAATTAATTAATCAATCGAATTGATGTCGCACATCGAATTCGACCGGGCCTCCGATCACGTTGGGTGCGAAGCAACACTGCGTGAACCCGGAAGGTATTGGGGTTAAGTAACCCACTCTTGGAACCTTTACGCCGACAGTTACTGCGTGGATATAATCCTTCGTTCGTACAATGCTCTCGAGTTAACTCAGGATATGACGAGCTGTCAAACCCTAACCGGTCGACTACTTGGATTGGATGTCGCTGATGAATATCGGAAAACTCCTTTCCCGATATTATCGTCCGCCCTGGCCAGGGACTTTCGCGCATCCTTCCTAGAGCATTCTCTCTCTAAGTACCGAGAGCGAATGATTCCTTATTGACACACAATTCCCTTCGATGGTATTCCGCTGTACCGAATCCTTGGCGTATTAGAATCCCGTGGTTAGAGATTCGTAAACCAAGGTCAAAGCACAGAAGTCCACCGACAAGGTGTCCTTGGTGTCTCAGGTCCGAGGACCATCCACGCAACTGCGACAATAGAATCAAGCTGGTTGACAGTGAGGTACTATACCATCCAGCGATTCAGTCGGATCAGTTCAGTGAACTCATTCTCCAATGAGCACCTACAGATTCGCCTTAGTGTCTCCACACAAGTGACTTATGAGATCAGTCACCCTCATCATATGAGCATGAAGAATCTGTACTAGTCTAACCGGATATCCGATATCTTTCTCGGATATCCTCCGACTAGGAACGATTAAGAATATGTGTGTTTAAGTGATCAGTCTCATTAGTATGATCTCATTATAATCTGATCACTATAGCACATATCCACAGACTTCATTATGAAACGATAATTAATGCGATTTACACATAATGAATATTATGCCATTTTATTAATAAATGAACGAGATTTACATAGTCAGATTGGCTTGTAGGCCACCTAAAACTAACAATCTCCCACTTGGACTAAAGCCAATCACCTTTATACAATAAGCCTATAGACTCTAGGTGACGCTCAAACACAATTTGAGCCGACGGCTTTGTCAGTGGATCTGCTACATTATCGACGGATGGAACTCTTTCCACTACTACATCTCCTCTGGATATGATCTCTCTGATAAGGTGAAAGTGCCTCAGAATATACTTCGATTTCTGATGAGACCGTGGCTCTTTCGCTTGCGCAATTGCTCCATTGTTGTCGCACAACAGTGGAACAGGCTCAGAGATGCTGGGAACTACGCCGAGGTCGGTGATGAATTTCTTCAACCACACTGCTTCCTTGGCGGCTTCAGCTGCAGCGATGTACTCAGCTTCAGTCGTCGAATCTGCAGTGGTTACTTGCTTGGAACTCTTCCAGCACACTGCGTGTAACGACCCGCCATCCTATGACCGGGGACCCGGTCACTAAATGGATGTCGGCCCATTAACTACGGGCTCACACCCGGATCTCACACAACACATCTGGAGGAGTAAGTGCTAAACAGTGCTAAATATAACAATCTCACGGACTACAAAGGTAAACAAGTGCGCAGGGAAAGTAACAATGTCCGTATACAGTCCAACAATAATTACATGTCCAACAATTAAATGAGTACAGGCAGAAAGAAAGTACAACAACATCGGGGCATACCCCGGAACTAAGACAGCTGCTGGTCCGCACACCAAGAAGACACCACGCTACCGCTGCGCCTCGAAGTCCACACCTGAAACCGCAGGGAGTGAGCCACACCAGAACTGGGCTCAGTAGGGATCATCCGATCCCCTGCCTCCCACTCACACACCCACAAGTGAAGCAACAGTAATATATAGAACAGTCGAGTAAAGCAGTAAACACAACAGGCAACCCCGGTACGAAACGTACGACAGACAGTGTAGCAGGAACAACGCTGAGTAACCCGAAGAACCCAACACAGAGTCACGTCTCACGACCGAAGTCCACAAGGCGACTAAACCACATAGTCGACCGAAGTCAAACGTCGCCTCCCAACACTACCACCAGTGCTCACGCCTGTCCACCCCTACAGCGTTCCGGAGCACTGTAGGGTGAGGCAGTGAGCTGGACTAGGACTAGCTGGACTCAGTGTACCGCCACTGCCAGCTACGTGTGCACACAAGCAGTCTAGACTACTGTCCTACCACCGGATTGCCTCCACGCTAGGCCTCAGCGCTTTCCTGGAGGGTCCTGGGGACCGGGAACCCCCGTCAAGCCGCAGCTATAGGAACTACCCACAGACCCAACTCTCCCGGGCTGCATCAGGCCTAGGGCTAAAGGTACCACTCGTAACCTTGATCAAAGGTCACATCAGGCCCATTGGCTAAAGGGTAAACCAACTCCCACCAGTAAAACCACCAGCTCCACAGCAAGAGACACGCCGGAAGCCGTCACAACAAGCAAGGGAAACCCCGACCCGCTGAGACCAAACAGCAACCCCTCGGATAGCACACTAGCTACTCCGGCCCGCCGGCTCAAGGTGGTTCTGCTTCCCTCAGCTAAAGGTAAAACACCACGAGCACCCCTCCTCACAGACACCATGACCCTGTCCCCACCGGTCCATGGTGACATCGGAAACCATTGTCACATCGATCCACAGTCGTATGACCACACACATACATATAACATGCTGTCAATCCATTCGCACAGTAAACCCCAGTCTCAACGTACAGTTAAAGCACATACACACCCACAGATGATGAAATCCCAGTCATGCAGAAGTTCTCAGTCTCAGTATATAACTCAAAGCATGCATTAGAACCATCCCACCGTGAAACATACATCAAATACCCCAAGTTAACCATTCCTGGCTTGAATCGCGTCGACCGAGGTCGACGCCATTCAAGCCCCACAGACGGGTTTATTAAAAGACCAGAATAACCCTTAAAACGCATCCACCGATGAAGTCGCCTATTAAAACGCGTCTGGATGGCCCGACGCCATTCAACACCGAAATCCAGAATACAGAACCATTAAGCGGGGGCAAATCCTGCCTAAATGGCGTCATGGTGACTCGACGTCCTTCAGAAAGGCGTCGATCACCCATGACGTCATTTAGCCCAGCACCCCTAACCTCTGAAACTCGAACAGGGGGATTTCTGCCCTGAAACGCGTCGTACTTAACCGACGTCCTTCTAAAAGACGTCGACTAGGGACGACGCCTTTCAGCGCCAGGAACCAGGTTCCCTGATTCGAACCGAGGGTTCCTCCCTTGAACCCCAAGCACCCCGAAAACCCCAAAACAAGAGGGAGAGGAAGGAGAACTCAACTACCACATGCATACGCCGAATCCTACGATCACAAGCACGCCAATTCCCACAAGAAAACCCCCTAAACATGCTCATTCTAGCCCCGAATACATCACGTCACGCCGAGAATCACACGAACGTCACAAGCAAGGTTCGTCCCCCTACCGATTCTTGAACTCCACCAAGCTCCTCGCCGCCGACCCGTCTCGCCCCACGCCGCCGCCGGTACCTTCGGGGACGCCGCCACTCCGCCGGGACGTCGGCCGCCGTCCGGAGAGTGGAACACCGCGAAGGAAGTGGTGGAGGTAGAGGTGAGAGGTGAGGTGGTGTTGGAGTGGTGGAAGAGGAAGAAGAGGAAGGGAGGGGGAGGAAGAGCGTCGGAGAGGGCGAAGAGGGCGAGGAGAGAGAGAGTGAAGGTGCGAATGAGGGAAAGAAGGGAGGGCTCGCGGGGTCATTCAGAAACCAGCTAAAACGCGTCGATCGAGGCAGACGCCTATCAGTCTGACAGGACAGCCGTACAGACACCGCTCTGAAACGCGTCGCCCACCGTGGACGCCGTTCAGACGATGTGACAGGCCGTACTGACAACGCTCTGGCGCCATGCCCTGACATCGCAGATGTCGCAGTCTGAAACGCGTCGACCCACCTGGACGCCGTTCAGACAAATCTGACAGGGCCGTACTCTCGCGGCCCGAAAACCCGCCCACGTGGCGTACACGTGGCACAACAACCAGGAACCTAAATGGCGTCCACGCACCCTGACGCCTTTTGAAAGGCGTCGACGAGGGCTGACGCCATTCAGCCAGAAATCACAAGACCCCACAGGGTCCAAACCAGGGGATCCGGCCCGATCCCGACCCGAACACAGAACCCGAAACCTCAGTCCTTACATTCTCCCCCCCTTAAAAGAATTTCGTCCTCGAAATTGGCAACCACTCAACGCTCACTCGGCTAATCACCACAAGCCGACACACCGATCTCAGCAAATATCCTCACCAATCGCTCACACAAGACACCACATAATATCCAAACATAATCTCAACAAGCTAACCAAGATTCCCAATTCCAACAAAGGTTGAAAGATCATCAATAACCATACACTGGTAAGGCACATATTACAAAATCGATTCTCCACCAAACCCAAATACATACAAGTGCCACTAGAGTCCACAACCACCTCCGAACAAGACAAGGTAAAAGTGCCCATCTAGCACAGCCTCTCGAACCTCCACAAAGAGACGCGACTCCAATCACGCCTCGACCACCTACTAACCACTCGGCTCCTGACCTGCCTTATTCTTCCGGGGACAGTTCCTCGCGAAATGTCCCTTCCTGCCACAGTCAAAACAGCTACCAGTGATCATGGGACATACCTTGTCGCCATGAAACCTGCTACAACGGGGACAACGACCTGCAGCGTCCCGTCTCGCCTCCTGCTGCCAGCCGATCTCTGTCTGCATCTGCTGAACCGAACCATTCTCATCCTCGTCACAAGGAACCTCCTGGAACTCGACCTCGAACGAACTCGAACCACCTGCCGAAAAAGCCGCTGATCGATCCCTGCTATGCTGCTTCTCCTGTGCTGAATGCTCCGATTCCTTTGCCGAGTGTTGAAACTGCATCTCCACCGCTGCCGCGCACCGAACCGCTGATGCTAGATCCTTACAACAGTGAGCTGCCACAAACTCCCTCAAATCATGCCGAAGTCCATCCACGAATTTCTCCGTCCTCAGATCCTCACGCCCAGAAATGTGAGGAGCAAACCTTCCCAGGGCCACAAATCTCATCTGATACTCTAACACCGACGTATCACCCTGCACCAATTCCATGAATTCCCTTTCCTTGGCCCTACGAACATGCCTCGGAAGGTACTGTCCACTGAACTCCCTCACAAAGCCTTCCCAAGGAATCTCTCTCAAAGACCTCTCTGGAAACATCAACCCCTTGATGGTAACCCACCAATCATAGGCATCACCCTTCAACAAGTAGGTTGCCAACAAGGTCTTGTCATTCTCAGCACATTCTAGCACATCAAATGCCTTTTCCATTTCCTTAATCCACTGCGCTGCCGCATCAGGAACAGGTTGACCCGTGAAAGAAGGAGGCTTCAGCTTCAAGAACCGCTCCACCACCGTGGATTGGCCACCTCGGGAACTGGACCCCTCAGCTCCATCTCTTTGCTGATATCTAGCCATAGCCTCAAACATAGCCTCCATGAAACGATCCACATCCTGACCTTCCGCCCTCGGATCACCACCACCTGCTCTCGAACCACGAGTCAACGGAGCTCTCCTCTTCGGCGCCATCACTACCCCACAAACACACAAACCGAACCAAAAACACGTCAAAACCTATCAATCTACACCAGCAGCCATCGCCTGTACAGATTCGTACTTATTGTTGGACTATAATATCTAACCCAGTTTATCACATACTCGACCAGACTGAGCTCTGATACCATCTGTAACGACCCGCCATCCTATGACCGGGGACCCGGTCACTAAATGGATGTCGGCCCATTAACTACGGGCTCACACCCGGATCTCACACAACACATCTGGAGGAGTAAGTGCTAAACAGTGCTAAATATAACAATCTCACGGACTACAAAGGTAAACAAGTGCGCAGGGAAAGTAACAATGTCCGTATACAGTCCAACAATAATTACATGTCCAACAATTAAATGAGTACAGGCAGAAAGAAAGTACAACAACATCGGGGCATACCCCGGAACTAAGACAGCTGCTGGTCCGCACACCAAGAAGACACCACGCTACCGCTGCGCCTCGAAGTCCACACCTGAAACCGCAGGGAGTGAGCCACACCAGAACTGGGCTCAGTAGGGATCATCCGATCCCCTGCCTCCCACTCACACACCCACAAGTGAAGCAACAGTAATATATAGAACAGTCGAGTAAAGCAGTAAACACAACAGGCAACCCCGGTACGAAACGTACGACAGACAGTGTAGCAGGAACAACGCTGAGTAACCCGAAGAACCCAACACAGAGTCACGTCTCACGACCGAAGTCCACAAGGCGACTAAACCACACAGTCGACCGAAGTCAAACGTCGCCTCCCAACACTACCACCAGTGCTCACGCCTGTTCACCCCTACAGCGTTCCGGAGCACTGTAGGGTGAGGCAGTGAGCTGGACTAGGACTAGCTGGACTCAGTGTACCGCCACTGCCAGCTACGTGTGCACACAAGCAGTCTAGACTACTGTCCTACCACCGGATTGCCTCCACGCTAGGCCTCAGCGCTTTCCTGGAGGGTCCTGGGGACCGGGAACCCCCGTCAAGCCGCAGCTATAGGAACTACCCACAGACCCAACTCTCCCGGGCTGCATCAGGCCAAGGGCTAAAGGTACCACTCGTAACCTTGATCAAAGGTCACATCAGGCCCATTGGCTAAAGGGTAAACCAACTCCCACCAGTAAAACCACCAGCTCCACAGCAAGAGACACGCCGGAAGCCGTCACAACAAGCAAGGGAAACCCCGACCCGCTGAGACCAAACAGCAACCCCTCGGATAGCACACTAGCTACTCCGGCCCGCCGGCTCAAGGTGGTTCTGCTTCCCTCAGCTAAAGGTAAAACACCACGAGCACCCCTCCTCACAGACACCATGACCCTGTCCCCACCGGTCCATGGTGACATCGGAAACCATTGTCACATCGATCCACAGTCGTATGACCACACACATACATATAACATGCTGTCAATCCATTCGCACAGTAAACCCCAGTCTCAACGTACAGTTAAAGCACATACACACCCACAGATGATGAAATCCCAGTCATGCAGAAGTTCTCAGTCTCAGTATATAACTCAAAGCATGCATTAGAACCATCCCACCGTGAAACATACATCAAATACCCCAAGTTAACCATTCCTGGCTTGAATCGCGTCGACCGAGGTCGACGCCATTCAAGCCCCACAGACGGGTTTATTAAAAGACCAGAATAACCCTTAAAACGCATCCACCGATGAAGTCGCCTATTAAAACGCGTCTGGATGGCCCGACGCCATTCAACACCGAAATCCAGAATACAGAACCATTAAGCGGGGGCAAATCCTGCCTAAATGGCGTCATGGTGACTCGACGTCCTTCAGAAAGGCGTCGATCACCCATGACGTCATTTAGCCCAGCACCCCTAACCTCTGAAACTCGAACAGGGGGATTTCTGCCCTGAAACGCGTCGTACTTAACCGACGTCCTTCTAAAAGACGTCGACTAGGGACGACGCCTTTCAGCGCCAGGAACCAGGTTCCCTGATTCGAACCGAGGGTTCCTCCCTTGAACCCCAAGCACCCCGAAAACCCCAAAACAAGAGGGAGAGGAAGGAGAACTCAACTACCACATGCATACGCCGAATCCTACGATCACAAGCACGCCAATTCCCACAAGAAAACCCCCTAAACATGCTCATTCTAGCCCCGAATACATCACGTCACGCCGAGAATCACACGAACGTCACAAGCAAGGTTCGTCCCCCTACCGATTCTTGAACTCCACCAAGCTCCTCGCCGCCGACCCGTCTCGCCCCACGCCGCCGCCGGTACCTTCGGGGACGCCGCCACTCCGCCGGGACGTCGGCCGCCGTCCGGAGAGTGGAACACCGCGAAGGAAGTGGTGGAGGTAGAGGTGAGAGGTGAGGTGGTGTTGGAGTGGTGGAAGAGGAAGAAGAGGAAGGGAGGGGGAGGAAGAGCGTCGGAGAGGGCGAAGAGGGCGAGGAGAGAGAGAGTGAAGGTGCGAATGAGGGAAAGAAGGGAGGGCTCGCGGGGTCATTCAGAAACCAGCTAAAACGCGTCGATCGAGGCAGACGCCTATCAGTCTGACAGGACAGCCGTACAGACACCGCTCTGAAACGCGTCGCCCACCGTGGACGCCGTTCAGACGATGTGACAGGCCGTACTGACAACGCTCTGGCGCCATGCCCTGACATCGCAGATGTCGCAGTCTGAAACGCGTCGACCCACCTGGACGCCGTTCAGACAAATCTGACAGGGCCGTACTCTCGCGGCCCGAAAACCCGCCCACGTGGCGTACACGTGGCACAACAACCAGGAACCTAAATGGCGTCCACGCACCCTGACGCCTTTTGAAAGGCGTCGACGAGGGCTGACGCCATTCAGCCAGAAATCACAAGACCCCACAGGGTCCAAACCAGGGGATCCGGCCCGATCCCGACCCGAACACAGAACCCGAAACCTCAGTCCTTACACTGCGCCTCCGTTCAAAGTAAACACGAATCCAGATGTAGACTTGCTATCATCTGGATCCGACTGGAAACTCGAGTCAGTAAAGCCTCGCAGTTTCAAGTCACCTCCTCTATAGACAAGAAACATATCCTTAGTTCTTCTCAAGTACTTAAGGATACATTTCACTGCCTGCCAGTGCTCTTCGCCTGGATCAGCCTGAAATCTGCTCGTAACACTTAGAGCAAATGCAACATCAGGCCGTGTACATAGCATGGCATACATGATAGATCCTATGGCAGAGGCATAGGGTATTCTATCCATGAATGCCCTCTCATCAGGAGTCTTAGGAGACTGCTCCTTTGAGAGACTAATTCCATGTCTCATCGGTATGAGACCTATCTTGGAATTTTCCATGTCAAACCTTTTGACTATGGTATCTATGTACAAGGATTGGGTCATTCCAAGCATCCTCTTTGATCTATCTCTATAGATCCGTATTCCTAACACGTAGGATGCTTCTCCCAAATCCTTCATGGAGAAATTTTTCGACAGCCAGATCTTTACTGATGACATCATAGCTACATCATTCCCAATGAGTAGTATGTCATCTACGTAAAGAACTAGAAAAATGACTGCACTCCCACTGGTCTTCTTGTACACACAAAGCTCATCTTCATTCTTAATAAAGTCATAAGACTTGACAGCCTCGTCAAATCTTATGTTCCAGCTCCGGGAGGCTTGCTTCAGTCCATAAATGGACCTCTGAAGCTTGCACACTTTATCTGGAGATTCTTTGGATGTGAAACCTTCTAGTTGTATCATATACACATGTTCCTCAAGGTTACCATTGAGGAAGGCAGTCTTTACATTCATTTGCCAGATTTCATAATCAAAATGTACAGCAATGGCGAGCAGAACTCTGATCGACTTTATCATGGCAACTGGTGAGAAAGTCTCGTCATAGTCAATTCCTTGTCTTTGACGATATCCCTTTGCCACCAACCTTGCCTTATAAGTGTCGATCCGTCCATCAGCACCGATCTTTTTCTTAAAGATTCACTTGCAACCGATGGGTACAATACCCTCGGGCAAGTCTTCCAAGTTCCAAACTTGGTTGGTGTACATGGACTGGATTTCTGAGTTCATGGCTTCTCGCCATTTCCCGGCTTCTGGGCCTTCTATGGCCTCCTGGTAGGTTTTAGGATCATCATCCTCATTATATTGTACCTTAGACTTACCTTCAGTAATATGTCCCACATATCGTTCGGGTAGTCTGGGTACTCTACCAGATCTTCGAGGCTCATCTGTGTGTACCTGAACAGATTCAGGAACTGATATCTCATCTGATGATAATGTAGCTGTTTGGGGATCTGGAACCTCTTCCAGTACTATTTTACTCCCACTGTTCTCCTGGAGAAGGTATTCCTCTTCCAGGAAGACAGCTTTCCTAGCGACAAACACCTTTTGTTCACCAGGATGGAAAAAATAGTATCCAAAGGTTTCCTTTGGATATCCCACAAACCTACATTTATCAGTTCGTGATTCCAACTTGTCGGATCATGCCTCTTTACATGAGCAGGACAACCCCAGACTTTAACATGTTTAAATTATGGTTTCCTGCCTTTCCATATCTCATATGGAGTAGAGGCCACAGACTTGCTAGGTACTCTGTTCAGTAGGTATGCTGCTGACTCTAGAGCATATCCCCAGAGGGACACTGGTAATCCCGAAAAGCTCATCATGGATCGCACCATGTCCAACAAGGTGCGATTCCTCCTTTCTGATACACCATTCATCTGTGGTGTATATAGAGGGGTCAGCTGAGAAAGGATACCATTATCCTTTAAGAATTGTCTGAAATTAGTATTCAAGTATTCTTCTCCTCGATCCGATCGAAGAGCTTTAATACTCTTTCCTAACTGCTTCTCTACCTCATTCTTGAACTCCTTGAACTTCTCAAATGCTTCCGACTTGTACTTCATTAAGTACACATAGCCGAATCTTGAGAAGTCATCGGTGAACGTAATGAAGTAAGAAAAGCCACCTTTTGCTTGGGTGGACATTGGACCACATACATCCGAATGTATTAGTTCCTGTAAGGACTGAGGTTTCGGGTTCTGTGTTCGGGTCGGGTTCGGGCCGGATCCCCTGGTTTGGACCCTGGAGGGGTCTTGAGGTTTCTGGCTGAATGGCGTCAGCACTGCTCGACGCCTTTCAAAAGGCGTCAGGTTGTGTGGACGCCATTTAGGTCTGCTGGGTGTTGTGCCACGTGTGCGCCACGTGGGCGGGTTCCGGGCCGCGTTAGTACGGCCCCGGTCACATCGTCTGAACGACGTCCATGTTGGTCGACGCGATTCAGACTGTGACCTCTGCGATGTCAGGATACGGCGCCAGAGCGTTGTCAGTACGGCCTGTCCTGTCGTCTGAACGGCGTCCGTGGAGGGTGACGCGTTTCAGACTGCTGTCAGTACGGCCGTCCTGTCAGACTGATAGGCGTCTGCCTCGATCGACGCGTTTCAGCTGGTTTCGGATTGACCCTGCGAGTCTCCCCTTCTTTCCCTCATTCTCGCCTTCACTCTCTCTCTCCTCGCCCTCTCCGCCCTCTCCGACGCTCTTCTTCCCCTTCCCTTCCTCTTCTTCCTCTTCCACCACTCCAACACCACCTTACCTCTCACCTCTACCTCCACCACTTCCTTCGCGGTGTTCCACTCTCCGGACGGCGGCCGACGTCCCGGCGGAGTGGCGGCGTCCTCGAGGGTACCGGCGGCAGTGTGCGGTGCAGCGGGACGGTGGCACGGAGCTTGGCGGAGTTCAAGAACCGGTAGGGGGACGAACCTTGCATGTGTTGCTCGTATGTTTCTTGGCGTGACGTGACGTGTTTGGGGCTAGATTGAGCATGTTTAGGGGAATTCCTTGTGGGAATGGCGGTGCTTGTAAACGTGGTTTTGTAGCATGCTTGTGATGGTTGGGTTTCTCTTCCTCCCCCTTTGGTTTTGGGGTTTTTTGGGGTGCTTGGGATCAAGGGAGAAACCCTCGGGTCGAACCAGGAAACCTGGTTTCTGGCGCTAAATGGCGTCGTGCCTGGTCGACGCCTTTCCGAAAGACGTTGGGTCAGTACGACGCGTTTTAGGGCAGAAACCTCCCTGTTCGAGGTTTCCTGAATTAGGGGTTCTGGCGCTAAATGACGTCATGGATGGACGACGCCTTTCAGAAGGACGTCGGGCCATCATGACGCCATTTAGGCAGGAAATGCCCCCGTTTAAGGGTTCTGCAATCTGGATTTCTGGGTTGAATGGCGTCTGGAGACCCTGACGCGTTTTAAACGGCGACTTCACTGGTGGACGCGTTTTAAGGGATAATCTGGCTTTTAATAAATCTGTCTGAGGGTCTTGAATGGCGTCGACCTTGGTCGACGCAATTCAAGACAGAAATGCTTAAATCCTGTTATTTCATATATATTTCACGGGGGGATGGTTCAGATGCATGCTTTGAGTTGTATACTGAGACTGAGGACTTCTGCATGAATGAGATTTCATCTTCTATGTGTGTGCGCTTCAACTATACGCTGAGACGGAAGTTTACTGTACGAATGGAATCATGTTGTGTGTGTGCTTGTACGAATATGGATTCGGAATGACTGTGGTTTCCGTTTGTCACTATAGGCTGATGGGAGAAGGGCCATGGTGTCTGTGAGGAAGGATGCTTGCTGTGTTTTACCTTTAGCTGAGGGAAGCAGAACCACCTTGAGCCCGTCGGGCCGGAGTAGCTGGTGCGCTATCCGAGGGGTTGCTGCTTGGCCTCAGCGGGTCGGGGTTTCCCTGTTTGTCGTGACAGCTTCCGGCGCGTTTCTTGCTGTGGAGCTGGTACTGGTGGGAGTTGGTTTACCCTTTAGCCACTGGGCCTGATGTGACCTTTGATCAAGGTTACGAGTGGTACCCTTAGCCCTTGGCCTGACGCAGCCCGGGAGAGTTGGGTTTGTGGGTAGTTCCTGTAGCTTCGGCTTGACGGGGGTTCGCCGGTCCCCAGGGCCCTCCTGGAAGTGCTGAGGCCTAGCGTGGAGGCAATCCGGTGGTAGGACAGTAGTCTAGACTGCTTGTGTGCACACGTAGCTGGCAGTGGCGGTACACTGAGTCCAGCTAGTCCTAGTTTGGCTCACTGCCTCACCCTACAGTGCCCCGGAACACTGTAGGGGTGGACAGGCGTGAGCATTGGTGGTAGTGTTGGGAGGCGACGTTTGACTTCGATCGTCAGTGTGGTTCAGTCGCCTTGTGGACTTTGACTGTGAGTTGTGACTCTGTGTTGGGTTCTTGAGTTGCTTAGAATGATTCTTGCTACACTGCTTATCGTGCGTTTCATATTTGAGTTGGGTGCTATGTTTACTGCTTTACTTAAATTGCCATATATTCCTGTTGTTACACTTGTGGGTGTGTGAGTGGGAGGCAGGGGATCGGATGATCCCTACTGAGCCCAATTCTGGTGTGGCTCACTCCCTGCGGTTTCAGGTGTGGACCTCGTGGCGAGCGGAAGCGTGGTGTCTTCTTGGTGTGCGGACCAGCAGCTGTCTTAGTTCCGGGGTATGCCCCGATGTTGTTGTACTTTCCTTTTGCCTGTACTTATTTAACTTGTTGGACATGTAATTATTGTTGGACTGTATACGGACATTATTATTTTCCCTTCTGCGCACTCGTTTACCTTTGTAGTCCGTGCGATTGTTATATTTAGCCATGTTTAGCACTTACTCCTCCAGACGTGTTGTGTGAGATCCGGGTGTGAACCCGCAGCTAACGGGCCGATATCCATTTAGTGACCGGGTCTCCGGTCATAGGATGGCGGGTCGTTACAGTTCCAGAATGTCTTTGGCACGTTCTCCATGTCCAGTAAATGGAGACTTTGCCATTTTTCCCATAAAACAGGATTCACATGTTGCAAACGATTCATAATCGAATGCTGTTAAGTAACCATGCTTGTGCAACTTTTGCAACCTGCTTTCGCCGATGTGCCCAAGTCTACAATGCCACATGTAGGCCTGGTTCACACAATTCTTGCTCTTCTTGAGAGCATTATCAATCAGAAGATTGTAATAAGAAACATCTAAGAGATATAGACCGTTGACTAAAGATGCCGAAGCTATTGATTTATTATCATAATAAATCGAACAACTTCTATTCTCAATAGTCAACCTATATCCTATCTTGTCCAAACAAGATATTGATATGATGTTCTTTATTATGCTAGGAACATAATAACAATCTTCTAATAGTAAGGCGTCTCCCGATGGAAGCCTGAGGTTTGTTGTCCCAACAGCAATCGCCGAAACTTTTGCGCCGTTTCCTAGCCTCAATTCCACCTCGCCTTGTCTCAGCTTGCGCTTACTTGTCAGCATCTGTGCATCATGACAGATATGAGAAGCACATCCGGTATCCAATACCCAAGATGTGGAATCTCTAACTGACAAGTTGATATCTATCATATAGATATCTGAAGCTTCAGACAGCTTCACTCTTCCATGAGCTTTATCGTTAAGGAACTCCTTGCAGTTCCTCTTCCAGTGACCATACTGCTTATAATAGAAGCAGTCACCCTTCACTACTCTTTTGCCTTTGTCCTTCGATCTTTTATCGTTAGCTATCATCTCTGCTTCAGGGGCATCCAATGCCGATTTAGCAGGAGGATTAGCTCCAGGGACAAAGTTATTGTGCTCAGATCTGAAGACATTCTTCAGGTTTCTGAACCAATCCGAGTAGATCAGGTAAGTCAAAAGGGCATCAAGTATGCCACGGAGTGGGTTATTCGACGACATAATTCCCTACAGGAGATAAGTAAAATCTATTTAGCAGATGTTCAATTATTAAAATTTAAAACAAGACATGGTCTTTTGTTCAAGTTTAACTCCCACTGATTTTCGATGGACTGTATAACCCTCAGTTATACAAAACGGGAGACGTCGACAGTCTCCTAGTGGGGATCAGAATCTCAATGACTTGCACTATAGCCTTGTGGATAGCACAACAAACTGTAATACAATCAAAAAGCACCCAACTCATGGGACTTGCAGCTCCTTGCAATATTTGATCATAGCTTCGGTCCCCAGAGATTTAATGGCCTTGTGGATAGCACAACAAACCATTAATTCTGGTCTAAGCTAACCATCATTACGCGACGAGTATAGATTTGCATGCAGCCTTTGTGGATAGCACAACAAAGCTACATGGTTCCTCTACCCTGATCTATAGGCATCTAATGCCATAGCTACAGTTTCTCCTCCCAATTAAGGAGGCCTTGTGGATGGCACAACAAACCTGCCTAAAGTAATTCGAATCCTATGACTATAACGATGGTGGACCACGCAGTAAGTTCTCAACTACTCGCGTTACGGCTTAGAGTTTATCTGAGGGTATTTAGATAACTTTTATCTTGGTCTCTCCTAGGTGATAGTATATAAATATATCGTATATATTTACTAAATACTATAACCTGCTTTGATTCATAATCAAAAGAAAATAATGCATCACATACATGTTATTAGTGTGGTCATGGATAGCATAGTGGGTTTGACTGGAGCCAACAGTCAAACGCACACACAATCTAACATAACATTTACATTAGATAAACCTGCAAACACATAGGCAAAGGATCTTCATCTTTTCGCCTTCCTGGTTGCAGTAGTGGATCGTCTTCGCTCATTCCTTGGTTGCCTAGATCAGATTACAATAATTCGAGAATTACAAGTAAATTGAAGAAGGCCTTATGGCGAGTACAAGAGAGAGAGGGAGGTAGAAATACATCGGAGTATGAGAGAGAGAGGTGCGCAGACCTCTATTTATTAACAATTAATAAACAATCATACACCCACAATCCACACAATCCATTCATCACATGAATAATAAATTAAATGTATATCCATGACCACGGTGTGTTTTAAACATCCCACACATGATTCAGCGCATCACATGGCTAAAACAAATGAGTTTTTCAAAATAAATAATTTTGACTTTCAAAAACGGGATCCAATCAAAATTGGTATTTGAATTTCGAAAACTCATTTTTAATTAAGTTAACATGCAATTAAATCATAATTTGAAAGCAATAATCACACATCACATGTGCACACATTCCGAATTAATAATTCAAGATTATTCCATGCAAATTAGAACAATTCTAATAATCTAACACTTAGATTAAACCCCACTAATAATCTAACAGTTAGACTATTAATGACTAATCTAACTCTTAGACTAGTCCAACAAAGTTAATTAATAATTTAACACTTAAATTAATAATCAACCAAATTAATTATTAACTACTAATCTAACACTTAAATTAATTAATATTTAAATTAGTCATTTAAGTTAATTATTAATTTAACAATTAAATTAATAACTAACTCAAATATTAATTAACAATTAACTGAGATAATAGTTAATAATCTAACAATTAGACTAATAACTATTAATAACTAATTTAACATTTAAATTGGTTAAATCAAAATTAATTATTGGATTAACATTTAATCTAACAATTAACTTTAATTGATTAGAGCTAATTGTTAATTAACATGATATAATATTATAATGCCCAAATAAATAAACTGAATAAAAATTTAAAATTTAAAACAAATTTTAAATTTAAATTAAAACCCAGTCTTCATTTATTAAATGGGCCATTGGGGGGTTTTATTGAGAAAATTGGGTTTAAAATGAATGGGCCCAGCCCATGGTTCTGCCTGGGGCGAACCAGGATTGAACCCTGGTTCATAGCCAGGCTCATCCTGGCCTGGCCCAGCCAACATGGCGCCCCGGTCCGGCACGGATGGACCGGTCGGTTCAAGGCCACCCCCAACCCGACGGCCCCAACCTGCAGAACCCTAGTTTCTGCAGCAACCGGCGGCTGGGAGCATTCGGCGCCGCCGCCGGCCGGCCCCCGGCGTCGACTGGCACCGGCCGGCGATGCCCCCAGCGCCGGCGACGTGTCCGGCGCCGGCATGGCCGTCGGCGGTGCCCCCGAAGCTGCAACCCGAGCCCCTAAAACTTCTCCTTAAAACCTGATTTTCCGGTTTTAAAACCGATTTAGGGCTTGATTTCGCAGCCCTCCAAGGGCAATCCGGCGCCGGCATAGATACCGGATGTGTTGTGGTGACTATCACCTAGAGATCTGGGCATCCGGGCTGCCATCCCAACGCTTGGGAATCGTTTACGAAGCCGCCGAAAAGCCCCGGTTCATCATCTCATGAAGAACTCCGAAAACCCCAAAATATAATCCGAAAAATCACAGAAAAATAATCTAATTATTTGTGTTCATCTTATGAACACTATTCCGTCATTTTAATCGGATTAAAGGCATGGAATAACTCATGAAAAATTAATTTAGAGATCGAAACGGGACGAGAAACAATGGAACCTGGCTCTGATACCACTGTTGGGTTTTCTCGGGTTTCTCCGGATCGCTCACGCAGCGGAAAATAAAAATAAAACAGCGATCCGTTCCCGTTTCGAAAAACTAAAACTACGATTATCGGATAATCGATTCTCACCGTGTGCGGATTCGAATCCGCAACCGTTCGGTTCCGTCGGTGCGACACCGCAAGCCGCGCGAGCGCCCGACCTCTAGCGAAGTCCACGCGATCCTCCCCGCGACGGATATCCTCGCGTTCCTCGTTCTTTGCAGCCCACGAAACCTCCGCCGGTCGCCGCAATGATCGCCGCAGCGCACGGACGATTTCCCGCCGAACGGGATTCGGAGACGCGGCGGAGCAGATCTGGATCTATCTGGATGCCAGAGAGAGAGATAAACTGAGGAGGGGCGTCTAGGGTTAGCAGCAGCTTGGCCTGCTCAGCCCGTTTGCTATGTTTTATACTAACCGCGCAGTTTTTCATAAAAACCCCCGGTTTATATAAAACCCACTTATTTATCCATCGCCTTGAGAATCATTTGCGTATGACCCTCTAGGCCCAAGTACCAGTTCAGTTAATGACCCAACAAGCCCAGTGACTCCTCACTGACTTTATTAATCAATTAAAAACCCTTTATTAATTAATTAATCAATCGAATTGATGTCGCACATCGAATTCGACCGGGCCTCCGATCACGTTGGGTGCCAAGCACACCGCGTGAACCTGGAAGGTATTGGGGTTAAGTAACCCACTCTTGGAACCTTTCCGCCGACAATTACCAGTGTCTGAGGTCTGAGGACCATCTATGCAACTGCGACAATAGAATCAAGCTGGTTGACAGTGAGGTACTATACCATCCAGCGATTCAGTCGGATCAGTTCAGTGAACTCATTCTCTAATGAGCACCTACAGATTCGCCTTAGTGTCTCCACACAAGTGACTTATGAGATCAGTCACCCTCATCATATGAGCAGGAGTAATCTGTACTAGTCTAACCGGATATCCGATGTCCTTCTCGGATATTCTCAGACTAGGAACGATTAGGAATATGTGTGTTTAAGTGATCAGTCTTATTAGTATGATCTCATCATAATCTGATCACTATAGCACATATCCACGGACTTCATTATGAAACGATAATTAATGCGATTTACACATAATGAATATTATGCCATTTTATTAATAAATGAACGAGATTTACATAGTCAGATTGGCTTGTAGGCCACCTAAAACTAACAGTCCTCATCCTGTCCTTAAGAGTACAATTGAATAGAGTTTTCCATTGATGAGCACCGCTCAACACTCTTAGCTCAATTGGAACTTTTAGACGAGAAAAGATGGTCGGCCGTTAATCATGCACGAGTATATCAGAACAAATTAGCACGTTTTTATCAAAAGAAAGTCATTGAACGAAAATTCAAAGTTGGTGAAATGATTGTCAAAAGAATCTTTGTAAAATCTGGTGGTTCGCGCTCCTAGCTCCAACCCAACTGGGAGGGACCTTATGCTATCTCACATGCTTTTCCTGGTAATGCCTATCGCTTAGTTAATGCAGAAGGGCAAGAGTTCATCTCTGGAACGGTTTGTATCTTAAGAAATATTACCTTTGTTAATGAGTCGATCGGCATGGTGCAAGGACCAGTGGGGTCTAAAAATTTGAAAACTCAAATTCCCTTATTAATTTTTGATAATCTAATTCAAACGCATTATTGCACACAAACACGTTTGGTTCGTGAGTAACAAGAGATGTGAAGCTCGAGGAATACCGAAAGTTTGACTAAAAGTGGAAAAGTACAGCTCATTCTTTTTAAACAAAACTTATGTTTTACTTTCTGCCCACGATGTCGGAATGAGGTTTAGAATAGACTATTGAAAATACCCGCTATCTTAGTAAGAGGTCGTCATAAAAAAAAAGGAGGAGATCCGCCCCACAAAAGCAAAAGGCAAAAAGCCAACAAAATCAAAAGGCCGTTCAACATTACAAACGTTACCTCATAAGGCCACAAAATCAAATGAAAACGGAGCGCAAGGTGGTTAAATACCCTGTAAAAGTGAAAATGACTGAACCCAAACCGATAATAGGGTAAAGGAGGGACATCTTTATGAGTCCCTAGAACCTTCTTGCGGGCTTTCTAAATCAATTCTCCCCTTCATTTTAAAGAGGTGTACTCTAAATTTGAGGAACAACCGAGGTTGACTAAGGGGTCAGACCATCGAATGGGATCACGATTACGAACATATTTCAAGCATAATGAATCTAGATTAGGCTATTAAAGAATGATCTGGGAATTAAGTTAATAAATGAATATACTCTTTTGATCCAAGTACCATGCTGGTCCTTAGGTTAGTCGAATATTGCAAAAAACCATAAAAAATTGAATACTTCAAAACCACAAAAAATTGAATACTTCAAAACCACAAAAAAAATTGAATATTGCAAAACTACAAAAAAATGAATATTGCAAAACTACAAAAAAGTTGAATATGGCAAAACCCCGAAAAATTGGATATTTTTAAAATTGCAATTGCAAAACAAAAATATTTCAATTAGTATTTGTTTGTCACATCACGTGTGTTGCATCCTTTTTATTTTCAGTGAACATTTGCATGCTTGTATGTTGCATTTTACTGATTATTTCCTTTTAATTATCTTTATTTGCCTTCATTAAATAAAGACTTTGTCCCTTGACCCTTCTACCAATGATAGGATCAAGTAGTGAGTTACTTAACTGGGCAAGGGGCAAAGCCTGAACAGATATTTAATTTCTTTATTCAAGCTGCGTGTAGGTATGAAAAGAAAGCCAATAGAGAAAAGTATAAAGGCAACTCAAGAAATTCCCTTCATATATCAGAAAAGTTTGTGTACAAGTGTAAGTCCATCTACATGACTCCAAAATGAAAAGAAAGTACATGATGGCAGCCATCACTGCTGGCTCTCCCCCGTGCCCTCGTCCAGCTGGCTTTGCGCTCGTCCTGGACATCTGGTCCTCGTGCTGGCAGTGATGGTGGTCCTATGATGCTCGGCCCAGCCTGGCCGGAGGATACTGCTATGCTGGTCATGAAAGCACTCGCCTGTCCTCGATCCAACGCTCGCTGCCGCGCACGCTGGTATCGAGCCTCTATACTCTGGCGCTCGTGCTCCGCCACTGATAGTCAGCCCTGGAGACTCTCCAATCGGGACCGGTCGCTATCCCTCTCCTCAGTCAAGATCTCCAGTCGAACCTGGAGTCGTGCAAGCTCGCGACGAAGATCACGAGTGGAGAGCCTCGCCAGCTGCTCCTCCAGCTCAGCAACCCGGGCTGTTGAACCGTGAGCTTGTGCCAACTTATCATCTCTCTCTCCAAGAGCCACGCAAAGCTCTTGGACCTGCAACAGAAGACATTGTTAACCAACTGATCAAGCAAGCTAAACATACCATGCAAGAAACAAGTTGATGATTTACCCGAGCAGTAGCATCTTCTTCAGCCTGAGTGGCTCGGCGGATGACTAGAGCTAGTTGACTCCGCAAGTCGGCAAGGGCGGCCTCATGAGCAACATAAGAAGATGTAGGACCAGCAGCGGTGGAAGATGAGGGAGTCGCCGCGTAGGTGTAAGCAGCACGCTGTAACCAAAAGGAGACCACTGTCAGTGTACAAGTGTCAAAATAGTTTAATAATAAAAGGAAGCATTCATAATGCATATGTCATTCATTCATATCATGCTTACTAGTTCATTCATCTCTTTTTGGACCTGTTCCAATTGGGCCTTGGCACCCTAGAGGTGGCCCCGGAGTGTGATGATGGTGGCGTCCAGTGCATCTTGCATATTCATACCATACATGTCATACATTCATGAATATAAGCAAGATAACTGATAAAATAAAAGAAGCATTCATATCATGCATCATGCTTACATCGAGAGGGCGGAGCAGCTGGAGGTGGGCCGTGTAGTGAGTCCAGTAGCACTGGAGGTAAGCATCGCTGATCACCACCTGTGACTCTACCGGTATCCCATACCGATGCCAGTCACCCCGCTGATCCGGGAATTTGGCGCTCTAGTCGGTACGGGCCTGCTTACCCCGCATGGTCCTTCCGATCCCCTCCGGGATCTCCTCCTCCACCCACTCCTGATGCAGTCCTAGCGTCCGAATCACTAGCCGCATAGCAGGGCAATCTCGTTCAGGCAATGAACCCAAACTTGACGCCCAAATTGGTTCGCCCACGCTCTACCCAGGGCTGTCCTACATCGTCCATACCAAGGTACGGACGCCAGATAACCTGCATTCATATAGGTTAATTTAATTGCTTTTCATATGGAAATAATGATAATAATCAACAAGGCATGTTATAATAAACATTTAAAATATCTAACATCTAAATCATCAATCGAATATGCAATTAAAGAAATGTTAATTTAACAAGTATCTAAAAACATTTTAACAAAACAATTAATTAATAATTAAGTAGTTTAACAACATTTTAATAAAACAGATAACTAATCAAATATGAAACATAATAATAAATGACAAGAAAAGAATTAAAACTCACCAGAAGCTCCGGGTAGTCAAGGAACTGACGGCGGCGGGCCGTTAGCTGATGATGCTGTGGCGCCATGTCCACTACCGGACGACAATGCCGAGCAAGCGGTATTGCCGCCGGTTGTGAAGATGGCCTCGCTTGGCCCAGAAGAAAATAATAATAAGACCAGATTTGCATATAAGAACATGTAGTTAGGATCACATGTATTGCATAAGCATTTAATGAAATAAACAAAAATAAAATAAATTAAGTACCTGAAGAAACGGCGCAAAGCTGCTGATAGTGGTCTGCCGGTCCGGTGTGATGGCGGAGAGGTCGGTGAAGAGGTGGACTAGAAGGGCTGCACCCCAAGCATACTCGCTTAGATGGTCTAAATCGGTAAGGAGACTCAGGAAGAGACAGTGGATGTAGTCGCCCTTCGTCCCAAAGAGAAGCCTACCAAAGAAAAACACTAAAAATCTCCTAAGATCCCTATTTACACTAGCCCTATCACTAGGATCCTGACAATACACTACGCTAGCTGCCTTCGCTAGTCTCGATCTCAGCTCGGCCCGAGACTCATCGGTCTATTGCCTAGGCTCCTCTAGTCCTAGGGATCTCTCTACTGCTGTCCTCAGGAGAGTCCGAGACTCTTGACCCTCCAGCCCCGTGCACTCTAAACCCAACAACTCCTGAGCTAGTCTGTGATAATCGAGATACGTGATCCCACTCATTGCTCGACCTTGTACCCGAAGGCCGGTGATCCTCAATACGTCCTTGAGACTGGGGACCATGTGTCCCCAGGGCATGAGAAATGCCTTGATCTTAGCATGCCATCTCTCTCTCAGGACCTGGAGCAATACCAGGTCGATCCAGAATGGCTCTATCTTTAATATCTCCTGGAATCCCATCTCCATCAGCCGCGTCTTTTGAAAGTCCGGGAGACCCCTATAGGTAGTTACCACTAAGTCCTAGGAGATCCAGGTCTTCATCGTGTCCTGCGATTTTCAAATAATTGATCAGAATCATCGTTAGAACACTAATAATCATTTTTTTAAAATTAATTTTTAGGTTTAATCGCCATTTTTGAATCGCGTCAGGGTACATGGACGCGTTTCAAAAGACGTCCCTGTCCCCAGACGCCTTTCACCACAGGTTTCGAGAACCTGTGGCCGAGCTCCCTCTTTCCCCACCAAAATTGAGCATTTAACTAAATGGAGTGTTTTTGAGGCTTACCAAATGTGGGCTTGCCTCCTCGGCCGGTGCCGCCGCTTCCTTGTCCTCCTGAGTCGTAGGAGGGGCTTCCTCGGCTTCCATGAATGCCGCCACCTCTGCTAGAACCATTGCCTCAGGAGGAGCTTCTTCGGACGCCTCCGCCATTGCCGCTAGTGGAGCAAGCCGCCGGCGCTTCCCATGGCCGCTTGAGCTTCCACCGGATTCCATGGCATGAGAGAGAGTAAGAGAGAGCTCGGATGGAGATGAGAGAGAACTTGAGAGAGAAAGAGAAAGCTTGTAAGGGTGAGAGTGGGGGTTGCCGGTGTCGGAGAAGCTCGTTGGAGTCAGAGAGGACGGTTGGAGGCGATAAGGATGGCCGGAGACGTCCAGAAAAGATCGGGGAAAGCCGGTGATCGTCGGAGAGCAAGGAGAAGGGAGGAGAGAGAAAGTTAAATAGAGAATGAAGAAGAAAAGGGCTCGGGCTCGCGAGACCCTGTTAGAATTGATTAAATCGCGTCTTGGGTCAGCAACGCCATTTAGTGACGCGCAAACTGAGGCGGCAATAAATTTTTTTTGAAATGTGTGAAACGCATCCCCCTAGTGCGACGCCTTTTGGATTTTACCGCCTCTTTTGGTCAGGGCTGTACCACGGAAATTTTGAAAGAATTATTATTCGCATCTCTGAAGGAAGACGTGATTCAGTAGATTAATTGCTGAAAATCTCTGGAAAATAGGAGAGAGAATAGAAAGGCTTCTTACTGACCGGACGCGATTTGGGGTTCTTTTGAGGATATATATTTATTTCTGAAAATTGAATTTCACTTAAAAGCGTCTCTCTGAGCTGACGCAATTTGAATTAACTGAACCCGAAAGTTCATATTTTAAGGAAAAATCACAGTTTCACTCAAGGAAAAATTACAGAAAAATCGCAAAGCATTAAAGGAGGATTTCTATTGTATTAAGGAAGGATTCTTCATTCATTAAAAAAAAATGAAAATCAAAGTACATCAATGTGGAAGATAAAGATGAAGAGCTTTCAAGGTCGGATTTTCTTAAGTTCTTTTACATATGTTTTCTATAGTTCTTTATTGGCTTCTTGAGAAGTTTTCACACAACGGGTGAAACCGATGGTTCAAAGAGTAGCAATAAATTATGTCACCTCGAAATCTTCGTCAGTTCCTAATGCACGCTTCTTGATTGGAGAAAGAGAAGAGATCTCAGGAAATTCATAGCGTGGCATACCAAGTTGAGGATGACAGCGATGCGGATTATAGAGAATGAACTCGGTCGCCCCGATCAGTCGGAGCTCTATGCCAGCACCACGGCGCACGTGAACCGCCTTTCCATAAGAGGAAGTGGCGTGGATTCAAATCCAGTTCTTGGCATAGTCTTAAAATAAGCACGCCGGTCAGCTCGAGTCTTGAGGTTGGGCACTCGATTGGTCATGTTGTCTTTGAACTTCACTATGTTGGCAATGTGGAAGATAGGGCTACGCTGATACGCCTGGGATATCCTTGGAACTTCTTCTTCATTATAGCCGAACTTGAAGTGGAATTCTACCCATAGAGCTAAGAGAAGAATACTGTCATAAGGAGGTTGACCCATAGAAGCTACCGAGAGCCCACTGTAGAGGTAGGCTAGAATCGCTGTGCTAATCTGCTTCCCTTCGAAAATCCCATTGATTGCGTTGATTTGATCATCTTTTATAACATTATCTTGGGTAGGGAATAGTAGAGCTCTAAGTATGTGGTGAACGCCTTCATCACGTTCTATGTATCTTCATCCTTGAGTTCTTCTATCTTCTTTAAAGTCCATTCAGCTAATTTGGCAAGGTTGATTCCCTTCTTAGTAAGACAGCCTTGAATTTCCTTTGGCCTCTTCATGATCCTTTCTAACAATTGTTGACCTGTGATCTTTTCTCTCATGAACATCATGTCACTCAAACTAGGTTCATCATTGTTGACCTTAAGCCTAGAAAGGCCCAATAAGAGTTCAACTTCTTCTAGGAGGATAGTGGCTTCGAACGTGGAAAAAAAGAAAGTATGAGTTTGTGGATGCCATAGTTCGATCAAAGCATCCATTGCAGCCCAATCCATGCTGGTGCTCTTGTAATGTTTGGCATGAATAACCAATCCTTGGATATGGCATTTGGATATATAAGATTGCATGGAGAGATTGATCTTGTTAACTAGCTTTTGGACCCAAAGAAGTGAAGAAAATCTTCTTGGACTGGAGAAGAAAGGATATCCCTAGATAATGAAAAGAAATTGGAATAGTTCCATCTTGCTTATTGAAGAATTGAGAAGTTGAAAAATATGTAAAGAGAATTGAAGAACATAGAAGGGAAATTGATTAGAGGGGGGATTAGCTTACTTGTAAGTTAGGATCTCGCCCACTTAGATGATCTTTCACTTCAGAGAACTTTTCAATGGTCTTTCTCATCATTTTGTTTGAAGAATCTTGTGAAGAATCTATCTTCCTTGAATCGATTTCCTTGACTTTTTCTTGTTCTTTCTCTCTTTCTCTTGAGCTTTGGAGAGAATCCTCTAGCTTTCCCTCTTGATTGATTGTTGTAATGCTTTGATATAAAGAGAGGAAGGTTTTATAGAGTGATTTGCGAAATTAAGGAACTCTTTTCTGAATTGGAAGAGGGATGTGCATTAAGGCAAGTAGAATTCGGATTGGAACCAGGACAGGGAACAATTTCTATAACTTAAATGGCGTCTTGACAGGGTGACATCATTTAAATGACGTCTGTGAACCACGACGCCATTTGATGAGCTTTCTGAATTTCTGCTAATTATCCAAAAATCCATAATTGCATGATATTTAATGTTGATTATCTATTTATTTGAAGTTACTGATGAAATTTGAGTGCAGGCAGTTCGAGAAAGAGAAAATTAAGCTGAGAATTTCAAAAAGGTCCCACTGTGGGAGTTCATGAGTCCCTACTGTGACTAAAAAGACGGTTACCTCTACCCTTGTATTTCATTATGTAGTTGATTTGCATTAGCATTACTATATGATAAATATTTATTAGATATATCAAGGACCTTATGATTTTGATGAAACTGGAATTTGAGTTCCCTTTCAACAAAAACAGTGATAATTCCAGAGGATTCTCAATCACACAGATAGGCCGTTAGATTGTTAATTGATGGGGACGATGGTTCCGCTTTTGTGAAACGGTGTGTAGACAAACGAGCTTCAGCTTAGCACTGAATTACAAGATTGATATCTTGACTCATCAATGATAGTTTAACAATATTATCCTTGATTAATTTATATTTTATTTCATCTTATATTTTTCATTTTAACTCATCATGCATCATATAGGACTTTAAATCATTGTGATAAGAATTAATTCTTGATTAAATTTCAGACCATCGATCTAATAAATCCTAACATATTATGAAATATTCCTTTCTGAATTGATCTCTTAATTATCTTTAAGGTCTTCTTGAAGATATCTTTAGAATTATATCGTTACTTGGATTCTTTATCCCTAAATATTCTTGTTTCCTTTTATGATCCATCATAGTTGTAGCACGTCCACATTGGCTGGTAACCGCTCACTATGATGAAACCTGTAAGGTTTGTGATCTAGGGTACTTCCCAATCATGAAAGTTGATCGACCTTATTTTATTTCCTTTGACTCCTTCATCTAGATAGGATTGATTCTATTGATCTCTTTGAGTTATTTTCATTGATCATTTTGAGAAAAATTCTCATTATATGATCATTTTGACTCCTTCTCTTGACATCACCTTTTCAGTACATTCCATTCCATTTTACTCTCTTGTAAAGTCAATGCCAAGGTGGGGCAGCTGTAGACACGCTAATTTTGACCTCATATTGAGTAAATTTCATGTCACACTTATAATGCCCCAGAATAGTCTGATGTTAATCATTAATTAATTTTTATTGATTTTTGTTAATTAACGTCGCTCCAGCATGATGCTATTTAGATTTCTAGCCGAAATCAGTTCGAAATTAAATTTCCAAATTTAGATAGATTTAGCTGAATAGCGTCGCCCGTAGGAGACCACATTTAAGTCCTAATTTGTCTGGGTTTACGATTTTTAATCCGAATTAATTTCCTAGATTATCTAAAGCACGTTGCCCTTAGGAGACGCGATTTAGGTTTCCTAATGTATTTCGGTTTCCTTTTCGGATTTTGTTTCTATTTTGGCTGCTTTAATTAGCCAAATGGCGTCCCGGTTGGACGACACGATTTGTGGGTTTCCTGATAAACATGATTTGGCCGAGATAATCCGGTTTCAGAAGTTGGGAAGGTTGCTAACTCCTC
Source organism: Zantedeschia hybrid cultivar (assembly GCA_030544215.1). NCBI lineage: Eukaryota > Viridiplantae > Streptophyta > Magnoliopsida > Alismatales > Araceae > Zantedeschia > Zantedeschia hybrid cultivar. The sequence goes on from JARZZO010000008.1 coordinate 44,069,679, forward strand.
CATACTTAAACAAAGTAAGTCCGACTGCAGGAGAGAGTCCTTTTGAAACCCAAAACACCCTTAAACCTATTCTTATAAATACAACACCCTTTGGACCTTTAAAAAGGTTGGCCATTTGGTGATTTTGAAGCTTGAAGCAAGGTGTTTGAACACTCTAGAGGAGAAAAACGTGGACAGCAAGAAAAACTTCATTCAAGGCTTCTTCTTCTTCATCCTCTTCGTCCTTATAAGCTTTCGAAGGCAAAGGCTATGGAGAAGTCAAACAATCATCTTCTTTCCCTAATTTCTTTCTAGCTTTTTCTTAATTTTATTGATTTTATCATTGTTTTTTTTCATAGCCCATCATCATCATCACTTCATTTTCACACATACACACACACACTCATATTTTCATACCCACATGCATGTTAGGGGCTTAAAAGAACAACAATCAAGTGAGTAGATTAGTTTAGTTGCATGTTTAAATTTCTTATTATAATAAATACTACTCTACTCTAGTTCTAATTCAATTCTTCCTTTGTTTGATTTTACAAGGTACAAAGAAGAAGAAAGAAGGAAGTTCAAAGAAATAATCATCAAGAAAACAAAAGCAAGAATAAGAACAAAAATGGTACTCTTTTTTCAGCCGGTCGAAGGAAGAGAATCAAGGATTCAACATTTTCCAAATTTGAAAAGGTAAGCGATCAATCTTTCTTTTGAAACTTTTACAGTTTTTGGCGATCACGTTTTCCTTAATTTTAATACTTTTTTTTACTATTCATATAAGCAACACAAAATTATGACCATCACACACCTAATTTGAGCACCCACAGTTGGAGCAAGGGTTGTGGATTCCTCTTCTCTGCCTCCGACCGGCCGAAAGGAGAGAGCTCGGTAGTTTGCGCGCAAACTGTAGTAAGAGCCCTTGAGAAAAAAAAAAGACAAAACAAGGTGAAGAAAACCCGATTAGAACTATGATATGCAGAGTTTGTCCATGCAAATGAATAAACAAGTTAAAATTGAAAGGAGACGCACCGGATGGGTGTTTAGGGAGGGAAGGTGACCATATGTTAGCCACCCACCTCTCGTTTTTTGTTTGGAACCTCTGTTAGAGTGGGTGTTAGGTCATCTTAGGATGCATGTAACAAAGTGTACGTGTGTGCCATGGTGAAAAATGAATGGGTTGTAGAGAAAGGAGATTATGAAATGCAATAAAGTAGAAAAGAAAGAGGAGAAGAGTTAGAAGAACATGCCCGTATAGGAAGGATTCCTAATGCTCTGTTCTGCTGCCCACAACCTCCAGACTAGCCCACCTCCCAAGATCCAACCCCTCTCTCCGAGAGAAGTAGGAGGGTTTACATAGAGGAGAAGAAAATCGGGAAATCCCTGGTCTAAGTCCCCGTTAATCATCAAGGAGCCAATAAGAAATGGTCAGGGGTCGTACATGCGGTAGTCGCCGGAGTGGGGAGTGGTGGGAGACAAGCGTGAGTGGAGGAGAACGTGGGAAGACGAGGGTCGTGAGTGGAGGAGAACGTGGGAAGATAAAGTCAAGCTGAAAGTGGGAGTTTGGACGGCCAACTCATTTGCCTTCCTCTTTCGTGGAAGGCCACCAAATTGGCCTTCCGTGAAAACGTGGAAGGCGGACCAGCTGACTTTCAGGGAAGGTGGAAGGCCACCAAGTTGGCTTTCCACGAAAAGGTGGATGGTGGCCTAGCTGGCCTTCGGGGAAGGTGGAAGGCCACCAAGTTGGCCTTCCACAAAAAGGTGGAAGGCGGCCCAGCTGGCCTTCGAGAAAGGTGGAAGGCCACCAAGTTGGCCTTCCGCGAAAAGGTGGAAGGCGGCCCAGCTGGCCTTCAGGAAGGGTGGAAGGCCACCAAGTTGGCCTTCTGTGGAAAGGTAAAGGGACGAGTGTTGGTTAATGGGCTGAACAGTGGGCTAGATAAGAATGGGTTAAGGTGATGGGTTGAAAGGCGATGGGCTAATGACAATTTAGGACCAGAAGGATGTCCAAAATCACGGGTGCTGGAACCGCGAGGCCTTGGCACACTAAGATACATGGCGATTTGGCCCAAGGGGATCTTAAGCTGGGAAGGTAAGGGGATATGGCTTGAAAAGGTCTTAGCACAACGGGCGCATGATGGCCTGGTGCATCATATGATCGCCAAGTGAGAAAATCTTCAAGCATTAAGAAAATGTAAGATCTTGTAATGCAAAGAGCTAATAAACTAACACTTACTAGAGTTACAAGTCACCAATGGGATAAGGAGAGTGATCAATCATGGTCATTGCCTCTAGGGCGAGGATGGATGTTCTTGTGGATGATGCTTATGCAATGCATAATGGTTTTAAAAATTGGAAAATAAGTTCCTAATATAAATGCAAAAAGGAGGGACTGATTGGCCAATCGAATAACTTGGGGAATATAGACTCCTCATTGTTTTGTTTAAATAGGAACTCATAGTCTATGCGTCCAAAGCTATTAGCCTCCTGTATCTTGAATTCCACTTGCCTCACATTTCCTACAGCTGCAATAACACACATCAGCGAAATTTCAGATAATCAATAATCTTAGCATTAAATATCAAGCTGCAAGAAAGTAAAGACTGGTTGCAAGTCGAAGCCAATGCAGAAGATATGGCCATTCTACTGGCAGAATGCCAATCTGATATGGCTTCGACTCAAGAAGGATCACTCGGTCCATTTATTTATATAGGGCAAAGTCAAGACCCTACATATTTTGATAAAAGGTGGTACGCTAGACCAGGGGGGTGAACGGCCAAGTGGCACATCTTCTTGGGAGATGGATGGCGGGAAGATGTGCCTTCTATGGAAATGGTGGAACGCCAAGGAGGATGCCTTCCATAAAGGCGGAACGCCAAAAGACGTGTCTTCCATGGAAAAGGTGGAAGGCTAAAGAGGATGCCTTCCACAAAAGTGGAAGGCCAAAAGGTGTTCCTTCCTAAAAAGGGGTGGAAGGCCAAGGGACATGCCGTCCTCAACAAAGTGGATGGGGATGCTTTCCGCTTTTCATGGAAGGAGGAAAGGTTCAAGGTTTATCCTTATGGCTTTATAAAAGAATAACCTGACAGCTTTCTTAATATTCCTTGGAACCTTTTCTGGTGACTATGGCCTCCTTTTCCTCTCATGTTGCCGCAAGGAACGCCAGGGTTCTCTCAGATATTGATGGCCATCTCACCAATTTGCTCGCACATGAAAAGGTACCTCCTATCCTTTCCTTTCTTTATAAAGGTTTGGCTGTTGTTTCTTACTTCTCTCTCTTTTGACTTGCTGCCTAATCCTCGTTTTCCTGATGCAAGACATACCCGGAGGTATACATGGCTTTCTGATCTTATGGATGCTATCATGCTGGACATGAGGGTGTTGATGCACCGATGGAATCTGACTCAGACAGTCGTGTTTGCGAAGCGGCTCAACTATATGCACTGGTACTGGGAGAGTCTGGGTGCGCTGCTCGAACTGTGGCATCCGGAGACGCACACCTTCATCTTTCGCAAATTTGAGGCCACCGTTTTGCTGGAAGAGGTGGAACTCATTTATGGTTGGGGTAACCTAACTGTTGGTGACCCTACTGATTTACCTACTTGGGATGAAATCTTTGCTGAGATCGTGCATGACAAACGAGAAGTGTGCCGCATGAGCGACCGACAGGGGATTCTTGTCGATCATCTTGCACGTTGGTTGATCCAAGAAATCAAGCGTAGAATAATTGAACCAGAGAGGCTGATGCGAGGACTGTGCTTGGTCCTAGGAGGTACCTTATGGTTCCCGACTTTGGGCTCCGTATTGGAGAGGGAATATGTAGGGGTACTTAGCTTTCTCTGGCAGGGGCGACCCATTGCCCCAGTGATTTTGGCGCATCTATATGGTGGTCCCAACAGCATGTGAATGGGAAGGAACGTGAAGGGAAGCCTATTTACTCTTCAACTGTGGGTGGAAATGCACTTGTGCTTTGATTTTGATGAATCGGTGACTACCACCTCCAGAATCTTTCAACACAACGCATGGTATCTGGCATGGTCACTCTTGGGCCCCGAAGACCAAGTGAGATGACACACGGCTCATTTGAAGACGAGAGATGACTGGCGTGATTATCTGAACTTCTTGGACCTGGAAAAGTTCATCTTTGCTCCAAGACGTGTTCTGAAAGAATACGGATTTATTGAAGCCAATGAGCGGACGGGGAGCGGGCGGCCATGCGCTTGGCCATCGGCTGGCGTAGACGGCCATGCGCCAGGCCGTCGGCCGGCACGGACGGCTGTACGCCTAGCTATTTTTTCAAACCCGTTCTTCCGCCTTCTTCTTCCTCTCTTCTCTTCCTTCTTCCATTCCCCCTACTCTTCCATGTCCATGGCTCGTGTGCGTCTACCCCGATTCCTTAGGATGGCGCCGTGGGGACGATGAAGATGAAGGAGAGGCGGCGGTGACCGACGGCGGCCAAGATGGAGGTCGTGGTGACCACAGCAGCCATGATGGAGATCGTGATGACCGCGGCGGCGATCGTCATGGCGGCGATGAGAGGGAGGAAGAAGAGGGAGGCGTGGAGGGGAGAGATGAAGGAGAATAAGAAGAAGGTGAAGAAGGGAGAGGAGAAGAAGATGAAGTTGAAGAAGAAGGTGAAGACGAAGATGGTGGCGAGGAAGAGGGAGATGGTAGTGAGGAAGAGGGAGAAGACGACGCAGAGGAAGGTGACGGAGGTGGGGATGACGCGCCTCCGAAGAAGGTAAGATCTTGCTTCGTTCATCATTATTTATTTATTTATTTTTTAGGAAAGGAGGATCAGACGGAGGGCTCCTGGCCGACTGCCCCAGCGGACGGCCAGTAGCCTTGACGGCTGCTACGGCGGACGGCCAACAGACTGGCCGCCTGCCCCGGACCAAAGTTTTTTTTAAAGAAAATGATTTCTTTGTTTGTTTTGGTGAATGTGTAGGGTTCCCAGAGAGTTCGTGGCAAGGTCTCGTGGGATTTTGTATGGGCCTGGTATCATGCTCTGTCAGATCCTCTCCGACTTCAGGTGGATCAGTTCGGATTTGGGCCACTCTTTCGGATTCGGCCATTTATGGTGGATGCATCGTTTCTAGTGGCTCTACGGGAGCGGTGGGATGATCGTTGTCGAGCTTTCATCATGCCGTGGAGGCACATACTGCCCACACTGGAAGACGTGGTATATTTAACGGGCTTGCCAGTCATTGGCAATCCGGTGGTGGGTCCTGAACTCAGGGATTATCGGTAGCTCGCAGATCGACTTCTAGGACAAGGATTCTACAGAGTTCAAGGGGTACTAGCACATATCCCCCTCGGCCATTTTGCACGATCAGTGGGGCTGAGCCGGGTGCGGTAGATGCCTAGAGAGACACTCGGGGCATTTGCCGAGAGGGTGGAGGCACTCTTGGACCTAGATGGCCATTCCGATGAGCAGAACCTACGGATCTTCCTCCTCTTCTTCTTCGGAAGACTGTTGTTTGCGACAGCTACGGACAGAGTCAACTTGAAGTATGTGCCGTTGTTAGAGGACCTTCAGGCAGCAAAGAAGATGGCATGAGGGGTGGCGATGCTTGGCCATCTATTCTCTCACCTAGTGGGCTTTTGCCAAGGCTCAGGGAATCTTGGCGGGTTCATTCCTTTCCTCCAGGTAATTTTTCTTAGTCCTTGATCCCTCATATTTGTCAAATCCCTTATTGGCTGTGTCGTGCAGATCTAGGGGTACACTCGCTTCCCCATCGGCCATGGGACGGTCTCCACGGATTGTGAGGGATGGACTCCTCTCATGGAGCAGTGGGAGGTGATTAGAGATTGTCGTCCCGTCTTATAGCGCGTGGAGGACATCCGTGCCCAGCTTGACACTTTTCCTCCTCAGATGGTGAGTGATTTGTGTTAATGCCATTATCTCTTTTGGACATGACTAACTCCATACAAAATCAGGTTGTATGGATGCCTTATGTAGATGAGGATATCAGCAGTCAACCATGGGTAGCGCAAGGCTTTTCCCAGTTTAAGAAGGAGGTTCCCCTGCTGTGCGTGAATATCTATGATGGCCTCTTCGTCCGAATGACGTATCGTACCTGGGGATGGTACCAACCTCTATTAGCGTTGCCGGATTATCCTGACATGAACCATGGCTGCCGTCGATTGTCTGCCATCGGTCAGGATTGGCAGGTGATCCAGCAGGCATAAATTGAAGTATGGCGCCACACAGGAGATGTAACGACCCGCCACCCTATAATCGGGGATCCGATTACTAAATGGGTACCGAATCATTAATTTGGAACCAAACCAGGATCTAGTAAGCCTGGGAAATAAATAATAAACTAAGCTAAACATTCACATCACATTGAATTGAAATGAAAGTGCAGGAATTAAAATTATTATAATGCGACTTGATACAGCAAATAATTACATACTCCGACTGAAAAGAAATAATTAAATATACAGGCCAGAAATAAATAACAACTACATCGGGGCATACCCCGGAACAACCGCTGAAGGCGCTCAACACGCGGCCGCACACGTCGCCCTAAGTCTGCTGGGAGTCCTCACCTGAAAACCGCAGGAGTGAGTCTTAAGACAAGACTCAGTAGGGATCCTTCGATCCCCACTGCCCACGCACACACCCACAAGTGCAAGGTACGGCTAACGGTAAAGCAACGAACACAGAAGTAAGTACACTACTCCTATATCTCGATATGAACCATGTGCATTCGAAATATAATATGCATAATTTTAGAATCATTCGATCAAGGAGCCAACAACTCACGTCTCGGCTTAGCACCAACCGAAGGTGTCTCGGCTTAGCGCTAACCGAAGGTGTCTCGGCTTAGCACTGACCGAAGGTGTCTCGGCTACACAAGCGAGAATAGGAAACACCGATTACACAACCGAAGGTAGGAAACACCGACCCGCTGAGACCAAACAGTAACCCCTCGGATAGCATGCTAGCTACTCCGGCCCAACTGGCTCAGGTGGTTACTCCTTCCCCCAGCATGAGTGACTCTCCGAATGTACCACTCCGACACCGGTACTAGCTGACCCCGGGGTTCACCAGGTGACCCTCTCTTACTAGGCGTCACCTCGCCCACGCCCCCACCGGCGCTGTGCTCACGCCCCCACCAGTACAGGGTGATAAAGCGCTACAATGTCACTCCAGGTCCACAGTAACACAAACACCGAAACCCGGCACGGTACGATCCGGTCACGTGAAAAGCCCGCGATCGCACGACACACCACGCTGTGCCATCCGGTCATGAAGAATCCATCATTGTTGAGTGCACCAAAACATGCATTAACCAACTATCTAGCAGTATGAACACGTTTTACTGGCATGAATTAGTGAGGTTCTGTCTCGAATCGCGTCGCCCAAGGCCGACGCCATTCAAGCTCCATGTACAGGTTCATGTAAAACAGTTCAGAATCAGTTTTATGTAAAACAGTCTTCGTGCCGAAGGGGTCTCGGCCAGGCGATTTCTGTCTAAAAGGCGTTGTGATGGCCCGACGCCCTTCAAAAAGGCGTCGTCCATGCACGTCGTCTTTCAACCCGCCCGAAGGGACATCGGTCCGATGGGATCTCGGCCCGCTATCCGAAGACAAGCCCGCCCAGGAACCCAAAATCTGCCATGGGCCCGAGGGCTCCCTTTCAACCCATAAAACCCCAAAGTTACTTAAAAACAGAGGAGAAAGAGGGGCAATACAATCCATAGGAAAATCACCTTCATAGCAAATCCCCCATATCATCAAAAGAGCACCTAAACATGCTCATTCTACCCCCCAAAACCAGAGATCCATAATCATGCTTAAACGGTAAAAACCTGGTTAAAACGCGATGCTATGGGAACCGTCACCCTACCGGACACTTGAACGCCTCCGAGCTTCAAGCCGTCCACCCGACTCGCCCCACGCCGCCGCCGGTACCGCCGTGGTCGTCCTTGCTCCACCGTGACGTCGGCCGCCGTCCGGAGAGTAGAACACCGCAGTGGAGATGGAGATGGCAGTGGTAGGAGCTAGGTAAACGATGGAGTGGAGGGAGAGGTGAAATGGTGGGAGGAAAAGAGGGAGGCGGAGGAATCGCCGCTGAGATCGGCGGAGGGGAAGGAGAGAAAGAGAGAAGGAGAAAAATGAGGAAAGAAGGAGGGCTCGGGGGGGGGTTAACCAGGCTAAACACGTCGACCGAGGCAGACGCGGTCCAGCCGACACGTCAGGTGATGTGACAGCCGCAGGGACAAATTTCTGAAACGCGTCGACCGAGGCACGCCGTCCAGTCGACACGTCAGGGCCGCACTCTGACACGACAGTGCCATACGCTACGCGGCCCAAAGCCAGCCCACGTGGCACCCTCGAGTCGCCGATCATCCCGAGTCGGTCTCGGCCACCGACCTCGGACTCCTCTCACTGGTCTCGACGTCGAACGCCGGCTGCCTCTCGGTCCGAAGGAAATCCGGATTCGCACCGCCCGAAGGGGTTTCGGCCCTGCTTCCGAAGACAAGCCAACGCCCGACCGAGCCACCCTCGGCCTCGGGCCATCGGCTTCGCCTCTGTCGCCATCCGGATCCCCGTCGAGCCTCGACACCGATCCGACCCAGCCTCGGATCTAAACCTAAGGTTCCAGCTTCGGAATCCGGTCGTGATAGATCCAGTCTACATCACGTAGCCAGAACTACAGGGTCCGACCCCGAAAATCGGATCCGAAGGTCTCGACCCTTACAATCTCCCCCCCTTAAAAGAATTTCGCTCCCGAAATTGACTGCTATAATTAATAAGGTCAAAACAGGGATACAAGTTCACAAGGAAACTTACGAAAAGAGGTAAGGGAACTGTTCCCGCATCTCATCCTCTCGCTCCCAGGTTGCCTCACCTCCGGAGCGATACCGCCAAATCACCTTGACCAAAGGTACAATCTTGTTTCGTAGGGTCTGCTCTCTGCGATCCTCAATACGAACAGGATACTTTGGAAAGGACAGGTCCTTTGCGACCTCCAACTCTGAAAAATCCAATACATGAGACGGATCCTGAACATACTTTCTTAGCAAGGAAACATGGAACACATCGTGCACTCCTGCAAGACTGGGCGGCAAGGCCAGTTGATACGCGGTTTCCCCAATTCGAGCAAGAATGGAAAAAGGCCCAATATATCGCGGACTCAACTTGCCTCGCTTCCCGAATCTCATCACACCCTTGGAGGGTGAGATTCGAAGAAACACGTGGTCCCCAACCTCAAACTCCAGCGGTCTCCGTCTGACGTCAGTATAACTCTTCTGCCTACTCTGAGCTGCGGTCAACCTCTGCCGAACTGTCCTGGCAATCTCAGCACACTGCTGCACTAACTCTGGTCCCGTTATCTGCCTTTCACCGATCTCGGACCAACACACCGGAGGTCGACACGGCCGCCCATACAAAGCCTCGTAAGGTGCCATGCCGATACTGGAATGGTAACTGTTGTTGTAGGCAAACTCCACGGTGGACAAATGCTGCTCCCAAGAACCTCCCCAGTCTAGGCAACATGCCCTGAGCATATCCTCCAAGGTCTGAATGGTCCTCTCCGACTGCCCGTCAGTCTCGGGATGATAGGCCGAGCTGAAGGCCAACTGAGTGCCCAATGCCTTCTGAAAGCTCTTCCAGAACCTGGAAGTGAACCTTGGGTCTCGATCTGATACAATGGACAAAGGTACCCCGTGTAAGGAGATGATCCGGTCTACAAACAACTTTGCCAGCTTGCCGACCGACCAGTCCTTCCTAATGGCTAGGAAGTGTGCCGACTTGGTCAGTCGATCAACGACGACCCAGATGGCGTCTCTCCTGCTAGGGGATGTAGGCAATCCCATCACAAAGTCCATCGTTACATGCTCCCATTTCCACTCTGGAATCGGCAAGGGCTGCAGTAACCCTCCAGGTCTCTGATGCTCAGCTTTAACCTGCTGACACGTCATGCATCTAGCCACATATTCAGCCACATCATTCTTCATACCGGGCCACCAGAAGTGCCTCTTCAAACAATGATACATCTTTGTTATCCCAGGATGTACTGCATACCTCGAACGGTGCGCCTCATCAAGCACACACTTGCGCACGTCCTCCTCAGTCGGAACATAAAGTCTACCTCTGAACCTGACAGTACCGTCATCCCATAATTCCACCTCTGACCTCTGGAGAATCTGTGGTAATTGAACATCTGCCTTTTGAGCCTCAATCACAGCATGATACACGGCTGGTCTTACAATCAAGCTGGCCAACATGGCTCTGTCATCTTCATGCGGAACCCTAAAGGAAGATTCTACAATCTGCTCGAACAACCTCCATTCTCGAATCATAAGGTATGACACGACCGTCTTCCGACTCAAGGCGTCTGCTACCACATTCGCCTTGCCCGGATGATAAGAAAGGTCAAAGTCATAATCCTTAATAAACTCCATCCATCTCCGCTGCCTCAGATTCAGGTCTCTCTGAGTGAACACATATTTCAAGCTCTTGTGATCGGTGAAAACCTGGAATTTCTCTCTATATAAGTAATGCCTCCAGATCTTAAGTGCAAACACCACAGCTGCCAATTCCAAATCGTGAGTAGGATAGTTCTCTTCATGCTTCTTCAGCTGCCGAGAAGCATAAGCAACTACCCTGCCCTGCTGCATAAGGACTGCGCCTAGACCTCGACGGGACGCATCCGAGTAAACCACAAATCCACCCGTCCCAGATGGAAGCACCAGCACTGGGGCTGACGTGAGGCGAGTTTTTAGCTCAACAAAACTCTGCTCACAATCCTCAGTCCACACAAAACGAACTCCCTTTCGAGTCAACCTCGACAAGGGGGCCGCTATAGAAGAAAACCCCTGAACAAACCGCCTGTAATAACCAGCAAGCCCCAGAAAGCTCCTGATCTCAGTCACTGAAGTCGGCCTACTCCAATCCATCACCGCCTCGATCTTGGCCGGATCCACTGCGATGCCCTCGCCAGAAATGACATGCCCCAGGAAGTGCACCTTGTCTAGCCAAAATTCACACTTACTGAACTTGGCGTAAAGTTGGTGCTCCCTCAGGACCTGCAACACTGCCCGAAGATGGGCGGTGTGCTCTTCCTCAGAAGAAGAATAGATCAGAATATCATCAACAAATACAACCACAAACTGGTCCAGGTAGGTCCTGAAGACTCTGTTCATCAAATCCATAAAGGCTGCCGGGGCATTGGTCAAGCCGAAGGGCATAACCAAAAACTCATAATGTCCATACCGAGTTCTAAAAGCCGTCTTGCTAATATCCACATCCCGAATCCTCATCTGATAATATCCAGATCTCAGGTCAATCTTGGAAAACACCCTCGCAGACTGCAGCTGATCCATCAAATCATCGATCCTTGGAAGCGGGTACTTATTCTTTATTGTCACCTGGTTCAGCTGCCTATAATCGATGCACAATCTCAGAGAACCATCCTTCTTCCTAACAAACATAACTGGAGCACCCCATGGAGATGTACTGGGACGAATGAAACCCTTGTCCAGCAACTCCTGCAACTGCGCCTTCAACTCAGCGAGTTCGGCTGGCGCCATCTGATACGGGGCCTTAGACAAGGGCGCTGTACCTGGTGCAAGCTCAATGGTAAACTCAACCTCTCGCTGAGGAGGAAGGCCAGGCAGCTCCTCAGGAAACACATCTACGAAATCACAAACCACGGGCACCTCCCAAGGACTGGGACTAGAACAGACATCAGAAACAACAACAGAGGTGAGGAAAGCCTCACAGCCACCCGCAAGCAACCTCCGTGTCTTAAAGGCAGAAATGAGAATGCCTCGAGAGGAAAACCTAATACCTTGGAAAAAGAAGGTCGGGATGTCCGGAATAGAGAAGCGCACCCTCTTCCTGTGGCAGTCCACCTCAGCAAAAAAGGCTTCCAACCAATCCATGCCCAGGATGATATCAAAGTCACGTATAGCAAGTACAACCAACTGGGCAGGTAGCACATGACCCTCAATGGTCAAAGGAACGTTCCTCAAACAATTATAAGATATCATGAAGTCTCCAGAAGGAACCTCTACCATCAAGCCATCAGCTAACTCATCAACGGGTGCAGAAAGAATATCAAGGAACTGCTCAGAAATGAAGGAATGCGAAGCGCCCGAATCAAACAATACATGTGCAGAGTTCCCAAGGACAGAAAGTGTACCTTCCACCAAGTTGGACGCGCGAGCCTCCCTCCTGGTGATAGCTAGAACTCTTCCCTGGGTCCTCGGCTTCTTCTGATCACCTGAACCCTGACCATGACCATGCCCCTGCGGGCACTGCCTCGCCAAATGGCCCTGTTGGCCGCAAGTAAAACACCTCCTGGGAAGAGTGGGACACTGAGTCCCGCCATGGGCACCTCCACAGTGCTGGCAGACTGCCGGAAGTCTCTGAGCTGGCTCCTGCTGTGCACTGGATGCAGACTGACCCTGCTGACCCTGCCTGGGTGACGACGATCCCGATCCGACCGAGGGAGTCGGTGCCGCAGCCTTGCCCCTGCCACGCACTGGCCCCTGAACAGCCTGTCCTCTCTCTCGGGCCGACTGGATCTGCTGAGCCTCCACAGCTGCCGCACATCTAACTACAGAAGCCAAATCCGTGCAACAGTGAGACGCCACGAAGTTCCTTAGACTAAGCCTCAATCCGTCCACAAACCTCTCCGTACGACGCTCCTCGTCCCTAGATATGAAAGGCACGAATCGACCCAGCGAAACAAACTTCGCCTGATATTCGAGGACCGTCATACTCCCTTGCGTCAGATCCATAAACTCCCTCTCCTTGGCTCTCTGAACATGTCTAGGGAAATACTGTGTATTGAACTCCTTGACAAAGGTCTCCCATGAAATTTCCCTAAGACTCCTGTCCTCATAAGACAAACTCTTTAATGTAGTCCACCAGTCATAGGCGCTATCCTTCAGTATGAAGGTAGCCAACGGGGTCCTCTCTACCGCTGCACAATCCATGGGATCGAAGGTCTTCTCTATCTCTCTAAGCCAATGAATGGCCTCATCAGGGTCGGGACGACCAGTGAAGTGAGGTGGCCTCAGCTTCAGGAACCTCTCAAGTGTAGCTGTGGACCCTCCCCGAGCACTAGAACTCTCACTAGGATCTCGCGTCTGATATCTAGCCATAGTGTCCATCATGGCCTCCATAAACCGCTCTACACTTGGCCTCCCTGCCTCGGATCCACTAGGGGCATCTCCCCGCTCTCGAATAACCGGCATCCTCTTCCTGGGAGCCATCAACTCGCCTACAATTACAAAATCAAAAGGTCCTAATTAGAGTCCTAAAACCTATGCTACCGCCGTGCCTGTATGGGATAATGTATTTATTTGCCGAACTTACGACATTTAACCTAGTTATTTATTTATTTGCCAGACCGTATGTTCTGATACCAACTGTAACGACCCGCCACCCTATAATCGGGGATCCGATTACTAAATGGGTACCGAATCATTAATTTGGAACCAAACCAGGATCTAGTAAGCCTGGGAAATAAATAATAAACTAAGCTAAACATTCACATCACATTGAATTGAAATGAAAGTACAGGAATTAAAATTATTACAATGCGACTTGATACAGCAAATAATTACATACTCCGACTGAAAAGAAATAATTAAACATACAGGCCAGAAATAAATAACAACTACATCGGGGCATACCCCGGAACAACCGTTGAAGGCGCTCAACACGCGGCCGCACACGCCGCCCTAAGTCTGCTGGGAGTCCTCACCTGAAAACCGCAGGGGTGAGTCTTAAGACAAGACTCAGTAGGGATCCTTCGATCCCCACTGCCCACGTACACACCCACAAGTGCAAGGTACGGATAACGGTAAAGCAACGAACACAGAAGTAAGTACACTACTCCTATATCTCGATATGAACCATGTGCATTCGAAATATAATATGCATAATTTTAGAATCATTCTATCAAGGAGCCAACAACTCACGTCTCGGCTTAGCACTAACCGAAGGTGTCTCGGCTTAGCACTAACCGAAGGTGTCTCGGCTTAGCATTGACCGAAGGTGTCTCGGCTACACAAGCGAGAATAGGAAACACCGATTACACAACTGAAGGTAGGAAACACCGACCCGCTGAGACCAAACAGTAACCCCTCGGATAGCATGGTAGCTACTCCGGCCCAACTGGCTCAGGTGATTACTCCTTCCCCCAGCATGAGTGACTCTCCGAATGTACCACTCCGACACCGATACTAGCTGATCCCGGGGTTCACCAGGTGACCCTCTCTCACTAGGCGTCACCCCGCCCACGCCCCCACCGGCACTGTGCTCATGCCCCCACCAGCACAGGGTGATCAAGCGCTACAATGTCACTCCAGGTCCACAGTAACACAAACACCGAAACCCGGCACGGTACGATCCGGTCACGTGAAAAGCCCGCGATCGCACGACACACCATGCTGTGCCATCCGGTCATGAAGAATCCATCATTGTTGAGTGCACCAAAACATGCATTAACCAACTATCTAGCAGTATGAACACGTTTTACTGGCATGAATTAGTGAGGTTCTGTCTCGAATCGCGTCGCCCAAGGCCGACGCCATTCAAGCTCCATGTACAGGTTCATGTAAAACAGTTCAGAATCAGTTTTATGTAAAACAGTCTTCGTGCCGAAGGGGTCTCGGCCAGGCGATTTCTGTCTAAAAGGCGTTGTGATGGCCCGACGCCCTTCAAAAAGGCGTCGTCCATGCACGTCGTCTTTCAACCCGCCCGAAGGGACATCGGTCCGATGGGATCTCGGCCCGCTATCCGAAGACAAGCCCGCCCAGGAACCCAAAATCTGCCATGGGCCCGAGGGCTCCCTTTCAACCCATAAAACCCCAAAGTTACTTAAAAACAGAGGAGAAAGAGGGGCAATACAATCCATAGGAAAATCACCTTCATAGCAAATCCCCCATATCATCAAAAGAGCACCTAAACATGCTCATTCTACCCCCCAAAACCAGAGATCCATAATCATGCTTAAACGGTAAAAACCTGGTTAAAACGCGATGCTATGGGAACCGTCACCCTACCGGACACTTGAACGCCTCCGAGCTTCAAGCCGTCCACCCGACTCGCCCCACGCCGCCGCCGGTACCGCCGTGGTCGTCCTTGCTCCACCGTGACGTCGACCGCCGTCCGGAGAGTAGAACGCCGCAGTGGAGATGGAGATGGCAGTGGTAGGAGCTAGGTAGAGGATGGAGTGGAGGGAGAGGTGAAATGGTGGGAGGAAAAGAGGGAGGCGGAGGAATCGCCGCTGAGATCGCCGGAGGGGAAGGAGAGAAAGAAAGAAGGAGAAAAATGAGGAAAGAAGGAGGGCTCGGGGGGGGGGGGGGGGGTTAACCAGGCTAAACGCGTCGACCGAGGCAGACGCGGTCCAGCCGACACGTCAGGTGATGTGACAGCCGCAGGGACAAATTTCTGAAACGCGTCGACCGAGGCACGCCGTCCAGTCGACACGTCAGGGCCGCACTCTGACACGACAGTGCCGTACGCTACGCGGCCCAAAGCCAGCCCACGTGGCACCCTCGAGTCGCCGATCATCCCGAGTCGGTCTCGGCCACCGACCTCGGATTCCTCTCACTGGTTTCGACGCCGAACGCCGGCTACCTCTCGGTCCGAAGGAAATCCGGATTCGCACCGCCCGAAGGGGTTTCGGCCCTGCTTCCGAAGACAAGCCAACGCCCGACCGAGCCACCCTCGGCCTCGGGCCATCGGCTTCGCCTCCGTCGCCATCCGGATCCCCGTCGAGCCTCGACACCGATCCGACCCAGCCTCGGATCCAAACTTAAGGTTCCAGCTTCGGAATCCGGTCGTGATAGATCCAGTCTACATCACGTAGCCAGAACTACAGGGTCCGACCCCGAAAACCGGATCCGAAGGTCTCGATCCTTACAATCTCCCCCCCTTAAAAGAATTTCGCCCCCGAAATTGACTGCTATAATTAATAAGGTCAAAACAGGGATACAAGTTCACAAGGAAACTTACGAAAAGAGGTAAGGGAACTGTTCCCGCATCTCATCCTCTCGCTCCCAGGTTGCCTCACCTCCGGAGCGATACCGCCAAATCACCTTGACCAAAGGTACAATCTTGTTTCGTAGGGTCTGCTCTCTGCGATCCTCAATACGAACAGGATACTCTGGAAAGGACAGGTCCTCTGCGACCTCCAACTCTGAAAAATCCAATACATGAGACGGATCTTGAACATACTTTCTTAGCAAGGAAACATGGAACACATCGTGCACTCCTGCAAGACTGGGCGGCAAGGCCAGTTGATACGCGGTTTCCCCAATTCGAGCAAGAATGGAAAAAGGCCCAATATATCGCGGACTCAACTTGCCTCGCTTCCCGAATCTCATCACACCCTTGGAGGGTGAGATTCGAAGAAACACGTGGTCCCCAACCTCAAACTCCAGCGGTCTCCGTCTGACGTCAGCATAACTCTTCTGCCTACTCTGAGCTGCGGTCAACCTCTGCCGAACTGTCCTGGCAATCTCAGCACACTGCTGCACTAACTCTGGTCCCGTTATCTGCCTTTCACCGATCTCGGACCAACACACCGGAGGTCGACACGGCCGCCTATACAAAGCCTCGTAAGGTGCCATGCCGATACTGGAATGGTAACTGTTGTTGTAGGCAAACTCCACGGTGGACAAATGCTGCTCCCAAGAACCTCCCCAGTCTAGGCAACATGCCCTGCGCATATCCTCCAAGGTCTGAATGGTCCTCTCCGACTGCCCGTCAGTCTCGGGATGATAGGCCGAGCTGAAGGCCAACTAAGTGCCCAATGCCTTCTGAAAGCTCTTCCAGAACCTGGAAGTGAACCTTGGGTCTCGATCTGATATAATGGACAAAGGTACCCCGTGCAAGGAGATGATCCGGTCTACAAACAACTTTGCCAGCTTGCCGACCGACCAGTCCTTCCTAATGGCTAGGAAGTGTGCCGACTTGGTCAGTCGATCAACGACGACCCAGATGGCGTCTCTCCTGCTAGGGGATGTAGGCAATCCCATCACAAAGTCCATCGTTACATGCTCCCATTTCCACTCTGGAATCGGCAAGGGCTGCAGTAACCCTCCAGGTCTCTGATGCTCGGCTTTAACCTGCTGACACGTCATGCATCTAGCCACATATTCAGCCACATCATTCTTCATACCGGGCCACCAGAAGTGCCTCTTCAAACAATGATACATCTTTGTTATCCCAGGATGTACTGCATACCTCGAACGGTGCGCCTCATCAAGCACACACTTGCGCACGTCCTCCTCAGTCGGAACATAAAGTCTACCTCTGAACCTGACAGTACCGTCATCCCATAATTCCACCTCTGACCTCTGGAGAATCTGTGGTAATTGAACATCTGCCTTCTGAGCCTCAATCACAGCATGATACACGGCTGGTCTCACAATCAAGCTGGCCAACACGGCTCTGTCATCTTCACGCGGAACCCTAAAGGAAGATTCTACAATCTGCTCGAACAACCTCCATTCTCGAATCATAAGGTATGACACGACCGTCTTCCGACTCAAGGCGTCTGCTACCACATTCGCCTTGCCCGGATGATAAGAAAGGTCAAAGTCATAATCCTTAATAAACTCCATCCATCTCCGCTGCCTCAGATTCAGGTCTCTCTGAGTGAACACATATTTCAAGCTCTTGTGATCGGTGAAAACCTGGAATTTCTCTCCATATAAGTAATGCCTCTAGATCTTAAGTGCAAACACCACAGCTGCCAATTCCAAATCGTGAGTAGGATAGTTCTCTTCATGCTTCTTCAGCTGCCGAGAAGCATAAGCAACTACCCTGCCCTGCTGCATAAGGACTGCGCCTAGACCTCGACGGGACGCATCCGAGTAAACCACAAATCCACCCGTCCCAGATGGAAGCACCAGCACTGGGGCTGACGTGAGGCGAGTTTTTAGCTCAACAAAACTCTGCTCACAATCCTCAGTCCACACAAAACGAACTCCCTTTCGAGTCAACCTCGACAAGGGGGCCGCTATAGAAGAAAACCCCTAAACAAACCGCCTGTAATAACCAGCAAGCCCCAGAAAGCTCCTGATCTCAGTCACTGAAGTCGGCCTACTCCAATCCATCACCGCCTCGATCTTGGCCGGATCCACTGCGATGCCCTCGCCAGAAATGACATGCCCCAGGAAGTGCACCTTGTCTAGCCAAAATTCACACTTACTGAACTTGGCGTAAAGTTGGTGCTCCCTCAGGACCTGCAACACTGCCCGAAGATGGGCGGTGTGCTCTTCCTCAGAAGAAGAATAGATCAGAATATCATCAACAAATACAACCACAAACTGGTCCAGGTAGGTCCTGAAGACTCTGTTCATCAAATCCATAAAGGCTGCCGGGGCATTGGTCAAGCCGAAGGGCATAACCAAAAACTCATAATGTCCATACCGAGTTCTAAAAGCCGTCTTGCTAATATCCACATCCCGAATCCTCATCTGATAATATCCAGATCTCAGGTCAATCTTGGAAAACACCCTCGCAGACTGCAACTGATCCATCAAATCATCGATCCTTGGAAGCGGGTACTTATTCTTTATTGTCACCTGGTTCAGCTGCCTATAATCGATGCACAATCTCAGAGAACCATCCTTCTTCCTAACAAACAGAACTGGAGCACCCCATGGAGATGTACTGGGACGAATGAAACCCTTGTCCAGCAACTCCTGCAACTGCGCCTTCAACTCAGCGAGTTCGGCTGGCACTATCTGATACGGGGCCTTAGACAAGGGCGCCGTACCTGGTGCAAGCTTAATGGTAAACTCAACCTCTCGCTGAGGAGGAAGGCCAGGCAGCTCCTCAGGAAACACATCTATGAAATCACAAACCACGGGCACCTCCCAAGGACTGGGACTAGAACGGACATCAGAAACAACAACAGAGGCGAGGAAAGCCTCACAGCCACCAGCAAGCAACCTCCGTGTCTTAAAGGCAGAAATGAGAATGCCTCGAGAGGAAAACCTAATACCTTGGAAAAAGAAGGTCGGGATGTCCGGAATAGAGAAGCGCACCCTCTTCCTGTGGCAGTCCACCTCAGCAAAAAAGGCTTCCAACCAATCCATGCCCAGGATGATATCAAAGTCACATATAGCAAGTACAACCAACTGGGCAGGTAGCACATGACCCTCAATGGTCAAAGGAACGTTCCTCAAACAATTATAAGATATCATGAAGTCTCCAGAAGGAACCTCTACCATCAAGCCATCAGCTAACTCATCAACGGGTGCAGAAAGAATATCAAGGAACTACTCAGAAATGAAGGAATGCGAAGCGCCCGAATCAATCAATACATGTGCAGAGTTCCCAAGGACAGAAAGTGTACCTTCCACCAAGTTGGACGCGCGAGCCTCCCTCCTGGTGATAGCTAGAACTCTTCCCTGGGTCCTCGGCTTCTTCTGATCACCTGAACCCTGACCATGACCATGCCCCTGCGGGCACTGCCTCGCCAAATGGCCCTGTTGGCCGCAAGTAAAACACCTCCTGGGAAGAGTGGGACACTGAGTCCCGCCATGGGCACCTCCACAGTGCTAGCAGACTGCCGGAAGTCTCTGAGCTGGCTCCTGCTGTGCACTGGATGCAGACTGACCCTGCTGACCCTGCCTGGGCCTGCTGCTGCCGCTGCTACCACTACTGCTGCCACCGCCTCTGAAGAACCTCCTGAATCGAGAGCCGAGTGACGACGATCCCGATCCGACCGAGGGAGTCAGTGCCGCAGCCTTGCCCCTGCCACGCACTGGCCCCTGAACAGCCTGTCCTCTCTCTCGGGCCGACTGGATCTGCTGAGCCTCCACAGCTGCCGCACATCTAACCGCAGAAGCCAAATCCGTGCAACAGTGAGACGCCACGAAGTTCCTCAGGCTAAGCCTCAATCCGTCCACAAACCTCTCCGTACGACGCTCCTCGTCCCCAGATATGAAAGGCACGAATCGACCCAGCGAAACAAACTTCGCCTGATATTCGAGGACCGTCATACTCCCCTGCGTCAGATCCATAAACTCCCTCTCCTTGGCTCTCTGAACATGTCTAGGGAAATACTGTGTATTGAACTCCTTGACAAAGGTCTCCCATGAAATTTCCCTAAGACTCCTGTCCTCATAAGACAAACTCTTTAATGTAGTCCACCAGTCATAGGCGCTATCCTTCAGCATGAAGGTAGCCAACGGGGTCCTCTCTACCGCTGCACAATCCATGGTATCGAAGGTCTTCTCTATCTCTCTAAGCCAATGAATGGCCTCATCAGGATCGGGACGACCAGTGAAGTGAGGTGGCCTCAGCTTCAGGAACCTCTCAAGTGTAGCTGTGGACCCTCCCCGAGCACTAGAACTCTCACTAGGATCTCGCGTCTGATATCTAGCCATAGTGTCCATCATGGCCTCCATAAACCGCCCTACACTCGGCCTCCCTGCCTCGGATCCACTAGGGGCATCTCCCCGCTCTCGAATAACCGGCATCCTCTTCCTGGGAGCCATCAACTCGCCTACAATTACAAAATCAAAAGGTCCTAATTAGAGTCCTAAAACCTATGCTACCGCCGTGCCTGTATGGGATAATGTATTTATTTGCCGAACTTACGACATTTAACCTAGTTATTTATTTATTTGCCAGACCGTATGCTCTGATACCAACTGTAACGACCCGCCACCCTATAATCGGGGATCCGATTACTAAATGGGTACCGAATCATTAATTTGGAACCAAACCAGGATCTAGTAAGCCTGGGAAATAAATAATAAACTAAGCTAAACATTCACATCGCATTGAATTGAAATGAAAGGGCAGGAATTAAAATTATTACAATGCGACTTGATACAGCAAATAATTACATACTCCGACTGAAAAGAAATAATTAAACATACATGCCAGAAATAAATAACAACTACATCGGGGCATACCCCGGAACAACCGCTGAAGGCGCTCAACACGCGGCCGCACACGCCGCTCTAAGTCTGCTGGGAGTCCTCACCTGAAAACCGCAGGGGTGAGTCTTAAGACAAGACTCAGTAGGGATCCTTCGATCCCCACTGCCCACGCACACACCCACAAGTGCAAGGTACGGCTAACGGTAAAGCAACGAACACAGAAGTAAGTACACTACTCCTATATCTCGATATGAACCATGTGCATTCGAAATATAACATGCATAATTTTAGAATCATTCTATCAAGGAGCCAACAACTCACGTCTCGGCTTAGCACTAACCGAAGGTGTCTCGGCTT
Source organism: Zantedeschia hybrid cultivar (assembly GCA_030544215.1). Lineage (NCBI taxonomy): Eukaryota > Viridiplantae > Streptophyta > Magnoliopsida > Alismatales > Araceae > Zantedeschia > Zantedeschia hybrid cultivar. Next base: position 44,090,897 of record JARZZO010000008.1, read on the forward strand.
AGCACTAACCGAAGGTGTCTCGGCTTAGCACTGACCGAAGGTGTCTCGGCTACACAACCGAGAATAGGAAACACCGATTACACAACCGAAGGTAGGAAACACCGACCCGCTGAGACCAAACAGTAACCCCTCGGATAGCATGCTAGCTACTCCGGCCCAACTGGCTCAGGTGGTTACTCCTTCCCCCAGTATGAGTGACTCTCCGAATGTACCACTCCGACACCGGTACTAGCTGACCCCGGGGTTCACCAGGTGACCCTCTCTCACTAGGCGTCACCCCGCCCACGCCCCCACCGGCACTGTGCTCACGCCCCCACTAGTACAGGGTGATAAAGCGCTACAATGTCACTCCAGGTCCACAGTAACACAAACACCGAAACCCGGCACGGTACGATCCGGTCACGTGAAAAGCCCGCGATCGCACGACACACCACGCTGTGCCATCCGGTCATGAAGAATCCATCATTGTTGAGTGCACTAAAACATGCATTAACCAACTATCTAGCAGTATGAACACGTTTTACTGGCATGAATTAGTGAGGTTCTGTCTCGAATCGCGTCGCCCAAGGCCGACGCCATTCAAGCTCCATGTACAGGTTCATGTAAAACAGTTCAAAATCAGTTTTATGTAAAACAGTCTTCGTGCCGAAGGGGTCTCGGCCAGGCGATTTCTGTCTAAAAGGCGTTGTGATGGCCCGACGCCCTTCAAAAAGGCGTCGTCCATGCACGTCGTCTTTCAACCCGCCCGAAGGGACATCGGTCCGATGGGATCTCGGCCCGCTATCCGAAGACAAGCCCGCCCAGGAACCCAAAATCTGCCATGGGCCCGAGGGCTCCCTTTCAACCCATAAAACCCCAAAGTTACTTAAAAACAGAGGAGAAAGAGGGGCAATACAATCCATAGGAAAATCACCTTCATAGCAAATCCCCCATATCATCAAAAGAGCACCTAAACATGCTCATTCTACCCCCCAAAACCAGAGATCCATAATCATGCTTAAACGGTAAAAACCTGGTTAAAACGCGATGCTATGGGAACCGTCACCCTACCGGACACTTGAACGCCTCCGAGCTTCAAGCCGTCCACCCGACTCGCCCCACGCCGCCGCCGGTACCGCCGTGGTCGTCCTTACTCCACCGTGACGTCGGCCGCCGTCTGGAGAGTAGAACGCCGCAGTGGAGATGGAGATGGCAGTGGTAGGAGCTAGGTAGAGGATGGAGTGGAGGGAGAGGTGAAATGGTGGGAGGAAAAGAGGGAGGCGGAGGAATCGCCGCTGAGATCGCCGGAGGGGAAGGAGAGAAAGAGAGAAGGAGAAAAATGAGGAAAGAAGGAGGGCTCGGGGGGGGGTTAACTAGGCTAAACGCGTCGACCGAGGCAGACGCGGTCCAGCTGACACGTCAGGTGATGTGACAGCCGCAGGGACAAATTTCTGAAATGTGTCGACCGAGGCATGCCGTCCAGTCGACACGTCAGAGCCGCACTCTGACACGACAGTGCCGTACGCTACGCGGCCCAAAGCCAGCCCACGTGGCACCCTCGAGTCGCCGATCATCCCGAGTCGGTCTCGGCCACCGACCTCGGACTCCTCTCACTGGTCTCGACGCCGAACGCCGGCTGCCTCTCGGTCCGAAGGAAATCCGGATTCGCACCGCCCGAAGGGGTTTCGGCCCTGCTTCCGAAGACAAGCCAACGCCCAACTGAGCCACCCTCGGCCTCGGGCCATCGGCTTCGCCTCCGTCGCCATTCGGATCCCCGTCGAGCCTCGACACCGATCCGACCCAGCCTCGGATCCAAACTTAAGGTTCCAGCTTCGGAATCCGGTCGTGATAGATCCAGTCTACATCACGTAGCCAGAACTACAGGGTCCGACCCCGAAAATCGGATCCGAAGGTCTCGATCCTTACAGATCGTGTCGTCTGGCCAGGGATTTAGTGGAGCGTCCATGTCATGACTCATTAACTGTCTATAATATACCTGACAGTGAGCGATCCCCTCTTGACCATTAACGGTCGTCGCATGTATCCCGATGTGGCTAATGATTCAGTGTTTCATAACTTATGGTTAAAGTCACTTAACCAAACATTAAACCGCATCAGTCCTCATGCAAGACCACATTAATGTCTCAGGTCAAAGGATCAACGATACTACTGAGACAGATGGATTTTTAGTTGACATTAGGTATAATTAACCATCTGAAGATCCATCAGCAGATCAGTTCAGTGAACATCCTCCCAAGATGAACACCCACACATATGTGCTGGTGCCCTGCACCTATGACCGTGAGATTGGTCATCTACACATCGTGCGTGCTGATTTATAAGTAATCAATGTCCCAGAGTGATTACTCTTCAATCAGGAACAGTTTAAGGTATGTGTCCATATACAGTTAAACTCACATTCGAGATCTCATCTCGAAATTGACTGTACAACCACATATCCTAGGGACAACGCAAAGCAATCTACAGATTACAAGTTTACGCTCTAATTACCACTTAATTATATTGAACAAGATTGTACAACACATTGGGTCTACACGGCCCATAATTGGTCTGTAGGACACCCAAAAACTAACACTACTAACCAGACAAAAGTGAGATAAAATGTACTTTTGAGGTGTGTGGTGTGAATGTTTTTAATGAGTGAAAACATATTTTTGATTCCGACCCCCTAGTGACTGCCCATACTTAGGCTAGTTGGATGATGAAAGAAAATGCACACTCAACTTCCCAGGTATCCTAAGCACACATCTAGGTTGATTTGAGCCTCTAGACTCCTCAAACTGACTTCGACCTGCTAAGACTCATACTGATGACAATACCGTCATACCATGCTTAGGCTCCCAGCTGCTTCCGACCATCAAGTTCGCCAAAAAAGTTTTCAAAGTAAATGATTTGCCCGACCCGGGTCTTTTTCCTCACAACCTAGAGGATATAAGATGGAACACCTTAGAACCCTAACGTCGACCGCGCGACGCTGACCCGGAATCAGACACCGTCATACCTATAGGTGACGCACTTGCATTGACCTAAGCCCGAAGTTTTGAGGGTGCTCATTAAGATTATGGTTAAGAAATTGATTCACCAGAGACACAAACATTACTCTTTACCCATTTCGGACTTCTGTGATCATGTGAGCATGTGATGATTTTTAAAAACAAACCATTTTAAAATGATATTCAGTCTTTAGATAACTATCTCATGTTAAACCTTGGGGGAGAAAAAGTGAAGAAATTTGAAGACAAACCTTACAGGAGGATCGACAAAACTGTTAAAAGATAGTGCTATGACAAAACGAATCCTTCTTTGACCTCTTAGGTGCCCCTATTTACTTTTGACTTTTCAGGCCTTTGATAGATTTTATGGCCAGGCATGGTCACGACCAGGCTTTTTTGTACGATTGTTTGAACCTTTTGATTTTCTTCTTTCTTGACACTTTGAGGGTTATTTGCTTTTCATTTCTTATTCCGCTTGCGGGGACACTGCCCTCTGCACGTGCTCTGGCCCTTTACATTTCATATTTGGGCCTACTTGAGGGGTTACATCTATCGGGTTGTCGGGGAACCACAGTTTGCTGAACTTGACCGTTTAAGGTCATCGACTGTCCTAATCAGTCGAGAGACGAAGAGCAAAGATTGCAATCGACAGTGTACTAAAGACATTGAACTCATTTTGAGAAGGTTCACTTTGAAAAATGTGCAAATGTGTGTATCTCATAATGACCATAGAGATCCATATGAAAGTAAAGTAGACACGTCCAAGCCTCTGGTGGAACAAAGTCTTAACCGAATCTTAATGATAACCCATTCTATCATGCAACTAGACCTAGACAGGGGTTACATGGCAGTCACCAGATAGTTGGATTTTGTGTTTTTCTAATTTTTGTGATTTTCATTAAAGTATGTACATATTTACAAATATTTTTGATGCTTTTTTGGATATTCATTTTTTTTGGATTTTGAAATTTTTGATTTTTTTGTATTTTTATGGGTAGAACTTCTTCAGATAGACTCCATTCCAAGGGTGAGGCAATTCTTCTCTATTTTCATTGACTAAGCGATAGGCATTCCCTAAATATGTCTCCTTAATTACAAATGGACCCTCCCAATTTTCTTACAATTTGCTCCCGGGACCAGAAGCTTTAATCATTTTTCTCTTTAAAACCATCTCCCCGATCCTCAAATTTTCTTTCAAGAACTTTCTTTGCATAGAATCTTGCAATTCTATTTTTGTAAACTTGTGCATGGTCTGCCGCCATTAACCTTCTCTCATCTAATAGTTCCAGTTGGGTTAGCATGGCTTCACGACGCTCAACGTTGCTGATTTCTTGATCCAACTACACTCCTAGTGAAGGAAGGAGGATCTCGTATGGGAGTACCGCATCCGTCCCGAACGTCAATGCATATGGTGTTTGTCCCGTGGGTGTTTTGACAGAGGTACGATATGCCCAAAGAGCCTCAACCAAGCGATCAATCCAGTCTGAATAGTTATAAGATTTACAAGTTCTTTTGATAATTCGGATGAGAGTTTTATGATTGCTTCTGCTTGTCCATTTCCTTGTGGGTAGTATGATGAATAATGATGCAAATTGATACCATACTTACTGCACATGTTGTGGAGCTCCTGAGAGACAAATTATGGTCCATTGTCGGTGACGAAATCACGTGGTGTCCCGAACCTGGCGAGAATGTTTTGCTTGATGAATTTCACCACCGTGGATGCCTTGATTTTTGCGAATGCTTTAACTTCAGCCCATTTTGTGAAATATTCAGTGGTTGTTAAGATGAAATATTTCCTTTTTACTTCTCCTAATCGATCTTCTAAAGGTCCTATAATATTGAATGCCCACATGGCGAATGGCCACAGGGAAACGATGGGATGGAGGAAGGATGAAGGTGCATGGATTTTGTCAGCATGTAGCTGACATTTTAGGCACCTTCAAACAAACAAAGTACAGTCTGCCTCCATTGAAGGCCAGTAGTAGGATTTGAGAGGTTTTTGAGCTAAAGCGCGGCCATTTACATGACCCCCGCATTCGCTAGAATAACCAAATTTAAGGATATGGGGAATTTCAGCATCATCAAGACACCGAAGGAGTATTCTAGTGAAGGACCTTCTATAGACTAACCTGCCTAGAATGATGTAGCTGGGATGCTTGGGGGGATGGCCTTACGGTCTGAAGCCGTAGTGTAGGCTGGGAAAGTTCCATCTCGGAGGAAATTCAGGATGTCGAAAAACCAATGATTCCCATCGTCCCAGTTAGGAGTGAGTTCCTCAGCAACAACAAAGATATGCGCAGATGGGAGAAGAAATTGTTGGAACCATGGGTCCCGAAAAGAGGGGGAATCTTGCTTCTGTACAGTGATGGTTTCTGAATTTCTAGTGAGGGAAATTTCTAGGGCTGAGGAGAAGGAAGCTAAGGCATCAACTAGGATATTCTATGATCTAGGGATATGAACATAAGAGATCTTCCTAAACTGCCTAGTCAAAGAACTCACTAGTTCTTAATATGGCTTCAACTTAGGACCCGAGTTTGGTATTTTCCCACGGTTTGGCGAAGGACTAACTGTGAGTCTCCAATAATTCTCAATTGTCTGACCTTAAGAACCAACGCCAATTTTAAGCCACTTAGGAGAGCCTCATATTCGGCAACATTGTTTGTCGCCAGGAAAGATAATTGGCAAGTATGCGAGATACTTATCCCTTCCGGAGATACGAGAACCGCTCCTACCCCACTGTCTTGAGAGTTAAGTGCCCCATCGAAGTGGAGGATCCATGATGGACTATCATCTATCATCAGATTCAACTCCATAATTTAGGCAATGGGTGGTGAGCTAGGTGCTCAGCAATTGCTTGCCCCTTGACAGCCTTTTGATTCAAGTAGGTGATATCAAATTGGTTCAAAAAGGTCTGCCATCGCACCAGCCTATCCGTTACAACTGGCCGTGCTAGCAAATATTTTATTAGGTCCATTCTAGCTAGAAGTTTGACCTCGTGGGCAAGGAAATAGTGCTTCAATTTATACACTACTCAGACGATAGCTGCACATGTTTTTTCTATAGCAGTATAACGTCTTTCAGCATCATTAAACAACTTGGAAAGATAATATACTGCTCTTTCTCTCTTCTCGTCGTCTAGTTGGACTAATACTGCTCCAACTGATTCCTCAGTGGTGGAGACATAAAGCAGTAAAGGCCGCCCCGGGATGGGAGCCACAAGAACTGGTGGGTTGAGGAGGTAACTCTTCAAGTCATCGAAGGCTTTTTAACACTTATCACTCCAAACGTACTTTGCTCCTCCTTTCAATAAATCATAAAAGGGTTTATATCTCATAGAATGTTGAGATATGAACCATCTAATGAACTGTAGATGGCCAATGAGTCCCCTTATGTCCCTGACATTCCTAGGAGGAGGCATTTCCATTATTGCCTTCACCTTGTCTGGGTCTACCTCAATCTTTTGCTTGCTTACCATGAATCCTAGCAACTTCCCCGAGGAGATACCGAATACACACTTCTTTGGGTTCATTTTTAGTTGGTGCTCTCTTGACCTCTGCATTACAACTCTAAGAATTTGAACATGCTCTCTCCTTATCTTGGACTTCACTAGGATGTCATCTACATAAACCACCATGTCAGTGTGAATCATGTCATGAAAGATTGCCATCATCGCCCTTTGATAAGTGGCTCTAGCATTCTTAAGCCCAAACGGCATGACCATGTAGCAATAGGTTCCCCACGGGGTTATGAAGGATGTTTTCTCTTGATCTTCTTTAGCCAATCGGATTTGATTATATCCTGAAAAACCATCCATAAAGGACAACATTTTATATCCAGCAGTGTTATCGACCAGCAAGTCTATGTGAGGAAGTGAGAAATCATCCTTCGAACAAGTCTGATTGAGGTTACGAAAATCTATGCAAACCCTAATGTGAATGCTCAAATCATATGTGTGATTATCATGAATTTCAGGTTGTTTATATGATGAATAAAACTATTAAAAATTAAGTGAAACATGATCACCAGAAACTGTAAAGTTTCGAAGAGAAAAAAAAGATTGCCTTACCTTTCTAACTTGGGAGATGTTGAGTCCTTGATTCCCTCTCTTTGGCCAGCCAAAGAAAAGGAGCCCTTTTTACTTTTATTCTTGCTTTGGTAGATTTGTAGTTTGTCTTTTGTTTGCTTCTTTTTTATCTCCTTCTTTTGATCTTTGATTCCCTTGCAAGAAAGATTAAATGAAGAAGAAGCTTTCTATTAGAACTAAAGAAGTGGTAGTATCTACTCTATCAAAGATTCTAAACATGCAACTCAATCAAGATCACTCACTTGCTTTGTGTTCTTTAAACCCCTATGCATGTAGGATTGAAAGAAAGATGAATCTATGTGTAAGTTAGAACATGGAGTGACGAACATGTGATGAGGAACATGATTATGATAATAAAAACAGTGATTAACTATACCTAAACCATGAAAAACTATAAAGGAACTAAGAAATTGAGTGGTTGATGGCCCCTTGAAGCCTTGGGTCTTCTTTAATCTTCAATGAAGGAAGAGGATGAAGAAGATTTGATGTCCACGTTTTTCCTCTTGAGTTCTCCAGAAAAACCTTGAAGAAGAGTTCCAATCCTTCAATTCCCAAGCTTCAACAACCCTTGACCAATAGCTATATGATGGGTATATATAATTTTAGGTCTTAGGGCTTGTTTTAGACTCTCACGCGCCTCCGCAGCCGCCTTTGAATCAACATGAAGAGTGTGAGACTCTTACAACCATGGAAACAAGATAACCTCGGCCAGATCATCATGTTAGCTAAATCGCGTCGGCGCGACAAGACGTCTTTTAGCTAAATAAGGCAATAAAAATTCGTAAAAGGGAAACTGAAACGCATAAGGAAACCTAACTCGCATTGTGCATAAGCGACGTGCTTTAGATAATTAGGAAACTAACTCGAATTAGAAATCGTAAATTTAGATGGATTCTGACTTAAATGGCATCATCAAAAGGCGACGCTATTCAGTTAAATCATCCTAAATTTAATAATTTTAATTATGAATTGATTTATGCTAGAAATCTAAATGGCGTCGTGCATGGGCAATGTGATTTATTAAATTCCGAGAAAAAATAAAAAAAAATTAATTAATGATTACAAATCAGACCATTTCGGGGCATTATCAATATGATATGAAATTTACTCAATATGAGGTCAAAATTAGCGTGTCTACAGCTGCCGCACCTTGGCATTGACTTTGCAAGGAAGTGAAATGTACTGAAAAGGTGATGTCAAGGTGTGATGAGACACGCTCTCAACATCATATAATGAGAATCTTTCTCAAAATGATCAATGAAGTAACTCAATAGATCAATGGGATCACTCATGTCTGGATGAAAGAGACAAGGAAATAAAATAAGGACGATCAATCTCCACGATTGGAAAGTACTCTAGGTCACAAACCCTGCAAGTTTCATTTTGGAAAGCGGTTACCAGCCAATGTGGACGTACTACAACCATGATGGACCTTAAAAGGAAATAAGAAATATTTGAAATAAAGAATCTAAGGAAGGATAGAATTCCAAAGATATCTTCAAGAAAACCTCAAAGATAATTGAGAGATCAATTCAGAGTGGAATATTTCATGTCACGTTGAGATTTATTTGATCGATGGTCTGAAATTTAATCAAGAATTAATTTTTATCACAATTATTTTAAAGTCCTACAAGATGTATGCTGGGCTAAAAGGAAAATATAAAATAGAATAAAATTTAAATTAATCAAGGATTATATTGTTAAACTGTCATTGATGAGTCAAAATACCAATTTTGTAATTCAGTACTAAGCCGAAGCTCGTTTGTCCACGCACTATTTCACAAAAGTGGAATCATCGTCCCCATTAATTAACAATCTAATGGCTTATCCGTGCGATTGAGAATTCTCTGGAATTAGTACTGTTTTTGTTAAAAGAGAACTCAAATTCCAGTTTCATCAAAATCACAAGGTCCTTGATATAATCTAATTGATATTTATCATATAATAATGCTAATACAAATCAATTATATGAAAGAATACAAGGATACAGATAACTGTCTTTTTAGTCATGGTTGGGACTTAGTAAAATTCCTACAGTGGAACCTTAATTGAAATTCCAGCTTTCATTTTCTTTCCTCGAATTTCCTGCACTTAAATTTCATCAGTAACTTCATGCAAATAATCAATAAATATTAAATATCAGTAATTATGGAATTTCGAGTAAATGACAGAGAAAACATGAAATCGCGTCTTGATTTACAGACGTCATTCAAATGATGTCGGTGCGCCCAGACGCCTTTTAATCCAGAGAAGTAGTTTCCCTATTTCCAACCCGAACTCCAATTTCCTTCAATGTACATCCCTCTTCCAACTCGGAAAGGACTCCTCTATCTCGCAAAACACTTATATAAGCTTTCCTCTCTTCATATCAAAGCATTACAATAAGTAATAAAGAGAAAAAAGCCAAGGAATCCTCTCTAAAGCTCAAGAACAATCAAGAAATCAAAGGGAAACTCTCAAATCAACTCTAAGAAGGATAGATTTTTGAAGCAAAAGGATGAGGAAGATGATTGAGAAATTTTCTGAGGTGAAGTATCATTTAAGCGGGCGAGATCCTAACTTACAAGTAAACTAATCTTTACTCTAATCGCTCCTTCTTCTATATTCTTCAATTCTCTTTTCATGTTTTCCAAATTCTCAATTCTTCAATAAGCAAGATAGAACTATTCCGATTTCTCTTCTTTATCTATCATCTAGGGATATCCTTTCTTCTCCGATCTAAGGCGATTTTCTTCACTTACTTGGGTCCAAAAGCTAGCCAACAAGATTAATCTCTCTATGGAATCTTATGTCTCTAAATGACATATCTAAGGATTGGTCATCCATGCCAAACATTACAAAAATTCAAGCATGGATTGGGCTGCAATGGATGCTTTGATCGAGCTGTGGCATCCACAAACTCATACATTTCTCTTTGCCATGTTCGAAGCCACCGTCCTCCTTGAAGAGGCCAGACTCTTATTGGGTTTTCCTAAGCTCAAGATCAACAATGATGAACCTGATTTGAGTGATATGATGTTCCTGAGGGAGAGAATCACGGGTCAACAATTGTTGAAAAAGATTATAAATAAGCCAAAGGAGATTCAAGGCTGTCTCACAAAGAAGGGAATCAATCTTGCTAAATTAGCTGAATGGACTCTGAAGAAGATCGAAGATCTCAAGGATAAAGATATAGAGAATGTGATGAAGGCGTTCACACATGCTTAGCTGGAGTTTTACTATTCCCTGCCCAAGACAATGTCCTAGAAGGTGATCAAATAATTGCAATTAATGGGATTTTCGAAGGAAAGCAAATCAGCGCAGCGGTTCTAGCCTACCTTTATAGTGGACTCTCTTTAGCTTATGTGGATAGAGTTCCACTTCTAGTTCAACCATAATGAAGAAAAGGTTCCAAGGATATCCCATATGTACCAACAAAGTCCGATCTTCCATATCTCCAATATTGTGAAGTTTAATGACAATATGACCAATCGAGTGCCCAACCTCAAGACTTGAGCTGATTGGCGCGCTTATTTCAAGACTATGCCCAGGACTAGATTCGAATCCATGCCACTTGCTCTCATAGAGAAGACGGTTCGAGTGCGCCGTGGTGCTAGCACATAGCTCCGACTGAACGGGCGACCGAGCTCGTTCTCTATAATCCATATCGCTGTCATCCTCAACTCAGCATGCCCCACTATGAATTTTCAGTAATATCTTCTCTTTCTCCAATCAAGAAGCATGCATTGGGAACTGACGAAGATTTTGAAGCGACTGAGCTCATAGCTACTCTTTGGAATATCGACTTCACCTGTTGTGTTAAACTTTCTTATGAAGCCAATAAAGAATTATGGAAATCATATGTAAAAGAGCTTATGAAGATTCGTCTTTGAAAGCTCTATCTTATCTTTCAACTTTATGTATTTTGATTTTATTTTCAATGAAGAATCCTTCCTTTATGTAGTAGAAATGTTTCCTTAATATTTTGCAATTTTTCGGCAATTTTTCCTTAAATAAAAGTATGATTTTTCCTCAAAACATGAACTTTCGAGTTTAGTTAATTCAAATCGCGTCGACTTAGAAAGACGCTATTCAATGTTAATCAATTTCCGAAATTCAAGATTAATTCCATAAAAGAACCCAAATAGCGTCTTGATTGGGCGACGCCTTTCAATTCTCTCTCCTATTTTTCCAGAGATTTCCTACAATTAATCCATTGAAACGCGTCTAGATGAGGGGACGCGTATAACTGATTCCCGTGGTATAGCACTGATCAGCAGTGACGGTTTACTCTGAATTCCCGTGGAGGACGCATATAAAAATTTTCAAAAATTCTTCTTGCCGCCTTAGTTTATGTGCCAGTAAATCGCGTTGCCTTTCCACGACGCCTTTCAAACTTTTCAAACAGTGGTTGCACGAGCCCGAGCCCTTCCTTCCTCATTCACCCATCCTCTTTCTCTCTCTTCCTGCAGCTCCCTCCTCTTTGGCGAAAACCGAGCTCTTCCGGCCGTCCCTCTCAACTCCGGCCATCCTCCGGCGAGCAGCGGCCCTCTCCGGCGATCATCTCCACAATCTGTCATCCTCTCTCTACCAACCCTCACTATCACCCTCTCTCTTAAACTCGAGCTCCATCTCCTCCAATCTTCTCTCCCTCTTACCCACCATGGAGTCCGGTGGGAGCTCGAGTGGCCACAGGAAGTATAGGCAGCTTGCCCCCCTCGCGGCAAGGGCGGAGGTGCTCGAAGAAGCTCCTCCCGTGGCAATCGTTCTAACGAAGGCGGCGGCATTTTTGGACGCCGAAGAAGCTCCACCTGCGGCGGAAGGTAAGGAAGAAGCGACAGAGGCCGGCCCTCCTGAGGTAAGCTCCTCGATTGGAGGTACCTTGTTTGAAAAAAATGAGCAAGGAAGAGGAGTCCTGTAACGACCCGTCACCCTATAATCGGGGATCCGATTACTAAATGGGCATCGAATCATTAAAAAAGGGAGCGAAACCAGGATCTCGATAAGACTGAGAAATAAATGATAAACTAAGCTAAACATCCACATCACATCGAATTGTAAAAGAGGGGCAGAAATTAAAATTATTATAATTCAACTTGACTCAGCAATTAATTACATATTCTACAGAAAAGAAATAATTAAGCGTACAGGCCAGAAAAGAAAATAACAACTACATCGGGGCATACTCCGGAACAGTGGTTGCTGGCGCACAACCCAAGGCAACACTCTCCTCACTACGCCTGCCTAGAACCCTCACCTAAAAATAGCAGGGGGTGAGTCTCATCGAAAAAGACTCAGTAGGGATCATTCGATCCCCACCACCCACTCACACACCCACAAGTGCAATAACATAAATATCGGCAATTTAACTAGATAAAGTAGTAAACACAACTCCCATATTTCTTTATAAAATACATGCATTCATAACAGTAACATGCACTACTCTGAAACGATTCCACCACGGAGTCTACAACTAGCATCTCGGCTAAACACACAAATCACACGGCCGAACGCGGAAAACACCGACCCGTTGAGACCAAACAACAACCCCTCGGATAGCGCACTGGCTACTCCGGCCTGACCTGGCTCAAGGTGGTTCTACTTCCCCCAGCACGAGTGACACTCCGAATGTACCACTCCCACACCGGTACTAGCTATACCCCGAGATACACCAGGTGACCCTCTCTCTAGGCGTCACCCCACCACTCCCACACTGGCGCCGTGTCACTGCCACACCGACACAGGGTGCCTAAGCGCTAACAACTATCACTTTAGGCCTACGATCGCACAAAACGCAACACGGTGCGATCCAATCATGTAGAAATTATCGTCCTCGAGTATATTTTCAAACATGCATTTATCCAAACTATCTAACAATGTATACACATGTTAATTGCATGCTTTAATGAGATTCTGTCTTGAATCGCGTCGCCCAAGGCTGACGTCATTCAAGATCCCTAAACTGGTTCATGCGAAAACTAGCCTCGGAAGATGGCCTAAAATGTGTCGTGCAAGATAGTCATCTTTTAAAAGGCGTCGCTGTCTCTAGTCGCCTAATCACGACAGAAACAGAATTAGGCCTCGGGGTGATCTAAACTAAAACGCGTTGTGCACGGGGGTCGCCATTTGAATGGCGTCGCTGTCCCTGGACGCTATTCAATCCAGAGACAAAGTATGTTATCTGGGATAAATCGCGTCGTGGGTGTAAGCCACCTTTTAAATGGCGTCGCTGTCCCGAGATGCCATTTAACGCTCACAGACAGGTTCTCCCTCTACCTTCCCCCAATTCACAAAGTGGGATTTTCTTCCCCAAATGGCACAAAAACGCCATAAAATAGTGGAGTAGGAGGAGAACCAAAATACCCAATCAAAACCCACCAATCCTAATTTTGTGATATTAGCATTTTCATCCCGAAAATCTCTTAAACATGCTTGAAAGCGGGAAAACATGGTTTTAAACAAAATATCACGAGGATCATCACCCTACCGGTTACTCGAACTCCTCCTGTAACGACCAGCCATCCTATGACCGGAGACCCGATCACTAAATGGATGTCGGCCCATTAACTACGGGTTCACACCCGGACCTCACACAACACGTCTGGAGGAGTAAGCGTTAAACAAGGCTAAATATATCAATCTCACGGACTACAAAGATATAACAAGCGCGCAGGAAGGAAGATAACAATGTCCGTATACAGTCCAACAATAATTACATGGTCCAACAAATTAAATAAGTACAGGCAGAAGTAAAGTACAACAACATCGGGGCATACCCCGGAACTGAGACAGCTGGTGGTCCGCACACCAAGAAGACACCACACGCCGCCACACGCCGCAAGATCCACACCTGAAACCGCAGGGAGTGAGCCACACCAGAATTGGGCTCAGTAGGGATCATCCGATCCCCTGCCTCCCACTCACACACCCACAAATGCAACAATACAGATATATGGCAATTAAGTAAAGCAGTAAACATAGCACCCAAACCTGATATGAAACATACGCATAAGCAGTGTAGCAGGAACAGTTCTAAGTAACCCGAAGAACCCAACACGAAGTCACGTCTCACAGTCAAAGTCTACAAAGCGACTGAACCACACTGTCGACCGAAGTCAAACGTCGCCTCACAACACTACCACCACTACTCACGCCTGTCCGCCCCTACAGTGTTCCGAGGCACTGTAGGGTGAGGCAGTGAGTCAAACTAGGACTAGCTGAGACCAGTGTACCACCACGGCCCAGCTACGTGTGCACACAAGCAGTCTAGACTACTATCCTACCGACCGGATTGCCTCCACGCTAGGCCTCAGCGCTTCAGGAGGGCCCTGGGGACCGGTGAACCCCCGTCAAGCCGAAACTACAGGAACTACCCACAACCCTAACCTCCCGGGCTGCGTCAGGCCAAAGGGCTAAGGGTACCACTCGTAACCTTGATCAAAGGTCACATCAGGCCCAGTGGCTACAGGGTAAAACAACTCCAACAGTACCACAACCAGCTCCACAGCAAGAAACGCGCCGGAAGCTGCCACGACAAACAGGGAAAACCCTGACCCGCGGAGACCAAACAGCAACCCCTCGGATAGCACACCGGCTACTCCGGCCCGATGGGCTCAAGGTGGTCCTGCTTCCCTCAGCCAGAGGTAAAACACAACATGTACCCCTCCTCCCACCGGTACGGCACAATGCCTCACAGACACCATGACCCTGTCCCCATCGGTCCACGGTGACAAACGTAAACCACTGTTATTCCGGTTCCATGTTCGCATAAGCACATACACACATATAACATGATTCCATTCGCACGGTAAACCTTCGTCTCAGCGTACAACTTAAAGCATGCATTAGAACCATCCAGCCGGGAAACATATGTCAAAAACCAGGGTTTATGCAGTTCTGTCTTGAATCGCGTCGACCGAGGTCGACGCCATTCAAGTCCCTCAAACAGGTTCAAATAAAACAGATTATTCCTTAAAACGCGTCCACCTGGGAAGCCGCTATTTAAAACGCGTCCGAGCTCTTAGACGCCATTCATATCGAAATCCCAGATTTGCAGATCCTCACAGTCGGGGAATTTCCTGCCTAAATGGCGTCATGATGGCCCGACGTCCTTCTGAAAGGCGTCGTCCATTCATGACGTCGTTTAGCGTCAGATTCCCTGAACTAACAGAGACTCGGTGGAGCGATTTCTGCCTAAAAGGCGTCATGATGTCCCGACGTCCTTCTAAAAGGCATCGTCCATCCATGACGTCTTTTAGCGCCAGAAACGAAGTCCTGTCCTCAACCCGAGGGCACCCTTTCACCCCCAAAACACCCCAAAATCGCCCAAGAGGGGGGAAAACGAAGTAGGAAAACAAATCACCATTTGAAGCCCATAATTCTTCATGCTTAGAAACCCCATTAAACCCCCTAAACATGCTCAATCTACCCCAAATACAACATGCTCCGCCATGGAAAACACAAGCAATACATTCACAATCCATGCAAGGCTCGTCCCCCTACCAGTTCTTGAACTCCACCAAGCTCCGTGCCGCCGACCCACCGCACCGTAGACCGCCGCCGGTACCCTCGAGGACGCCGCCACTCCGCCGGGACGTCGGCCGCCGTCCGGAGAATGGAACGCCGCGAAGGAAGTGGTGGAGGTAGAGGTGAGAGGTAACGAGGTGTTGGAGTGGTGGAAGAGGAAGAAGAGGAAGGGAAGGGGAAAAGAGAGTCGGAGAGGGCGGAGAGGGCGAGGAGAGAGAGGGTGGAGGCGAAAATGAGGGAAAGAAGGGGAGGCTTGCGGGTCAATCTGAATCTGGATAAAACGCGTCGATCGACACAGACGCCAATCAGTCTGACAGGACGGCCGTACTGACAGCGCTCTGAAACGCGTCGCTCACCACGGACGCCGTTCAGATGACAGGACAGGCTGTACTGACAACGCTCTGGCGCCGCACACTGACACCACAGGGGTCGCAGTCTGAATCGCGTCGTCCATCGTGGACGCCGTTCAGACGACGAGACAGGGGCCATACTCTCGCGGCCCGAAACCCGCCCACGTGGCGCACACGTGGCACAACAACAAGCAGACTTAAATGGCGTCCACACAACCGGACGCCTTTTGAAAGGCGTCGAGCAGTGCAGACGTCATTTAGTCAAAACTCTCAAGACCCCTCAGGGTCGAAACCAGGGGATCCGGCCCGAACCCGTCCCGAATACTGAACCTGAAACCTCAGTCCTTACATTCTCCCCCCCTTAAAAGAATTTCGTCCTCGAAATTAGCAATCGCTCACGATATACTCGGCTAACCATCACATGCCGATACATCGATTACAACAATCATTCTTACTAATCACACACACACTGGGCTCCACATAACTAGCCAATCAAATTCATACCAAGCTAATCAAGATTCTCAATTATGATGAAAGCTGGAAGATCGGAATAACCATACATTAGCAAGGCACATATTACAAAATTGATTCTCCACCAAACCCAAGTACATAAAAGTGCCACAAGAGTTCACAATCATCTCTGAATAAGACAAGATAAAAGTGCTTATCTAGCATAGCCTCTTGGATCTCCACAAAGAGACGCAACTCCACTCACGCCTCGAACACCTACTGACCACTCGGCTCCTGACCTGCCTTATTCTTCTGGGGACAGTTCCTCGCGAGATGTCCCTTCCTACCACAGCCAAAACAGCTACCAGTGATCAAAGGACATATCCGATTACCATGAAACCTGCCACAACGGGGACAACGATCCGCAGTGTCCCGCCTCACTTCCTGTTGCCAGCTGACCTCCGTCTGCATCTGCTGAACCGAACCATCTTCATCCTCGTCACAAGGTACCTCTTGGAACTCGAGCTCAAAGGAACTCGAACCACCTGACGAAGAGACCGCTGATCTATCCCTACTTTGCTGCTTCCCTTGTGCTGAATGCTCCGACTCCTTTGCCGTGTGTTGGAACTGCATCTCCATCGCTGCCGCGCACCGAACTGCTGATGCCAGATCCTTTCAACAATGGCCTGCCACGAACTCCCTCAGATCATGCCGAAGTCCATCCACAAATTTCTCCGTCCTACGGTCCCCCTGTTCAGATATGTGAGGAGCAAATCTTCCCAGAGCTACAAATTTCATCTGATATTCTAGAACTGTCATACCATCCTGTACCAATTCCATAAACTCCCTTTCCTTGGCCCTCCGAACGTGCCTCGGAAAGTACTGTCCACTAAACTCTCTTACAAAGCCTTCCCAAGGAATCTCTCTCAAGGACCTATCTGGAAACATCAACCCCTTGATGGTAACCCACCAATCATAAGCATCGTCCTTCAGCAAGTAGGTTGCCAACAAGGTCTTGTCACTTTCAGCACATTCAAGAACATCAAATGCCTTCTCCACTTCCTTAATCCAATGAGCTGCCGTATCTGGAACAGGTTGACCCATGAAAGAAGGGGGCTTCAACTTCAAGAACCGCTCCATCACCATGGATTGGCCACCTCGGGAATTGGACCCCTCACTTCCATCTCCCTGCTGGTGTCTAGACATAGCCCCAATCATAGCTTCCATGAAACGATCCACATTATGTCCTTCTGCCCTCGAACTACCATCATCTGCTCTCGAACCATGAGCCAACGAAACTCTCCTCTTCGGTGCCATCACTACCCCACAAACACGAAAATCGAACCAAAACACGTCAAAACCTACCAATCTACACCAGCAGCCATCGCCTGTACAGACTCGTACTTATTGTCGGACTATAATATCTAACCCAGTTTACCACATACTCGACCAGACTGAGCTCTGATACCATCTGTAACGACCCGCCATCCTATGACCGGAGACCCGATCACTAAATGGATGTCGGCCCATTAACTACGGGTTCACACTCGGATCTCACACAACACGTCTAGAGGAGTAAGTGTTAAACAAGGCTAAATATATCAATCTCACAGACTACAAAGATATAACAAGCGCGCAGGAAGGAAGATAACAATGTCCGTATACAGTCCAACAATAATTACATGGTCCAACAAATTAAATAAGTACAGGCAGAAGTAAAGTACAACAACATCGGGGCATACCCCGGAACTGAGACAGCTGCTGGTCCGCACACCAAGAAGACACCACACGCCGCCACACGCCGCGAGATCCACACCTGAAACCGCAGGGAGTGAGCCACACTAGAATTGGGCTCAGTAGGGATCATCCGATCCCCTGCCTCCCACTCACACACCCACAAATGCAACAATACAGATATATGGCAATTAAGTAAAGCAGTAAACATAGCACCCAAACCTGATATGTAACATACACATAAGCAGTGTAGCAGGAACAGTTCTAAGTAACCCGAAGAACCCAACACGAAGTCACGTCTCACAGTCAAAGTCCACAAAGCGACTGAACCACACTGTCGACCGAAGTCAAACGTCGCCTCACAACACTACCACCACTACTCACGCCTGTCCGCCCCTACAGTGTTCCGGGGCACTGTAGGGTGAGGCAGTGAGTCAAACTAGGACTAGCTGGGACCAGTGTACCACCACGGCCCAGCTACGTGTGCACACAAGCAGTCTAGACTACTGTCCTACCGACCGGATTGCCTCCACGCTAGGCCTCAGCGCTTCAGGAGGGCCCTGGGGACCGGCGAACCCCCGTCAAGCGGAAGCTACAGGAACTACCCACAACCCTAACCTCCCGGGCTGCGTCAGGCCAAAGGGCTAAGGGTACCACTCGTAACCTTGATCAAAGGTCACATCAGGCCCAGTGCTACAGGGTAAAACAACTCCAACAATACCACAACCAGCTCCACAGCAAGAAACGCGCCGGAAGCTGCCACGACAAACAGGGAAAACCCCGACCCGCTGAGACCAAACAGCAACCCCTCGGATAGCACACCAGCTACTCCGGCCCGACGGGCTCAAGGTGGTCCTGCTTCCCTCAGCCAGAGGTAAAACACAACATGTACCCCTCCTCCCACCGGTACGGCACAATGCCTCACAGACACCATGTGTAAGGACTGAGATTTCGGGTTCTGTATTCGCGTCGGGTTCGGGCCGGATCCCCTGGTTTGGACCCTAGAGGGGGTCTTGAGAATTCTGACTGAATGACGTCTGCACTGCTCGACGCCTTTCAAAAGGCGTCAGGGTGTGTGGACGCCATTTAGGTCTGCTTGCTGTTGTGCCACGTGTGCGCCACGTGGGCGGGTTTCGGGCCGCGAGAGTACGGCCCCTATCACTTCGTCTGAACGGCGTCCAGGTAGGTCGACGCGATTCAGACTGCGACCCAGCGGTGTCAGTATGCGGCGCCAGAGCGTTGTCAGTACGGCCTGTCCTGTGGTCTGAATGGCGTCCGCGGAGAGTGACGCGTTGCAGACCGCTGTCAGTACGGCCCGTCCTGTCAGACTGATTGGCGTCTGCCTCGATCGGCGCGTTTTACCTAGATTATGTTTAACCCTGCGAGCCTCCCCTTCATTCCCTCATTTTCGCCTTCTCACTCTCTCTCTTCGCCCTCTCCGCTCCCTCCGCCCTCCTTCCTCTTCCATCACTCCATAGCCTCCGTACCTCTCACCTCTACTTCCACCACCTCCTTCGCGGCGTTCCATTCTCCGGACGGCGGCCGACGTCCCGGCGGAGTGGCGGCGTCCTCGAGGGTACCGGCGGCGGTCTGTGGTGTGGCGGGTCGGCGGGGAGGAGCTTGGAGGAGTTCAAGAACCGGTAGGGGGACGAACCTTGCATGTGTTGCTCGCGTTTTCCTTGGCGTGACATGACGTGTTTGGGCTAGATTGAGCATGTTTAGGGGGGTTTCCTTGTGGGAATGGCGGTGCTTCTGATCGTGGATTCGTAGCATGCTTGTGTTGGTTGAATTCCTCTCCCTCCCCTTCTTGTTTTGGGGTTTTTCGGGGTGTTTGGGGTTAAAGGAGAAATCCTCGGTTCGAACCAGGGAACCAGGTTTCTGGCGCTAAACGGCGTCGTGCCTGGTCGACGCCTTTTAGAAGGACGTCAGGGCAGTACGACGCCTTTTAGGGGCAGAAACCTCCCTGTTCGAGGTTTCACAAATAGGGGTTCTGGCGCTAAATGACGTCATAGATGGACGACGCCTTTTCGAAAGGACGTCGGGCCATCATGACGCCATTTAGGCAGGAAATCACCCCGAGTGAGGGTATGTAAATCTGGAATTTCGATGTGAATGGCGTCGACCTTGGTCGACGCGATTCAAGACAGAACTGTCTAAGTGCTGGTTTTAACATGTGTTTCACTGTTGGGCGGCTCAAATGCATGGTTTACGTGGTACACTGAGACTGAGGACTTCTATGTGAGTGGAATTACATCATGTTATGTGTGTGTGTGTGTGCTTCTACAACTGTGGGTCGGAATGACTGTGGTTTACGTTTTTCACCATGGACCGATGGGGACAGGGTCATGGTGTCTGTGTGGCATTGTGCCGTACCGGTGGGAGAAGGGGTACATGTTGTGGTTTACCTTTGGCTGAGGGAAGCAGGACCACCTTGAGCCCGTCGGGCCGGAGTAGCTGGTGCGCTATCCGAGGGGTTGCTGCTTGGCCTCAGCGGGTCGGGTTTCCCTGTTTGTCGTGGCAGCTTCCGGCGCGTTTCTTGCTGTGGAGCTAGTTGTGGAGTTGTTTTACCCCTGTAGCCACTGGGCCTGATGTGACCTTTGATCAAGGTTACGAGTGGTACCCTTAGCCCTTTGGCCTGACGCAGCCCGGGAGGTTAGGGTTGTGGGTAGTTCCTGTAGCTTCGGCTTGACAGGGGTTCGCCGGTCCCCAGGGCCCTCCTGAAGCGCTGAGGCCTAGCGTGGAGGCAATCCGGACGGTAGGACAGTAGTCTAGACTGCTTGTGTGCACACGTAGCTGACAGTGGCGGTACACTGGTTCCAGCTAGTCCTAGTTTGGCTCACTGGCTCACCCTACAGTGCCCCGGAACACTGTGGGGGTGGACAGGCGTAAGCAGTGGTGGTAGTGTTGGGAGGCGACGTTTGACTTCGGTCGACAGTGTGGTTCAGTCGCTTTGTGGACTTTGGCTGTGAGACGTGACTCTGTGTTGGGTTCTTCGGGTTGCTTAGAACTGTTCTTGTTACACTGCTTATCGTACGTTTCTTATCAGATTTAGGTGTTGTGTTTACTGCTTTACTTAATTTCCATATATCTGTGTTGTTACACTTGTGGGTGTGTGAGTGGGAGGCAGGGGATCGGATGATCCCTACTGAGCCCAATTCTGGTGTGGCTCACTCCCTGCGGTTTCAGGTGTGGACTTCGCGGCGTGTGGTGGCGTGTGGTGCCTTCTTGGTGTGCGGACCAGCAGCTGTCTCAGTTCCGGGGTATGCCCCGATGTTGTTGTACTTTCCTTCTGCCTGTACTAAATTAATTTGTTGGACCATGTAATTATTGTTGGACTGTATACGGACATTGTTATTTTCCTTCCTGCGCACTTGCTTACCTTTGTAGTCTGTGTGATTGTTATATTTAGCCTTGTTTAGCACTTACTCCTCCAGATGTGTTGTGTGAGATCCGGGTGTGAACCCGTAGTTAATGGGCCGACATCCATTTAGTGATCGGGTCTCCGGTCATAGGATGGCAGGTCGTTACAGTTGGTATCAGAGCTCAGTCTGGTCGAGTATGTGGCAAACTGGGTTAGATATTATAGTCCAACAATAAGTACGAGTCTGTACAGGCGATGGCTACTGGTGTAGATTGGTAGGTTTTGACGTGTTTTGGTTCGATTTGCATGTTGTGGGGTAGTGATGGCGCCGAAGAGTAGAGTTCCGTTGGCTCGTGGTTCGAGAGCAGATGGTGGTGGTTCAAGAACAGAAGGACATGATGTGGATCGATTCATGGAAGCTATGATTGGGGCTATGTCTAGATACCAGCAGGGAGATGGAAGTGAGGGGTCCAATTCCCGAGGTGGCCAATCCATGGTGATGGAGCGGTTCTTGAAGTTGAAGCCCCCTTCTTTCATGGGTCAACCTGTTCCAGATGCGGCAGCCCAGTGGATTAAGGAAGTGGAGAAGACGTTTGATGTTCTAGAATGTGCCGAGAGTGACAAGACCTTGTTGGCAACCTACTTGCTGAAGGGCGATGCTTATGATTGGTGGATTACCATCAAGGGGTTGTTGTTTCCAGATAGGTCTTTGAGAGAGATTCCTTGGGAAGGCTTTGTGAGAGAGTTTAGTGGACAGTACTTTCCGAGGCATGTTCGTAGGGCCAAGGAAAGGGAGTTTATGGAATTGGTACAGGATGGTATGTCAGTTCTAGAATATCAGATGAAATTTGTAGCTCTGGGAAGATTTGCTCCACACATAGCTGAGCGTGAGGATCTTAGGACGGAGAAATTCGTGGATGGGCTCCGGCATGATTTGAGGGAGTTTGTGGCAGCCCATTGTTGTAAGGACCTGGCGTCAGCAGTTCGGTGCGCGGCAGCGGTGGAGATGCAGTTCCAACACTCAGCGAAGGAATCGGAGCATTCAGCACAGGGGAAGCAGCATAGCAGGGATAGATCAGCGGTCTTTTCGTCAGGTGGTTCGAGTTCATTCGAGGTCGAGTTCCAGGAGGTACCTTGTGATGAGGATGAGGATGGTTCGGTTCAGCAGATGGAGAAAGAGGTCAGCTGGCAGCAAGAGGCAAGGCGGGACGCTGCAGATCGTTGTCCCCGTTGTAGCAGGTTTCATGGCGACAGGATATGTCCCTTGATCACTGGTAGCTGTTTCGGCTGTGGTAGGAAGGGACATCTCGCGAGGAATTGTCCCCAGAAGAATAAGGCAAGTCAGGAGCCGAGTGGTCGGTAGGTGTTCGAGACGTGAGTGGAGTTGCGTCTCTTTGTGGTGGTCCGAGAGGCTGTGCTAGATGAGCACTTTTATCTTGTCTTGTTCAGAGGTGGTTGTGAACTCTTGTGGCACTTGTATGTTTTTGGGTTTGGTGGAGAATCGGTTTCGTAATTTGTGCCTTGCTAGAGTGTGGTTGTTTTGATCTATCAGCTCTTGTCAGAATTGAGAATCTTCGTTAGCTTGGCATGAATTTGTTTGGCTAATTATGTGGAGCCTTGTGTGTGCGATTGGTGAGATGATTGTCGTAATCGGTGTGTGACGGCATGTGATGGTTAGCCGAGTTTAGCGTTGGGCGGTTGCTAATTTCGAGGACGAAATTCTTTTAAGGGGGGGAGAATGTAAGGACTGAGATTTCGGGTTCTGTATTCGGGTCGGGTTCAGGCCGGATCCCCTGGTTTGGACCCTGGAGGGGGTCTTGAGAATTCTGACTGAATGACGTCTGCACTGCTCGACGCCTTTCAAAAGGCGTCAGGGTGTGTGGACGCCATTTAGGTCTGCTTGCTGTTGTGCCACGTGTGCACCACGTGGGCGGGTTTCGGGCCGCGAGAGTACGGCCCCTGTCACTTCGTCTGAACGGCGTCCAGCTAGGTCGACGCGATTCAGACTGCGACCCTGCGGTGTCAGTATGCGGCGCCGGAGCGTTGTCAGTACGGCCTGTCCTGTGGTCTGAACGGCGTCCGCGGAGAGTGACGCGTTTCAGACCGCTGTCAGTACGGCCCGTCCTGTCAGACTAATTGGCGTCTGCCTCGATCGACGCGTTTTACCTAGATTATGTTTGACCCCGCGAGCCTCCCCTTCATTCCCTCATTTTCGCCTTCTCACTCTCTCTCTTCGCCCTCTCCGCTCTCTCCGCCCTCCTTCCTCTTCCATCACTCCATAGCCTCCTTACCTCTCACCTCTACTTCCACCACCTCCTTCGCGGCGTGCCATTCTCCGGACGGCGGCCGACGTCCCGGCGGAGTGGCGGCGTCCTCGAGGGTACCGGTGGCGGTCTGCGGTGCGGCGGGTCGGCGGCGAGGAGCTTGGAGGAGTTCAAGAACCGGTAGGGGGACGAACCTTGCATGTGTTGCTCGCGTTTTCCTTGGCGTGACATGACGTGTTTGGGCTAGATTGAGCATGTTTAGGGGGGTTTCCTTGTGGGAATGGCGGTGCTTGTGATCGTGGATTCGTAGCATGCTTGTGTTGGTTGAATTCCTCTCCCTCCCCTTCTTGTTTTGGGATTTTTCGGGGTGTTTGGGGTTAAGGGAGAAACCCTCGGTTCGAACCAGGGAACCAGGTTTCTGGCGCTAAACGGCGTCGTACCTGGTCGACGCCTTTTAGAAGGACGTCAGGGCAGTACGACGCCTTTTAGGGGCAGAAACCTCCCTGTTCGAGGTTTCACAAATAGGGGTTCTGGCGCTAAATGACGTCATAGATGGACGACGCCTTTTCGAAAGGACGTCGGGCCATCATGACGCCATTTAGGCAGGAAATCACCCCGAGTGAGGGTATGTAAATCTGGAATTTCGATGTGAATGGCGTCCCGAGTGAGGGTATGTAAATCTGGAATTTCGATGTGAATGGCGTCGACCTCGGTCGACGCGATTCAAGACAGAACTGTCTAAGTGCTGGTTTTAACATGTGTTTCACTGTTGGGCGGCTCAAATGCATGCTTTACGTGGTACACTGAGACTGAGGACTTCTATGTGAGTGGAATTACATCATGTTATGTGTGTGTGTGTGTGCTTCTACAACTGTGGGTCGGAATGACTGTGGTTTACGTTTGTCACCATGGACCGATGGGGACAGGGTCATGGTGTCTGTGTGGCATTGTGCCGTACCGGTGGGAGAAGGGGTACATGTTGTGGTTTACCTTTGGCTGAGGGAAGCAGGACCACCTTGAGTCCGTCGGGCCGGAGTAGCTGGTGCGCTATCCGAGGGGTTGCTGCTTGGCCTCAGCGGGTCGGGTTTCCCTGTTTGTCGTGGCAGCTTCCGGCGCGTTTCTTGCTGTGGGGCTGGTTGTGGAGTTGTTTTACCCCTGTAGCCACTGGGCCTGATGTGACCTTTGATCAAGGTTACGAGTGGTACCCTTAGCCCTTTGGCCTGACGCAGCCCGGGAGGTTAGGGTTGTGGGTAGTTCCTGTAGCTTCGGCTTGACAAGGGTTCGCCAGTCCCCAGGGCCCTCCTGAAGCGCTGAGGCCTAGCGTGGAGGCAATCCGGACGGTAGGACATTAGTCTAGACTGCTTGTGTGCGCACGTAGCTGACAGTGGCGGTACACTGGTTCCAGCTAGTCCTAGTTTGGCTCACTGCCTCACCCTACAGTGCCCCGGAACACTGTGGGGGTGGACAGGCGTGAGCAGTGGTGGTAGTGTTGGGAGGCGACGTTTGACTTCGGTCGACAGTGTGGTTCAGTCGCTTTGTGGACTTTGGCTGTGAGACGTGACTCTGTGTTGGGTTCTTTGGGTTGCTTAGAACTGTTCTTGTTACACTGCTTATCGTACGTTTCTTATCAGATTTTGGTGTTGTGTTTACTGCTTTACTTAATTTCCATATATCTGTGTTGTTACACTTGTGGGTGTGTGAGTGGGAGGCAGGGGATCGGATGATCCCTACTGAGCCCAATTATGGTGTGGCTCACTCCCTGCGGTTTCAGGTGTGGACTTCGCGGCGTGTGGTGGCATGTGGTGCCTTCTTGGTGTGCGGACCAGCAGCTGTCTCAGTTCCGGGGTATGTCCCGATGTTGTTGTACTTTCCTTCTGCCTGAACTAAATTAATTTGTTGGACCATGTAATTATTGTTGGACTGTATACGGACATTGTTATTTTCCTTCCTGCGCACTTGCTTACCTTTGTAGTCCGTGTGATTGTTATATTTAGCCTTGTTTAGCACTTACTCCTCCAGATGTGTTGTGTGAGATTCGGGTGTGAACCCGTAGTTAATGGGCCGACATCCATTTAGTGATCGGGTCTCTGGTCATAGGATGGCGGGTTGTTACACCATGACGCTGTCCTGATCGGTCCATGGTGACAAACATAAACCACAGTTATTCCGGTTCCATGTTCGCATAAGCACATACACACATATAACATGATTCCATTCGCACGGTAAACCTTCGTCTCAGCGTACAACTTAAAGCATGCATTAGAACCATCCAGCCGGGAAACATATGTCAAAAACCAGGGTTTATGCAGTTCTGTCTTGAATCGCGTCGACCGAGGTCGACGCCATTCAAGCCCCTCAAACAGGTTCAAATAAAACAGATTATTCCTTAAAACGCGTCCACCTGGGAAGCCACTATTTAAAACGCGTCCGAGCTCTCAGACGCCATTCATACCGAAATCCCATATTTGCAGATCCTCACAGTCGGAGAATTTCCTGCCTAAATGGCGTCATGATGGCCCGACGTCCTTCTGAAAGGCGTCGTCCATTCATGACGTCATTTAGCGTCAGATTCCCTGAACTGACAGAGACTCGGTGCAGCGATTTCTGCCTAAAAGGCGTCATGATGTCCCGACGTCCTTCTAAAAGGCGTCGTCCATCCATGACGTCTTTTAGCGCCAGAAACGAAGTCCTGTCCTCAGCCCGAGGGCACCCTTTCACCCCCAAAACACCCCAAAATCGCCCAAGAGGGGGGAAAACGAAGTAGGAAAACGAATCACCATTTGAAGCCCATAATTCTTCATGCTTAGAAACCCCATTAAACCCCCTAAACATGCTCAATCTACCCCAAATACAACATGCTCCGCCATGGAAAACACAAGCAATACATTCACAATCCATGCAAGGCTTGTCCCCCTACCAGTTCTTGAACTCCACCAAGCTCCGTGCCGCCGACCCACCGCACCGCAGACCGCCGCCGGTACCCTCGAGGACGCCGCCACTCCGCCGGGACGTCGGCCGCCGTCCGGAGAATGGAACGCCGCGAAGGAAGTGGTGGAGGTAGAGGTGAGAGGTAACGAGGTGTTGGAGTGGTGGAAGAGGAAGAAGAGGAAGGGAAGGGGAAAAGAGAGTCGGAGAGGGCGGAGAGGGCGAGGAGAGAGAGGGTGGAGGCGAAAATGAGGGAAAGAAGGGGAGGCTTGCGGGTCAATCTGAATCTGGCTAAAACGCGTCGATCAACACAGACGCCAATCTGTCTGACAGGACGGCCGTACTGACAGCGCTCTGAAACGCGTCGCTCACCACGGACGCCGTTTAGACGACAGGACATGCTGTACTGACAACGCTCTGGCGCCGCACACTGACACCACAGGGGTCGCAGTCTGAATCGCGTCGTCCATCGTGGACGCCGTTCAGACGACGAGACAGGGGCCGTACTCTCGCGGCCTGAAATCCGCCCACGTGGCACAACAACAAGCAGACTTAAATGGCGTCCACACAACCTGACTCCTTTTGAAAGGCGTCGAGCAGTGCAGACGTCATTCAGTCAAAACTCTCAAGACCCCTCAGGGTCGAAACCAGGGGATCCGGCCCGAACCCGACGCGAATACTGAACCCGAAACCTTAGTCCTTACACCTCCGAGCTCCAAGCCGCCAAACTGCCACGCCACGAGCCGCCGCCGGCACTGCCGCGTGCGCCGTTACTCCACCAGGAAGTCAGCCGCCGTCCGGAGAGAAATGCGCTACGGAGGAAATTGTGGTGGTAGTGGTGGAAGTTAGGAGGTTGATGGAGTGGAGGGAGAGGAGGAATGGGGAGAGGAAAGGAAGGAGAAGGAG
Organism: Zantedeschia hybrid cultivar; assembly: GCA_030544215.1. Classification (NCBI taxonomy): domain Eukaryota; kingdom Viridiplantae; phylum Streptophyta; class Magnoliopsida; order Alismatales; family Araceae; genus Zantedeschia; species Zantedeschia hybrid cultivar. Next base: position 44,118,472 of record JARZZO010000008.1, read on the forward strand.
AAGGGGGGATCCGGATGGATTAGAGGGGAGAGGGAGGAGAGAGAGAGAAATGGAGAGAATGAGAGAAATGAGGGAAGGGTTCGCAGGGTCAAACCGAAACTAACTAAAACGCGTCGTCTAAGGTCGACGCCAATCAGACGACAAGACGGGTCGTACGCTGACATACCAGGATTGTAGTCTGAATGGCGTCGTCCATTCAAGATGCCATTCAGACGATAAGACCGGACCCGTACTCCCGTAGCCCAAACCGAGGGATCCGACCCTGAAACTGACCCGATAACCGGATCCGAAACCTCAATCCTTAAATTCTCCCCCCTTAAAAGAATTTCGTCTCTGAAATTGCTGCTATAAAATAATAAGATTGCACAAGTAAAAAGGAGAACTTATGGAAAAGGGTAGGGAAACTGTTCCAGCATCTCATCCTCGCGCCTCCGGAGCGATGCTGCCAAATCACCTTAACTAGAGGAACAACCTTGTTCCGAAGGACCTGCTCTCTGCGATCCTCAATACGCACTGGAAATTTTGGAAAGGACAAATCCTCAGCGACCTCCAACTCCGAAAAGCCCAAGACATGAGATGGGTCCTAAACATACTTCCTCAGCAAAAAAACATGGAACACATCGTGCACTCCTGCAAGACTGGGCAGCAAGGCTAGCTGATACGCCGTTTCCCCAATGCGAGCAAGAATGGGAAAAGGCCCAACATATCGCGGACTCAGCTTACCTCGCTTCCTAAATCTCATCACACCCATGGAGGGTGAGACTCGGAGAAACACATGGTCCCCAACCTCAAACTCAAGCGGTCTCCTACGGATATCTGTATAACTCTTCTGCCTGCTCTGAGCTGTAGTCAACCTCTGCTGCACTACTCTAGCAACCTCAGCACACTGTTGTACCAACTTTGGCCCTGCTATCTGCCTCTCGCCAATCTCAGACCAATTCGTAGGAGATCGACATGGCCGCCCGTACAATGCCTCATATGGCGCCATGCCGATACTAGAATGATAACTGTTGTTGTAAGCAAATTCTACTGTAGACAAATATTACTCCCAAGAACCTCCCCAGTCTAGGCAACATGCCCTGAGCATATCCTCTAGTGTCTGAATGGTCCTCTCCGACTGCCCATTAGTCTCGGGATGGTAAGCCGAGCTGAAGGCTAACTGCATACCCAAGGCCTTCTGAAAACTCTTCCAGAACTTAGAAGTAAATCTCGGATCCCGGTCCGACACAATGGACAAGGGCACCCCATGCTCAGAGATGATCTGGTCCACAAATAACTTAGCCAACTTACCGACTGACCAGTCCTTCCTAATAGCTAGAAAGTGTGCAGACTTGGTCAATCGATCAACAATGACCCAGATTGCATCTCTTCTGCCGGGTGACATGGGTAATCCCATCACAAAGTCCATGGTCACATGTTCCCATTTCCATTCTGGAATCGGTAACGGCTGCAACAACCCTCCTGGTCTCTGGTGTTCTGCCTTAACCTGCTGACAAGTTAGGCACCTTGCCACATAATCAGCCACGTCCTTCTTCATACCAAGCCACCAAAAGTGACTCATCAAACAATGATACATCTTAGTCGTTCTAGGATGCACTGCATATTTAGAACGGTGCGCCTCATCCAGGACACTCCTGCGCACCTCTTCCTGAGCTGGAACATAGAGTCTGCCTCTAAATCTGACCGTGCCATCATCCCACAACTCTACCTCTGAAATCTGGAGAATCTGCGGTAGCTCTGCATCTGCCCTCTAAGCCTCGATTACTGTATGGTACACTGTTGACCTCACAGTCAAGCTGGCCAACACGGCTCTATCAACCTTTCACAGAATCCTAAAGGAAGATTCCACAACCTGCTCATATAACCTCTATTCTTGAACCATAAGATATGATATGACTGTCTTCCAACTCAAGGCGTCTGCCACCATGTTTGCCTCCCCCGGATGATAGGAAAGGTCGAAATCATAATCCTTGATAAACTCCATCCACCGGTGCTGCCTCAAGTTCAAATCCTTCTGCGTGAATACATACTTCAGGCTCTTGTGATCGGTAAAAACCTGAAACTTCTCTCCATATAAATAGTGCCGCCAGATCTTCAGTGCAAATACTACACTGCCAACTCTAAGTCATGAGTGGGATAGTTCTCCTCACGCTTCTTCATCTGCCTAGAAGCATAGGCCACAACCTTACTATGCTGCATCAGAACCGCACCCAAACCTCGACGAGATGCATCCAAGTAAACCACAAATCCACTGGAACCTGATGGAAGCACCAGAACTAGAGCCGAAGTGAGACGAATCTTCAACTCAATGAAGCTCCGCTCACACTCCTCGGTCCACACGAAACGAACTCCCTTACGAGTCAACCTCGACAAGGGGGTAGCTATCGAAGAAAAATCCTGGATGAACCGTCTGTAATACCCTGCTAATCCTAGGAAGCTCCTGATCTCAGTTACTGTTGTCGATCTGTCCCAATCCATCACTGCCTCAATCTTGGCTGGATCCACTGCAATGCCATCTCTAGAAATGACATGTCTCAGGAAATGCACCTTATCTAGCCAGAATTCACACTTGCTAAACTTGGCATAGAGTTGGTGCTCTCTCAGAACCTATAACACCACCTGAAGATGTGTGGCATCTCTTCCTTAGAAGAAGAATATACCAAAATATCATCTACAAATACCACCACAAACTGATCCAGGTAGGCCCTGAAGACCCGATTCATCAAATCCATAAAAGTTGCCGGAGCATTGGTCAAGCCAAAAGGCATAACCAAAAACTCATAATGTCTGTACCGAGTCCTAAAAGCCGTCTTACTCACATGTGCCTCTCGTATCCTCATCTGATAATACCCTTACCTTAAGTCAATCTTTGAAAACACCTTTGCAGACTGCAACTGATCCATCAGATCATCGATCCTCGGAAGTGGGTACTTGTTCTTTATTGTTACCTGGTTCAGCTGTCTATAATCAATGCACAGCCTCAAGAACCATCCTTCTTCCTAACAAATAAAACTGGAGTACCCCACGGAGAAGTACTGGGACGGATAAAACCCTTATCCAGCAGTTCCTGCAACTGCGCTTTCAACTCAGCGAGTTTGGCTGGAGCCATCTGATACGGGGCCTTAGACAAGGGCGCCGTACCTGGTGCAAGCTCAATAGTGAACTCAACCTCCCGTTGAGGAAGAAGGCCAGGCAACTCTTCTGGAAACACATCAACAAAGTCACAAACTACAGGCACCTCCCAAGGACTGGAACCACTACTAACTCCAGCTATAACAACAGAGGCAAGGAAAGCCTCACAGCCACCAACAAGCAACCTCTGGGCCTTAAAAGCATAAATAAGAATACCACGAGAAGAGAGCCTAATACCTTGGAAGTAGAAGGTCAGGATGCCCAGAATAGAGAAACTCACCCTCTTCCTGTGGCAGTCCACCTCGGCATAATAAGCCTCCAACCAGTCCATGCCCAAGATGACATCAAAGTTGCGAATGGCAAGCACAACTAACTGGGCAGGTAACTGATGACCCTCAATGGTCAAGGAAACCTCACTCAAGCGGTTATAAGTCAACATGAAATCCTCAGAAGGAGCCTCAACCATCAATCCATCAGATAACTCATCAACGGGTGCAGAAAGAATATCTACGAACTGCTCAGAAATAAAAGAATGCGAAGCACCCGAATCAATCAACACATGTGCAGAGTTCCCAAGGACAGAAAGTGTACCTTCTACCAAGTTGGACGCACGAGCCTCCTTCCTGGTGATAGCTAGAACACTCCCTTGGGTCCTCGGCTTCTTCTGATCACTTGGTCCCTACCCCTAACCATGCCCCTGCGGGCAATACCTCGTCAAATGGCCCTGTTGGCCACAAGTGTAACACCTCCCAGAAAATGCAGGACACTGAGTCCCGCCGTGAGTACCACCGCAATGACGACAAGCTGCCAGAAGTCTCTGAGCTGTCTCCTGCTGAGCATTGGATACCGACTGACTCTGCTGGCTCTGCTTGGGTCTGCTACTACCGTTGCTGCCACTGCTAACGCCACCGCCTCGAAAGAACCTCCTGAATCTAGAGTCGAGTGAAGACGATCCTGATCCGGACGCAGGTGTTGCTGCTGCTGCTGTCTTTCCCTCACCATAAGCTGGCCCCTGAGTAGTCAGTCCCCTCTCCCGAGCCGACTGATCATATTGTGCCTCTACTGCCGCGGCATACTTAACCGCCGATGCCAAGTCCGTACAACAGTGGGACGCCACAAAACTCCTCAAATTGGACCTTAGTCCATCCACAAACCTCTCAGTCTGACGCTCTTCGTCTCCTGAAATAAAGGGCACAAACCTCCCAAGCGAAACAAACTTCATCTGGTATTCAAGCACTGTCATGCTTCTTTGGGTCAATTCCATAAATTCCCTCTCCTTAGCCTTCTGGACATGCCTAGGGAAGTATTGTGCATTGAATTCCTTCACAAATGTCTCCCATGGAATCTCCCTGAGATTCCTATCCGCATAAGACAAGCTCTTCAAAGTGGTCCACCAGTCGTAGGCATCATCCTTCAACATGAAGGTAGCCAACGGAGTCCTCTTAACTGCCGCACAATCCATGAATCAAAAGTCTTCTCCAACTCCTTCAACCAATGAATGGCCTCATCAGGGTTGGGACGAACGGTAAAATGAGGCGGCTTTAGTTTTAGGAATCTCTCCATAGTAGCTGAAGGCCCTCCCTGAGTACTAGAACTCTCACTAGGGTCTCGAGTCTGATATCTAGTCATCGTGTCCATCATAGCCTCCATAAAATGCTCCATATTCGGCCTACCGGCCTCAGATCCACTAGGAACATCACCCCGCTCCCTAATAATTGGCATTCTCTTCCTAGGATCCATCTAATCGCCTACAATCACAAAAATCAAAAAATTCTAATTAGAATCCCAAAACTTACACTATCGCGGTGCCTGTACGGGATAATGTAATTATTTGCCGAAATTACAATATTTAACCTAGTTACTCATCTATTTAACGACCCGTCACCCTATAACCGGGGATCCGATTACTAAATGGGCATCGAATCATTAAAAATGGGAGCCAAACCAAGATCTCGATAAGTCTGGGAAATAAATGATAAACTAAGCTAAACATCCACATCACATCGAATTGTAAAGGAAGAGCAGAAATTAAAAATTATTACAATTCGACTTGACTCAGCAATTAATTACATATTCCACAGAAAAGAAATAATTAAGTGTACAGGCCAGAAAAGAAAATAACAACTACATCGGGACATACCCCGGAACAGTGGCTGCTAGCGCGCAACCCAAGGCAACACTCTCCTCGCTACGCCTGCCTGGAACCCTCACCTGAAAACCGCAGGGGTGAGTCTCATCGAAAAAGACTCAGTAGGGATCCTTCGATCCCCACCACTCACTCACACACCCACAAGTGCAATAATACAAATATAAGCAATTTAACTAGATAAAGCAGTAAACACAACTCCCAGATTTCTATATAAAACACATGCATTCATAACAGTAACATGCACGACTCTGAAATGACTCCACCACGGAGTCTACAACTAGCGTCTCGGCTAAACACACAAATCACACGGCCGAACGCAAAAAACACCGACCCGCTGAGACCAAACAGCAACCCCTCGGATAGCACACTGGCTACTCCGGCCTGACCTGGCTCAAAGTGGTTATGCTTCCCCCAGCACAAGTGACACTCTGAATGTACCACTCCTACACCGGTACTAGCTATACCCCGAGGTACACCAGGTGACCCTCTCTCTAGGCGTTACCCCACCACTCCCACACCGGCGTCGTGTCACTCCCACACTGACACAGGGTGCCTAAGCGCTAACAACTGTCACTCTAGGCCCACGATCGCACAAAACGCAACACAGTGCGATCCGATCACGTAGAAATCATCGTCCTCGAGTATATTTTCAAACATGCATTTATCCAAACTATCTAACAATGTATACACATGTTAATTGCATGCTTTAATGAGATTTTGTCTTGAATCGCGTCGCCTGGCCTCGAAAGATGGCATAAAACGCGTCGTGCAAGATAGTCATCTTTAAAAAGGCATCGCTGTCCCTAGTCGCCTAATCACGACAGAAACATAATTAGGCCTCGGGGTGATCCGAACTAAAACGCATCGTGCACGGGGGTCGCCGTTTGAATGGCGTCGCTGTCCCTGGACGCTATTCAATCTAGAGACAGAGTCTGTTATCTGGGATAAATCGCGTTGTGAGTGGAAGCTGACTTTTAAATGGCGTCTCTGTCCCCAGATGCCATTTAACCCTCACAGACAGGTTCTCCCTCCGCCTCCCCCCAATTCACAAAGTGGGATTTTCTCCCCCAAATGGCACAAAAACGCCATAAAATAGAGGAGTAGGAGGAGAACCCAAATACCCAATAAAAACCCACTAATCCTAATTTTGTGATATTAGCATTTTCACCCCGAAAATCCCCTAAACATGCTTAAAAGCGGGAAAATGTGATTTTAAACAAAACATTGCGAGGATCGTCACCCTACCAGTTACTCGAACTCCTCCGAGCTTCAAGCCGCCGAACCGCCACGCCACGAGCCGCCGTCGGTACCGCTGTGGACGTTGTTACTCCACCGGGACGTCGGCCGCTGTCCGGAGAGAAATGCGCTGCGGAGGAAATGGTGGTGGTAGTGGTGGAAGTTAGGAGGTTGATGGAGTGGAGGGAGAGGAGGAAAGGAAGGAGAAGGGGAAGGGGGGGACCATATGGATCGGAGGGGAGAGGGAGGAGAGAGAGAGAGAAATGGAGAGAATGAGTGAAAGGAGGGAGGGTTCGCGGGGTCAAACCGAAACTAACTAAAATGCGTCGTCCAAGGTCGACGCCAATCAGATGACAAGACGGGTCGTACGTTGACATACCAAGGTCGTAGTCTGAATGGTGTCATCCATTCAAGACGCCGTTCAGACGATAAGACTGGGGACATACTCTCGCGGCCCAAAACCAGCCCACATGGTGCCCACGTGGCACAACCTAAAACGTGTCTACCTTACTGGACGTCGTTTGAACCGCGTCGAGCAAGCTCGACGCGAAAAAGAACATAAGCCCCAGCCCCACAAGGGCCCAAACTGAGGGATTCGACCCCGAAACTGACCCCATAACCGGATCCGAAACCTCAATCCTTACAAGTCCACAGATCTTCGGATCTGTGGATGAATGGCGTCGAGACCAGGTAACGCCTTTCAAAGGGCGTCGACCTGGTCCGACGCCATTCAAAAAGGTAGAGAGGGCATTAGGATTAGTAGACCTTAAACGGCATCCGGATGAGTCCAGGGAGGCTTTCAAAGATAGATTATCTAGATCAGCTTTTGAGGTGTATTGCAGTGATGAGAGTTAGGAGGAAGAGGTAAATAGACAGCTCAGAGTCTTTCTAGTTCTTCATGAGTATGCTTGGGGTGAGGCCCTGCTGGCCCATCTCTTTGCTGATCTTTCCGCGGTCACGCTAGACCGTGAGACTACCATCAGTGGTTTTTCGCCGTTTCTCCTGGTACAAACATTTTAGTTATTATTTCTGTAAATGCATGCTTATGAAATGATGTTTTTTTTTTTAAAACCTATATATGCATGTATGCAGGTATGGAGTTACTTTTACTTCCCTTTCGGCCATGCAAAGGCCATAAGACCCGATGTCGTCCTGTTGGCCTGCCGTTGGCAGCCGATCATGGACACCGCTCTGCAGCACCATCAATTGATGGCCATCTGCCGTCAATTCCTTGATTATCCAGAACTTCTGGTAAATATAATTTTCTTACTTATTTGATTTTATTAAATGCAGTCTTTCACAAATTAATTGAAATTTATTATTATGAATGTATCTAACCTATATGCATGCAGGTGATTTGGCGCCTGTATCTAGGCATGGGAGAGGCAGGCCAGCCCTGGATGATGGCCGGTCGAGGGAGGTATGGACGCCAGGTGTGGGTCCACTGCCTTAATGAGGTCAAGCTGCTCCGCCTACAACTGGTCATGCGCACCTTGGGTTTCCACCAGGAGTGGGTGGATGAAGAGGTCTCAGAGGGGATTAGACGGACAGTGCGGAGGAAGCAAGCCCGCACCGACTGGCGTGTCAAATTCCGCGACTAGTATGACGACTGGCACCGCGGGGGCGTCCTGGTACAGTCAAATGCAGAGCGAGGCCTACCTCCAACAGTACCGGGCGCATTATGTTGACCAGCTGCGACTTCTCCATCCTCTCAATGTAAGTATGCTTTCATACGTCTTTCATTTTAATTATTATCTTCATTTAGATTTGTGAATGAATGAATGTCATGTATGGATACGCAGAATGCGCGCGATGCCACAATCATTACTCTCCGGGCGCGACTCAATGATGCGGAGGCCTAGCTCGAGCAAGTACAGAAAGAGCTTTTCGATCTGGTATGTATGAATGAATTATGCATATTCATTTTATTAATTAAGCAGTTCTAACGTTCAACCACTGATAGTTATTCTCTTGGTACAGCGAGCCATTTACACCTAGGCGGCTCCTCCTTCTGCCTCCGCTAGAGATTCATCATCTAGCACTGCTGCTCACAAGGTCCTTGTGACCGACTTGCGAGGCCAACTAACTCAAGCAATCCGACGGGCAGTCCAGGCTAAGGAGGATCGTATTGCCGAAGTAATTCTTCATTCTTGGCTTCTTCCTTTATTACATTTATTCGGCGAGCTTCATTCCTAACTTGGATAACAATGTCTTTCTTTCTACAGGTTGATGCTCTTCATGTAGCTCTTTGTCAGGCTGAAGTAGAGTTGGAACATGCTCAAGGGATGGCTACCCAGGCACAGGCAGACGCCGCTCGCATCCGAGCGTTGGAGGAGCAGTTGTCCTGGCTTTCCAGCGATGATCTCCCTCGCGAGCTCACATGACTCTAGGTTCGGCTGGAAGTTCTGACTGAAGAGAGGGATCGAGACCAGGCTCGGAGGGAGAATCTTCAGGGCCGACTCTCAGTGGCGGAGTACGAGCACCAGAGCATTGAGGCGCGTTATCAACGTGCTCAACAGAGGGCGCTGGATCGGGGCCAGACAAGCACATTTACCGCAAGTATTGCTATATCTTCTGGCCAGGCAGGGCTGAGTATCATGGGACCGCCACCACCGCCAGCACGGGACCTGATGTCCAGGACGAGGCGTAGAGTCAACTGGATGAGGGTGCATGGGAGAGCCAGCCCTGATGGCTGCGCTTATGTATCTTCTTCTTTTTGTGAGTCCCGATAGTGACGGACTCTTATATGTGCATGAAACTCCTTTAATGAAAGAAACTCCTCACTTTTGCATTTGTGTTCTATGTGCTTCGTGTCATTTGTATCATGTCCTGTTCATCACTTAACAAATAGATTAAGTATCTATTCAGGGTTAGCCCCTTCCCCAATTAGGTAATCGACTACTTGATCCTATCCTTGGTAGAAGGGTCAAGGGACGAAGCCTTTATTAATGAAGGCAAATAATAATTGAAAAAGGAAATGGAATTGTAAAATACAACATACAAGCATGCAGATGCTCACTAAAAATAAAAGGAATGCAACACACAAGATGTGACAAGCGGATGCTAATTGAAATATTTTTGTTTTGCAATTGCAATTTTCGGAATATCCAATTTTTTTGTAATTTTGTCATATTCAATTTTTTTGTAATTTTGAAATATTCAATCTTTCTTTTTTTGTGACTTTGAAATATTCAATTTTTTTATGTTTTTTTGAAATATTCAAAATTTTTTTTTGTAGTTTTGAAATATTCAATTTTTGTGATTTTCAAATATTCAATTTTTTGTAATTTTCAAGTATTCAATAAACTAAGGACCAGCATGGTACATGGATCAAAAGAGTTTACTTATTCGTCGTCTTAATTCCCTAATTATTCTTTCATAACCTAATACAAACTCATCGTGCTTGAATTATGTTTATCAACGTGATCCCATTCGATGGTCCAACCCTTAGTCAACCTAGGTCATTCCTCAAGTTTGGAGTATGCCCCTTTAGAAGAAAATGAAGAATTGATCTAGAAAGCCCTCGAGAGGGTTCCGGAGTGTTAGTATTAGATGGTCTCAAAGCCAATCCGATACTATGTACTTATTCAGATTATTAATAAATGGCAATAATTCATTGTGTGTAATTAATTATATCTGTGTTTATCGTATCACGATGAAGTCCATGAACATGTGCAACAGTCTTCGGATTATGATGAGATCATAATTACGGGACCGAAGACTTATAAACACATGTTCTTAATTGTTCCTAGTCATAGGATATTTGAGATAGGACATCGAACATCCGGATAGACTAGTATAGGTTACTTCAGCTCATATGATGAGGGTGACTGATCCCATAAATCACTTGTGTGGAGACACTATGCTGAACCTATAGGTGCTCATTGGTGAATGAGTTCACTGAACTGATCCGACTATGAATCGTTAGACGGTAATCACCTCACTGTTAACCAGCTCGATTCATTTTTCACGGTTGCGTGGATGATCCTTGGACCTGAGACTCCAAAGATATCTTGTTGGTAGGTTTTTGAGCTTTGACCTTGATGAACGAATCCCTAACCATGGGTTATCAATAAGTCAAGATATCGGGTTCAGAGAAATGCCCTCGAAGGTAATTGTGTGTTCAATACGGGATCATCCGCTCTCGGTTGTTTGAGAGAGAATGTTCCGGGAATGATGCGCTTAAAGTCCCTGGCCAGGGCGAACTCTATAATCGATAAGGAGTTATCGGATTCATATTAGCGGCATCTGATTCAAATGAATCGACCAAATAGGGTTTAACAGTAAACCATGCCCTAGGTCGATTCGGGAACATTGCACGGATGAAGGATTATATCCGCGCGCTAACCGATGACAGAAAGGTTCCAATAGAGGGTTGCGATAACCCCAGTGGCATCCAGGATCACGCGATGTTGCTTGGCATCCAACATGATCGGCAGTCCGTCCGAATTTATTGTGGGACATTAAATTCGGCTGATTAATTGAATATAAGGATATTAATTGATTCAGTGGGTCAATAAAGGGTTACTGGACTTAATGAGCTATTAACTGGACTGGTATTTGGGCCTAGAGGGTCACACACAAATGATTTTCAAGTCGATGGATAATCTGACAGGATTTCGGATAAGTCTAGGTTTTTATGAAAAATCGCAAACAGACTTCTTATAAAAGAACAGATTCTACGTCCGGGGCCAGCAACCCTGACCTAGCCGTCATTCGTTCTTCCCCACTTTCTCTCTCTTCTGGGCGTGCAGTTTCCAACTGCTCCACCTTCCGTTCGACGGGGATTCCGAATCCACATGTCGCAGCGGATTACGCGCAGTCAGACAGGATCTTCGAACGCCGCAGTGAGCGAGGAAGCGAGGACGATCCATCGCGAGGAGAACCGCGTGGATACCGCTAGAGGTCGGGCATCTGCGCGACTTGCGGCATCGCTCAGACGGAATCGAAAAACGGACGCGGATTCAAATCTGCGCAAAGTAAATTCGATTTACACCGGTTTAATTTTAACGACCGAAACGGGACAGATCCGATCCCGAAAATTTTATTTCGCTGCATTTTAAGATCGGATCCCGACACAGCGATCCCAACAGTGGTATCAAAGCCAGGTTCCACTGTGTTTTCTCTGTTTCGATCTCTTTTTGATAATTTTGTAATTAATTCCATGCATGTAATGCGTTCATGAGATGAACACAACAAGTTTAAGACAAACTGTAAGTATTAAAATTTTACTTTTCTGCAATTTTCGTGTGTTCTTCGTCGGACGAAGAACTACTCGTATCGGATTGTTCACGGGCATCCCAAACGTTGGGAAGGGCTCGATGGAGCATGGGATTCCTCCCATGGGGTCGTGGATCGAGGTTCTGATCTTGTATCATGACCGGGAGGATCAATAACCCCTAGATTTAGTTTTATTTTTCAAAAATATGGGGTTCCTAATTTTTTTGCAGAAAACGGATTTTGGGGGGGGGGGGGTTTGGAAGGTAACCGCCGGCAACCAGGGGTTGCCGGCGCCGTCGCCGGTGCCCCTGGGTGTTGGCGGCTGACCTCCGGCCGGGGCCCTGCCGGCCGGCACCTGCGGGGCAGGTTGCCGGCGGCAGGGAGCCGCCGCCCCCCACCCTGCGCGCAGCTAGGGTTTCCTAGCTGCGCTCGGGTGGGGGGGGCGGGCCCGACGGGCTTGGCCGGGCCCCCGGGTCCGAGCCAGTCGGCCCTGGACCCGGACCAGGTCCGCACCCTTGTGGGCGGACCTGGGTCCGAGCCAGGGACCGCCTGGGCTCGGCCCAGGTCCGGTCCAATCCATTGGACTGCTGCCTCTTTTCCCCCTTTATTTTTCTTTGTTTTTAATCCTTATTTAATCTGTTTTTGTTCCAAATTAAAAACATAATTTAATTTTTATTTGTAATGAGATTTTACAATAAGATTGAGCTCTATTTTAAATTTTATGGTCTAATAATTAGATTAATATGGATTAAAGTGGTAATTAACAAGTTGTTGTTGATTCAATCTAATTGTTAGATTAAAGGACATAATTGGGGAATAAATTTAATTGTTAAATTTATCATTTAATGCCAGTTAATCTTATCTGCATGGAATGTTACAATCTTGTCAAATTAGAGTTTATGTGCATTTATTGATGTGTATTTATTTGCTTGTTTAAATTGGATTTAAATTGGCATGCTTAAACTTATTGAAAATTTTTCGAAAATTCTAAATCCAATTTTTGATTGGTCCCTGGTTTTATGAAACCAAAATTAATATTATTTTCAAAAATTTTATTTAGCCATTTGATGCGTAATTCATGTGTGGTTTGTTTAATAAAACACATGGTGGTCATAGACGAGCATTAATTGTGGATATGGAATGTGATTGTGTGGTTTATTGTGTATTAATAAATAGAGGTCTGCGAACCTCTCCCTCTCATATTCCATTGTACTTCTACGTTCCTCCTCGATGTAATCGCCATAAGGCTTCCTCATTTAAATTATCATGTAATTGAGAATTATGATGTAATTTGATCGAGGCGGGTGTGCACGGAGCGAGGATGATCCACAACTGCCGACCAGATGAAAATGAAGGAGTTCATTGAATCCATGGGTTTGCAGACTCATGATATAAGATGTTATATTGTGTATATGTGTGCGTTTGACTGTCTGGCTCAAGTCAAACCGCAGTGCCGTCCATGACCACACTAATGACATGTATGTGATGCGTGTGTTTTATATTTGCTAGGTCATTAATATTTATAAATATATTCGATATATTTAATACTATCACCTAGGATGAGACCAAATTAAATAAGTAAAACCTTCGTAACAAACTCTAAGCCGCAGCGCGAGTAATTGAGAATGTACCGCGTGGCTCTCCATCAATATGATTAATAAAACTTAACTCGGTGGTGGCAGATACTATGTGTTTACCCGAGGTTTGCCATTAACTGATGAGAGAACTATGGATCATGGCATTAGATGCCTTTGGATAAGAGTAGAGGAATGATATAGTCATCCACGTGTTTACCCGGGAACTATATTTCTACTTTACTCTGTCACGTATTGATGGTAAAGCTTAGACCGGGGGATAATGGTCTACTGTGTTTACCCGGGACTATTAAACTTGGGAGCTGAAGTATGATCGGATATTGCAAGGAGTTGCAATTATCATGAGATGATTGCTCTGAGATAGCGGTATGATACTACGTGTTTACCCGAGGTCATACTGTGATGCTTGGAGATTCTGATCCCCACTAGGAGACAATCGGCGTCTTCCGTTCTGTATATCTGAAGGTTATACAGTCCGTCGAAAATTAGTGGGAGTAAAACTAGATAATAAAAGACCATATCTTGTTTTAGTTAATCTGAATATTTGCTAATTATCAATTGATTATCTCCTGTAGGCGAGAATGTCGCACCATAACCCGTTGCGAGGCATACTTGATGCCAACCGTTTGACAGGCACCAATTACTCAGACTGGCTCAGAAACCTGAAGATAATCCTCAGGTCTGAGCAGATTGCCTACGTCTTGGATAATGAACCTCCTGCTGAACCAGCATTAGATGCTCCATAGGAGGAAATGATAGCGTATGAAAAATGGAAGGAGGATTCCACCATGGCCCAATGTTACATGTTAGCCTCTATGAGCAATGAGTTGCAGAGGCAACATGAAGAGATGGATGCTAGATCCATCATGCTCCATTTGAAGGAGCTATTTGGTGAGCAGAGCAGAATCGAACGATATGAGATATCGAAGAATATGTTCAAGGCTCAGATGGCAGAGGGAACTTCAGTACAGAATCACGTGTTGAAGATGATTGAGTGGGTAGAGAGGCTGGATGCTCTTGGGATTACACTTCCCAAGGAGATGCACACAGACCTCGTGTTGTCTTCACTTCCACCGTCATATGCTCAGTTCATCGTTAATTTTAACATGAACAAGATCCAGGCCACCTTAGCTGAACTGCTGAACATATTAAAGACTGCTGAGGGGAACCTTGTGAAGGATAAACCCCAAGTCCTCATGGTTGGTAAGACCAACAGAAAAAGACTTGCAGTCCAAGCTTTTCGAAAGAATAAGAACAAGGTTCAGAGAAAGGCAAAGGTCACCAAGAAAGACAAGGGTAAAAGTGCTGAGAAAGGTGATTGCTTCTACTGTCACCAGAAAGGGCATTGGAAGAGGAATTGCAAAGAATACCTCAAGGACAAGGCTCAAGGAACTGTGAAGCAGCAGGACGCTTCAGGTATCTATATGATAGATGTAAACTTGTCAATAAGAGATTGTACATCATGGGTATTAGATACTGGATGTGTATCTCATATCTACAATTCTGTGCAAGCACTGACAAGAAGGCGTAAGCTGAGGACTGGCGAGGTGGAACTGAGGCTAGGTAACGGCGCAAGAGTTGCGGCGATCGCTGTGGGGACAATGAAGCTCAGGCTACCATCTGGAGACACATTTTTATTAGATGAATGTTATTATGTACCTAGTATAATAAGGAACATCATTTCTATTTCATGTTTAGATAGAATTGGATACAATTTACATTTTGGGAACAATAGTTGTTCAATTTATTTTAGAAATAAATTAATAGCTTCTGCTATTTTATCTAATGGCTTGTATCTATTGAATGTGTCTCATGATAATTTACATATCGGTTCTTCACTTAAAGATGTAGGCTAGGCTAGGACACATTGGTGAAAACATACTCCAAAGGATGCATAAAGATGGATATTTGGATCCATTTGATTATGAATCATATGCAACCTGTGAGTCATGTTTAATGGGTAAAATGGCCAAGTCTCCATTTAGTGGAACTGGAGAATGAGCCAAAGGCATATTAGAACTCATACATTCAGATGTATGTGGTCCTATGTCAACCCAAGCCATTGGTGGTTTCTCATACTTCATTACATTCACTGATGATTACTCAAGGTTTGGATATGTATACTTATTGAAGTATAAATCTGAAACCTTTGAGAAATTCAGAGAATTTAAGAATGAAGTAGAAAAACAAACAGGAAAGAGTATAAAAACCATCCGATCTGATCGGGGTGGTGAATACTTGAGTACTGAGTTCATTAAATACTTAAAGGATAATGGTATCCTTTCTCAGCTTACACCTCCTTATACACCTCAGATGAATGGTGTATCAGAAAGGAGAAATCGCACATTAATGGAAATGGTGCGATCTATGATGAGCATGTCCAAATTACCAGTGTCCTTATGGGGATATGCACTTAGCTCGGCTATGTATATCCTAAACAAAGTACCCAGCAAATCTGTTGACACCACTCCATATGAGATATGGAATGAAAGGAAACTAGACCTTAAACATGTTAAAGTCTGTGGATGTCTTGCTCATGTTAAAAAAAAACATGACGCAGATAAGCTGGAATCCAGAACTGACAAATGCAGATTTGTGGGATATCCAAAGGAAACTTATGGATATTACTTTTATCATCCTGGCGAACAAAAGGTGTTTGTGGCCAGGAGAGCTGTCTTTCTGGAAGAAGATTATATTCTCCAGAAGAACAGTGGGAGTAAAGTAACACTGGAAGAAATTCCAGACCCACAAACTAGCAATGGTTTATCAAATGAACCGTCAGTTTCTGAACCTGTTCAAAATGATACACAGGAACCTCGTAGGTCTGAAAGAGTACCTAAACCACCAGAAAAATATGTGGGACATATTAATTTGGATGGTTCAAGGATACTCTATAATGAGGATGATGATCCTAAGACTTACCAGGAGGCCATTGAAAGTCCAGAGGCCGGGAAATGGCGGGAAGCCATGAATTCTGAAATACAGTCCATGTACATCAACCAAGTTTGGAACTTGGTGGATTTACCTGATGGTATAGTACCTATCGGCTGCAAATGGATCTTTAAAAGAAAGATCGGTGCAGATGGACGTATTGAGACTTGTAAAGCAATATTAGTGGCAAAAGGCTATCGTCAAAGACAAGGTATTGACTATGACGAAACCTTTTCACCCGTTGCTATGATTAAGTCTATCAGAATTTTTCTCGCCATTGCTGCCTACCATGATTATGAGATCTGGCAGATGGATGTGAAAACTGCATTCCTCAATGGAAACCTTGAGGAGGAGGTGTATATGATACAACTAGAAGGATTCACATCCAAAGAATCTTCAGACATGGTATGCAAGTTGCAGAGGTCCATTTATGGATTGAAGCAAGCATCCCGAAGCTGGAACATAAGATTTGATGAGGCAATCAAATCTTATGGCTTCATTAAGAATGAAGATGAGCCCTGTGTATACAAGAAAAATAGTGGGAGCGCAATCACATTTCTGGTTCTTTACGTTGACGACATTCTACTCATTGGGAATGATGTAGGAATGATGTCTTCTGTAAAATTATGACTGTCAAAGAACTTCTCCATGAAGGATTTGGGAGAAGCATCTTACATATTGGGAATACGGATCTATAGAGATAGATCAAAGAAGATGCTAGCTTTAACCCAATCCATGTAGATAGAAACCATTATCAAAAGGTTTGGCATGGAAAATTCCAAGAGAGGTCTCATACCGATGAGACATGGAATTTCACTCTCTAAAGGTCAGTCTCCCAAGACACCTGAAGAGAGGGCTGTGATGGATAAAGTCCCCTATGCTTCTGCCATAGGGTCCATCATGTATGCCATGCTATGTACCAGACCTGATGTAGCATATGCTCTAAGTGTTACGAGCAGACATCAGGTAGATCCAGGTGATGAACACTGGAAGGCTGTGAAATGCATCCTTAAGTACTTGAGAAGGACTAAGGATCTATTTCTAGTCTATAGAGGAGGAGACTTAAAGCTGCAAGGATACACTGACTCGAGTTTTTAGTCTGATCCTAACGACAGCAAGTCAACATCAGGTTTTATTTTCACACTCAACGGGGGAGCAGTGAGCTGGAAAAGTTCCAAGCAGGAAACCACTGCTGATTCGACAACAGAAGCCGAGTATATTGCTGCTGCTGAAGCCGCCAAGAAAGCTGTATGGATGAAGAAATTCATCGGCGATCTTGGTGTGGTGGATAGCATATATGGTCCCGTCCCACTGCTGTGTGACAACAATGGGGCGATTGCTCAAGCGAAAGAGCCGAGGTCTCATCAGAAGTCGAAGCACATTCTGCGGCGCTTTCATTTGATCAAAGAGATTATAGCTCGAGGAGATGTCGTGGTGGAAAGAGTTCCCTCAGCCGACAACATAGCAGATCCACTTACAAAGCCATTGTCTCAAAATATTTTTGAGCGTCACTTAGAGAATATGGGTATTCTGTATAAAAGTGATTGGCTTTAGTCCAAGTGGAAGATTGTTAGTATTAGATGGTCTCAAAGCTAATCCGATACTATGTACTTATTCAGATTATTAATAAATGGCCATAATTCATTGTGTGCAATTAATTTGATCTGTGTTTATCGTATCACGATGAAGTCCATGAACATGTGCAACAGTCTTCGGATTATGATGAGATCATAATTACGGGACCGAAGACTTATAAACACATGTTCTTAATTGTTCCTAGTCATAGGATATTTGAGATAGGACATCGAACATCTGGATAGACTAGTATAGGTTACTTCAGCTCATATGATGAGGATGACTGATCCCATAAGTCACTTGTGTGGAGACACTATGCTGAACCTATAGGTGCTCATTAGTGAATGAGTTCACTGAACTGATCCGACTATGAATCGTTGGATGGTAATCACCTCACTGTTAACCAGCTCGATTCATTTGTTACGGTTGCGTGGATGATCCTTGGACCTGAGACTCCAAAGATATCTTGTTGGTAGGTTTCTGAGCTTTGACCTTGATGAACGAATCCCTAACCATGGGTTATCAATAAGTCAAGAGATCGGGTTCAGAGAAATGCCTTCGAAGGTAATTGTGTGTTCAATACGGGATCATCCGCTCTCGGTTGTTTGAGAGAGAATGTTCTGGGAATGATGCGCTTAAAGTCTCTGGCCAGGGCGGACTCTGTAATCGATATGGAGTTATCGGATTCAGATTAGCGGCATCTGATTCAAGTGAATTGACCAAATAGGGTTTAACAGTAAACCATGCCCTAGGTCGATTCGGGAACATTGCACGGATGAAGGATTATATACGCGCGCTAACCGATGACAGAAAGGTTCCAATAGAGGGTTGCGATAACCCCAGTGCCATCTAGGATCACGCGATGTTGCTTGGCATCCAACGTGATCGGCAGTCCGTCCGAATTTATTCTGGGATATTAAATTCGGCTGATTAATTGAATATAAGGATATTAATTAATTCAGTGGGTCAGTAAAGGGTTACTGGACTTAATGTGTAACGACCCGCCACCCTATAATCGGGGATCCGATTACTAAATGGGTACCGAATCATTAATTTGGAACCAAACCAGGATCTAGTAAGTCTGGGAAATAAATAATAAACTAAGCTAAACATTCACATCGCATTGAATTGAAATGAAAGTGCAGGGATTAAAATTATTACAATGCGACTCGATACAGCAAATAATTACATACTCCAACTGAAAAGAAATAATTAAACATACAGGCCAGAAATAAATAACAACTACATCAGGGCATACCCCGGAACAACCGCGGAAGACGCTCAACACACGGCCGCACACGCCGCTCTAGGTCTGCTGGGAGTCCTCACCTGAAAACCGCAGGGGTGAGTCTCAAGACAAGACTCAGTAGGGAACCTTCGATCTCCACTGCCCACGCACACACCCACAAGTGCAAAATACAGCTAACGGTAAAGTAACAAGCACAGTAGTAGGTACAATTCCCTGTTCGCAACGTGAAATCACATGCAGTTGAAGTGTATTAAACATGCATATTTCTAAACCAACCGACAAAGGAACCCATAACTGCCGCCTCGATAGAACACGTCAACCACACAAACAACGGTGGGAAAAACTCGACCCGCTGGGACCAAGCAGTAACCCCTCGGATAGCACTCTAGCTACTCCGGCCCAACTGGCTCAGGTGATTACTCCTTCCCTCAGCACGAGTGACTCTCCGAATGTACCACTCCGACACCGGTACTAGCTGACCCCGGGGTTCACCAGGTGACCCTCTCTCACTAGGCGTCACCCCGCCCACGCCCCCACCGGCGCTGTGCTCACGCCCCCACCAGCACAGGGTGATAAAGCGCTACAATGTCACTCCAGGTCCACAGTAACACAAAACACCAGAACTCGGCACAGTACGATCCGGTCACGTGAAAAGCCCGCAATCGTATGACACACAACGCAGTGTCATCCGGTCATGAAGAATCCATTTCTACCAAGTACACTAAAGCATGCACTAACCAACTATCTAGCAGTATGAACACATTTTACTGGCATGAATTAGTGAGATTCTGTCTTGAATCGCGTCGCCCAAGGTCGACGCTATTCAAGCACCCTAAACTGGTTCAAGAAACACCGGCCTCATAATCTGGCCTAAAAGGCGTCGACACCAGCGGTCGCCTTTTGAAAGGCGTCGACATCCTCAGACGCCATTTAGCACAGAAATCTAGAATTTACAGAAACCATTAACCAGGGGATTTCTGCCTTAAAAGGCGTCATGGTTGCCCGACGCTATTCAAAACGCGTCGCCCACCCACGACGTCTTTTAGTCCCAGAATCCAGAACTGGCAGACTCTTAGTCAGGCGATTCCTGTCTAAAAGTTGTCGTGATTGACCGACGCCCTTCAAGTAAGGCGTCGTCCATGCACGACGTCTTTCAACCCCCAGGAACCAGAGTTGCCATGAGCCCGAGGGCTCCCTTTTCAACCCAAACAACCCCAAAACCACCCAAAAACGGAGGAGAAAGAGGGGCAATACAATCCATGGGAAATCACATTCATAGCAAATCCCCCATATCATCAAAAGAACACCTAAACATGCTCATTCTACCCCCCGAAACCAAAGGTCCATAACATGCTTAAACGGGGAAAACACGGTTTAAACACAATACTATGGGAACCGTTACCCTACCGGATACTTGGACGCCTCCGAGCTTCAAGCCGTCCACCTGTCTCGCCCCACGCCGCCGCCGGCACCGCCGTGGTCGTCCTTGCTCCACCGTGACGTCGGCCGCCGTCCGGAGAGTAGAACGCCGCAGTGGAGGTGGAGGTGGTAGTGGTAGGAGCTAGGTAGAGGATGGAGTGGAGGGAGAGGTGAAATGGTGGGTGGAAAAGAGGGAGGAGGAGGAATCGCTGCCGAGATCGCCGGAGGGGAAAGAGAGAAAGAGAGAAGGGGAAAAATGAGGGAAAGAAGGAGGGCTCGCGGGGTTAACCAGAGACTGGCTAAAACGCGTCGACATCCACGGACGTCTATCAGGTGATGTGACGGCCGCTCTGACAAGTTTTTGAAACGCGTCGATCGAGGCAGACGCCGTTCAGCCGACGTGTCAGGGCCGTACTCTGACACACCCAGAGTTGCAGTCTGAAAGGCGTCGTCCTACGTGGACGCCGTTCAGACGACACGACAGGGCCGTACACTTCGCGGCCCAAAGCCAGCCCACGTGGCACCCACGTGGCGGAACCTGAAACGTGTCTGCAACGGTGGACGCCGTTTAAACCGCGTCTCGTGGGCTCGACGCGAAACATCACAGAGCCCCAGACCCCACTAGGACCAGAACTACAGGATCCGACCCCGAAAATCGGATCCAAAAGTCTCGATCCTTACATAATGGGCTATTAACTGGACTGGTATTTGGGCCTAGAGGGTCACACGCAGATGGTTTTCAAGTCGATGGATAATCCGACAGGATTTCGGATAAGTCTGGGTTTTTATGAAAAACCGCAAACAGACTTCTTATAAAAGAACGGATTCTACGTCCGGGGCCAGCAACCCTGACCTAGCCGTCATTCGTTCTTCCCCACTTTCTCTCTCTTTTGGGCGTGCAGTTTCCAACTGCTCCACCTTCCGTTCGACGGGGATTCCGAATCCGCATGTTGCGGCGGATTACGCGCAGTCAGACGGGATCTTCGAACGCCGCAGCAAGCGAGGAAGCGAGGACGATTCATCGCGAGGAGAACCGCGTGGATACCGCTAGAGGTCGGGCATCTGCACGACTTGCGGCATCGCTCTGACGGAACCGAAAAATGGACGCGGATTCAAATCCGGGCAAGGTAAATTCGATTTACACCGGTTTAATTTTAACGACCGAAACGGGACAGATCCGATCCCGAAAATTTTATTCCGCTGCGTTTTAGGATCGGATCCCGACACAGCGATCCCAACACGGAGACCCAGAAAGTATTATCTGTTGGGGTTCAGTCATTTTCACTTTTACGGGGTATTTATCGACTTTGCGCTCCTTTTTCATTTGATTTTCGTGGCCTTTTTATGTAACGTTTGTAGTGTTGAATGGCCTTTTGATTATGTTAGCCTTTTTGCCTTTTTGCCTCTTTTCTTTTTTTCTTTTTTCTTTTTTTGCTGGGCGGATCTCCCCTTTTTTTTTTATGATGGCCTCCTACTAAGATAGCTGGTATTTTGGTAGTCTGTTCTAAGCCTCATTTCGACATCGTGGGCCGAGAGTAAAAATAGAAGTTTTGTTTGAAAAGAATGAGTTGTACTTTACTCTTTTAGTCAAACTTTCAATATTCTTTGGGCTTCACATCTCTTGTTATTCACGAACTAAACATGTTTGTGTGTGCAATATGCGTTTGAGTTAAGTTATCAAAGATTAATAAGGGAATTTGAGTTTTCAAATTTTCAGACTCCATTGGTCTTTGCACCATGCTGATCGACACAACTTGAACTAAGGGTAGTATTTCTTAAGATATAAACCATTCCAGGGATGAGATAACTATTGGCCTTATGCCTTAACTAAGCGATAGGCGTTACTAGGAAAAGCATGCGAGATAACATAAGGACCTTCCCAATTAGGTTGGAGCTTAGAACGTGGTCTACCAGATTTTACAAAGATTCTTTTAAAAACCATTTCACCAACTTTGAATTTTCGTTCAACAACTTTTTTTTGATAAAAACTTACTAATCTATTCTGATATACTCGCGCATGATTAGCGGTTGACTATCTTTTCTCGTCTAAAAGTTCCAATTGAGCAAGGAGTGCTGAGTGGTGCTCATCAATGGAAAACCCCTTGTTCAATTGTAATCTTAAGGATGGGATGAGGACTTCGTATTGAACTACTGCCTCCATTCCGAATGTTAAGAAATATGGAGTCTGCCAAGTGGGCGTGCGGATTGAAGTTCGATATGCCCATAGAGCCTCCATTAATTTTTCTGGCCAATCGGTGAACTTATTGGATTTGTACGTTTTCTTGATAATTTTTATCAAAGTCTTGTTAGTTGCCTCTGCTTAGCCATTGTCTTGCGAATAATAAGGAGACGAATGATGCAATGCAATTTTAGACCTGTTGCAGAGGTCCTTCAACTCTTGTGATATGAACTGTAACGACCCGCCATCCTATGACCGGAAACCCGGTCACTAAATGGATGTCGGCCCATTAACTGCGGGTTCACACCCGGATCTCACACAACACATCTGGAGGAGTAAGTGCTAAACAAGGCTAAATATAACAATCGCACGGACTACAAAGGTAAACGAGTGCGCAGAAAGTAAAATAACAATGTCCGTACACAGTCCAACAATAATTACATGTCCAACAATTAAATAAGTACAGGCAGAAGGAAAGTACAACAACATCGGGGCATACCCCGGAACTAAGACAGCTGCTGGTCCGCACACCAAGAAGACACCACGCTTCCGCTCGCCACGAGGTCCACACCTGAAACCGCAGGGAGTGAGCCACACCAGAAATGGGCTCAGTAGGAATCATCCGATCCCCCGCCTCCCACTCACACACCCACAAGTGCAACAACAGGAATATATGGCAATTAAGTAAAGCAGTAAACATAGCACTCAACCTGATAGGAACCATACGATAAGCAGTGTAACAAGAACAGTACCAAGTAACCCGAAGAACCCAACACAAAGTCACGTCGCACAGTCAAAGTCCACGAAGCGACTGAACCACACTGTCGACCGAAGTCAAACGTCGCCTCCCAACACTACCACCACTGCTCACGCCTGTCCACCCCTACAGTGTTCCGGGGCACTGTAGGGTGAGGCAGTGAGCCAAACTAGGACTAGCTGGACTCAGTGTACCGCCACTGCCAGCTACGTGTGCACACAAGTAGTCTAGACTACTGTCCTACCACCGGATTGCCTCCACGCTAGGCCTCAGCGCTTCTAGGAGGGCCCTGGGGACCGGCGAACCCCCGTCAAGCCGAAGCTACAGGAACTACCCACAAACCCAACTCTCCCGGGCTGCGTCAGGCCAAAGGGCTAAGGGTACCACTCGTAACCTTGATCAAAGGTCACATCAGGCCCAGTGGCTAAAGGGTAAACCAACTCCCACCAGTACCAGCTCCACAGCAAGAAACGCGCCGGAAGCTGTCACGACAAACAGGGAAACCCCGATCCGCTGAGGCTAAGCAGCAACCCCTCGGATAGCGCACCAGCTACTCCGGCCCGACGGGCTCAAGGTGGTTCTGCTTCCCTCAGCTAAAGGTAAACCACAACATGTACCCCTTCTCCCACCGGTACGGCACAATGCCTCACAGACACCATGACCCTGTCCCCATCGGTCCATGGTGACAAACATAAATCACAGTCATATCGAATCCATATTCGTACAAGCATACACACACACATAACATGATGCCATTCCACACACACAGAAGTCCTCAGTCTCAGTGTACAACATAAAACAAGCCTTAGAACCGCCAACAGTGAAATATATGTTTAAAAACCAAGGTTAAGACAGTTCTGTCTTGAATCGCGTCGACCGAGGTCGACGCCATTCAAGTCCCTTAGATGGGTTCAGTTAAAAGCCAGATTATCCCTTAAAACGCGTCCACCTGTGAAGCCGCCGTTTAAAACGCGTCAGGGTTGCCAGACGCCATTCAACCCAGAAATCCAGTATTGCAGAACCCTTAAACGGGGGCATTTCCTGCCTAAATGGCGTCATGATGGCCCGACGTCCTTCTGAAAGGCGTCGTCCATTCATGACGTCATTTAGCACCAGAACCCCTAATTCAGGAAACCTCGAACAGGGAGGTTTCTGCCTTAAAACGCGTCGTACTGACCCGACGTCTTTCGGAAAGGCGTCGACCAGGTACGACGCCATTTAGCACCAGAAACCAGGTTTCCTGGTTCGACCCGAGGGTCTCTCCCTTGAACCCCAAGCACCCCGAAAAGCCCCAAAACTAAAAAGGGGGAAGATGAGAACGTCAAGCACCACGATCAATGAAACCACGTCCACTAACACCGCCATTCCCACAAGGAATCCCCCTAAACATGCTCAATCTAACCCCAAACACGCCACATCACGCCAAGATGCAAACGAGCACAAATGCAAGGTTTCGTCCCCCTACCGGTTCTTGAACTCCGCCAAGCTCCGTGCCACCGTCCCGCCGCACCGCACACCGCCGCCGGTACCCTCGAGGACGCCGCCACTCCGCCGGGACGTCGGCCGCCGTCCGGAGAAGGGAACGCCGCGAAGGAGGTGGTGGAGGTAGAGGTGAGAGGTAAGGAGGCTATGGAGTGGTTGGAAGAGGAAGAAGAGGAAGGGAAGGGGAAGAAGAGCGTCGGAGAGGGCGGAGAGGGTGAGGAGAGAGAGAGTGAAGGTGAGAATGAGGGAAAGAAGGGAGGGCTCGCGGGGTCAATCCAAATCCAGCTAAAACACGTCGATCGAGGCAGACGCCTATCAGTCTGACAGGACGGCCGTACTGACAGCGGTCTGAAACGCGTCACCCTCCACGGACGCCGTTCAGACGACAGGACAGGCCGTACTGACACGCTCTGGCGCCGCACCCAGACATCGCAGAGGTCACAGTCTGAATCGCGTCGACCGACATGGACGACGTTCAGACGATGTGACCGGGGCCGTACTCTCGCGGCCCGAAACCCGCCCATGTGGCGCACACGTGGCACAACACCCAGCAGACCTGAATGGCGTCCACACAACCTGACGCCTTTTGAAAGGCGTCGAGCAGTGCTGATGCCATTCAGCCAGAAATCTCAAGACCCCTCCAGGGTCCAAACCAGGGGATCCGGCCCGAACCCGACCCGAACACAGAACCCGAAACTTCAGTCCTTACATTCTCCCCCCCTTAAAAGAATTTCGTCCTCGAAATTAGCAACCGCTCAACGCTCAACTCGGCTAACCATCACTTGCTGGCACACCGATCACAGCAATCATCCTCACCGATCGCACATACAAGGCTCCACAGAAATAACCAAACAAATTCACGCCAAGCTAACCAAGATTCTCAATTCCAACACAAAGCTGAAAGATCAACAATGACCACACACTAGCAAGGCACATATTACAAAACCGATTCTCCACCCAACCCAAATACATACAAGTGCCACTAGAGTTCATAACCACCTCTGAACAAGACAAGATAAAAGTGCCTATCTAGTACGGCCTCTCGGACCTCCACAAAGAGACGCGACTCCAATCACGCCTCGACCACCTACTGTCCACTCGGCTCCTGACCTGCCTTATTCTTCTGGGGACAGTTCCTCGCGAGATGTCCCTTCCTGCCACAGCCAAAACAGCTACCAGTGATCAAGGGACATATCCTGTCGCCATGAAACCTGCTACAACGGGGACAACGGCCTGCAGCGTCCTGCCTCGCCTCCTGCTGCCAGCTGCCCTCTGTCTGCATCTGCTGGACCGAACCATCCTCATCCTCGTCACAAGGAACCTCCTGGAACTCGACCTCAAAAGAACTCGAACCGCCTGACGAAAAGACCGCTGATCTATCCCTGCTATGTTGCTTCCCCTGTGCTGAATGTTCTGATTCCTTAGCCGTGTGTTGAAACTCCATCTCCACCGCTGCCGCGCACCGAACCGCTGATGCCAGATCCTCACAACAATGAGCTGCCACAAACTCCCTCAAATCATGCCGAAGTCCATCCACGAATTTCTCCGTCCTAAGATCCTCACGCTCATATATGTGCGGAGCAAACCTTCCCAGAGCCACAAATTTCATCTGATATTCTAGAACTGACGTATCACCCTGCACCAATTCCATGAACTCCCTTTCCTTGGCCCTACGAACATGCCTCAGAAGGTACTGTCCACTAAACTCTCTCACAAAGCCTTCCCAAGGAATTTCTCTCAAAGACCTATCTGGAAACATCAACCCCTTGATGGTAACCCACCAATCATAAGCATCGCCCTTCAACAAGTAGGTTGCCAACAAGGTCTTGTCACTCTCAGCACATTGTAGAACATCAAACACCTTCTCCACTTCCTTAATCCACTGAGCTGCCGCATCTGGAACAGGTTGACCCGTGAAAGAAGGGGGCTTCAACTTCAAGAACCGCTCCACTACCGTGGATTGGCCACCTCGGGAGCTGGACCCCTCACTTCCATCTCCCTGCTGATATCTAGACATAGCCCCAATCATAGCTTCCATGAAACGATCCACATTATGTCCTTCTGCCCCCGAACCACCATCATCTGCTCTCGAACCACGAGCCAACGGAACTCTCCGCTTCGGCGCCATTGCTGCCCCACAACACGCAAATCGAACCAAAACACGTCAAAACCTATCAATCTACACTAGCAGCCATCGCCTGTACCGACTCGTACTTATTGTTGGACTATAATATCTAACCCAGTTTATCACATACTCGACCAGACTGAGCTCTGATACCATCTGTAACGACCCGCCATCCTATGACCGGAAACCCGGTCACTAAATGGATGTCGGCCCATTAACTACGGGTTCACACCCGGATCTCACACAACACATCTGGAGGAGTAAGTGCTAAACAAGGCTAAATATAACAATCGCACGGACTACAAAGGTAAACGAGTGCGCAGAAAGTAAAATAACAATGTCCGTATACAGTCCAACAATAATTACATGTCCAACAATTAAATAAGTACAGGCAGAAGGAAAGTACAACAACATCGGGGCATACCCCGGAACTAAGACAGCTGCTGGTCCGCACACCAAGAAGACACCACGCTTCCGCTCGCCACGAGGTCCACACCTGAAACCGCAGGGAGTGAGCCACACCAGAAATGGGCTCAGTAGGGATCATCCGATCCCCCGCGTCCCACTCACACACCCACAAGTGCAACAACAGGAATATATGGCAATTAAGTAAAGCAGTAAACAGAGCACTCAACCTGATAGGAACCATACGATAAGCAGTGTAACAAGAACAGTACCAAGTAACCCGAAGAACCCAACACAAAGTCACGTCGCACAGTCAAAGTCCACGAAGCGACTGAACCACACTGTCGACCGAAGTCAAACGTCGCCTCCCATCACTACCACCACTGCTCACGCCTGCCCACCCCTACAGTGTTCTGGGGCACTGTAGGGTGAGACAGTGAGCCAAACTAGGGCTAGCTGGACTCAGTGTACCGCCACTGCCAGCTACGTGTGCACACAAGCAGTCTAGACTACTGTCCTACCACCGGATTGCCTCCACGCTAGGCCTCAGCTCTTCCAGGAGGGCCCTGGGCACCGGCGAACCCCCGTCAAGCCGAAGCTACAGGAACTACCCACAAACCCAACTCTCCCGGGCTGCTTCAGGCCAAAGGGCTAAGGGTACCACTCGTAACCTTGATCAAAGGTCACATCAGGCCCAGTGGCTAAAGGGTAAACCAACTCCCACCAGTACCAGCTCCACAGCAAGAAACACGCCGGAAGCTGTCACGACAAACAGGGAAACCCCGATCCGCTGAGGCCAAGCAGCAACCCCTCGGATAGCGCACCAGCTACTCCGGCCCGACGGGCTCAAGGTGGTTCTGCTTCCCTCCGCTAAAGGTAAACCACAACATGTACCCCTTCTCCCACCGGTACGGCACAATGCCTCACAGACACCATGACCCTGTCCCCATCGGTCCATGGTGACAAACATAAATCACAGTCATATCGAATCCATATTCGTACAAGCATACACACACACATAACATGATGCCATTCCACACACACAGAAGTCCTCAGTCTCAGTGTACAACGTAAAACAAGCCTTAGAACCGCCAACAGTGAAATATATGTTTAAAAACCAAGGTTAAGACAGTTCTGTCTTGAATCGCGTCGACCGAGGTCGACGCCATTCAAGTCCCTTAGACGGGTTCAGTTAAAAGCCAGATTATCCCTTAAAACGCGTCCACCTGTGAAGCCGCCGTTTAAAACGCGTCAGGGTCGCCAGACGCCATTCAACCCAGAAATCCAGTATTGCAGAACCCTTAAACGGGGGCATTTCCTACCTAAATGGCGTCATGATGGCCCGACGTCCTTCTGAAAGGCGTCGTCCATTCATGACGTCATTTAGCACCAGAACCCCTAATTCAGGAAACCTCGAACAGGGAGGTTTCTGCCTTAAAACGCGTCGTACTGACCCGACGTCTTTCGGAAAGGCGTCGACCAGGTACGACACCATTTAGCGCCAGAAACCAGGTTTCCTGGTTCGACCCGAGGGTCTCTCCCTTGAACCCCAAGCACCCCGAAAAGCCCCAAAACCAAAAAGGGGGAAGATGAGAACGTCAAGCACCACGATCATGCTATGAAACCACGTCCACTAACACCGCCATTCCCACAAGGAATCCCCCTAAACATGCTCAATCTTACCCCAAACACGCCACATCACGCCAAGAAGCAAACGAGCAGACATGCAAGGTTTCGTCCCCCTACCGGTTCTTGAACTCCACCAAGCTCCGTGCCACCGTCCCGCCGCACCGCACACCGCCGCCGGTACCCTCGAGGACGCCGCCACTCCGCCGGGACGTCGGCCGCCGTCCGGAGAAGGGAACGCCGCGGAGGAGGTGGTGGAGGTAGAGGTGAGAGGTAAGGAGGCTATGGAGTGGTTGGAAGAGGAAGAAGAGGAAGAGAAGGGGAAGAAGAGCGTCGGAGAGGGCGGAGAGGGTGAGGAGAGAGAGAGTGAAGGTGAGAATGAGGGAAAGAAGGGAGGGCTCGCGGGGTCAATCCGAATCCAGCTAAAACGCGTCGATCGAGGCAGACGCCTATCAGTCTGACAGGACGGCCGTACTAACAGCAGTCTGAAACGCGTCACCCTCTACGGACGCCGTTCAGACGACAGGACAGGCCGTACTGACACGCTCTGGCGCCGCACCCAGACATCGCAGAGGTCACAGTCTGAATCGCATCGACCGACATGGACGCCGTTCAGACGATGTGACCGGGGCCGTACTCTCGCGGCCCAAAACCCGCCCACGTGGCGCACACGTGGCACAACACCCAGCAGACCTGAATGGCGTCCACACAACCTGACGCCTTTTGAAAGGCGTCGAGCAGTGCTGACGCCATTCAGCCAGAAATCTCAAGACCCCTCCAGGGTCCAAACCAGGGGATCCGGCCCGAACCCAACCCGAACACAGAACCCGAAACTTCAGTCCTTACATTCTCCCCCCCTTAAAAGAATTTCGTCCTCGAAATTAGCAACCGCTCAACGCTCAACTCGGCTAACCATCACATGCCGGCACACCGATCACAGCAATCATCCTCACCGATCGCACATACAAGGCTCCACATAAATAACCAAACACATTCACGCCAAGCTAACCAAGATTCTCAATTCCAACACAAAGCTGAAAGATCAACAATGACCACACACTAGCAAGGCACATATTACAAAACCGATTCTCCACCCAACCCAAATACATACAAGTGCCACTAGAGTTCATAACCACCTCTGAACAAGACAAGATAAAAGTGCCCATCTAGTACGGCCTCTCGGACCTCCACAAAGAGACGTGACTCCAATCACGCCTCGACCACCTACTGTCCACTCGGCTCCTGACCTGCCTTATTCTTCTGGGGACAGTTCCTCGCGAGATGTCCCTTCCTGCCACAGCCAAAACAGCTACCAGTGATCAAGGGACATATCCTGTCGCCATGAAACCTGCTACAACAGGGACAACGGCCTGCAGCGTCCTGCCTCGCCTCCTGCTGCCAGCTGCCCTCTGTCTGCATCTGCTGGACCGAACCATCCTCATCCTCATCACAAGGAACCTCCTGGAACTCGACCTCAAAAGAACTTGAACCGCCTGACGAAAAGACCGCTGATCTATCCCTGCTATGTTGCTTCCCCTGTGCTGAATGTTCCGATTCCTTAGCCGTGTGTTGAAACTGCATCTCCACCGCTGCCGCGCACCGAACCGCTGATGCCAGATCCTCACAACAATGAGCTGCCACAAACTCCCTCAAATCATGCCGAAGTCCATCCACGAATTTCTCCGTCCTAAGATCCTCACGCTCAGATATGTGTGGAGCAAACCTTCCTAGAGCCACAAATTTCATCTGATATTCTAGAACTGACGTATCACCCTGCACCAATTCCATGAACTCCCTTTCCTTGGCCCTACGAACATGCCTCGGAAGGTACTGTCCACTAAACTCTCTCACAAAGCCTTCCCAAGGAATTTCTCTCAAAGACCAATCTGGAAACATCAACCCCTTGATGGTAACCCACCAATCATAAGCATCGCCCTTCAACAAGTAGGTTGCCAACAAGGTCTTGTCACTCTCAGCACATTGTAGAACATCAAACACCTTCTCCACTTCCTTAATCCACTGAGCTGCCGCATCTGGAACAGGTTGACCCGTGAAAGAAGGGGGCTTCAACTTCAAGAACCGCTCCACTACCGTGGATTGGCCACCTCGGGAGCTGGACCCCTCACTTCCATCTCCCTGCTGATATCTAGACATAGCCCCAATCATAGCTTCCATGAAACGATCCACATTATGTCCTTCTGCCCTCGAACCACCATCATCTGCTCTCGAACCACGAGCCAACGGAACTCTCCGCTTCGGCGCCATTGCTGCCCCACAACAGGCAAATCGAACCAAAACACGTCAAAACCTATCAATCTACACCAGCAGCCATCGCCTGTACCGACTCGTACTTATTGTTGGACTATAATATCTAACCCAGTTTATCACATACTCGACCAGACTGAGCTCTGATACCATCTGTAACGACCCGCCATCCTATGACCGGAAACCCGGTCACTAAATGGATGTCGGCCCATTAACTGCGGGTTCACACCCGGATCTCACACAACACATCTGGAGGAGTAAGTGCTAAACAAGGCTAAATATAACAATCGCACGGACTACAAAGGTAAACGAGTGCGCAGAAAGTAAAATAACAATGTCCGTATACAGTCCAACAATAATTACATGTCCAACAATTAAATAAGTACAGGCAGAAGGAAAGTACACCAACATCGGGGCATACCCCGGGACTAAGACAGCTGCTGGTCCGCACACCAAGAAGACACCACGCTTCCGCTCGCCACGAGGTCCACACCTGAAACCGCAGGGAGTGAGCCACACCAGAAATGGGC
This sequence comes from Zantedeschia hybrid cultivar, assembly GCA_030544215.1. Lineage (NCBI taxonomy): Eukaryota > Viridiplantae > Streptophyta > Magnoliopsida > Alismatales > Araceae > Zantedeschia > Zantedeschia hybrid cultivar. The sequence goes on from JARZZO010000008.1 coordinate 44,150,347, forward strand.
TCAGTAGGGATCATCCGATCCCCCGCCTCCCACTCATACACCCACAAGTGCAACAACAGGAATATATGGCAATTAAGTAAAGCAGTAAACATAGCACTCAACCTGATAGGAACCATACGATAAGCAGTGTAACAAAACAGTACCAAGTAACTCGAAGAACCCAACACAAAGTCACGTCGCACGGTCAAAGTCCACGAAGCGACTGAACCACACTGTCGACCGAAGTCAAACGTCGCCTCCCAACACTACCACCACTGCTCACACCTGTCCACCCCTACAGTGTTCCGGGGCACTGTAGGGTGAGGCAGTGAGCCAAACTAGGACTAGCTGGACTCAGTGTACCGCCACTGCCAGCTACGTGTGCACACAAGCAGTCTAGACTACTGTCCTACCACCGGATTGCCTCCACGCTAGGCCTCAGTGCTTCCAGGAGGGCCCTGGGGACCGGCGAACCCCCGTCAAGCCGAAGCTACAGGAACTACCCACAAACCCAACTCTCCCGGGCTGCGTCAGGCCAAAGGGCTAAGGGTACCACTCGTAACCTTGATCAAAGGTCACATCAGGCCCAGTGGCTAAAGGGTAAACCAACTCCCACCAGTACCAGCTCCACAGCAAGAAACGCGCCGGAAGCTGTCACGACAAACAAGGAAACCCCGATCCGCTGAGGCCAAGCAGCAACCCCTCGGATAGCGCACCAGCTACTCCAGCCCGACGGGCTCAAGGTGGTTCTGCTTCCCTCAGCTAAAGGTAAACCACAACATGTACCCCTTCTCCCACCGGTACGGCACAATGCCTCACAGACACCATGACCCTGTCCCCATCGGTCCATGGTGACAAACATAAATCACAGTCATATCGAATCCATATTCGTACAAGCATACACCTACACATAACATGATGCCATTCCACACACACAGAAGTCCTCAGTCTCAGTGTACAACGTAAAACAAGCCTTAGAACCGCCAACAGTGAAATATATGTTTAAAAATCAAGGTTAAGACAGTTCTGTCTTGAATCGCATCGACCGAGGTCGACGCCATTCAAGTCCCTTAGACGGGTTCAGTTAAAAGCCAAATTATCCCTTAAAACGCGTCCACCTGTGAAGCCGCCGTTTAAAACGCGTCAGGGTCGCCAGACGCCATTCAACCCAGAAATCCAGTATTGCAGAACCCTTAAACGGGGGCATTTCCTGCCTAAATGGCGTCATGATGGCCCGACGTCCTTCTGAAAGGCGTCGTCCATTCATGACGTCATTTAGCACCAGAACCCCTAATTCAGGAATCCTCGAACAGGGAGGTTTCTGCCTCAAAACGCGTTGTACTGACCCGACGTCTTTCGGAAAGGCGTCGACCAGGTACGACGCCATTTAGCGTCAGAAACCAGGTTTCCTGGTTCGACCCGAGGGTCTCTCCCTTGAACCCCAAGCACCCCGAAAAGCCCCAAAACCAAAAAGGGGGAAGATGAGAACGTCAAGCACCACGATCATGCTATGAAACCACGTCCACTAACACCGCCATTCCCACAAGGAATCCCCCTAAACATGCTCAATCTAACCCCAAACACGCCACATCATGCCAAGAAGCAAACGAGCACACATGCAAGGTTTCGTCCCCCTACCGGTTCTTGAACTCCGCCAAGCTCCGTGCCACCGTCCCGCCGCACCGCACACCGCCGCTGGTACCCTCGAGGACGCCGCCACTCCGCCGGGACGTCGGCCGCCGTCCGGAGAAGGGAACGCCGCGAAGGAGGTGGTGGAGGTAGAGGTGAGAGGTAAGGAGGCTATGGAGTGGTTGGAAGAGGAAGAAGAGGAAGGGAAGGGGAAGAAGAGCGTCGGAGAGGGCGGAGAGGGTGAGGAGAGAGAGAGTGAAGGTGAGAATGAGGGAAAGAAGGGAGGGCTCGCGGGGTCAATCCGAATCCAGCTAAAACGCGTCGATCGAGGCAGACGCCTATCAGTCTGATAGGACGGCCGTACTGACAGCGGTATGAAACGCGTCACCCTCCACGGACGCCGTTCAGACGACAGGACAGGCTGTATTGACACGCTCTGGCGCCGCACCCAGACATTGCAGAGGTCACAGTCTGAATCGCGTCGACCGACATGGACGCCGTTCAGACGATGTGACCGGGGCCGTACTCTCGCGGCCCGAAACCCGCCCACGTGGCGCACACGTGGCACAACACCCAGCAGACCTGAATGGCGTCCACACAACCTGACGCCTTTTGAAAGGCGTCGAGCAGTGCTGACGCCATTCAGCCAGAAATCTCAAGACCCCTCCAGGGTCCAAACCAGGGGATCCGGCCCGAACCCGACCCGAACACAGAACCCGAAACTTCAGTCCTTACATGAACTGTGGTTCATTGTCGGTGACGATGGTGTTTGGGATCCCGAATCTTGTGATGATGTTCTTCATGATAAACTTGCAGACTGTAGATGCTTTAACTTTCGTGTAAGCTTCGGCCTCTGCCTACTTGGTGAAATATTTTGTTGCTGTGAGAATAAAGGATTTCTGCTTAATGCCGGAATTGGGATCACCGAAGGGTCCAATGATGTCGAAAGCCCACATGGAAAAAGGCCATGGGGAGGAAACATGATGGAGTGAAGATGCAGGGGAACGGATCTTGTTGGTATGAAGTTGACACTTAGCACACCTACAGATACCCTACACGATCTTCTTCCTTGGTTGGCCAATAAAATCCTTGTCTAAGGAACTTATTCGATAACATCTGTCCATTAACGTGCCACCACTAACTCCAGCATGAGCTCCTTCCATAATGTTCCAAAGCTCATCTTTTTCCAAGCATCTCAGAAGAACACTGTTAAAACCTCGTTTATAAAGCACTCCTCCAACTAGGGTGTATCTCTGAGCAACACTCCTGATAGCCTTTTTCTCCTCAACTGTGACTTCTTTAGGGTACGACTAATCTTCACAGTATTTGGCAATCTCAAAATACCACGATTTATCTTCATCTTCCATCTCTTCTTGCAATTCCAATAGCATGATCTCTCGCTTCTCCACAAAATCTCTATCTTTAACCTTCTTTAGCAATTTCTCCTCGATCCTAAAGGAATAAAGGGTCTTTCACAGCGGGTGAGAGACGCCTATGAAGATGATAGATTCGGATTGCTTGTTGATTGGGTAATTCAGAGATGATGCGAGAGAAGCTAAAGCGTCAGCTAAGATGTTCTGATTTCGAGGAACATGGACAAAGATCAATCTAGTGAAAAACTTGGCATAGGTAGAAGTGAGTTCTTGATAAGGCTTGAGTTTGGGATCAAGAGTTCGGTACTTGGTAAGCACTTGGCGAAGGATTAGCTGACTATCACCTACAATCCGCAGTTTGGTGGCACCATGAAAGTGAGCAGCTTCGAGACCGGCTAGAAGAGCCTCATATTCAGCAATATTGTTGGTGATAGGAAAGTAAAGTTGAAAGGCTTATGGAATAGTGACACCTTCAGGTGATAGCAGAACAATGATGATATCTTTACTATGAGAATTCAGAGCCCCGTCAAAATACAAAGTCCACATATCGTCTTTAATTATGTTTATGGACATCAATTCCTCATCCGGAAACTCCGATCGGACTAGATCAAAATGAGGAAGAGGGTGATGAGCAAGGTGTTCTGCGATGGCATGGCCTTTGATCGCTTTCTGTTGAATATAGATGATATCAAATTGAGATAGAAAGCTTTACCATCATGCTAATTGATCGGTGAGAACACATTTTTCGAGGAGGAATTTGATGGTATTCATCTTAGCGATGAGATGGACTTCATGAGCTAGAAAGTAGTGCTTCAATTTTTGAACCACCCAGACCAACGTAGCACAAGTTTTCTCCATCGCTGTGTATCTTTGTTCAGCGGGGTTGAGAAGTTTAGAGAGATAGTAGGCTTCCCTCTCTTTTCCTTCATCATCTTCTTGTGCTAAGACAACCCCCGCTGCATCATCCAGGATAGAGATATAAAGAACTAGAGGTTTGTCCGGAGATGGTGGTCTCAAGACAGGAGGACTTGCTAGATATGTCTTCAACCCATCGAACGCCTCCTGACACTTATCGTCCCAATAAAACTTGACTCCAGATTTAGTAAGCTCATAAAACGGCTTACGCCTTTGTGAGTGCTGGGAGACAAAGCGGCGAATAAATTGCAACATCCCGACTAATCCTCTTAATTCTTTTAAGTTTCGGAGAGGTGGCATTTCTCTGATAGCCTTGGCCTTGTTGGGATCGATCTCAATGCCCCGTTTGCTTACGATGAATCCTAACAACTTCTCTGATAATACATCGAATACGCACTTTTTGGGATTCATCTTTAATTGATATTCTTTTGACCTTTCCAAAAATCTCGCCAATACCTTGGCATGCTCGGCCTTAGTCTTGGATTTTACTAACAGATCATCCACATACACTTCTAAATCAATATGCATCATGTCATGAAATATAACCATCATAGCCCTTTGATAAGTGGTTCCAGCATTCTTCAATCCAAATGGCATAACGACATAACAATAAGTGCCCCAAGGTGTAGTGAACAACGTCTTCTCTTGATCTTCTTCTGCCAAGCGAATCTGATTATATCTTGAGAATCCATCCATGAATGATAGTGTTTCATCACCAGTTGTGTTGTCGATGAGTACGTCTATGTGAGGCAATGGAAAATCATCTTTAGGACATGCCCAGTTCAAATCTCGGAAGTCAATGCAAATCCTGACCTTCCTATCCTTTTTCATAACCGGGACTATATTTGACACCCATTGCGGATAGAGGACAACTCTAATAAATTTGGCTTTATGCAACTTATCGACCACTTCCTTCATTTTCAAAGCCATTTGAGGGTGGAATCGCCTTAATTTATGTTTAATTGGATTAGCTCTTGATTTCAACGTCAGTTGGTGATCCACTAGGGATGAATCTAACCCCAACATCTTCATAGCTCTAGGCGAAAGTGTCCTTGTAGTCTCTAAGAACTTGAACCATTGCCTCGTCCTCTGACATAGATAGATTCTGACTGACGAGGACAACCTTAGGTTCTTCTTCAGTTCCTAGATTGATTTCTTTAGTAGGTTTTTCTACGGCGGCTAAGGGTTCATCAAATCTCTTCACTTCGCTAGTATACGCCTCGACCGCGTCCTCGTCATCTTCCATGATGGGGTCTTTCTCATGTAGAAGTTCATACACCCCATATCCATCGTCGACTAACTCATCAACTTCACATCTTTCTGGCAACTGAATGGGATTCTCTAAAAGCTGGGGGATCTGAGAGCAAGAAAGACATCTTAAGGCTAAATCCTGGAGGTATCTATATGGAACTTGTCTACCCTAAGACTTCCTAGACTTCGTAACCTGACTAACCTGCCTAGAACTAGACTCCCTATCTTGACCTAATGAGGACGAAGAAGAATAAAAATCAAGGGATACAGGATGTGATACAGGTGAATCCTCCCGAGAGGAGGGACAGAGTATATCTAAAAGAGAATCTTGCCCGAGTGACCCGCGCGATGGGGCATAATCGGACAAGTAGTATGAAGCTTCCTCAACGAGGATGTAGGAGGAGAGAGTTGCCAAATTGGCATATTTGTTTTTGGAGATTTTGAACATTAATCATAAAACAAGAGTGAATCTAGAAAGGAGAAGAATGGGGAGGTAATAGTACCAAGGCCAAAGGATTAGGGGGATCATACAATAGTATGTCCCAGATCAGATCATACATCCTCTCAGGGTCGAGAGAGATCTGAGGAATTAGGTCCTGTGGGGGCAAAGTGATGATAATGGGTGGAGCCCGATGTAGATCTTTAGAAATGACCCTCGACTAGGTCGGGGTCAGGAGCAGGGTGCGGAATAGGGTATGGAGCATGAAAACATGATGAGGATAGGTCCCCCTCCAGAGGAGATCAGTGGTGAATCCAGGTTGGTAGGGGTCATCCGGCTCCCCTTTGTCAGTCTCCTCGCTCAGCAAGATTCTCTTATCAAATATAGCCCCAGGGCTCTCTATTAATTCATCAATCAAGGGCGGCCACTTCGATTCAGAGGGATCAAGGAACAGCCTATTCAGTGCAATGTACAAGTCCATCTATCGAACCAGCGGTACCACTCACATTCGGGGTCTTGGACTTTCCTCCTTTTCATTGGTCGTAGAGCGTCCAAGGATTGATACGTCAGCAACTCAGAGTAGTGCCTGGCTAAATCCCTCCCATATATGTCATGTAGGTCGAAGTGGGAAGTGATCACCACCGTGTTGTCATTATCATGATTGATTACAGGTCCCTTAATGAAATGTGTATATAAGGTCCAAGTCAAGGGATCTCGGTTTTCTTTGCACGGGGTGGTCATTGTCTTCCAAATTTTCTGACTGTTTTCATCTTCTTGTTGTTGGACAATGTGTCGTTTCATCCTTGCTGGCCTATAGCAAAAACCATTACCAGGTGCTCTTCTCTTGTCTTTGATAGGCTTAGATCTGCCCTGCAGTTGTGTGCCCGGGCCTTTTCCAGGTTGGTAACCACCCTTCATCATAATGTCCCAGCCAGGGGTACTCATGCACTTCCTCCTTTTCACAGCATCGACTAGACAAGGAACATGTATAGTGGCTTTCAAAGGATCAGCCAAAGGAGAATAGACCTGTAATACCGACAGAATGGGTTGTCGGCCAGGTAAAGGAGTCAGCTTGATGTTCAAAGAGTGAGTAGCAGCGAGGATTGGCATGCTTGTTACTTTAATGATCCGCCCTTTGTATGGAATCTTGAGGCATTGATGGTTTGTAGATGGAATTGCCTCAAGGGATTTGATGTAAGGACGACCAAGGATGCCTTTTAAAGAAGGGTCGATCTCCAAGATGTGGAACTCGACCTCAGCATGACAAATGGGACCTAACTCCACCTTCAAATAGACTATTCCCAGAGGAGAACAAGTGGAGTTGTCGTAAGCGGTAACAGAGATAGGGGAAGGCAACCACTTTTCCTTGGGTATGCCACAGAATTCCAGGGTCTTTGGTGATAACACATTAATAGAAGCTCCTGTATCAACTAGACATGCATCCATAGCCTTCTTGCAAATATTTACTGTAATGCTGAGTGCCATGCTCCTGGCTGCTGGTGGTGCCAACTCGAATGTATGGAATGAAATGGAGGGCTGATCCCCCTGTGGAACTAGCATTGCAATGATTTTTTCTACTAGCACATCTTCACTAACCATCACTCTCTGCAGATACTCCATCAGAGCCTCTTGGTGGGTTTTGAATCTTTTGATCAACTCTAGCACAGAGATGTGTGTCAGTGTTCTGTCCAGGTGCTTCAACAAGTCATATTGAGTGCCAGGTGTACCCTATTTATTCTGTACTTCCTCTAGTGGCTGTGATGGGCTATCTCTAACTGTGGATTGAGGAAAGACTTTGTTAAAAATTCTCCCACTTCGGAGCGTGTGCAGATCATCATTGGAAGGTGGTATTTTGAGTACCGCCGACTTGATGAGGGGCTTTGAGGGGGTAATGGGTTCATATATAGGTGGTGGTAGGTTATTTGGTGGTTTTGGAACGTGGATGAGTGGTTTGGAGGGTTGTATGGTGTTGGGGTAGATAATTGGTGCGGGTGATGTGGGGAATGGAATGCGGAGCAGGGGTTTAGAAGGCATGAGGGGTTCATGGTTGGGTAGTGGAGGGTTATTTGGTGGAAGCATGGTAGCGGAGGGGGTAATGGGTTTAAGGGTTTGGGATTGTGGTGTGGGTCTATGGTAGGCGGTGATAGATATAGGTGGCCTCTAAGCCAATCACGAGGCACCTATTTCAATGTGGTTTAATAATAAATGGCATATATATTTCATTATGTAGATTGGCGTGTTTATTATTATTGCACATAATGAAGTCCATGAATGTGTGCAACGGTCATCGGATTATGATGAGATCATAATAATGAGATCGATGACCTATAAACACATATTCTAAATTGTTCATAGTCGTAGGATGTTTGAAGAGGACAAGCAAACATCCGGTAAGACTAGTACAGGTTATTCCAGCTCATATGATGAGGATGACTGATCTCGTTAGTCGCATGTGTGGAGACACAATGGTGAACCTGTAGGTGCTCATTGGAGAATGAGTTCATTGAACTGATCCGATATGAATCGCCGAACGGTAATTTACCTGACTGTCAACCGGCTTGATTCATCGTCACAGTGGCATGGTTGGTCCTTGGACTTGAGACACCAAAGACACCTTGTCGGTAGACTTCTGGATTTTGACCTTGGCTTACGAATCCCTAGCCACGGGATTTCTAATAGTCAAGGATCGGGTCCAGCGGAAGACCTTCGAAGGTGATTGTATGTTCAATAGAGGATCGTTCGCTCTCAAGTAACTGGAGAGAGAATGCTCTAGAATAGATCTGCAGGAGTCTCTGGTCGGAGTAGACACAATATCAGAAAAGTAGTTTTTGGATATTGTACAACAGAGTCTGATTCAAGTGAGTTGACCATCTAGGGTTTGACATTTGACCATATCCTAGGTTAACTCGAGAGCATTGTGCGAACGAAGGATTATAGCCACGCAGTAACTGTGGACGGACAGGTTCCATGAGTGGGTTGCTGAACCTCATTACCTTCCGGGATCATGCGGTGTTGCTTGGCACCCAACTTGATTGGAAGTCAGACCGAATTTTACATGAGATGTTAATTCGATTAAGTAATTAATTAATATATAAATATTAATTAATCACAATAAGTCAATAACTAGTTATTGGACTTAACGAGTTGAAAATCGGACTGGTTAATGGGCCCAGAGGATCACACGTAAACAGATTCTCAATCGATGGTACTTAAGTGGGATTTATATTAAGTCGGGGACTTTTGTGAAAAGTCGCGCAGACTTAATATATATATACGTGCTGTTGAGAAACTCTGGGCCGAGCTCTAGGAGCTCTCAAGGCTGGCCGTCCCCCTCTCTCTCTCCTCCTCCTCTGGACGCCCCGTTCGAGGCGCCGGGAGACTTCCCGTCTCTGCCGCGCGCGTTTCCCGAGAGTTGGGAATTCCCGTCCGGATCTCCGGATATGGTTGCAGCGAGGATTCTTCAGCGAGCGAGCAGATCTGGACGAGGGATCGAGGACGAACCACTGCGGAGGATCACGTGGATACCGCTAGAGGCCGGACGCTTGTGCGGCTAGCGGCATCACCTCGACAGAACCGAAACGGTCGCGGATTTGAATCTGCTCAAGGTGATGAGATCACAACTTCGTTTTTCGGTTTTTGTTTTTCGTTCCAAATCGGATCTAAGGGCATCGGGCATGTATTTTCTTGTTGCTTCCGCTGCATTCATCGCGCCCCGCCCGGATCCCAATAGTGGTATCAGAGCTAGGTTCCCCTTTGATTCGTTTCGGGACGACAAAATTAATTTTCTAAGAATTAATTCCATGCAAGAAAATTTTAATTTCTCTCGCGAAATGTTCATAGAATGAACTATAATATATGATATTATTTTTCGTGAAGAAAAATCCGAATTTTGAGTGTTCTACGTTATGTTCTTTATGGAGATGAAGAACCGTTTCGTAGGCTTGGTTAGGGTTTCAATGATGATGGAAGACCACGGTTTTGTTCTTCTGCAAGTCTCTAGCTGATCTCTGTAGACGTCGGTGGTCGATGGCCAGTGATGAAGCCTCCCATCTCCACGGTTTTATAATAATAACCGTAGGTTTATGGGGTTTGGTTGAGGGTTTGATAGTGGGTATGCTGGTCTGACCAGCTGTGCCAGCCTTGACCGGAGAACCCTCATCGTCTCCAACATTCGGCGGAGCTTTCCTTCTCATGGTTCTCAAATGTTGGAAGAATAAAGAGGGAGGAATAGCCATAGTTTCAAACCGATAAACCAACAGTTTTGGGGGGCTTACCGGCGGCAAGAGCACACCGGCCAGCCACCGCCGGCGCTGGGGACGAAGGGGGCACCCCCCCCCCCCCCCCCCCCCCCCAGCAACTTTTGGCCGGCCCCCGCCGCTGGTGGCGGCGGCAGTGCCGCACCCAATCGCATCTTCCTGTTCACTGGGGTAGAAACCCTAAAGTGGGCGAACTTGCTGCCAGGCCCCTAGACCGGCCGGTCCTAAGCGGCCTGATCGGGTCTAGGCCAGCCTTGGCTTAGGCGTGCCCTGGTCCAAGGCTGGCTGAGCCCAGGCTCGAGCCAAATGGCTAGCTTGGCTCGAGCTAGTGACTTGGACCAGGTTAGCCAAGCCCGAGCCCACTTGATCCGGCCCAATAACCCTAAAAACCCCTTATTAAAGGTTTAAACCCCACCCCATTCAACTGAAAATGTAATTAAATTTTATTTAAAATATGTTTTAATTTAATTTATTGTTTTCAGTTAAATGGGTCTTTTAAGATTTGATCTTAAATTTAAATTAACAAGTGTTGTTAAATAATTTATTTAACAATTAACAAGGGTTGTTAATTTAAGATGTGAACTTAAACCTAATTAACAAATGTTGTTAATTTATTTTAAGTTATGACCTTAATAATAATTAACAATGGTTGTTAATTTAATTTATTAAGTTTTGAGGGGTTATTTAAGATATGATCTTAAATCAACCTTAACAAATGTTGTTAATTAATTTTTAAGTAGTGATCTTAACATAAATTAACAAATGTTGTTAATTTTGATTAAATGATTAGATTATTTTAATTTCTTAGCAATTGTGGTTTTGAAATTAATTATTTAATTAAGGGACACTTAATAAATGGTTATTAAGTGATTTATTAACTCTTTATAATGGTTATTGAAGGAGTTAAATATTTCTTGAGAATAGACCTTAATAATAGTTATTAAGGATTAATTAACTATTAATAAAAGTTATTCAGACAGTTAATTAAATTCTCAAGGATCTCTTAATTAAAGTTTTAAAGATCTAATCTACTTAATATAATCTATAAATAAAAATTAAGAGATTAAATTGAGTCTAATTGTTAAGACTAATTTTGATTAGAAATGTTCTAATTAATTTTTCTTAATAATTGTTATTGAGAAGTATAATTTAATAATGGGGTTCTTAACAAAGAGTTGTTAAGTGATTGATATTGGAATTATAACTTCTGTAATAATAGTTATTAAAGATTTTTAATACAATCTAAATGTTAGATTGTTTCGCATTAATAATTGTTATTAATGTGATTTAATATTAATCTAAGTGTTAGATTATTTATATTTAGAAATGTTCTAAATAATGCATGAAATATTTTAGAATTTTAATTTTAGTCTTGAGTACACATGTTGATGTATTTTAATGCTTTAGATTAGATTTAAATGCATGATAGAAAATGAGATTTTCAAAAATTCAAATTATCCAATTTTGATTGGTACCTAGGTTTTGAGAAAACCAAAACTATTATTTTTCAAAATTTTAGCTTTCATGTGATGTATTTTATCATGTGTGGATGGTTAAAATTTGTAGTGGTCATGGACATACACTTAGTTAAACTTCATATCGTGTGATGATGTGTGATTATGTGGATTGTTATGGAATGTGACGTATATTAATTAATGAGGCCTGCATGCCTCTCTCTCTCTCTCTCTATCATTCCAATGTAATTCTATCTCTCTCTATTATTGTACTAGGCCATAAAGCTTTCTCTTACAATTTATTTTATTTGAAATTGTTCAAAAAATCAATATTTTTGTAATTGATCGCACTAGCCGAGGAGAGATGATGATGATCCACAAGTGCAACCAGGAAGGCGACCAGAGATGAGATCACTAGTGCCTATGTGTTTGCATGTTTTTAATTATATAATTGTTATATAGTTGTGGTGATTAATTGTATGGCTACAATTAATCACCATGCTGTCTATGACCACATAATGAACATGTATGATTGATGCATGTTTTTTTTTTAATTACAAATCAATTATTATTATCTAGGTATAGTTAAATATATATACGATATATTTGTAAACTATCACCTAAGAAGAGACCAAAATAAAAGTTATCTAAAATCTTCGCTAAAGTCTGAGCCGTAACGTGAGTAGTTGAGAACTTACTGCGTGGTCCTCCATCGTTATAGTCATAGGACTCAAATTATCTTAAATAGGTTTGTTGTGCTACCACAAGACTTATTTAGTTGTGAGGAGAGACTCTGGCTATGGCATAAGATGCCTTCTGATCGGGGTAAAGGAACCATATGGCCTTGTTGTGCTACCACAACGGTTGCATGCAAATCTATGCCCATCTCGTAACGTTGGTAATGCTTAGACCATAATTAATGGTTTGTTGTGCTATCCACAATTAAATCTGTAACGACCTGCCACCCTATGATCGGAAACCCGATCACTAAATGGGTGTCGAATCATTAACCACAGTCTCACACCCGGATCTCATACACACGTCTGGAGGAGTAAGCGTTAAACAAGGCTAAATATAACAATCACACGGACTTCAAGGAAATTACAAGTGTGCAGGAAGGAAATTAATAATGTCCGTACATAGTCCAACAATAATTACATGGTCCAAAGAATTAAATAAGTACAGGCAGAAGCAAAGAACAACAACATCGGGGCATACCTCGGAACTGAGATAGTTGCTGGTCTGCACACCAAGGAGAACACCATGCCTCCACTCGCCAAGAGGTCCACACCTGAAACCGCAGGGAGTGAGCCACACTAGAATTGGGCTCAGTAGAGATCATCTGATCCCCCGCCTCCCACTCACACACCCACAAGTATAATAACACAAATAAAGGCAATTTAAGTAAAGCAGTAATCACTACTCCTAATCTTGATACAAACCACATGCATTCGAAATGTAACATGCATATCTCTGAAACCATTCTACCAGGGAGCCTACAACCAACGTCTTGGCAAAACACGCCAACCACACAACCAAACGTGGGAAACACCGACCCGCTGAGACCAAACAGTAACCCCTCGGATAGCACGCTGGCTACTCCGGCCCAACTGGCTCAGGTGGTTACTCCTTCCCTCAGCACGAGTGACACTCCACAGGTACCACTCCTACACCGGTACTAACTAACCTCGGGGTTCACCAGGTGACCCTCTCTTACTAGGCATCACCCCGCCACTGCTCCCACCGGTGTTGTGTCCCACCCACACCGACACAGGGTGTCAAGCGCTACAACTGTCACTCTAGGTCCACAGTCGCACAAAACACAGCACAGTGCGATCCGGTCACGTAAGAAGTCCACGGTCGCATGAAACACAACGCAGTGCGATCCAACCACATGAAATCCATTATCATCGAGTACAATTTAAAGCATGCATTTGACTGAACTATCTAACATTGTAAACACGTATTAATAGCATGAATTAATGTGGTTCTGTCTTGAATCGCGTCGCCCAAGGCCGACGCCATTCGAGCCTCCTAAACTGGTTCATGTGAATTCCGGCCGCGGAAGTGGCCTAAAATGCGTCGCCACAGGTAGCCGCCTTTTGAAAAGCGTCGCTGTCCCTTGTCGCCTGATAGCGGCAGAAGCAGGGACAGGCTATGGTTGATTCTCTTAAAATGAGTCGTCCTGGGAAGCCGCCATTTGGAAAGGCATCGCTGTCCCTGGACGCCATTCAGAATAGAAACCCACTCTGACAGAAATCGCTACCGGGATAATTTCTGCCTAAATGGCGTCGTACTAGCCCGTCGCCATTCTGAATGGCATCGTCCTAGCGCGACGTCATTTAGCGTCAGAAACCTGGTTTCTGTAGCTCGACCCGAAGGTCCCCTTTTAACCCCAATTTCACCCCAAAACACCCAAGAGGGGGAAAACGAAGAGTAAAAACAAACCACCACATGAAACCCACAAACCTTATTCATAGAAATCACCATCCCCATCAAGAAAGCCACCTTAACATGCTTATTCTACCCAAAAACCCCATACACGCATCATGCTTTACACGGGAAAACACGGATGAAACAACCACAATACATGCAAGGTTCGTCCCCCTACCGGTTACTTGAACTCCTCCTGGCTCCGTGCCGCCGAACCGCCGCACCGCAAACCGCCGCCGGTACCTCCGCCGGGACGTCGGCCGCCGTCCGGAGAATGAAGCGTCGCGAAGGAAGTGGTGGTGGTAGTGGTGAGAGGTAGGGAGGTATTGGAGTGGTGGAAGAGGAAGAAGGGGAAGGGAAAGGGAAAAGAGGAATTGGAGGGGGCGGAGAGAGGGAAGAGAGAGAATGAGAGGGAGAAAACGAGGGAAAGGAGGGAAGGCTCGCGGGTCAATCCGAAACGGGATAAAACGCGTCGTGCGAGACAGACGCCTATCAGTTGACAGGACGGGCCGTACCGACAGAGGCTCTGAAACGCGTTGCCCACCAAAGACGCCGTTCAGACGACAAGACCGGCACCGGACACTGACAACCTAGGGCCGTACTCTGAATGGCGTCGTCCATCAAGGACGCCGTTCAGATGACACGACAGTGGCCGTACTCTCGCGGCCTGAAGCCCGCCCATGTGGCACAACAGCAACCTAGCTAAATGGCGTCCACCCAGAAAGACGCCGTTTGAAAGGCATCGTGCATCCTAGACGTCATTTAGAAAGCACTCCCCAAACCCATCAGGGCCCAACCCAGGAGATTCGGCCCGAAACCGACCCAAAGACTGAACCCGAAATCTCAATCCTTACAAAATCTCTGGAGACCAAAGCCATGATCAGATGTTGCAAAGAGTTGCAAGTCCCATGAGATGGGTGCTCTTTAGTTGTAGTATAGTTTGTTGTACTATCCACAAGGCTGTACTACAAGTCTTTGAGATTCTGATCCCTGCTAGGAGGCTATCGGAGTCTCCCATTCTGTGTACCTGAGGGTTATACAATCCGTCCAAAAATAGTGGAAAATAATTCAAAATAAAAGTCCATAATTGAATTATAAGAACTATCTGTTTAAATTATTTATTTTCTCTATTAACTAAAATTGTCGTCAATTAATCTGAGACATGGCATATAGGATGCCAGTACTCTCATATTCAGATTAGCTAGAGAATTCTGAAGAATGTCTTAAGGACCAAATGATAGCCACTATCTTAGTCAAATTGAAATCTCTTACTTTGATAAAACTAAGAAGAAGAGATGTTCATGGTATGCCTTTGAGAAAGGCTAGAGGTAAGATCTTAAATGGTCGAACCCACACCTAAGATAGATAAAGGCAAGTCAGCTGAAAGAGAGAATGAGCAGTTCTCCCACTGCAACCAATATAAGGATATTGGTAACGGCAAATAGGAAAATGAAACTTGTAAGAAGTTTCGGGTATTCTTATTATCCACTTTTGCGTGTCTATTGGAGAGTTAGTGTCTCTAATATGAGATATTGAAAATAATTCTTAGACTTAAACAAGTAAAAGAAAATCGAGAAAATAAAAATGTTAAGTTAGACTCCGCATCAGTTCACGAGATATATAGGTTACTGTGAGACAGTAAATCTTTATATACTTTTAGGAGATTAATATGAAACTAAATAATTGTTATTTAGTTCCATTAATTATCAAGAATTGTAAAAGTGAATAACGTTGACTGAGAAGGAACAAGCGTTGTTCCATTTGGTTTTAAGAATAGAATGAAATATTTTAAAATCAGTCAATGCAGTATAGATTCTTGATGTGACATATCATATGATGAATATTTACAAGTCTCCTATAGAAATGAACTTAGTGAATCATGATTATCTATGTCATTGTCCTGTGCGATAAGTAGAAATTTTGGAGCTTATACATGTTGATGTAAATAGCCCAATATCTTCTTAAGGCCAAAGATAATCACTTCTATTGACTTACCTTAATAGTTTTCTCTTAGAAAGATTTGGCTATGTGTACTTGCTAAAGTACTAGTCGAACGCATCTAAGAGATTAAGGTATATAAGATCAAGATGAAGTGACTAATTGAAAGAGTATTAAATTCTTCGATTTGATCAAAGAAATTAATACTTGAGCATGAGATTCACGTAAGTAAAGAAAAGGATAATTGTATCATCTTTCGATAAATTCTCATTGTATATCACAGCAATATGATATAATAAAGAATAACACTTTATTAGATATAGTGCTAAATTTATAATAAGATTTGCCTAACTCTTATATTCTTATATATAGATATAAGTATGAACATTAGATGTCCATACTTCACATATGGTTCGAAATAAGTCAGTTTATCTATATAAGATATAGAGACGCGATAATTCATATGAGATGTGAATTATAAAATAGCATGATTTTAAGGATGTTAAAGTCAAGTTATGTCCTAATCTTTTGAAAAGACATAATTCAAAGAAGTTAGATCTAAAAGGACACGGTGTAATATAAATTTGTGAGATGTCCAAAGAGTTTGAACATTATTTTATTGGCCAGGCGATAATGAAATAATTATCGTATTGAAAGTTGTCTTCTAAGAAAAGGAACATGTCCTCAAAGACGACAGTGGGAGCTAATAAAACTAGAAGATGTTTTAGACTCACAAATTAACACAAGATTATTAGATAATCTTCAGATGTTTGGAACCATTCATAACACATATAAGAGAGCATCATAGATTTTGAGATTCTCTCAATGGCTAGTCTGATATGTTTGACATATTAGAGATAGCAGAATGAGATGAGCTCAAAGATGTAGATCATGATCCTAAATCTATGAGGAAGCTCTCTATTGTAATTATAACTTTGAAATTGGTAAGCAGTTAAGAGTTCAAAGCTATAGTCCATAACACCTATTAAGTTCGGAACTTGATAGTATTGCTTGAGAGTATTGTATCTCTCAGAAGCAAGTAAATCTTCAGAATGAAGATTAGTACAAATGGACTACTTAAAACTTATATGGTAATCTAAAGGAAATGGTCATGGTCAAAGTGTTGACTTGGACGAGTTTTTCTCAAAGGTTACCAAAATAAGTTTATTAGAATCTTACTTGCCAACACTGCCTGTCATGATGATGAGATGTCAATTGGATATTAAAAGTATTCCCTCAATGTGATTGAGGAAGAGGTGTATATGATACAACTTTAAAGCTTTTAGAATATTCAGGAATCAAGTTATGATTCAAAGATTAATTTTGAATCAAACTAAAGCTTCCCAGAGTTGCAATAAGAGTTTTGACTTAATGGTCAAACACTCAGTGATCATTAAGAAAGATCATGGATTGTGTGTGTACAAGGAGGTCAATGGGAACACAGTCACATTAGTAATGCTTTGTGATAATAACATCAAAGTCATTAACAATGACATCAGAATGTTTCTATCAGTAAAAGCATTATTATCTATATTCTTCTTCATAATAGGTTTGGATGCAACATCCTACATATTGAGAATACGAATCTATTAATATAGATCGATGAGGATGTTACCTTAACATGTATGTCAAAATGTTTGACATAAATTCCATAATAAATCTCAATTGTTGAGATATGGAATTTATTTCTTTAAGGAAAGGTTTCATGAAGGATATATGGAAACCTTGATAGAATGAGTGAAAGATATCACTAAGTACTTGAGAAGTGCTAAGGATGCACTCTTGTATATGGAGAGGATGATTTGTAACAATGAGTCACACATACTCAAATTTTCAAATTAGGCATGAGTTTAACCTTTTAATAAGAAAAGAATAGATTGGAAGGGTTCCAACCCAGAACTCGATATTAAGATGACGACATTAACAAGTGATACTGTTATTAGAATAGTATGGATGAAAGAGTTCATCCTTGAACTAAATGTAGTTCTAAAAGGTCTCCGATTTGTCCCGTTGTTGTAGGACAACAGTGGGAGCGATTAATTTTGTGGTCGAGCCATGGTCTCATCAGAGGTTGTAGAACATTATGAGGCTCTTTCACAAGTCCAGAGACAAAGAATTAAGAGAAAATAACATAATGGAAATTATTTCATTTATGAATGATTTAGCAGATCTCAGACCAAGCCTTAGTCACAGATTTGATGTGAGCATCACTTAGATTTGATGGAGATCAAATGCAAAGGTGATTGGCTTGAGTCCAAGTGGGAGATTGATAGATATAGGTGGCCTCTAAGCCAATCACGAGGCACCTATTTCAATTTGGTTCAATAATAAATGGCATATATATTTCATTATGTAGATTGGCGTATTTATTATTATTGCGCATAATGAAGTCAATGAATGTGTGCAACGGTCATTGGATTATGATGAGATCATAATAATGAGATCGATGACCTATAAACACATTTTTAATTGTTCCTAGTCATAGGATGTTTGAAGAGGACAATCAAACATCCGGTAATACTAGTACAAGTTATTCCAGCTTATATGATAAGCGTGACTGATCTCGTTAGTCACATGTGTGGAGACACAATGGTGAACCTATAGGTGCTCATTGGAGAATGACTTCACTGAATTGATCCGATATGAATCGCCGAATGGTAATTTACCTGACTGTCAACCGGCTTGATTCATCGTCACAGTGGCGTAGTTGGTCCTTGGACTTGAGACACCAAAGACACCTTGTTGGTTGACTTCTGGGCTTTGACCTTGGCTTACGAATCCCTAGCCACGGGATTTCTAATAGTCAAGGATCGGGTCCAACGGAAGACCTTCGAAGGTGATTGTGTGTTTAATAGAAGATAGTTCGCTCACAGGTAACTAGAGAGAGAATGCTCTAGAATAGATCTGCAGGAGTCTCTGGCCAGAGTAGACACAATATCTGAAAAGTTGTCGGATATTGTATAGCGGAGTCTGATTCAAGTGAGTTGACCATCTAGGGTTTGATAGTTGACCATATCCTAGGTTAACTCGAGAGCATTGTGCGAACGAAGGATTATAGCCATGCGGTAACTGTGGACGTACAGGTTCCATGAGTGGGTTGCTGAACCCCATTATCTTCTGGGATCATGCGGTGTTGCTTGGCACCCAAGTTGATCGGAAGTCCGACCGAATTTTACATGAGATGTTAATTCGATTAAGTAATTAATTAATATATAGATATTAATTAATCACAATAAGTCAATAACTAGTTATTGGACTTAAAGAGCTGAAAATCGGACTGGTTAATGGGCCTAGAAGGTCACACATAAACAGATTCTCAATCGGTGGTACTTAAGTGGGATTTATATTAAGTCGGGGACTTTTGTGAAAAGTTGCGCATATATATATATATATATATATATATATATATATATATATATATATATATATATATATATATATATATATATATATATATATATATATATATACGTGCTGTTGAGAAACTCTGGGCCGAGCTCTAGGAGCTCTCAAGACTGGCCGTCCCCCTCTCTCTCTCCTCCTCCTCTGGACGCCCCGTTCGAGGCGCCGGGAGACTTCCCGTCTCCGCCGCATGCGTTTCCCGAGAGTCGAGAATTCCCGTCCGGATGGTCTGGACATGGTTGCGGCGAGGATTCTTCAGCGAGCGAGCTGATCTGGACGAGGGATCGAGGACGAACCACCGCGGAGGATCGCGTGGATACCGCTGGAGGTTGGACGCTTGTGCGACTAGCGGCATCGCCTCTACAGAACCGAAAGGGTCGCAGATTCGAATCTCCGCAACCTGATGAGACCACAACTTCGTTTTTCGGTTTTAGTTTTTTGTTCCAAATCGGATCTACGGGCATCGGGCAGGTATTTTCTTGTTGCTAACGCTGCGTTCGTCGCGCCCCGCTTGGATCCCAATAGGCGGGTGTTGGTACGGGAGTGATGGTTATGGTTTTTGGTTTGGGTATGCGGAGAATGTGGCAAGGTGATTGCTCAGCGGTACTCGGGATGTGGCCTGTTGAATAGACAGAGGAGGATTCCTCTACCTTCCATTGTTGCCCCCTATTAGCCTCAGACTGGCTATTAGTAAGAATTGGGGCGACCTGGTTTTGATGCTCCGGCAGCTGTTTCTGCACTATGCCCATGTTTGGTGGTGTTGCTGCCTGTGTTGGTGCTCTATGCATCTGTTGTTGCTGCTGCTGCAGCTGTTGTTGTTGTGGTCTCCTCGCCTTCAGGGTGGCTATGTATTTCCTCATCTCCTCTCAATCAATACCCCCTTGATCATTGAGATCATAGATGTAGTCCCTGAATTGGAAACATGCATCCACTGTATGCCCAGGTTGTCTATGGTAGACAATATCTGGAGGCATCAGCATTTTGGGGCCAAACGATTTTCTCCTTAGGTAATACTAGAGCATTGGCTTCCATAAGGGTGTTGAAGATGTCTGATCGAGACACCGGGAGTGGAGGATAAGATGCCCTCTTCAGGCCTAGAGGTTTTCTTTGCTGGTTGTAATCACCCAGGGGAGGTACGTTGTGGTATGCTGGCTGCTTACGTGGCTGGTTGAACGTCTGCTGATACTGCTGCTGAGGCTGATTATAGACTGGCTGGTATGGTTGCTGAGGCGGCCTGAAGCCCTGCTAATTCGGCGATCTCTGCCCTGTATATTGCGGCTGTTGATGTTGGTTCCTCATGAACTGTGGTTGGTTATTAGTTATGGCACTGATTTGTTCATGGGAGAGTGTGCCCTGAGTAGTGGGACCCATGCTAGGAGAATTTGGCATGGTAGGCTTCCAAGGTGGAGGTCTGCTAGGTCTATGGGGGTCAAAGATGCTGGAGAAGGTTGAATCTTTGAAAGCGTTCTGGCAATAATGTGCCCTCTCGTATAATTCCGCCATACTAGTCAAATTGTTCAACGTGAGGACTAGCTTGTACTGGGGTGTGGCACTGGCAATCATCATCTTTACTTGTTCTAAGTCAGACATGTGATCTTTATCTTCTCTGCCATACCCCTCCATCTATCAGCAAAGGTAATGTAGTCTTCATCAGGCTTCATCCTTTCAGCCACTAAATCAGTTATTGATAAAGACGGTGCAATTCTATCCTGGTATTGCTGGATAAATTTTCTTGACACAATTTCATAATCCTCCACATCAGACAAATCCAGAGAGAAAAACCACTCGAGGGCTGGTCCCTCTAATGATTTCCTGAACAAGAATGCCAACGACCTTTTGTCGTTCTGCTAGAAGAAGGATTCATACATAAACTCCTTCAGGTGGGTTGTAACGACCCGCCATCCTATGACCGGAGACCCGGTCACTAAATGGATGTCGGCCCATTAACTGCGGGTTCACACCCGGATCTCATACAACACATCTGGAGGAGTAAGTGCTAAACAAGGCTAAATATAACAATCGCACGGACTACAAAGGTAAACGAGTGCGCAGAAGGGAAAATAATAATGTCCGTATACAGTCCAACAATAATTACATGTCCAACAAGTTAAATAAGTACAGGCAGAAGGAAAGTACAACAACATCGGGGCATACCCCGGGACTAAGACAGCTGCTGGTCCGCACACCAAGAAGACACCACGCTTCCGCTGCGCCACGAGGTCCACACCTGAAACCGCAGGGAGTGAGCCACACCATAAATGGGCTCAGTAGGGATCATCCGATCCCCCGCCTCCCACTCACACACCCACAAGTGTAACAACACAGATATGAAGCAATTTAAGTAAAGCAGTAAACATAGCACCCAACTCAGATATGAAACGCACGATAAGCAGTGTAGCGAGAACAGTTCTAAGCAACTCGAAGAACCCAACACAGAGTCACGTCTCACAACCGAAGTCCACAAGGCGACTAAACCACACAGTCGACCGAAGTCAAACGTCGCCTCCCAACACTACCACCACTGCTCACGCCTGTCCACCCCTACAGTGTTCCGGGGCACTGTAGGGTGAGGCAGTGAGCCAAACTAGGACTAGCTGGAACCAGTGTACCGCCACTGCCAGCTACGTGTGCACACAAGCAGTCTAGACTACTGTCCTACCACCGGATTGCCTCCACGCTAGGCCTCAGCGCTTCCAGGAGGGCCCTGGGGACCGGCGAACCCCCGTCAAGCCGAAGCTACAGGAACTACCCACAAACCCAACTCTCCCGGGCTGCGTCAGGCCAAAGGGCTAAGGATACCACTCGTAACCTTGATCAAAGGTCACATCAGGCCCAGTGGCTAAAGGGTAAACCAACTCCCACCAGTACCAGCTCCACAGCAAGAAACGCGCCGGAAGCTGTCACGACAAACAGGGAAACCCCGACCCGCTGAGGCCAAGCAGCAACCCCTCGGATAGCGCACCAGCTACTCCGGCCCGACGGGCTCAAGGTGGTTCTGCTTCCCTCAGCTAAAGGTAAACCACAACATGTACCCCTTCTCCCACCGGTACGGCACAATGCCTCACAGACACTATGACCCTGTCCCCATCGGTCCATGGTGACAATCAGAAACCACAGTCATTCCGAATCCATATTCGTACAAGCACACACACACAACATGATTCCATTCGTACAGTAAACCTCTGTCTCAGCGTACAGTTGAAGCACACACACACATAGATGATTAAATCTCATTCATGCAGAAGTCCTTAGTCTCAGTATACAACTCAAAGCATGCATCTGAACCATCCCCCCGTGAAATATACATGAAATAACAGGATTTAAGCATTTCTGTCTTGAATCGCGTCGACCAAGGTCGACGCCATTCAAGACCCTCAGACAGGTTTATTAAAAGCCAGATTATCCCTTAAAACGCGTCCACCAGTGAAGCCGCCGTTTAAAACGCGTCAGGGTCGCCAGACGCCATTCAACCCAGAAATCCAGATTGCAGAACACTCAAACGGGGGCATTTCCTGCCTAAATGGCGTCATGATGTCTCGACGTCCTTCTGAAAGGCGTCGCCCATCCATGACGTCATTTAGCGCCAGAACCCCTAACTCAGGAAACCTCGAACATGGAGGTTTCTGCCCTAAAACGCGTCGTACTGACCCGACGTCTTTCGGAAAGGCGTCGACCAGGCACGACGCCATTCAGCGCCAGAAACCAGGTTTCCTGGTTCGACCCGAGGGTCTCACCCTTAACCCCAAACGCCCCGAAAAAAACCCCAAAACAGAAGGGGGAAGGAAGAGGAAGTCAACCACCTCAAGCATGCTACAAAACCACGTTCACGAGCACGGCCATACCCACAAGAACACCCCCTAAACATGCTCATTCTAACCCAAATCATAACATGCCATGCCAAGGAAAACACGAGCACACATTCACAGTCTATGCAAGGTTCGTCCCCCTACCGGTTCTTGAACTCCGCCAAGTTCCGTGCCGCCGTCCCGCCGCACCGCACACCGCCGCCGGTACCCTCGAGGACGCCGCCACTCTGCCGGGACGTCGGCCGCCGTCCGGAGAGTAGAACACCGCGAAGGAAGTGGTGGAGGTAGAGGTGAGAGGTAAGGTGGTATTGGAGTGGTGGAAGAGGAAGAAGAGGAAGGGAAGGGGAAGAAGAGCGTCGGAGAGGGCGGAGAGGGCGAGGAGAGAGAGAGTGAAGGCGAGAATGAGGGAAAGAAGGGGAGGCTCGCGGGGTCAATCCGAATCCAGCTAAAACGCGTCGATCGAGGCAGACGCCTATCAGTCTGACAGGACGGCCGTACTGACAGCGCTCTGAAACGCGTCGCTCACCGTGGACGCCGTTCAGACGATGTGACCGGCCGTACAGACAACGCTCTGGCGCCGTACCCTGACATCAAAGATGTCGCAGTCTGAATCGCGTCGACCAAGCTGGACGCCGTTCAGACGAAATGACAGGGGCCGTACTCTCGCGGCCCGAAACCCGCCCACGTGGCGCACACGTGGCACAACACCCAGCAGACCTAAATGGCGTCCACACAACCTGACCCCTTTTGAAAGGCGTCGAGCAGTGCTGACGCCATTCAGCTAGAAATCTCAAGACCCCTTCAGGGTCCAAACCAGGGGATCCGGCCCGAACCCGACCCGAATACAGAACCCGAAACTTCAGTCCTTACATTCTCCCCCCCTTAAAAGAATTTCGTCCTCGAAATTAGCAACCGCTTAACGCTCAACTCGGCTAACCATCACATGCCGGCAGACCGATCACAACAATCATCCTCACCGATCGCACATACAAGGCTCCACAGAAATAACCAAACAAATTCACGCCAAGCTAACCAAGATTCTCAATTCCAACACAAAGCTGAAAGATCAACAATGACCACACACTAGCAAGGCACATATTACAAAACCGATTCTCCACCCAACCCAAATACATACAAGTGCCACTAGAGTTCACAACCACCTCTGAACAAGACAAGATAAAAGTGCCCATCTAGTACGGCCTCTCGGACCTCCACAAAGAGACGCGACTCCAATCACGCCTCGACCACCTACTGTCCACTCGGCTCCTGACCTGCCTTATTCTTCTGGGGACAGTTCCTCGCGAGATGTCCCTTCCTGCCACAGCCAAAACAACTACCAGTGATCAAGGGACATATCCTGTCGCCATGAAACCTGCTACAACGGGGACAACGGCCTGCAGCGTCCTGCCTCGCCTCCTGCTGCCAGCTGACCTCTGTCTGCATCTGCTGGACCGAACCATCCTCATCCTCGTCACAAGGAACCTCCTGGAACTCGACCTCAAAAGAACTCGAACCGCCTGACGAAAAGACTGCTGATCTATCCCTGCTATGTTGCTTCCCCTGTGCTGAATGCTCTGATTCCTTTGCCGTGTGTTGAAACTGCGTCTCCACCGCTGCCGCGCACCGAACCGCTGATGCCAGATCCTTACAACAATGAGCTGCCACAAACTCCCTCAAATCATGCCGAAGTCCATCCACGAATTTCTCCGTCCTCAGATCCTCACGCTCAGAAATGTGTGGAGCAAACCTTCCCAGAGCCACAAATTTCATCTGATATTCTAGAACTGACGTATCACCCTGTACCAATTCCATGAATTCCCTTTCCTTGGCCCTACGAACATGCCTCGGAAGGTACTGTCCACTAAACTCTCTCACAAAGCCTTCCCAAGGAATCTCTCTCAAAGACCTATCTGGAAACATCAACCCCTTGATGGTAACCCACCAATCATAAGCATCGCCCTTCAGCAAGTAGGTCGCCAACAAGGTCTTGTCACTCTCAGCACATTCTAGAACATCAAACACCTTCTCCACTTCCTTAATCCACTGAGCTGCCGCATCTGGAACAGTTTGACCCGTGAAAGAAGGGGGCTTCAACTTCAAGAACCGCTCCACCACCGTGGATTGGCCACCTCGGGAGCTGGACCCCTCACCTCCATCTCCCTGCTGATATCTAGACATAGCCCCAATCAAAGCTTCCATAAAACGATCCACATTCTGTCCTTTTGCCCTCGAACCACCACCATATGCTCTCGAACCACGAGCCAACGGAACTCTCCTCTTCGGCGCCATCACTAACCCACAACACGCAAATCGAACCAAACACGTTAAAACCTATCAATCTATACCAGCAGCCATCGCCTGTACAGACTCGTACTTATTGTTGGACTATAATATCTAACCCAGTTTATCACATCCTCGACCAGACTGAGCTCTGATACCATCTGTAACGACCCGCCATCCTATGACCGGAGACCCGGTCACTAAATGGATGTCGACCCATTAACTGCGGGTTCACACCCGGATCTCACACAACACATCTGGAGGAGTAAGTGCTAAACAAGGCTAAATATAACAATCGCACGGACTACAAAGGTAAACGAGTGCGCAGAAGGGAAAATAATAATGTCCGTATACAGTCCAACAATAATTACATGTCCAACAAGTTAAATAAGTACAGGCAGAAGGAAAGTACAACAACATCGGGGCATACCCCGGGACTAAGACAGCTGCTGGTCCGCACACCAAGAAGACACCACGCTTCCGCTGCGCCACGAGGTCCACACCTGAAACCGCAGGGAGTGAGCCACACCATAAATGGGCTCAGTAGGGATCATCCGATCCCCCGCCTCCCACTCACACACCCACAAGTGTAACAACACAGATATGAAGCAATTTAAGTAAAGCAGTAAACATAGCACCCAACTCAGATATGAAACGCACGATAAGCAGTGTAGCGAGAACAGTTCTAAGCAACTCGAAGAACCCAACACAGAGTCACGTCTCACAACCGAAGTCCACAAGGCGACTAAACCACACAGTCGACCGAAGTCAAACGTCGCCTCCCAACACTACCACCACTGCTCACGCCTGTCCACCCCTACAGTGTTCCGGGGCACTGTAGGGTGAGGCAGTGAGCCAAACTAGGACTAGCTGGAACCAGTGTACCGCCACTGCCAGCTACGTGTGCACACAAGCAGTCTAGACTACTGTCCTACCACCGGATTGCCTCCACGCTAGGCCTCAGCGCTTCCAGGAGGGCCCTGGGGACCGGCGAACCCCCGTCAAGCCGAAGCTACAGGAACTACCCACAAACCCAACTCTCCCGGGCTGCGTCAGGCCAAAGGGCTAAGGGTACCACTCGTAACCTTGATCAAAGGTCACATCAGGCCCAGTGGCTAAAGGGTAAACCAACTCCCACCAGTACCAGCTCCACAGCAAGAAACGCGCCGGAAGCTGTCACGACAAACAGGGAAACCCCGACCCGCTGAGGCCAAGCAGCAACCCCTCGGATAGCGCACCAGCTACTCCGGCCCGACGGG
Source organism: Zantedeschia hybrid cultivar (assembly GCA_030544215.1). Classification (NCBI taxonomy): domain Eukaryota; kingdom Viridiplantae; phylum Streptophyta; class Magnoliopsida; order Alismatales; family Araceae; genus Zantedeschia; species Zantedeschia hybrid cultivar. The sequence continues at coordinate 44,176,761 of JARZZO010000008.1, forward strand.
CTCAAGGTGGTTCTGCTTCCCTCAGCTAAAGGTAAACCACAACATGTACCCCTTCTCCCACCGGTACGGCACAATGCCTCACAGATACCATGACCCTGTCCCCATCGGTCCATGGTGACAATCAGAAACCACAGTCATTCCGAATCCATATTCGTACAAGCACACACACACAACATGATTCCATTCGTACAGTAAACCTCTGTCTCAGCGTACAGTTGAAGCACACACACACATAGATGATTAAATCTCATTCATGCAGAAGTCCTTAGTCTCAGTATACAACTCAAAGCATGCATCTGAACCATCCCCCCGTGAAATATACATGAAATAACAGGATTTAAGCATTTCTGTCTTGAATCGCGTCGACCAAGGTCGACGCCATTCAAGACCCTCAGACAGGTTTATTAAAAGCCAGATTATCCCTTAAAACGCGTCCACCAGTGAAGCCGCCGTTTAAAACGCGTCAGGGTCGCCAGACGCCATTCAACCCAGAAATCCAGATTGCAGAACACTCAAACGGGGGCATTTCCTGCCTAAATGGCGTCATGATGTCCCGACGTCCTTTTGAAAGGCGTCGCCCATCCATGACGTCATTTAGCGCCAGAACCCCTAACTCAGGAAACCTCGAACATGGAGGTTTCTGCCCTAAAACGCGTCGTACTGACCCGACGTCTTTCGGAAAGGCGTCGACCAGGCACGACGCCATTCAGCGCCAGAAACCAGGTTTCCTGGTTCGACCCGAGGGTCTCACCCTTAACCCCAAACGCCCCGAAAAAAACTCCAAAACAGAAGGGGGAAGGAAGAGGAAGTCAACCACCTCAAGCATGCTACAAAACCACGTTCACGAGCACGGCCATACCCACAAGAACACCCCCTAAACATGCTCATTCTAACCCAAATCATAACATGCCATGCCAAGGAAAACACGAGCACACATTCACAGTCCATGCAAGGTTCGTCCCCCTACCGGTTCTTGAACTCCGCCAAGTTCCGTGCCGCCGTCCCGCCGCACCGCACACCGCCGCCGGTACCCTCGAGGACACCGCCACTCCGCCGGGACGTCGGCCGCCGTCCGGAGAGTAGAACACCGCGAAGGAAGTGGTGGAGGTAGAGGTGAGAGGTAAGGTGGTATTGGAGTGGTGGAAGAGGAAGAAGAGGAAGGGAAGGGGAAAAAGAGCGTCGGAGAGGGCGGAGAGGGCGAGGAGAGAGAGAGTGAAGGCGAGAATGAGGGAAAGAAGGGGAGGCTCGCGGGGTCAATCCGAATCCAGCTAAAACGCGTCGATCGAGGCAGACGCCTATCAGTCTGACAGGACGGCCGTACTGACAGCGCTCTGAAATGCGTCGCTCACCGTGGACGCCGTTCAGACGATGTGACTGGCCGTACAGACAACGCTCTGGCGCCGTACCCTGACATCAAAGATGTCGCAGTCTGAATCGCGTCGACCAAGCTGGACGCCGTTCAGACGAAATGACAGGGGCCGTACTCTCGCGGCCCGAAACCCGCCCACGTGGCGCACACGTGGCACAACACCCAGCAGACCTAAATGGCGTCCACACAACCTGATGCCTTTTGAAAGGCGTCGAGCAGTGCTGACGCCATTCAGCCAGAAATCTCAAGACCCCTCCAGGGTCCAAACCAGGGGATCCGGCCCGAACCCGACCCGAATACAGAACCCGAAACTTCAGTCCTTACATGGGTGAAGGGTGAAGGGGTTACCATAACCATTGTACTTTCTTTACACTGGCATTTCGGAAGGCGGTAGATGAAATATTGGCAGACTGGAGAGAGTGATCTCAGGTACAGCCTTGACTCCCATCATTTTCTTAAAATTGTTGAACTACTCATCCATCCGGTCCATCTTCGTGAGTAGAGCTTGAGTCACTGGATCGATTTGAGGAGGAAGAGGTGATGGAGCATGATAGGCTTGCCTCCTAGAGTAACTGGGCAAGGGGGGCAGTATGGTTGAGGTCTGACAGCACTTCCGCCATACCCGAAGGCATTTTGGTGAGTCGGCGTATGCGGTCTAGCCGGGTATCTCGAGGAGGATTGTTGTGATCCAAATGGCCGGAGAGTAGAAATATGAAGACCATCCACAACTTGGTGAATAGGGGGGATATGGTGAGGGGGAGCAACTGGATGAACAACAGGGGGAACCATGGGATTTGGTTCATCAGAATGCAAGGGCGTCTTCCCCTTGAGAATGGACTGGATAGCCTCAAGTTGTTGATGATTCACGTGGGTAGCCAGAGCTCCCAAGACGGTAACCAGATCAGGAGGGTTGGTAGACGAAGGCTCAGTTGGATCTTGAGCCTCCTCATAAGTGGTATTGGAGATTATGTGCACATGAAGATGATTGGTACCAGGATCATACTGGTCATGGATAAATTGAGCCTGGTGAGGGATATAAGTGTCTCCCTCGTATTCAGTGTGAAAGAAGTTGGAGTCATAAGGGGCATTAGCATCTCCCCCATTCTCAGAATGGTAATCATAATTACGAGGGGCATTAGCACCTCCCTCGTATTCAAACACATCTTCATGTTCAATGGCAACTATGCCGAGAGTTTTACCTGATCGGAGCATCATGATTATTAAATTTTGACAGAGATCCAAACAAGTGGTGCAAAGGATTAGCAAGCAAGTAGATAGTTATGTTGCTTTAGGATTCCTTGTTGAATTACTTGAATTTTTAAATAGAAATTCACTAAACGGGGTAGGATCCTAGTTTCAGTTCAAGTTTTTCCACCGTTACAGTCTATGGTTTTCTCACAACGGTATGACTGACTAACCAGGACTTCAATTGGTACAACCAGCCCGATGAACAAGGAGGAATACCTTGCTTTTGGAGACTTACAGAGGTCTTAACACCAACCACTCTAATCTGACTGAGGAACCGACCCAGTCAGAGAGAGGTGAAGATGCTAAGAAAGGTGTTCCTATAGAAGGGGGATGAGCCCCGATGCAAATGACCTATGGCCTGGATGGCATCCAATGTAATATAGATAAATATAGGTATCGAAAGGGATCAAAGATTTAAGGGTTGATGAGCAAGAGAAGAAATTGTTTGAATCGCATCGCTATTCACTGACGCTATTCAAGACAGAAACCTCTTCTGTTCACAGAACCTCAGGCAGCAGCGCAGACAGGCAAAATGACCTAAATGGCGTTTGTGATAGGCGACGCGTTTTGACTCACGTCGCTAACCCAAGACGCTATTCAGAGGCCAAAGAAACAGTAAACATAGAGCAATTACATGGACAATCCCCTCCCAAGTTATCAGTGTAAACAGAAGCTAACAGATCATGCAAAAACTTAGTTCAAATAGGTTTATTATCATGTAAATGAACATAGAACTCACACGCATAGGTTTATTATCATTATTATGTTCCTCATCACATGTTCGTCACTCCATGATAATAAAAATAGTGATTAACTATGCTTAAACCATGAAAAACTATAAAGGAACTAAGAGATTGAGTGGTTGATGACCCCTTGAAGCCTTGGGTCTTCTTTAATCTTCAATGAAGGAAGAGGATGAAGAAGATTTGCTGTCTACGTTTTTCCTCTTGAGTTCTCCAGAAAAACCATGAAGAAGAGCTCCAATCCCTCAATTCCTAGGCTTCAACAACCCTTGACCAATAGCTATATGATGGGTATATATAATTTTAGGTCTTAGGGCTTGTTTTAGACTCTCACGCGCCTTCGCAGCTGCCTTTGGATCAACAAGAAGAGTTTGAGACCCTTCCAACCGTGGAAACAAGATAACCTCGGCCATATCATCATGTTAGCTAAATCGCGTCAGCGCGACAAGACGCTTTTTAGCTAAATAAGGCAATAAAAATTGGAAAAAGGGAAACCGAAATGCATAAGGAAACCTAACTCGCGTCGTGCATAAGCGACGTGCTTTAGATAATTAGGAAACTAACTCAAATTAGAAATCGTAAATTTAGATGGATTATGACTTAAATGGCGTCGTCAAAAGGTGACGCTATTCAGTTAAATCTTCCTAAATTTAATAATTTTAATTCCGAATTGAGTTCTGCTATAAATCTAAATGACGTCATGCATGGGCGACGTGATTCATTAAATTTTGAGAAAAATTAATTAATGATTACAAATCAGACCATTTCGGAGCATTATCAATATGACGTGAAATTTACTCAATATGAGGTCAAAATTAACGTGTCTACACCTAACCCTTCCATCTTTCTTTGCCATGGAGACAATATTAGCTACCCACTTAGGATAGAGCATTACCCGATTGAACTTGGCCTTGTGTAATTTGTCAACCTCTTCTTTTACCGTTAGTGCTAATTCAGGCTGTAGCCGTCTCAACTTTTACTTCATAAGTTTTGCGTCTGGTTTAAGGACTAGCCAATGCTCTACCAGTTCTGTGTTCAATCCAGGCATATCCTCATATGACACAGCGAACCCATCAGGATATTCTTGGAGTACGGCTGTTATGGATTTCTCTTCTTGTTGACTCAATTTGGCACTAATTAGCACTATTTTTGGGTCCTTCTCAGTTCCGAGGTTGACTTCTTTAGTGGGTTCATCGACAGCAGATGAAGGCTCATCAAACTGCCTCATCCCACTTACAAATGGTTCAGCCAGGTCACCGTCCTCTTCATCTTCACTAAGCTCAAACACTCCTAAGCCATCATTACATGGTTCAACTTCCAAAAGTTCTATTAGCTAAGAGATGACCCCCAACTGAAGAAATTCATTGACTCCTTTCAAATATTTACGTCTATTTGCTAACTCCTGGACTAAGAAAGATGGAACTTGTTTATCCCTACAATTTCTAGATAAGGAGGAAGCTATCCTAATTCCTAAGCTACTATATACATGACTCGGTGAATGAGTCAGGCTTTTCCCAGACGGGACAAGGGTGGATCCTTGGGACAAGGATCCAACGACAGTGGAACTGCCCCAACATGCAGGCTCGTCGAAGGTGACCTCGCATCCTTTGGTATGAGAATTGGCCCTTTTTTTTGGTGATTGTATGCTTCGAACATGAAACATTCATAGGAATGTGCTACGACCGATGTCGGGAGCATAGGGAAGGAAGGTGGGTGGAATAAGAAAGGGATGAACGCAGCAGGTGTCGGTTCATCCTTGACCAAAAAAATACTCCTTCCTATGGGATGTTTGGTTCATGAAACAATAACCTTGTGCCAAAGTCTCCTTCACTTTCTTCATGAATTTTCACACTCTTTTCTTTCAGTTCATCTTCTATCCTGAGTAACTCCTAACTTTTCTTCACAAAATGGTCCATAAGAGACCGCTTTCATGTTCCCTCAACTGATTTAGTTGGCAAGAACCCCAGTCCGAATCCCCCAATGATAGGGTCTTCTAAACTAGGTTCTAGGATTCCTTGTTCCTCCTTGCCTAATCCAGAGCCTGAACTGTATCCCATCTTATCCACAAGTTGCCAACCTATGCTAGGTCGGGGCCTGGGGTGAGAGCTGACTGACGAAAGGATGGGTTATTTGCCTTTTCTAGTTATCATGGATGGAATCTGCTCAGCTGATACCGAGTCCAGTGACTCGATATAGAGGGTACTTTTGACTTTCACAATTTTCCCATTATACGGGAACTTATAGCACAGATGGTTGGTGGACGGGACCCCCAAAGTCTGGTCCATCCAAGGTCTCCCTAGAATAGCATTGTATATGGGCTTAATATTTAGAATGTAGAACTCGGAAATCATGGCCACTGGGCCAATCTCCAATTGGAGGAAGATTTTACCGTCAGCCAGCCTTTGAGAGTTATCATAGGCTGAGACCATCATGGAGGTGGACTCAATCTTCTCTGGATTGATACCTATCTTCTTGAGAGTTTTGTAGGGACAAACATTGATTGAGGCTCCAGTATCCAGTAGGATGGAGTCAACTGAGTGGCCATTGAGGGAGGCAGTTAGGCACAGGGGAAGGGATCGGCACTCGGGGGGAGCTAGATCCTTATCCGAGAATGATATCATGGGTGCCTGAGTGCCTGAGAGAATGGCATTCGTAACTCCTCCGATAGGAAGATCCTCATTAACTGTGATTTGCTGTAGGAAATTGAACAGTGTCTCCCTATGCGTAGAAGATCTTCGGATCAATTCTAGAATTGAAATCTTAGCAGGGGTCTTTCCTAGGTGTTGGAGGATGTCATATTCAGATTGAGTAATCCCTCCAGTTGGAATTGAATTTTCCTGAGAATCCGAGGGTTGACTTGGAGGAATGATGCGGTTTCTGAGTGTGACACTTATTGGACTTGGATTTGCTGCTTGATTTGATTTCAGGGGTGATTTTATTGGATTAAATTGAGTTACCGGACCTAGCTTTGAGGTGGGACAGAGGACAAACAGAGGAGATTCATCAGTTGTGATTGAAGGAACTTGGACAAGAGTGACTGGCTTGATGATGATTGATGGTTCCTTAGGTCGAATTAGGACCAAAGGTTTATCTTGAAAGATTGTGGAGATTTCTAATGTAGACTCTTCAGTCTCATTCAGCTGAGTGAGAGCTTGGTGTTGTATCCCGAATCCTTCGTATTCCCAATATTGCTCCCTACGAACTATTCTTGGTTCCAGATCTTTGATCAAGGTGTTGACCTTTCCTTGAGAACTAGACAGATCTTGAGCAGTTTGGTGAGAGGGTAATGGGTCCTTCACAATCCCTAGTTCCTTCTTAGCCCTTAAAGCTTCAATTGCCTTTTTCATGTCCTCCCAATTAATCATGCCTTCGTCATTCAGATCATAAACCTAATCCCTGAAAGTGAAGAAATTGTGAATTGTGTTCCCTGGAATCCTGTGGTATGGACAGTACCTAGACGTGTCCGTACTGCGTGGAAAGCCTTCACGTTGTGGTGGGAGTTGGATAGCATTGCAAGCTAGTAAGGCATAAAAGATGTCTACTAACGATTCTGGCAAAGGTGGGTATGATGTGCGTTTGGCCATGGGACGACTATAATTAGTCGGGGGAGGAACTGTTGAGTACTGCTTCTGATTGGACTGTGTATCAGACCTGCATTGGGAATTGGGGAACCTGGTTGGTTGTCCTAGCATGCTTACTTGCTCATTGATGGTGACTCCTTCTTTGGTAGGAGTCGGTGTGGCTTTCTTGTTCCTATTCCTATTCTCGAAGAACGAAGGCAAGGTGGAGTCTCGGATCTGGGACTCAATCACCCGAGCTCGATTATACAGTTGAGAGCCCGAGCTCGATTATACAGTTGAGAGAATGTTTGAAGTTCGCTAAGCATGAGGATAGCTCGGAGCTGAGGAGTAGCATTATTGACAAGCATAGTGACTGCCTAGGCTTCCGGGATGGTAACCTCTGCTCTAGAGGCCATGGCTCTCCACCTATTAGCGAAGTGAGTGAAGTCCTCGTCAGACTTCATTTTTTCCATCACGAGATCAAATAAGATGGGAGGTAAGGCTGTCATGTGGTTGAAATGGGTGACAAACCTTTCTGAGACCGTATCAAAATTGATTAGGTCTGTAGTGGGTAAAGAAGAAAACCATCTCAAAGCCTCTCCTTCTAGAGACTTCTAAAAGAGGTGGACAAGGAGGATTCTATCATAGAGCCATTTGTGGGAACCCATGAGGAAACCTGACAGATGATGATGTGGGTCGGTGGTACCATTGTATTTTCTATACTTGGGTACTTTGAATCCTGGTGGGAAGTAGGCTGAAGGGAGCTTACAATAGCTCGAGAGAGAAGGAGGTTGCCTCAAGGTAAGATTTTCAGCCATGAGCTGGTGCACGTAAGGTTCGACCTCATTCTTGTAGATGAATTCTTCCTACTTAGGAGGTGTGACTTGGTTGATGAAGTTAGAAGGGGCTATTGGGATTGCTTGATTAGCCTGAGGTCGGCTAGAAGATCCTTGGAATTGAGTTTTCCGAGGAGTGGCTTCCTGAGTTTTTCCACGGGAGACCAACTGAATGAGTTGATCGAGAGTGTACCGTGATAATATGGCAATGAGTTATGGGTCTTCCCCCAGACTTTGGAATGTCCTAGTTGAAACTACATGATCATCTTCCCCCTGGGAGGTGGAAGATTCATCAGATTCCCTTCTCCTAAGCTCCTCCCTAGATGTCTGGAGCATACCTATGAATGTCTATTGTGGGTCTTCTTCAATTTCAAACAAAGGGTTGTGTGTGATGCTGTTACCAAACTCATCCATATCATCATACATGGCAGTACATACAATTCATTATGAAACATAAATCCTAAGAGATCTTATGTTCCACTTCAAAGATTAACCGTGTATTATGAGAGTGTTAATTTCTAACAAATCAAGTTCAACCCTTTAGTGACTGTGGATTTTTTCAGAAAAATTGTTTCATCAAAATTCAATTAGGCGTCTTTTGGTTTTAAAATAATCCTCTCAGTGTCGCCTATGGGTAGATAATTTCGAATGGCAAAACTTAATTTCCTCACTGAATCTCGGGATCCTATTAGGTGGTTTGGGTACAACCTGCTCGGCGGCCAAGTGGGAATCCTTGGCTCGCGGAGACTTACGGAGGTTCCCAACAGAGTAAGATAATTCGCACCCGAGTGGGAATCCTCAAGTGGAGTGTCAAACACTATAGGAGGGATAACTATCAGTGTGATGCCGGCTCTTCCTTAAAAACCCCTACGGAGAATACCTTGAAGTCAGCCCAATAATAAACAAACAATAGTACAAAACAACATCCAGCAATTTAATTAGAGCAACAGTTCATTGGATCAACATGCAGAATAACCAAGACCTGGACAGCCAAGAGGCTGTCCGTTCAGGGTACTGGACGGCCTAGCAGATGGCCGTCCAGATGACTGAACGGCCTCGGAGCTAGCCATCCAGTAGCATGGACGGCCAGGGTACTGGCCGCCCTAAGAGATGGACGGCCTGGTAGTTGGCCGTTCAGGATCTTAGACGGCCTGACACCTGGCCGTCCGGAGGAAGAGGACAAAAGGGAACTTTAAGGGGCTCTTACCTTCTTACCTTTGTTGACGTGCGCGCAACGAGCAAACAGCCATCCCACCGTGATCTCTAGGGGGCTGTAGACGCCCGGAGTGTCCCCGCTCTCCTTCTGCGGGGAGGCCTCCGTCCGTCGCCCAACTGCGGCGATGATGGGGTTAGGAATTGAAGTGTGTGATCGCCAAGAGCATTACCTTGGGGTCCCTGTGCTCCGCAAGATGATGAAGATGATCGCATCTTGTTGGAACGGGAGTTGTTGATTCCTCTTCTCTGCCTCCGGCCGGCCGAAGGGAGAGAGCTCAGTAGTCTGCGCACAAACTGTAATAAGAGCTCCTGAGAGAAAAAAAGACAAAACAAAGTAAAGAAAACCCGATTAGAATTGTGATGTGTAAAGTTTGTCCATGCAAATAAATGAACAAGTTAAAATTGAAAGGGGACGCACTAGATGGGTGTTTAGGGAGTGATGGTGACTATATGTTATGGTCACCCACCTCCTATTTTTTCTTGGGAACCTCTGTTAGAGTGGGTGCTAGGTCATCCTAGGATGCATGTAACAAAGTGTATGTGTGTGCCATGGTGAAAAGATGAATGGGTTGTAGAGAAAGGAGATTATGAAATGCAATAAGGTAGAAAAGAAAGAGGAGAATAGTTAGAAGAACAAGCCCGTGTAAGAAGGATTCCTAATGCTCCGTTCTGCTGCCCGCAACCTCCAAACTGGCCCACCTCCCAAGATCCAACCCCCCTCTCCGAGAGAAGTAGGAGGGTTTAAATAGAGGAGAAGAAAATAGGGGAAATCCCTAGTTTAAATCTCTGTTAATCATCAAGGAGCCAATAGGAAATGGTCATGGGTCGTACATGCGGCAGTCGTTGGAGTGGGGAGTGGTCGGAGTGATGGGAGACGAGAGTGAGTGGAGGAGAACGTAGGAAAACAAAGTCAAGCTGAAAGTGGGAGTGTGGACGGCCAACTCATTTGCCTTCCTCTTTCGTGGAAGGCCACCAAGCTGGTCTTCCGCGAAAAGGTGGAAGGCAGCCCAACTGGCCTTCGGGGAAGGTGGAAGGCCACCAAGTTGGCCTTCCGCAAAAAGGTGGAAGGCGGCCCAGCTGCCCTTCGGGGAAGGTGTAAGGCCACCTGTTGTCACCAAAAAATGAGCAAAGAGAAAAATCCAAACAATTTTTTCTAAGTAAAGAGAGGATTAATGGACAACAGTCATACCTATTTTGCAAGCCAAATGAATCAAAAAGGGGCCACTCTAGGGCCCAAATGGTGAAGAAATCCATTGGCATAACCGGACCCATTATCTCAAGCAAAGGAGGTTCAAGCAATTTCTCAAAGAAGGCCCAAGTGAAAAAAAGTTAATGGACAGCAGTCATGCCCATTCTTGCAAGCCCAAAGAAGTCAAAAAGGGGTTACTTTCAGCCCAAATGATGAAGAAATCCAAGGAGGCAGGTCCGGGCCCATTATCTCAAGCAAAAGAAGCCCAATAGGGTCAATTTGGGCCCAAAAAGTAAAGCCCAAAGCCCAATTTCGTGGCAGCCTTTAAAATGGCCCAAATGTTCCCCCCCATGGCCTATTCTTATCCCTTTGGCCCATGTTCAAATCTGTCCAAAGGAAGATAAGAAGAAAAGCAAGTGGTCCCCCCCTCAAGATTTTTCTAGAAGAGGGTAGATGAAAAGTAAAAAGAGAAACCAATCATGATTCTTCAAGTGTTGTGGCCTCATTGGAGAGCTCTTAAGAGGGGCTTCTTATCCCTAATTTAAGGATAATGGATGCCTAATCTACCCCCCAAAAGTAAGCCAACTTTATCTATAAAAGAATCCCCATCTTCTACAAGAAAAAGTTGGAGACAAAAGCCCACAAAAAAAAAAAAAAAAAAAAGAAAGAAGAAAAGTGAGAGAGCTTGGAGGAGCACGTCTCCTTCCTCCTTCCCTTCCATTTCCTGCATCCCAAGAGAGAAAAGAGAGTTAGAAAAGAAGAAGAAAAGAGAGAAAGAGAGATAGAAAGGAAGAGAGCAAGAGAGTTAGCTTTTGGAGCCATTTTCCCTCCCTCATCCTCTCTTCAAGGTAGAGTGAGTATGGGGGATGGTCTTTTGTTCTTGATGTTCTTGTCTTTCATAGCTTTTTCTTTCATTGATATTATTAGAAACTTCTATCTCCCCCTTGATGTTCATCCATGGTAATTGAAAGCAATGAAATGCAAAGTTCAGATTTCTTGTGTCTGTTTTGTGAAACTACTGGTTATCTTGCTTTTATGTTATTTTTTCCTTCATAAGGTATGTGTTTTTCGTGTGAGGATGGTAGAAGGGCCTTTCTAGTTTATAGAAATAGTCTCCTCAAGCCTTAGAACCCCCTAAATATGGAGATATGGTCCGAAATGTGCTTTGCTGTCTAGATTTCCTGAAAACTGATTTTTCATTTATTTGTCTTTGGTTTTGGGGTTTTTCAAGGTGGCTTGGCCTTCTATGACCCTTAGGAGCACATCCCCTCCATTGATGATGTTCCCCCCAAGGCCAAACATCAAGAGAAATCTCCTAAGTTTCATATATATTAAGATCTAAGTTTCTGTTTTCATGTTGGAACCGAATGGGTTTTGTTTGGATTTTTTTCTTTAATGGCTAAGGGTTTAGGCCCTAGAGGTTCTCAAGGAGGTTCCCTCACTAGTTGAGGATGAGCTTCTTTGAGTATAAACCCTCTAATATGGAGCCAAGAAGGAGAGATCCATAGAAAAGATAAAAATATACCTAAGTTTTCATGATATTTTCCTAAAGAAATGCATCTAAATTATATTTTAAATAAATATTTTAGGTCTTGTATCTTTTATACTTTATTTTCCATCATTTGGGTTAGATTTAAACCCATTTTTCACCAAAAATCCGGATTTTAGCCTGAGTCTGCAGTCTGCAGTGCTACAGTGTTGAGTCTGCGGCTACTGTTCATGAGTCTGTGCCTCCCTGCGCAGACTCAGCGCCAGTTGCAGGTTTTTGAGTCTACGCCTCTTTCAACTTGATTTTTGGGCTTGAGGTGATTCTTTGATCTTCCCCCAAGCTGTCCAAAGGTTCCTTGGACCCAGGGCTGTCCTTTTGAGGCCCAATGAAGGTCCTAAATGGCTTGGACTTTGGGTTGTTAAGCCCTTAATGTTTCAATCCGAAATCTTGTTATATGTTTTAAGATTTTAAATGTTTTCCGATGTTTTCCAAGGATGTCCCAATCTAAGGGTGCCAACAATCCAATATTGGATAACCTATCAAGGGCCCTCACATAAAAAACATCATTCTTGTGTTCCCATTTCTATGGGTTCATTTAGAAGATGTGTCCTGATCGTTCCAAATTGTGCGTCGTTAAACACTCATGAAAACGTTCAATCTAAATTTATCCGGCTCACTCAAATCAGATTTTGGAAATTAATAGTGGTGAGTCCGAGTCGATCCACAGGGAGATAGAATTTTAATTTTGAAAACTTTGGAATTTAGTTAATCTATAAATAGATGAGAATTTGAGTAAACTAATTACTTATTTAAACTAAAACGCAATTAACTAATGTTACCTAAAAAGATAATTGCTTGAATTAAATAAATCTCTTTTTTTTTTCTTTTCTAAAAATGAAACACAAACACATATATAAAAAAAATACGCACAACTAAAAATTATAACAAAGACATTGAAATTTAACTACGTGGAACTTATTAATTATCTAAAATTACGAAACAAATTACAAAATTTAATAGTTTAATAAACTTAAACTAAATAAACAAAGTATTAAATAACAACTAACTAATCCTAAATAATTAAACTAATTCTACTCTAATGGGGGAAAGAAAGAACAATCTGTGGGGGGCTGGTTCCCTGCTGGCTATGCACGTGGAGAGGCTGCTGGAGTTGCTACTGCATGCGCTGGAGGTGTTGGAGAAGGCCAGCTGCTGCTGGTGGAGGTGCACGAGCTTGCTGGCTTGCGCTTACTGGCTGAGGAAGGATGCTTGGCAGCTGCTGGTGCGTAGAACTGGTGTTGATGCTGCCAGGGCAGAGGATGTTGCCGGCTGCATGCACTGGAGCTGGTGCGTGGACAGGTTGCTGGAAGTTGCAGGGTGCTTGGGGATAGGAGGAGATGCTTTAGAACAGCTGCTGGCAGGTTGATGATGGGGCTGCTGGAGAGAAGTTGCTGGTGTTGCAGGTGTGGTTGCAGCGTGGGGGCTTGGAGCTGACCGTCCGTGCATGCATGAAGTTGCTGCTGGCGGCTGGTGCGTGCTGGACGTGCATGCAGGTGCGTGGGTCAGCGTGGGGTGTGCGGGTGTGCGTTGGCGCAGCGGCTGGTGCAGCTTCAGGCCGGCGAGAGAGAGAAGAGAGAGATAGAGCGTGTGGGAGAGACTGAAACAGAGAACGAGAGAGGCGTATTCGGTGATAAAAAACCAGAGAGAGGAGAGGAGAGGAGAGAGAATAAAATAGAGAGGAAGAGAGAGACGTGGGAGAACAGAGAGCGTGTGGGAGAGAGCGAGAGGGAGGAAGAGAGTGCTGCGGGGAGAGAGTTGGAATAAGAGCAGAACGGAGAGAGGAAGAGAGGGCTGCGGGGAGAGAGTTGGAAAAGGAGGAGGAGAATCGTGGGAGAGAGAAGGCTGTAGAGAGGAAGAGAGAGTCGGAATTAGAGAGGGGTTGGAGGCTGAGAAGAGAGGATAAAATATATAGAGAGGAAAAGAGACGTGGGAAAGGAAACTGGAGAGAAGAGAGGAAATTGAGGGACAGAGAAAAGGAAACAGAGAGATTTTCTTTAGTTTGGGAGGGAAACTTTTTAAAAAAAAAGAAAGTGGGGGAAAAGAAAGTGACGGGTCTTTCTTGGATTCTTCGGACAAGAATTTGGGTAGTATTATGATCTCAAATGACGTTTTTACCCCTGTTTTAATCTTTTGGACAAAATGACGTCGAATTTATCGAAATTCGAACACTAGACCTCCCCAAAATTTCCGGAAACTCTACCAGCTGCACTGCATCATCGGCATGTCCTGTTCACATAAAATAAATATAAATTAGCACATTATTATAAAAATATCATTATATTTATTTAATTCATCTCGGTTTTGTCGAAAAACCGCAAATGCGCTATACTCCTTTAATCACATGAAATGACGATGTTTTTAAGTCAGAATTTGACGAAATTGGTACCGTTGGACTTGGTACACAATTATCTATCATTTCATGCTATTTTGCAGATAAAAACATGAGTATGATGCATATGATTGCCCTTAAATGATCAATTTAACACTTTATCACACCCCCCAACTTACTCATTGCTAGTCCCTTAGCAATGCAAATATGGAAAAGTTAGGACAAACAATGAATTATCATGCTTCATTTGTACTATCTTTCACAATCAATTTAAGTGGTAGCCAATTGATTAAGCTAAAAGTTTTCATATCTCACAATATTTTGATTCACGACAGGTGATTGTGCATGAAAATTGGCACGCTTAGAACTCGTTTCCGACCTTTCTGATATATTCTTGCCTTTACTACCCTTTAGATAAGACTACCTGGGGAGGAAAAGAGAATAAAAGATTTCCCGATCAGTCAGTGAGGACCGATTTTCAGTTCCCGTCCTAACTCAGCACTTTTCGCGACTTGGTCATGTTTTTGGTACGATGGACTTTTTAACGTGGCTTTTTCATTTCATTGTACTTTTTCTTTTGAGAGTGCGTACTTTTTACCACTCTCTTTGAATTGCCTGAGGGGAGGTGCTTACTTTTTGTCACCTACCTTCCTTTAGCTCTTTTAATGCCTTTTATTGCCTTTAGTCTTTAAGCTATCCATTTTAAATGACCGCCTCGTTTAGAGTGCTGAGTAGGACAGTCCCCTATTACGGATCCTACACATTCCTTTCATTCAACCCAAAAGAAAAATTAGAATAAGTAGTCTTATCCTTAAGGTTAATTCCAGCAATTCTATACTTTTAAGATCTTTCATTTATTCTAAGTTGCCGTATCTGTGTGAAAATCATCCTGCCGTGGATTTTTGTGAAGTGGGATATTTAAACTTTGAAGGTTCTTTAACCAATGTGACCACCAAAAACTGATTTGTTTAAGATTTACTTAATGAAACATGATTTTCATGCAATTTTCATAGGATGTGAAAAGAAGTTTTAAAAATTTGACCATTTTTTAGTGAAAAAATATCAGTTTTCTTCAAAAGATTTTCCAATAAATGCATGTCAAATTGATTGTCCCACCCCCCAACTTGATTGACATTGTCCTCAATGGAATAAAAGATATGAAAAACATGCAGCCAGAAGAGAATTTGTGAAGGAGCGAAACAACCTGTAATGAAGAGGTTGCGACATACCCACGACGACTGCTGCTCATGGACCTAAAAGGAAAAGAAATACAAAAACTGAAGTAAAATATTGGGTTGCCTCCCAACAAGCGCTAAGTTTATGGTCTTTAGCCAGACGGAAGTTCAGTTAATGTGGATCACTTAGTTCTATGGATTCAGGTGGCTCACTTTGAAGATTTTCAATGAATGGTTTCAACCGTTGACCATTAACAGTAAAAGTGTTCCCACTCTTGGGATTTAGAATTTTAACGGCTCCATGATCGAAAGCTTTAACTACCACGAATGGTCCATCCCATCTGGATTTCAGTTTTCCAGGAAATAGGCAAAGCCTAGAATTAAATAGCCAAACTTTCTGATTTAGAAGAAATGATTTTTTCACAATATGTTTATCATGAAAAGCTTTAGTTTTGGCTTTATAAATCTTTGAATTTTCATAGGCCTCGTTACGCAACTCTTCTAGCTCATTCAGTTGTAAGGTTCGGTGGGAACCAGCTTGGGCTAGGTCCAGATTGACTTGTTTGATGGCCCAATAAGCCCTATGTTCCAATTCCACCGGAAGGTGGCACGCTTTTCCAAAAATCAGGCGATAAGGAGACATGCCAATAGGAGTTTTGTAAGCGGTCCGATAGGCCCATAAAGCATCATCCAATCTTTTAGACCAATCTTTTCTATCGGGCCTAACGGACTTTTGCAGAATATTCTTAATCTCTCTATTGGAAACTTCCACTTGGCCACTGGTTTGGGGATGATAAGGGGTAACTACTTTGTGATTAATCCCATATTTCTTAAGCAAAGCCCGAAACTGGTAATTCGTGAAGTGCGTTCCCTCATCACTTATGATAGCTTTAGGCCACCCGAACCGAGAAAAGATATTCTTCTGAACGAATTTAATGACCACTTTATGATCATTGGTTCGGGTGGCTACTGCTTCAATCCATTTTGAGACATAATCCACCGCTACCAAAATATATGTATGTCTAAAAGAGGGTGGAAAAGGCCCCATAAAGTCAATTCCCCAAACATCAAAGACTTCAACCACCAAGATTGGGTTGAGTGGCATCATATCCCTTTTCGCCATATTTCCTACGGCCTGACATCGGAGGCAAGTTTTGCTAAATTCATGGGCATCTTTGAAAAGTGTGGGCCAGTAAAAATCACTTTGCAGGACTTTGGCTGCAGTTTTCTTTCCTGAGAAATGGCCCCCACAAGCTAGATTATGGCAGAAGTTGAGAACACTCTGTTGTTCTTCTTCAGGAACACATCGCCTAATGATTTGATCATGACATAATTTGAATAATTCAGGATCCTCCCAGAAATAATATTTTTCCTGAGAAAAGAATTTGTCCTTTTCACTTTTAGTCCATCCTTCCGGAAGCTGATTAGTCACCTTGTAATTGACAATATGAGCATACCAAGGTGCAACAGTGTGAGAAATGGTCAGTAGATGCTCATCAGGAAAGGAATCAGTGATTGGTGTACTTTCAGAGATCGGAATTCGGGATAGGTGGTCAGCTACCACATTCTCAGAACCCTTCTTATCCCGAATTTCCAAATCAAATTCCTGAAGGAGTAAGATCCATCTAATAAGCCTAGGCTTTGCATCCTTCTTGGTCAACAGGTATTTCAGAGCTGAGTGATCAGAATAGATTATGACTTTTTCCCCTAAAAGATAAGATCTGAATTTTTCTAGGGCAAAAACCACAGCTAATAATTCCTTTTTAGTGGTGGTATAATTCATTTGAGCATCGGCAAGGGTGCGACTTGCATAATAGATCACCACGGGACACTTGTTGATTCTTTGTCTCAAAACCGCACCGATAGCATAATCAGAGGCATCGCACATGATTTCGAAGGGTAAAGACCAATCTGGAGATTGAAGAATTGGGGCTTTGGTCAAAGATTCCTTCAGAGAATTAAAAGCCTTGATGTAAGATTCATCCATTTGGAAAGGAACGTCCTTAGCTAGGAGAAGAGTTAGAGGCCGGGCAATTTGAGAGAAATTGTGGATAAACCGGCGATAGAAACCAGCATGGCCAAGGAATGAACGGATCTATCTAACCGAGGTGGGAGGAGGAAGATTGGATATGAGATCGATCTTAGCTTTATCTACCTCTATCCCCCTTTCAGACACAATGTGGCCTAGAACAATACCCTCTCGAACCATAAAATGGCTCTTTTCCCAGCTAAGTATCAGATTGGTGTCTATACATCGTGCTAGCACCTGTTTAAGATTTTTCAGGCAATTTTAAAAAGAGTCTCCGAAGATTGAGAAATCATCCATGAAAACTTCGATGAATTCTCCCACCATATCGGAGAAGATAGCCATCATGCACCGTTGAAATGTGGCTGGTGCGTTGCATAATCCAAATGGCATCCTCTTAAAAGCAAACGTGCCATAAGGGCACGTAAAGGTGGTCTTTTCTTGATCTTCCGGGTAAATAGCCACTTGATTATACCCGGAGTACCCATCTAAGAAGCAAAAGTACTTCTGGTCCGATAACTTTTCTAGAATCTAATCCATGGATGGGAGTGGAAAGTGATCCTTCTTAGTCATGAGATTCAGTTTTCGGTAATCAATGCACACTCTCCATCCCATGGTGAGCCTAGTGGGTACCTCTTCTCCATGATCATTCTTGATAACCGTTAATCCAGATTTCTTGGGTACCACTTGGGTTGGGCTGACCCATTTACTGTCTGATATGGGGTAAATGATACCCGCATCCAGCCATTTCACAACTTCCTTCTTCACCACTTCTTTCATATTGGGATTAAGCCGCCTTTGCATCTCCCGACTGGGCTTAGAATTCTCTTCCAGATAGATGTGATGCATGCAAATGGACGGGCTAATTCCCTTTAAATCTGCCACCGACCATCCAATAGAACCTTTGTGGTCTCTGAGGACCTCGGTTAATTGGGCCTCCTGCGGCGATGTGAGATTTGCCGCAATGATGACCGGGAGAGTTTGGTCTGGGCCCAAAAAGATATACTTGAGAGACTCAGGTAATGGTTTGAGTTCAAGCTCAGGAGGGCCTCTAAGGATGGCAAAGCGGGCTCAGATTGTAAAGCGGGTAAATGTTCAACCTTGGGCCAAGATGTTAATGAGCCGGGCGAATCTTTTAAGGTATTGACTTCTTCCAAAAGATCATGTGTGAACATCTCATTTTCTTCAACCAGATTATCCAAGATATCAATAGTATGGCATTCTTTTTCATGATCTGGGTATTGAGATGCTTTGAAGACATTAATCTGGACCTTTTGACCCCCAAATGAAATGTCCATTATGTCAGTTTCACAATTTATATTAGCTTTGGCAGTGGCTAAGAATGGATGACCTAGGATGATCGGAGTGTGAATGAGTTCCTCAGGTAATGCCATATCCAAAATAAGAAAGTCCACGGGAAAATAACAATCATGAACCTTCACAATAACATCCTCAATTAATCCCCGTGGAGTTTTCACAGACCTATCAGCCAACTGCAAGATGATGGGTGTGGGCTTTAATTCCCCAATATCAAATTTTTCATAAATGGTTGTTGGCAATAGATTCACACTAGCACCTAGATCCAATAAAGCTCTATCAAATGTAACTCCAGCTAAGTCACATGAAATTAGAGGTGCTCCAGGATCCTTTAACTTCTTGGGTAAATGATTTATCACAATTGCACTAACATCCTCGGAAAGCCGAACCTTTTCGGGTGCCATTCTAGACTCTCTTCGTGGAGTACATAATTCCTTGAGAAACTTAGCATAAGCTGGCACATGCTTGATGGCATCGAGGAGTGGAATATTAATTTGGACTTGTTTGAATAAATCCAACAACTCCTCATTTTGGGTCAGTTTCTTCCTGGTATTGGGCTTAGCTAACAAGGCATTAGGAAATGGCACCCTAGGTTTATAAGAACTTGGGCCTTCATCTATCTTCCCTTTTCCTTTCAGATCCTCCTCCAACTTCTCCATGATGGGTTCATCTTCACTCTCACTTTCAATTTCCTGAGGCCCATCAGTGGAACCTTTGACTAACTCTCCATCTGCATGTGGTTTTTCTAAACTTCTCCCACTCCTAAGGGCTGAAATGGCTTTAGCATTCTCCAATTGTGGCCATTTAGGTTGTGGTAACGGGCCAGGCTGAGGTAAAAGGCCCGATTGCTGTGGAAAACCCGGAGGTTGATTCCTTGGATTGGCAATGGGTTGACTAGGAAGTTGACCAACTTCTTTTCTCATCGTAGCCTCAGCTAGTTGGCCCATTTGACTTTCCAACTTAGCAATGGATTGTTGTTGGGTCAAAATCAGTTGTTGGAGTTGAGTGAATTTGTCATCAATGTTGGGCTGAGGAGGTTGTGGATAAGTGGGTGGAGGATGGTATTGGGTTGGCTGTCCATATTGGAATGAATGATAGTGAGCCGGTTGACCTGATTGGAATGATTGATAAGGGACCGGTTGGCCTGATGGATACTGGGCCAGTTGAGAAAACTGGGCTTGAGATCCCCTAGCCTGAACATTTCCATAGAAATTAGATTGCTGTTGGAATGAATTATGTGGCTTTTGGGCTTGATGCATGGGAGGATTGGACATTGGTAGTGGGGCCTGCTGATTCTTCCAAGAGAAATTAGTGTGGTTTCTCCAGCCAGGATTGTAAGTATTTGAGAATGGATCATTATTAGGCCTGGAGAATCCCTAGGCAGCCTGAACTTGTTCTTGAATGAATAATGGAAGTTGGGCCGCAGTTGGGCATTCATTCACTTGATGGGTTGGACTTGCGCATAAGGCACAAATGTCATGATTAGCAGAAGATGGGCCTTCATATGGATTAGATTGTATTGAGTAAGTAGGTTCTTGCATGTTTAAGGCCAAGAGTTGGTTTAATTTCTGGGCCAAGATGTCTACCTTATCCAATTTCTGATTAATCAGATTTATGTCCATTCTATATTCGGGCTCTCCACGGGCCTTAAGTTCATACATTCCAGTCCGTTTAGATGGCCTAACAGACCTTTCATAAGATGATAATGAGGCATGATTGATGGAATTTTCACTTAACATCTCAAACAGATCATAGGCCTCATCTTCATTTTTCATCATAAATGCCCCTCCACATGAAGCATCCACCATCTGTTTGAACTGTTCAGACAATCCTTCATAGAATGCTTGGACAATTTGCCATTTTGAAAGCCCATGATGAGGGTATTTCCTAAGCAATTCTTTCAATCTTTCCCAAGATTCGTGGATCCATTCCCCAGGAGTTTGAGTAAAACTCGTGATGGCCCTTCTCATGGTATTAGTCCGCCCGATGGGATAGAACTTCTTGAGAAATTCTTTCTGCATTTCTTCCCATGTCCTAATGGGCCTTCCTATAGTTCCCAACCAATATTTAGCCTTGTCCTTTAATGAAAAGGGAAATAAGGTCAACTTAAGGCCATCATCGGTGAAATTCTGGATCTTCATCTTGGAACAGATTTCTAGAAATTCATCCAGATGCTTATAAGGATCTTCATTAGTATTCCCATAAAAGGATGGGAGCATCTGAATGGTGCTATATTTGATTTCATATTGATTGGCTGGATTCTGAGGAAGATGAATACAGGATGAAGGTTGATATCGATTTGGGATGAAATAGTCCTTCATTTGCTTTGGTGGGTCTTGATTATCAGCCATTGGATCTTGTGGTGGATTTCTGTGATGTAGGATTCTTTCTATTTCAGCAAGTGGTCCTAGAAGTTTAGGATTTTGAGATCTCCTACCTTGCATACACTAGGACTGATGGAGAGAGGATTTTGTTTTCGATTTCTTTTTTTTTTTTTTTTTTTTTTAAATGCAAACAATTTTGACAAACAAATTATCCTAATGACCTAATGTTAACTTAGACTCTCTATGTGAATTTTCTTACAAGGTGAATGGAGTCCACCTCAAGTCACAACCATAATCAGTCAACGGCCAGGTAAGAGGTGGGGTAGTGGGACGCTCCCCCTACTTTCGTAGGGACCTAATTAGAGAACCACTTTCCCGCTTAGACGTTTGCCTTTTTAACCTTTAGCCTAGACACCGTTGCCAAAAATGGAGGCAACCCGAGATTTAAACCACTCACGGTGTAAACCCTAGATTCTCTTTCGACTTGCTTTTAATTGGATTAGGAAATGCCAATGCAAGGAAGGTAATTTGTGGGCTAAGGAAGGGTGATCAAATTCCTACCTTATGTGGTTAAAGTTGCTGCCCTTAAAGTCTTTTTGAATGCAATACAAGGCAACAAATCGATGCAAGGTGTGTTGATGCAATCATGAATGACTTGCAAAAATTGAAACACGTACCTTTTCCCCGCAATCTTCAACAATTTATGGAAATAACTGTGAAAGGAAACTAACTAATGCTTTCCTAAAATGATGAATGCCTAGCATGGAGGGTTTCTAATCTTAGAAATTCAATATACCTGCAAAAATAAGAAAAATAAGGTTAGCTAAAGAATAATTACGCTAAATCCAAGATAATCAAAATTAAAAATCTAACTCTCCAGCAACGGCGCCAAAAATTGATCGTTCCAAATTGTGCGTCATTAAACACTCATGAAAACGTTCAATCTAAATTTATCCGGCTCACTCAAATCAGATTTTGGAAATTAATAGTGGTGAGTCCGAGTAGATCCACAGGGAGATAGAATTTTAATTTTGAAAACTTTGGAATTTAGTTAATCTAAAAATAGATGAGAATTTGAGTAAACTAATTACTTATTTAAACTAAAACGCAATTAACTAATATTACCTAAAAAGATAATTGCTTGAATTAAATAAATCTCTTTTTTTTTCTTTTCTAAAAATGAAACACAAACACATATATAAAAAAAATACGCACAACTAAAAATTATAACAAAGACATTGAAATTTAACTACGTGGAACTTATTAATTATCTAAAAATTACGAAACAAATTACAAAATTTAATGGTTTAATAAACTTAAACTAAATAAACAAAGTATTAAATAACAACTAACTAATCCTAAATAATTAAACTAATTCTACTCTAATGGGGGAAAGAAAGAACAATCTGTGGGGGGGTTCCCTGCTGGCTATGCACGTGGAGAGGCTGCTGGAGTTGCTGCTGCATGCGCTGGAGGTGTTGGAGAAGGCCAGCTGCTGGCTGGTGGAAGCTCGATGTGGAGCTGCTGCTGGTGGAGGTGCATGAGCTTGCTGGCTTGCGCTTACTGGCCGAGGAAGGATGCTTGGCAGCTGCTGGTGCGTGGAACTGGTGTTGATGCTGCTAGGGCAGAGGATGTTGCCGGCTGCATGCACTGGAGCTGGCGCGTGGACAGGTTGTTGGAAGTTGTAGGGTGCTTGGGGATAGGAGGAGATGCTTTAGAGCAGCTGCTGGCAGGTTGATGATGGGGCTGCTGGAGAGAAGCTGCTGGTGTTGCAGGTGTGGTTGCAGCGTGGGGGCTTGGAGCTGACCGTCCGTGCAAGCATGAAGCTGCTGCTGGCGGCTAGTGCGTGCTGGACGTGCATGCAGGTGCGTGGGGCAGCGTGGGGTGTGCGAGTGTGAGCTGGCGCAGCGGCTGGTGCAGCTTCAGGCCGGCGAGAGAGAGAAGAGAGAGATAGAGCGTGTGGGAGAGACTGAAACAGAGAACGAGAGAGGCGTATTCGGTGATAAAAAACCAGAGAGAGGAGAGGAGAGGAGAGAGAATAAAATAGAGAGGAAGAGAGAGACGTGGGAGAACAGAGAGCGTGTGGGAGAGAGCGAGAGGGAGGAAGAGAGTGCTGCGGGGAGAGAGTTGGAATAAGAGCAGAACGGAGAGAGGAAGAGAGGGCTGCGGGGAGAGAGTTGGAAAAGGAGGAGGAGAATCGTGGGAGAGAGAAGGCTGTAGAGAGGAAGAGAGAGTCGGAATTAGAGAGGGGTTGGAGGCTGAGAAGAGAAGGTAAAATATATAGAGAGGAAAAGAGACATGGGAAAGGAAACTGGAGAGAAGGGAGGAAATCGAGGGACAAAGAAAAGGAAACAGAGAGATTTTCTTTAATTTGGGAGGAAAACTTTTAAAAAAAAAAAGAAAGTGGGGGAAAGGAAAGTGACGGGTCTTTCTTGGATTCTTCGGGCAAGAATTTGGGTAGTATTAGGACCTCAAATGACGTTTTTACTCCTGCTTTAATCTTTTGGACAAAATGACGTCGAATTTATCGAAATTCAAACACTAGACCTCCCCCAAATTTTCGGAAACTCCACCAGCTGCACTGCATCATCGGCATGTCCTGTTCACATAAAATAAATATAAATTAGCACATTATTATAAAAATATCATTATATTTATTTAATTCGTCTCGGTTTTGTCGAAAAACCGCAAATGCGCTACACTCCTTTAATCACATGAAATGACGATGTTTTTAAGTCAGAATTTGACGAAATTGGTACCGTTGGACTTGGTACACAATTATCTATCATTTCATTGTAGTTTGCAGATAAAAACATGAGTATGATGCATATGATTGCCCTTAAATGATCAATTTAACACTTTATCATATCCCGAAATCCCAATGAGTTGGTGAAGTTCCTTGCTCCCCAAATGTAGAAATAGAATGGGTGATTCCCTGTGGATAACTCTTTCATTTTGAAGACATTAAAGGCACCCTTTGGGTGAGTGGTTAGATGCTCGGCACGCCCCCCTTCATAGCCACCTCCATGGTTCATGGCTACATGTGATCCTCTAGGGAAATTGGTGGAGTTCCTTCCTCCCCAAATGTAGAGATGCTTTGGATTACCCCTTGTGGGTTTTTTCTTACATCTTGAAGGCATTAAGGGCACCCTTTGGGTGAGTGGTTGGATGCTCGGCACGCCCCTCCTTTACAGTCATCCATATGGTCCATTAGCCATTACATATCCCTTTAAGGGAGTTGGTCCTTCGGGTCCTTTCATGCCATGATCCTTCATGAAGATCCTAAACCTTTGATTGGGTTTTCCTAATGAAAGGTTGAAATTCAACTTGGAATCATTATATTAAGCATTTTCAATGCTTTATAAAATGATCCAAGAAGAGTGGGATAAACATGAAGAAATCATGTCATTTGAGGAAATCCACATAAGAACCACTCCTTGAAAAGGCTTTATGTAGCCATACTCAACTTCATATTCACTCCCAAACATAAAAATTCAAACAAATCTTCAATACATCCCCATAAATCAATCCAAAAATACTAAAAAATATCTCTAATTATCATCTATCAATAAAAATCAATAAATCAAGTCTTGCGCAGACTCAATTCTTAGCTAGAAAATGAGTTTTCTTCTCAAATAAAAACTGAAATTCATTCATTTTTCAAATGCAATCTTATATATCTCATTCATATCATTTTAAAGGTTGTTATTCTAATCTTCCGACGATTAATCAAGGGTTTTCCTTTTAGGAGGATGTAATTAACGCTATTCCATTTATGTGTAGCGTGATCAGGTCGAAGAACTACGCAATCATCTAATTGGGTCAGGTAAAGCGCACAAATAACAAATCTAAATCTAAAATAAAAAAATCAAGATCAAGTGCATTTTTCCCAAAAAATGTACGACAATCTCTTTTGGCACGCCCGGTGGGACCTGTCCTCCCTTCATCTTCTCGTCATAAGAATAAGGATAACACCCATTCTTTGAAGTTATTGATTATCTCTTTGTTGTATTACAGGAGACTCTCAATGGAATCGAAAGTTTTCTTCGACCCTCTGGTGGTCAAGAACCATGCTCGCTATGGCTACCTAGCGGTACCTGTGGCATTCGGGAGTTTCCCTCCCGTTATTAGTTTTCCGAATTTTCTCGGGGTGGTCTTCATGCAACCTAAGATTATATCTGATAAACCTCATGCGCAAGTAGTCAGCTGTTGCACTATTTACAGTTATGTTGCATCATCTTCAAGACAATACTAGAGAAATATCCGAAAAGGTTAGAACCCCAGTTCAAATCAAAGGCAGTCTCTACACAATGGTCTAAGACCAAAAACTCAATTCTTGTTGGGAGCCTGCGGATCTTTCTAGACAACAGCAAAGTTAATACTTCCAAAGACCGACTGGTTCCAAATATTCCAGTGCAAAACTCATTCCAGGTCTTTGAAGACATGGACAGAGAAAGAATGAAAAATGAAAGAAAAGAAAAAGGAAATGTAAAGATTCACATGTCTGAAAAGCAAGAAAGAAATCCCAAACCAGCTTATTGTTATGGGACGAAATATTGTCAAGAGCCACCAACAAAACAAATCTGGGTGCCCAAACATCAAGAAGATCAATATGCACAAGAAAAATCAAAGCCAATCTTTCAGTCACAAAGGCGGCAAATATGGAAACCAGTTCAAAGGCAGCTGTCTCATGCTGAGTTGCCAAAAAGAAAGAAGTCAAGAGAAAGATATGAAAATGAAAAGTCAAAAAAGCCTTCAAAAACATCTATATTCCAAAGGCTGGAGCCAAAACCTCCTTCCGCAAGGAGATCAGCAAAATTCACCTAAGGAAGCCTGATGATTTATTCATGTCATATTATCAACAAGTATGGGGTACTCCCTGAAGATCTAGAAGAAATTAGAGATTTAGCCTGAAGGCCGAGTCTAGTTACCCGAAGAATGCAAGCGGCAACCATAGTTGCCCAAAATTTTCCTACCCTATTGGAAAACATTGATGAGGAAGCAGAGCTATCTGCAAATGTCATTGAAGCATAAGGAGAAGCTCTTTCTGCACCAGCAGAGCAGCAGCTTCCACAGCAAATCAATCAGCAAAAAGAAGCAGAACCAAGCATAACTTAGTTGTTATTGCAAGAAATTGAGTTGTTGAAAAAGCAATTGAAAGAAAAAGATGCCTAAATATAGGGGGCAGGCTGGGCTGGTAAAGAAGGAAGTGCTTCAACTTCCTCTTATCCTCAGGTGGCTAACCCTCCAGTTCCACCTCCTCCGTCTCAAAATCTTCTAAATATATCCATGCAGTCATCTAGGCCTGTGCCTATGAGTGAAACACCTGCATATATTCAAGTATCCAATAGTCAAGCTGCTCCTGCAACAGTATTGCAAGACAATTTGATCTCAAATTTGCCATTTCAAGCCTCTCAAGTTCAATGAGTTAATTTCTTCTCAAATCCAGTAGATCCTGCTGTGGCTCAAAGGCTAATGTTAGAACAGCTCATTGATATGAAGCTGGCAGAAAGAGTGGAAGGTACATCCACAGTATATGATGTGTACAAAGTACCATATCCGGTGCATCATGCTATGAAGAGGCTTCCGCTGGGAATGACCAAAGTGCCCAAGTTTGAAAAATTCAATGGCCAAGGAAATTCAAAAGAACACTTGGCATATTATAATGGGGCAATGGGAGACCTAGCCACTGATGAATCTTATATGCTGAAATTTTTCGGGTCTTCATTAACTGGACTCGCATTTGAATGGTATTCTTCTCTTCGGCCTGGTTCTGTTGCAGGATGGGTTGACCTTTAGAAGCAATTTCAAGACAGATTTTATCTGGTGGAGAGAGAGATCACTCTGGCAGAGCTATATACTGTGAAACAAGAAAACAATGAAAATGCTTCCAAATTCATTGCTAGGTGGAGGAATTTTAGCATGAAGTGCAAAAGACCACCATGTCAAGAAGATGCAGTGGTGATATGCAAAAGTAATCTGAAAAATGAAGTCCTTGAAAGGCTGGTAGTCATTGAAATTAAATCTTTTGACAAATTGAATACTGTGGGATCAGAAGTTGAAAATTTTCTGAGCCGATCCAGAAGTGAACCAAGCAACAACAAAGGAAAATTTGATAGAAGAAATGCTCCACGTGAGTCAAATACAGTAGATTTATGTACGTTCATCACGGAGCAACAAAAGAAAGGTCCAGTCCCGCTGGCCGAAACCAGCAACAATACAGAGAAAGAAGTTCGAGCCTTATCTTCTCTCAGAGACAGAATGAACAGGCCATACAATTTCCCAAAAGACAAAACTCGTGTTCTATTTGAATGGTCATGAAAATACAATCAGATTGTGTTTCCGTAGTCGAAGAGGCCAGAAGATGCCAAAAGATCTAATGATCCAAACTATTGTCCATATCACCAAATCATGGGACATCCTATTGAAGAATGCTATGTGTTCAAAGATGCAGTTGAAAAATTAATTCAGAAAGGTGTCCTGAAGATGGGAGATCATCTAGTCGATCCTCCGCAGCCTCATGCCTGGACAAAAGCAAATGTGGCATCTGTAAATGTGCATCATATGGTTCCAATTTACCAGTCATTAAGCTCAGAAACTGCAGAAAGAAGCACCCAAGCCACTTATGAGCAATTGGTACTTCAAGAAGTATATATTCATGGAGGTATTCCACGACGGCCGACATATGTTCAACCCGTCCCTCCACCAAATTTGGATAATATGATATCCTATATGTCTAAAATGGCTCTATCTATGCCGGTCAAAGCTGCAGCTGCAGGCAAAAAACAATGTGTGTCTTTCCCTCAGCAGGAAACATCCCAATCAAATTTAAGCTACCCTGCTCCAACAAGCAGTATATGGAAATGGGTAGATCCTCGTACTATAAGGAGGGTTACCAACAGAAGAAGAAAAAGAGAAACACCAATACCAATTCTACCTAAGGATAAAGATCCACTGTCAAAGT
The DNA here is from genome assembly GCA_030544215.1 of Zantedeschia hybrid cultivar. Lineage (NCBI taxonomy): Eukaryota > Viridiplantae > Streptophyta > Magnoliopsida > Alismatales > Araceae > Zantedeschia > Zantedeschia hybrid cultivar. Next base: position 44,204,605 of record JARZZO010000008.1, read on the forward strand.
TGCAACGGCTAATAGACAGCTTGGATGAATATGAACAGCCTCAAAGAAAGCCAACAAAGTTGAAGCATTACATCCCATGGGAGAAACTCCAAAATATGACAATGAAGTAAATATATGAAGAAGCCCTATTCTGGGAACATGAAGTCAAAAAGCCGAAGACTGATGATAATCAGGAAAATGGGAAAGAAGAACAGGAAGGCATTTGCACTATCATGTCTTGCAACACAATCTCAACAATAAATGAAAGTAAAGATGATGAGAAGGAAGAAATCTTCCTTGCTCCAAAAATGGAAGTGATGGAAAGCTCTACATCAACTCCAAATGAACAACATGTCACCCGCTTTGGCAAAAAGTGAGGACGGAAGCCTCCATTGTCTACCACTCAAAAAATTATCCAGCTTCAAGGGGAAACATCATATGTCATCCCAGAACTAGAATTTAGAGGAATGGAATCCATGCCTTTGTTAAAAAGAAATGTTCAAATCCCGCCTCCGCTCGGGCTGTATCCAGAAAATTCTGATCAAGAAAATGAGGTGTTACCCTCTTTATATGAATTCATGGCAGTTCAAAAGTCTGCAAAGAAAGGTAAACAAGTCCAGCAACAGCCGTCTAAAGAACAAGGCCCTCAGGTTGCCTCTCTAGAAGTTCATGATAATGAAAAAGCAGAAAAGAAAGTCATCGGCTTACTAAAAAGATTGCCATCTAAATTTACTGTGTGGGAAGTCTTGTCATTCAGTGTGGAATTGCGAAAGTGTAACTACCCGCCACCTTATAATCGGGGATCCGATTACTAAATGGGTACCGAATCATTAAATTTGAGTCAAACCAGGATCTAGCTAAGTCTGGGAAATAAATAATAAACTAAGCTAAACATTCACATCGCATTGAACTGAAAAGGAAGTACAAGAATTAAAAGTTATTACAATGCGACTCGACACAGCAAATAATTACATACTCTAACTAAAAAGAAATAATTAAACGTACAGGCCAGAAAATGAATAACAACTACATCGGGGCATACCCCGGAACAACGGCTGCTGGCACGCAACCCAAAGCAGCACTCTCCTCGCTAAGCCTGCCTGTAACCCTCACCTGAAAACCGCAGGGGTGAGTCTCAACAAAAAGACTCAGTAGGGATCCTTCGATCCCCACCACCCACTCACGCACCCACAAGTGCAGTAACACAGATAAAGGTAAAGTAAGCAAGTAAAGCAGTAATTACTACTCCTAATTCTCGATGTAATCCACATGCATTCGGAATGTAACATGCATATCTCAGAAACCATTCTACCAGGGAATTTACCACCAGCGTCTCGCCAAAACACGTCAACCATACAACTAAACGAGGGAAACACCGACCCGCTGAGACCAAACAATAACCCCTCGGATAGCACGCTAGCTACTCCGGCCCAACTGGCTCAGGTGGTTACTCCTTCCCTCAGCACGAGTGACACTCCACAGGTACCACTCCTACACTGGTACTAGCTAACCCCAGGGTTTACCAGGTGACCCTCTCTCACTAGGCGTCACCCCGCCACTGCTCCCACCAGCGTTGTGTTCCACCCACACCGACACAGGGTGTCAAGTGCTACAACTGTCACTCTAGGTCCACAGTCGCACAAAACACAACACAGTGTGATCCGGTCACATGGAATCCATCATCATCGGGTACATTTAAAGCATGCATTTGATTGAACTATCTAACAGTGTAAACACATATTAATAGCATGAATTAATGTGGTTCTGTCTTGAATCGCATCGCCCAAGGCCGACGCCATTCAAGCCTCCTAAACTAGTTCATGAAATCTTGGCCTCAGAATATGGCCTAAAAGACGTTGTCACATGTAGCCGCCTTTTGAAATCGCGTCGCTATTTCTCGTCGCCAGATAGCGACAGAAGCAGGGATAGGCCACGGGGTGATTTCCACTAAAAAGCGTCGTCCAGGCAAGTCGCCTTTTGAAAAGGCATCCCTGTCTCTGGACGCTCATCAGTCCAGAGACAGCGTCTGTTAAATGGGCTAAATCGCGTCGGGGGTGGGAGCCGCCTTTCTAAAAGTCGTCCCTGTACCTCGACGCCATTCAGCCCCGACAGACAGGTTCTCCCCTCTAATCCTCCAGTCCACAAGGTGGGATTTCTCCCCCAAAACGTACAAAAAGGCCACAAAGTATAGAGGGGAAGGAGGAGAACCTAACTACCCATTAGAACACCCAATTTCTCATTTCATACATTTAGTATTTTCACCCCAAAACACCCCTAAAACATGCTTCAAGCGGGAAAACATATATGCTTCAAAGCGGGAAAACATGGTTTTTAAATGAAATACAACGGGGATCGTCACCCTACCGGTTACTCGAACTCCTCCAAGCTCCGAGCCGCCAACCCGTCTCGCCCCACGCCGCCGCCGGTACCGCCGAGGACGTCGTTACTCTACCGAGACGTCGGCTGCCGTCCGGAGAGAAAACGCCACGGAGGAGGTGGTGGTGGTAGTGGTGGGAGTTAGGAGGTCGATGGAGTGGAGGGAGAGATGAAATGGTGGGAGGAAAAGAAAGGAGGGGGAAAGGGGCCGCCGGTGCCGTCGGAGGAAGAGAGGAGAGGAAGGAGGGAATGAGGGAAAGGAAGGAGGGTTCGCGGGGTCAACCAGAAGCTGGGTAAAATGCGTCGTGCACGCCCGACGTCTTTCAGATGACAAGACCGGGCCGTACTCTGACAAGCCAGGGTCGTACTCTGAATGGTGTCGTCCATCCAAGACGCCATTCAGACGATATGACCGGGGCCGTACTCTCGCGACCCAAGGCTAGCCCACGTGGCGCCCACGTGGCACAACCTAAAACGCGTCTACCTTGCTGGAGGCCGTTTAAACCGCGTCGAGCAGGCTCGACGCGAAACAGAACAGAGTCTCAGCCCCATCAGGGCCTAAACTACGGGATCCGACCCCGAAAAATGACCCGATAACCGGATCCGAAAACCTCAATCCTTACAAAAAGGCTCTCATTGCAGCTTTAAAAACTCCTCAAATTTATGAAGCTCATGCAGCATAAATTCAAGAAATACCCTATGAGTCATTCACGGCTTCCATCACCCTCACTGAAGATGATATGTTGCTGCTTACAAATGACCACAACAGGCCACTCTACATGACAGGAAAGATAAATAGACAATCTGTCAATAGAATTCTAGTTGATCAAGGCTCTACTGTCAGCATCATGCCTCTCAGAACTATCCAGAAATTTCATTTTCATATGCACCTAAGAAGAGTGCAAGATTTCAAAATAGCTGGATTCAACCAGAAGTCAGAAACACCGATTGGGGCAGCTGAATTTGAAATGGTCGTCGGTGACTTTCACTTCACAGTCCTCTTCCATATCATAAATTCTGATACCACATACAAAGCTTTGCTTGGGCGGCCATGGATACATCAATATTTTGTAGTGCCCTCCTCATTGCATCAATGCATCAAATTTCCCTGGGAAGGACAAATACAACGGGTCTTTGCTGATCTCGAGCCTTTTGAGGTTCATGAATGCCATCTTATGGATGCCAACCTCTATATACCTCAACCCCTAGAGGAAAAAGAAGGTAAAGAAATATAAAAGCCTGATACCAGTCGGAGCAAGGAATGGTTTCCTCCTCCACCAAATATCGGCTCTCTCAGTCTTGAAGACAAAGAAGCTACAATTCTGAAAAGTTCCTCAGCAAAGACAACCAAACAGCAAGATGTACTCTCTATAAAAGTCATGGTCCCAGTCGGACTAATACATCCTATGGAAGAATATGAATGTCAGCTCGTAGAGCCTTTGAAGAAACTCGTGGTTCTTCGCGAAGATGGACATAAAACAGTCTTTTATAGAGCTGATGAGTAGTCAGCTACTGAAAACAAAGATTGCTATATTCCCGATATAGAAGAAGAATTATGGGTTGACATCATGGGTCTCCCAAACATGACAAAGCATACTGAGGAATTAGCTAAGGCTCAGTCAATTTCATTATATCAAACAAAAAGGGAATGGAGTAGGTTCCAACAGCTATTGTACCCTCCTAACATGTCTAAAGCATTGATGCAACATACACAACATCCAGGCTTGAGATATACCTTGCCGGAAGAAGAAACTCCTGAATTCTCAGTAAATATGACATCTATTTTTTCAGAAACATCAGAAATTTCGCAAGCAATATATGATGATTATGATGAAGAGCAGCCCACGGGTCAGTCTATTCAAGAAAGCCAGCCATAAGCTGATCAATCTCCTATTCCGGCATATCAATGCTGGAAATGTCTTGAAGAAGAAGACATCCAAGTCGCAGAAGTCAAGGAAAATGATATCCCAAGTTCTGATATGGTTCAGAATATACCAGAAGAACAAGAAAATCCATCTATTACCCCCAAACCTCATGTTAACACAAGTCAAAGGGAAGATGTAAGGACTGAGGTTTCGGGTTCTGTATTCGGGTCGGGTTCGGGCCGGATCCCCTGGTTTGGACCCTGAGGGGGGGGGTCTTGAGAGTTCAGACTGAATGACGTCTGCACTGCTCGACGCCTTTCAAAAGGCGTCAGGGTGTGTGGACGCCATTTAGGTCTGCTTGCTGTTGTGCCACGTGTGCGCCACGTGGGCGGGTTTCGGGCCGCGAGAGTACGGCCCCTGTCACATCGTCTGAACGGCGTCCAGGTAGGTCGACGCGATTCAGACTGCGACCCTGCGGTGTCAGTGTGCGGCATCAGAGCGTTGTCAGTACGGCCTGTCCTGTCGTCTGAACGGCGTCCGCGGTGAGCGACGCATTTCAGAGTGCTGTCAGTACGGCCGTCATGTCAGACTGATTGGCGTATGCCTCGATCGACGCGTTTTAGCTAGATTCAGATTGACCCCGTGAGCCTCCCCTTCTTTCCCTCATTTTCGCCTTCACCCTCTCTCTCTTCGCCCTCTCCGTTCCCTCCGCCCTTCTTCCATCCTTCCCATCCTCTTCTTCCTCTTCCATCACTCCATAGCCTCCTTACCTCTCACCTCTACCTCCACCACCTCCTTCGCGGCGTTCCATTCTCCGGACGGCGGCCGACGTCCCGGCGGAGTGGCGGCGTCCTCGAGGGTACCGGTGGCGGTCTGCGGTGCGGCGGGTCGGCAGCACGGAGCTTGGAGGAGTTCAAGAACCGGTAGGGGGACGAACCTTGCATGTGTTGCTCGTGTTTTCCTTGGCGTGACATGACGTGTTTTGGGCTCGACTGAGCATGTTTAGGGGGTGTTCTCGTGGGTATGGCCGTGCTCGTAAACGTGGATTGGTAGCATGCTTGTAGTGGTTGAATTCCTCTTCCTCCCCCTTCTGTTTTTGGGGCATTTTCGGGGTATTTGGGGTTAAGGGAGAAACCCTCGGATCGAACCAGGGAACCAGGTTTCTGGCGCTAAACGGCGTCGTGCCTGGTCGACGCCTTTCAGAAGGACGTCAGGGTAGTACGACGCCTTTTAGGGCAGAAACTTCCCTGTTCGATGTTTCACGAGTTAGGGATTCTGGCGCTAAATGACGTCATGGATGGACGACGCCTTTTAGAAGGACGACGGGCCATCATGACACCATTTAGGCAGGAAATCACCCCGACTGAGGGTCTGCAAATCTGGAATTTCGGTGTGAATAGCGTCTGTGGACTTGGACGCGTTTTAAAGGGCGACTCCCTGTGTGGACGCGTTTCAATGGATAATCTGGTTTTTGATGAACCTGTTTGAGGGTCTTGAATGGCGTCGACCTCGGTCGACGCGATTCAAGACAGAGCTGTATAAACCCTGGTTTTAACATGTGTTTCACTGTGGGACGGTTCAAATGCGTGTTTTACATTGTACACTGAGACTGAGGACTTCTGCGTGAGTGGAATTACATCATGTTATATGTGTGTATGTGCTTATACGACTGTGGAGCGGAATGACTGTGGTTTACGTTTGTCACCATGGACCGATGGGGACAGGGTCATGGTGTCTGTGAGGCGCTGTGCCGTACCGGTGGGAGAAGGGGTACATGTTGTGTTTTACCTTTGGCTGAGGGAAGCATAGCCACCTTGAGCCCGTCGGGCCGGAGTAGCCGGTGCGCTATCCGAGGGGTTGCTGTTTGGCCTCAGCGGGTCGGGGTTTCCCTGTTTGTCGTGGCAGCTTCCGGTGCGTTTCTTGCTATGGAGCTGGTTGTGGTACTGTTGGAGTTGTTTTACCCCTGTAGCCACTGGGCCTGATGTGACCTTTGATCAAGGTTACGAGTGGTACCCTTAGCCCTTTGGCCTGACGCAGCCCGGGAGGTTAGGGTTGTGGGTAGTTCCTGTAGCTTCGGCTTGACGAGGGTTCGCCGGTCCCCAGGGCCCTCCTGAAGCGCTGAGGCCTAGCGTGGAGGCAATCCAGTTGGTAGGACAGTAGTCTAGACTGCTTGTGTGCACACGTGGCTGGGCAGTGGCGGTACACTGGTCCCAGCTAGTCCTAGTTTGACTCACTGCCTTACCCTACAGTGCCCCGGAACACTGTGGGGGCGGACAGGCGTGAGTAGTGGTGGTAGTGTTGTGAGGCGACGTTTGACTTCGGTCGATAGTGTGGTTCAGTCGCTTTGTGGACTTTGGCTGTGAGACGTGACTCTGTGTCGGATTCTTCGGGTTGCTTAGAACTGTTCCTATTACACTGCTTATCGTACGTTTCATATCAGGTTGGGTGCTATGTTCACTGCTTTGTTTAATTGTCATATATCTGTGTTGTTGCACTTGTGGGTGTGTGAGTGGGAGGCAGGGGATCGGATGATCCCTACTGAGCCCAATTCTGGTGTGGCTCACTCCCTGCGGTTTCAGGTGTGGACCTCGTGGCGTTTGGTGGCGGGTGGTGTCTTCTTGGTGTACGGACCAGCAGTTGTCTCAGTTCCGAGGTATGCCCCGATGTTGTTGTACTTTACTTCTGCCTGTACATATTTAATTTGTTGGACCATGTAATTATTGTTGGACTGTATATGGACATTGTTATCTTCCTTCCTGCGCACTTGTTATACCTTTGTAGTCCGTGTGATTGTTATATTTAGCCTTGTTTAGCACTTACTCCTCCAGATGTGTTGTGTAAGATCCGGGTGTGAACCCGTAGTTAATGGGCCGACATCCATTTAGTGATCGGGTCTCCGGTCATAGGATGGTGGGTCGTTACAGTGGCGGGTCGTTACAGAAGATGTGCTCACTCAGCTTATAGAAAATCAACAGGCAGATCCTGCCCCAAATATTTTCACAGCAAATCAATCAAATGAAATTGACCAAGAAGTCAACGAAATTGAAGCAGAAATTGAAGAAGAAGTAAATGAAGAAGATCTAATGGAGCTCCAGCCAACACCTCCAGAACTTGAAGATGGAGGACAAGCTACAGTTGATGAACTCCTTGAAATCGATTTGGGCTCTGAAGAAGATCCAAGACCAACATATATAAGTGCACTGCTCAGTCAAGAACAACAGCAAGCATATATTTCGCTTCTGAAGGAATTCCGGGATTGTTTTGCCTGGTCCTATAAAGAAATGCCTGGGTTAGATCCAGAAGTAGATCAACATGAGCTGGCCATTGATCCAGCCATCGAGCCAATCAAACAAGCTCCAAGAAGAATGAGGCCAGAGCTGATAAACAAAATCAATGCTGAAGTCGACAAGTTAATTGATGTTGGCTTCGTACAAGAAAATCAATATACAACATGGCTAGCAAATATTGTTCTAGTTAAAAAGAAGAATGGATAGATCAGAATCTGTGTAGACTTCAGAGATCTAAACAAGGCATGCCCAAAGGATGACTTCCCAGTGCATGTTACCGAAATCATGGTCGATGCCACCACAGGACATGAAGCTTTGTCTTTTATGGATGGATCGTCGGGATATAATCAAATATGGATGGCTGACAAGGATAAGATCCATACTGCCTTCAGAACTCCTAAAGGAATCTTCCACTACAAAAGAATGCCCTTCGGCCTTAAGAACGCCGGTGCAACATACCAAAGAGCAATGACCAAGATATTTGATGAATTCCTTCATCAACAAGTTGAATGTTATATTGATGACCTAGTTGTCAAAACCAAGAAAAAGGAAGATCATATGCACGATCTCCGCACCATATTTGAAAGGTTGAGGCAATACAGCTTGAAAATGAACCCCATGAAGTGCGCCTTCGGAGTTTCAAGTGGCAAATTTCTGGGCTTTATTGTCAGATACAAGGGCATTGAAATAGACCCAGTCAAAATCAAAGCTATCCAGGAACTTCCGTCTCCGAAGATCTCAAAGAGCTGCAGTCCCTTGAGGGACGGCTCGCATACATTCGAAGGTTCATATCCAACCTAGCCGGACGGTGTGAACCCTTCTCTAAATTAATGAAGAAAGATGCCCCATTCATATGGGATGATGAATGTCAAAATGCGCTTGAGAAAATCAAGCAATACCTTGCATCGCCACCCGTGCTGGGGGCACCTATCAAAGGCCAGTCATTAATTATATATATCGCTGCTCAGGAGACTTCTCTGGGGGCAATGCTGGCACAAGACAATGAAGAAGGCAAAGAGCAAGCACTATATTACTTAAGCAGAATGCTGATCGGGGCTGAACTCCGGTACTCACCTATCGAAAAGATATGCTTAGCCCTGGTCTTTGCAGCTAAAAGACTCAGGCACTATATGTTATCACATGAAATCCAGCTCATCTCTAGGGCTGATCCTCTCAAATATATCCTCAATCGACCAGCCTTGAAAGGTCGTTTGGGCAAATGGGCAGTCCTCCTCATGGAGTTCGACATCAAATATGTTTCTCAGAAAGCCATCAAAGGTCAAGCCATTGCAGACTTCTTTGCAGCACATCTAGTGCCAGAAGATTCACCGTTACCGTTGGTCACTGACTTGCCAGATGAAGAAACATTAGAAGCTAACCATACAGAACAAAAGATATGGTAGCTATATTTTGACGGGGCCTCCCGTTCAGCAATTGCACAAGATGGTACATTCACTACAAAGGCTGGGGCAGGCATTGTCCTGATATCTCTAGAAGGCAAGGTTCTACATACCTTGTAACCACCCGCCACCCTATAATCGGGGATCCGATTACTAAATGGGTACCGAATCATTAATTTGGAACCAAACCAGGATCTAAGTAAGTCTGGGAAATAAATAATAAACTAAGCTAAACATTCACATCGCATTGGATTGAAGGGAAAGTGCAGAAATTAAAAGTTATTACAATGCAACTCGATACAGCAAATAATTACATACTCCAACAGAAAATGAATAATTAGCATACAGGCCAAAAGTAAAGATAACAACTACGTCGGGGCATACCCCGGAACAACAGCTGGCGGCGTGCAACTCACAGCAGTATACACCTCGCTAAGTCTGCCTGGAACCCTCACCTGAAAACCGCAGGGGTGAGTATCAACGAAAAGACTCAGTAGGGATCCTTCGATCCCCACTGCCCACACACACACCCACAAGTGCAAGGTACAGCTAGAGATACAGTAACCAAGTAAAGCAGTAATTATTACACCTAAATCTCGATATGAATCGCATGCATTTGAAGCATATTTAACATGCATAATTCCAAGTTACCGGGGAATCCATAACCAGCGTATTCTCAAAACACGTCAACCACACAACGAAAGTGGGAAACACCGACCCGCTGAGACCAAACAGTAACCCCTCGGATAGCAAGCTGGCTACCTCGGCGGTTACTCCTTCCCCCAGCAAACACCGACCCGCTGAGACCAAACAGTAACCCCTCGGATAGCACGCTGGCTACTCCTGCCCAACTGGCTCAGGTGGTTACTCCTTCCCCCAGCACGAGTGACACTCCAAAGGTACCACTCTGACACCGGTACAAGCTAGCTAACTCCGGGGTTCACCAGGTGACCCTCTCTCACTAGGCGTCACCCCGCCACTGCTCCCGTCAGCGTTGTGTCCCTCCGCACCGACACAGGTGTCAAACGCTACAACTGTCATTCTAGGTCCACAGTAACACAAAATACGGCACGGTGCGATCCGGTCACGTGAGAAGTCCGCGGTCGCACGACACCCAACGTAGTGCCATCCGGTCATGAAGGGTCCATCGTCATCGAGTGTAATAAAAGCATGCATTTAACTAACTATCTAGCAGTGTAAACACATTTTACTGGCATGGATTAGTGTGGTTCTGCCTTGAATCGCGTCGACCAAGGACGACGCCATTCAAGTCTCCTAAACTGGTTCATGAAATCCCGGCCTCAGAATATGGCATAAAAAGGCGTCGTCACAGTTAGCCGCCTTTTAAAAACGCGTCGAAGTCCTCAGACGCCCTTCACACCAAAATCCGGAATTTGCAGAAAACCTTAATCGGGTGATTTCTGCCTAAAAGGCGTCATGATGGTCCGACGTCCTTCTAAAAGGCGTCGTCCATACATGACGTCTTTTAGCGCCAGATTCTCCGAACTGACAGAGACTCGGTGGAGCGATTTCTGCCGAAAAGGCGTCATGGTGGCCCGACGCTTTTCCAAATCGCGTCGTCCAGGCATGACGTCTTTTAGCCCCAGAAACCGAGTTCTGTCCTCAGCCCGAGGGCTCTCTTTTCACCCCAAAATGCCCCAAAATCAAACCAAACGGAGGAGGAAGAGGGGCAATCTAAACCATCACGAAACCACATTCACAGAAACTCCCATTCCTATCAAGAAAAAGCCCCTAACATGCTCATTCTACCCAAAAACTACCGATCCGTAGCATGCCTCAAGCGGGAGAACATGGTTTTAGAATAAAACACTACGGGAATCGTCACCCTACCGATTCTTGAACTCCTCCTGGCTCCGCCACCAAACCGTCGCACCACAAACCGCAGCCGGTACTTCGAGGATGCCGCCACTCCGCCGAGACGTTGGCCGCCGTCCGGAGAATGGAACGCCGCGAAGAAAGTGGTGGTGGCAGTGGTGAGAGGTGGAGAGGTGGAAGAGGAAGAAGGGGAAAAAGGAAGGGGAAGAGTGGGGAGAGTCGGAGGGTGGAGAGGGTGAGGAGAGAGAGTGTGAGGGTGAGAATGAGGGAAAGGAGGGAAGGTTCGCGGGGTAACCAAAAACTAGGTAAAACGCGTCGAGATGTACGGACGCCTATCAGATGACATGAAGGGCCGTTCTGACAGAACTCTGAAACGCGTCGCCCAAGGCCGACGCCATTCAGACGACAACACCGGCACCGTACTTTGACACCGCAGGGTCGCAGTCTGAAACGCGTCGACCATCATGGACACCGTTCAGACGACACGACCGGCCCGTACACTCGCGACCCAAGGCCAGCCCACGTAGCATCCGCGTGGCACAATCTAAAACGCGTCTGCCATGCAGGACGCCGTTTAAACCGCGTCGAGCCTGGCTCGACGCGAAGAAGAACAGGGTCCCAGCCCCGTTAGGGCCCAAACTACAGAGTCCGATCCGGAAACTGGATCCGAAAACCTCAGTCCTTACATTCTCTCCCCCTTAAAAGAATTTCGTCCCCGAAATTGCCTGCTAGAATTAATGAGGTTTAAACATAAAGATACAAGCTTCACAAGATAACTTACGAGAAAAGGTAAGGAAACTGCTCCCGCATCTCGTCCTCACGTTCCCAGGTTGCCTCGCCTCCGGAGCGGTACTGCCAAATTACCTTAACCAAAGGCACAACCTTGTTCCGAAGGACCTGCTCTCTACGATCCTCAATACGAACTGGAAACTCTGGGAAGGACAAGTCCTCAGCAATCACCAACTCCGAAAAATCTAAGACATGGGACGGATCCTGAACATATCTTCTCAGCAAAGAAACATGGAACACATCGTGCACCCCTGCAAGACTAGGTGGCAAGGCCAACTGATACGCAGTTTCCCCAATTCGAGCAAGAATGGGAAAAGGTCCAATATATCGCGGACTCAGCTTGCCTTGCTTCCCGAATCTCATCACACCCTTGGAGTGTGAGACTCGGAGAAACACGTGGTCCCCAACCTCAAACTCCAGCGGTCTCCTTCGGATATTAGCATAGCTCTTCTGCCTGCTCTGAGCTGAAATCAATCTTTGTTGTACTACACTGGCAACCTCAGCACACTGTTGTACTAACTCTGGCCCTGCTATCTGCCTCTCGCCAATCTCGGACCAACACACCGGGGATCGACACGACCGCCCGTACAAAGCCTCGTAAGGCGCCATGCCGATACTAGAATGATAACTGTTGTTGTAGGCAAACTCCACAGTAGGCAAATGTTGCTCCCAAGAACCACCCCAGTCTAAGCAACATGCCCTGAGCATATCCTTCAGAGTCTGAATGGTCCTCTCCGATTGCCCATCAGTCTCAGGATGTTAGGCTGAACTGAAGGCCAACTGCGTACCCAAGACCTTCTGAAAACTCTTCCAGAACCTGGAAGTAAACCTCGGATCCCGATCTGATACGATGGACAAAGGCACCCCGTGCAGAGAGATGATCCGATCTACAAACAGCTTAGCCAACTTACCGACTGACCAGTCCTTCCTAATAGCCAGGAAGTGTGCCGACTTGGTCAGCCGATCAACAATAACCCAGATTGCGTCTCTCCTACTAGGAGATACAGGTAATCCCATCACAAAGTCCATAGTCACGTGCTCCCATTTCCATTCCGGGATCGGCAAGGGCTGCAACAACCCTCCTGGTCTCTGATGTTCTGCTTTAACTTGTTGACAAGTCATGCACCTAGCCACATACTCAGCCACATCTTTCTTCATACCAGGCCACCAAAAGTGCCTCCTCAAACAATGATACATCTTAGTTGTCCCGGGATGCACTGCATACCTAGAACGGTGCGCCTCATCAAGGACACTCCTGCGTACGTCCTCCTCGGCCGGAATATAGAGTCTGCCTCTAAACCTGACCGTACCGTCATCCCACAATTCCACCTCTGGTCTGTGGAGAATCTGCGGCAACTCTACATCTGCCCTCTGAGCCTCAATCACAGCATGGTACACTGCTGGTCTCACAGTCAAGCTGGCCAACACGGGTCTATCATCCTCATGTGGAACTCGAAAGGAAGATTCCACAACCTGCTCAAATAGTCTCCATTCTCGAACCATAAGGTATGACACGACCGTCTTCCGACTCAAGGCGTCTGCCACCACATTCCCCTTGCCCGGATGATAAGAAAGGTCGAGGTCATAATCCTTGATGAACTCCATCCACCTACGCTGCCTCAAATTCAGTCCCTCTGTGTGAACACATACTTCTGGCTCTTGTGATCAGTAAAAACCTGAAATTTCTCACCATACAAGTAATGTCTCTAGATCTTTAGTGCAAATACCACAGCTGCCAATTCCAAATCATGGGTGGGATAGTTCTCCTCATGCTTCTTTAGTTGCCTAGAAGCATAGGCCACGACCCTACCATGCTGCATTAGAACCGCACCCAAACCTCGGCGAGACGCATCTGAATAAACCACAAACCCACCAGAACCTGATGGAAGCACCAACACTGGGGCCGAAGTGAGGCGAGTCTTTAACTCAATGAAACTCCGCTCACACTCCTCGGTCTACACAAAACGAACTCCCTTTCGAGTCAACCTCGAAAAGGGGGCCGCTATCGAAGAAAACCCCTGAATAAACCGCCTGTAATAACCTGCTAGCCCCAAGAAGCTCCTGATCTCAGTCACTGAAGTTGGCCTGCTCCAATCCATCACTGCCTCGATCTTGGCTGGATCCACTGCGATGCCCTCGCCAGAAATGACATGCCCAAGGAAGTGTACCTTGTCTAGCCATAATTCACACTTGCTAAACTTGGCATAGAGTTGGTGCTCTCTCAGGACCTGCAACACCACCCGAAGATGAGTGGCGTGCTCTTCCTCAGAAGAAGAATATATTAAAATATCATCTACAAATACCACCACAAATTGATCCAGATAGGCCCTGAAGACTCGGTTCATCAGATCCATAAAAGCCGCCGGAGCATTGGTCAAGCCAAAAGGCATAACCAAAAACTCATAATGTCCATACCGAGTTCTAAAAGCCGTCTTACTAATATCGTCCTCACGGATCCTCATCTGGTAATATCCATATCTCAAGTCAATCTTAGAAAACACCTTTGCAGACTGCAGCTGATCCATCAAATCATCGATCCTTGGAAGTGGGTACTTATTCTTTATCGTCACCTGGTTCAGCTGCCTATAATCAATGCACAACCTCATAGAACCATCCTTCTTCCTGACAAATATAACTGGAGCACCCCACGGAGAAGTACTGGGACGAATGAAACCCTTATCCAGTAACTCCTGCAACTGCGCCTTCAACTCAACGAGTTCGGCTGGTGCCATCCGATACGGGGCCTTAGACAAGGGTGCCGTACCCGGTGCAAGCTCAATGGTAAACTCGACCTCTCGCTGCGGAGGAAGGCCAGGCAACTCCTCAGGAAACACATCTACAAAGTCACATACTACAGGCACCTCCCAAGGACTGGGACTATCACGGATGTCAGAAACAACAACAGAGGCAAGGAAGGCCTCACAACCACCCGCAAGCAACCTCCGAGCCTTAAAGGCAGAAATCAGAATACCTTGAGAAGAGAGCCTAATACCTTAGAAGTAGAAGGTCGCGATGTCCGGAATAGAGAAACGCACCCTCTTCCTATGGCAGTCCACCTCAGCATAATAAGCTTCCAACCAATCCATGCCCAGGATGATATCAAAATCACGAATGGCAAGCACAACCAACTGGGCAGGTAACTCATGGCCCTCAATGGTCAAGGGAACATCCCTCAAACAATTATAAGATAACATGAAATCCCCAGAAGGAACCTCTACCATCAATCCATCAGATAGCTCATCAACAGGTGCAGAAAGAATATCTATGAACTACTCAGAAATGAAAGAATGCGAAGCACCCGAATCAATCAACACATGTGCAGAGTTCCCAAGGACAGAAAGTGTACCTTCCATCAAGTTGGACGCACGAGCCTCCTTCCTGGTGATAGCTAGCACTCTCCCCTGGGTCCTCTGCTTCTTCTGATCAGCTGGCCCTTGCCTCTGGCCACACCCCTGCGGGCAAAACCTCGCCACGTGGCCCTGCTGGCCACAAGTATAGCATCTCCCGGAGAAAGCAGGACACTGAGTCCCACCATGAGCACCACCACAGTGCTGACAAACTGCTGGAAGCCTCTGAGCTGGCTCCTGCTGAGCGCTGGACACCGACTGGCTCTGCTGATCCTGCCTGGGTCTGCTACTATCGCTGCTGCCACTACTGCTGCCACCGCCTTGAAAGAATCTCCTAAATATGGAGCCGAGTGACGACGATCCCGATCCGGATGAAGGGGCTGCTGCCGCTGCCTTACCCCTGCCACGAGCTGGTCCCTGAGCAGTCAGTCCTCTCTCCTGGGCTGACTGATTCTGTTGTGCCTCCACTGCTGCTGCACACCTAACCGTTGATGCCAAATCTGTACAGCAGTGAGATGCCACAAAGTTCCTCAGACTTAGCCTCAGTCCATCCACAAACCTCTCAGTACGACGCTCCTCGTCCCCTGAGATAAAAGGCACAAACTTCCCAAGCGAAACAAACTTCGCCTGGTACTCAAGTACTGTCATACTCCCCTGAGTCAGCTCCATAAATTCCCTTTCCTTGGCCCTCTGGACATGCCTAGCGAAATACTGCACATTTAATTCCTTTACAAAAGTCTCCCATGAAATCTCCATGAGGCTCCTATCCTCATATGACAAACTCTTCAAAGTGGTCCACTAATCATAGGCGCTATCCTTCAACATGAAGGTAGCCAACAGAGTCCTCTCAACTGCTGCACAATCCATAGTATCAAAAGTCTTCTCCATCTCCCTCAACCAGTGAACGGCCTCATCAAGGTCGGGACGACCGGTGAAATGAGGTGGCCTCAGCTTCAGGAATCTCTCTAGTGTAGCTGTAGACCCTACCCGAGCGCTGGAACTCTAACTAGGGTCTCGGGTCTGATATCTAGCCATCGTGTCCATCATAGCCTCCATGAACTGCTCTACGCTCGGCCTACCGGCCTCAGATCCACTAGGGACGTCTCCCCGCTCTCTAATAACCGGCATCCTCTTCCTAGGAACCATCTAATCGCCTATAATCACAAAATCGAAAAGTTCTAATTAGAAACCTAAAACCTATGCTACCGCCGTGCCTGTACGGGATAATGTAATTATTTGCCGGACTCACGACATTTAACCTAGTTATTCATTTATTTGCTAGACCGAATGCTCTAATACCAACTGTAACGACCCGCCACCCTATAATCGGGGATCCGATTACTAAATGGGTACCGAATCATTAATTTGGAACCAAACCAGGATCTAAGTAAGTCTAGGAAATAAATAATAAGCTAAGCTAAACATTCACATCGCATTGGATTGAAGGGAAAATGCAGAAATTAAAAGTTATTACAATGCGACTCGATACAGCAAATAATTACATACTCCAACAGAAAAGGAATAATTAGCATACAGGCCAGAAGTAAAGATAACAACTACGTCGGGGCATACCCCGGAACAACAGCTGGCGGCGCGCAACTCACAGCAGTATACACCTCGCTAAGTCTGCCTGGAACCCTCACCTGAAAACCGCAGGGGTGAGTCTCAACGAAAAGACTCAGTAGGGATCCTTCGATCCCCACTGCCCACACACACACCCACAAGTGCAAGGTACAGCTAGAGATATAGTAACCAAGTAAAGCAGTAATTATTACACCTAAATCTCGATATGAATCGCATGCATTCGAAGCATATTTAACATGCATAATTCCAAGTTACCGGGGAATCCGTAACCAGCGTATTCTCAAAACACGTCAACCACACAACGAAAGTGGGAAACACCGACCCACTGAGACCAAACAATAACCCCTCGGATAGCACGCTGGCTACCTCGGCGGTTACTCCTTCCCCCAGCAAACACCGACCCGCTGAGACCAAACAGTAACCCCTCGGATAGCACGCTGGCTACTCCGGCCCAACTGGCTCAGGTGGTTACTCCTTCCCCCAGCACGAGTGACACTCCAAAGGTACCACTCCGACACCGGTACAAACTAGCTAACCCCGGGGTTCACCAGGTGACCCTCTCTTACTAGGCGTCACCCCGCCACTGCTTCCGTCAGCACTGTGTCCCTCCGCACCGACACAGGTGTCAAACGCTACAACTGTCATTCTAGGTCCACAGTAACACAAAATACGGCACGGTGCGATCCGGTCACGTGAGAAGTCCGCGGTCGCACGACACCCAACGTAGTGCCATCCGGTCATGAAGGGTCCATCGTCATCGAGTGTAATAAAAGCATGCATTTAACTAACTATCTAGCAGTGTAAACACATTTTACTGACATGGATTAGTGTGGTTCTGCCTTGAATCGCGTCGACCAAGGACGACGCCATTCAAGTCTCCTAAACTGGTTCATGAAATCCCGGCCTCAGAATATGGCCTAAAAAGGCGTCGTCACAGTTAGCCGCCTTTTAAAAACGCGTCGAAGTCCTCAGACGCCCTTCACACCAAAATCCGGAATTTGCAGAAAACCTTAATCGGGTGATTTCTGCCTAAAAGGCGTCATGATGGTCCGACGTCCTTCTAAAAGGCGTCATCCATACATGACGTCTTTTAGCGCCAGATTCTCCGAACTGACAGAGACTCGGTGGAGCGATTTCTGCCGAAAAGGCGTCATGGTGGCCCGACGCTTTTCCAAATCGCGTCGTCCAGGCATGACGTCTTTTAGCCCCAGAAATCGAGTTCTGTCCTCAGCCCGAGGGCTCCCTTTTCACCCCAAAATGCCCCAAAATCAAATCAAACGGAGGAGGAAGAGGGGCAATCTAAACCATCACGAAACCACATTCACAGAAACTCCCATTCTTATCAAGAAAAAGCCCCTAACATGCTCATTCTACCCAAAAACTACCGATCCGTAGCATGCCTCAAACGGGAGAACATGGTTTTAGAATAAAACACTACGGGAATAGTCACCCTACCGATTCTTGAACTCCTCCCGGCTCCGCCGCCAAACCGTCGCACCACAAACCGCCGCCGGTACTCCGAGGACGCCGCCACTCCGCCGAGATGTCGGCCGCCGTCCGGAGAATGGAACGCCGCGGAGAAAGTGGTGGTGGCAGTGGTGAGAGGTGGAGAGGTGGAAGAGGAAGAAGGGGAAAAAGGAAGGGGAAGAGTGGGGAGAGTCGGAGGATGGAGAGGGTGAGGAGAGAGAGTGTGAGGGTGAGAATGAGGGAAAGGAGGGAAGGTTCACGGGGTAACCAGAAACTAGGTAAAACGCGTCGAGATGTACGGACGCCTATCAGATGACATGACGGGCCGTTCTGACAGAACTCTGAAACGCGTCGCCCAAGGCCGACGCCATTCAGACGACAAGACTGGCACCGTACTCTGACACCGCAGGGTCGCAGTCTGAAACGCGTCGACCATCATGGACGTCGTTCAGACGACACGACCGGCCCGTACACTCGCGACCCAAGGCCAGCCCACGTGGCATCCGCGTGGCACAATCTAAAACGCGTCTGCCATGCCAGACACCGTTTAAACCGCGTCGAGCCTGGCTCGACGCGAAGAAGAACAGGGTCCCAGCCCCGTTAGGGCCCAAACTACAGAGTCCGATCCTGAAACTGGATGCGAAAACCTCAGTCCTTACATACCTCGTGCTCCTTAACTAAGCCATGCACCAACAATGAAGCTAAATATGAAGCTTTGATAGTTGGCCTGGAAGTTGCTCTGGATATGGGCATTCAAATGATTCAAGTCTATGGAGACTCAATGTTGATTATATACCAAGTCCAAGAAATATATGATGTCAAAAACCCCGAGTTGATTCCTTATCACAAAAAGGCCCTCAAGCTGATACAAAGATTCTATTTCTTTGAAATCAACCATATCAACCACAGTGCAAATGCTCAAACTGATGCTCTGGCTAAATTAGCAAGTTCTCTGGCTCTGCCACCAGAGGGGTCCCTTGAAATATGGGTCAAGAACAGAAGATTGTTACCAACTGTGTTGGGAGAAGAAACAGAAGTATGTGCAGTGGAAGAAGCCGATAAGCCTGATTGGAGGGAAATGCTTCTCGACTGGTTCAAATATAAAATATTGCCAAGCACTCGAATCAAACATGCTAAACTGATCCGTATCAAGGATTCATATGAATACAAAGGAGACACTCTCTTTCGAGTGACATATGATGGCAAAAGAAAGGTTCTCCTCAGATGCCTGTCACCAAAAGAGATAACTGAAGCCTTGAGGGAAATACATGCCGGGGTCTGTGATGCTCACCAGTCTGGCCCCATGATGAAAAGTCAACTCAAACAATTGGGCTACTACTAGCCCACAATGTTCGATGATTGTGCGCAATATGCTAAATCATGTCACAAATGTCAGGAACATGGCCCAATTCCAAGAAAACCCCCGGTGCCCTTGCACCCTACAGCATCATCATGGCCTTTTGCCGAATGGGGCATGGACGTTGTCGGCCCATTCATACCCTCCTCAAGAGGTGCTAAATATATTCTGGCCGCCACGGATTATTTTTTCAGATGGGCCGAAGCAGTAGCATTAAGAGAAGTCACTGGGGCAGCCGTTGAAAGGTTTCTCTGCCAAAATATGTTGTTCCGATATAGTGCACCCAGTCGGATCATTTCAGATAATGGAACGTGCTTCCGAAATCAAATCATATACAAGCTAGCTGCGAAATTCAAAATTGATTGGAGGACCTCCACAGCCTACAATCCACAAGCCAATGGGTTAGCAGAAGCCTTTAACAAGACTCTATGCAACCTTCTAGGAAAGACAGTCAATTCAACTAAGAAAGACTGGGAAGAAAGAATGTATGAAGCATTATGGGCTTACAAAACCATATACAAAACTCCAACAGGCTGTTCTCCCTATTCCTTAGTGTATGGGTCAGAGGCAGTCGTACCAATTGAATTGGAAGTCCCCTCTTTGCGCATTGCCTTAGAGCAGGGACTTATCAAAGGAAATCAATCAAATGTAGAAAGGCGGCTCGAGGAGTTATTAGCTTTGGAAGGCGACAGACTTCGAGCCCAACAAAATATCCAAATATATCAAGCTTGCATGGCTCGAGCATTTGATAGACTAGTCAAAGAAAGAGCCTTCAAGAAAGGAGACCTAGTTATGGTCAAAAGAAGAGAAGTCATGGCGTCAAATCCAAAAGGGAAGTTGACCAGTAATTGGATCGGCCCCTATGTCGTCAAAACTGTTTATGAAGGAGGAGCATACACCTTTACCAATCATAAGGGAGAAGTGCAGTTTCCTCTCTTAAATGGCAAACATATGAAGCGCTATCATGCGCCACCTCCGTGCTTTCCAAGTGAAGGTTGAAAAGAATATATGAAGCACTGTCTACGGTGTGACTATGATCACCATGAAGACAGTCAAAAGAAATCATCCAGTTCTCGGGATGAATTTCTCCGGGACTATAAATCTTAAATGGCATGGTAAAACACATGCCTATATGAGCCAATGACATTGAAGAGGCTCTAAAAGGCTTTACGAAGCCGCCCCAAAGCACCTCATGGGTTGCCAATGACGAAATGCCATTGAAAAAGAAAGAAAAAGAAAAAGTTGGCACGACTATCCCGCTAGTCGGGCAATGGTGCTGAGGCAAACCCGATGCGGAGGGAGTATAAATCATTTCCCGCTTCCTGTTTCATAGCCGGTCGAAGTTTCCAATCAAACCAATCTGAATCGATGATATTTTCCGATTCTGAAATTGTTTGATATAAACATGCATATGTCTTGCAACCTTGTCTCTTCAATGAAAAGGGGGCAAGAAGCTACAAAGCAACAGAGAAGATGGCCTGAGTCCTACTGGACCTTGCCATTCAAGTACAAATTCAAACCCAAGCTCAAATTCAAGCACAAATTCAAATACAAGCTTAAAGTCAAGTATAGACTGGCCTAGGTCAGCAAGGCTCCGCCACTCAAGTTCAAACTCGAACATAAAATCAAATTCAAAATTCAAGTTCAAAGTTCAAGAACCAAAGCGTCAGCTTAGGAGCTAAATTCAAATTCGAATTCAAACTCAGAGCTCCGCCTGAAGGGCAAGCTGAAGTTCAAAGGCAAATTGGCTTGAGTCAACAAGACCCGCCGCCTAAATTCAAGATCAAATTCAAGTTCAAATTCAAAGCTTTAAATCAAGCTCAAACTCAAATGCAAGTTCAAAGCTCCAGCCAAAGAGTAAGCACAAATTCAAATATAAGTCAGCTTGAGTCAACAGGACCCGCTGCTTAAGTTCAAGCTCAAATTTAAGTTCAAAACCTAAGAGTAAAGCAAAGTTGAAAGCAAGAGATGGCCTGGGTTCATTCGATCCCTCCATTCAAATTCAGAGCTCCAATTGAAGTTCAAATGCAAAAAATCAAGCATGAATCCAGGCTCAAGTTCAAATGCAAATCGGCCCAAGTCAGCAAGACTCTGCCGTTCAAGTTCAAAATCAAATCCAAATGCAAATTGGCATGTGTCCTACTGGATTCCTCCACCCAAGCATAAAACAAGAAAGATGGCCTAGGCTCATTCGACCCCGCCATTCAAGCTCAAATTCAAATCGGCTTGGGTCAACAAGACCCGCCGCACAAATCCAAGCTTAAATTCAAGTTCAAGGTTCAAATACAAGTCGGCATGGGTCCTACTAGACACTACTGCCCAAGTTCAAAGCAAGTTCGAAACAAAGAAGATGGCCTGGTGCATTCAGCATCGCCATTCAATTCTAAGCCCAAATTCAAATCCAAGTGCAAACAAAAGCAAAGCAAAGTAAGTCGACCGAGGTCTTCAACGACTACGTCGCACCGGTGGCTGGCCTGGGTCCTTCGTGACTCCGTCATCCCCAAAAGACCGGGTCTCCGAGAGGAGTACTCTGTCACCAATCAAGCAAATTCAAATCAAAGCAAAGTAAGTCGATCGGAGTCTTCAACAACTACGTCGCACCGACAAATGGCCTGGATCCCTCATGACTCCGCCATCCTCGAAATTACTGGGTCTCTGAGAAGAGTACTCCGTACTCCCTATCTACCTCGGCTACAAACCTATGAGTCTGCTGTGGTAGTTAGGGTTCGTTCATTCAAAATCACCCCTAGTTATCATGACCAAAAGCCTTTAAGCCCGTCATTGATAATTAGGGTCCTTATGACCTAGGTATCTAGGTTTGCATCACCCAAAACATCCCTGTCTACTTCGGGCTACAAACCTATGAGTCTGCTTGAAGTATTCTGGGTTCATGCATTTCAAATCATACCTATGTTACCACGACCAAAAACCTATGAGTCCGTCGTTGGTACTTAGGATTTGCATAGCGTAGACCCTTCCGGTCTATTGCCACTCTGCATAGTGGATAAGATCCTTACGATCTTTGTCACCCCAATAAAGGCTCAGACCCTTACGGTTTGTGCCATTTTCAATAAACAAGTGATTGAGGTATTCATTGCCCCTCTCACTCTGTCCTTCCTTTTTAAGCTTCAATAATCCCCATAACATTGTTAGTTATGGAAGCCAATAAACATTGCTAAGTCATCTTCATTTGAAATCTTTTCCTTTAAGCTTTGCAGTTACCATGGATGCGTACTTCACTCTACTTCATTTACAACAAGGGGAGAGAGAGGGATAAAAAAAATGAGAGAAAAGTCAAAAGGGGCTTAAAAATAGAGATGCCTCGCCGGACTTGATCGTACCTTCTGCGGTCAAGGGAAACAAGGGCTATATACCCGGCTACGGTGAAAACCCGAAAGGGCGCTACAGGCAAAATTGGGAACCCCGCCGGGTGAAAACCTGAAAGGGCGCACGAGCAAAAGCAAGAGGGGGCCGACTCCGGTGAAAATCCGAAAGGGCACTTGGGTCGGTAAAGTGAATATAACAAAAAAAAAAATTCAAGCATGGCACTCATTGAAAGGGGGATATGATACAAAATTCTCTTTATAATATGCCGAAAGTTTACATGGAATGACTTCCATCCCAGCTTACATGGAAAAGCAAAAAAAAAATACCCCTCCCAATTACAAAGTTCAATTATAAACAACATCATGGATCCTCAAGTAACATGGACAATAGCGGAATTCCTTCTCCAACTTGAGTATGCAATTCAGAAAGAGCTTCCTCTTCAGTCTGCAGCTTGGAAACTTCACTGAATAATGATTCAAGAAGGCCTTGGGAAACCAGAAGATCATCTTGACGTCTATGTAAACTGTGCCTTAAAGTTTCCAGTTCGGCTTTCGCAGCAGCAAGTTCATTCTCTAAGCGTTGAATATTTTTCACCAACAAGCCTTCTTTCTGTTCAAAGCCAGCTATTTCTTCTTGTTGTTGTGAAATGTGAAGAGACACAGGCTGCATCTGTAAGTTATATTCATGCCGCTGAAGAGACAAGACTTGGCGTCGATCTTGTATAAATGATTGAATATATTCTTGACGCCTAAAAAATTTCAAAGCAGTGAAAGCAATAGGAAGCCACTCATCCAAAGAAACTCCTTCTAGATGAATCCATGCAGTCATGCTCTCAATTTGTTGGTGAAGAAGATCATATGATGAACTAGGTTGCCGACGTATTATTTGTCGTAAAAGCTTGATATTGGCACCAAGGACATCAATACCCTGTATGCCTGAACTAGCAGGAATAGAAGGGATAGCAATATGCACAGATTCATCCACTGAAGTCCAGTCCATGACCGTTTGACGGGAAGAGGAAGGCACTGAACTGGATGAAGGTTCGGTAATAGAAGGGGCAGATGTGACAGCTACAATGCTTGATATGGCTGGGGGCAGGTCACTTTCTGTAAGTTTAGCTGCGGGCAGAGCAATTATAAAGGCGGAAGGTCTGGCTAAAGTAATTGGCTCAGAAGAAATCTGTACATGGGATGATGTGCATATATGAGTCACAATATCAATAAGCCGAAGAATATGTTCAACAGAGTTTAATCTACAGGAGACAGGACGGGATACTATCACCTGTTGACTCAGTGAACTTGTTCCCGAGTCAACCCCGCCATGCTCTGAGGTAGCTACAATATCCGCAAGATCAGGAGCTAAAAGTTCCACGGTCTTGATAGCCGAGAAGGTAATGACCTTTGTCGAAGTTATCACAGTTGGAACCATTGAAATCTCTTCTGGTTCCGCATCTTCAGCAAAACAACTTCTACCTCTTCAGAAGAAGAAACTGGCATGGAGGCCGATATTTCAAAATCCATGTCCCTTTCAGTCGGGACATGAGGAATTTCCATCCTTTCCACATGAGCCGGGGATGCCTGATGTTCAAAATATATACAAGTCAAGCTTAAATGATGGAAAAAGCAGAAAAGATGTGGTAAAGATAAATTACCATAGCAGACGGCACTGTTTCAACATGATGAGGCTTTGATATCAAGCCCTCAGTTGCTTCAAAACCTATATGATCAAAGTCAGAAATTCAGTAGTGAAATGAAATCACTATTGCTATAAGTCTCAGAAGGGTTACCTTGATCTTTCGGGGGCGACCAAATAGCTGTTTCTGGTAAAGCTTCACTACTAATGTGTTCAGTAGTATGGGAAGAAATAGAAGGTGAAGAACGAATGCCGCTTATTTCTTCCACACTGGAAGAAGTATCATCAGTTTCTTCTTTCCTTGTCTGGGCCAATAATCTCGAGGATTGGCACTTGGGCAGTACAATCTTTTCAGGGGGGACAGATTCTTTGGGGATGGAGAAACCAGGGCACTCGCCCGCTTGGCAGTTTTTGCTATAAAAGCTTCAAATTCAGCAAGCACTAGCAAATTGACAGGAGGAAGAGGTTCAGGGGCAGGCTCTTGTCTCTTCTTTGTACGCGCCTCTTTGGCAGCGGCAACCGCCCTCCCTATAGCACTGACCTCCACAGGGGATGCGGGGATTGATGTTTTAGAAGGTATAAGAGGAAAGAAAGAGGGTCTCTTTGCAATAGCCACTGCCCTCCGATGCTATTGAGTCAGATATTTGGCCGCCGGCACTACAAGAAATATGCAAAAGAACAAATCAATTTATATAAGTAGAGAAAAGGCACAAAGCTCAAAAGAAGTCAAGCACAAATGCATATACTTACAGCAATCGCCTTCATAACAGTTTGATAAAGGCCAATATTCATATATGGAAAACTTATCTCTAAGCAAAACCTCCTTCACAATATATATGACATCATTCATTGTCTTTGCTTGAGAAGCTAGGCTACTTAGATCATAATACTTTTTATCGCTCAAGCAAATGCCCAAGCGCAAAGCATCAAGTCCCCACCTATCTATATGATCCCAAGAAGCGGGTAGTTTTGCATCCAACATACCCTGCGCAGTGGAGTCCTAGGATACACCACAGTATTTCAAAAGGGCAAGTAGCCAGCTGGTGCCCTTGTAAAAATCAAGTTTCTCTTCCTTGTGCGTGATATAAAATCTTTGAATACCTGAGAGACTCTTAGGAGCTTGCTAAGAATCTCTGCCACTGATATCTTCCTCTTCCGGGAAATCGATATCGGGATAATCTTCAGAGGTCACAGAAATATTAAATTGCTTTAAGAAGGCCCCCTTCAGCTCTTCGGTATCTAGCCTTGTCAACTTTAGATCAATCAAGGGTAAAGAATCTCTGTGACGAGCCTTATAAGCTGCCCGTCTCTCTGCATATTTAGCAGCATTCTTGTCGTCTAAGAAGTGCAGATAATGGAACTCTATCAAAAGGGATTTCCCACTGGGTCTCCAAGATTTTCTTCTCAGCATTGCTCCAGCATTGGGTCCCCTCCTGGCTATAGATATTGGTGCGCATTCGCCACCATCTAACCTATTCACATGTCACACGAGGAGCATGGACAACAGAAGGAATTCTGAAAGAAACATTTTCAAATTGGTAGAAATAATCCCACCATTCACAGGCCCTCTGCAGTCCGCTGGAGCCTAAAAGATGGAGGTCAGGAAGCTGAAATATGTGATCACAAGAAGGAATACACTGATCATATCCAAAATGAACTACATATCCCTTCCGGTATACCAAGACACTAGGTCTGATGGATAGAAGCCATGATCTAATCTGACTATCCAATGCAGATTTCTTCAGTAGCTACTTGGTCTGAGAATGGGTGAACTCAACAGGATTACCCTTGGCAAATACTTTAAAGGGGCTCACTGGAGGACGAGAATTGGCAGTATGCTTCCAAAAACGTAAGTCCCCCTCAATTTTTCGCCTGGTGTCAATCAAGATACCGCAAATTTCATAAAGTTGCTTCTGGGTATCCCCTCCATCAACACTTGCATATTCAATCATGTGTGGAAATATGCGAGGGGAAGCCAGGCTCTTCGGGGCAGACTCTGAAAAAATAGAAGCCACCCAGGCATTGAAGAAATGAATGGGACCCACAACATTAAATTCTCGTGGTTTCTCCTGCTCAACTACTTGGCCAAGAGTTTTGAAAATCAGGCACAAAGTAACTGGAGCTAGAGACAGTTTAATTCCCCAGGCTAGTTCACAAGATCCATAAAGAGTCTCAGGATGAATTACTCCCTCATCCCCCTGAGGAATAGCAAAATTCGAAAGCCAGTAGGCCAAGTATGCTGCTAGATGGGTATTCCTATCCAAGTCCAAGGGATCGGCATCTTTCTAGTGTTCCTCAAAGATGATATCAGGATATCCCTTTCGGTGCCTGGCTATCTGCCCCATGAAGACTGGAGTCTCACCAGCCCCAGGAAAGTCTGTATATCGAATGTCAACATTATGAAAGAAACGGAGCCAGACAACTCCGCGGACTCGTGTCCTCTCTTTGCAGGATCTCTTTTTCAGAGACACTTCACCAAAAGCCAGAATCATGTAAGCCTTGAGGAGGAATCTGTAAGACCTCCAGGTTGCATAACGGCCCTTGCCGTCTGTTCTGTCCTTGACAATGTCGGGATGGCATATTTCTTCATAAGGCTCTCTGTCAATGGGCAAGCCCGAAAGCTGGTGTAAAGTCCATAAATCCAGAGATGTCTCTCCTTCCGGAGTATAAAAGGTATTGAACTCCTTCATGAATACCTCGATCATGCCACAGCAAAGGCCTTTAAAGATCGGGTATCGAAATCGAGAGGCATACACACTACCAAGAAGATCCACTCGGCTTAGCAAATCATAGTAATGTTTCAAGACATAATCAGTATACTCTACAAAATATTCTCTGAAACTGTGGCCGGATTTAAGCTTCAAGTCGCCAAACCAGCCCATTGCTGCCTTCAATCTAAACCTCATGGCTAAACAGTCAAAAATCAATGGCTCTTCTCTGAAGCCCTATTTACATGGAGAAAGAAATAGCCCATGCCGCCTCTGCTTCGAGTCTGGGATACCTCTGTCATAGCCCCACCTGGCAAGAATAAATGAAGGTGAGCGGGTCAGAATGTCGTCCTGAGGACGCATGATATTAGTCCCACTGGGCATGAGCATGTCTCTAGCATAACTTGGCTTGAACAAATATTCGCCACGGGTTATAGTTCCCCTCAGGTTGTCTTGAAATTTCAAAATGGCATCCTCGGCATAAAAAGCCCTCCTTTCAGAACGCACTCCATTGACCTTGAAGTCAAGCAAGAAGTTGTACAAATGATGATCACTGAGAAAGTGAACTAGATAATCTTTGTCCCGTCTATATTTATAGAATCCTTCCGAAAAGACAAGTCTGCTCTCATCAACCTTGCCATCTGATTCATCGGCAAAGGGATGGTCCAAGACAGCAACCTCAAAAAATTGTTGTAGTTCACTGTCCTCATCTATGCCTGCTGCAGGTGTTAAGTAAAAGGGACTCATCACAGGCCCACTCTCCTCAGCCATCGTAGGAGTTTGTTCAGAAGACCCTGTCGGAGAAACTGGCACATCTTCGAAGACAGCCTCGGGCATCACAGCTTTGTCTTTCCTCCGAGAAGCCATTATACTGAAAAAGAAGGGACAACAAGTCAAAATCAAATGCAAAAAGCCCTTATCGAAAAAGAAAATTCTGTCAAAATTTCAGCAGCATCTCCCCTTAACGGAGGGCTGTTAAAATTTTATCGAGAGCCATCCGGGACAGACCGAGATGCTCCGATAAGAAGAAGACCCATGTCAAAGACAGAGGGGTGTAGAAA
The DNA here is from genome assembly GCA_030544215.1 of Zantedeschia hybrid cultivar. Lineage (NCBI taxonomy): Eukaryota > Viridiplantae > Streptophyta > Magnoliopsida > Alismatales > Araceae > Zantedeschia > Zantedeschia hybrid cultivar. The sequence goes on from JARZZO010000008.1 coordinate 44,232,620, forward strand.
TGGCATTCCAGTGACCCAATTCCCGAGAGCCGAGCTACAACCGGGACTAGGCACTGAAGCCGCAGCCCCAGGGATTGCTCCCATGGGAATTGCCAAAGTCAAACAGCGACACGCTGATCCACCCAACCTGCAATCGCTACAGTAGTGAGTCTGCGCCTATTGTAGATCGACGAGCTCAGAGTTGGTTTCCTGCAAGGAAAAGACAAAGAAAACATTAGAAGATGATACAAGCACAGAGGAGACCTCCTTCATTATCCCCATGCCCAAATCCAGGGCGGCCAACGACACACAACCAGTCCTACCGGCCAAAAAACCAAAGAAAGGCTTCGCCTTTTACCTAAAAAACCCTGGTGCGACAACACCTCTTCTCCAACAGCAGTGGTGCTCCCCAAAGGCCCCAACGACACTGTCGACGAAGAAGAAGTAGGGAAGCACGGCCTGCGGTTCTGAACCCGACGGCCTACACACCCACAGGTGATGGCGATAACGCTCCCCAACAAGGTTGCAGCGTTTGTCACCGGCAATGGGGAAAGAAGCGACCGGCGTGCCAAGCAAATGGCACCCCCCCAAGCAGCGGAAGGCCAACGCACAGACAGCGACGGTGGCACCCCCCGAAGACCCTTGTGGTTTCGGTCACAGGCAAGAACGAAGAGGAGGAAGAGCTCGACGGCGGCGATCTGCGGCAGCAACGGCCTACTTCTGCGGCTCCAGCAGCTTCATCCACCGGCGATGGCAAGAGGACGAAGAGGAAGAGGCGGACTGGTGCTCGGAATCCCCCAGCGCAAAAGCAAAGAGAATCCCGCCCCCTTCCCTTTTTATAACCAACTGGGCCGGTTTTTGAAGCCCTAGCCGGTCCAAGGTCCGAACCGGATTGAACCGGCGCAGACTCAAGGGCTTATGCCCCCCTCGTTAAAACTCTACATAGACGGATCGGTTCGAAGCCAAAGTTGAACCAAACCAGCGCAGACTCGAAGGGATCTGCCCCGTTTTCTCAAACTCAATATATATGGCCGAGTTTGGAGCCGAATTTAAGCCTGAACCAGCGCAGACTCAAAGGGCACATGCCCCATCCTCTAAATTTGATAAATTCGGTCGGTTTAAAGCCCAAATTAAACCTGGACTGACGCAGACTCAAAGGATATACTAACCTATGGTTTCCCGAAGCTCGAGACCCGATCTGAGTCAGTCGGGGAAACAAATTCAAGAAGGAATCCTAGTGATTGCAGCAGCCCCAGTCAAACAAATCGTCAATAGCTGAATGAAGATCTATAAGTGGGGCCGATCCTGAACCGTGGGCCACGCATACAACTCACTTCATTGCCTCCGGTCTCCGTGCGTGAGCTGTATGCGTGGGGGGCATTTGTTGTCACCAAAAAATGAGCAAAGAGAAAAATCCAAACATTTTTTTCCAAGTAAGAGAGGGTTAATGGACAACAGTCATGCCTATTTTGCAAACCAAATGAATCAAAAAGGGGCCACTCTAAGGCCCCAATGGTGAAGAAATCCAATGGCACAACTGAGTCCATTATCTCAAGCAAAGGAGGTTCAAGTATGGCCCAAGTGAAGAAAAGTTAATGGACAGTAGTCATGCCCATTCTTGCAAGCCCAAAGAAGTCAAAAAGCGGTTACTTTCAGCTCAAATGATGAAGAAATCCAAGGGGGTAGGCCCTGGCCCATTATCTCAAGCAAAAGAAGCCCAATAGGGCTAATTTGAGCCCAAAAAGTAAAGCCCAAAGCCCAATTTAGTGGCAGCTGTAAGGATCGAGACTTTCGGATCCAGTTTTCGGGGTCGGACCCTGTAGTTCTGGCCCTAATGGGGTCTGAGGCTCTGTGATGTTTCGCGTCGAGCCCGCGAGACGCGGTTTGAACGGCGTCCACAGTTGCGGACGCGTTTTAGTTGTGCCACGTGGGTGCCATGTAGGCTGGCTTTGGGCCGCGAGAGTACGGCCCTGTCGTGTCGTCTGAACGGCGTCCGCATGGGACGACGCCTTTCAGACTGCGACTCTGGGATTGTTAGAGTACGGCCCTGACATGTCTCCTAAACGGCGTCTATATAGAACGACGCGTTTCAGAGTCCTGTCAGAGCAGCCGTCACGTCACCTGATAGGCGTCCGTCTATGTCGACGCGTTTTAGCCAGTCTCTGGTTAACCCCACGAGCCCTCCTTCTTTCCCTCATTTTCTTCCTCCTCTCTTTCTCTCCTCCCTTCCGGCGATCCCGGCGGCAGCCCCTTCTCCTCCCTCTTTTCCTCCCACCATTTCATCTTTCCCTCCACTCCATCCCATACCTAGCTCCCACCACTACCACCTCCACTTCCACTGCGGCGTTTTACTCTCCGGACGGCGGCCGACGTCACGGTGGAGTAAGGACGACCACGGCGGTACCGACGGCGGCGTGGGGCGAGTCGGGTGGACGGCTTGAAGCTTGGAGGAGTTCAAGTGACCGATAGGGTGACGATTCCCATCGTGTTCTATGTTCAAATCATGATTCTTCCTCCTAAAGCATGTTTTAGATCTATGATTCCGGGGGGTAGAACAAGCATGTTTAGGAGCTCTTCTTGATAAAATGGGGGATTTCTATGAATATGGATTTGTGATGGTTATGTTTGCCTCTCTTTCCCCTCCGTTTTGGGTGATTTTGGGGTTTTGGGGGTGCAAAGGGGAGCCTCGGGCTCATGACAGGCCTGGTTCCTGGCGTTGAAAGACGTCGTGCATGGACGACGCCTTTTTGAAGCACGTCGGGCCGTCACGACGCCTTTTAGACAGGAACTGCTTTACTGAGGCTCTGTCGGTTCAGGGATTCTGGGCCTAAAAGACGTCATGGGTGGGCGACGCGATTCGTAATAGCGTCGGGTAACCATGACGCCTTTTAAGGCAGAAATCCCCTGGTTAATGGTTTCTGTAAATTCTGGATTCTGTGTTGAATGGCGTCTGAGGATGTTGACGCCTTTTAAAAAGGCGACTGCTGGTGTCGACGCCTTTTAGGCCAGATTCTGAGGCCGCTGTTTTATGAACCAGTACATGGAGCTTGAATGGCGTCGGCCTTGGGCGACGCGATTCAAGACAGAACTACACTAATTCATGCCAGTAAAACGTGTTCATATTGTTAGATAGTTGGTTAATGCATGCTTTAGTGTACTCGATATAGATGGATTCTTCATGACCGGATGGCACTGCGTTGAGTGTCATGCGATCGCGGGCTTTTCACGTGACCGGATCGTACTGTGCCGGGTTTTGTGTTACTGTGGACCTGGAGTGACAGTTGTAGCGCTTTATCACCCTGTGCTGGTGTGGGTGGAGCACAGCGCCGGTGGGGGCGTGGGCGGGGTGACGCCTAGTGAGAGAGGGTCACCTGGTGAACCCCGGGGTCAGCTAGTACCGGTGTGGGAGTGGTACATTCGGAGTGTCACTCATGCTGAGGGAAGGAGTAACCACCTAAGCCAATTGGGCCGGAGTAGCTAGAGTGCTATCCGAGGGGTTACCGCTTGGTCTCAGCGGGTCGGTATTTTCCCACTATTGTTTGTGTGGTTGGCATGTTCTATCGAGACGGCGGTTGTAGGTTCCTGAGTCGCCTGGTTTAGAAAATATGCAAGTTTAATACATCTCGACTGCATGTGATTCACATTATGATTTAGGAATAGTGATTACCATTGTGCTTGTTACTTTACCGTCAGCTGTAGTTTACACTTGTGGGTGTGTGCGTGGGCAGTGGGGATCGAAGGATCCCTACTGAGTCTTGTCTTTGAGACTCACCCCTGCGGTTTTCAAGTGAGGACTCCCAGCAGACCTAGCGAGGAGAGTGCGGCCGTGTGTTGAGCACCATCAGCGGTTATTCCGAGGTATGCCCCGATGTAGTTGTTATTTTATTTATGGCCTGTACATTTAATTATTTCCTTTCTGTTGGAGTATGTAATTATTTGCTGTATCGAGTCGCATTGTAATAACTTTTAATTCCTGCATTTTCATTCCAATTCAATGCGATGTGAATGTTTAGCTTAGTTTATTATTTATTTCCCAGACTTACTTAGATCCTGGTTTGGTTCCAAATTAATGATTCGGTACCCATTTAGTAATCGGATCCCCGATTATAGGGTGACGGGTCGTTACAGCAGCCTTTAAAAGGGGCCAAATGGTCCCCCCCATGGCCTATTCTTACCCCTTTGGCCCATGTTCAAATCTGTCCAAAGGAGGATAAGAAGAAAAGCAAGTGGTCCCCCCCTCAAGATTCTTCTAGAAGAGGGTAGGTGAAAAGTAAAAAGAGAAACCAATCATGATTCTCCAAGTGTTGTGGCCTCATTGGAGGGCTCTTAAGAGGGGTTTCTTATCCCTAATTTAAAGCTAATGGATGCCTAATCTACCCCCCAAAAGTAAGCCAACTTTATCTATAAAAGAACCCCCATCTTCTACAGGAAAAAGTTGGAGACAAAAGCCCACAAAAAAAAAAAAAAAGAAGAAGAAAAGTGAGAGAGCCTGGAGGAGCATGTCTCCCTCCTCCTTCCCCTCCATTTCCTGCATCCCAAGAGAGAAAAGAGAGTTAGAGAAGAAGAAGAAAAGAGAGAAAGAGAGATAGAAAGGAAGAGAGCAAGAGAGTTAGCTTTTGGAGCCATTTTCCCTCCCTCATCCTCTCTTCAAGGTAGAGTGAGGATGGGGGATGGTCTTTTGTTCTTTATGTTCTTGTCTTTCATAGCTTTTTCTTTCATTGATATTATTAGAAACTTCTATCTCCCCCTTAATGTTCATCCATGGTGATTGAAAGAAACGAAATGTAAAGTTCAGATTTCCTGTGTCTGTTTTGTGAATCTGCTGGTTATCTTGCTTTTATGTTATTTTTTCCTTCATAAGGTATGTGTTTTTCGTATGGGGATGATAGAGGGGCCTTTCTAGTTTATATAAATGGTCTCCTCAAGCCTTAGAACCCCCTAAATATGGAGATATGGCCCGAAATGTGCTTTGCTGTCTAGATTTCCTAAAAACTGATTTTTCATTTATTTGTCTTTGGTTTTGGGGTTTTTCAAGGTGGTTTGGCCTTCCATGACGCTTAGGAGCACATCCCCTCCATGGATGATGTTCCCCCAAGGCCAAACATCAAGAGAAATCCCCTAAGTTTCATATGTATTAAGATCTAAGTTTCTGTTTTTATGTTGGAACCGAATGAGTTTTGTTTGGATTTTTTCCTTTAATGGCTAAGGGTTTAGGCCCTAGAGGTTCTCAAGGAAGTTCCCTCACTAGTTGAGGATGATCTTCTTTGAGTATAAACCCTCTAACATGGAGCCAAGAAGGAGAGATCTATGGAAAAGATAAAAATATACCTAAGTTTCTCACATGTTCATATTTAAGTTTTCATGATATTTTCCTAAAGAAATGCATCTAAATTATATTTTAAATAAATATTTTAGGTCTTGTATCTTTTATACTTTATTTTCCATCATTTGGGTTAGATTTAAACCCATTTTTCACCAAAAATCCGGATTTTAGCCTGAGTCTACGATCTGCAGTGCTATAGTGTTGAGTCTGCGGCTACTGTTCATGAGTCTGCGCCTCCCTGCACAGACTCAGCGCGAGTTGTAGGTTTTTGAGTCTGCACCTCTTTCAACTTGGTTTTTGGGCTTGAGGTGATTCTTTGATCCTCCCCCAAGTTTTCCAAAGGTTCCTTGGACCCAGGACTGTCCTTTTGAGGCCCAATGAAGGTCCTAAATGGCTTGGACTTTGGGTTGTTAAGCCCTTAATGTTTCAATCCGAAATATTGTTATATGTTTTAAGATTTTAAATGTTTTTCGATGTTTTCCAAGGATGTCCCAATCTAAGGGTGCCAATAATCTAATGTTGGGTAACCCATCAAGGGCCCTCACACAAAAAACATCATTCTTGTTTCCCATTTCTATGGGTTCATTTAGATGATGTGTCCCGAAGTCCCAATCAGTTGGTGGAGTTCCTTGCTCCCCAAATGTAGAAATGGAATGGGTGGTTTCCTGTGGATAACTCTTTCATTTTGAAGGCATTAAGGGCACCCTTTGGGTGAGTGGTTGGATGCTCGGCACGCCCCCCTTTATAGCCACTTCCATGGTTCATGGCTACATGTGATCCTCTAGAAAAATTGGTGGAGTTCTTTGCTCCCCAAATGTAGAGATACTTTGGATTACCCCTTGTGGGTTTTTTCTTACATCTTGAAGGCATTAAGGGCACCCTTTGGGTGAGTGGTTGGATGTTCGGGACGCCTTCCTTTACAGCCATCCCTATGGTCCATTAGTCATTACATATCCCTTTAAGAGAGTTGGTCCTTCGGGTCCCTTCATGCCATGATCCTTCATGAAGATCCTAAACCTTTGATTGGATTTTCCTAATGAAAGGTTGAAATTCAACTTGGAATCATTATATTAAGCATTTTCAATGCTTTATAAAATGATCCAAGAAGAATGGGATAAACATGAAGAAATCATGTCATTTGAAGAAATCCACATAAGAACTACTCCTTGAAAAGGCTTTATGTAGCCATACTCAACTTCATATTCACTCCCAAACATAAAAATTCAAACAAATCTTCAATATATCCCCATAAATCAATCCAAAAATACTAAAAAATATCTCTAATTATCATCCATCAATAAAAATCAATAAATCAAGTCTTGCACAGACTCAACTCTAAGCTAGAAAATGAGTTTTCTTCTCAAATAAAAATTGAAATTCATTCATTTTTCAAATGCAATCTTATATATCTCATTCATATCATTTTAAAGGGTGTTATTATAATCTTCTGAAGATTAATCAAGGGTTTTCCTCTTAGGAGGATGTAATTAACGCTATTCCATTTATGGGTAGCAAGATCGGGTCGAACAACTACGTAATCATCTGATTGAGTCAGGTAAAGCGCACAAATAACAAATCTAAATCTAAAATCAAAAAATCAAGATCAAGTGCATTTTTCCCAAAAAATGTACGACACCACCAAGTTAGCCTTCCACGAAAAAGTGGAAGGCGGCCCAACTGGCCTTCGAGGAAGGTGGAAGACCACCAAGTTGGCCTTCTGCGAAAAGGTGGAAGGCGGCCCAGTTGGCCTTCGAGAAAGGTGGAAGGCCACTAAGTTGGCCTTCCGCATAAAGGTAAAGAGACGAGTGTTGCTTAATGGGCTGAACAATGGGCTAGATAAGAATGGGTTAAGGTGATGGGTTGAAAGGCAATGGGCTAATGACAATTTAGGACCAGAAGGATGTCCGAAATCGAGTGTCTACACTTACGTATTGGGAATATAGATTTATAGAGATAGATCAAAGAAGATGCTTGCTTTAACCCAATCAATGTACATAGAAACCATTGTCAAAAGGTTTGGCATAGAAAATTTCAAAAGAGGTCTCATACCGATGGGACATGGAATTTCTCTGTAAAGGTCAGTCTCCTAAGACCCGTGAAGAGAGGGAAATGATGGACAAAGTTTCCTATGCTTCTGCTATAGGCTCCATTATGTATGCCATGCTATGTACTAGACCTAATGTAGCATATGTTCTAAGCGTTACAAGCAAACATCACACAGATCCAGGTGATGAACACTGTAAGGCTATGAAATGTGTCCTTAAGTACTTGAGAAGAACTAATAATCTATTTCTAGTCTATGGAGGAGGAGACTTAAAGCTGCAAGGATACGCTGACTCGAGTTTTCAGTCTGATCCAGATGACAGCAAGTCAACATTAAGATTTGTATTTACACTCAACGGGGGAGCAGTGAGCTGGAAAAGTTCCAAGTAAGAAACCACTGCGAATTCCACAACAAAAGCCGAATACATTGCTGCTGGTGAAGCCGCCAAGGAACAAATATGGATGAAGAAGTTCATCAACGATCTTGGCATGGTGGAGAGCATCTCTGGTCCTATCCCACTACTGTGTGACAACAATGGGGTGATTGCACAAACGAAAGAGTTGCGGTCTCATCAGAAGTTGAAGCACATTCTGAGGCGCTTTCACCTTATCAGAGAAATTATAGCTCGAGGAGATGTCGTGGCGGAAAGAGTTCCCTCAGTCGACAACATAGCAGATCCACTAACGAAGCCTTTGTCTCAAAATGTCTTTGAGCGTCACTTAGAGAATATGGGTATTTTGTACAAGAGTGATTGGCTTTAGTCCAAGTGGGAGATTGTTAGTATTGGGTGGCCTACAAGTCAATCCGACATTATGTATTATTCAGATTATTAATAAAATGACATAAATTCAGTGTGTTTAAATCGATCTTTATTTATCGTATCACGATGAAGTCCATGGACATGTGCGATGGTCTTCAGATTATGATGAGATCATAATTATGGGACTGAAGACCTATAAACACATGCCCTTAATTGTTCCTAGTCGGAGGATCTTTGAGAAGGACATTAAACGTCCGGATAGACTAGTACAGGTTTCTTTAGTTCATATAATGAGGGTGATTGATCCTATAAGTCACTTATGTAGAGACATTATGCTAAGCCTATAGGTGCTCATTGGCGAATGAGTTCACTGAACTGATCCGACCATGAATCGTTGGATGGTATATACCTAACCGTTAACCAGCTTGATTCTTTTGTCACGGTTGCGTGGATGGTCCTTGGACCTAAGACACTAAGGATACCTTGTTGGTATGCCTCTGAGCTTTGACCTCGGCTAACGAATCCTTAACCATGAGTTATCAATAAGCCCAGTGATCGGGTTCAGGGAAATGCCCTCGAAGGTAATTGTGTGGTCAAATACGGAATCATCCGCTCTCGGTAATAGGAGAGAGAATGTTCCGAGAATGATGCGCTTAAGTCCCTGGCCAGGGCTGACTCTGTATCTGATAAGGAGTTATCGGATATAGATTAGCGGCATTCAATTAAAGTGAATCGACCGGTTATGGTTTAACGGTATATTATATCCTAGGCCGATTCGAGAACATTGCACGGATGAAGGATTATATCCGCGCGGTAATCAATGACAGAAAGGTTCCAATTAGAGGGTTGCGATAACCCTAATGCCATTCGGGATCATCCGATGTTGCTTGGCATCCAACGAGATCAGAAGTCCATCCGAATTTACTGTGGGACATTAAATTCGGCTGATTAATTAATACAAGGATATTAATTAATTTAGTGGGTCTATAAAAAGTTACTGGGCTTAATGGGCCATTAATTGGACTAGTATTTGGGCCTAGAGGGTTACACGCAAAAGGTTATCAAGTCGATGGATAATTTGACGGGATTTCGGATAAGTGTGGGTTTTTATGAAAAATCGCAAAACCACTTATTATAAAAGTACGGCTGCTAGGTCGGGGGCCAACAATCCTGACCTAGCCGCTACCCCTCTCTCTCTCCTTTCTCTCTCCTGGGCACCCCTCTCGAGGTCAGCCCCCTGGAGGCTCAGCTCCGGCTCCCGACAGCTCCGCTTCCCATTCGACGGGAATTCTGAATCCGAATGTCGCGGAGGATTACGTGCAGCCAGACGGGATCCGCGGACGCAACATCGAGCGAGGAGGCGAGGACGATCTATCCCGAGGAGAACTACGTGAATACCACTAGAGGTCGGGCACCTTCGCGGCTTGCGGCATCACTCCGACAGAATCGAACGAACGTGGATTCGTATCTGCGCAAGGTAAATTCGATTTACCGATTTATTTTTGTATATGAAACGGCATCGATCCGGTATTTATTTTCCGTTGCATTTTATCCGGATCCAGACATAGGCGAACCTAACAATATATTCAATGAAACATGAGGCAATTCCAACACTTCAAGCCTAGCATTTTTCAGTAAAAAATCTATATACACTAGTCTTCTCTTTGCAATTGAGTAGAAGACATTCAAGAATAGTGAAAAAATGTGATATTTAGTCCTCCTCCTGGGCCTCTTGGAGGCTCTGGATTTTTGTTCTTTAGGAGTTGCCCGTTTATGAGAGGAGAACAAGGAACTGATGGGAGCATCCTCATCTGAAATTCTATATTCTGCAGCAGATCTCTGAGGTTCTGGCTTCATCAAGAAGACTAGTACATTGAAGGTGGCATGGGGCTGCTGCTGCTCTACTGGAGGCTCTGAAAGAGCCTGAGGCACTGGTGCTGCCCTGGGAGGAGGTGGAGGAGCAGATGATGTTGACCTTACTTCAGGAAAGAAAGTCTGAGTAGGAAAGCATTCAGAGGTAGATTAAAGATGTAAGGACTGAGGTTTCGAATCTGGTTATCGAGTCAGTTTCGGTGTTGGACCATTTGGTTTGGGCCCTTGTGGGGTTGGGGCATGGTCTCTTTTTCGGTTCAAATGGCGTCCGGTTAGGGGAACGCTTTTTAGAATGTACCACGTGGGTTAATTTTGGGCTGCAAGAGTACGGCCCAAGTCTTATCGTCTGAATGGCGTCTTGCATGGTCGACGCCATTCAGAGATTTGTCAGTGTACGACCCTGTCGTGTCATCTGATTGACGTCGGTCTTGGATGACGTGTTTTAGCGAGTTTCGATTGATGCTCCGAAGCCCTCCTTCCTTTCCCTCATTTCTCTCATTCTCTTCTCTCTCCTCCCTCTCTCCGATCCATCCGCTCCTCCTTCCCCTTATCCTTCATTTCCTCTCCCCATTCCTCCTCTTCCTCCACTCCATCAACCTCCTAACTCCCACCACTACCACCACCATCTCCTCCGCGACGCATTTCTCTCCAGACGACGGCCGATGTCCTGGTGAAGTGACAGCATCTACGGCGGTACCGGCGGCAGCTTGTGGCATGGCGGTTCGACGGCTAGGAGTACGTAGGAGTTCAAGTAACCGGTAAGGTGACGATCCTCGTAGTGTTTTGTTTAAAACCATGATTTTTTTTATTTGAAAGCATGCAATATGTGTGGATGCTTTTGGGGTAGAAAGCATGTTCACAAGAGTTCTTCATGAAAATGATTAGGCTTCTCCCCTACCTTCTCTATTTTTGATGTTTTGTGCGATTTGGGGGAGAAATCCCACTTTGTGACTCGGGGGAGGCCGGAGGGGAAACCTGTCTGTGAGTGTTAAATGACGTCTAGGGACAGCGACGCCATTTTAAATGGCGGCTGCCACCCAAGACGCGATTTAGCCCAACTTGTTTCGAGGCCAGATCAGGGGATTCTGTCTCTGTCTTGAATACCGTTTGGGGACAGCGACGCCATTTTAAATGATGGCTGTTAGGGGCGACGCGATTTAGGCCATCTTCTTAGGCTAGTTTCCGTGTGAACTAGTTTAGGGGTCTTGAATAACGTTGGTCACAGGCAACGCGATTCAAGACAAAACCTCATTAATTCATGTAATTAACATGTATTCACATTGTTAGATAGTTTGGTTAAATGCATGCTTGAAAACGTACCTCGAAGACGAAGATTTCTACGTGATTGAATCGCATTGTGTTGTGTTTTGTGCGGCCATTGACCTAGAGTGACAGTTGTTAGCGCTTAGGCATCATGTGTCGATGTGGGAGTGACACAGTGCCGGTGTGGGAGTGGTGGGGTGACGCCTACAGAGAGGGTCATCTGGTGTACTCCGGGATATAGCTAGTACCAGTGTGGGAGTGGAACCACCTAGAGCTAAATAGGCTGGAGTAGCCAGCATGCTATCCGAGGGGTTGCTGTTTGGTTCCAGCGGGTCAGTGTTTTCCACGTTCGGCCGCGTGGTTTATATGTTTAGCCGAGACGCTGGTTGTGGACTTCGTGGTGGAGTGGTTTCAGAGTTGTGCATGTTGTATTTACAAATATATGTGTTTTATATCAAAATTTGAGAATCTTTGGGAGTTGTGTTTACTGCTCAGATGGTGTATAGATGGAGTGGATGGTGTCAAGAATGGGCGCATTCTCTACCATATTAATTGTCTCAGACAATGATACCCTAGGAGAAGGAAGAGTAGGAGAAGTAGGAGGTGCAAATGGATTGGAAGATGAGGCTGGAGGCTGGGAAGAAGTGGTTTCTTCACCAGCTTGATGATCTGGCTATGAAGATGGTGGTGGAACATATATGGGAGAGGAAGTGGATGGGCAAGCAAGCCTAGGTTGCCCAGAGTTGTACCGTATTCTTTCAGCCAGTAACTTCTCTAACATCTGCATAATCTATAACATTTCATCTTTGAGTTCAGTGATTTCTCCCATCTTATTCTTGATATCCTCAATATCAGCCTACTGCTGATTTACCTTATCAAAGACTACATCCAACTTATTAGTCCATTGGCCTATCCTCCTGTTTCTTTCTTACTTGTTCTTTTTTAGTTGCATAGTGAGGAGGAGAAGGCACTTCTAAGGGTTGAACAAATGCTGCCTCACTTAGCAACTCATCTACTACGTCTGCTGCTTCAGTGACTCTCTCTTCTTCTGAACCAATATCTGGGCCTCCCCCTTAATTTATGGCTCCCCCTCAACAAATGCTGGTTGAGGAGAGGGTCCCCTGGCCCTATCTGATTGTTCTGCAGATTGGTCCTACATTAGATCTTCAAGGGCTGCAAGTTGATCCTGTGTTGGCTCTTCAACCTCTACTGCTACTCGTTCTTATGCGGATGGAGCTACTTCTTCTTCTTGACTTTCTATTCCTACTGTTGCTGCTACTGGTAATGTTCTGCTTGCCTCATCTAGGATGGCTGAGACCAAAGGAGGGTCATTAGCAGGACAGTCTTAGTCCATACACTCTTAGAATACTTGAACTTACTCCTCTTGAGACTACTTGTGTTGATGGCTGACTGTAACATAGAGTCTTCTCCAGAAAAGTCCACTTCAAAGTGTCTAAAGATCACTGTGAGAAAGTGACCATAAGGTAGCATGACACTTTTAGACTTAGGAGGATTCTTCACAACTTTATTGGCATTGATCAATGCTAGCCATTATAATGTCAGGCATGTTCACCCTTATCTTTTGAATAATCCAATATAATATATTTGAGTCCCTTTGTGTGATGACACCAAAAGTAGCTCTCGTAGGACTCAGAATGTGAGCAATGACAAGATGAATCATCCTCTTTTCAGCTGATAGTTGGTTTACATCCACAGTGTTGTTCTTTAATACATAGCTTGGCCCAACTATTGTTGCAGCCTCGGTTTCCATGTCTACTGAATTTTTTAAAGTCTAACCTTCTGCCTCACACATAAAAGGCTAAACTAAGAGGTGTGAAAATGGGCATTTGGGCTAGGCCAAGCTGTGAACCGGTGATAAATCCATGTTGCGTCCACTGACAGCCTTGTTTAAACTAAGGCTCTAAATATTAACAGAAAAATATGTGATAAAATAATTATCTTTTGAGGATGAGAATGAAAATCGACTATTTCTAGAGAAAAGGTTGTACATTTTTCTGGAAATTTGATTGTTTAGGTCATTTAGCCAAGTATGTACAAGGACTCCCAAGTGGGTTAGGGTTTAAACTTCACGGGGCTCAATATTCTCTAAATTTGGGGGATAAATCAGCACAACATTTTTACCTATACGAGCAATTTTTCTATCTTATTCGAGCGAATCAGAACTATCACTGGAAAAGAAATCTCATGGATTGCACAATGCTATTTGAAAGGGCGTTTTACGCATCCGACCGTCTTCAAACCTGTCATTCTATACCATTCAGCCTACAAGCCACTGGGAATTTGATTTAGGCACAGGCTTTGGACCTCACGACGCTTGAGACATCTTTCATCTCTCATTTCCTTTTTGCATGAGATGTGCACGCTTTATAGTTATGTTTTCACTATGTTTCACAGTTTTTCTGTCTATTACGTTTCCAAGTTTAGGGTTGAAACATGATTTCATATAAACCAACAGAAGATAAAAGAAAGCGCAAGCCACAACTAAAAGGGTAATGTCAGGTCTTGCGTTATGAATGGCAATAGCTTATAGAGAAAATAATGGCAACAAAATTATCTTAAACGTACTTATGAACGTTTATATGGTAAGGCATTTATTCTAGCGCAAGAGCCTTTTGGATCCTCAAAATTTTGAAAGTTCTCCGAGTATGTTCGGCCGCTTTAAACAAAAACCAGATTATCTAACTTTCTGGTCTATTTAACTTTCTGATCTATTTTCGAATTTGAAATCAAATTCAGATAGTGAAAAATTCTTCTAGCAACTATCGGAAACATAATCGAAAATTTTCAATAAAGTTATCAGAACTGGGAAAAGAAATTGTCATTTCTGTTTCCCAATTCTGATTTTTATTCTATTAAATATTAAAATTCCTAAATATAAACTATCGTATTTATATACCCTTCGCTCTCACATACTATAGTAAATACCCGTGACATCTTTAGAAGGATTGCAATTATATTCTCTCATGAAAATGTTAACTTTAGCCAAATATATCAAAGTGATTTTTTAAATTCTGATGAATCAAGGAGTATATAAAAGAAATGATAGAAAATTTAGGAGTATATATGTAAAAATATCCGACCTTCTTGACATACCCGGTTAGAGTTCACGACATTATGGCAAGAAGGATAAAACTACAACCTTTCTAAGGATGTCAGGAGGTATTTATAGTAATGTGGGAGTGAAGGGTATACATAAAAACACAATAGTTTACATTGATATATATACAAAAATTCCTAATAATCAGAATATACACAGATTTTATTAAGCGTTAGATAGATGTATTACATCCAATCACCTTAAATTTTTTTCCTAAAAATGATCTAATAACTATAGTTAGATACATATAATGAAGAGGATGAAGATTGTAGATACTTTAAATTATTTCAATAATTTTTTAAAACTCTTTCCATTTTACAATATCAAAATCCCGAACGGACTGGAAATGGGACTACCAATCTCAAATCATATTGAATTGGAAATAAAAAAGATAATTTTATTATTGAAATCGAAAACAGAAACTTGTATTTCTATTGCAGTACCGATTGGTTAATAACTGGATTGCTTAAACATGATTGCTTATACCAAATTTCCTATATCAAAATAAGACTATTTTTGCTTTGACAATTGACTTCATATTCTACTTTGAAATTTTGAATTAAATAGGTAAAATATAAAATGTATAAAAATAGGTGTAATTAATTCCTATTCCACCTAGAATACACAATTTAAACCTTTCATCAAATTACCTTTTTTTTTTTTCCTCATTCAAGAACAAACAACTCTCACCCAAGCTACTGAATGAACAACGAAAGCAAAAGAAGCGCAGATAACTCGAATTTTCAATGCTAATTTACCTAGTCGAGGTTCAAGAAAAAATCCCAAAAATAAGATATCCAGTAAGAAATCTGAAAGTTTTGGGGAAAAAATATCAAGAAGGAAGCATCGACTTTAACACAGCCGCACAGGCGGAAGGGTTGGGTCACTAGACCCAAGGGCTCCCGGACTTTTGATAAGTAACCCCTGGGAGCCATGCATTCAGATTTGGCTTATACAAATTCGACGATTCCGTAAGAAGCCCCCAACCAAGCCCTAGGAAGGTGAGAAGTAACAAAAGACTCTTCCCTAAGAGTCCGGTCCCACCCACACAAGGAAGGACCGGTTCCGAGATCAAACGACCACATTCGACACGTCGACGCTCGGGGTCTGGTGAAACGACCGTTCAAACAAAACACACCAAATCCCATAAAAGTTAAAAAGCATATAAATTTTAAAACAATTTCATAACAAAATAACTGTCTTAGAAATATATGTATAATCTCTTCACACTATACCATCCAATCATGATGAAGCTGGGACTTTTTGAATTTAAGAAGATTTAAAAGACTTGCAATCTATCATAACCTTTTTCATGAAAAATGCACTAAGATGAACGTTCAACCTATCCTAATTTTTTCATGAAAAATACGTTAAGATGAACGACTATGATTTAATCCTGATCTTTTCAAAAGAAACCATAGATTTATGCTGCGATGGCCCATACACTACGAGTTCGAAGTGCCAACACACTCGCAGAAGTTGGGATCCTTTGGACAAATTTGTACAAATCAAACGACAGTGTTGGGAGGCATAGGGCACCTTTGATCTGCTCAATCTTGCATATCCGGCCTGCCTTTGCAGTTAGTCCAGCATCTGAGTATTTTTCACATTCATTTTCCATGGATAAACGGAAAACGGACCTGTGCTTATGTATGTCGTCAAATGCAAAAGATACAACATGGATGGGAGTATTATAACCACACTCCTTCCAAAAATTTTGGTTTTTATTTGAACTTGGCCCTCCACAATTCTGGCATCCCAAGTGCATGTTTAACTTTACATACTTTTACTTCCTCAGATGCGCACAAACAAAAGAATATAGGTCACAATATTTATCAATATAGATCATCTACATTGCACTCACCAAGGAAAACCTTGATACTTCTTGGAGAACCGCAGTTGCCTTCAGCTATAACTGCTCTGTCATTTGCAGCCATATGCGCGACGATCTTGTAAATCATTTCGATCTGGACAGTAAAGAGAGCTTTTTATTACGAGCCCGGTGTAAACCGCTAAATATACCTTTTCACAACAATGAGCCCAAGTCTAATTATCTTTCTTTGGCCATGGGAGATTATACCTCTTCAGGTGTGTGACAGCGGTCTGCAATTTCATCCAGCGTCAATGGTTCAACTGGCTCTTTGCAGCTGAAATGGTGATCAGTTGGTAAGGTGTGGTTAGTCATAATGGAAAAGGCAGAAAGCAAGAACTGCGAATAAGACAGTCAGAATTGAAAGTTTAAAAGCTTTTAGTCAATTATGAGACATTTGAGTACAACTCTAAGAAGAAATTGGCAGCAAGAGCAAAAAATCAATGAATCCTCCCCAGCTCCAAACTGATTCTATAACTATGTACCGCTCATACCTAGAGAAAATTACCATACACCCCATGACTCAAAGGGCAAGATATTTTAGATTTCTAATGGTAACAAGATTAATAAGGATAAAAGCTTTGTGATCTACCGCACACCTGGCTTCATTCAAAATGGCTAGGACTCTCTTCTGAAGAGCCAGTACTTCTCCTGCAGCCTTCTTTCCAGCTTCCACACCTGCCAATACAGGGAAGATGATATACAACAACAAGCAATGTAGAAGTATAAGTTAATCGTGTGATTTCACATTCTGAATGTGAAAAGGATGGTAATGATAAACATGAGAAGATAAGAGCCCGTACCTGGCTGATGATAGGCATTTATGTTGATCAATGATGCATATAATCCAACAGCTCTCTCATACAATGCTATCAGTGCTCCAACTGACCTTGGAGTCACTTCCTGCACAGTGACTGTGATTGACTCGCGGTCATTTGCATAAAGAGCTGATCGGGTTCCCTACACAGAATCAAATTAAAAAACAGTGAATAAAAAATAATACCATAAAATCCTACTGGGTCAGAGTTAACTAGTGCTGAACACTGGTTTAGCACTTGTCTGCAGACAAGAATCTAAAAACCAGAGTAAAAACGCTGAGAAGATTACTCCTAAAATGGCAAACTGCTCATAAATATGCCAGATCCTCAGAGCCTTATCCCATTTACTTGGGGTTGGCAACATGAAATCCTATCCAGACACTTTAATCTATTCAGTTTCATATTTGTAGTTAAATCTACTAAGGCTAGATACTTTCTTACTATGTCAAACCATCTTATCTTAGGCCTTCCCTTAGTCCCTTTACCATATTCCACTTAATCTGATCACACTGTCTAACAAGCACCAAACTTGGAAAACAGTGCACAAGACCTTTGATTGTACTTCCTCCATTTATTTTCAACAGGTGGTGCAATCCACTCCTCTCATAAGAAAAAGGTATGCAAGATGCAGAAAAATAAATTGAAACAGATGGATCAAAATGGTTTGGTTTGGGAAGAACAAAAAGAAAATCATATCAAATTACATGCAAAATGTATGCACAGTTACATGGGACCTTTGAATAGAGGACAGGGGAAGTGTGGTGAATCAATACCCCTCCCAGAAAACAATTGAATCAGCAAGGATGTCACAGCAAACAGGTCTACATACTTGAGGTTCTACTTCAAACCCAAACTATCATCTCAGAACATCCTCAAAGAGGGAGATTCAAGGATTTATTCCTCGACTAATGTGAAGTTTGTTCTGGGTGAATCCGCACAGAATCGTAGCTACTTTCCAGTTCACCAGTTCGTTCTGCGAACATGCTCAAAGTCTGGTACCCATGTGAAGAGACTAATACCAAACCATCTCTATGGAACAGAACGGGCAATAGCCATACAAGTATAGAAGACAACTCCAATAAAAGTGGTTCTCCTACCTAATATAATGAGGACACATATATGCGATACAGTCATAGTGACTCTAGTAACCTTAACCCATTTAGCATCAGATTATCAAGAACAACAAATTTTAAACCCTGATTACGGTATAAAAAAAAAAAAAAGGCTTTCGTTCATTCAGCTCAAAGCAATACATCCATGCATCAATCTTTTTTTTTTTTTTGAAGGTGACCAAAGGTCACATTTCATTGATAAATATAATGGTTACACTTTGACCGAAGTCAATACAATCTCCATTGACCAAAGTCAATCACAAACTCAAGCCAAAACAACAAGAATTATCCAAAAGATAATAATGAAAAAATTACAAGAAAAACTTCTTGAACTTCAAAGCAGCAAGGAGCAAAGAAGAATCTTCCATGTCAAAGAGGAGCCCAGCAGCTTTTGCCCATAAGTCCACCTGACAACTCTAGCCAAGATGTGATCGATCCGATTGAATGATTGACTGAAAATTCTTGAATTTCTTGCAAACCAGATAGACCAAAGCATGGCTGGCAAAAGCATAGACCAAATCTTGAGGTCGGATGGGATTGGACAAATCCCATTCCATTCATGGAGGCGGCTTGGTAAATCATGGAAGTCCTTCGATTGAAAAAAGAGTAATAGTCCAATGGAGAATAAAGGACTGCATCTTGTTGTTTGGGATAGGATATGCACTAGCAAAGCACAGGGAGGTGTTGGCTTGACCAGCATTAAGGTTATCAATAAAGCATTGCTTGCTAAGTGGCTATGGAGAATGGGTGAAAATGGCAATGCTCTATGGGTCAAAATCATCAAAAACAAATACTACCCTCAAGCATCCAAATGGACTATTCAGCCCTCCTCTCAATTATCAATTTCACCCATATGCAGGAACATCAACAAGTTCGTAGATCTTGTCAACACAGCCATCATTTTCACTGTGGGAGATGGGAACTGGATCAAATTGTGGGAGGACAGATGGTGCAAATGGACTATTCACAAATGAACTATTCAGTTAACCCTCAAGCATCCAAATGGACTATTCAGCCCTCCTCTCAATTATCAATTTCACCCATATGGAGGAACATCAACAAGCTTGTAGATCTTGTCAACACAGCCATCATTTTCGTTGTGGGAGATGGGAACTGGATCAGATTTTGGGAGGACAGATGGTGCACGGACACTCCTCTTGCAGTCACATTTCAGCAGTTGTATAGTATTGCAAAGGATAAAGAAAAGTCAATTAATGTCATCTATGCTCCAGAGGAAATCCATTAACCCATAGAGCATTGTCATTTTCCATAAGACATTATTTGACATTAATTGATGCATGAAATCTGATGGAGAAGTCCTGCGACCTGCTTCCCTCCTCTGGCGATGAGGAAGGGTTGCAAATAGTGGGTAGAAGGGAGACAGAGAGAGAGCTCCCCCGAAGGCTCGTCGGCTTAACTCTCGCCTTCCGGTGGGCAAGGATGCCAGCATTAAGTGTCTCCAGCGAGGACACTGGGCAAGGGACTGCCTTAACAAGGTGAGATGTATCACCTGTGGGCAACAGGGTCACAAGAGCATCTCTTGTCACTCCAAGAAGAAGATACTTTCCGACTCTATACCTTCTCCTACAGTCGAGATCTCCTGGTCTAACGAGGTCAGTAATGCCCAGGATCTCCTGCAAGCAGGGCTAGTGGCCCATTACAACTCTCTTGAGCATTCTTCGGAGGACCCAATGTCTTCCCCTGTACTGTTAATCCGGGATGCTCTATCCTATGCATGGCCGGGGAATTACCAATGGAGAATCTATGAGATAGCTGGGAAGGAATTCATCGTCCATTCCACGATGCAGGGATGGAAGGATGTTGCTCTCTCTATGCAGCAGGTTTCCTTTAAGGGATTCTCTTTCGACTTCTCGCAATGGAATGTTGAGAAGGGAGCGAAGCCTGTAGCTGAAGGGCACCTTGTTTGGTGCTTGGTGAAAGGCCTGCCACTCCATATTTGGAATGTTCCTACATTCCAGGCGCTGGTTGAAGGATTTGGCAACCTTCGCAAGATTGATGACAGGTCGCTTCGTTCGGAGATGCTCTTGTACGCTAGGCTTCTAGTGGAAGTTGATTCCCTGGAGAGCATACCAACCTCATTGAAAATTAGGCTGGGTGGTTGCCGGTTCTGGATTTCTATTTCACCCGAGCTTCCTTCTTCTTCCTCCCTACCCTGCAAAGTGGAGGAGTCCCATCGGCCTACGTCGGAAGACTGGACTTGGGCATATGTTGTTTCTGCCTAAAAAACTTACAAGCAGTCCCGTCTCCCTGTTCAGGTGGTTTCTAAAACAAGGGCTCCGGTGGAGACCTCAATTCCGGCGAAGAAATGTTTACCTGTCCTGAAATGGGTGCCGAGTCAGACTCGGCCACCTGACTCCAGAGCGAGTCAGTTAGTTGAATAGCCAGCTCTTGGTTTATCCTCAAGGACTACCCCTCTTTCTGTAAAGGGTGCCGCAGCTTTTGAGGGGATTTCTGATAAGGGCGCTGGCCTCAATATTCAAGGTAGTCTTAATGCTGATTGTGTAGCCTTCGATGCCTCGAGGAAGACGGGGAAGAGCCATTTTCATTATGAGCAGCGCAGTTCCCGGAACATTTGTGGGGCATCTGGTTGTCTCAAGGAGGCCAACGGTTCGGAAATCAACCTATCGGGTTTGGAAGATAAACAGTATTGGGTGTCGGCCTCTTTCCAGTCGGGTCCATTCGAAAAGCCAGTAGCAGGTAAGTCAATTGGGTTGCTGGATCTGGAGCTCGGGTCTGACTTACTACCATTAGGTCCTTCGTCTTCACCCGACTGTACCTGATACAACCCCTTTCTTCTTTCTCTAGAACGGGACTTCCTTGCAACTCGTTCCGGCAGCCCGATTTTATCTGCTGAGGCTCCCCCCCCCCCCCCCCACCCCCCCAGTTTAACAGAGCTCCTTCCATCTTCTTAGACCTAGGGTCAGGCTGACACTCCACCTGAAGCTGCTTTCCGCCCAACTCTCTCTTTAGCGTTGTTCCCGAGTGACGCCTTCGTCACATTCTCAGATCCTGCTTCTACTAAACCGATTGATCCTTCTCTTCCTACCAGACTGAACCAAGGTTGTTTGTTCTCAGACCTTACTGATGAGGTAGATAACTCAAGAGCCATTGTACTTTTCTTTACACCTTCCGAACCCTTGTCTGTGGAGAAGCTGTGGACTGAGGATATTATCCAGTTCGGAGAAAGGATCGGGGTATCATTTCTGGATAGGGAGGAGGCGATTATTAGCTTCATTAAGAAGCTGAGAAGAAAGGATGCACTGCACAACTCATCCAAGGTCAAAGGTTATAAAGGAGGGAAGAAAATAGGTAAGAGGGAAATCTTTTATGTCCAAAACAATGATCTACTTGACAGACTAAGAGATAAAAAGATGGTAGGGAAGAACTTGCTTTTGAAATGAACATCTGCTCATGGAACATCAGAGGACTAAATGCGGACTCTAAACAGAGGGCAGTGAGAGATTGTATTTGTAGTTATAAAATTGATTGCTTTTGCCTTCAAGAAACCAACATGGAAAATGTGGAAGCTCAATGCATTTCTAGGATCAGTGGATCTTCTCTCTCTGAGTGGGTTTTGATACCTACAGTTGGAAACAGTGGGGGACAGATTATCATGTGGAATGGGAATAAATTTCATGGCTCTTTATGTGATATAGGTCTGTTCAGTCAGTCAATATTCTCTAATATCAACAACAACAAGAATTGGGTTCTTACATCTGTTTATGGCCCTAACAAAGATTAGGAAAGGGATAAATTCTTGCAAGAACTACACAGACTGGCAGATTTATTTACGGACAATTGGTGCATTCTTGGTGATTTTAATGTGGTGAGGTTTCCTTGGGAAAGATCTGGGAATCAGAAGTGGTCTGCTGAGATGGAAAAGTTTAATTGCTGGATTAATGACACCGGCCTGGTAGACTTGGAGCTTCCTAATAGAAAATTTACATGGTCTAATATGTCTAATCTGCAGAATCTTAATATCCAATCAAGGATTGATAGAATTCTGGTTTCTACACAATGGATCAAATACTTCCCACTTTCATCCATTTTAGGGCTCAACAAATCTATTTCAGATCACATCCTTTGCTCCTGAAGATTGGATGGCAAGAGCAAGCACAGGATTTTTATATATGAAATAGCCTGGCAGTCTTAAGAAGGCTTTAAAGAACTGATTACTAATTGGTGGAAGGAGGGCCTACATATAATTTTGCTTGTAGGACTTTCTCTACTAAACTCAAAGGGCTTAGAAATTATTTAAAATCGTGGAGCCATCAGATCCAAAAGACTAAAGCTGCTACTAGGAGGTTGTATATGAGCAAACTAGAAGTCCTTGAAGCTAAGGCAGATTCACAAGATCTGTCCTCTTGAGGAATTCTTTGAACTGGGGACCCTCAAGGCTGAATTTAATGTTTGGCTTTGTTTTGAAGAAATCAAATGGAGACAAAGAGTCAAGGAACTTTGGCTTAAAGAAGGGGATAATAACAATAGATTCTTTCATGCAGTTGCAGGAGCCAAGAAGAGAACTCTCAAGATAGAACACATTAAAATTGAAGATTAGTTTATTGATTCAGAGGTTGGCATCAAACAAGCTTTCATTTCCTATTTCCAAGAAATTTTCACAGAAAATGAGCATTGGAGACCTAATCTGAAGGAGGGTATTCTTCCGAAAATAGACAATTCGACAGCTGAAACTTTATGTGCTGAATTTATTGAAGAGGAAGTTAAGGAAGCTGTTTTCAGCATGAATGCCAACAAATCCCCAGGGCCCGATGGTTTTTTTATGGAATTCTATCAATTTTTTTGGGAAGTCATTAAGGAAGACTTAATGAATGCATTGAATGAATTTCAGAACAGGCCGCAATCTATCAATTGCTTCAACTCTACCTTTATTGTTCTTATTCCAAAGGAGGGTGCTGAGAAGCCTGCAGATTTTAGACCTATTAGTCTATTAAATGGCTGTTATAAAATCATCACTAAAATCATAGCAAACCGACTGAAGAAGGCGTTTCAAAATGTCATTAGCATCAATCAATCTGCTTTCTTGAAAAGAAGGTACATCCTAGAAAACTTCCTAGTAGCTCATGAAGCTATTCATTCACAGAAATGCTCTAAGAAATAAGGAGTTGTCTTTAAATTAGATTTTGAGAAAGTCTTTGATAAAGTTAATTGGAGCTGCATTGAAAAAGCATTTCTACTTATGGGCTTCAAATAAGGTGGATCAGCTGGGTTATGAGTTGTGTTACGACTGCTAGGTTTTGTATTCTTATCAATGGGGAATCAAGTGGTTACTTTGCTAGTTCTAGTGGACTAAGACAGGGAGACCCTATCTCTCCTCTCATCTTCATCATGGTTAGCCAAGTGCTGAGCTCTCTTTGGGATGAAGCTGCTTCAAAAGGGTTGGTTGATGGTTAACTGATTACCAATCGTAATTGATGTCTAATGGAACAATTTGTCAAAGCCCCAGTGCTTAAAACCCTAATTAAAGTTTAGAATTCTTTAAATTATATCAAATCAATCCATGTGAATATAATCAATTGATGCAACTGACTAATTATTACCCTTAATTCATGTCTAATTGCATCAATTCAACAAATGCACATTTAAAACCCTAATTAGGATAAAACCTTGGGACTTTCATTGATAGAGTTCAAATCAATGCACATGAATGTGCATTCATGCATCAATTAATGCAATGAAACAATTACTGCTCTAATTATTGTCCAATTGCATCAATTTATCATAAGCCCTGAGAACAAAACGGGAATCCATTTAAAGGAAGGAATATTTGCAAAAATAACCCTCATAAAATTTTAATTATAGATTGGCCCATCTTATTTTCATATTATTATAAATAACCTTACTAATACTTGCAAAAGTGCCTCCGCCATTATCGTTCATTAACATTCAATTAATCATCGCTTATTTAACCTTGGCTAACCTTTAACCAAAGTTTAAAAAAGTGTGCAAAAGGAATATGCTGCTGCATCTTTAATAGACATTAACCGCAGGTAGGGCTGTCAACGGAACGGATACCACAGTATCCGACTCCGCTCCGTTCAATATTATTCGAATATCCGACTCCGGATACTATCTAACGGATAATAATTTATTCTATCCGAATTCGACTCCGTCAGATAATAATTCGGATACTTAAATATGTCAACTTTGTCTTGTAACTTAATGACTTATAAATTTTATTTTTTGCATAGTCCATGAATATCATATATTTAAATTAATAGATATAAATATCTAGATAAATTTTAAATAATTTGAATGCTTTATTAAATATATCTTAGATAATAACAAATGCTTCAATAATTTATCTAAATTAGTAAAACCACTAAAAATAAAAAAATCACAAGAAACTTCATTATTATCATTCAACACGTCTTAAGCATACTTCAAATATCGAATTATCATTTATTTAAATATATAAACATCATTAAAATTAGAAGAACTTATCAAAATACATAATCGGTCGGATATTAATCGGAGCGGATATTTATTTTCTGTTTCCGCTTCAAATATTAATCGGATAATTAAATGGATATTCGGATATGCCTACCGGATGTCTTAATCAGATAAATATCCGACTAATCGGATGCGGATACGAATCGGTGTAGGATATTATTCGGATCCGTTGACAACCCTAACCGCAGGGCATGTATGCAAAAGTGAGTTTATTTATAATAATATGAAAACAAGACAGGTGAATTCGCAATTAAATATTAAGAGGGTTCCTTTTGCAAAAATCCCTTAAAGAAACATACAGGCCGAACTTAGCTCAGATACTAGGTGGATTTTGGGGAGGGTTAGGTAGAAGCACCCAAGCATTTGAAACTGTGTGGGGGTGTCATTTTCCATTTCTATGAACTGTGTTGTGCCATTGTGGCAGAAACCTTAAACAAAGAAACAAAAAGATAGCCTTTAAAGCAAGGAAAGTAGAAGCGGTGCGGATCGGATCGGATCGGCAAATCTGATCAGTTTTCGGCCGGACCGATACGATCCTGAGCCCCGACGACCCCCCCCCCCCCCAATTACTTCATTGGGATCGAGCGGATCAACTAGGATCGGTCCGGATCGGCCGATCCGTAGCCTAGCCATTGGGAACGAGTCCAACGGCTAGCAAGGGCCTTGGGGGTCTTACAAAAACCCCCCAAGACCCTCTCCCATCACTTCCTCACTTCTCTCTATTTCTCTCTAAGTTCTTTCTCTCTCTTCCCTATCTCTCCAAGTTTTTTTCCCCTCTCTCCTAAGTTTTTTTTATATGTAACATATAATAATTAGATATGACTATTAATATATTTCCCTCCCTCTCTAATGTTTTTACATTTTATCTACTTAATATTTCTGTCCTTCACTCTCTCTTTTTTTTCTATCTAATGTACGATTGTATATTAATATATTTCTCTCCCTCTCTCTCCTTAATCTTTTTTATATCTACTTAATTTAAATATTTCTTCCTCTCTCTAATGTTTTTATCTACTTATATTTCTTCCTCTTTCTAATTTTTTTCTATCTACTATTTCTCTCCCTCTTTCTAAATGACATTCTACTATTCTACAACGATTGAGTGGACGGTTAAAAGAGCTCTTTTTAGTAAGTTGTCTTTCTATCACACACTCTCTCTCTAACAATCTCTCGAAAACTTTCTCTCTTGTTCTTTTTTTTCTTCCCTTAGATACATTAGTATAACAGCCATCAATAATAAATAAAATCTATAAGTCTACCGAGTTATAGTTTGGAAGAAAATTAAGAAATATACACCATTCCGCTGTTGAGAGTGACTCGATTTTGAATATAAATGACAAGAAGATACTGATTTCTGTCATCGACAAAAATATTTAATATCGTTATTGTCGTTTCTACCCAAAACTAAATAATTCTCAACATAAAAAAGTAGTATACATTTCTTAATTTTCCTCTGAGACACAACATGGTAAAACTTATTTATTTTATTTACTACTGAGAACCGTTAATATTAATGTATACAAACGTATTTCAGGGTTCTCGGTTGATAATTGGAATAAGGCATTTAATTAGTTAATGCCATTGTAAGTTTTTCTTTTCTTTTGAAAGGGATAGGAATCTCTCCTGTCTGCTTTGTATTGTACTTCCTCTCTTTATCAATAAAATTGGTGGTACAATCCATGTTTTTCTCAAAAAAAAAAAATGTATACAAGAGTAAAGAAAGAGTAAGAGAAAGAAAATGTAAGGAATGAAAGATAGAAAGTGTGTGTGTTTGTGTTCTAGAGAGTTACTAAAGAAAAAACAACACAATCTCAAGTGAAATCAAGGTAGAGTTGCTTGTTTTTTTAAAATTTTATACACTTCTTTTATTTTTTTGAAGGAGATCGGATCGGATAATTCTACTAATTCTTCTTTTGTCGATGTCACATGGGCGACGTCGTCCGGCATGCGACCATGTGTACATAATCCTAGGAGATCGACAAACCCATTGTCTCATTGTGATTTTTTATTTTTTCATAATTTTTTTCATATTTTTTTAAATTTTTTAACCTTTTTTAAAGCCGAATCAGTTTGGATAGGATCAGATCAGCCGATCCGATCGATGCAAACCCGGACCGTCCGAGTCTAATCCCCGAGTTTACCTTTCGTGCTGTAAAATAGATCAGTTTTTAAAGACTTCAAAAACCATCTTCATTGTCAAAATAAGGAAGATGACAAATCAATAAAGGTTATAATGGAATCTGACTAGACATTTAAGCCATTTCTCAACATGTGACTTGATTCTCACAGAAATTGACCCACCTAAAGAATAATTGACAAGATTAAGAAGCAAAAAGCACCAATGAAGGAACAATTAACTACATGAAAGAAACTAAATCTTCATGTTCCGAGAAATGCATGGACCTGACAATGATGGAGGCCTTTAGGGAAAATAGGGAGCAAAATATGCCCGCGAAAGGACATCAAGGAATAAATGAGGATCAATAGTGAATCAATGTCAGGAGGTAGGTCAGCATGCCAAAAATCCCCATGGGTGAGAAACCCAACAGTTCATGCTTTCCCCTGTAATTTCATATTTTCATTCTTCCTTTCACCTTTTATTTTCCTTTTCTTTCTCCTTTATTGAACCAATTCTCCTTTTGATAGTGGCGGTGCTATTAATATTATAGCTCACTGAAAATTCAATCAAGTCGCATTTCAGTTCCACTGAAATCAGACTTGTAAAAAAATATTGATCCAACTCTAGCCTGTTGATAGCCCTAGTTGGTTCCAAGTGGAACAAATTGCAAGATAGGTACATCACAAAGATTCTACAGTATTATCATGGGACCATGCCATTGGATTTGTTAGTGAACACTCCTTAATTGTGTACTCTTTTAAACTGTATCGTAGATTATTTAGTATAGGACCTACCACAGAAAAGATAACATGAAAGACTTGACCTGGAAATAAAAAGAATTTTATATATGCTTAATATATCTGAAGAACTGAAGGCTTACTCCACTGCACATTTGAAATGCTGACAGTCAAATTGAGTCAGCTGACAAGCAGAAGCCTCATTACACTATATTACACAAGCCTACAAGGAAACAATGATGAGAACTGATGAACTGTTTCATGAACAAAAGAAGACCGCATGAATAACTGGGATGGGAGCATCTCCCTCATTCCAATTCTACCGACTACAGGATGGAGCCACTCTAAATTCTGGTGATATGCACTTAATATAAAGTATAAACCGAGTGTCATAAAAAAGTCTCCTAATGCAGACAAAAATAATGACTAAACATATATATTTTGATCCTTACTCCCAAATTTTCTTACAAAGATCAAGAAGCACATACTCAATTTTATGATGATTGTTATCTACTGCAGCAGATGTGAGTTTTTCACAATATATTGCAATAACTGCAACAAGTTCCTATTACGTTTCAAGCATAAAGGTGAACTGACAGGGGCGAAATGTTTAACCTGCATCATTCCAAACAAGTAGTCACCACATGTAACCCCTGGTTCAAGCTCCCAGTCATGGCCAGGAGGTCTATCACGTAATACTTCAATAAAAGTAACAAAAAAGTTATGGACCCCCTCCCGTAACTGTTGAATATAACTGAAAGTAAGAAACAAGATCATGTCAGGTCTAAATTTGGTCTCTGTGCTCAGAATGTGTTATATAAATCAGAATTTTGAAGACAAAACTCACGCATGTTGATCCGTGCTCCCTTTGTTCCCATAGACGGTGAGTCCCTGGTTCACCTGCTGTGAAAGAACTTCCAGACATTAATATACCAGAAACATGGGAAAAGAGCATTAATAAAGATGTTATATGCCATATGTCCTAATCATCCCTTTCAATATCACTGAGGGAGCACCAGTCCAGCGGGTGGAAACCAAAAGCAACTTGTTGGCAATGAGTACTTAAGCTTCTGGTGAAAGAGGAAGTGAAATGTGATAGCCAAGTACTTAACATACACCTAAGTTGACACAAATACCAACAACCATAACTATCGGTGAGATGGACATTCAAGAAAAGAAAATAAAGATTACTTGTGTAATCCATATTCTGGTCTATCCAAAATCAGCAAAGCTAAAGCAGTAACATCTGACTGATGGTCAATGGAGTTGCACCAAACTTCATATGGTCCTCAGGGTGACATAGCAGGGCCGGGGGGGTGGAGGCCCTGGAGGGTTTAATTCCACACTTTTTTTTAAAATAGCGGTACCATCCAGTTCAAAGGAAAAAGGTGAATGAAACACAGCCTATTCAGAGGTTGCAAATCTCAGTGAGTAGAAAGTACACCATGATACTTACAAACATCCACTTTGATGGCAATAAGCAACATTGACTATTTCCATGATTGAAATGGTTGGTGTCTCAAATAATCTGGGAAAAAGCTGTTTTAGTCTATTAGACTACCATACCCAGGGTTGGTGTCTCAAATAATCTGGGATAACCACTTCGGGAAAGTGCTTGTGCTTGGAAACGAACCTACGACCTGTGAGAATTTAACTCGCCAAAGACCGGGGCCTATCCACTATGCTATTCGCCCGCCCCTTTGAGGTGTCTGCTGGACACTCGGATCAGATCTCGGGTCACGTATGTGTTCGGATCACTTGGATCACCAGCTGAGAGACCCTCGAAGGGTTTGAACCTAGCAGACGGAGGCGAACGCTGGGCTGAAGCAGTGTGTCTAGGGTTCTCTTCTCTTCTCTTCATCGTGGTCACCGCCACTGCTGCCCCAGCCATGCAGCTTGTGCCCCTTCATCTCGATTCTCTTTGCGCCGCCTCCGTGCAGCCTGTGCCACGGCGAACCTGGGGCTGTGATGCTCATCGGAGCGTTCTCCCACTGGCACTCCTCCTCTAACACCTTTCGCACGTTTGGGGTTTTCTTCGATGCTCCTCTGTTCTCAACGCCAGTGCTCGTCGGAGGGTTCAACGGTGCTCATCAGAGCAGTCTCCCACTGGCACTCATCTGCATAGCATGTGCCATGGCGAACCTGGGACTGCAGTGCTCAACGGTGCTCCTCCTCCGTTCACTAGGCATATGTCTGGGGCTCTCTTCGACGAGCCTGGGACTGTGGTGCTGAATGGTGCTCGTCGGAGTGATCTCTTCAACACACGTTATTTCATTCCCTTCATACCCTGTCCTTCCAACACTTGAGCCCTAGGCCTAATCCTGCCAGCTGACATGTCCCTGGCTCCGATTACCTCCTCAGGCTCCTAGGCCTAATCCCTATATTATGATTTCTCTCTGTCCTGAATCTTTAGATCCCGCAGGCAAGGTCATCTAGAGAGGATGACAGGTTTGGTAGTGACGTTTCCATCAACTTCAGCTAGAGGTTTACCTCCAACCCCCTATTCAACTTATCTAGTATATAAAGTGGTTTTTCCTTTCTCCATTACATATATTTTCCTGCAGTACAGTTCGGTATTTTATCTAATGTGTAAATGTTTGCTTCTTTTGTTAATTCTTTTTTCTAAAGTTTGATCAAGTCCAATTCTAGAGAAATAAGTTCCTGCACACATATGCTTCATGTGGATTGCTTATCAGCTTAACAAGAAAGCACTGAGCTTAAGGTTAATCTCATCCTTCTACAATGAAGTGTAGGTGGTTAATGTGAGCTGGGTTGCTAGACATCATCATCACGAAGTTTGTGTTTGCAGGGTATTATACTTTGAAATGAGTTTTTGTCACAGAGGAATTAGCTGAAAAGATATTGTGATGTTCTTTTTCATAATAAACCTGGGACTAGAAGGTGATGTGTTTAGCTGTTTTTGTTGGTTCACAAAATGTCAGACGGAGCAAAAACTTTTTGGCAAAAGTGAACAGCTTCCCTTTTTGGTTTCTAGTAATTATCATAAGCATAAATGCTTATTCAATTACTGTTGTATCTATATTACCTTTCATTTATTTGTTGGATGAAATGTATTTTCTATCCGACGGTGTTAATATTTTGTCCTATATATGCAGTGTTCTATAGCTAAGAATCTATTTTTGGGTTATTTATGAGAAGTGAATATAGAATCATCAGTTTTTGTTTCTAATTATGATATATGAATATTAGTTTCCAATGTACATCCGGAGCGAACTCGTAAGTTGGAAACAGATCGGAATATTGGCAATTCAGAATCCATATACGTTGTGTAAACAGATCAGAAGCATCAATTTTTGTTTCTAATTATGATTCTTTTTCTTTTCCTTTTTATTTGTTGATTTAGAAACCTTGTCAATATGATGGTTGTTAGTTGTTGTTACTTCTATTTCCATTTTGTTTTGAAGTCGTACCGAAATATCCTTTTAGATCTATTTCCATCATTTTTTCTATTGGACAGTGAACCACTAAGGAACAGTTGCAACAAGAAAGCACAAGCTGCTGTACATGTGGACTGGCTCACACTTATTGTAAGAATTCAATTTCCAAAACTTTCAAATTGCTGACAAGTGAGTGTAGGTCTTATGATCTCTAGTCTTTCATGCAATCCATGACTGTTTCATGGCCAAATGCAACAACGATATGCAATCAGTCTGGGCTGGTTCAACATTCCATGTTGGACTTTAAGATATAGCCAATTTTGCTCCCCTGACAATTTGATCCCCCCAAGGTTTATACCAACTTCTTGCTTTGACTGATGATGACAAGCTTGTTAAATTTTTCTTTTGAGAGTACCGCTGTTAGATTGCAAGGTGAAACTCAGGTGTCATATAATCAGAAAAAGAGGGCACATCCAAGCACTCCCAGATATTAAGTGAATATATATATATATAGTTGTCAAGGCACCGCTTAGGTGCTAGGCACAAAGGCACCATCACCGTAGCTAGGCAGCCCACCTCCTTTGTTGGGCCCATGAAAGGCGGCGGAGACGTCCACCTAAAGTGGCCCAGGTGGCCCACCCAGGGTGCCTGGGCACCTAGCGGGCACCTGGACCCAGTCCAGCCTGGCCCGAAAACCCACCCCATTTTAACCCCATTGCACAGCCCCCGACCCCGATGCATTCATCTCCTTCACTCCCTCGTCCGTCCACTAGGGTTTGGCACGAGCATGATGCCGCCGCTATCACCACGATCCCCAAATGCTGCCATCACCGTAAAGTTCACCGATCGCCGCTGCCGTCCGGTGAGTTCCTCTCTCTCTCTCTCTCTCTCTCTCTCTCTCTCTCTCTCTCTCTCTCTCTCTCTCTCTCTCACGTGAAGCCCTCTTTCACTCTCATAGTCCCAATCTCACTATAAATGATCACTGTCGCCATTCACTTGCACTCACAGCCCCTGTTTAGCTATAGTTTTCAGATAATTTTTTAGTTAATTAATTAATTTGTCGACTGTTTGTAGTGATGGTTCTTAGAATCTTAGTATTTATTTTATCACTTTAAGTGTATTACTAACATCAACTTGTTGGTTTTATTGAAGTTAAAAAATCTCTGGTTAGTACCTCTCACCTTAAAAATTTGATTATCATGATTGATTTATGCTTATATGTTCAAGTTAATTCATAGAATTGTAAATTAATGTCTTTCAATTTTATTATGAGTGACTTGTTCTTATATATTCAACTCAAATGAATTATTTCATGGTAGATTAATTTCTCTCAATTTTAATATTTATTGTGATTGATTTATTTCCTATATGTTCAAGTCAATTATCTCATAGTAAATTAATTGCTGTCAATTTTCATATTAAAGTTGATTTTATTGCTATTTTTATTTATGTTGATGGACCTACAATTAATATTAATATATTTAGTGTACATTTTAAGGAGGCGCCTAAGTTGCCGTTTAAGTGGGCCGCCTTAATGCCTAAGTAATTAGGGTCCCCAAGCATGCCTTGGGTCACCTTGACAACTATGCATGTATGTTTTCTGTTTTGTTAGTTAGTGGAATTCATTTTATTCTACGACCTGCGGAATATCTGCAGTACTCCACATAACTAGCTTATGGTGACAAATCTGCCCAGCAATCAAGGGGTTTTAAAGTCAGATAGTGGAACTCATTTTGTTCCGCAATCTGGTGACTATCTTTTTCGTGAAAGTGGATGGTACCACATGTATTATATAAAAAAGAGAGCATGTACAAGTGTAAGGAAGATACAGAAAAACAAAAATCTCCCCTATACAAAGCACCAATCAAGTGATGCTCTCTCTCAACCCCCCCCCCCCCCCACCCAAAACAAAACAAGAGAAAAAAGTGAGAAATCGCTAAGATTTCACATTACAAGAAAGGGACACCCATTCCCTTGACTATATCACAAACAAAATAAGCTATCCTTTCTATTAAGAGAGATCATCCTCCTGGAAAGTCTCCTATTTCCAAGCCCAATATGGTGAATATTTGCATATGTTCCTTGCCAATCCCCAAAGGAAAATTTACAAATCAAACCACAGCCTGACAGCCCCTTGTTCTTTTTTTTCTTTCAAGTTGATGTCTGTTGGCTAGATTGTGTATTGTGGATTGAGAGTCTTCTTTGTCTTGCACACTTCAGCAGCTTATGGGAGGCTGGTTCTGTCTGATAATCCTGTTAAGAAATATGGGCATAGATGCTGCAGGCAGATTTTTGTTTGATCAGAGAGTTGGTAACCTAATGAATTGCAGTCTTCAAGGAAATAAATGCATTCACATCTTCAGCAGGTTGGGATGCTGCAATGAGCTCGATGACTGCTTGTAAAGAAGTTCCTTCTTCAATGGCAAATACTTCCTTTGCATAGGTTGACATGATTTTGAGGAAATGAATTATTTAATTCGGGAAGATTCATGGAAACATGCAATGAGGAAGGGTCTTCCATGTGACAATGAGGTAGCAGAGACTCTCTTATCATAGATGTAATAAGCTTGATATTTCTCTTTTTTCTTATAGTTGAGTTATATACATTTGTTCAATTTTGCATACATTCTGGTCAACTGCAGCCTGAGGTTCATTGGTAAAGGTTTTCAACCAGGTTGATCTTGCAGATTGATCTCTTCCAAGATGGAAGTTCCAAAATGAAGAGTTCTCATAGATGATGTAAAACACAAGCAGTGCTCAGAAGCATCCCAAAAGCAGCAAGTAGATCTGCCACTCTGTTTAAGAAACAGATGATCAGCCAACACAATTCTGATAGAACATTGACTGCACACAAGAACATCCTGCAAGAGACTGGTTTTTGTTTAAATGCTGAAATTGGTACCTATGGTTTTAATTCTATGTCATCTGTAACAAGCTTGGCACTTGATTGTGGTTCCATTTGCATATAAGCAAACTATGTAAGCACTTGACAGCCTCCATTTTTCCCTGAGTTGATCTGTAACAAGTGAGTTATAACTGCAGCCATCTTCCATTGTGTGTAGAATTTTGGATCTAGATCCAACACCAGAGCAAAGAAACAGGTAGATCCGAATCAGCTATTGAAACAGAGAAGCAAGGGTGTGCAGAGTTTAGGATTTCGGATCCAGATCCGAAACCCGAATCAATAGAAGGATAGATCCAAATCCAGATCCGAAATAACCTGCTAAGTTGGATCCAGATCGGATCAGTGTTTGCGGATTCGGATCATGTGTTTAGGGTCGGATCTTGATCCGTTTACACCCCCTAAATATAGACTTCACTGTTGATGAATCAGGCCAACTCCGCCATGGCCGGTCCCAAGCCCGGATGAGAAAGGAGGAGGGTGTGCATTAGATTGACAGCCAGCACTTAATAAAATTTGTCACAACCCAATCATGAATACTAAACTAATATTTTGTGCTAGTACTAGGACGTTCTCCAGAAGCGACACGTTACATCAGTCGCCAGGTGTAATGAGAAGTGAGCGAGGAGTTGCTAGGGCGTTCCTGGAAGCGATGCATTACATCGGCCCCCGGGTGTAATGAGAAGTGAGCAAAAGGTTGCTAGGACGGTGACAAATAAGTAAGGGTTCTCGTGTATTGGACAAACATGAGTAGAGAAGTTAGTCCGTAAGAATAAGAATAAGAATAAAATTCGTTTAGCTACATAGAACATAGGAACTCTAACTGATAAGAGCTTAGAGTTAGTTAAACTTATGAGAGATAGAAGGGTCAACATAACTTATTTACAAGAAATTAGGTGGAAAGGTTCTAATGCTCAAGAAATTGAAGATTTCAAACTTTGGTATGTTGACAAAAGTAATAATAGAAATGGTGTAGCCATTGTCATTATGGAATGCAGAATCGGCCAATCCCAATCTGGATCGGCCGATTCGGATCGGGGGTCGGCAGGTCTTGATTCGGCCGATTCCGGCCCATCCAGGCCGATTCCGGCCGATCCGATCCCGATTCGGATCGGGATCGGTAGGTCCCGATTCAGGGACCCAATCCGATCCGGAATTCCTTGATTGTCATAGATAAAGAATTAAAAGACAAAGTTATAGAAGTTAGAAAGGAGGGGAATAGACTCGTACTAGTTAAACTTGTAGTAAGTGAAGAAGTTTTAAATATAATTAGTGTCTATGCACCTCAAGTAGGATTAGAAGAGAGTGTTGAAAAAGAATTCTGGGAGAATTTTGATAAGACAATCCAAGATATCCCTAATGGTGGAAGGACTTTTGTTGGGGAAGACTTAAATGGCTATGTAGGAAAGAATAATAGTGGCGACGAGAGGGTTCATGGAGGTTTTGATTTTGGTGATAGAAATGACCTGGATGATGTCATTCTTGACTTCGCTATTGTATATGATCTAATAATTGTAAATACTTATTCCAAAAAGAAAGATGACTATTTTCTTATTAAAAAAGTTGATCGACCATTATGTAAAGATTGTAAAGTCATACCTGAGGAGAGTCTAGCCCCTCAACATAGGATTTTGGTGATGGATGTTTATATTCAAAAGTAGAAGAGAAGGGATGTAGTGAATAGTTGTCCTAAAATTAAATGGTGGAACTTAAAAAGATAGAATCTAGATGCCTTTAAAAGATTCCTATTAAAAGAAAACATATGAGATTATGAAGGAACTCCGCCTAAGTATGAGTCTCTTGTGCTTAGCCGGTCCCAAGTCCAGATAAAAGAGGAGGGTTGCGGTAGACGACAGCCAGCGTAAAAATCTTGTCATATCTTATGATATGGATTCAATCAAAATTAACGTTGGGGCGTCATCTACTTACGACGCGCTGCACCGGAGCCCGGATGTAGTAAGAAATAGGCAAGGGTTGAGGGTGTTCCCCGCATGCGACGCGCCACGTCGACGCCCGGATGTAGTGTTAAATGAGTAAGGGTTCCCACATCATGGACGGGTGTGGGTAAAGAAGCTAGTCCATGGAGTCAAATAGAGAATAGGACACAAGACAAACTTGGAGAATAATAGATGTTACTATAGAAAGAATTCTAAGAAAGTGCAGGTTGAGAAGAGGATCAGAGTAGGTTCTTGGAATATAGGGTCTCTTACAGAAAAGTTGATGGAACTTGTTGATACTATGGAAAGAAGAAAAGTCAATATTGTTTGCATTCAAGAGACTAAATGGGTAGGAGAGAAAAGCAAGGAAGTAAGAAATACATGCTACAAATTGTGATATACAAGAAAAGAGAGAAATAAGAATGGGGTAGGTATTATTATTGATAAAACTTTAAAGGATGTAGTAGTAGTAGTAAGGAGAATAGGAGATAAGATTATCTTAGTGCAATTAATTATAGAGGGAGATACAATTAATGTAGTTAGCGCCTATGCTCCACAAGTTGGATTAGATAGTGAGAGTAAACAGAGGTTTTTGAGAAGATATATATAACCTTATGCAGAACATACCAAATGAAGAGAATATCTTTATTGGTGGAACCTCAATGGGCATGTAGGAAGTGAACGTCAGGATTATGAAAAGGTTCATAAAGGTTTTGACTTTAGGACTAGAAATGAAGAGGGAAAAAATATCCTCGATTTTGCTATGGCTTACGACCTTATACTAGCAAATATCATTTTATAAAAAGGGAATCTCATCTAGTGACCTTTAAAAGTGGACAAAATAGAAGCCAAATTGACTTCCTTCTCACAAGGAAAACAAATCGTGTTTTACGTAAGGATTGCAAAGTTATCTCCAGAGAGGCCTTAACAAGTCAACACAGATTAGTAGTCTTAAATATTAAGATCAAGAGGTGGTCGGATACGTTTAGAAAGAAGACTACGGCTAGAACAAGGTGATGAGAATTAAAAGGGATGAAGCAAGTGATGTTTAAGAATGAACTTCTCAATATGGATGATTGGAAGTCGGATTTAGACGCCAATACTATGTGGATAGATATGGCCTCGAAGATTAGAAAAGTAGCTGGAAAAGTACTCGGAGAGTCTAAAGGACATGGCCCACCTGCGAAGGAGAGGTGGTGGTGGTGGAATGAGGAGGTATAAAAGGCAGTGAAGAGTAAAAGAGAATGATATAAAAGATTGCCAAAGTGTGATAATAATGAAGCTTATGAACAATACAAGATAGCAAAAAATGAAGCAAAAAAGGTTGTTAGTCGGGCAAGAGCTCAGGCCTTTGAAAAGATATATGAGAAACTTGGAACCAAAGAAGGGGAAGAATATATTTATAGATTGGCAAGGATAAGAAAAAAAAGGTATTGGGATCTTAACCAAGTTAGGTGCATCAAGGATAGTGAAGGAAAGGTTTTGGTAAAAGATGAGGACATCAGAGAAAGGTGGAGAAGCTACTTTGACAATCTTTTTAATGATAATCATAGTGAAAACATAGTGGACATAGAATATACAACAAAGCATAATGCGAACTACTAGGAGGATTAGATTTTTGGAAGTCAAGAAAACATTGAAGAGGATGAAAGTAGGTAAAGCTTGTGGCCCTGATGGAATTCCTATTAAAGTGTGAAAATGTTTAAAAGATGTAGGAGTGGAATGGTTGACCTGACTGTTTAACAAGATCCTAGTCTCTAAGAAAATGCCAGATGAATGGAAGAAGAGCACTCTTGTACCTATTTTTAAAAATAAAGGAGACATATAGGACTGCTCAAATTATAGAGGAATTAAACTCATGAGTCATACTATGAAACTGTGGGAGAGAGTTGTGGAACATCGTTTACGTTCTGACACAACTATCTCGGCCAATCAATTCGGCTTTATACCGAGTCAATCAACTATGGAAGCTATCTTTCTCATTAGGAGCTTGATAGAGAAATATAGAGATTTGAAAACAGATCTACATATGGTGTTCATCGATTTGGAGAAGGCCTATGATAAAGTTCCAAGAGATGTCTTGTAGTAGGTGTTAGAACGCAAGAGGGTATCTACTAGGTACATATAAGTATTAAAAGATATGTATGAAGGAACAACTACTAGTGTCCACACGGTTGGAGGGAAAACAAGAGATTTTCCTATTTTTGTTGGAGTGCATCAAAGATCAACAGTAAGTCCTTACCTTTTCGCATTGATTATAGATGATTTAACAAAAGATATGCAAGAGGACATACCGTAGTGTATGATGTTTGCGGATGATATTGTGTTGATAGATGAAACGGAATAAGGAGTTAATAGAAAACTAGAGCTTTGGAGGAGCACCTTAGAGTCTAAAGGTTTTAGGTTAAGTAGAACTAAGACAGAATACATGCATTGTAAGTTTAGTGAATGTCGGATAGGCGAAAAGGAGAGAGTTAACTTGGATGGGATGGCAATACTCCAAAACACCCATTTCAAATATCTTGGTTCGATCCTCCAAGAAGACGGAAGGTGCGACGAAGATGTTAGCCATAGGATTAAAGCAAGATAGTTGAAGTGGAGACTTGCCATGGGAGTCTTGTATGACCGTAAGATCCCAACAAAACTGAAAGGAAAATTCTACTGTACGGCGATAAGACCTACAATGTTATATGGTAGCGAGTGTTGGGTGATGAAAGGGCAACATGTCTCCAAGATGAGTGTTGCCGATATGAGAATGTTAAGGTGGATGTGCGGGCATACTAAGCTAGCTAAAATTCGTAATGAGTATATTAGAGAAAAGGTAGAAGTGGTATCAATTAAGGACAAATTGAGAGAAGGGAGACTGAGATGGTTTGGGCATGTTAGGCGTAGGCCTAAGGATGCTCCAATTAGAAAAGTGAAGCATATTAGGATGGATGAAAGGAAGAAAAGAAGGGGTAGACCTAAATTAACTTGGAAGAGGATAGTACAATATGATTTGGAAGCTTTAAACCTTTCAAAAGAGACAGTCCAAAAACGTTTAAAGTGGAAACAGAAAATCCATATAGCTGACCCCACTTATCTGGGATTAAGACTTCGTTGAGTTGAGTTGTATATGAGATTATGAAGGAGAAATTAACATAATATGGAATAGAGTGGTTAATTATATAAAAAAATAGTTAAAGAAATCTTAAGTGAATTTAAAGGTAAAAAGATTCTTAAAAAAGAGATATGGTGGTGGAATACTAAAATTCAAAAGTCCATTAACAATAAGCAAGAATGCTTTAAAGCATGGCAAAGGAGTAAAAATAATCAAACATTAAAAGATTACAAAATTGCAAGAACAAACAATAAGAAAATAGTTAGTGAAGCTAAGTTTAAGACTTTTGAAGAACTATTTCATAAATTCAGAACTCGAGAAGGTGGAAAATATGTATTTAGGCTTGCAAAACTAAGAGACAAAAGGAGTAAAGATGTTAATCATATTAGATATATTAAATAGTAAGTTCTAGTAAAAGATTGTGAGATTAAGGAAATATCTATATAGTCAGAGGCGAGAGGTGACCGAGGCGACCAAGGGGTCGCCTCAGCCTCAAACACCTAGGCGATGGCCTAGGCGTTTGAGACGACATTTTTAAAAAATATATATTTATAATTTACTTATCATACAAAATGTCAAAAACACAAATACAATCATACATAATGACATATTCATTCACTCAAATTATCAAATATAATCAAATAATTTTAAATCAAACTAATTGAAATTAAATTTAATCATTCAAAGATGTAATTCAACAAATTCATGGATATTTTGCTACTAATTAAATCCACCATAATGAAAATTTATCAACGAAATGCTAAGCAAACACAATACAAAAGTACAAATGTAAGGTAAATAAGTCTATTACAATATTCAAACGTTCCTTAAGAAAATAACTAGCCAACATTTCCAAATAAGGCTAATAAGCCTATGAATACATTCCTTTCACAACTCTCAAGCCTCACTCATTCATCACTCTCAGAATCCTCATCTTGCTCAAGTGGAAGTTCACCCTTAGAGTCTTCCGTTGTATCATCAGACCCAACTTCAAGCTCATTAATAGACTCTAATGTGGAACTTGTTGCAGCCGCTTTCCCCTACCCTAAACAACGTTTCTTTAATGTTGACCTTATATGTGGACCTTCTTCTTCACCAATCCCTATACCAATCTCAACATCTAACCATGTGAGGTCCTCATCCTTTGTACAACATCTTCATTATCATGGAGATGTGTTATCCACTAATTGCAATCATGAATATCTTCCAAACTTATAGGATCAAGCTCACTTTGTTGGAAACGTAAAAAGCGATCTCGAAGGAGTTGGTTGTATTGCACAAATACGAGATCATTTAGCTTCTTTTGTGCCAACCTATTCCTTTTCTTAGTGTGCGCCTAGAAAAATATCCGTATTAGATTAAATATAAAATAAAAAATAAGCATAAGATGTATTATTCAATGAAAGTTAATAAACATGTTCAAATGTACTCCAATTGCGTTTACAGCTAGATGCACTACAAGTGAGGCTCAAGATGCGAATGGCCATCGTTTGCAGATTAGGAGTTTTGCTCCCAAAATCCACCCACCAATTAACTACATAAAACATCCAAATAGTATTTAGTTTTCACATCAAAAAGAAATTAATGAATAAATGTACTAGTAGTCTATATAGAAATATACCAAGATTAGATGTAGTCCAATGCATTATGGCCATTTCTCTCCCAAAGAAGCCTATAGCATTCCTATAGCACACCAATTCCTTGGTAATCTCATCTTATACCTTAGGATCAGGAACTAACTTCTCAATGCAATCATATAGTCCTTGCTTTACTTCATCATCAGAATCAATCCCTGGATTTTGCATAATAGAATTGAAGGTTAAGGTAGTATCTAGCTACATGTAAAGGACGATGAAGTTGAAAATCCCATCTCCTATCAATGATCTCCCAAAGTGGACCATACTTGTCCACTTTTTCATTCAGAGCATTCTTGATACTGTTCTTGGCACGTTCCATGGCTTCATAAATATAACTCATTAACGGCTTCTCTCCATCAATCAGTCGCAGAACCATGACAAGGGGCTTGATTATCTTTACCCCCACTTTGTTTGCAGAATTAGAGACGAATAAGACCCCTTATTCTTAGAATAAGGCTAATTCTAGTTTGACGGATAGA
The DNA here is from genome assembly GCA_030544215.1 of Zantedeschia hybrid cultivar. Classification (NCBI taxonomy): domain Eukaryota; kingdom Viridiplantae; phylum Streptophyta; class Magnoliopsida; order Alismatales; family Araceae; genus Zantedeschia; species Zantedeschia hybrid cultivar. The sequence continues at coordinate 44,273,580 of JARZZO010000008.1, forward strand.
ATGGCTTATACCGCATTAGAATTGTTTATACTAGAAAAAGGAGAATAAGCAATTCGACCCTAGACTCAATAATTGCTTATCTTTCCTATTCCGCCAGTAGGTCCCACAGAACTATCAAAGTTAAACCCCCCTTATTCTAGTATACGTTATTCTGGATAAGTAATTCCGAATAACCTATTCTGTAAACAAATTGGAGCTTAGTGCATAAATAACTCCCTTCCAAAACTGAGTCTTCAAAATTATATCTTGTCCTTTCTTTCCTTCACTTTTTCTTACCCACTTATTATTGGTTGTCCATTCAATAAATGTAAACATTCTTTTCAAACCATCTTTACAATCCAGCAAACTTTGCAGATTCAAATACTTTGTAGCAAAATGGGTCACAGCTGTATGGACAAGATTCTTTTTATTTGTATGATTCCTCATTATAGCAAGCACCCTCGTATGTGTATAAATAAATGTAGTAACCATCCTTGCCCTCCGAATGGTTGACTTGATCGAAGACACATTGGAAATGTCATCCAATATCAAGTCTAGGCAATGGCACATGGTGTCCAAAATAAGTGAGGGTGGGCTGCCATCAACATTTTTCCTACAGTAACATAACTTGCTTCATTATCCATGACAACTTGTATCACGTTCTCCACACCAACCTTTATAACTATCTTGTTCAATAAGTCAACCAACAACTTTGCATCTTTGACATATTGAGATGCATCAATAAACCTCAAGAACACAGTTCTAGTAGGTGAATTGACCAAAAAATTTACCAAAGTACGGCCTTTCCCATCTATCCATGCATCAAACATGATAGTACAACCAAACTTAACCCAACTGGATTTTTGTAAATCTACTAATTCTTAAGTCTTTTGAATCTCCTTTTAGCGAAGGGCCTCACGAACTTTATGGTAGCTGGAGCCTTTCAATCCCAGACCGAATTGTCCCATAGCTTCTAACATTGTTTGAAAACTATTTAGACGCACGATATTGAATGAGATTCTAGCTTGATACACCCACCTAGCCATGTATTGGATGACCCTTTCTCGTGCTTCCTTCTCATGCTTCTTATCCTTGATAGATTTGCCCTTTGAATCTTCAGGATTATGAGTACAAAATCTATCTAAGGAACCTTTCACCCGAAGAGGCTTTGCAAGAATGCCATCAACTTGATTCACCTCAAAGGATAAATCTTTAGAAACCGAATCTCTAAAAATATGATCTCGACTTTCTGCTTCCCTAATCAAACATTTCTTTTCAATCCTTGCTTGTTTTGATTGCTCCATGTACTGTTTAATTTTTTCTTTTACCTCTAGTGTCACCTTCAAGCAAGCTGTCACATTTGTAGAAGTCCCTACTAGGTGTTGTTTCAATCGGTGGACCCCTCCTTTACAATCTTTCTAACAAAATACATTTTACCCAGTCCCTATTATTTGAATTCACCAAAGTACCATATTTCCAGCCCGGGTCTTTATTTCTCCCCTTCCCTTCGGTAGGCCCTTGATTAGTCAAATGAGACAAACCTCCGATTGGTGTGGACATCTTAAACAAATAAATCAGTGTCCACCTGTAAAGACAGAGAAAGAGTTAAGAGATAGATAGAGTGAGACAGACAGAGAGAGTTATAAGGTGGGGGTGAGAGACATAGACAAAGAGATTGAAAGAGACAGAGAGACTGAGAGAGATTGAGAGGGTCGGGGGAGGCAGAGCGAGAGGGTCGGGGGAGGGGAGCGCGAGAGAGACATATAGATTGAGCGAGACAGAGAGACTGAGAGAGATTGAGAGGGTCAAGGGAGGCAAACAGAGAGAGGATTGAGGGAAGGGGAGCGCGAGAGAGACAGACACAGAGAGAGTGAGAGGATCGGGGGAGGGAGAGAGAGAGTGTGACAAAGAGACAGAGAGACTGAGAGGGTCAGGGGAGGGGAGCGCGAGAGAGACAAACAGAGAGTGAGAGGGTTGTCGAGGAGGGAGGGAAACAGAGAGCGTGAGAGGGTAGGTCGAGGAAGGAAGGGAGACAGGGAGAGAGATAGAGAATGAGAGGGTCAGGGGAGGGGTTCAGTCTCTCTATAGTTGAGAGAGACAGAGAGAGTAAGAGTGAGAGAAGTCAGAGAGTGAAAGAGAGTGAGACAATGAGTGAGAGAGACAGAGAGAGGGGGGACAAAGATACAGAGAGTGAAAGTGAGATAGAGTGTGCATGAGAGAGAGAGAGAGAGAGGGATAGAGGGAGAGAGTGAGGGGTTGGAACCCCTTCAACCAGAGAGAGTGTGAGAGAGAGCGAGACAACGTGTGTGTGAGAGAGAGAGGCAGAGAGTGTGAGAGAGCGAAACAACGTGTGTGTGAGAGAGGAGGCAGAGAGTGTGAGAGAGCGAGATAGTGTGTGAGAGGCTGAGAGAGGGCTTCGGCCTCCTTCAACCAAAGAGAGAGGGAGGGAGACAGAGAGGAAGAGAGAGAGAGAGAGAGGACTTACCTGTCGCCGCCGCCGCTAGAGACAGTTCCCACCGCTGCCCGCTTCCGTTGTTGTCGGGGTTTGTGTCGGGACGCATGGATTTAGGATCCGATCGGGGAAAACGTAGAGGGGGGGAGGTTTATAAGGGGTGGGCCAGTTTCCGTATTGGGCTGATTTAAACCCCAAATGAACCGGATTGGGCCGGTTTATCATATCGGGCTGGTGGGCTTTCTCCGTATTGGGCTCAGTTAAGGCGCTCTGAGGCGCTGAAGGCAGCAAAGGCACGCCTAGGCGAACACTTGGGCGACCAAGGCGTTTCCCGCGATCGCCTAGGCGAAAAGTGGGAACGTGAGGTCCCATACCAGTACCTCGCCTCGCCTCGTCGCCTAGGTGTTCGCCTCGGACACCTTTGATAACAGAGGGAGAGATGGAGTACTTATTTTGAGAAATTGTTAAATGAGCATCAATTGAGAGGCTACCCTTGTGAAGAAACTAATGATTCTAACAGTCAAATTAATTATCATTACATTCGACATATTAGATCTTCAAAAATTGAAGATGCTTTTAAAAATATGAGAGTGGGCAAGGTCCTTGGACCATATGGGATACCTATCGAAGTTCAAAAAAGTATAGGTAATATAAGTATTAAGTGGCCAACTGGACTTTTCAATAAGATTTTAAAAGAAAAGAGAATGTCGGAGATTGGAAAAAAAAATTATTATGGTTCCCTTCTTTAAAAATAAAAGGGACATTCAAAATTACAATAATTATCGTGAAATTAAACTTATAAGCAACACTATAAAACTTTGGGAGAGAGTAGTTGAGAAGCGTCTTAGGTGTGTTACTAGTGTTTCAGAAAATCATGCCCAGTAGATCTACTACATAAGCTATTTTCTTGTTGAGACAATTGATAAAGAAATATAAAGAGATGAGAAAAGATTTATATATGATTTTCATTGATTTAAAGAAAACTTATGATCGTGTACCTAGGAAGCTAATTTGGTAGAATTTAGAGAAGAAATGAGTATCGAAAGATTATATCCATGTCATTAAAGCTGTATGAGAGGGTTTATATTGACATAAGGTCTATTGCCAGAGAGACGTCTGAATTTATTGTTACTATTAGACTACATCAAAGATCAGCTTTATGTCATTATCTCTTTACTTTAGTTATGGATGAAGTTACTAAATACTTACATGATGTAATCCCTTGGTATATGTTATTTGCAGATAATATTATTCTGATTGATGAAGATATTAAGAATTTGAATCATAAATTAGCACAATGGAGGTCTGTTTTGAAATCCAAAAGCTTTAAGATTAGTCGAATTAAGACATAATACATGAAATGTAATTTCAGTAGTAGAAATGTTGATCAAGTAGATTTAATCACTATCGAAAGTTAAGTTATTCCTAAAAGTAGCAACTTTCACTATTTATGATCTGTTATTCAAGATAATGGAGAGATCCAAGAAAATGTCATTCATAGAGTCAAGGCAGACTGGTTGAAGTAGAGAAGTGCATCTAGAGTCCTTTGTGATCAGCCAGTCCTCTTAAAACTCAAAGGTAAGTTTTATAGGACAATTGTAAGACTTGCTATGTTATATGATTCTAAGTGTTAGACTGCGAGAAGGATCGTGTGCAAAAATTGTGTTGCTGAGATGAGGATGTTAAAGTGGATATGTGGTAAGACTATAAAAGATAAAATTAGGAATGAATATATACGTAAAGATTTAGATGCAGCTCCTATTGACGTTAAGCTCAAGGAGAATAGACTATGGAACTTGTATATGTGTCTTTTGTTAAAATGGAATGGCCTTACTTTTTCTTTGTCATGATTTTAATAGAATAATACATAGTATGCTTGGTCTGAATCAAGAATCAGCATATTTATGTTTAACGCCCTATACCTCTTCCTCAACTAGGCTTGGGTGGAATAAATAAGCACAACTATTAGTAGCATAGCAAAAATGGTGTTGATGTTAGGAAGGATTAAGACAGTGACTTCTCTAACTTGATAATCAATGCTAGCTACAAGTGATGTCTTTTGGACATCAAAGGATTTCAAGGACAACGACAAATTTGTCACGCAATTTTTAAGTCTAGAAAGGCTCATGCCGATCCACAAAAGCCTAGAAATTCTAGAAACCATGATGGCATAGGTTAAAGAATCAAATGTTTAGTATTCTCCCAACATAAATTTTTCATCAAAACATAGAATTTTTCACTTAGCAAAATCAGTGGTCCAGACACACCATTTTTTGAAGATGAAAGCATGGCATGCAGCTTTCAAAACCATTGGAGCTCTACTTGATAGTTAAATAGAATAACTGAGAAATAGTTCAAGGCTTCAAGCAATGAAACATCGAAATCTATATTCACCTTATAACCTACTTAGTGTAGAAAAAACTCCCTGTGAGCTCTGTATTTAGCAAAAACTCCTCGTAATCTCAATTTTATTGGGAAGAGACCCTTTTCAGGGACTTGTTTTAGAATACTTGGGGACCTTTTTTCAAATTTTTTGGGATGTTTTCCTAATAAAAGTGAGATTACAGGGTTTTTATTAAATACAGAAGTTACAGGGAGTTTTTCTTAAATTAAGTAGATTAGAGGGACCAAAAACTTAAAAAAAAAAAAAATCTTTAATCAAAATAGAACCTTAGTACAACTTTTGTATGCACAACCAGTACTGATCATTTCCTTCAAACAAAACCAGAGAAAAAAAAAATCCAAAACCCCTATACATCCTCACATACTCTGTTCGCATGCTCGTCGTGTCAACCAGCACAGATTAGTACAGGTTTGCTTATAGTTATTTTACTTTCTACACTGGACTTAATTCACTTAGGGTCATTCTATAATTAAATCTTGATAATATCTTGCAGGTCCTTCCTGCTGCTTGGCACTATTGATGGCCAGCTGGCTACCGCAAGTGGCTTTGCACACTCTTTTGCGTCCTCTTCCACCTCTAGCTGGCTGGAAGCACCTGCAAGTGGCTGGTTCTCTGCCAGTATTAGAATTGGAACCAGAACTAGAATCTGTTTCCAGTAGTAAAGATATTTCATCACACATGATTTTGATTGCAAGATCTGGCCTGTCACATGCAGACCAGATCAGTGTTCAATAACATGACATCCTCCAGCATTTATATAACCTTCGCAACAACGGTGGGTTAAGAATTGTGTACACTATTAGCACAAAAGATCTGAAAACAAAAGATAAGTTATAGGAGGAAACCCGAGTCACAGGAAAAAGTTACAACAGGAATCCATATTAAAAAGAAAGATCTTTGTCCTCTTGATACAAAGGTTGATGAAACAGACAGCACATTAGAAAGTTGGAAAGCCAAGCTCTTACCAGCAAGTGGAAGACGGATGTTGTCAAAGTCAGTGTTGGCTTACTTACAAATCTATCCCACGTCATTATTCAAAATATCAAGAAAAGTGTAGAAGAATTTAAGTGTTAAGGACACCACATTTTTTAGTGGTAAGAAATGAGAAACATGGAGGCCATTCGCGAAGGTAAGAAAAGGCATGCAAAAGGAAAGATGGAGTGGTTTTGCCAGTCTTAACAAAGCCTTATTGACCACACAATGTGGAGATTGGGAAATGAAAATTTGATCAATATGAGTTGTTAGACCACGAGGCCTACATACTTCCCTAACAGATTTCCTTGGGACATGCAACCAAGGAGCTCACATGATTTTCTCTACATGTAAAAAGATACTTTTATACAACACAATGCGGATACCATGGTGTGCTCAATCACACAAGAAGTGGGTAGTGGAACAAAGGTGAGCCATTATTATGTCATCATTAGGATTCTTCTGGTGGAGATGCACTTCGGACAGTGGAGACCGCAAATGGCTATACTTCCCTATGCTTCAGGATGAATTGGACGGACAACAAATGTAAGACCCTAGAAGTTCTACTAAAAACCCCTTAATGAAAGTCCATTGATATGCCAATAGAGTATTGAGGGTATATATGTAAATGGCGATCAAGTATATACACATAATTTCATAGGGTGTAAAAATATGTCCATTTATTTTGTCCCTGTTCAGCATCCCAAAAATGGGAGCAAGAAGATGGTTTCCATTTAAAGAAGATTCTTATCACATTCATGGAGGAAGATAACAAGTTGTAAAAGCAAGGAGGTAGGAAGATGAATAAAAACTCTACATACTTTAGCCTGTCCCTTATAAGCAAATGGCTACCAGGGACAGAGAAGAAGAGCTTATGAACAGAACTTATCAAGCCGAAGCACTATAGAAGATCCAAAGCATGGGACATCTCCCCCCTAGCAACCTCCAACTTGTCTAGCCTGGTGAAGGGTACCCTCATTACCGATGGCCATTTTGGAAGGCCTCTCCGCCTGTCTGGGAAATGGTCAGAAGATTTTGTTCTGGCAAGGTATGCAGTAGAACAACCAAACCTAAGCTAATTTATTACTGGACTTTTATAGCATCTCTTGTGTACTAGGGTTGCTAGTCAAAGGTTTTTGATCACATGAACAGTGGAGGCATCTGGGCACCTAGGTTCAGAAGAAACATTTGTTAGGGAGGAATGAGCACCTAAGGGACCTTTCATCGGTGTTAGAGCAATACACTCCAAAACTAAATAGATGTGATGCATGGGGATGGAAGTGGGAAAAAGATGAGATGTCCTGAATGATATCAACATAGAGATTATGGTTGTGGAGGTCTGAGGATGCATCCGCAAACTCGGAATTGCAACCAAGCATCCCCGCTTAGGTTCTGTGCCTGATTATTAACTAAAGACCTTTACCACTACACCACTACTCCGGGATAAAACTCCAACCAGACTAGATTTGGACCCCATGCAGACCTCTAAAGCTAAACCTCTTCATCTGAAAAGTTTCTTATGCCACACTACCTATGTGTGATGCATGATATTAAAAACTGGCTGAACTGGATTGGATTGGCTGAACCGGACTGGAACTAGCCCGTTCTGGCCTGTTTCAACCAGGAGAAAATGGCCAGAGCAGCTGGTTCTTTTTTTCCCCAAAACCAGCCTTGCAACTGGAACTGGAACTGCCTAGGGTAAGTCCGTTTCCAAAATCTGGTCTTTAATTCTTTGCATCATGAAAGGGTTATGAGCTACTTATGGTACACGTGATGCAGCAGAAGAATGTTTGGATCATTTGTGCATGGGCTACTTCTTTTAGTACATTTGGAGGATTTTATTTCAGAAATTGACGATGGTTTGGAATCCACGAAAAACTGTGGAAGGTTTGATTGCAAGATTGAAAAGCCCTTGAGCTCCTGAGCGGATAAGCAAGTTTGGTTGTTGAACTTCCATGCGGCAGTGTGGATTATTTAGGGGGACAGGAACTATCAAATCTTCAAGAGTTTGGTAGATCCAAGGAGCAATAAGAGTATTTTACTTGTAATCAAATTAGAGTATGCCAGCAACAATCTTGGGAGGTATTAATTGCCATAGACAACATTTTATGTAACTTACATATGTAACTAGTATTACAACATTTTGTGAATTTTGTATAGGGTCCTCTTTGGGGAGAACTTTTGTAGATGGGAGTTCTCTTTTGGGCTGAGAGCCTTTCATTTCTCTTTTCCTCAGTTGTAGCTTCTATATTTTATACACTAATAAATATGTGATACCACCCACTTCCAAAAGATTATATATATATATATATATATATATATATGTATATATATATATATATATATGTATATATATATATATATATATGTATATATATATATATATATATGTATATATATATATATATATATGTATATATATATATATATATATGTATATATATATATATATATGTATATATATATATATATGTATATATATATATATATATGTATATATATATATATATATGTATATATATATATATATATGTATATATATATATATATATATATGTATATATATATATATATATGTATATATATATGTATATATATATATATATATATATATATATATATGTATATATATATGTATATATATATGTATATATATATATGTATATATATATGTATATATATATATATGTATATATATATGTATATATATATATGTATATATATATGTATATATATATATGTATATATAATGTACTTCCAATGAAATAATTAAGTTTCCCCTCTTAACTTTTTACACTGCTTTGTCAATAGAGAATAGATATAAATGCTTCATCAAAAACATATCCAGACTACAAGCAGAAGCATTTTGTGTGGAGTATAAGAAAGAAGCTGCTACCCGATTTCCATCAAGATCAAACTCCTTGCCAAGTGATTCCATGACCAACTGCTGCAAGTACCTACTAAATAATAGTAGGCTGTCCTTGTATGGAAGCACAACCATATCCTGTTTTATCAATGATAGAACTCGTAAGAAAAGAATAATGACAAGCTTTAGTTTATACCAGATTACCAAGCATTGATCGCTAAGATGTGAAAACCTTGGATCCAACACCATCAGAAGCCCAGTACCAACATAATGCAAGTAAAGCCGCAGGATTGTTCTTCACCTGGAGATGAAATGTGAGAATTAGAATCACCTGAAAAATCTATAACTTATGGCCAAATAAGAATAACCAAGTTTCTACTCCTCACCTTCTAGAAAAGTAAATTACATGGAAAAGGCAAAATAAGAAAAATGAAATTGAAGAAAGCAACCATAGTGTGCAAAGAAAAATGATATAATGTCTGACATTATAACCTTTTATCAATGAGAAGAACAAAGACGTGTTTCTCAGCACCAAGATTTCAATGCCATTCTTTCTCAGTATGCACAGACAATTTAACGGAACAACAACAATGACATATACTGTAGAAGAACAGAAGCTCACCCTCCTAGGAAACAGAAGACCAGAAGGGGAAAGGTTATCAAGGAGCTTCCATAAGATGGTTGTTCGATCTAATGTGTTTAGGGAACAAAAGAAGAAATAATGTACGAAGGTCAACTGGTTACAACACGAGGACCAGGAACTTAAGGGTTGTTATGGGACACCACCAAATATGGTTAGACATAATAATACCACTGATCATTCTATGGAACTCCACTCCTTTAGATAGATAGAAGTTTACAAAACAAAGAATAAAGAAACAGAATGTAGGGTAGTGGGCTAAAGCAGATCAATTGGGCGAACAAGGAAGCAGAAAAAAAATAAATGCAGAAGCCTATGCACCTAAAGTGTAAACTGCCTTTATAGTGGATAGTCCAGCCAGCACCTAGAAGAGGACAATATGTGGAAGAAAGAAAAACAAACTTGACCACAACCCTTCCCTCATATGTCCAAGTAAACCGAACGTCAAGTCAAACACAAGCATCTTTCTTTGCTTCATAAGCCAAACTGACAACCTTAGATAATGCTGACAAACAGTCTAACATTGCTCGTGATCCATTAATAAGAAAGTTATCTGCATTTAGAAACAGACAATATTATAAATTCACTCAATTGCAGAACCTGGACTTGAACCAGCATTACTTCCTCAAGATGGGTAACTAGCACCTCAACCTCAATTTAAAGGAGGAAAGACCTTCAAGGGCCTCTATTATTTAGGCTGTGTTTGGTAACACTTATCGAAAAGTTAGATTATGGAGAATCCCTTAATTTCCATCTTTTAAAAAAGGTACAGATTTATTCATGAGAATTTAAATGTTCAAAATCCCATTTGGGTGCCTATAGATTATGATGTTGCATTTGACTCCACTGCCCTTGCTTTTTTTTATAGAAAAGGAGGCATTAATGCCTTTTATTGTCTTTTCCTACTCTCTTCCTCGCCTTCCATGTAAAAGCTGGGTTTCCATAGTTTCTGGAGATTATGGCCTCTCTCTCCTTTTTTGTCTTTATAACTCCTCCTTTCCAAAATCCCTCCCGCACAAAAGCCAAGGCATGTTGGTGCATTTGGTTTGGATTATGTCTTTTATAAATATTTTAATCATTGATAAGCTAATAATCCACAATCCATCATGTTTCCAAACGCACCCTTCACATTCAGTAGGATCCAGATCCGAATTGGCCTATTCACATCAAGATCAGATGAATATGGCCAGGCTATAATGCATACGCCCCAAATGACAGATTGGCCTTTTAAACATTTTTTTTCTAGGTGAAAATATATAATTATGTGATTAACTATATATGCACTGCAGCACTTTTATGAACTATGAAGTGTTCCAAACATAACCAGGGCTAAAACATGTATTCCCAATATAAATGAGGTTGAAAACCATACAACACAAAAGGTTGTGTACCTCCCCTCTAACACCCCTCAACCTTAAACTCATTGTGGATCATAAACCAAGAGTTTGCAAACCAAAGCCCTAAATAACAAAGTCATCTGAAACGTGGTGAAGATGACAACAATCTGCTCAACAGAAGAGATAGAAGGAAGAGTGAAGGTGCCAGAGAGGTAGTGCTAATGGATGAAGCGGTAGTCAATCTCAATATGCTTCATCAGCTCATTGAAGACCAAATTGCTCACTATCTGAAAAGCACTCAGATTATTACGATGTAAAGGGATATAAGCTAGATAAGCGACACCAAGATGATGAAGAAGATGTCAGCTAGATGATTTTGAAACATCAAGGATAGCACAATATTTGGTCTCAGTAGTAGAGAGAGAAACTACCATCTGTTTCTTACTACACCGGATATGAGAGGTGCCTAGAAACATGTAAAAACCCACAGTAGAACGACAAATAGAGGGATAATTTATGTGGGTACAAGATTAAATATACTATGTAATGATTTTAATGGACCTTCTAATGAATGTTTAGGCAAATAAAAAATAAAACTTTGCTATAGTAACAAAGGAAATTAAATCATCTGAGAGGATCATATTGCTCTTTAGACTTTACTTTAGACAAAGAAAAGTATATTACACCTTACATTGGATGGAGGATAATTTTCTTAATTTAATAAGAATGGATCATATTACCAAGATTTACATTAAACTTAGGCCCTTTTATGTAATTTGATTTGTTCGGTTTCGTTTGGTTTACGAAGAAACCAAACCGCATGAGACAGTTCTGTTTGGTTCTTCGCTTTGAACTGAATAGTGAACACCCCCATCAGCATCTTCCACCCCAAAAGAGCCAAATAAATCACGAGAACGACGAGTACAGACTTGATAAGGAAGAGCAAGCTGAGAGATCTGGATGCATCAAGCTGAATGGAAGGAGATAGCTCACCTAATGGCGGAAAGCAGGACATGGTAGATGAAGAGGAGTGAGACACAATATGTAAAGGACTTGCCAAAGTGTAATAGTAGTAGGATCAATAACATTAAAAAAAAAAAAAAAAGATCTTGTGAGGAAGAGGTGTAATTAGGCACATTCTCTAAGAACCTGACATGGCAAGACATCTAAGAGCATGAGCTGGAGGATCATAGCAACAGAAACCTTTATGCTCATGAGCGTAAGAACAACATTGCAGTAGAAGAGTGCCATGGGAGGAAAGAAGAACACACAGCTCAAAGGAAGGCCCGCGTCAGCCGCCTTGGTTTGCATGTTAGCATCGAGCTGCCTCTAATTTTGTGACATGTTTCCCGAGGCATCTTCTCAACAATGTACACACCGTCTGTGACCCGTCAACTGCTGCGTTTACCACCTTGGACTATTTTTATTACTTAATTGTAGCATTTTTACCCAAGGTAGGTGAACACGGGAATCGAACTCGGATCAGTCCGGTCCTAACCGAGCGGATCGGCCGATCCAATTCGATCCCGAACCGATTCGGACCGGTCTGACCGATCTAATTTTTAAAAAAGAGAAAATAGAAGAAAATAGGAAAAAATGGAAAAAATATAAAAATGTCTAAAAAATAGGAAATTTTCTAAAAAAAATCAGAAAAAATTATATTTATCCGAAACTTATCTAGGACCTCAGGTAAGCCCTTGAAATTTTATTAACTTTAAAAAAAAACTTGAATACAATACATAGGGGAAATATAAAACCTTACCCCTAAGTATTACATGATAGTAAAAACAAAACACAAAACAACTAGACATACATTTATTCTAACCTTACATTGTAGGTGCTATACAAATGTTGCACATAACCGGCCCAAGACATATAAGCTTGGTAGTATTGTTCATATTCCTGTACAAACCAGTTATACTCATGTGTGAATGGGTAGATTATTATCACCGTATCCATCCTTGTGTCTCTGGCCCATGATAAGATCCTAATGAGACTAAGGATTGATAAGACGAAGCATCTAAATTTGAAGGATAAGTGGGATATCCTCCTAAGTAACTCAATGCATCGCAGGGTGGTGGGTATTGATAATACCTACTTGGATATCCATAAGGACTATAACCCTCTAATGGAACTTGAGAGGATGCATCAGATGAATGCTCTTGAGAGGATGTTTCTCTTGCTCTCCTTAGGAACTCTTGTTGTTGCTTTCCTTTGCCTTTATATGTTGTTGATGTGTCCTTGGTCAACCCACTAGAGTGGTCATCATCTTGCGTAGCATGTGTAAATTGTTGCTCCCCTGTGAAAATAATTGGAGGAGTTTCACCATGTTGACTTGATCCACGTCCTCGAGATGACCGCTATTGCAGGGATCCACCTTGACTTCCATGTAGATTATCATTGTCATCGTCGTTGCTGAAGTAGAGTCGTCTGAAGTTTGGTAAACGACTTTGTCGCTCGGCTCTAATGTCTCATCTGACTCCTCTTCTTGTATAGTTTCTAAATCTGCAATGTCTAAAGGATTAGGTACTCTCTTACCTTTACCTTACCTGAACTTTGTGGGGTGAATTTCTTTTGCCGTTTTGAAGGAGGTGGAAGTTGGAATTTGACGGGCAAGGGGACACCATCTAATTGTCCTTCTGCCCATGACCAATCATTTGGGTCAAATTCTGATCGGCCCAAAACATTCCTTGCATCCACTCATACATTCAGTAGGTTCTGCTCCTCAAATATCTCGTCCAGAGCGATTGGTTCCTCAACTTGTTGTTCTGCTTGCACCGGTTGGCCAGCAACTTCATCTCTCCATCGTTCTTCTTCTCCTTGGTTCTCTTGAATTTTTTGAAGATTCTTTAATTTCAAGCGCATGTTGTAGTGGCAAAGGACCAATTGCTCCAATCTTACTGAGCTTAATCGGTTCCTTTACTTGGCGTGTATCAAGTTAAATGTAGACCAGTTCCTCTCACAGCCAGAAGAGGAGGTGATTTGGCTCAATACACGGATGGCAACATACGCAAGATCTTCATAACCTAGAGCCTTCCCATGATCCATCCACGAGTTACCTGTAATTCCATGATCCAACTAACGATTAGCATTATAAAGCTTAGGCATGATAATTATTTTGTGAAAGTATAAGTTCTGTGTAAAATTGTAAATACCTAATGAAAGCAACATGACTACCCGTTAAGCACGATAAGTACCAAAATGTAATGTCTGGAGCCTATAGTGATGCATCTTGTTGTATGCTATGATAGCTCGATCCTCATCATGTAACATACGCCGAATTACATTTCAAGTCTCATAGAGTACTTCTTCATCATTGGGCGCATTTTGAGTAGCAGAGCTATATTGGTATCTTGGGTTAAAAAATGACCTAAGGAATTGAAAAAAAATTAATAAGAAAACATAACTTATAGAAAATAAAATGCCAAGTAATATGGAATGACTTATTTTGTTACCTGTCGCATGCAAGTCATAGTGGAGTGTCATATCCCATCTTGCATCTATGATATCCCACCACTTTTTGTATGTATTTTTTTTGGCCCTGGCAATGTATTCCTTCGCACGGTCCGTAACTTCATATAAATATCCCATTGTAGCCTTCTTATCACCATCCATCATCCTCAGAACCCGCACAAGAGGTTCAACTACGCAAAAAAATCATCTTTATAGCCTTCCAATACTCCCGGCACTCAATCAAGTCCTCAACCTGTTTCCCCTTGTCTCTAGCGTCATGCTTCGCGTGCCTTGTCATCCAATCCTCCCATCCTTTGCTTGAAATCGTCTACTTCAAGGGGCGCTTTTGTGACTATATACTCTCCAAGGAAATGTACGTGGAGGTGAAACGAGTTACCCCAAGACATAGTAACTCCCTTTGTCCAATGTGTTCATGCATCAACGTGAGCACATAGTAATGGTTGTAGATATAGGATGTGATGAATTGGCTAACTTCACTGTCTTAATAATTTTTGCATCTTTCCCAATATCTTCTAACATCAAATCTAAGGAGTGAACAAAGCAAGAAAGCCAATATAAATGTGGCCTCTTCTCTATTAACATATGGCAGCAGCTTTATATGAAGTTGTATTATCTGTTACAATTTATACTACCCGATCCACAATGTTATCAATTAACCTGAAAAGATATTCAGCATTCTTTACCTTTCCACTAGCATCAACGGACTTCCAAAATATAGTCCCAGCTTGACAGCATATAAGGAAGTTAATCATATTTCTTCTCGTTATTCCGATTCAAATAATGTTATAGAGATTAGAGAATGTCTAAATTAACTAAAAAATATAATATATTAATCTAAATATGTGAAAGTAATTCAAGGTACTCACTTGTCCAGCCATATGTCGTTATTGTGCAACTTCTTTCATCTCAAATTCACTCGAACGACTTGATATACTCTTGCATATCACTTACCTCTTGAGGAAAGTAAGTGTTGTATATCTCCTTGGGGGTTGACTCAGGAATAACTTTACCCACATCTCCAATAGTCTCAATCATGTCCTCCCAATAAGGATCCTTTGCAGTATTGACTAGTAAACTATTATAACAAACCATCTCGAAACAGCACGGCCAATCTTCTCCTTGCATAACTTCATATTCTTCATAGCAACTGTGATTGATAGTTGTTTATCCCTCCGTCTTGTTATGAAAGCATCTATAGGACCCACTCTAGGGTCATTGTCCCTAGTCAAGTCATGAATTTCCTCCTCGTTGGATCCCTATCCGGACCCACTCCCTTACCCAACGTGTCGGCCGATACGTCTATACACATCCTCCTCAGCAAAAGATCTTCTACTTTCGTCCATGGCTCGACGTAAATCATCTTAAAAATAAAATAGATGATTCGAGACTAATTTAACCGACATGAAGTGTAGATAACTAATTGAAAATTTTAAATCAAAGAAATGTATATAACTTATCTAGAGAAAAGTTTTCAAATGCAATGGACCTCCTTCTGGTAGGCTCAATGTCTCCCTCCCGAGATCTATCTCCCAGATGGTGAATATGAATATCTTGACCTGAGGGCCGTGTCATTTCCTCCATAATTTGGCCTCTCATCGTCGATGCTGCTCCTCTTTCCATCTCTCTTTGTCGTAGGTAATTTTTAAATTGATTTTTTACCTATAGTGGTGCAGCAGTGCAAGCCTTCACTTCTCCTTTAACACCCCCAGTATGTTACTTTAGACGAAAGACTCCAACCGAAATAATCCAACTACAGTAGTTGTATTTGACCTTCCGTAAAGCCATGTCCACGACGGTGCAGTGGTTCCATCCCGGGTCACCACAAGAGGTTACAAATGTGGCCTCCTTATGCTTGGAAGTCGACATTTTTAAAAAGAAAAAAATATTAACAGGGAAAGAGAGAATTACAAAGAGAAAAATAGTAAGAACTAAGAAAAAATAGAGAAAAAGAGAGTGAGAGTCAAAGACAATGAGAAGGAAAGCTACAGAGACAAAAAAAGATTAGAGAGAAAAAACAACATGAGATAAAAATAAATAGTTATAGAGAAAAATAGTTAGAGAGAGAAAGAAAATTAGAGAGAAAAATAAAAGAGAAATTTATATATGAAAGAGTTTAAGAGAGATATATATGTTAGATAAAATAAAATAAAAATAATAGAGAGATAAAAAGTAGAGAGAGATGTTAAAAAGAGATTAAAAACAGAGAGAGAATAATGAAAACCTAAAAAGAGATAAATATTAAGGAGAAAAAATGATGAAAATAATTGATATCTTTGTCCCTTAGAGAGCTTTGAAGAGCAAGAGAGCTTTGAGTTTGAGTCTTTAAGAGAGTATGAGAGCTTAGCGAGAGAGAGAGAGAGAGAAATTTTAAAGAGAGAGAAATGAGAATTTGTGTGAATGAGGGAGAGAAGGGTGGGAGGGGGTTTTATAGGCTTTTGAAGGGGATTAGAATCCCCTTCTAGCCGTTGGGAAGCCATTTGAATGGGTTCCCAACGGCTACCCCAACAGCTAGTTCTGAACCAGTCATTGGGGGCCTGGATCGGCCGAACCGGTCCGATCCGGTCCGACCCGGCCGATCCATGGCGATCCAAGAGATCCCGGCCCCAGACCGTTGGGTCGGGCTCGGGATCGGATCGGTTCGGCTGGTTTCCGATCGGACTGTCCAGTCCGATCTGATCCAAGCTGATCCTACACACCTTGCTTTTACCTCCCTACAAGGAGTGGGCCTATATTTTATTGTACTTGAAGGGTGGTACACGTGCACAGGGTGGTCTTCTCCCACGTACCAGTATGGAGGTACGTGCTAATCCTTCTACTACAACTTTGATTATCTCGTATTTGCTTTCATCTGAAGCCGACTTGTGAGGTAGGATACCTAGCCGCGATACATCATCATTGTTGGCTTGTGAGCGCGTTACACCTATCACAAGTTCTCTCATGACTTTGGGGTAGTTCTAATTCCCTGGACTTGCGGTAGTTTCTCAACTGCAAACGGTCCCACGTTTCCTCATCACGAAAAGAACAGTTACTTAGCTAATTTCTGTTATTTGGCATGGTTATCTAACTCGATAATTGTGCAATTAGATTGTTTCTACTTATTATTATATTGTTTACTACTGATCTCTACCACCATTAGTGAGTCTGTTAGTTCCATTAGCCATCCCGCATTATAGGCATAGGGAGAAACTAGTCGTCTAGGATAATGGTGTATTCCACTAGGGTGCACACATGGTTGGGGGGCGTAAACACCTAGGGAGACACCCTTGGGACGCCAGCTAGTCCTACCTTTCCTCACTCGCCTCACTATGCAAGATTCTAGAGCCTTGTAGGGTGGTTATGTATGTGGCCCAAGTTGAGTTGCATAGCACAGTGGATGGACTCAGACCGGGTGACCTTCTCACTTTCCTTTACTTTGCTTCGCAGAGGTGGTCAGACACGAGACTCATACTGAATAGTGAGACGTTAGTGGGCACACTCAATCCGAGAGGTTGAGGTGCTGTGAAGTTGCAGGTGCTAGGTGGACAGTTAGGCACTAGTGTTAGTTTGTCCCTGTCGCTCTGGTTTCTTGGGAGCTGGGAGAACCATCAGCCAGGGTGGTACCTACGTTGTGGTGTGGCCATATTGATGGCGATTTGTAGTGTTTTCTCAGTGTAAGTGGTGTGACCTAATCTCATGGTTCTTCTGCAATTTTCCTGGAGTTTCATTGAGGTACCTATATAGTAGAACTTGATCAATTTAGAAAGAAAATGGGATCTATGGGGTAAGACTGTGTACGTCATCCCTTCCCCAGACCCCACAAATGGTTGGAGCCTCGTGCACTGGGTACACTCTTTTTTATCAACAGTTCATCAGATGTCATATCATCAAAAGTGATTTAGCTGATCAGTAAGGTACTTCTCTCTAAGTAATATAGTTCTGTGTTAAAGAATCATTGGCATTGGTTTGTTACTTCTTGAGTTGCAAAACAGCTTCTAAGAATAGGGGTTGACTGGGTTAATGGTGTCTAAGACTCTAAGATGAAATTGGATAGATATCATGATTCATAGGATCCAAACTGGTCATTTGTACTAATGCACATTTTTTAACTACAAAAACATTTTCCTTTCAGTTGCTTTACAGACTGCGTTTAGCATTGGATTGGCCCATTTGACCAATCCAATCTCAAATCAGGACATGCCAATTCTAATGGGCATGATCCAATTCCACTGTTATCGGTGGATTTTTCTCAATCTGCCACGTCTGAGCATTTCAGACTGAAATAATGGGCTAAGGAATGTGACCCAAACCATGGCGGCAAATGGTTCGTAGTTTAACCAATTGTACCAAAGAGTTGGTACAGGTTTTAAAACATCGAGTGGGGAAGACAAAGATGAAGACAGGGAGAAGAAAAACGAAAAAAGAAGAATGTCGAGAGCGAGGATCTGGCTAAGAATAGGTGGTAGATAGCCACCACCCACTAGTGGCCTGAGGTGTACTGCCTGACCTTGTTTGCCCAAACAGTCAAGCCCACCTGAGCCAAGCTTGGCAGACCCTGGGAGCAAGCAAGTTTGGCTAGGTCAATAATCATAGCTGAAGAAGATCTTAGACAAGAACGAAATACTCCCATAGCATCCTGCAAAATGATTTAAACAGCATAGATAGACTACACACACCAAGGTCCATAAGAAAATGAACCAAGCAATCCCCCACCCATCTACACATGCACACCCACACTATAAAGGCATTACTCCCAATCTGACGAATCAAGTCCCCAATCATCAAAATGAAGACCCTGGGAAGGCCTTGAATTCAAGGTTGCAACAAACAACAATCATAAACTTAGGTTATTGTCTATAAAAAGATATCAGAAAAAGAATATACACATCAGAAAAAAGGTACAAACAAAGAAGTAAACATGTTCCTAATAGCAAGGAGAAATACCACAGTCGTACGATTTGCCTCATCCATTAAAGATGCACCAGCAAGCATCTCTTTGATATCAATTCCCTAAATTTAAAAACACCATCAAATTAGTGGAAGTTTCCATAAAAGGCAAAATCATAAATCACCATGGAATAAATTAAGATTAACATGCCTGCAGTGCTGCCGGAAGTAGACCAACTGCAGACATCTCTGATGTTCTACCACCCACCCAATCAAACATCGGAAATCTTCCCAGCCACCCTTCAATTTTTGCAGTTTTATCTAAGAGAGAATTTTCTTGTGTTATTGCAACACCCTGGAGTAATCGGAAACAGCATAAAGTTTCACTGTCACTTGCCAGAGTTTAGAAAATTGTCATTGGATCAGTCAGACTAGTAGCAGTAGTGACCAGTGGGTTTCCAAGTAGAGCATGGCAAACACACTAATAAAGATATACACAAAAAAGGCTACCATATCATGTTTACCAATGCCCAAACATTCAAAGAGACATAATGATTGTAAGCTAACGAATGTAGGGCAGGCAAAATTCAATGAAAGATAAAATGAATGTGCAATGGTCTCTGATCAGTTGTCTGCCAGATGTCCACTGTCAACATGGCGCCAAGGCAGTGTCAACTTCCTGGCAAGGTACTTAACAGTGGGTAGGGGGTGTGTGGGTGTGTACAAAGATCCTAATATGCTGCCATGCAGCCGAACCACATGGACGTATTCAACCCCATCCCCATGTTGAAAAGAAAATAAAAAACATCATAAAATTTTAAATATTCAATTATCCCCCTTGGAGTTGTTTCCAAACCTTGGGGCTTAATATTGATCACCCAACCATGAACTTTAACCATAACCCTCTGATCGGGTGCCACTTTTGATCTTCATGAGCGGAGGGTGTAATTTTTTTTTCAAAAAAAGTCAAAAATTAGGAAATTATGTCAATTACTCCTTGGGGTTTTAATTTTGAACACAAATTAAGGAGTTCAAACTCTATGCGGTCCCTCATATACACATATACTGGCAAGGTAACTTTGGAGATGAAAGTGTCTCTCAAAGGTCTAATAAGGCCAGTTGACAACTAGAACATACTTCTGGTTCAACAAAGAGCTCTTAAAACCAGGAGATGATCCTCAGATGGTCTCCTAGCGAAAAGTCTAGACAAAGAGAGAAAAGACATGTTTGCTATACGGATTTGCAATACCTAGGAAACTATCAGCCAGAGTAGATTTAACCCCTATAACCATGTAATGTTTTCCATGATAACCTTTTCCCCAGTGCACCAGCTATGGACATCAATGCCAATGGCTACCAGTTATCCATTTACCCATCCCATTCAAAGGCTGTGTGGAAGAATAAGAGCACTGATTTTCTGCGTGGTAATAACAAAGGCTGGCAACCTTTCCTGAAAACATGGAAAAGATCACACCATTTTAGAAAACCAAATACTCAGCTATTCAATATGTTCTAAATTATAAAAATATTAATTAATATCAATAACACAATATATGCAGTAGATCATAGATATTTTGATCGATGATAGATCATTGAACATCTTGATCAGCTGTCAGATTTTCCCATAAAATAAAATGGGCAAAAAAATGCTTAGCCCCCTAATTGACAAAATTAACCCATTTTTGGTTTCCTCTAACATTTATTCCTCCCCTTTTCCATCTCCCAAATACCTGCATCTTCACATTCAAAGAGCCGAAGAAAAACATAATTGTTTCTTCCTTCATCCTCCCCCATAATTGCTCCTTCCTTCATCCTCCCAGCCACCAGAAACCAATCCCATCCGACTAACTGTTGGACAACCCCCAACCTAGTAGTAAAAGTGAACCCACTACTCCAGACCACACAATTTTATCCCTCTTTGATTTCCTTTATTCTCATTTTCTAAAGCTAACATAACTTTCATTTATCAATACCTTTATGCCAACACTAGGAACATAAAGAGTAAATTCATATGATATATTTAGAAATCAACAACTTCTAGTATAATTTGCAAGAAGGGATGACAAAAAACTCAATCTGGATCCTTTGGACATTAACGAACTTACCCAAATGCTTCTGTATCCAAGCCTTATAATACTGGGAAAAACAGTGTACAAGGCTATGGCAGGGATGTGCCACTCCCCCTCCCCAATAAATATAAATATGGTTTTCGCAGCAATGGATTATTTGTGTACCATAAAAACGAAGATGATGATAAAACCATTAATGTAAATGAAATCATGAAACCACTATAAATGATCATAATCCTGTATGGAGAGATCCCTGCAAATGCTACTTTCCCCATAAAAGCATGCTTCAAAAGAAACACCAAATCGCCATTGAAATTGAGCCTAGCCAATCCAATCTTGGGAGGAAACTCAATCCTCCCTTAGAAAGTGTGAAAAAAAAAAAAAAAAAAAAAAAAAAAAACACCAAATTGGCCCTGAATTGGGTCTAAAACATTTGTACTGGCCTATAAGGGCCAATCCCGGCTAATGTGCCCTGCAAGGTAGATTTTTAATCAATGTGATTCCATTAAATTTGATTGTCAGTATGTGATATGTGCTTTTTCTGATTCTTTTCTTTGTTCTTATTTTTCTTATTTTTTAAAATGAAACTCAAGCTGATCCAGGGATCGACCCCTTTCTTATGGATTGACCAAACTGGCTGATTCAATTCCAATCTGGACTGGATCAAGACCTGCCATCCCCAAGTCCCAATCTAATTCTGCCTTCCTATATAAAAGATGAACCGCATCATCAATTTCATTAGTAAATGTATTTTTTAAGTGATTAGAAAAGAGGTAGAAGTAGTAGATTTGAAAGATGTGAATTAACTCCCAACAGACCCCATACAGGATGCAATTCATACACAACACAAATACCAAACCCAAAACATAGTCATATATTCCCCGCATTCAAAAACTAAGGTAGAAGGGACTAAATGTTAAAACTAAAAAAATAACAATCACTAGGAAAGTAGGAAGCCCCCCACAATACTAGACAGTACCAAAGAAGAAACAAAATCATCTGAACAAATAACAGCAAACTTCTGCTCGTGCTGCTTGGGGTTGGAGGGGGCGTTCCAGACAGGCAGGAGTGCATGAGGAGAGCTCTGAGGCCTTCAATCTCCACTGATGACCTTGCCGTAGCTGATAATCGATCTGTTCCCGGCAGGGAGACAGACATTGATATTGCAGTGGCTTCGAGGAGCTCCTTCTGTCTCTGGCAGGGAGGCATAGTCCGCAGAGGCCACGGCCTCTTTCAAGGACATTTCTTCACCCTCCTCTCAGTCTTGAAGCCTAGGGCGAGGAATGCATCTTCTGCTCCCTCGGCTGCTACAGCTGACCGGGACTTTGCTGAAGATGCATCTCCTAAAGAAAAATGCAGTCGGCATAAACTATGCTCCCACAAGTACCAGGTTAGCAGGTTCAACCTTTTATTTCTCAACTCCATACCATTAATTGCTCTCAGTTTTTTTTTTCTTGAGAAAATCGTGGATTGTACCACCAATTTTATTAGATAAAGAAAGGAAGTACAATCACAAGAAAGGAGAGGTTCCTATCCAATCTAAAGAAAAAACTAAAAATTTACATCAAAGAAACTATTTGAAAGTCTTTTCCCAAGAATATGCGGACATCCCAAGAATATGCCTAGACCAATTATAAAGAAAAGACAAGATCCCAAGTTAAATATTCTCAATATAGAGTTTACTTCTCCGAAAGACCACGTCATTTCTCTCACGCCATAAGCCCCAGCAGACTGCATGTGGAAGAATATCAATAATGTTCTTTGTATCTCTTATATGCTTGCGAGTCTTGAGTGATTTGAAGAAGCTCCACATTCCAATGAGATTTACGAAAGTAGGCTTGAATTGTAGAAGAATCCCGAATGTGTTCCAGACAGCTTGAGTGACAGGGCACTGAACAAATAGAATGCTCCACATCCTCATCCTCCATATTACATAAAGAACAGACAGTGTCCTCATCAACACCATTTCTTCCTATACACCTTGGTTATAATTCTCTTCTCATACATGAGCCACATGGAAGCCTTCACTTTTAATGGTGATTTCACTTTCCACACTTCTTTGTATTTCAAATAGTTTGATAAGTCACCTTCCAGCAGTTTGTAATAAGAGTTCACACAGATTTTCCCTTTATTGGCTCCCAACAACAGTCTGTCATGTTCATTAATGTCCAAGGACAATGAACAATGACTACTCAATAGAGAGCTGTACTCTATTAACTTCCTCGTCCTTCATATTTCTGCACAGCTGAATGAACCATTCGATTCCTCCAACCTCTTGATGATAACAAGCCTTCACTGTGCTCCATTTGTTAGTTGCCATGGAATAAATTCTTGGATAAGTTTCCATGAGAGTGCAATCCCCTAACCTCTGTCCTTCCAGAACAATTAATTGCTCTCAGTTAATCCTCCCTAAGACTCCCTACCATCATTGCTTCTGGAAGAAATGCATCCCCCTTCTGTCTAAGTATACCCCCGCTCCCCACTAAAGATAGGAAACCAGGAAACCATGTCTCCTTCCTCAATTGCTTTTCTGAAGGTGGATGTAATCTGTGTTTCACTGAACATAAAACAGCAGAAGAAATGATGTGGCCATAAACCACCCAGAAACCTCACAACGTCCACATCTAATAAGAGGGTGGGAGTAATTATAAAGCATAAACAGATTATTTAAAGGAAACCTTCATATCTCATACAGAATATTCTCCATCTCTCATAATTCTTAAAGGTAGTTACGAATCTTACGATTCATTTAGTTTTTCTCAAAGGTGACCAGAGTCACAATTTCATTAGAATGAAATAGGAAATACAAAGAGTACACAAGATCCCGCCTGTGATGGGACTAGCATCAACACAAAGCCCCAAGGAAAACACTTCACAGGCCTAAGAACCCATAATTACAACACAACTGTTCAGTTTTATCAAGAGAATAAAACAGAAATACAACAAATCATTCGCTTCCTTCTACAATGCTGCTGACAGTCATTCAACATCACACGATCATATCCTTCATCCAAAGTTGAGTACAGGTAAGTATCTTACACTTGTATACCTTCCAGCTCCATCCTGTCTTCCTCTTTCCTCTTCTCCGCCCGCAAAGATCGCCGACGAACTGCATCAGCCAGCGCCACTGGATATTGTACCAGCAAATGTGAGTAATCAGCCCTATAAAAGAAGAAAGGAGAAAATAGAGGGAAAGGAATCTTTTCTGGCGGAGTGGAATAATGCAGAGATAGCAAGGAAAGCTTTGGGATAGGTTTACAAATAGATAGTAAAATTGGGCAGTTCAGGAAAATTCGCAACGGAAGGCCAAAAGCTGTAGAAGGCTCAGTGGTCCGTGCAACGGGTAAGAGGTAATTGAGGAGCTTGTTAAAAGACAGTAAAGCTGTAAATAGTGTTTCAGATGACAGTGTAGATCAAAGGGGTCATCAGGTTTCACAATGATCCTTATGTCATGGAACATAAGGGGGTTGAATGAAGATGGGAAGGAGCGTGCAGTTAAAGAGCTCATGAAAGAAAAATTGTGGAAATCGTCCGCTTGAAGGAAATGAAGATGGAGAAAATTGATGTTGATGTTATCAGGAAAATCACACCATTTGGGGAGCCGGATTTTGTTTTCAAAAGGGCTTCTGGTCAATCAGGAGTGATCATTATAGCATGGGATTAGAGCCTTTGGGAAGGTCAACTGCTGGAGATCGGTGCATATTTCGTTTCTGTGAAATTATGTGAATCAAAACATAATTCCTTGGATGCTAACAGGGGTTTATGGTCCTCATCAACTACAAGACCAACAGGTAATGTGGAAAGATTTGTATTGCTGCCAGAGGAAATTTGATCTGCCTTGGTGTCTTATAGGAGATTTCAACCAGATTCGAAGACCCTCAGAGATGAATAAGGGTGGAACTTTTAATAAAGGGATGCAGTTATTCAATGACTGGATTGAGAAATGTGCTTTAATGGAATTTAATATTCCAAATGTGCAGTTTACATGGTCTAACGGTAGACAGGCACCGTCCATGTCCAAACTTGACAGAACTTTGGTTACAGATAGATGGGAGAGTATATTTCCTTTGACTAGAAAGTCTGCACAACCTAGAACAGTTTCTGATCATAATCCCATTCTTCTTGATTGTCAGAGGAAGAAAAGAAGGAAGAAACCTTTTCGTCTGGAAAAGGTTTGGATGCAGTATGAGGATTTCAGAATTATGGTTAGGGAATCTTGGAAGCAGGCAGTTGGTAGCCATTCTGGGTCAAAGGTACTAGCTTTGAAGATTAGAAATCTCAAAAAGAGGATGAAAGAGTGGACAGACAAATGGAGACAAGGAAGATTCATTCTTGTTAACAAAGTATTTGAAGCTCTTAAAGATTTGGACAGGATTGAGGAAAGTAGGCCTTTAACTGAGCAGGAGCTTAATCACAGATCAGAATGAAATCACAATATGCTGATTGGCTTATAGAAGAGGAAATCAGATGGAGGCAGAGATCTAGAGCAACTAGGTTGAAAGAAGGTGATCTTAACACAAAATCCTTTCATCAAGTAGCAAATGGAAGGAGGAAGAATATATCTGGTATTCAAAAGCAGGACAAATGGATTGAGGATGAAGATAGAATTGCGGAGGAAATTATCAGTTTTTATAAAGCATTATTTGCAACTGATAAAAGGTGGTTTCCAGATTGGGCAGATCCTGAAATCACTAAGCTATCTGTGGAAGAGCAATATATCCTTACTCTTCCTGTGTCGGAAGAGGAAGTTAAGAACGCAGTCTTTGGTTTGGGTGAGGATAAGGCACCGGGACTAGATGGGGTTCCTATTAGCTTCTATCAGTTCTTCTGGGAGGATGTGAAGTCTGAGGTCATTAAGGCAGCAGTGGAGATCATAGATGGGGAAGCAGGTTGTTAAGTTCTGAATAACACATATTTGGTGTTGCTCCAAAAGAGAGCAGCTGATTGACTTCAGGGCTATAAGTCTGCTGAACGGGTCTTACAAAATAATAGCCCGCCTTTTAGCATCAAGATCGAGTTCTGTGCTCAATAGAATTATTCAGACGAACCAGACAGCTTTTACTCAAGCCAGGAGACTGAGAGAATTTTCTCTTCTCTTAGCTCATGATGCATTGTACTCCATGAGGATCAGAGGTTCGGCAGGTATGGCTTGTAAGTTAGATTTTAACAAAACATATTACAGGGTACATTGGAAATGTTTGTGGACTGTTTTGGAAGTGCAGAATTTTCACCATCATTGGATTAATGTTCTGAGGAAGTGTTTATCCACTGCAAAATTTTCAATAATTCTGAACAATGTGTATGGATATTTCGGTCATACAGATTAAGGCAGGGTGATCATCTTTTGCCGTTACTATTTGTTATGGTTGCTAATGTCATGAGCAGAATGTTTTGCAGAGCAGAGTCTAATGGGTGGATCAATGGCGTTCAAATTTGCAGGAATTTGACTGCTTTTTCTCACATACAGTTTGCAGATGATACAATGCTATTCTTCCAAGGAGATGTAGATACTGCAAAGCTATTTTCTTCATTTTGAAAGGATTTGAAGCTGTATCGGAACTGATGAACTATTATGATAAGAGTTCTATTGTTCCTGTTAATTTAGAAGATGAATTGCCATGCAGATTGCTAGTATTCTTGGGTGTGAAATTGGGAAGCTTCCAATTAATTACCTGGAACTGCCATTAAACGACAGAAGACTGAAGATGAAGGATTGCGATATTATTATTCATGATTCAGAGGAGATTGACTGTGTGGAAGGCCAAATATCTCTCTTTAGGTGGCAGGCTTACTCTGATCAATTCAGTGCTCACTAGTATACCCATGCATTTTTTCTCAACTTTTCTTATTCCAAAGTCTGTGTGTAAAGAAATAGAGAAGATCAGAAGAAAGTTTCTCTGGGGAGGTCATAATGAGAACAAGAAAGGCATTTTTGGTGAAATCAAGCAAGGTATGTACTCCAAAGTCAAAAGGGGGAATGGAGGTGAAAAATATACATCTGTGGAACCTTGCACTTCTCGGGAAATGGTTATAGGAGTTGATGGCCAAGGAAGCTAGTTGATGGAAATATGAGACAAATTTCAAGCATTATCAGCCGAGGTACAGATTCTATACCCATTCAGTTAATGGCTCCAATATGTCTCCTGTGTGGTCTGATATTATTACAGTGGAAACTCATTTCCAGAAGCATATCCTTTTCAAGGTGGATGATGGCCGGAACACCTTCTTTTGGAAAGAAGATGGTTGGGTAGAAAAGTATAAAGGAGGCTTATCCAAATATCTTTTCTTTAGCTTAACTTCTCTTTTTTTGTTCTCTCAATACAAATCACCATCCCCCCCCCCCTCTCTCTCTCTCTCTTAGACTTTCTCTTAATGACTTCTTCTTTTTGAAGATGTTGTTGGAACAACAAGAGAAAACATCCGCCGCTTCCCATAGTACCAAGATGGAACTGGTGCATTGAAGAAGACACGCAACAACGGATGGTACAGTGCAACTACTGTCATCAGACAATTTGCAGTAGAGTCTTCCATCTGAAGCAACACCTTGAGAAGTGAGGACTTGCAAAGATGCACCTGGGAGGATAGAGCTTAATTCAAGAACTACTTAAGGCAATGGGAAGCAAATAAATGAGCGGCTATGCTTACAAGGGAAGAATTAGGGAGGAGCTGACATGTCTATCCACATCTGGAATTCAAATTTATGGGCCGAGACATGAACCTCAAGACATAGAGAGGAGGAGGTCCACAAAGATTTCTCCCGAGGTGACTAGAGACTGTTTTTTACTTTTAAAATGATTTCTAGTGTTCCATAGGAGGATTTCTGCAAACACACAAGTCAGCATGATAGGCAAGGAGGTGGATTTGGGCAAAGATCTAATGAGCAGGAAATTCACGACTTGACCAGAGATGATGAACCTAGAGGGGGTCCTATAGACCCTTTTATAACAAATAGGAGTAGGCAACCGTCTATCACAGTTGCTATAAAGAATCTCAAGTTATGCAAAGAAAAGATTACCCGTGCTGCATCGAGATGGTTCTTCAACAACAGCATGCTAGCTAATGTTGAAAATGGTCCACATTAGGACATGATTGAAACCAATAGCAGATGTACGTAAGGGTGTTCCAAGATCAACACCTAAAGAGATATATAACACTTACTGACATCAAGAGGTGAATGATTTAAAGGATTATATCAAGTCCTTCAAGCAAATATGGGACGAAAGAGGCTTCAGGATCATGACCAATGGATGAACAGATGAGTAAGTTGGATGAATTTATGATGATTAGATTGAGGGATGGCTCATTATATCATTCTCTCTCAGTTTTTTGAACAGGTATAACAAGGAGTATGATCAACTTCTTTGTATATTGTCAAGTTAAGATTCTGGAAGTCTATTGATGCTCATGGTAAAGTAAAGAATGTTGAGTACCTCTACAAGTTACTGACGCAACATTCACAAATAATATGTTAAGTTTTAACAACTATCAAAGCATCACAACCACAACTAACTTCTCTACAATTTGCAACTGAATGGGCGGATGGATCATTGTAAAGCCCCACGATGTACTTTGAGCAGCATTCGGAAAAAGATCATCAAAACCACATTACTTCCAACCATGAAGAAGGGGATGGAGGGCATGGTTTGCAGAACCGGATTGGAACCGGCAGTTTCCGCTCTGGTTTGAACTGGCCGGTTCTGACCGGTTCTGACCGGAACCGGCCTGGACCAGTTCTGGTCTCGGTTCTGCGAACCTTGGTGGAGGAGTCATGAAGCCAAGGAAGTACACTTATTTTCTCAACAAGTAGCTTGTCGGAAGTTTTCTTCGAATGTGAGAGTGGCAAGTGAAAGTGAGAGAGTGGTGAGCAAGGTATGCCGGATAGGCACGGGTCGGATCGGATCGGCTGATCCGATCGATTTTTGGCTGAATCAGTCCAATCTCATGCCCCAATCCTCCTTTCCGTAGCCAGGATCAGACGATATCAGTCCGGATGGCCAATCCCAGGATCAGATCGGCCGGATCAGCTGATCCAGACAGCAACGGCTAGCCCATGCCCACCACCACTCATTCTCATTTCTCTCTCTCTATAGGATCTTTCTCTCTCTAAACTCTCATTTCTCTCTACTTGCTCTCTAAAGTTCTTATTAGGTGTAACTGAGCTTTGGGGGATTGTGCTCTACAAAGAATGGTGGCATTGGGTGACATTTTGAGCTTTTTTTTCTAACTCTTTCTCTCTCTAAACGTCTCCCTCTTTATTCTCATTTGTAAATTCTCACTCTCTCTTTTGTAAAAATTTTCTCTTCCAAGTTTCAACATAATTCAAGTTTCTACTTTCTGATTTTCCATATGTCATTCTCTCTCTCTCTCTCAAATTTTATTCTTATTTCTTTGTTTCCACTTATTTCTTTGTTGTTCTATCATTGATTCATGTTACTAAGTTACTTAGGGGTAAGGTGTTATGTCCCCCCACAAGTATCCAACCGTTTTTTAAAAATTAATAGAATCTCAAGGGTTTAGTAGAGGTCCTACATAAGTTTCGGGTAATGGAAACCTATTTTCCATTTTTTTCATAATTTTTTAGCATTGTTTAATTTTTTAAGCTTTTTTTCAGAAAGTTGGGGACTGGACCAAATCGAACCGGATCGGCCCAGATCGGATCACCGATCGGTCCAAAACAGGACCGATCCGAGTCCGATCCCTGGTTATACCTACCTTGATGGTGAGTGAGGATGAGAGAGGGAGCTTCTGTAGAGGGTGTGAGAAGGTGAATGACGAGCCCTAGCAGGTGGTCATCGGCAAGAAAAACTCTGCTGCACTTCAGAAGGTGAAGGAGGGTCTGGTGTCTGGGAGGAAGAGGCTGAAGGAGCAGAGTCTTTTCACTCCTAAGACTCTGGTTCAACTGAACCAATGTTGGAGGTGTATGGATTCTGGTCGCCGGGCTTTGAAGTGAAGCAATGTGGTCAAGTGTATTGCTTTGAAAGGGAGTGGGGCACAAGAAGAAGCTTTTCCTGGGTGCTATGGCTGCTAGTAGAGAGAAGCCTCTTCTTTCTATTGATGATCCTGCTAAGTTGATGAGTCCACCTGTTGCTGTAAGCTGGAGCATAAGCAATTTTATAGATATTCCTTGTGTTCCGGAGGTGAATGATGCCAAGAATTAGCTTCAAGGTTGTGTGGTAGGGAGATGGGATGCTAGTTTGCATGGCGAAGTTCTGAAGTTTTTTGATGTTTGTGGTGAGAAGGCCTGGTGGTCTAAGGAGTTAGGAGATGGGATACACCTTGTCTAGACCAGTTCTAATGTGATCAGTAAGAAATGGGTTCAGCAGTATACGGTGCAGCTCAACTCTGGCTCGTTATGCTTCTTGGAGTAGGAGGATACTGCTACCTTCCCTGTGGAGAAAGGTATAGAGGTGTGGTGCAAGCTTACTGGGATTCCTCTCCAGTATTGGAATTGTGTTATGTTCCAGGAAGTGGTCAAGAAGGTGGATCTGAAGTCTGTTTAAGGGTGTTGGTTGAGGTTCAGGATCTGCAAGCATCTCTGAAGATGTTATTATGAGAATTGGTAGCAGGCACTTCCTCGTAAAAGTCAGTGTTGAGATGCAGCATCCGGAGTATCCATCGATGGCAGTTCAGTTGGTTCCTAGTCCAACCTGGACTTGGGCTGACACCTGGCAGCTTCCTAGAGCCATGGAAGAGGCTCGCAGACACTGCAGCAGCCGGTATGGAAGAAGAAGACTCAACTATTGGAATGGTGTTGCATTCTAGGAAGTGGTCAAGAAAAGGGATCTGAAGTCTGTCGAGGGTGTTGATTGAGGTTCGGGATCTGCAAACATCCCTGAAGATGTTATTGTGAGAATTGGTGGCAAGCGCTTCCTCGTAAATGTTGAGATGCAGCATCCAGAGTTTCCATCGATGGCAGTTCAGTTGATTCCTAGTCCAACCTGGACTTGGGCTAACACTTCGGCAGCTTTCCAGAGCCACGGCAGAGGCTCGCAGACGCTACAACAGCCGACGTGGAAGAAGAAGACTCAACCTGCGTTGCAACCAGTGTTGGCGAGGAAAATTTCCAAATCATCCGCCAACACAACTCGACTGACTCAGAAAGGCAAAGACCCTTAGTTGAAGGAACAGGAGGTTCAAGTTTTGAAGCCACCTTTTCAGAAGAGCTTGGCCTCGGAAAGACCCTGTTCGGGAGATTTTGCTAGATCTCCCTATGATGGTGCTCAACTGGTGTCATTGGGTTGGGTGTCCAATTCAGTGCATGTGCAGTTCGAGAAGGAGGCTGTTTCCCGAGCTTGGGCGAGCAAGATTGGCGACTTCGAGCGTTTCCAGATAGTCAAGTCTAGAATATGAGCAGGATATGGGTCGGCCCTATTCGGGTTGGTTGCTTGAGGGTGCAGCTTCTTCTCGAGACCCAAAATGGATCCAAGACAAAGACCCAGAACTTACCCATTTCTAGCCCTTCTTCAACACTAGGCTTGCAGTGGAGTTAGTCTTGTTTTGCCCTAATGGGGCCTCTTGCTATGATGTGGGAGGCTGCTTCTTCACCTCTCCTCCATCAGATGGTGGTGTCTCGCTGGTTGGTTCCACTTCCTCCCCTCCATCGGCCGTCGACTTCTCACCGCTGGCTTTGCTTGCTGGAGGAGCTTCCCTTCCATCTCTGACGATCAACGTTTTCAGTTTCTTTTGGTGGACCGAAGACCAATGCTTTCGAAGGGTTCTCTGTCACTGTTATGTTGGGGTCACCTGGCTCCTCTCCTCCTTAAGGGAGGCTGGTTGGGCCAAGCCTGTGATGGTTGATGAGGTCTTCCCTGCCTGCGGTGCTGCGCTCTTGTCTCCGACGGATGTACTAAGGAAGGACATGGTCCTAGAGGGAATGGACATGGAGGTACTGTCTGGAAAATTCGTCCGCCAGGTTTCATCAATTTGCAAATTTTGCCTCAGCTAGTTAAAAGAATGAAATTGACTGATATCATGACGATACTAGGTAGTATAGATATTATTATGGGAGAAGTTGATCGTTGAAATAATAATTGACATAACAGAAGTACAAACTATCAATTTTCCATTCTTTTTTTATTTTACTGATCAGAAATAATAATGTTGGTCATTTTCTGGTAAACACAAAAATGGTTTTCTCTTACTCTTATATATACGATACTATCCAAATCAAATTTCAATTTTTTTGATTTGGATAGAAAGGTATAATATATTTCTGCACTCACCAAAGGGAATGATTTCTTTGTATTGTACCTAAAAAGATTTCGTCAATTCATTTCTAGATTCAGTTGATAGGCCATTAAATTCAGTATTATGTATCATAATGTAACACAACATATGTGTATATCTTTCGGCCTTCGTATATCGAATGTCTCACTCACGCACTACACACTACACATAATTATAATATATATATATAAGTTATCATATTATACATAATTATACATGCATATCATTAAATATTGTTATAGTTTATTGTATATTGTTATATTAGTATATTATTATATAATTATAATTAAATTATGTAAGTATATTTAGCTCATGTCCATATTTAATTCCCATCCCCCACTTTCTTTATTCCTGATCCTTGGGCTGATAAGGATGCGGAGCCTGGGATGATCAGCTCTGGTGTTTTGCTTGATTTGGGGGATGTGGAACCTCCACTAGTGGTCTTGTAGCCAGATAATTCCCGTAGGGAATAGCTCCCGGACTCCTGGCGGTGCAGGAATTACAATGCTCGAGGGTGATTGTGTTGTCTTTGAAGTGTCGCTCGAAGGATGGGTTTGCTCGGGAGGCGTGCATCAGACTTCTTCGGATGCTCACTTGGTGCATCATGCGTCCCGCCATAGGTTGGTGAAGGGCTCGATCATATCGGGCAAGGATGATATACAGTACTGGACTTCAGATCCTCCCAAATCGGGTCCCTGTCCATGGGGGCTATCAGGTAAGTCGTTCGGGCCTATACAGGGGCTATCGGGTAAGTCATCTAGGCCAACTGGAATGGGTTTCGGGCAGGACATTTCATTCCTCCTGGATCCTTCTTCCTTACCCAAACTGAATCGATACGACCCTCTATTGGCCTACGTAGACTCCGTTCCACTTGAGGACCCTTCCAACCTCCTCATTGTGAACGATATAGAGCACGGAAGCTTCTCCCTCCCCCCTTCGTAGCCTGTGGACACTTCCGCTGCATCAGGCCTTGCCTGCCTCGTCAGGCACTGCTGGGGCACATTTCTCTCCTGTAGTAGAGTAACTTTCTGATGTGGCTCACCTTCCTTCTACGGAGGGTGTTTTGACCTTCCCTGTGTGCTCTCTGGAAGAATCTTGAGGTCAACAACTTCCGACTCAAGGAGACAGTAGCCATGTTGTTCTGAAGGGAACAGGGTCCGACAGTGATCTTCGCTGAGGAGGAGGAGGATATTTCCAGAGTCATCGTCACTTTTACCACCATCCCTACATCTCTTGACACTGTTCCGAAGGAGCATATCTGGACCAAGGGGGATATTGTAGCCTTTGAGTCATCTTCAGGCCTATCTTTCGTGCCTTACCCAGTCTTAGAGGAAGCTTGGTCTGAGGAAATTATGGAGTTTGACAGGAAAATTGGTGTGTCCTTCCAAGGAAAGGAGGAACATGTTAAAAGTTTCCTTAAAAGACTGAAGAGGAATGAAGCGATCCAAAATTCAACCAAAAGAAAAGGTCAGGGAGGAGGAATCAAGGTGGGTAAGAGAGAGATGAGCTATCTTCAGAGTAATGAAGTGTGTGATAGTTTGAGGGATAAGAAAGGGAAAAGGGTGGTGAAGTCTTCAGTTTTACAATGAAGCTGGTGTCATGGAATGTTAGAGCTCTTAATAGTGACCTCAAGATCAGAGCTGTGAGAGATCTTGTGGTATCCGTATCCCTGCATCTGGATTGTGTTTGTCTGCAAGAAACCAAGGTTAAGACTATGGAGGATCAAATGTTAAAGACTGGGGGGAGCCTTATTGAATAATTTTGTCATGCTTCCTGCTGAGGGCCATAAAGGTGGTCAGCTCATTTTATGGGATGAAAGGAAATACAGAGGCACAGTTTGTGATGTGGGTTTGTTCAGTATCTCTGTTTGTTTTTTTACACGTAACAGTGGTAAGAGATGGATTATCACATCTGTATATGGGCCTAATAATGATAGTCAGAGGGATGGTTTCTTTCAAGAATAATACAGGTTACATGATCTTTTTTCTGGTAACTGGTGCATTGCTGGTGATTTTAACTGTGTGAAATTGCCAAGGGAGAGATCTACTTCTCAGAAATGGAATAAAGAGATTGAGGGAATTGAATGAATGGATCAGAAATTGATCTAGAAATTCCCAACAGAAGATTTACTTGGTCCAATCTTCAAAGCAACAATATTCAGTCAAGGATTGATAGGATTCTCATCTCAACTGGGTGGCTAGAGAAGTTTCCGAAAGCTCAGCTCAAGGGTATTCATAGAACTGTGTCCGACCACATTCCAATACAGTTATTCACTGATATGAAAGAGAAGAAGGTTAGATTGTTCAGATATGAGCTGGTGCGGCACAGGAGAGAAGGATTTAAAGAGATGGTTACACAAAATTGGAGGGAGGTATCTTCTACAGGGTCTGCTGCTCTTTCATTCCTCTTGAAACTCAAAAGGCTTAGAAAACTACATCAAGCTATGGTTAAAGAAAGATACTTATAAGGATTCTGATGTGAAACAGAAAATTCTGAAGAACATTGAGCTTTTAGAAGGAAAAGCTGATCAACATCCCTTATCCATAACTGAAGAACGGTGTCTGAAGGATTACGAGAAAGCATATAATGAGGAGTTCCTTAAGGAGGAGATTAAGTGGAAACAGAGAGCCAAAGAGCATTGGCTTAGAGAAGGTGATAAAAATTCTGCTTTTTTCCATGCAGTGGCAAGTGCAAAGAAAATAACATTGAGAATTGAACATATTAGAGTTGAGGATGATTTGATAGAGGACAAGAAGGAAATCCAAGAAAGGTTCGTCAGATTTTATGAGCACCTATTTGCAGAGGATGTTGAACGGAGGCCCCAGCTCGTAAATGGTTTACTTCCTAAGATTGATGTTATTGAAGCTGAAGCTCTTTGTTTGCCTTTTCAGGAGAAAGAAGTCAAAGTGGCAGTCTTTAGTATGAACCCCAACAAATCCCCGGGTCCCAATGGATTTTCTTTGGGGTTTTATCAGTTTTTTGGGAATTAATCAAGGATGATCATATGGCAAGTGCAAAGAAGAGAACATTCAGAATTGAACATATTAGAGTAGAGGATGATTTGATAGAGGACAAGAAGGAAATCCAAGAAAGGTTCATCAGATTTCATGAGCACCTATTTGAAGAGGATGTTGAATGGAGGCCCCAGCTCTTTGTTTGCCTTTTCAGGAGAAAGAAGTCAAAGCGGCAGTCTTTAGTATGAACCCCAACAAATCCCCGGGTCTCGATGGATTTTCTTTGGGGTTTTATCAGTTTTTTTGGAAATTAATCAAGGATGATCATATGGTAACAAGGAATTCCAGCACGGATCGGCCAGCCGGATCGGGACCCACCGATCCCGATCCGGATCGGCCAGAATCGGCTGAAAGTGGCCAGAATTGGCCAGGATCGGCCGATTCCGGCCGGATCGGGACCGGCCGATCCCGATCCGAATCGGTCTGGATCAGCCGATTCTGCCTTCCATGTATGGTAATAATGTCAAAATTTCATGAAAGAGAGAGGTCTTAATTCAACTCATATTGCTCTTATTCCGAAGACTGAGGGAGCTGAAAGAATATCAGACTTTAGGCCTATTAGTTTATTGAATGGCTGTTACAAAATTATTACTAAGTATTGGCAAATAGACTTAAAAAGGTCCTTGTGCAGCTGGTGGGCAGAAATCAGTCAGCATTTCTTGAAGGAAGATTTATCTTGGACAATTTCATGGCAGCTTAAGAGACTATTCACCATGAGAAGTATAGGCAAAAGAAAGGTATTCTCTTGAAACTTGATTTGAGAAGGCATATGACAGAGTCAGTTGGCAGTGTATTGATTAGACTCTTCAGCTCATAGGATTCTCTAACAGATGGATAGGATGGATTATGTCTTGCATTTTTTCTCCAGGTTCTCTGTTCTTGTCAATGGTGATCCCTGTGGATTTTTTGCTAGTTCAAGAGAATTCAGACAAGGGGACCCAATATCCCCATTACTCTTTCTGCTAGTTGGGCAGATTATTAACTCTTTATGGGATAGAGCTACTCAAATGAGGCTACTTGAAGGTTTATATATTGGAAGAAGTAAGATTCATGTTACCCATCTACAGTTCACAGATGACACGCTGATTTTTTCATCTGATAATGAGGAGTTCCTTATTAATGCCAAGAAATTGCTTGTGATAGTGGAATATATCACTGGTCTCAAGATCAATGTCAAAAAAACAGAGGTGATAGGTATTAATTTTCCCCAGGACAAAGTGGAAAATATAGCATATTCATTGGATAGCACTTGGGGTAATTTCCCTATCAAATACCTAGGTCTTCCTTTGGCCGATGGAGCCTTAAAAGTGAACAGTTGGGATGGAATAGTTAAGAAGTTTGAATCAAGGCTGGAGGGGTGGAAAGGGAAGCTACTGTCAGCAGGAGGAAGATGGGTGCTCTCAAAGACAGTTCTCTCGGCCTTAGCTATCTATTATTTGTCAAGTTTCAAAGCTCCTAAGTTGATTCTGAAAAAAATTGAAGCTGCTAGGAGGTTCTTCTGATCAGGAGGGAG
This sequence comes from Zantedeschia hybrid cultivar, assembly GCA_030544215.1. Taxonomy (NCBI): domain Eukaryota; kingdom Viridiplantae; phylum Streptophyta; class Magnoliopsida; order Alismatales; family Araceae; genus Zantedeschia; species Zantedeschia hybrid cultivar. The sequence goes on from JARZZO010000008.1 coordinate 44,310,389, forward strand.
AAGAGATAAGAAAGGCCTTCAGCTGATTAAATGGGATTATGTGTGTAGGAGCAAGGATCAAAGGGGAGTGGGCTTAACAAAAGTAAAAGCTTTCAATAATGCTTTGCTGGCCAAGTGGCTTTGGAGGTTAGAAGAGGATTCACCTGGTTACGGGCAACTATTGTCAAAGACAAGTATTTCTTCCATTGCAGTAAATAGGAAGTAAGGCCCTCATCTACTTACAATTTATCCCCGATATGGAGACAGATTGTGAAGATGGCAGAATTATTGCCTCTTTCTACTTCCTTTCAGCTGGGGAATGGAGGAATCATCAGATTCTTAAGGATAAGTGGTGCTTGGAGAAGCCATTTGCTGAGTATTTTGACAATCTGTTTCAAATAGTCTCTAATTCAAAAGCTTCTGTGGCTCAAGTGGTGAATACTCTTAATAATGGTCAATGGAACCAGGTTTTGAGAAGGGATCCTACGGATGTGGAGTTCTGAGGATTTGAGCCATCTGCTGAGCATTGTCAGACAGATTCAGCCTCTTGATTCCCAGACAGACGGAAGGCAACGGAGATGGAGTAATAATGGAAAATTCTCAGTCAATTCTCTGATGAGATTTTTAGATGATGGAGGGTGCAAAGTCTGGTGGAATGATTTGGTCTGGTCCAAGTTTATGCCCAACAAAATTAAGATATTTCTGTGGAAAATTGTGTGGAACAGACTTCCTACCAGCAAAAGATTGAAACATATTTTATATATTCAAGATGACAGGTGTGTGTTTTGTGCTTTGCATGAAGAGGATCAGAACCACTTGTTTATCCATTGTGATATTATCAATGTCTTGTGGAGACTTCTTTGCCAAACCCTGGATGTCAGATGGACTGAATATGAGTCAGTAAGAGAGATATTGAGGGACTGGAATGAATTGTGTCCTACCCAGTCACTAAAAGGGCTGTGGTCTTTGTTCGGACCAGCCATGTTGTCAGCAGTTTGGTTTGAAAGGAATAATAGGAAATTCAGGGGTGAATATAACGGTGTTTTCCTTATTTTGAGAAGAGCCATAACATTGGTTCAAGACTGGAGTGTAACTGTGTACAGGAATCAATGTGGATCCCAATAACTGCTGGAAAGAGCTCAGAGATGGAAGACCTTCATAGAGTGATGTAGTTTTCTTTGTTAGTTTTTTTTTTTTGCCTTTTTCCTCTGTTTTATTATCTTCATAAAACAGAGGATGTGACTGTGTGTTAGTCAGGGCTTTTGATATATTGGGGGGGGGGGGGGGGGGGTGTCTATTGGGAGTGTCCAGTGCTTTATGGGTTCCTTGGCATGTATCCATTGGGATTTTTCCCTTCTTTTCAATGAATTGTGACTTCAAGTCATCTTCAAAAAAGGAGAGGCATATCAACATTGGAGGAGGACCGCCAAATCAAGGTTACATCTCAAAGTTCATACCGCATCAAAGCATCTACCTAAAGAAGGAGAAAGCTATAAAAGAAGAGTTCATGAGGAGGGCAAGAGAAACATCAGAACAATATGCTGAAGAAAACACGAGTATGGACTGAGGGACATGATGGGATAGGGAAGGATGGGGAGAAGACCAGCGACCTGCTCGCCCTCTCTCAGGATGATGGGGAAGGATGGCAGGTAGTTGGTAAGAGCGAGAGAGCTACTCTGAAGCTAGTGACGAAGGCTCGATTGCAAAGTCCCCACCTTCCGGTGGGCAAGGATGTTTGCATCAGATGTCTTCAGCGTGGTCATTGGGCCAGGGATTGCTTTAGCAAGGTGAGGTGCATCACATGTGGGCAGTAGGGTCACAAGAGTGATTCTTGTTACTCCAAGAAGACTCTGAAGCCCTGTGTTGAGCATGCACTCACAATTGATATCCCCTGGTCCAGCGAGGTTCATAGTGCCCAAGATTTCCTGCAGGAGGGTCTGGTGATCATGGTTGGCAATATCGGATCGGTATTGGTGGGTACCGATACCATACTGAGTGGACCGATACTGGCTGATACTAGACCACTAGGCCAAAATGGACCAGGTACCGGCCGATAATGGCTGACACGGCCGATACCGATACTAGTATGTATCGGTATCGGTACCCTCCGATACCGGTACTGCCATCCTTGGGTGATCTCCTTTCACTCTCTTGAGAGTTCTAGGAGGTCACATGAGACTCGGTTGATTTCATGCCAGCTTGGTGTTTTTTTTATACATATATTTTGTAGGTTGTTGCTTAAGCCTCCACTTTTTATAAGCTCCATGAATCGTATTATTATGATTATTTTTAGGTATGCTCCAGACCTTGATTATTCGTGTTTGTCTTATCTTTCTTGGAGACACTCATTTTTTCCCTCTTTTCATCTCTCTGAGTGAAATTCATAAGGGTTGCACAGTATGTTGGATAAGGACCAGAACAAAGTTATGAAAATGTTTTCATCCTATCAAGTTGTGAACGTGATCGAAGTTTCTCAAACAGTTACAGTAGAAAATTCTGATATATAGAAGAATGTAATTTTGGCAATAAAATAGGAAAAATATTGTACAAACATAAAAAATTGGTTTATTATTATCATTTTCATTTTCTGTGTTGTACCCGTTTCAAGTGTCATATATGGAAAACTTTTGCAAAATGTTACGTTTGTAGACAAATATTGTCTCAGTCCTATAAAGTGTGCAGTGAGTGTGTTTGTCATTTTTTCATTGTGCAATCAATATCGAGTATATATATATATATGGGTATATATATAAGTATACATGTATGTATATGTGTGTGTACATAGATATAGATATATATGGATATGTGTGTGTGTTTATGTATGTATACATGTATTTATATGTACGTATATCTGTATATACATATATATATATACACAAATATATATATATATATATATATATATAAGTATATATGTGTATATATGTATGTATATATATATATACCTACATATATATATACATATATGTATATATGTCTTGTATATATACAATAGAGTGTGCGTATATATAATTTAATGACATATTTCTTCATTACTTTATATTTATTACATTGTTAAATTGATAATACATATTATTTAAAATAATACTTATAATCATGTATATACTCATTAAGGTACATTATGTATTATTAAACTTTATCACATTTTATATCTCGGTCAACGGTGGTCAACAACTATTTAATATGTGGTAGAATAAGAAGGGCAATTTGGGCCTAAAAGTTCCTTATTCTCCTTATTCTACTTCGAATAAATGTGTTATCAAAGCAAAACACCTCTTATTCTAGAATAAGCTATCCGGTATACCTTATCCGTTATAAGCAATCCAGCAAACAAAGTGGAGCTAACTGAATTTCTTCCAGAAACTCCTAGATACTCATATACCTCAAATTCTAAGTCTCATATGCATCTTCTATGTTGAAAATTCCACCTCACACCTTTCCATCTGCATCTCAGGCTTATGTTGTTTAGTTTGGCTGAAAAGTGCAACAAATGGGCTCTGATCACACCACGGCTATTAAGATCAGATCAGTGCCCTGTATTACATGGGTCTGCTAAGATACAGATCACATCGGATCAGCTGAATTGGCAGATCTAGAGAAAAAGGTCAATCCATTTAAAAATTCTAAGGAAAAGGATTTGTCATATACTTGTGATTCACCCAAGCTAAGTATCTGAGCACAGGATTCATCTGAATATGAATTGAAGCACCATGAGGAAAAGACCGCTTTTATTAATGCATTAAAATCCGACCCTTCACAGCACATTTCACCCCAATATGATAGCATTCACATAAAGAAAGTACCCCATAAGTAGCTGAAATTCAATTCCAAAGGGCATAGCATACAAATGACTTGTCATGCCCAGATTCAAGCACCAACTTGACTGAAGTTGCATATAAGAACCGCTCATTCATCTATGGAAGTATTGCATGAATAGAAGAATTGCACATACCCTATTCTGCATTGATATAAGATGTAGGTCTGTATCATATTCTGACATAGGAGGTCAAGTCGCTGCAATTAATGCTCTTGTTGGTTGCAAGAAAAACAAATAGTCCAAACAAGGCATGGGAGGCTAATTTTCTTTTTCTTTTGAATGCATGACAGACTGAAGCCTAAGAGGAAAAGAAGAAACTAAGTCCAAGACCTGTTTTGAGAAATCCAGTCCTGCTTCTCGAAAGGCTTTCTGCACTTCCAATAAGCCATTTCGTGTTTCAGGTGTTCCTCCACTCTGCATAAGAAATGGGCAGAAAATACAATGAACAAGGCTTTCAAACAAACACCAAACCAAGTTATGACAAGAAGAGATTTCTTCAGTGCAAACCTTAGAAATCACAATAACAAGTGTAGAAGCTAGCTCAGGCCCCAACTGTGCAATTTGATGATCAATTCCAGCTGGATCTGTATTATCAATGAACCTTATCTGCCACACCCAACAATTGAAACAAAGAGGCAAAATGTCAATCTGGGATTGATTTTTAGTTACTACTGCAAAAAAATAACAATGAAAATGCGGCGCGCCCAGAAGACATCAAAAGAGAAAGTTGCAGAGAAACAGACAAATGTAACAGAAATTCAACATTCTCAAACCCGCCTACGCAACCGGAGTCTCCGTGATCTACTCCAGTCCATCAAGAAACCTACCACATTGAAAATCAGGTACCAGGAATTAATAATGAAACCAACAGATGTGGGGGTTAACTAATAGGATTAAGCATATTAGGAACCAAAGGACATCTCCTTTTTCCCTTTTTGGCATCCAAGGGAAACCCATACCCCTGCCATGCCTAGCATATTCCTGGCTGCACCAGCGGCAGGTTTGCTAAAACCACTGAGCTCCATGCCTACCCTAACCAATCATCTCCTAGTCTCTTGAAGTTTGAAGAAAAGAAATGGCCATAAAAGTGTAGTGGGTTGCCATAGAGAGGGCCATAAGGAGTTACTTAGATACTTGCAGAACAAGGCTCAGTCGGCGAGGAGAGGTGGATCAGAGATCTGGCTGATGTCACATACCTGTTATCGACAGATGATCAAAAGCTAAGGAAGAAATGGATTGAAGAATCTTCATTGAATATGGAAAATGGCAGCATCAGTTTTAAGGAATGGTCCATGGAAGCTGCTACTTACCTAGTTACAAAAGAAAGAAAATTGTGATGCAAGCTTCAAGGTATCCCACTTCCACTAGAATTCATCAACGTTCCAGATAATCGCTGAGAGCCTTGGATTGAGGAAGGTAGATCATGCAACTCTGGAACGAGATAATTTCCAATGTGCCAGAGTGCTTGGGGAAGAAGAATGCATGCTACTAATCCCAGGGAGGTCCTAATAAGAGAATGGGGAAAAGATTTCTTGTTACAATCTTGGTGGAGCTTGGAAAGTCACAGATGACAGAGTCACTGGATCAACTGGAGCGGATCCCATCCAGTAGCACTTGGGTCATAAGGGGATGTTGTTGCCGCATACAATGCTATCGCAAGGAATGCAATGGAACAGCTGTTCTGCATTGTCAGGGTATGCAAGGGGGGAAAAGTTGAGTCATCCGAACCCTGTACGAAGATTCAAGCATGTCAAGTAAGGAATGCGGAACAAGGATACTAGAGAAAGGTCTTGTAGCTGATGGAGTGAAGGGACCTACAGAGAAGAATTTGCCAAGATTAACAGCCAGCAAAGACGATAGCGGAAATGCAAAGATGGTAAGGATGTCAGATGATGGAGGCAAGAGTAAGGGAGAGGGTGACAATGCGAGTGAAAGCGAGGGGTGACATCGCCATGGCAATCACCCTGTCCGAAAAACAGAGAGAAGGAACATCAAGATGCAAGGAAGATGGTGAGGACACCCGCACGAGAGTCTGACCTGACCCGACATTTGTGTACCGCCGTCGACGCCAAGCCAATCCGGGAGCGACATCATTGTCAACGTGAGATGATTGGACTGCTTAGTGGATGCCAGAGTTTTTTTTTTTTTAAAGAAATTCTGGTGTACCACCAATTTTATTTGAAATAAATAGAGGAAGTACATCCAAAGTCTGCTGAGGAGAGGTTCCTCATGCTGAGTAAAAAACAGACAAAAATTACATATTTCTCATAACCTTTTCCCAATCTCCAACAGAAACGTTTAAGATAAATAGACTCCACTGATATAAGAATGAAGCCGATTGAATACAAATGTTCTCAGCATACACCCTAGAGCCACGGAATAGGCAATCATTCCGTTGTCGCCATATGCTCCAGCAGATTGCGTGTGGTAGAAGAAGAAAAATCTTCTGTTTACAGTTGTTACCACCCGATCCTTAACAGTCTCTAAAAAACTCCCACATCTGCTGAATGCTAATAAAGTGGAACTGTGTGCCCAATAAACTTGAGAAGACCCTCCAAACCTCTCTACTAATAACACAATGAATAAACAAATGTTCAGTTCAACATCGTCTTCATTCATACCACATAAAGAGCATTCTGTATAAGTATCTGGCGCCCAATCCTGTCTATAGACCTTGGTAATAGTCCTTTTCTGCAGTAGCAACCACATGAAAGCTCTAATCTTCAACAGGGATTTGACTTTCCAAACCTCTCTGAACTGGGGATATGTAGGAGCGTCTCCTTCAAGTAAATTGTACAAAGACGTTACTGAAAAGTTTCCATTATTGTGCTCCCACACAATCTTATCCCTTTGATTCTGGCAAATCAGCACTTCATCCAGCAAATGTAACAGGCCCACATAATCTCCTAGCTCAGAGTCTTTAAGATTCCTTCTCATAACAATGCTCCAGCTTGTCCTCCCCCCAACTATGATGTACATATCCTTGATAGTGGACCTCTTGTTTGCTGCTAAGAAATAAAACTGTGGGAATAACTCCTTGAGAGGCATACCTGCAGCCCACTTATCATACCAAAAGAATGTATCATAACCATCCCCGACTATGATTTTGCTGTATTTGAAAACCCATCTTGCAGATTGCAAAATTCCTTTCCATATTGGAGACATCCCTGTTCTGTTATTTGTCCCCAAATCAAACTTGCCATGAGTAAGATAGTATGATGCTCTGATAACACAGTCTTCCACATCTGAACTTCATCTGACAATAGTCCCCAAACCCACTTGCCAAGAAGCGCAAGATTCATGGATGTCAAATTTTTAACTCCTAATCCTCGTCTCTTGACTGGTTTACATACCTTTTTCCAAGCAACCAACGGGATTCCTCTGGACTTGTCCTTATTTCTTCCCCACAAGAATTGTCTTCTGATTTTGTCAATGTCTCTGACTATAGATGCAAAAAATGGATATATAAAACACTGCAATAGAGGATAAAGCTGCATTCAAAAGAGTGGTTCTTCCTCCTAGACTTAAATTCCCGGCCTTCCACTGAGAAACTTTCTTTTGTAACTTAGAGATCAGTGGTTTCTAATCCTCTTTCTTGTTGGCTTTATAATGCAAGGGCAATCCTAAGTATGTGATGGGTAGCCGTTCCACATTGCAGCCCAGAATATTTGCACAAATATCAACGTCTCTGTCCTCCATATTAATTCCCACAAATGAACTCTTCTCAAAATTTATTTTCAACCCAGATGCATATTCAAAATTCTTCAGAATGAAAATCAGATTATGCAGCTGATCTGCACCCCCTTCCAAGAGGAACAATGTATCATCTGCATATTGTAGATGCGACAGTGTGATCTGAGTTCTAATAAACTTCACCCCTTTAATCCATCCAGCTGACTCTGCTTTATGACATAACCTACTACTGAGCATGTTTGCAACCAGAATAAAGAGATAAGGTGACAGGGGATCCCCCTGCCTCACTCCTCGGGAACTCTTGAAAAAGCCCGACACACTGCCATTAATAATCATGGAAAATGTGGCTGTAGATAGACAGCTCTTCATAACACTAATCCACTGCTCCGGAAATTCATGAAGTCTCATCATATTCCACAAACATTGCCATGATACCCTATCATATGCCTTGTTGAAATCTATTTTGATCAACATACCTTGTCTCTTCCCGTCTTTCATTGAGAACAAAGCCTCATGAACAACAAGAAATGCCTCAAATAGCTTTCTTCCCGGTACAAAGGCATGTTGATTCTTCTTAATTATCTTCCCCATACAACCTCCCAATCGATTTGCCAGGATCTTAGTGAAAATCTTATAAGATCCATCTAACAAACAGATTGGCCTGAAGTCTTTCAATTCTTCAACCTTCTCCTTCTTAGGTAGAAGTACCATGAAAGTTTGATTTACATATTCTCCACCTTTCTTCTTCTCAAACCATTCCTTCACAGTTGGAAAACATCATTCTTAACAATGTCCCAAAAAGACTGATAGAAGAAAATTTGAAATCCATCTGGACTTGCATGTGAATCATACAAACCCGGGTACCACCATTGTTCTGCAGAGAACAGCACCTGATAAAAATTTATTATCTCTCACAGAACAACTCCTTCATCATCAGACCATACACCATTGACTTTCAGGGACGATATTGCATTCCTTCTTTTCCTTCCATTTGCAATCATATGGAAAAAATGGGTGTTGTTGTCTCCTTCCTGTAACCACACAATTCTTGATCTCTGTCTCCATCGACTCTCCTCCTCCAGCTTCCATTCTGTAACTGCATCCTCAATGTAGAGAGTTAACTTTTTTTTTGTTGAGAAGACAAAAGGTGATCTTCTTCCTCTAACTCCAAGACTGTTGCTTTCATTAATACAGTTTGTAACAAAACTCTTCTTCTCTTTTTTTCGCTCCACACTTCCGCAGCCCATCCCTTGATGACAATTTTCAATTTTTTGAATTTTGCTGACAGTCGTTTCATGCCATTCAGAGCTTCCACATCTATCTTATGCCAAGAATCATAAACCAAATTTTGGAATTCCTCCTGTTGCAGCCAAAACTTCTCTACCCTGAAAGGCTTATTCAAAATCTTTTGCTGAGATCAATCCACCAATAAAACATAGTGGTCAGATTCCACACCTGGTTGATGTCTCAACCTAGCAAATGGGAACAAAGCATCCCATCTATCATTGATGAAAATTCTGCCAATTCTTGACATGGATGGCGGATTTCTGGAATTTCTCCAAGTGAATTTCCGACACTGCAATGGTAATTTCAGCAGCTCCATGTCATTAATCCATCTATTGAATTCCTTTATGCCTACTGTGAATCTTCCTCCTGAGCTTTTCTCGCTGGAATCTCTGACTTCCTTAAAATCTCCCCCTATACACTACGGTAAATCAAATTTTCTACAGCAACTTGATAATTCTTCATATAACTGTCTTCTATGTGAGTAATTGTTTGGACTGTAGACTCCCGAAAACAACCACTCATCTGCATCGGGAACTGAACTCAAGGTGACTGAGAGAGAATATTCGCCAATCTCCGCTAGCCGTCCCTTCCATTTGATAGTATTCCAAGAGATAAGAATATCGCCTGACATACCTTCAGCTCTTCTGAAGACAAAATCACAAGACTATCCCTGTAATTGTCTTAACCTGGTGAAAATCTAAGGATTCCATCTTCATTTCCAAGATACAAATGATATCAACTTGACATCGAGCTATTAACTCCTTCACCGCTACCTTCGTATGCTTCCCGTCCAGGCCCCTCACATTCCAGCACATTAGTTTCATTGGTAGTTTTGCACACCCCTCCTGTTCACTGACTGCGATTGTGTAGAAAAAGAGTAGTCTTCCCCCACAGACTTTAACAGGCTGTTTAACTTTCTGTTCCCCCTCAGTTTGTGTGTCTTCTTAGACACCGTGTCAGATCTGGAAACCCACAAACGACGATACTGGCCTGACCTCTTCTCAACTTGAAAGCCCAGAGTATTTGCCTTCTCCATGATTTCTTCATCTGTCCAGTTGTCAAGAAACCTCTTGTGAAGGCCCTCCCTTCCCTCTCCCTTTCCTTCTTCCACAGTGGACTTGTTCTTGCAATTTACAGCTTTTGCATTTTGGGAAAGTGGAAGAGGAGTCAAGGAAAATGGGGGATCCTGCAAACAAAGATCATGCGTACCCGAGACAAAGGATGAGTCACGATCGGATTTGGCTTCGTCAACAAAGGGGTCCATCTCAGCCCCTGAAATCATGCCTTGATCAGCTACCTTAGAAGATTCTCCAACCCCAGGCCGCTGAAGACGGACCTCCTTCGTAAGAAACCCAGGCCGTTGAAGATGTTCCCCTTGATAAGCTTGGTTGAAAGATCCGATAGTTGTAGCCGATCCTCCATCGCAGGAAATCCAGACTGGCATTCACCTTCATCTCCCCAGACCTTTCGCTGCTTCCTTGGGGACCCGCTACCATGGCCTCTCCCGCTTGACCAGCTAACAAAATCGCCCTCCCCCCCATTCCCTTGGGGATACCCCGCAACCACCGCCTTCCTCCTCCCTCTGCTCCTCTTGTAAACCCTAAACCTCCTCCCTTTATCACTTCGCAGACCCCGCCGCACTCCCAGAACCACCTGCTTCACGATTGCTTTGATAGCCTCTTTCAAACCCGCCGAACCCTTGGCCCTAATATTATCAGAATGCTCAACCCATCCCGATTCGTTTATAACTTTTAACGAAAGCTTATTCGAAACAACCGGCCCAGCTCAGCATTCATCTGTTCATCCTGGTTCGGTTTCCTTCCCTCCTGGACCGTCGTCATCAACCTCTCGCCTCCTCCATCCGCATGTTGATCCCGTTGTACCCTGTACTGTTTGTATGCGTTAACCACCTCGCTGTAAGACAAGGCTGCTCATGCTCTTCCGTCTCCATCCTATTATCTTCTTCAATCTTCACCCAAAAGCACCTGTTGTTCCACCTAAGCTTGAAGAAACAAGGCAGTCGGCTCCCCTGTTCCAACTCAATTCTGATCCTAGCATACTCAAGCTCTTTCCATTGAATGGTATCTCGATCCACCTCCTTCATTACACCCACCACAGATGCAGCTTCTTTGAAGACACCTACATCCCATAAACACAACGAGACGCCATGCAGTCTGCACCAAACTGAACTGTGTTCTCACTTCCAGTGTTCCAGATGCCGCCGACCAGAGCGACCACGATACCCGTGCTTCCCCTACCGATGAATCCCCGTTGACAAGATGACTTCAAGGATGTTGGTGAGAAGCAATGAACCAGAAAGTATCCTTAGCAAGAATATGGACTCTCCAAACACCACCAATAGAGCAACTCCACGAAACATATTCCTGCAACTCCGCTGGCTTAATAGAAACATTGGAGACCTGCGCTACTAAGGATGATTTCAGATATTCCATGTTCTTCTTATAGTCCCTATACTAAGCAAGGATGGCAGTACCGGTACCGGTACCGGTATCGGTGGGTACCGGTACCGGTACGTACCGGTCCGGTACCGGCCGGTATCGGCCCGGTACCGGCCCAAAACCAGTCCGGTACCGGCCGGTACCGGCCCGGTACCGGTCGGTACCCACGGTACCGGTGCTGGCCGATACCGGAAATTACCGGCCGGTACGTACCAGTATCGGCCGGTACTGCCATCCATGATACTAAGGAACCTCCATTGACTTGCTCACCTTGTTAGATCCTTCTGCCTGAAAATCGAACCATTTGCTCTGTGAAGCACTGTACTTCTTCCATCGATCAGGACATCCATAACTTCTATGTCCAAGTTTACAGCAAAGACTACACACCAATGCATTCCTGCACCCTGCTGCCATATGACCCAACTCCTCAGACATCTTGCACATCTCCTTCTATCAAATCTGCTCCCGATCCTTCCCCCCTCCTCTCTATATCGATCTCCTCACTCTGACTCTCTCCCCCTACCCAACTTTCCAACTCTCCAACCCGCTCCTCCTCCAACATCCGCACCCCGCTCTCCGCTCTCCACTCTCCACTCTTCATTAGTGAATGCCAGAGTTGCCTATCATTTTATTTCTATCATGCATTTTTTCTTTATTCTATATTTTTCTTTTAGTTAGATGTTAGTATCATGTCTAGCTTGAGTAATGCTTGCTGCAAGGGCCTGCTGCGGCCGTCCAATCCAAGCTGATCGGACGGCTGCTAGGGCATATTGCAGCAGCACTGCAATGCCCCCATTGCAGCAAGCATTACTTGTCTAGCTTTGTGCCCCTATGTGTTAATGGGCCTGTTTTACTTACTGCACCCTTGGTCCTCTGCTTGTCACATGAGGAAGGGGCAACTTGGTCCTTTTTGTTTTGTACTTCCTCCCCATAAATGGGAGCCCATTGCAAAAGATTGGGTAATGGATGAAATGGGAAAAGTTAAACCTTTGTAAAACATAATTAGAGCATCTCATGAGGACTGCTACCCTGAGAGGGGGACGGGGAGAGGCCATGCACTGTCGCTGCCAACAACGACTCCAATGCAGCCGCCTTGAACATTGCACCATCACCTTCCACCCCCCCACCCTCTGTTGTTCCTCATTTTCTACTCCTCACCTTCAGCTCCTCTTTTAATTTTATACGTTGTTCTGTTCACTGCTACGCACGACCAACAAGGGGGTTCCACGGCAGAGCTCACCTCACAGCCCGTGCCACTCTTCAGTCTCGAATCTTTAGCCTTTTTCTCCTCCTTCTATGATGGCTTGTCTGCTATTCTGCACTGTTATGGTTGTTTTCCCCAAGCCGGTGACCGGCTGAAGGGAGAAAAGATCCCAGCCCTGCTCTCCTTGGAACCCGTGCCCCTCTTTCGCTGATCCCAACCCACATCACCACCTTCTTTAATCTTTTCCTGCCTAGAAAATCAGGTAGTGCCCTCTCTTCCCCTTGAAGCCCACGTCTTCAAGCACCAAGAGGGCCCTGCCACTTGGTCCGCTGGAGCTATTTAGTCATGCTGCCATCACCTCAGTCCGCACATAGAGGACTCTTTGTCGCTAGTGTCAAGGCCAAGGAACCCATCCCCCCCCCCTCTCCCAGCCCACCACCAAAAAAAAGGAAATCACATGGCATCCCCCCAACAAAGCTGCTGTCCTTGCAACTGCTGAACTTCATAGCCCGTTCGGGAGCCAGCAAACCACTACCATGCACAGGCCTGTGGCAACCTCGCCCCACCACCAAGCCACCTCTTCAGCCACGTCCACGGTCCGCATTGTCATTCATGCTCCTTGACAGATGTGCCCAGAACCGACCATGACACCATGGTCCATCCAAGCATGGCTTCCACGACATTTGCAACCATGCAGGCCCCATGAGGGGAGCTATCTAGACCGCCTGAGCCTATAGCCAGCATCCTGCGTCGTCCTCAATTGTTCTTGTGGCTGTGAGTGCCTGCCCTCTCCCGCAAGCCCAAGGAGCCTGCCAACTGAGTGTTCGCCCTTGACCAAGCGCAGCTGAGTCCTACTATGTTGTGGGGGATTCGATGGTGACTGAGCGAGGACTATCTTCTTCAAGCTAAGGTAACATTGTTGCACTCATGGACCCTCTTTCTAAATGGCTTGTTTACTTTGCCCTCTCATTTTTCGGGCCAAGAGAATGTGATAGAGAGAGATCTATATCTAATGTTTATTTATTGATTGTTGTCAGTGGTATGAGAGCATATGCATGAGGATCCCATTTTTTATTTATGTGGTCAATCAGACTGCATGCATTTTACTTAGACTTGCATGTCCCAAGTCCTGACAGTAGTTCCTACACTACCATTGATCCATTGTTTGATTATCTTGCACGAACAGTTGTTGTGAGCTCAATATTGGGTTGCTTGTAACATAATTGTGTTGATAGGTACTCCTCGGGTTGCATGCTAATATGGGCCTTTGCGTTCACATTATTGTGATTACCATACGTGCATTATGTCAGTATCATGCCACCCAACATTAAAAGAGCAAGGGTATAGGAAAGCTAGTAGTAGGAAATCTAAATGAGGATGGATGGACTACAATCACTTGACAGGAAGTTTTGGCAAACGTGAAGCAGCACCACACACTACAATCATTCGACATAAAGTTTCGGTAAAGGTGTAGCAGCACCACACATATGACCATAATCAGTCATGGTCAAAAGAACCCAGAAGCAATCACTCCTCTTGTTGTCTAAAGAAGGGACACCGGCAGCATCTTGTCAAAACACAATGGTGTGTTGGGATGTAAAGTGGCACGGCATACAAGTTTTCTATGCAATAGAGATGATGACAGATGTCAGACACCTCTTCATAAGGATGTTCCCCAAGATTAAGAAGTCCAGAGTTTTATTTTGGTCAAGGTGGCCGCATACCTTCAACCAAAATACTAAAGTTCTGCAACAATCTCTAGCCAGTACTATGTGGCGAGAGATGATGTTAGACTATGGTGGTTTATCATGCATGCTACCTTCTAGATTATTTGGGGAGAGAGAATTAGGCAGATCTTTCGCAAGGAAGCTTCAACTCCGGAGACAATTTTCACTTTTTTGAGCAAAGTAGTAAGGGAGTGGGCCATGGCGTACTGAGGATATGAATAGATCATCTTTTTTTGTTCCGTTGGGAGATTCTCGAATTTGCACCATTTCGGTGCCTTTTTGTGCAGAGGGAATTATAAGGGTTTTTCTTTTACTCAGGTACATTCTCCTTTTTTCATTTTTGTATGTCGTGTGATACTATCCATGTTTCAAAAAATATGTATCTCTAGTCGCTACTACTCAAGACGACACCATTGGCAGAGAAGAAATGTTCAACGGTTTGAAGAAGAGAGGCTATCAAACTAACAGTGGAAGGTAAGTATGAATTGTTTTAGACTTCTAGTACTTTTTTTCACCAATGCAGACATCAAGAATCAAGCATTTAGAGTGTAACTCTTTCTTGCAACAACATGATGATTGTATAGTCAGAGCGGCAAGATAAGGTGGGGCCCAGGGACCTCTCCTTTGGTGCTGCCTCATCGAAGTTCCAACTCAGCTGTGGAGCATTGAAGTGTTTAGAACCATGGTTGCCTCTTTCAGAATCTAAAAGGAGGTTGATAAAGACATGAATTCCTTGAACAGCTAGGCTTATGCCAAAATCCTGGTGGAGATCAATAAATGACTAGACACCAAAATTGTTGAGGTTACTGCAGGGCAGCTGCAAGTATTGGCTAGAAGTGATTGTGGAAGGTTCCGATTATGACCCCGGTGCTGTGAACCTTGTGTGGATTACAACACAAATCCTTTGCTGAAGAAGATCGATTAGACATTCAAGGAAGTAGTCCAAGCCTACAAAGCATATAGGGAAAATAAGAAGACCCAAAGGAATGGCGAGAGATTGAAGATAGACAGGATCAATGCAGCAGATTCAAGCTGTCGACTTGGCAATGAATCACAAAAACAAGTCCGCAGAGTTTGGGCAAGGACATGGTTCTGAGTAAACTGGATCACAATAACATGCAGCAATTCTGTAAACATGCAGAAGAGATGAATGTAGCAGCAACAAAGTCATTCTAACCCCATTGACAGAGGCAATCAGGGAAATTTGGTAGGCAAGCAGTGGAGAGATGCTATCTCCTCCTCCAC
This sequence comes from Zantedeschia hybrid cultivar, assembly GCA_030544215.1. Taxonomy (NCBI): domain Eukaryota; kingdom Viridiplantae; phylum Streptophyta; class Magnoliopsida; order Alismatales; family Araceae; genus Zantedeschia; species Zantedeschia hybrid cultivar. Next base: position 44,325,800 of record JARZZO010000008.1, read on the forward strand.
CTTACAGATAGTAACTGGCTTGCATGAACAGCTGTGTGGGCGAAGGACACGGCAGCAGCAACCTTCCACACTCAATAAGCAAATGGAGGAAAGCCAGCCAGCCCTGCCTCTGGAGTCCACGAGACCTGCACAATAGCATGGCTCCTTTCAAGAGAATGTTGCTATCTCAAGCCTGGCTCACCTCGTAGCCTGCATCATTCTTCAATCTCAAATCTTTTAGGTTTTTCTCCTCCTCCTATGATGTCTTGTCTTCTATTCTGCCCTGTTATGGATGTTTTCCCCACACCAGTGACCAGCTGAAGAGCGAAAAGATCCCAGCCCTGCTCTCCTTGGAACCCATGTGCCTCCTGTGCCGCTCCCAGCCCCTATCACCACCTTCTTTAATCTTTTCCCCCTAGGAAATCAGGTAGCAGGACTGCCCTCTCTTCCGCTTGAAGCCCACGCCTTCAAGCACCAAGAGGGCCTTGCCATTTGGTCTGCTGGAGCTATTCAGTCATGCTGCCATTCGTGGCCCGTTTCAGAGCCAGCGGACCACTATCATGCACAGGCCTGTGGCTAGCTCGACCCACCACCGAGCCACCTCATCAGCCACATACACAGTCGGCATTCTCGTCTGAGCTCCTTGACAGATGTGCCCAGATCCGACCATGACACCACAGTCCATCCGAGCATGGCCTACATGACATTTGCACCCACACAGGCCCTACAAGGGGGCTCCATCTAGACTGCCTGAGCCTATAGCCAGCATCCCGCATCGCCCTTAATCGTTCTTGTGGCCACAAGTGTCCACCCTCTCCCGCAAGCCCAAAGGGCCTGCCAACTGAGTGTTCGCCCTCGACCCAGTGACCAAGTCCTGCTATCTCATGGGGGATTCAAAGTGACTGAGCGAGGCCTATCTTCTTCAAGCTAAGGTTAGCATTGTTGCGCTCTTGGACCCTCTTTCTAAATGCTTGTTTATTGTATATGCCTTGTTATTTTCCAGGCCAAGAGAATAGGATAGAGAGAGAGATATGTATCTACATGTTTCTTTATTGATTGTTGTCAGTGGTATGAGAACATATGCATGAGGATCCCCTTTTTTATTTCTGTGGTTAATCAGACTGCGAGCATTTTATTTAAAACTTGCCAGTCCCAAGTCCTGACAGTAGTTCCTACACTAGCTTTATCTTGCAGACAGTTGTAGGCTCAATATTTAGTTCATTGCCTCATAATTGTGTTGATTAGTACTCCTTGGGTTGCATGCTGATATTTGTCACATACCTGTGGGCCTTTGCGTTGACATGATTGCGATTATCATATGTGCATCATGTCAGTATCACGCCATCCCACATCCGAAGAGCAAGGTTATAGGGAAGCAAGTAGTAGGAAATCTAAATGAGGATGGATGGACTACAATCACTTGACAGGAAGTTTTGGCAAAGGTGAAGCAGAACCACACACTAAAATCATTCGACAGAAAGTTTCAGCAAAGGTGAAGCAGCACCACACATATGACCATAATCAGTCATGGCCATTAGAACCCAGAACAATCTCTCCTTCTGTTGTCTAGAGCAATCTCTCCTACTGCTGTCTAGAGAAGGGACACCTGCAGCATCTTGTTGAAACACTGTGGTGTGTTGGGACGTAAAGTGGCAGGGCATACAAGTTTTCTATGCAATAGAGATGATGACAGATGTCAGACACCTCTTCAGAATGTTCCCCAAGATTAAGAAGTCCAGAGTTTTATTTTGGTCAAGGTGGCCGCATTCCTTCGACCAACATACCAAAGCTCTGCAGCAATCTCTAGACGGTACTCTGTGCCGAGAGGTGATGTTAGACTATGGTGGTTTATCCTGCATGCTACCTTCTGGACTATTTGGGGAGAGCAAATTAGGCAGATCTTTCCCAATGAAGGTTCAACTCCGGAGACAAATTTCACTTTTTTTAGCAAAGTAGTGAGGGAGTGAGCCATGGCTTTTTGTAATGAAGATGTGAATAGATCATCATTTTTTGTTCTGTTGGGGATTCTTGAATTTGCACCATTTGGGTGCCTTTTTCTAAAGAGGGAATTATAAGGGTTTTCTCTTTTACTATGGTACATTCTCCTCTTTTCATTGTTGTATACCATGTGGTACTATCCACGTTTCAAAATATATATATCTCTAGTGTGTATTACTTGAGACGACGCAGAGAAGAAATATTTAGTGGTTTGAAGAAAAGAGGCTGTCAAAGTAACAATGGAAGGTAAGTATGAAGTGTTTTAGACTTTTAGTACTTTTTTCCCCAATGCAGACATCAAGAATCAAGTATTTACAAGTGTAACTCTTTCTTGCAAGAACATGTTGATTGTATGGTCAGAGTGGGAAGACAAGGTGGGGACCAGGAAAGCTGCCCTGCGCCCTCTCGTTTGGTGTTGCCTCATGGGAGTTCCAACTCGGCTGTGGAGTATTGAAGTGTTTAGAACATTGGTTGCCTCTTTCAGAATCTAAAAAGAGGCTGATAAAGACACGAATTCCTGGAACAACTAGGCTTATGCCAAAGTCCTGGTGGAGATCAATAAATGCCTAGAGACACCAAAATTGTCGAGGTTACTGCAGGGCAGCTGCAAGTATTGGGTAGAAGTGATTGTGGATAGGTTCCAATTCTGGCCCCACTTCTGTGAACCTTGTGTGGATTACAACACAAATCCTTTGCCGAGGAAGATCGATTGAACATACAAGTAGTCCAGGCCTACAAGGCATGCAGGGAAAATCAGAACACCCAAAGGAATGGCAAGAGATTGAAGATAGACTGGGTCAATGCAACAGATTCAAGCAGTTGACTTGGCAATGAATCACAAAAATAAGCTAGCAGAGTTGGGCAAGCTCAAGGTTCTAAGTAAACTGGATCACAATAACATGCTGCAATTACGTAAAACCTGCAGAAAAGACGAATGTTGCAGCAATGAAGTCACTTCTAACCCCATTGACAGGGGAAATCAGGGAAATTCAGCAGACACGCAGCAGAGAGATGCTTTCTCCTCTTTCACCTCACAGTAAGTGGCTTGCATAAACAGGTGTGTGGGCAAAGGATATGGCAGCAGCAATCTTTTCCACTCATGGTTGGGAGTACCGGCCGGTACCGGTACATACTGGCCGAATATACCGGTTTAAAAAAAAAACAAAAACAAAAACAAAAAAAAACTGTACCGGGCCGATACCGAACTGGTACCCGTGAAACACCTCTTTCCCCTCTCACAGAAATAGATCTGTGAGAGGGGTGCTTCGTTTTTGGAGGGAAGGGAAGGAGGGGAAGGAGGAGCCGCCGTCCGTTGCCGGAGACATTTTGACCGTTTTGGGTGGAAAAAAAAAATAAGGTGATATATATTTTAAATCTAGTAATTATTTTTTAGTTGTTTTTTTTTTAAGGTGACAAGAGTCACAATTCCATAGATATATGTGAAAGAGGTACAGGAAAGCCCATGAGAGCACACTCTTGGATAGGACAGTCCCCCATCCAAGTCCCAAAGATTTAAAAGATTCTAACAAAACAAAACCAAAAAGCTGTTTTATCAAGAAGATAAAACAGGGATACAAAGAAGATTAACTAAGCGATCAGCTGCCTCCACAGTCTGGTTTTGTCAGAAATAACAGAGCTGCCATCATTCAGGATACCAGCTGCACGTCCCCACTCTTCCACCCATCTAAATGTCTTCTTTAAGAGTTCATTCGCACTGCTAAAATGGTCACTAAATTTCCTTCTATTTCTTTCACACCATATAGTCCACAACATGGCCGGGCAAAATAGAAACCATACATGTGTGAGATCCTTTGATGGAGAAGCAGCAGTCCACCATTTCAGCAGATTCAACACAGAAGTGTGCTCCACCCAACCAATTCCAAGTACCCTACACATACTCTTCCATTGGATGGAAATAATGCCACATTTGCAGAATAAATGGAGTTGGTCTTCCTCAAAGTGTGCACAGAACATACATAAAGAGCTTCCGGGAAGTTTAAGTCTCTTCGCCCTCATTCCCGTGAGACTTCTATTCCAGGCAATCTTCCATAGAAACACCCTTATTTTATTGGGAAGGTGGTTAGACCAAATAAGATCCTTCCACCAAACCCTAGTACCACCATCATTCAACAGCTGAACCAAGGATTTAACCGAAAAGAGCCCATTATTGGTCCATCTCCAAACTCTCTTATCTTGTACCTCACTGCAGATCCTAACACCATTGATTAAGTTAAACAAGACTATCAGTTCCTTTGTTTCCACATCAGTAGGATTTCTTCTAAGCATTAGGTTAACCTGGCCTGTACTGCTGTGAGACAGAACCTCTTCAACCGAAGCATCCTTGTTCTGGGCAATGCTGAAAAGATTGCTGAAAACCACAGTCAAATCCAGATTGGAGCACCATTTGTCCTTCCAAAATCGTATGTCCCTGCCATTACCCACTTGGATTTCGCTAGAGGTGACCATAAAATCAGCACATTTAAGAATGTTCCTCCATATGGGAGATAAATTATATCTTGCAGAATGAGAGAAACTCCATTTGCTCTCGCCATGAAAGTACAAGTCATTGACAATTACAGCCCAAGGAGTATCCGGGTACTCTCCTCTTCTCCACAACTATTTGGCTAACAAGGCTTTGTTGAAGATGGCAATCCCACAAAGGCCAATGCCTCCTTGTTCCTTGCTTTTGCACACATTCTTCCAAGCAATCAAATGCATTCCTCTCTTTTCCCTTTTCCCTCCTGCCCAAAAAAAGGAACTCCTAAGAGATTCAATGATTTTTTCCACGGTTCTAGGGATCTTCATAACAGAAGCGTAGTATAAAGCCAATGAAGAAAGAACCGACTTAGATAGGATCAATCTTCCTCCTCCAGACAGAAAGCTGCTCTTCCATCCTTCCAGCCTGTTCTCAAATTTCTTTATGAGACCATCCCAATCCCTGATCCTACCGACACTATTCGAGAGGGGCAGCCCCAAATATTTGATAGGGAAGTTGCTTACCCTGCACTCTAGGGAATTTGCAATATCCTGTACCATTTGCTGAGTCATGTTCAGCCCAACAATTTCAGATTTCTCATAATTGATTCTCAACCCCGTGATGACTTCCACCAAAATTAGCAACCTCTTTATATTCTGGATTTCCTCAATACTTCCAGGTGTAAACAGGAGAGTGTCATCTGCAAACTGAAGGTGAGATAATTGGATATGGCTTCTACCAATCCTGAACCCTTCCACCAAGCCCTGTTGAGCTGCACTATCCCAAAGGGTGCTCAAAATCTGTCCAATGAGCAGAAAAAGAAGGGGAGAGAGAGGATCTCCCTGTCTTAATCCTCTTGAGCTGTTAAAAAAACCACATGGTTCTCTATTGATCAGCACCGAGAATCTGGAGGAGGAAATACAACACCTTACCCATCTTATCCATTTAGCATTGAATCCCATGATCTCCATAGTTTTGAGTAGACAATTCCAATTGATTGTATCATAGGCCTTCTCAAAATCAAGCTTTACCAACACACCTTGCTTATGCCTAATCTTGTAGTGGTGAATGGCTTCATGAGCAGCCATAAAATTGTCCAGGATGAATCTTCCCTGCACAAAGGCTGACTGGTTGAACCCTACTAGCTTATGGATGACCCTCTTGAGCCGGGTTGTTAGGATCTTGGTCATGATTTTATAACATCCATTGAGAAGGCTAATGGGTCTAAAATCAACCATTCTATCAGCTCCCTCTGATTTCGGGATCAGGACAATGTGTGTGGAGTTGACAAGTTTAATCCCTTCCGGCCTATCATAGAACTCTTGGGCAAAGTTTACCACATCTGTCTTGATAAAATCCCAACAAAATTGGTAGAATCCTAGGGAGAAGCCGTCAGGACCTGGGGCTTTGTTGGGGTCCATGCTAAAAATTGCCAATTTGACTTCTTCTTCTGAAAAAGGTTCACACAGCTGTTCAGCATCAGCATCTTCTAACATAGGTAGCAACCCTTCTTGTAGATGGGGCCTGAGTGGGTGGTCTTCTGAGAAAAGGTTCTTATAAAAGGCAACAAACCTGGTCTTGATTTCCTCAGGTTCCTCAATGACTGCTCCATTTTCCTTGATATGCTCAATGGTCATAAATCTCTTCTTGGCACTTGCCACTGCATGGAAGAAAGAGGTGTTTTTATCCCCTTCCTTAAGCCAGTGTTCCTTTGCCCTCTGCTTCCATCTAATTTCCTCTTTCAAAAGCTCTTCATTGTAAGCCTTCTTGAGATCCTTCAAAGATTGCACTTCTTGTGTAGATAAATCCCCAGACTCACTTTTCAGCTCCAGCTCTTCAATTTTACTTATCATAGTCTGCCTTTCTGCTGAAACCCTTCCAAATTTCTTTTTTGCCCATTGTTTCATACATCTCCTAGTCCATTTAAGTTTCCCCTGAAGATTCTGAATTGCAGAAACTGCCTTTGGTGCTTGATTCCACCAATCCCTCACCAAATCTCTGAATTCAGCTTCCTTCTGCCACTTCAGCTCGTATCTGAAAATTCTGAACCCTGCCTTCTTATCCTCCTTTCTGAGATGCAGAGGGATGTGATCTGAAACCGATCTACAGAGCCCCTTAACATTTGTCAATGGGAATTTCCTGAACCATTCTGCAGAAATTAGAACTCTATCAAGTCTTGATTGTGTGCTGACTTGTTGTAGATTAGACCATGTAAATTTCCTGTTCGGTATTTCCATATCTATTAGCTTGACCTCTCTAATCCATTGGTTGAAGGATTCCATGTCCTTACTCCATTTCTGTCTCCCTGACCTTTCCCAAGGGTACCTAACACAGTTGAAATCCCCCAAGATGCACCAGGCTTCAGAAAACAAGGACTGCAATCTATACAATTCTTCAAAAAAGGACTTCCTCTGGTGTTCAGTATGAGGCCCGTACACTGAAGTAATGACCCAGCTGTCATTATTTGACCTTCTGTTCTTGCATGAAAAAGAAACCGAGATGCTGTAAGTGCCCATATCACATATTTTTCCTTCAAATTTATCCCCATTCCATAATATCACCTGGCCTCCTTTAGCTCCATCTGCAGGGAGGACAGCAACCTCATTCAGATTCGTCCCATTCAACCTGTCTGAGATGTCTTTGTCCAAGCTAGGCATTTTAGTCTCTTGTAGGCAGATGCAGTCCAGCTGGAGAGATTGCACCAGGTCCCTTACTGCTCTCACCTTGCTCTTCCCATTGAGACCTCTGACATTCCACGAAACCAAGTTCATGGTAAAATAGTGATCCTCCCCTCCTCCTTGAGCTTCTTCCCTCTTAGAGTATCCACAATTTCATTGTTCTTCACGAAGTTGGCTTCTCTCTTTCCTATTTTAATTCCTCCACCCGTTCCCTTCCTCTTAATTGAATGATGTAGAGCATCATACCTTCTCAGTTTCTTCAGAAAGCTTAAGACCATAGCCTCCCTACCAGCAAAGGACACACCAATGCGTTGGCCCAGCAGAATAATTTCATTGATCCAAGCATCTTCGTCAGTAGCCTTCTGTACTGCCAGCGGCTCCTGACTCGCAATGTAAGGTACAATCTGGGTACTCAGCGTTGCTTCCTGCATTTTCCCTGTGTTCCTCACAGCATTCAAACATTCTTCTTCCATGCCATCCTGTCTGCCAATTGAAGCAAATGACTCCTCATTGATCTGTCTGGCTTCCTCCGAGTTGTCACTAACCCATGCTTCCCCTACAGGAATATTACATGATACCGGTTGGCCAATACTCAACTCTCCACTCTCTGCCTGGTCAATCCCCACTGAAGACTTAAAACAAACCAGGGCCTTTGAGGGAGAAATTCTCGCTCCGTGGCTCAGAGGAACCTCCCTTCCGATGCTCTGTTTTCCTCTTTGAGTTCCGCTTACAGACGCTCGGGGAAGACGACGACGGCTCAGGGTCGGGTTAACAGCAGACACCCGGACCGGTCCAGAGCAAGCCCGGTTCGCAGGTAAGTCAGGATCCAAACGTAACAGGTCATAATGGGCCCCGTCTGAACCCGGATCCAGAATCCGACCCCGAACCTGTTCATCTTCTTCGCCTGTCACCCCACAGCCTTCACACCCTTGGATGGACTTCGTCAACATCATCTCAGGACCACCGTATTGGGCTTCCTCCAATCCTTTTAAGAGACTTGCACCATCTCCAAGAGCAGAAATCTGTTCAGTTCTGCCGCTCGAGGAATCTGGGCCCTTCCCAAGAACTCCTTTACCTTCGTGGGGCCTAGGATCTCTGCCGCCATGAATGCTCAATTTGAATTCTTCCTGACTCTTCGCTTCCACTTGACTCGGTTCAACTGAGTTCGTCACCTTGGGAGCAATCTCAGACTCAGTCTCAGCTTCCTCAAGAACATGAGGATAGTCGCAGCCCGGCTCCCCTGTTCCAGCACTTCCATCCCTTCTCTGTCTATATCTTCTGTACTCGCACACCACGTCTGCCCAGGACCAGTCTCGCTCAGGCTGTTTGGTCAAAACAGAGGTTTCCTTCTCAACACGTACCCAGAATGCTGCACCCATCGCTGAGATCTTGATCTTATCCGGGATACCTTCAGTCTGATCAACGGAGACTTTAACCCGAGCAAATGAAAGATTATCCCCTCTGAGCCACTTGCCATCTACTTCTCTGAGTCTCCCAAACTTGGAGCAAATAGCATGGAACGAATTAACATTCCAGAGGTGAAGGGGCACTCCAAAGAGTTTACACCACACTTCGATACCGTCCTCTGCTGGGTCAGTGCCAACCTCGACCTTCCACGGTGAAACGAAAGCGGAGACACCTTCCTTCACCTCGAGCCTCCCAGTGGAGCAAACAGAGCTTCTCCACGACTCCGAGTCAGTTCTTACGAGGAAAGAGCCAATATCGATTCTACAAATGCACCAAAGATTGACATCCGGCCATAATTCCTGCAGCCTCTTCCTCACTTCCTCCTTGTCTACAGCTTCCTCCTTACTGTTCTTCCGGAATGAGATAACGACACAGCTTTCCAGCATTCTCTTAGCTGGTTCAACCTCGGCTGACCACGGGATTTCCACCACGCCAGGAAGGATTTTCATGCCGTTTGCTCCACCAGAAGCAGCAATCTGGCCACCAGTCAATTGATCCTGTATGAGACTCCCTTCTGGTTTACTGGAAGGCTGTCGAAGAAGAGGACAGTGTCTCCTTCTATGGCCTGCTTCCCTGCAATGGAGGCATCGGACAGTCTCTCTACACACAACCGCATGGTGACCCTTCCCCAAGCACCGAATGCAGACGTCTCTGTCTACCGGAAGCCCACCTTCAGCCTTATGCCTCCGAAGAGCAGAGTTGCGCCGGCTCTTGCTCTGTACTACCATCCATCCTCCCCTTGTCCCTGTAGAGTCTTCCCCGGAGTTCCCTCTCTTGTTCCCTCCCCCGGGGTTCCCTCTCCTGCTGACTTCCCTCTCCATAATGACAGAAGCAGAAACTAGGGATGCAAAACTAATTATTTTTTAGTTGTTAACTAATTATTAGATTGTTTACGTTCATTTTCTTAGTAAAATAGACAACCCCCAAGTTTAGACCTTAATTAGCGGTTAAAAATTAGGACTTTTGTCTAATTACTTAAATTAAACATCAATTGAAACTTAATTAAACTTCATTGCATATTTTAAAGTAAGAAGATGCTATGAATTACGTTGATCGAAAGTTAATTAGGGAAAAATCCTAAATTTGACCCTAATTAGCAATTAAAAATTAGGACTTTTGTCTAATTACTTCAATTAAACATCAATTGAAACTTAATTAAGCTTCATTGCATATTTTAAAGTAGGCACATGCTGTGAATTGCATTGGTCGAAAGTTAATTAGGGAAAAATTTTAAATGTGACCATAATTTGCGGTTAAAATTAGAGTTTTTGTCTAATTACTTAAATTAAATATTAATTGAAGCCTAATTAAACTTCATTGCATATTTTAAAGTAGGAATATACTGTGAATTGCGTTGATCGAAAGTTAATTAGGAAAAAATCTCAAATTTGACCCTAATTTACAGTTAAAAATTGAGACTTTTGTTTAATTACTTAAATTAAATATTAATTGAAGCCTAATTAAGCTTCATTGCATATTTTAAAATAGGAGCATGCTGTTAATTGCATTGATTGAAGGTTAATTAGGGAAAATACCAAATTTGACCTTAATTTGCGATTAAAAATTGAGACTTTTGTCTAATTACTTAAATTAAATATCAATTGAAGCCTAATTAAGTTTCATTGCACATTTTAAAGTAAGAGTATGGTGTGAATTATGTTGATTGAAGGTTAATTAGGAAAAAATTTCGATTTTGGCCTTAATTAGCAGTTAAAAATTGAGATTTTTGCCTAATTACTTAAATTAAACATCAATCGAAACTTAATTAAGTTTCATTGCATATTTTAAAGTACGAGCATCATGTCAAATGTACTTATATTTGATTGTACTTTTTTCTTTCTTGTTGTAGGATCATGGCTGAATAGTAAGACCAGGACCTAGGGTAGGCCCATATCACCTTAGTTAATATTGCAAAGAGAAGAGTAAAATGCAAATATTGCGGCAAAGAGATGGGTGGTGGAACCACTCGAGAAAAAGAACACTTAACAAGGAAGACGGGACATGTGACAAGGTGTACTGTCTGTCCCCGACAAGTCGCCAAAGAGATGCGTAAATTGTTGCGTAGCTGAAAAGCACAAGAGGAGCAAAAGAATGAAGAGAAGGTTGAACTCTAAGACGAGATTTCAGGTAGACAAAATAGAAAAGGCAAAAGGATGTATACTGGAGCCAGTGGCATTTCTATACGTGAGAGGTAAATGACTGAATAAATTGTGGACTCTAGTGATGATGATGAAGATCCTGAGATGCCTACAGCTAGAAGAGAGAGTTTCTGGCATCAAGAAGAAGACGAAACTCGAAGGAGAGGTGATGGACTATCAACAAGAGGCACAACTCAAACTAGAGGCCAAGTGGGTCCTATGGACAATTATCTTTTTAGAAGACTTCTACTCCACCAAAAATCAAGTAAGCAACGAGATGAGTAAAAAAGTCAGCTGAAGCGGTAGGACGTGTTTTTAAAAGTATCTGCAAATTGTTTTTGCATGCAGGTGTTCCCTCACATGCTACTTAGTCTCCTTATTTTCAGCCTATGATTGACGCAATAGCAGATCATGGTCGTAGGTTCAAAGCTCCCACACGTCGAGACATATATGGACGTAGGCTTGATGGAGAATATGAGTAGCTTCAACAGTGGGTTGAAAGTTTTAAAGCTGTATGGAAGGAGAGAGGACACACAATTATGTGCGATGGCTGGACTGGTACCACGAAGAAGTCCATGATTAATTTCCTTGTTTATTGCACTGAATGAACAGTTTTATGAAATTTGTTGATGCATCAAACTATTCAAAGAACGCCATATATTTATTTGGTTTGATACATCAGATGGTGCAGGAAATTGGAGAGGAAAATGTTGTCCAGGTGGTCATTGATAATGAACCAAGTTATAAGGCTGCAGGGAAGAAGTTAATGGACAAGCGCAAACACCTTTTTTGGGTCTCATGTGCAGCGCATAGTCTATACTTAATGCTTAAAAACATTTGTAAGGACCCGACTGTCGGCAAAAAAGTAAGGAGAGCACAAAAAATTACCCAATTTATTTATGGTCATCTTAGGATCTTGAACATATTCATAGAACAAGCATCTGGGGGCTGAGATCTCATTCGTATGGGGCCTACAAGATTTACATCTAATTTCATTTCATTGGAATCTTTACACAAATTTAAGAATGAGATCAAGGGGTTTATGTTTAATAAGGAGTTCTTAGAGTATATGCGGACTACCTTCAATGATCTAAATGTGAACATTTGGAAGTGGGAAAAATCATAGAGAACAAAAAAAATTAGAGCCATGTGCAGACTTATATGAAGTTGGTGGAACCGCTCATACAGGTCTTAAAATTGGTGGATAGGGATGACAAGAATTACATGGAATATTTGTACGAGGCAATTGACATTGCTAAGGTACACATCAAAAACACATTTTTCAACACTTATATGAAGTGGTGGGACCTTATTGATCTCAAATGCGAAAGCACATTACACCACGACTTGCATGTAGCTGACAAGTGAAATCTCATACTGTTACATAGGGGATTATTTATTAAATTGTTATTTAATAATTATCCATATAAATATAATTTATTTTTTAAATCTTCGAGTAATGTACAGTCGTCAAGTGCACATTAATGGAGAGGTGATCCAAAGCACACTGAATGTGATCGCACGCTTGTCGAGGACAATAGAAGATAGAATTGAGGCAGAGAGACAGGTATTTATCTCTTATATGAAGAATTGAGTTTAAGATATATTCAATTACTTGTATTTTCAAGAGTCTATGAATTATATTAATTGTTCATTCCATCTGTGTAGATGGAGGCTTATAGGCTAAGGCTGGAGTCATATAATGAAGACCATGTGCAAATTGCCGTAGAGAAAGTGAGCCCAGGTATATTTAGTGATTACATTGTTGTCATATGTGCATAAGAAAGAAGAACATACATAATTCATTTTTTTTGTTTTTTACTGATTGCACAACTAAATGGTGGATAATGGTGTACAATAGAGACAGGTGTTATAATCATTTGGCTTCTGTTGCAGTGAAGGTTTTGAATCAGACGACATCGGCAAGCCAGTGTGAAAAAAATTGGAGCACGTTCAACCTTATACACTCAAAAATTCGTAACCGGTTAAAGGCTAAACAATTGGACAAATTGTTGTACTGTCATTACAATATAAGATTGAGGATCAAAAACATCCAGTTGAGACAACAATTGAGGGAGAAATGAACTGTAGGGCAGGCAGAAGATGTTGTTGGCCAAATTGATGTGGAAGACTTATTTGATAATGATAATCCCTTGCAGACTTGGGTTGAGATACGAGCAACTGTCGATGAGCCAGTTTTTGATCATGATGATACAAAATAAGTAGAGGGCATACTAATTTATGTGAGACATACACCATGAGGAAAAGGATTATTGAATCGGTTGAACTTGCAAAAGGATCTAGAAAGAAAAGAAAGCCAGCAAAAATAGACATCACAAAAGAAAAAAAACAAGTAATGTCAAGAGGAAGTAATTGTTGATTATGATCAAGATGATGATGATGATGATGGGACACAGTCTCCTAGTGATAATGCTAATGCAGTTGCAGGTGCTACTACCGGGGGCGGAGTGTATGCTCCTTCTTTCTCCTTACATATTAACACTGGGAGAGGACAGCATGAAAGTCAAGGAGATTATGATTCACAAGGTCAGTATGGACAGCAGTCAGGTTATGGAGGTGGCCAACAAGAAGCAGGCATGTATAGCTGGAAAGATCAAGTAGAGTATGAAGGCTTTCAATTCCATCCACCCAGTAGCAGTTATGGGTTAGGGTCTTCTTCTTATCCTCAAGTTGCTTCTTTGCATCCTAATTCTAGAATTTCATCAAGTCAACAAGTGTATACTCCAAGAGGGATGCACGACTTGGATACATCATTGTTTAGTTATGGTGAATATAGGGAACATATGCAACTTTATTATACATACCAGCAATAGCAACCAGAGGATGAATCAGAAGGATCTACGGGTTATTATCCATATTAGTATACTCACTTGTGTTTTTCATAGATAAGAATCGTTTGATTTCATTAACATTTATTATTTGTAAATGTTTAGTATATTAGCATAATATTTTTTATGTTTAATATGTATCAAAATAGTCATTTAATGTGTTACATGTACTTCTTTGTCTTAACCCACCTTTGTCACACTCAACACATATCTAATTAATTGTTTACATTTTTTCTAATTTTTTTTATTTTTTCTGAATTTTTTCTGATTCTTTTGGACCCTTTTATACCCATACCGGCCAGTACCGGTACCGGTACTGCCATCCATAATTCCACTCAATAGGCAAATGGAGGAGAGCAAGCCAGCCCTGCCTCTAGAGTACATGAGACCTGCAGAATAGCATGGCTCCTTTCAAGAGAATGTTGCTGCCTCCAGCCTGGCTCATGAGAAGAATCCTGACAATGCCGGGACAGAAGAAGAACTAGGAAAGATTATCAGAAAATCCCGTCTACAGAGACTGCAAAGTCTACAAATCAATACGACAACATTCAAGGACCTGCTTTGACATCCTGCTTGGTTCACAGGAGAGTCCCAATGTTGGTGGAATCAGTGACGAAGGTGCCCAGTGGATCTCATTTCATACAGTGCCCAGTGTATCTCATCTCAATCCGAGAAGGTGGTAGAGGAAATCGGGAAGAACGATGGGCGAGCGGCGATGGGGAGAGTGGCGTTGGGAAGAACAGCGAGGGGAAGAGCGGTGAGAAGATCAACGAGCAGAGGATTCAAGGCGTTGGAGAGTAGAACAAGGTAAGAAAACTCTGAAGAAGAGGATCATGGGGAGATGCTTCAGATGTTTGGAGAGAGACAACAGAGTTGGGGAATGCCAGAATGCTCTAGTACGTTGGAAATGCAGGGATGTGTGGCATTGAAGCTATTCATGCGTGCAGAAAATTCAATCTGAAGGGGTCGATCAAAAAGGAGTTACAGGTGATACAGAGGTGGACTCTGAAGAGGAATAAGTGAAGGTAATGAACAGGTCTGCACATTCTGTTGAGGTTCCATGGTTCAATGATTACCAAAGAAACCTGAAGATTTGCAAATCAAGTTTGGTGGGGAAGGCTACTAACAAAATTTGTCATCAAGAACTTAGGGATATCCTCAAGAAGTGGCCGAAGGTGAGTACTTGGAGGCATGGATGGCAGTACCGGTACCGGTACCGGTACCGGTACCGGTGCCGGCCGGTACCGGTACGTACCGGTCGGTACCGGTACCGGCCGGTACGACCGGTACGGGCTTAAAAGGGCCCAAAAAAATCAGAAAATTCAGAAAAAAAATCAGAAAAATTCAGAAAAATTCAGAAAAAATTCAGAAAAAATGTAAACAATTAATTAGCTATGTGTTGGGTGTGATAAAAATAGGTTAAGACAAAGAAGTACACATAACACATACAAAATGACAATTTTCATAGAGATTAAACATGAAAAGTATTATGTTAATGTACTAAATATTTACAACAGTGCAAAATATGAACGAAATCAAACGATCCTTACCTATGAAAAACATAAGTGAGTCCCTTAATATGGATAATAACCCGTAGATCCTTCTGATTCATCATCTGGTTGCTGTTGCTGGTATCCATAATAAGGTTGCATATGTTCCCTATATTCACCATAACTAAACAATGATGCAGCCAAGTCGTGCATCCCTCTTTGAATCCCTCTTGGAGTATATGGTTGTTGACTTGATGAAATGCCAGAATCATGGTGCAAAGAAGTAGCATGAGGATAAGAAGAAGACCCTGACCCATAACTGCTACTGGGTGGAATCGGTGGATGGAATTGAAAGCCTTCATACTCTACTTGATCTCCCCAGCTATACATGCCTGCTTCTTGTTGGCCACCTCCATAACCTGACTGCTGTCCATGCTGGCTTTGTGAATCATAATCTCCTTGACTTTCATGTTGTCCTCTTCCTGTGTCAACATGTAAGGAGAAAGAAGGTGCATACACTCCGCCCCCGGTAGTAGCACCTGCAGCTGCACCAGCATCATCACTAGGAGACTCTGTCCCATCATCGTCGTCATCTTGATCATAATCAACAATTAACTTTCTTTTAACAGTACTTGATTTTTTCTTTTGTGATGCCTGTTTTTGCTGGCTTTCTTTTTTTTCTAGATCCTTTTGCAAGTTCAATCGATTCAATACTCCTTTTCCTCGTGGTGTATGCCTCACATAAATTTGCTTCAGCTCATCAATGGCAGGATCGTCTCTGGCAGCCAGATTAGTCCTCTCCAATGTAGATGTACTCCTTTTCAAGAATGATGGTGGCCCAACCATTCTAGGAGTGACTGGCCTACTATCTGATTCTGAGTGTCTAGCAGGCTCAAGCTCAGTATCAGGTGCAAATAAAGGCACATGCTCAGTCTGACTCTGATACTCATGTGAAGGAGGAGGTGAATTTTCTTTTTGCCTTTTCGAGCTTCTTAATTCTGGATCTCTAGCAACAGCTCCATTTAGTATGCCTTCTGCCCATTCTGTATCATCATGATCAAAAACTGGCTCATCGACAGTTGCTCGTGTCTCAACCCAAGTCTGCAAGTAATTATCATCATCAAATAACTCTTCCACATCAATTTGGCCAACCATATCTTCTGCGTGCCCTGCAGCTCGTTTCTCCCTCAATTGTTGTCTCAACCGGATGTTTTTGATCCTCAATCTCATATTGTAATGGCAGTACACCAATTTGTCCAATCGTTCAGCCTTTAACCGGTTACGAATTTTTGAGTGTATAAGGCTGAACGTGCTCCAGTTTCTTTCACATTGGCTTGCCGACGTCGTCTGACTCAAAACCCTCACTGCAACGGAAGCCAATGGATTATAGCACCTATCTCTGTTGTACACCATTATCCACCACTCAGCTGTGCCATCATTAAAAGAAACCAAAAAAAAAAAAAATCAATGTATGTTCTCGTTTCTTATGCACATTTGACAACAATGCAATGACTAAGTATACCTGGGCTCACTTTCTCTACAGCAATTTGCACAGAGTCTTCATTATATGTCTCCAGCCTTAGCCTATAAGCTTCCATCTACAAAGATGGAATTAACAATTAATAGAATTCATAGGCTCTTCAAATTACAAGTAATTAGATAAATCTTAAAGTCAGATCTTCACTAAGTATACCTGTCTCTCTGCCTCAATCCTATCTTCTATTGTCCTCGACAAACGTGCAATCACATTTAATGTGCCTTGAATCACCTCTCCATCAATATGCACTTGACGACTGTACATTACTCGAGGATTTAAATAATAACCTGCATTTAGGTGAAAAATTACTAATGTCAATTTAATAAATAATCTCCCATGTAATAGTATAAGACTTCACTTACCAGCTGCATGCAAGTCGTGGTGTAATGTGCTTTCCCATCTGATATCAATAAGGTCCCACCACTTCATATAAGTGTTGGGAAATGCGTTCTTGATGTGGACCTTAGCAATGTCAATCGCCTCGTACAAATATCCCATGTAATTCTTATCATCCCCATCCACCAATTTTAACACATGTACGAGAGGTTCCACCAACTTCAGATAAGTCTCCATATTACTCCAAAATTTTTTATTCTCTATGATTTTTCTCACTTCCAAATGTTCAGATTTAGATTCATTGGAAGTGGTCCGCATATACTCCAAGAACTCCTTATTAAACATAAAACCCCTGATCTCATTCTTGAATTTGTGCAAAGATTCTAAAGAAATAAAATTAGATGCAAATCGTGTAGGCCCTGCACGGATGAGATCTCGACCTCCAGATGCTTTTTCTCTGAACATATTCAAGATCCTGAGATGACCATAAATAAATTGGGTAATTCTTTGGGCTCTCTTTACAGTCTTGCTGATAGTTGGATCCTTACCAATGTCTTCAAGCATCAAGTCCAGACTATGCGCTGCACATGGGACCCAATAAAGGTGTTTGCGCTTGTCCATTAACTTCTTCCCTGCAGCTTTATAACTTGGTTCATTATCGGTGACCACCTGGACAACATTTTCCTCTCCAATTTCCTGCACCATCTGATCCATCAAACCAAATAAATATTTTGCATTCTTTGAATAGTTTGATGCATCAACAGATTTCATAAAAACTGTCCCTTCTGTGCAATAAACAAGAAAATTAATCATGGACTTCTTCGTGGTACCAGTCCAGCCATCGCACATAATTGTGCATCCTCTCTCCTTCCATACTGCCTTAAAACTTTCAACCCACTGTTGAAGTTCCTCGTATTCTCCATCAAGCCCCCGTCCATATATGTCTCGACGTGTGGGGGCTTTGAACCCACGACCATGATCTGCTATCGCATCAATCATAGGCTGAAAATAAGGAGACTGAGCAGCATGTGAGGGAACACCTGCATGCAAAAACCATTTGCATATGCTTTTAAAAGTATGTCCTGCCGCTTCAGCTGACTTTTTTACTCCTCTCATTGCTTGCTTGATTTTTGGCTGAGTAGAACTCTGTCTTCTAAAAAGATAACTGTCCATAGGACCCACTTGGCCTGTAGGTTGACTTGTGCCTCTTATTGATGGTCCATCACCTCTCCTTCGGGCTTCATCTTCTTGTTGATGCCACAAACTCTCTCTTCTAGCTGCAGCCATGTCAGGATCATCATCATCATCATCATCACTAGAATCTACATTTTGTTCAGCCCTTTGCCTCTCACGTATAGAAATGCCACTGGCCGCAGTATACATCCCTTTGCCTTTTGTATTATGTCTACCTGAAATTTTGCCTTGGAGTTCAACCTCATCTTCATTCTTTTGTTCTTTTTGTGCTTTTCGGCCACGCAACAATTCACGCATCTCGTTGGCAACTTGTCGGGGACAGACAGTACACCTTGTCACTTGTCCTGTCTTCCCTGCTAAATGTTCTTTCCCTCGGGTGATTCCACCACCCATCTCTTTGCCACAATATTTGCATTTCACTCTCCTCTTTGCAGTATTAATTAAGGTGATATGGGCCCACCCTGGGTCTTGCTCTTGCTGTTCAGCCATGTTCCTACAACACATAAAAAAAAAAATAGAAACAAATATAAGAACATTTGGCATTATGCTCCTAATTTAAAACATGTAAAATTGGATGTTAATTAGGCTCAAATTGATGTTTAATTTAACAATTAGACAAAAGCCCCAATTTTTAACCGCTAATTATGGCCAAAATTGGGGATTTCCCCTAATTCACCGTCGATCAACGTAATTGACAGCACACTCCTAGTTTAAAACATGTCATGAAGTTTAATTAGGCTGCAATTGATGTTTAATTTAAGTAATTAGACAAAAGTCCCAATTTTTAACTGCTAATTAGGGCCAAAATTGGGGATTTCCCCAAATTAACCGTCGATCAACGTAATTAACAGCACACTCCTAGTTTAAAACATGTCATGAAGCTTAATTAGGCTCCAATTGATGTTTAATTTAAGTAATTAGACAAAAGCCCCAATTTTTAACCGCTAATTAGGGCCAAAATTGGGGATTTCCCCTAATTAACCGTCGATCAACGTAATTAACAGCACACTCCTAGTTTAAAACATGTCATGAAGCTTAATTAGGCTCCAATTGATGTTTAATTTAAGTAATTAGACAAAAGTCCCAATTTTTAACCGCTAATTAGGGCCAAAATTGGGGATTTCCCCTAATTAACCGTCGATCAACGTAATTAACAGCACACTCCTAGTTTAAAACATGTCATGAAGCTTAATTAGGCTCCAATTGATGTTTAATTTAAGTAATTAGACAAAAGCCCCAATTTTTAACCGCTAATTAGGGCCAAAATTGGAGATTTCCCCTAATTAACCGTCGATCAACGTAATTGACAGCACACTCCTAGTTTAAAACATGTCATGAAGCTTAATTAGACTCCAATTGATGTTTAATTTAAGTAATTAGACAAAAGCCCCAATGTTTAACCGCTAATTAGGGCCAAAATTGGAGATTTCCCCTAATTAACCGTCGATCAACTTAATTGACAGCACACTCCTAGTTTAAAACATGTCATGAAGCTTAATTAGGCTCCAATTGATGTTTAATTTAAGTAATTAGACAAAAGCCCCAATTTTTAACCGCTAATTAGGGCCAAAATTGGGGGTTGTCTATTTTATCAAGAAAATGAACGTAAATCATCTAAGAAATATGTAACAAACTAAAAAATAATCACTACATTAAAATATAAATCATACCTTCTTTTTTTCTTCCACCCAAAACAGTGAAAATGTCTCCGGAAAAGGATGAAAACGTCTCCGGCGGCGGTGGCGGGCGGCGGCGGCAGCGGCGGGTGGCGGCGGCGGTTCTTTCCCCTCCTCCTCCTCCTTTCCCTCCTTCCCTTCCCCTCCCACTGCAAAAAACCCGAATCCCCTCTCACAGATCTGTTTCTGTGAGAGGGGACAGTGAAACACCCCTTTAAGGGGTGTTTCACGGGCGTACCGGCCCGGTACCGGCCCGGTTTCGGGCGTACCGGCCGGTACGCCCGAAACCGGACCGGTACCGGTCTGGTACAGTCATTTTTTTCTTTTTTTTTCTTTTTTTTTTTACGGTACCGGCCCAAAATGGGGGTACCGGTACCGGTCCGGACCGGTACCGGTACGTACCGGCCGGTACGTACCGGTACCGGCCGAAACTGCCATCCATGCTTGGAGGTTATGGAGGGTTGACGATAAGCAAGTGATGCTGTGCTGCCCATCTCAAGAAATCTACAAGAACATACTTGCAGAGGAATTGATCGAACGGACAGGAAACACTTTGCTGGAAAGCTTGGAATATGATGAAAGAACCCAGGTTATTGGTCATTTATCCAAGAAGTGGTGCAGAGTGAAAGGGATACCCTGGCACCTGTGGGATTTGGAGGTGTTCAAAGCTATTACAGCACCATTCAGAAGATTATGCATGGTGGAAAGAAACACATTAGAAAGGAGATCGTTGGATTTCGCCAGGGTATTGCCGTCAGTGGAACGGAGTATCGGAATTCCTTAAGGAATTAATTTCATATGGGCAGAACATATTTTCTGGATTAAAGTGGAGTTAGAAAAATCTTCTGATAAGAATTCTGACCAGGAAAATGACAATTACAGGTCTCATAAGAAGGTTATCTTGGCATATAAACAGTACAGAGAAGAGAAGAACAATGCTCTGGTTGCAGAGAAGAAGACGACCAAGTTGCTGACTCTACCAGCAGGACCCATCCATCACAAACTCAATGAGTTTGACCAGTGTTCTGGGTCACAGGATTCAGAGGGTGTGGACCGATCTGTTTCGAACCAGTTCAATGATCAAGTTAGTGCAATGTCGATATTGCCACTACTAAATAAGGGGGAGAGGGACAAAAGGGTCATTGAGGAGGCAGACGTTGATATAAAGTGGAGGGCTGCGATAGAAACCCTAGCCTCCCAAATCGTGACAGGGGTGAGGAAGGAGGAAGCGAGGAGGCGAAGGAAGCGGAGGGGCCTCGTGTACAAAAGAAGGAAAGAAGGGAGGGATGGGGACATGGAAATCAGAATCGGCCGATCCCGATCCGGATCGGCCCAGGATCGGCAGGTCCCGATCCAGCCAGAATCGGCCGATCCCCTGCCGATTTCAGCCGATTTTGGCCGATTTTGGATCGGGATCGGCGGGTCCCAATCCGTGCCAGAATTCCTTGGATGGCGATGTCCAACGGATCTCCGAAGTGGAAGGAAAACAGAATCCACTGGCGATCTATTTGCAGGAAGCAGAAGAAGGTAGCGTACATGGCGGGAGGGAAGTTAGCTCAATCCCGAAGGTGGTGGAGCTTTCCATGCCTTCCCTTGCTGTTTTGCCAGGTACGATTCAAAACATAGCTGGACCCCCCCCCCCCAATTTCCCTATTTCCTTTATCACCCTCGTATCGACGACGACGTCAACAGTCCGACTCCGTCGGAGCATCTTCCGCATATTTCAAAAAATGAAAAGGAGGACTGTTTCCTAGAAGGGTGGAATGACCAAGAGATTGTGGAAAAAGCAACAGATTTGGGGATGCAGCTACATGGAAAAGTGGGTCAATTCAGAAAGATTTGGGGCCGGAAAAATGAAGAGTACAAAAAATCAAAGCGAGGCCAGAGAGAGTTGAAGAGTTTGCTGAAGGATTCCACTGCAGACTGTCAACCAAATAAAGCTATCGTCTTATTCAAGGAGGGAGTGCAAGAACAACTATGTTAGTTCTATCCTGGAACATTAGAGGCATGAATGATAAAATAAAACAGTTAGCTATTAGAGATACGGTCCAAAGCAGGAAGATGGACATTGTTTGTATGCAAGAAACAAAGGTGGATGGTATGTCTGAAAATGTGGTCAAGGCAGCGACAGGATTTACATGTGTGGAATTTGCGTTCAGAAGATCTGTAGGGTTTTCTGGAGGTATTTTGGTAGCTTGGAATGCTGAGGTTTTGAAGGGAGAATTTTTAAAACTTGGGGAGTTTCATGTCTCGGTCATTTTTAAAACTTGTAATCATAGTGATAGCTGACTGCTTACTGCTGTTTATGGGCCTTGTACTGTGTTAAGCAGGAGAACTATGTGGGAAGAGTTGAAACAAATTTACTTGACAAATGATTTGCCATGGATAATCCTGGGAGACTTTAATGAAGTCAGATCACCAGCAGATAGGAATAAAGGAAGAAGTACAACAATTGGGATGAAAGAGTTCAATACGTGGATTGAAGAGATGGGAATCATGGAGCTGCAACTAGCACAAGGTAAATTTACATGGAGCAAGGGTAGAAGAGACCCCACTTTATCTAAAGTGGAGAGTGTTTGTAGACAATAGATGGGAATCTCTATTTCTACAAGCCAGACTGTATCTACTACCGAGGCGTGTATCTGATCACAATGCCATTTTAGTGGACTACAAAAACAATGTCACGAAGAACAACCGCTTCAAGTTAGAGAAGAAATGGTTAAAAAATGATACATTTGTCGACTTGGTGAAGCAAACTTCGTCGCAAGCTTCAGAATACCAACCAGGACCTTGGTCTATTTCTCTGAGAAGGGGCCTCAAAGAAACTGAAGAGATGCAGTACATGGAAGTGCTCCCCCCTTCACAAGCCAAGACCGAAGATGGCAAACCTTGCATCATGAGTGCTCCTCCCTTCACAGGTCAAACATCGAGCCATTTCTGGCACCTCCCAACAAAATCATGGGCATTCTCAATGAAGCTAGCATCAAGAACAACATAGTGAAAATACTCAACCAGACTCATGGCTCATGCTTGATATCATCAAGATTGAGACAATGTTTTTGATATCATGAAGAGAGCTGTTGAACTTGTAGCTGACTAGCCACTGGCAATTGAAGGGAAGCCCAGATGGGTCAGATGTGTTGCAGAAAATGAATGACTAGGAAGCTTGATCGCATGAGAGCAGTTTTTCTTATCCTTGTAATCCAAGCACTAACATGTGTGCGAATGCGTGTGTATAAACCAGTGAGGAATTAAGTGCCATAGGTTGCTTCTACTTTATATGGCCTTGATAGAACAGTTTCCATAACTCATCAAGACAAGTTGTGACTGGAATGGTGTGTTTCTTCGCTGTAACTTTTCCTTCTATTAATGAAATGTGGCCTTGCCACCTTCAAAACAAACAAAAGAAAAGGTTGAAAAAGGGAAGATGGTCTATTTATTGTAGCAAAATTTTCATTTATGTTACAAGGCAAGCCATAGGTAAACACAAGATTTCTTTATTACATTAACGAAGAGCTATGCAGTTTTTTCCTGCAATGTAACATATGAAACTTTATAAGCCAAACCTTTAGAGGAGGATTATCAGGAGCCAATGCCTCCGCAACAAACTGGGGTCCCAAAGCTGATCCACCAATTCCCACAGAAAGCACCTGCGTAAACCGACCAGCTGGAGATGACGGAGGCTTAATCTGTTTTCACTGTGAAACATCAGAAAGGACCAGCAAACAACAAGCCTGGCTAAAGGAAAATATTGTAAAACAGATTATTATTTAGTATTGCAGTCCCCTGTAACAGAGAGACAAGAAATATGAGCAACTAACGTAGAAGATAGGAATCATTAATAACTAGTTCCTTGCACAAACATAAGGCATAGGAATGGTAACTCCAACTAAATAGAAAACTTCTTTGATAGACAATCAAATAGCAACTTACAAAGCAAAATGAGAAAAAAAATAAGCAAAAGCTGGTAACTTGGGTTCTTAGACTTCAAAGGAAAAATCCAAAAAAAAATGATAAATAGACCAGCAATAATCTTTTAAGCAGCCACAAGGAACCATTTGATTCAATACATACTTTCCTTCTAACATGGATGTAGATTTCCTACAAGAGAGAAAAGTAAAAGAAATAAGACAACCCAATCTGGAGCTTTCCAGACACCGATCTCTGCCAGAAAACAGAACCCCTAAAAATCATTTTCAGGAGACATCCACATAAATAGCAGTTATCAAAGAAACTGCACAAAACTTTTGTAAAGGTGACAGTAAGCCACCATTCATTGAAAGTAAAGAAGAGTATATCACAGCCAGGGTAAATAACCCTAGCAGAGAAACAGGAGAAAAAAGCAAAAATGCTCTATTATGTGACAAGTACATCTCACTATTACAGAGAAGGACCTTTTTGTACATCGAGTCTATTATGCAACACCTAACTAAGAATTTAGGATGAAGTAGTTGGAGGTAGTATAAAATAACATCACTAGGAAGTCAGAAATGAGCAAAACTCAGTAAGTACCAATTTGGATATCTAGAGAACTCCCTCTAGAGAATCAGTGGAAGAGGTTGGTTTCCCTGAAGATATCTAGAAGAGATTAGGAAAACTGAGCTTGGGAAACAAGGTTTCGGAAATTCAATAAACAAATAAGCAAATGACCCAGCTCTGGAACTCAAACATTTAGTTCCAATTTACTCCACATATTACACCAGAGTAGATTTTCAAACAGCATTCCTCCCAGGAATATAATGGTTGTACTACAAAAATGTCTACGATAAACCTTACCTTAGTGATTCTCATCTTGATCAGCTCCTCCGACACATTCATCAATCTTTTTGCCATAAGCGTTCCAGAGCAAGAATCAGACTGACCTGGGTCATTGATTCTAGGTCCTATTTTTTATTTTTTTAGGCTGGACCACATTTTACTGGACATCGAAGAGAGCAGATACAAGCAAAGGCAGTTGGATGGCAAAATAAACAGAGCAAAAAACCATAATCATTCTATATCTGTATCTCTTTAAAATTCACATAAAAACTGCTATCAAATAGTTAACTTATGTGCATGCAAAAAGTCACCCAGTGGCGGGCACCAACAGTAACACTTGTGTTGACATGCATGGGTGCAGTTTGAGCCTCACAGATGTAGGGCTTAATGAGGGGGGGGGGGGGGGGGGGGGGGGGGGAGAAGAAACAGTAAAATGCAAATGTAATGGAGACAAGTGCTGCATGCACTGCTGGCACATGGACCGGTTTGATCCTGGCCATTGCAAGTGGGATTGGCCCCATGGCTACTGGGCCAAGAGGAAGCGATGAAGAAAAAGGTAAAATTATGCCATTCCCAAGTTTCTGCACTAGAGTGGGCTCTCTTCGATTCCAAAAGACAACACAAGTTGCTAATTTTTCGATAGTGACCGAAGTCCTCGACAATACTTGAATCTGCTTTCCCTTTCCCAACAGACTGTCCACAGAATAGCTGGTAAACCATTATCTACCACTTCTTCTCGACTGAATTTGAACATGCTCCAGGCCACCAATGAAAAAGCTCTCATACATCCTTTTGTTCCTCACAACTGACCTGCAGACATGGGAGAGCGGTGGGAGGTAGAGAAGGGGGGAACCAGCCGGAGTGTATCAAGGGACGGTAGAGGCAGGTTTGCAGGTAAGAAGAGGCTTTGGGAGGACAAAGGCGGGCCTCGTCTGCCTGCTGGAGAAGGGGTTCAAGCCGGGGGGGAGCAATACAGATCTTCAGATGGCAGAGTTAGATGTGTTAGATGCCTAGAGATTGGACATAGGGCATTCCAGTGCCAGAATGCCTTGGTTTGCAGGAACTGTCGGGGGCTCGGTCATAGAAGTTTTCATTGTCCGCATTTACTCAAAGTGGAGAAGAAGCCACCTGTTCCTTCTTGGTTTGATATTAAAGGTACGCCCGAGCCATTGATTTCAGAAATTATTGATACGCCATTGTCCTTCATTTAGACGGACATCCCTGGTGGTATTTGTCAAGAAGGGTAGCCTATCTACAGAGAGATTGAAACTTTATTTACAGAGTTTAGACTCGGTTAGTAGGGCCTGAAGGTGTGGTTTTTACAGGATGGGCATTTTTTAGTTCAATTCGGATCCAGCAGTTTTGCAAAAGCTTCTGGAAAGAGAAGTATCGAGGGTGGAAGGAGCTGAGTTATCTTGGAGGAGGTGGAACTCTGAATTCAACACATTCCATTATGAGGGTAGTCGATCTGTCTGGTGCAGGTTGTATGGGATTCCTTTAGATTTATGGGATGTAGAGGTACTTAAAGCTATTTCGAACAAGGTTGGTTCTTTGAAGAGGGTGCACAGGGAGACTGTTCCGTGGGAGAATTTGCAATATGCCAAGATTTTTCTCAAGGTTGATCAGAGTGCTACTTTTCCGCAATTTCTTAAGTTATGTTGGCAGCAGAAGATATTCTTTATTAAGCTTGAAGAGGAAGCTCCATCAGTAAGCAATACCAGGCAGATTGATTGGACTATAGTGAGGTCGTTCAAGCTTATAGGGTGTTCAAAGGCCACAAGGAAGTTGCATGAAGCAGAACAGGGGCTTTACAGGGAGTGAGGATGGCGAGAGGTTGAAGACAACGGTTCGGAAGGATCATAAGGTGAACCGGGCCGGGCCGGGTGAAATATTAGTAAATGACCTTATTCCAAACGATCGGCCAGACCAGCAAGATGTCATAAAAGTAAATGAACCGGTTCACTTAACAACGGGTTCGCCTATTAATATGGCCGACCACATTTGGAAAGGAGCCGTCCAACATTTAGCAACCCAAGTGATACGAGGAGTGCGGAGGGGGTTAAGGAAAGAACGGGGAAGGGCTGTTAGGGTTTTCCAGCAGCGTCGGGACACCGCGACGAAGAAGGCGGGGAAGATGGGATCTTCGCAACAAATTCCCCTACTACGATTGGAAGGGCCTCCTTCTACGGCAGAAGAGATCTGTCCAGCTCAACAGCTTCGTCGGGGAGACGGCAAGTTTGTTTCCATTGACTTGGCCGAGGATATCGTTAACAGCACTAATGGTGGAGCAGTTCCAGGAGGAGATTGTGTTGGCGATACTGCGGGGGAATTGGATCGGGGGTCTTCTTTTATTCCGGGTATGCATAGCTTTTGCATGCAGGATCCCCCTGAAATCCCTCTTCCTCTTTCTAGTTCACAATATGCTAAAAAAGCTGAGGACAAAAGCGTGCAAGGGAAAGGCCGGGAGGAGTCCATATTGCAAAAGAAAGAATGGAAGGGGTCTATGCAGCTGAATCTGTTAGGCAATATGACAGATCAAGAGTTAGTGGACAAGCGGAGGTTTTGGGTCTACATTTGAAGAAGAAGAAGAAGAAGAAGAAGACAGGTCAATATAGGAAGTTATGGGATAATAGCGTAGCCAAAAGGGTAATTCTGTTTCCAAGCCAAAAGGATCAAGGGAATTGTGTAATTTGCTAAAGTCTATAGAAGAAGATTGTGAAAGCTCGGCAAAATATTCATAGGTGCAGAGAAGGGGTGTTCGTAGTCACACATGAAGATAATTAGTTGGAACGTCAGGGGCCTAAATGGAAGAAATAAGCAAGTGGCGGTCAGAGATACTGTCCCGAGGTGGAAAGTTGATATTATTTGCATTGTGGAAACAAAGATGGCAGCTTTTGATTTGAATCAGATTAAGATGATTTCTGGGTTCACTTTGAAGGTATGCTTGCTGATGTGGGAGAACACTCAGTGACTGTTTTTTTTTTTTTTAGAATAATCTGGTGTACTACCAATTTTATTAAAATAAATAGGGGGAGTACATCCAAAGATCGTCTAGAGGAGAGGTTCCTCTGACCAAAAAAACAAAAACATAATAACTATTACATGAGGTTGTTAAGTCTTCTCCAGGTAGCATAGGAAATCCCCAGACTGTGCCGACACCATTGATACCACATTGCAACCGCCTGGAGACAAATGTTCTCTACATATACTTTGGTTCTCTTGAACACACTATCATTCCTGCACCTCTAAATGCTCCAACAGACTGCATGAATCAGAATTACTGTCATTTTTTTCTGACTAATAGACTTCCCTAAAGGATTCCTGCAGAAAGAGTGCATTTCTTCTATACTCTGAAAATGCAGGCGCAAATTTAGGCTTGCTGAAATGATACTCCATACTTCTTTGCTGATTGTACATTGTATGATTAAATGTTCCACATCCTCATCATACTTATTGCACATCGAGCATATTGTTGAACTATTTATATTCCAATGTCTTCTATACATCTTGGTGACAATTTTTTTTGGAATAGCAACCACATAAACACCCTTATTTTCAGTGGTGACTTCACCTTCCAAGTACCCTTAGACAGAGGAGATGTAGGAGAATTCCCTTCGATCAAAGAGTACATAGATTTCACTGAGAATACCCCATTATCTCCCTTCCATACTATCATATCTGGCTTATTTAGATCTATCTTAATTTCGTGTAAGAAACTCATAAGATCTGAAAATTGCTCCAATTCATCATCCTTCAGGTTCCTCCGAAGTATAATATTCCAAAAGTATCTCCTCTCCTCACAGCAGTAAACCTCTTCAACTTTATTCCATTTATCCACAGCTAGATTAAAGATAAGATTGAAGTTATCTTTAAGCAAATTATCACCTGCCCAACTATCATGCCAGAAGTAAGTGTTCCTCCTATTTCCCACTGTTATCTTGCAGAATTTAGCAACCCACTCTGCTGATTTCAAAATGCCCTTCCAAATTGGAGATATAACTTTATTATTTGATCGAAAATTCTAAAAGTAGTGCTGTTGGCATAGTACCTGTACTTCATTATGTCTTTCCACAAAAAGTCTTCAATGCACATCATTCGCCATAACCATTTCCCCAGAAGACAGAAATTCATAATACTCATATTTTTAACTCCCATCCCTCCATACTTCTTTGACTGACATACTTTCTTCCAATTAACTAGCGGAATTCCTTTACTGTTATTATTATTGCCTCCCCACAAAAAAACCCTCCTGATTTTGTCAATTTTTTTTTATGACCTCCTTCGGCATGATAAACACTGACATATAGTAAACCGGAATAGAAGATAGCACTGAGTTTAGAATGGTGATCCGACCTCCTAGACTCAGATTTTTGGCTTTCCACTGCGATAATTTCCTATGCAATTTAAGAACCAAAGGCTTCCAATCTGCAATCCTAGTAGAATTGTGATGCAGTGGCAAACCCAA
Source organism: Zantedeschia hybrid cultivar (assembly GCA_030544215.1). Taxonomy (NCBI): domain Eukaryota; kingdom Viridiplantae; phylum Streptophyta; class Magnoliopsida; order Alismatales; family Araceae; genus Zantedeschia; species Zantedeschia hybrid cultivar. Next base: position 44,354,841 of record JARZZO010000008.1, read on the forward strand.
ATACATAATCGGCAATCTTTGTATTCTGCAAGCTAGAGTCTTTGCACATTCTTCCATTTCCTCTTCCTTCATATCAATTCCCACAATAGAAGTTTTCTCGAAGTTGATTTGAAGACCTGAAGTAAACTCAAAGGATTTAAGAACAAACATAAGTTGGTGTAGTTCCTCCGGCCCTCCTTCTAGAAAAAGTAGAGTATTGTCTGCATACTGTTGATGAGATATACTAATTCCACTTTAACACCTTGAAACCAATCTCCCTCCTCTGCCCTTTGAAACATGACACTAAGCCTCAATTTGATTGCAGAATAGGTTAATCCGGAATTACTTATTCGGAATAGCGTATACTAGAATAAGGGGTGCTTAGCTTTGATAATTCTGTGGGACCCACTGGCGGAATAAGAAGGATAAGCAATTCTTGGGTCTTGGGTCGAATTGCTTATTCTCCTTATTCTCCGAATAGGCTATTCTGCACCGGTATAAGCCATTCCGCTTGTCAAAGCTAAATTAAGCTTATTCTTCCTTATTCTTCTCCTATTCTCCAATCAAAGTGGCGCTAACAATATTAGCCACTAAAAGGAATAAGTAAAGGGATAATGGATCCCCTTGTCTTAAACCTCTAGAACTTTTGAAGAAACATTCCACTCTCCCATTAATTATCATTGAGAAAACTGAATTTAAAATACAATTTTTCAGAATATGCACCCATTGATCTGGAAAATCATGTTTATGAAGAACATTCCAGATACATTCCCACGAAACTTTGTTATAAGCTTTATGGAAATTCAATTTTATCAACATCCCTTTCCTCCTCTCTCTCTTCATAACATAGAGAATTTCATGTGCTGCTATAAAAGAGTCAAACAAATTCCTCCCTAGTATAAAAGTGTTCTATTGCACATTAATCAATTTCCCTATAATCCTACTCATTCTGTTTGCCAGGATTTTAGTGAAAATCTTATATGATCCATTTAAAAGACTGATTTGACGGAAATCTTTGAGTTCTGTTGTGTTACAGTTATTGCCCAATGGACCACAATGGCCATTTTCAGGAGTCTATAGTTCGAATAGATATATGGATAGAATGATTGTTTATGAAGAATTGACCTTTTGTAAAGGGAAATTTGGTCTTCCATGGTGTGTAGCTGGGGATTTCAATGAGGTGAGAGATCCAGCTGAGAAGAGTTCATGGGGAAGAATTACAAGAGGCATGAAGGACTTCAATAATTGGATCAATTCTATGGAATTGATCGAACTGTCACTGAATTGTAGAAGGTTTACATGGAGTAATTCTAGAAATCACCCTTCGATGTCAAGAATTGATAGGGTTTTTATTAATGTCAGATAGGAAGCTTTGTTTCCTTCCGCAATGTTAAGTGCGAAGCCTGGTATTGTGTCAGATCATTGTGTGCTAGTGGTGGAGTGCAGTCAAACTATTCCAAGGAATCGGCCTTTTAGACGGGAAAAGAGCTGGATGAAGGTAGAAGATTTCTGAAGAATGGTGAAATACACTTGGAATAATGTGCAGAATGATTTACAAGGGGTTAAATGTTTGGCGGTTAAACTAAAAACCTTAAATTGCTGCAATTAAGATATGGGCTTTGCAATGGAAGAAACAAAATAATGAGGTGTTTGCTGCATTTATAAGAGACATCAATGAATTGGAGATCCAAGAAGAGGTCTGATCACTAACTGCTCAGGAGAAGGCCAAATTGACAATACTCGGGATACAAATTAATTAATGGAGGATAGAGGAGGAAATTAAATGGAGACAAAGGTCCAGGATCCAGTGGTTAAAAGAGGGGGATAATAACACCAACTTTTTTCATATTATTGCAAATGGAAGAAGAAGAAGAAACACTATTTCTTCACTGGTAGTAAACGGGGTCTGGACAGATGACGAACAGGTTATCATAGGGGAAATACTCATTTTTTATCAAAATTTGTTTTCTGCGGAACAAAGATGGCAACCAGCCTGGCAGAGTGATGATGTGGTTAAACTTAATGAGGATGATAAGGACATGTTGATCTCCCATATTTCCGAGGATGAAGTTAAACAGGCAGTTTTTAAGTTGGGAAGTGAAAAAGCACCAAGTCCTGATGAAATGCAGATGTTCTTCTATCAATCCTTTTTGGATTTAATGGGAAGAGATGTGATTCAGACAGTCCGATATTGGTTTCATCATCAGAAGGGAGGGGAATATGTGAATCAAACATTTATTATTTTATTGCCCAAGAAAGACAATGCAATGGAGCTAAGAGTTTCGCCCAATTAGTCTATTAAATGGGGATTTTTACTAAAATCTTGGCATCAAGAATGGGCAGGATAATCGGGAAACATATCAATGTGCAACAAAATGCTTTTGTGCCTGGGAGGAATTTGTTTGACTCTTTTATTATAGCACGTAAGATGCTGTTCGTCATGAAGAGAGAGAGGAGGAAAGGAATGATGCTTAAATTGGACTTCCATAAAGCTTATGATAAAGTTTCATGGCAATGCTTGTAGAATGTATTACATAAACATGATTTCCCTGATCAGTGGGTGCACATTCTGAAGAATTGTATTTCCACTGTTGTCTTCTCTATGATAATTATTGGAAGTGTGGAAGGTTTTTTCAAAAGCTCCAGAGGATTACGGCAAGGGGATCAATTATCCCCATATATCTTTTTATATTAGTGGCAAATATCCTAAGTATCATGCGTCAAAGGGCAAAAGATGAAGATTAGTTCCATGGTCTCAAAGTGCTGAACTTTAGGCTATTTATATCTCATCTGCAATATGTAGATGATACTTTATTATTCTTAGAAGGAGGGACAGAACAGTTACACAGGCTTTTGTTTGTACTCGAGACATTTGAATTTTCACCTTAGGACCTCAAATAAATTTTGAAAAAAGCTCTATTATTGGAGTTAATATGCAGGAAGATGAATTGAAAGAGTGTGCTCAGATTTTAAAATGCAGAATTGAAGGGTTGCCGATTGTGTATTTGGGATTACCCCTACACTACAAATCAACAAGGATTGCTGATTGGGAGCCAATGATAACCAAATTGCATAGGAAATTAGCACAGTGGAAGGCTAAGAATCTGAGTCTTGGAGGCCGGATCACTCTTATAAATTATGTTCTTTCTTTTATTCATGTTATGTCAGTTTTTATCATGCAGAATTGATAAAATCAGAAGGTTTTTTCTGTGGGGAGGCAATAATGAGAATAAAAAAGGAATTCCCTTGGTAGAATAGAAGAAAGTCTGTCAGCCAACAAAAAATGGAGATATGGGAGTCAAGAATTTAACCATTATGAATCTTTCTTTGCTAGGAAAATGGTTATGGAGAATGTTGAATGATGAAGCACATCTGTGGAAAGAAATTATGAAAGTCAAGTATTATGCCAACAGTGGAAGATTCAGAATTTTCAACACAAACCAAAGAGTTTTGTCTCCGATTTGGAAAGGCATAATGAAATCTGCGGAATGGGTTTTTAAATTCAGTAAGATCATAGTGGGAGATGGGAAGAATACATATTTCTGATATGATAGATGGGCTGGTGAGTACATACTTAAAGATAAATTCTCTCTTATTTTTAATCTTGCTGTGGATAAATGGAAAAAAGTCGAAGAGATATATACTTCTGAGGAGGGAAGGTACTATTGGAATGTTATACTTTGGAGAAATCTGAGGGACTCAGAATTGGAACAATTTTCAGAACTTATGTGCTTCCTGTATGATGTTAAGATCGATTTACAGAGACAAGATAGGATTGTTTGGAAAGGAAACAATGGTGTCTTTTCTGTTAAATCGCTTTATTCCTTGATTGAAAGGAACTTTTCTAATTCTCCTTCGTTTAAGGGAATCTGGAGGGTTAAGTCACCACTAAAGATTAGAGCTTTTATTGGCTCTTATTCCAAAAGAGAACTGTTACTAAAATTTACAGAAGACACTAGGATACAAACTATACAACTATTTGTTCTCTGTGTAATAAGTATGACGAGGATGTGGACCACTTATTCATCCATTGTGAAATTAGTAAAGAAGTATGGAGAGTATTTTCTACAAGTTTGAAGATGCAGCTGAGTTTTCTAGACATTGAAGACATGTTCACATTCTTCAGAAATTATTCACCAGGGAAGACAAAGATCCACCAAAAAATACTCTTAATTATGTTGTATGCTGTGTGTTGGAGTATATGGAGGAGCAGGAATGATAATTTGTTCAAGGGAAGCAAAGTGTATATTGAAAATATTTGTCTGCAGGCGGTTACATTGTGGTATTACTGGAGTCGGCACATTTTAGGCATCTCAAGTGATAGTTGGACTAGAGTAACAAGTCATATGTAATTATTTCTTTTTTTTGTTCTTTGGTCTGAGGAACCTCCCCTCTAGACTGTGTTTGGATGTACTTCCTTTATTTATTTTAATAAAATTGGTAGTACACCTGATCATTTCTCAAAAAAAACCTGACCTGCAGGCATTTGGTTGACCTGCAAGCATTTGGCCATTGTCCTACATGCAGCATTAACTATCCCACGTGTGATGAATAAGTGGCCAACTGTTCCCTTGTGTACAGCACAAAAATGAAAAAATGCCTCTCTCTTCAATAAGCAGCTTCCAATTTAGATCACACCACTTTGCCCACCAAACTGAAACCGCCCATTACCATTCGCTAGCACAAAGGAATTTTCACTGCAAAGTTCCCCTTCAATCCACATCTCCACAATCCTCTATCCTGGCTATCCACTTGCCATTACATACTTGAAAAGTAGTAGATGTAGTCATGAAATTGACTCCCAATGGCTTGCTTCCACACTGGTGATAATATAGAACAATTTGCTAGCCGAACACATCATTTTCCTGAATTTCTGTAGTATTTGTCACTCACTATCTGAATCCACAGGGCACCATCATCTACAGCCATTTGGCAAGCAGACTTTTGTTCAAAGTAGCAAAGCTGCCCAAAGCAGCTCCACCTTCATGCTTTATTCTATATACCATTCTCTACCAAAATAAATGCACTCCTCTACTTCTCATAAGTGTTCCTGTGCAGAAAAAGGACCGCATGATTGATTTAATCCTTCCCTGATCCTTTTTTTCTTTTTTTCCTTTTTGAAGTGGATGGTACCACAGGTTTATCAAACAAGATAAAAATATGTACAAGCAAGATGAAAAAGTGTACATGTGGGTCCTGTTTTATTTTTTGGCAAGAACATAGTGGAATTTTAACCACAAAATAGATCATGGATGCCCTATCAAAATCCCTAGATTCTGCTCAAGATTCACCTAGTCCTTCAGTATTTTTGGTCAAGTTCCAATCGAGTTGTCAAGATCCGAACAATCCATCAAGATTTCATAAAGTCGAGGAAGGTAGAAAAATGGTGAAGAGAGGTTAGAAGACGGAATGTGGAAGACAAAGCAGAGAGAAGGTTCAATGGAAGGCAGGGAGTAGGGAAGCCTGTGAGTTAAATGAAAAAAAAAAACATATATGGCAAAGTGGGGAGGCAGACAAGAGCGAAGAGGAAGGCTGAGAGAAAGTATGGAGCATGGTTGGTAGTATTGCCGATACCGATATTTATCAGTATTGGTGGGTACCGATATGATACTAGGGGGTAACCCAAAACTAGTCATTTGTATTCTAAAAGAAAAACTTTTTATTTGCTAGAATCAGGCCAAAATGGACCGATACCGGGCCGATACACTCAATACCGATATCGGTACGTATAGGTATCAGTACCCTCCGATAGCATTACTGCCATCCTTGGTATGGACTATGGAGTGGGGGAGGGGGGTGAAATAGATAAGTAAGCAATATCAAAAGTCTTCACAGTATCTGAGATGAAAAAAAAGGAGTCTCAAAGCGCATTTTGCCGCAGATAAGTGCTGCATTACATGTTTCCAAACATGGAATTGGACAGAATACTGCAGAGAAACTGGAGGCGTTTTAAATGCTGGAGTGGGTCATTGTCAGAGGTAGTGCATGTAGGAGAGAGAGCCTGAAAAGCCTATCTATGAGGCACTGAAGTCATTTGATTGTATGTAACATAGCAAGGAACTGCCAGAGCTATATCAAGACCTCCTGTGAATTGATTTTTAGGCATCACCTGGTCTTATTAAGTGAAGGAAACTGCTTAGAGGTTAAACTCTTGTTTGGTCAAAGTGATGCAAAACCAGAATCTTTAAGCAATCAAGTAGTCACATGTAGCACAAAACCTTTTAGGTGTCCTTTAAACTCATTGGTGGTAGTCTGGTAGATACAAGAGCCGGAGGTGAAGACGCCAAATGCCATAGGTGGGATCATCAGGGTTTCCACCTAGTTATTTTGAGAGCAAGAAGTTAGAGTTGGAAGCCATTTATATAGAGTTTCGGCTGGTTTTTGGCTTTCTACTAAAAGCTGCCTAAACTGGAGAAAAAGTGAGGCGATTAGGGAAGATTCAACTTCTGTAACTACCTAAAAATTAGTTATAATCACTTCAACTCAATATCTTTTTATGCTGAAAGAGGAATCCAAAAGTGACTTCCAACTACAAGTTTCGCCACACACACCCTTAGCATGCTGTTAATAGTTCTACCCTCAAAAGTGTAAATAGGAGGATCATAAAGGGGGCAAACTCACAATGTGCTAGAATATGTTAGAGGTACATTCAGCCTTATAGATTCCCAAATCTATAAAGATGAAAGTGGGGGAAGAAGACTTGTAGCTGAGACTCTTGAGATAATAGTTACCAAGTATTAGGGGGTGTTCGTTATTTGGTTCAAAACAAAAAAGCCAGACTGGTAAACTGAAACACCTATACTCTATATACATTTCTAATACTTAAAATTGTGATTCTGTATTTGGGACTCCTCAAGAGGAGGAAAAAGACTAGCCCACCAGAGACCAAGAACAGGTAAACATCATGTCATGGAAGACGGGCATTACCCTGCTCTCCTTCCCTCTAACGTCCAATATGGGCAGACCACATGTGGTTTGTCCCACATCAGACAACACTATAAAGGGAGAGCAAGGGAATGCCTAAAAAGGTGGCCCCACAGCCATCCTTTGGGCACAGCAGCCTTGTGCAACCAGTACACTTGGCCTGGGCCCTGGCACACCCAGGCAAGCCATGGCAGGCGCCCATCAAATAAAATTTACAATTCTTAGTTTGTAGGGAATCAAACTGGATAATTTTGGTGTGTTTTCAGTTTCCGTGAATGCTTCGGTTTGGTTACAATTGGTAAAACTTTTTCTTAAACCAACCAAACCAAACCATGAATACCATATCAATCATAACACACAAAAAGAAGGAACATATTTGGCATGGTCAAAGATTGCGACAGCTGAACAGCTAGAAAAAAAAAACATGGAACAGGGGTGCTGGATGAGAGGTGGAAAATGACAAGATAATAATTGACTCGGCCAAGTAGAAATGAGTTGAAAAAATGAGTCCAAGAACACATGGTCCAGAATTGGTTGATGGGGGAGAGGAGGGAAGCAAAATAAGAATTGACAGAAGATGTGAAGTCATTGGATCTGAAAAGTCATCTAAAGATTACAGAATGATGAGGACATTCATGACTGTCGTGGTACCATCTGAGCGTCGAGATCATCGGGTCTGATGCAAACAGGGATGGCAGTACCGGTACCGGTACCCGTATCGGTGGGTACCATGGATGGCAGTACCGGCCGATACTGGTACGTACCGGCCGGTACGTACCGGTATCGGCCGGTACCGGTACCCGATACCTATAAAGGGTATCGGCCGATACCGGCCGATACTGGGCCGGTACCGGCCGGTACGTACCGGTACCGGTACCCACCGATACGGGTACCGGTACCGGTACTGCCATCCCTGGTGGGTACCGGTACCGGTACGTACCGGCCGGTACCGGCCCAGTATCGGCCGGTATCGGCCGATACCCTTTATAGGTATCGGGTACCGGTACCGGCCGATACCGGTACGTACCGGCCGGTACGTACCGGTATCGGCCGGTACTGCCATCCATGGATGCAAATCTTCAATTGCTGTCTCAACGTGAGTCAGATGATGGATATACAAAAATTTGATGAGGTCCGACAAAAAGTTGAACAGTGATCAGTCTTTTTTTTTTGGAAGGTGGCAAAGCAACGGTGATACTCAGACGCACGTTCCAGATGATGTACGTCTCGTGAAATTTCCATAAGCATTCAACTTACCCAAATGCATGGCTCAGACTCAGGTAAACAAATTGGTTTGACATAAAGGGAACAAAGACCATAGGATCAGTCTGCAAGCCTTTGCAGAGGAGGGAAAGATCCTTTGGGCTGGCATTCACAAGGTATCCGAACGTGGAAATGAGGAAACCCAATCACCAAAGCGAAACTAACAGAAAGAGAATTAGCGGATTGCAAAGCGGATACACTAGAAGATTCCCAAAAAAGAGAACCATAGATTGTGTTCCGAAAAGTCCCAGCATGCATCTCTGCTGGAAGCCTCAAGAAGCAGTGTACAGAAACGATGAACAAGAGGAAAAGATGACATGAAGCCCAGGATAATTTCTGCTTCAGCATTTCGTTTATCCTGCTCATCCTCACTTTATCTTGATGCAAAACTCTCAGGTAAACTTTTTTTTTCTTCAGAGGAATTCTCAAAGGTGTAGAAATATAAGGAACCTCCAAGGTTGAGCAAGCTCAAGGAGCTCAGAATCAGATAAAACATCCTGATCAGGTATGCCCAATGCTGATCCTGATTGGATCGGATCCAATCAGTCAATCCAACAGAAACAATCCAATCTAGTTTTTTAAAAGGTATTTTTATAACTTTAAAGCATATTTATGGAAAGGAAAAACATATTTTTACACTGACTTGTAACGGTTCGAATGATGGTTCAAGATCGTTGTCCCACTCCATGCAAGTAAAGTCCCATGGAAGCTGGCAATTGTCTTGAAAGTGCCTCCCCTGAAGCTATATGGATGCACTGGCAGAAGATTATCCGTGCACGCTAAGTCTTGTGTAGAGGGCAGTGGCCTTGAGCATTAGTGCAACACCAAAAACTGATGGTGTGTCTGGCTGGCTAAGTGTGGACTTGTTCATGGACCAACCTTTAAGCCTAGTTGTGAAGTCATTAGGCACCAAGGTGCACATTATACAAGCCCTGCAGGCCAAGGTGTTGGTTTGCTTAGTGGGGACTCGACCACAGTGAAGGTGCTTAAAAGGGGTGCATGGTGCTTAACAAGCAGGCCCCAAGCGAAAGTTCGCCTGACCATAGAAAGGGTGCATTAGGCGCAGCACATTACACGTGCCCGATGGGCCCAAGTGAAGGTCTTTAACAATAACAGCGAGGGTTCCTGGGTGAGCCGTAATGTACATAGTCAATAGGCAAGCGTCAATTGTCCTATGTACATGCAACCAATGCAAGTCCCTGGCCTTGGGGTGGCACCCAAGTCCTGAAAAGATATGTGCATCTTAGGACCTAGTGTGTAGGCACTACAAAACTCTGATGATGTATGAAAAAAAAGTTGAGGCTGATCACAATGTATGCTAATGGCACTGGGCATCACAAGGTTGGCCAAAAAATTAGGCTTTTTTCCAATTAAGATCAATGACAATCAGATAGGCAAAGGGGATAATAGATCATATTTCTAAACAGCAGTTCCAACAAAAGTGAAAAATAAAATTGATCCATTGAAGACATCAAATAAGTTCTTGTTTAAGAGGGGGAAGAATCCACCCCCACCACAATCATCATCAAAGTCCTATCCCACTTAATTGGGGTTAGCTGCATGAACCCCTCCTAGTGATATTATTCTATCAAAGGCCATAATCATAGTTAAACCTACGAAGGTGATGTCCTTTCTTACTGTGTTGCACCATTTCATTTTGGGTCTTCCATAACGCTTTTTAGTATCTTTCCCTTGAATTTCACCGCACTTTCTTGCTGGCATCAAACTTGGATGACAATGCATATGCCAAAACCATCTGAGCCTAGTTTCCCTTAACTAAGCATCCATTGAAGCTACTACAAAATCCTCACATGTACATTCATCCCAAACCTTATCCTTCCTACTCTTTCCATAATCCATCTTGGCATCCTCAGTATAATCCAGTGGTATCAGAAACACCAGCGACGTGTAACTTGGTACCACTCAGATCTATTCAAAGTTCAAACAGGATTCATGTTGGCACGTAACGGCAATGGAAACTGTTTTTGGACAAATATCATCAATCGAGGAAGCAGATCATCTGCCCTAAGACAAGGTAGATCCCGACATTTTTAGGAAATTCTTTCTTCATTGCACTGGCAACACGATCGAAGCATTAACTTAAATGTAATTATCTTATAGCTATGTCACTCACAATCATGGTGTGCCGGATCAGCATGGATTCGATTAATATGATCCTGGCCCTGGACCAGCCAATCCCTGCCTCTATCGCAAGATGGCAATACCAATATCGGTACCAATATTGGGGGGATACCAATACCGATATGTACCGGTATTCGTATCGAGCGCATAGGCCGGTACCGGATCCATTTTGACCCAGCACCGGCCAATATAAGTTTTTTTATTATTTTTTTTAAATACAAATGACTGGTGTCAGGATTTCCCTCAGTATTGTATCGGTACCCACCGAAACCGATACGTATCGGTATCGGCCGATACTGCAACAAGGCTCTATCAGCCTCCATGTAGATCAATCCAGCCGATCCTAAGCTAGGCATTGGGCTCCAATGGCTAGTTCAAACTAGCCATTCCAATGGCTAGTTGGGGCTTAAGGAAGGCTTGGGCATTATAAATTGCCCCATCCCCATTAAAGCTCTTCTCGCTCTTCTCACTCCTTTCTCTTGCTAACACTCTCCCTCCCTCTCTCCTTACTTTCTTAGTTTCACACTTCTACATGGCTTTTAAACACAATGTCTCTCTAGCACTTCTTTATCTCTCTTATTCTCTGCTCGCTCTCTTTTACTCTTTCTCATTCTCTCTTTCTCAACTTATGCTCTAATGTCCGACTGCATATACTACCAATGGACCAAAGAAGATATTCTGATGAATTTGTTGTGGCATGAGCCCAAAAGAAATCATCATCATGGCATTGTCTTACAGTGAGGTCATCAGAATGCTTTATTGAGGGCACAACTACGTATCTGTAATATTTGTACAGCACATATTCCAGCATGTCTACAATAAAATGTAAGGCTACAAGTCTCCATTCCTAAAGTCTACAAGTCTCCATTCCTAAAGTCTAGAAGTCTCCGCTCCTAACTATCAAATTGTTTTGGTCTTAAATTGTGTCCTCACACTAATGCCCTTTATTTTTTAGAAGGTTTTTTCCAATATCGATCCCTACAAACTTGGCGAATTTGAAATAAGTCTAATGTATCTTGCATATGTTTATATTAGCCCTCATATAATTAAACCTTTTCATTTTTAATCCCTACTATTCGCTTCTATCAATTTTTCTTAACTCTTCCTCAATTAAACATGACTTTAAGTTTAACTCACTCTGGAAAAGTCACTTATACCCCTGTTTAAATTTTGAGTTTTACTCATTGCATTGACAGCCGGTGTTGCAACAGTTGTCGATGTAGTCAAAAATTCAAAAAAAAAAAAAAAAAAACCTTTTAGGTTTCCCTTAACATGTCCCACATGTCTATAAACCCAATCTCTGATCAAATGATCTACAAAAAATCAAAAAATATTATTAGGCTCAACTCATTAAGGTGATTTTTCACTATACACTAGGGATCGGATTTTGATTGTTTAGAGTCATTTCAAGTATTTATGTCTGTTTTAATATTGGTTTGAAGAATATTCTATGAATATTTGCTTCTTTTAAATGATTCTTAACTGGAACAATCTATTACTAAGTTATATTAAGTTTATAGGGACTAATGTCAAGACATACAAGATATAGGGATTTATATTGAATTCACTATGTTTATAGGGATCGATATTGGGTATTACACACCTTTCAAAAAAGAATAGGGATCAATATTGAAAAAGCCCTTTTTAGAATTCTTTTATTTTTCTTGAATTTTTATGGGGCACAAAAGTAAAGAAGGGGGATCAGTCCTGACCAAATTGGATCAGCCACTGCATGCTCAATCCCAAATGCATTCTTCCTTGGACACAATCACACACTTTCAAGAGGTAAAACACCCAAGAGCTAAATAATTAGTACACTCAAATTAGCCCCTTGGGGTGATCCTTTGAGTCCCCTACAATAGTATTGTAGAATGGCTCAATAACATAAACAATTAAGTATCAGAAGGAACTTGTAGAAGCAACCTTATAAATAAATAATACTATGCTTGTAAATTCCCTTCTCTTAAAATACATTTTGGTGGTAACATCCACTTTCAAGCAAAGAAGTAAATTATCAATAATACTTGATACACAATCACAAACATATAATCCATGACACAGGCTGAAAGGTATTTTCTAATAGCACATAAACATTTGCTGTAACTGGAATTTTCCAACTTCCTATCACTTGTGAATAAAGAGGGCCTTTCGAGGAAAAAATAATCAAGATTTTCACATCAGCTACTGCTTTAGAAATGATTTGATCTGGAATAACACTTATAAATCACAATCTCCTACAGATATTGAGAACATTCAGTAGATCCAACAGTAACATTGTGTACAAAACCAACTGCACATGTAAAACAATAACACGACATCACCAATTTGTTACAAGGTCTGGAACAAATGAAATCAGTAATTTTTCAACGGCGCTATAATAAACATGATAACCATTGATGAGATGAATTACAGTAACTAAACAAGACAAAGCATCATGAGAACCATTGTGAGATTTTAAACATTTGAACGCTGGTTTGCATGAACAACAAAAAGCTCAGCATACGCGCGCATTAAATTCAACCAAAAAATAGAAAAGAAAAAAAAAAGAACACGAAGCCTAAATGCATACACATGTCAACAGGTAGCCAGCGACTCGCTCAAGCAAGATGATTCATTAATGGGAAATGATAATAACAGAAGATAACTGAAGAAATGAGTGGGAGTGAACGGGACAAAGACGATGAAAACGGATACCCGACCTCGCCGTTGACGACCTTGCCGGCGAACTCGCAGATAGCGTCGAGCGTGGTCTCGATCTTCATCCTGAGGAAGGAGTTTGGAGCGAGCTCGGGCTTCCTCAACCAGTAGTGACCCACCATCCTGCCCTCGTCGGGGTTGGCGATGGCGCCCTTCTCGAGCTCCCGCATGTCGGCGAAGGCCTTGTGCAGCCGGGGCTCCATCGCTTCGAAGAACTCGTCCGAGAACCCGATGCGGCTGACGTCCAGGAACAGCCCCAGCTCCTTGTGCTGGTAGATCCAATCGAGGTAGCGCCGCCACAGCACGGCCGGGTCCTTCTCCACGGGCACCCCGCTCTTACGCTTCCCCTCCAGCGGCTGCGCTGCGGCGGCAACGGGAGAAGCGGCGAGGTCGGCCGGGGGGGTGTCCCGGGCAACGGAGTGCGGCGGCGCCCATTTAACTGGGCGGAGGACCGGCCTGGTCGTGGGGGAAGGGAGGAAGAGCTTGTGGGATTTGAAGGCGGAGGAGGAGGAGGAGCAGATGCCGGAAATGGACGCCATGAGAAGGGCGGAGGAGAGAAGAGAGAAAGGAGGGGATAGACTATAGAGGGAGGCGGAGAAAACCAGAGGGGATTAAGAAGTGCAGAGGGGCGTCGGCGTCTCCAAATCCATTGGGGTCGTCGACTGTTGTGTTGGAGGAGAGGGAAGGGCGGGTCAACGAGGAACGGCTGGGATTGGAGGGGCCCAGGGGAGGGGAACAGAGAACTGCTCCCGCTGCGTTGTCCCCGTCTTTAAAGACAGATTAAAAAAATTACACGTATATGTATCATGATATGATATGTATGCGCGGGGCTGGGTTTCACTAGGAATGCATCTTCCTTCGCGATGGATGCCGGTGCTTGCAGCGGGTGCAAGTGGGGAGTCGGGCGGTGGGAGATCGGGTGCGTGCGTACGTGCGGGGGGAGGTGGGGAGTGCGGCCAGGCCCCGCGGCGGCGATGCAGCGTTGTCTCTTTTCTTACGGAGGCGGCGGGGTGGGTGGGTGCGGCACGTGTCCACGCCGCGAGAAGGGGACGGTCCGTTTCTTGGGATTTTTGTGGCTTTTCTTTCCCCTCTACGACGTGATATCCCTCCTGCCGTTTGGACGTGTACTAGGAGGCGTGCCGTGAGAAAATGTGGGATTTCCAAATGACGCCGAAATTTCAGACTTTTCTTTTTTTTCATTTTTCACTCAAGAAAGGAGATTGTATGGATGAAAGAATTTACATTTTTGAACTAAATGTAATTTTAAAAGATCTTCAATTTCGTCATGTTGTTGTAAGACAACAGAGAGAACGATTAATTTTGTGGTCGAATCATGGTTTTATCAGAAATTGTAGAACATTCTGAGACTCTTTCACAAATTCAGAGACAAAGAATTAAGAGAAAATAATATAATGAAAATTATTTTATTTATAAATGATTTAACAGATCTCGTATCAAGTCTTAAATACAAATTTGATATGAACAGCACTTAGATTTGATGTAGATCAAATACGAAAATAATTGATTTGAGTATAAATGAAAGATTGATAGATATAGGTGATCCACAAGACACATATTTCAATCTGATTCAATAATAAATGACATATATATATTTCATTATGTAGATTGGCGTGTTTATTATTATTACGCATAATAAAATTTATGAATGTGTACAATAATCATCGGATTATGATGAGATCATAATAATGAGATCGATGATCTATAAACATATATTATAAATTGCTCTTAGAAACACGTATTTTGAATTGTTTTTAGTCGTAAGATGTTTGAAGATGACATCAAACATCCGGTAAAATTAGTACAAATTATTTCAACTCATATGATGAAGATGATTGATCTCGTTAGTCACATGTGTGGAGACACAATTGTGAATCTATTAGTGTTCATTGGAGAATGAGTTCATTGAGCTTATCCTATATGAATCGCCAAATAGTAATTTACCTGACTGTCAACTAACTTGGTTCATCGTCACAGTGGCGTCGTTGGTCTTTATATTTGAAACACCAAAGACACCTTGTCGGTAGACTTCTAGACTTTGATCTTGACTTACGAATCCCTATCCACGACATTTCTAATAATCAATAATCGGATCAAGCGAAAGATCTTCGAAGGTGATTATGTGTTCAATAGAGGATCGTTCGCTCAGGTAATTGGAGAGAGAATGTTTTAAAATAAATCCGCAGGAGTTTCTAACAAGAACAGACAATATCAAAAAAAGTATTTTCGAATATTGTACAGTATAATCTAATTCAAGTGAGTTGACCATTCAGGATTTGACAGTTGACCAAACTCTAGATTAACTTGAGAGCATTATGCGAACGAAAGATTATAGCCACGCGATAATTGTGGACGGATAGGTTCTATGAGTGGGTTGATGAACCTCATTACCTTTCGGGATCATGCGTTGTTGCTTGGTACCCAACTTGATCGGAAGTCCGACCGAATTTTACATGAGATATTAATTCGGTTAAGTAATTAATTAATATATGAATATTAATTAATCACAATAAGTCAATAACTAATTATTAGATTTAACGGACTGAAAATCGGACTGGTTAATGGGCCTAGAGGATCACACACAAATAGGTTCTCAATCGATGGTACTTAAGTGGGATTTATATTAACTCGGAGACTTTTGTGAAAAGTCGCTCCGACTTAATATATATACGCGTTGTGAAGAAACTCTGGGCCAAGCTCCAAGAACTCTCAAGGTTAGCCGTCCCTTTCTCTCTCTCCTTTTCATCTGGGCGCCCCGTTCAAGGCGTTGAGAGATTTTCCGTCTCCGCCGCGCATGTTTCTCGATAGTCGAGAATTCCAGTCCGGATGATCCGGACATGGTTGCGGCGAAGATTCTTCAACGAGCGAGCTGATCTGGATGAGGGATCGATGACGAACTACCGCGAAAGATCGCGTCGATACCGCTGGAGGCCGGACGCTTGTGCCAGCGGCATCGCCTCGACAGAACCGAAACGGTTGCGGATTCGAATTCACATACGGTAATATGATCACTTCTCGTTTTTCAGTTTTATTTTATTTTTTCGTTCTAAATCGAATCAAAGGGCATCTAATTTGTTTGTTGTTTCCGCTGTGTTCTTCACGCCCCACCCAGATCTCAATAGGGCCCATGTCAATGAAATGGCCGACGGGCCAAACCCGCCCACTTGCAAGCCTTGGCCCTTAAAACCACCCCCGAACCTTACTTCTCCTACTTCACAATGCATGGAGGGCAGAAAAGGCGATGGTGTGGCTTGGCTATCAAGGCTCATTGTCCAGGCTTTAGGATCGCCTAAGGTAGGGTTCCACCAGTCGTGGCGGCATCATGGTAGTGAGGCTTGGACCTGCCATAGGTGTTTGGCTCGTTGTCAGCATCGGCTGGGGGACGACACCCTAGATCTGTCGGGCGGGGCAGGGCAAGGCAATGGCGCCTCCAAGATGGCGGCAATCTTCCAATCACTACTTCTCTTGGGAGGAAGCAGCATGGTGGTGGGGGGAGTAAGAGGGGGAGGAGGACAAGAGGAGGAGGTAGTGGGTGAGGAGGGGGACGACACTAGTGTCAGCGAGGAAGAAGTTAGGGTCATCCTTGAAGAGGAGGCGAATCTCAGAGATAGCGCCGTCAACAGCCTTGGAGGAGGCAATGATAAGTTATCGGACCAAGAGCCTGGCCATGCGCCACTTCGCTTTCATTGGCGTATTTGCCTCTCTCTCTCTCTCTCTCTCCTTCAACGAAGGCAACGCGAGGGGGGGGGGGTGAGGTTGAGGGAGGCTCCTCCTACTGGGACAACAACAGCGACCACCAAGAGGGCCTAGGAGCAGACCTCCCCCAAGAGCTCCTCTCTCTACTAGTTGGACAACCGAATGTAAAGGGGAAAGGAAGGTTCTGGGTTGGGTTGGGCCCCCATGGGGATTGTAAGGGAGTTTTGGGTCAGGCCAGGTTGGGACAACCAGACTACAAGCTGCGTTGGGCTTATGTTGGACTGGGCCAAGCCTGGCCCATTGACCCCTATCCACAATGTTTGAATCATCTTTAAAAATCTCTCTAAAGGAGTTTTTTAGGGAGGGTTGATAGGTCTTTTAGGAGCATTTTAAATAATTATAGGGATTAATAAGCAATATAAAAATTACAAGAACTTATAAGGAACATCAAAAATTTATAAGGATTTAAACGTAAGTATCCTTTTTTTTGTCTTCAACATTGAAGACTTGGAGAGAATAATTCCAAAAAGAAAGTCTCCACAGCGTTTGAAGACTAACTTACCCAGCTCGAAGAAATCTCCTCATATGATGAAAGTGAACTTGACAGTGAAGAAGAAGATCTTCTCTCTCGAAGACTTCAGAAAATCCTTCAGAAGAAGAAACTTCAAGGCACTTTAGGCCTGAAGTACTATAAGAGGAGTAGTAGTAAAGACAAGAAACAAGAACCAACCTACTATAAATGTAAACAACCAGGACACATGAAAGTTGAGTGTCCTCGGTTGAAGAAGAAGGAATTCTCAAAGAAATTCATGAAGTACTTCAAGAAGAAGGCAACAACAATTGCTTGGGAAAATGAAGATGATTCCTCTTGCTCCTTTAGCTCAGAAGATGAAGCAGCAAATCTAACTTTCATGGCAATCAACTCTCATCATATGGATGAGTAGGTAAATTCTAACTTAATTTTTTAATCTTATTCGGATTCAGATGAGGAACTTTCTTTGAAAAATGCCTTCGATGAGGTATACAAGAAGTTTAAAATCTCATCCAAATAGCTTAAACTACTTAAAGTAGATCATAATAAATTGAGTGTTTCGAGTGCTTCTTTAAAGTCAGAACACATAGACTAGAACATGCTAACTCAAAATTAAAATAAGAAAATCAACATCTCTGTGAGGTAAATATAACAAAAGACTTAAAGCTTCAAGAACTACATGCTGAACTGACAAAGATTAACAAAGGAAAGATGATTATAACGAAGATAAAACAAAAGAAAATGAGTTAATCTAAGAAAATAAATATTTAAAATCCTCTCTTGAGAAACTAACTAGGGGTAAAACATCTCTACGCCTATGCTTGAAACGACTTAGGACTAACAACAGAAAAGATAGACTTAAATATCTTCCCCCTAAGACCTCTAGAAACATAAAACCTCTAAATGAATATCTTGTTCCTAAATTTGTAAAAACCTCAACATTTAAGAGCTCAAAGAAGAAGACCTCTTGCTTAGACTGTTACTCACATTATTGCAGATTAGGCCACACTTCTAAAATATGCAAAAGGAGAAAGTGGTGCCTAAAGGATCTACATTAGCTACTAACTTTAAAGGACCTAAAAAGGTCTGGGTACCTAAAACCATTAAGTGATCTTACAGAAAAACCTAGGAGCATCCAAATAGTACATGGATAGTAGGTGCTTCAGGCATGTGATAGGTAAATGGTCCCTGTTCAAGACTCTACAAGCAGAAGGAGGGACAGTTACTTATGGAGACAATGGTAAAGGAAAAGTTATGAGTAGTGGTATAGTTGGCAGCAAATCAGCAAAACTAATAGAGGATGTTCTATGTGTTGATAGGTTGAAGCACAATCTGATAAGCATCAACCAACTATGTGACAAGGGTCACAAAGTCATCTTTGAAATAGCATAATGCATCATAACCAAAGATGACAAAGTGATCTTTACGGCTCACAGAGACAAGAACTTGTATGTACTGCATCTACATGAACTAAAGGTGAAGGATGTATGTCTTGTAGCCAACAATCTTGAGGAAGTTGATCTATGACACAGGAGATTTGTATGTGTATGGTGTGGTGTCAAGCTTAAGGGGATGTTTTCAACTGCTAAAATTTTCTTAGGAAATATTTTTTCAACTAACTTTTACATGTTTTACAAACACTAGTAAAAGTTAGTTGGAAACATATTTCCCATATTATCGGAATATTGCTTTTTTTTCTTGGGATCTATTTCTCCACTCCTCACCATGGGGAAATATTTTCACGGAAAATATTTACCACTCTCTCTAGCGCTTTGCACATCAGATCCTCATGTCACACTCTCTCTATATTTTCCTCCTATCGCGTGGGAACTACAACCCCTCCATGAGATTCACAAACACATGTTTTTCTTTTACAAGGAATTACTTCTCGTGATTTTTTACCCCCCAGAATTCATTTCCCATAATTCTCTACTTTTTGGAAAAATATTGAGAATGCAAATGTCCCATAAATGATGAGAGATTTACATATTGACATGTGCAAGGGTAAGGTTGCGAGTAATACATAGGATTTGGACACCTAAGCGATGAGATATCACCATTTGGCAAACCATTAATAAGTAGAAAGGAAGAATCTTTAGAACAAGATACATATGAAGTCACGTGTCACCACTTAGTGAATGCTTATCATTTCGTAATGAGTGGACAAGAGATATCCTTGGAATTGGACACTTGTAACACACGTGTCTATATTTAGTAGTCTATATCCTTTAATAATAATAATTTAAAATGATGGAATCCATATATATTGACACTTGTTCGGCCATGTGTCACCATTTGTGAAAGTCTTATCCTTGTATCATTAAATTATGCACTGAGTATATGTTATGACCTGCTAACTAAGGTTTGCTGACTCGAAGAGTCGGCTTGACTCGGATCTCTCGTGATTCGATACGAGTTGCCTGAGTCGCCAAAATCTCGATCGAGTCACATGAGTGAATCACACAGACTTAGTCAATTCACACATGCTCACCATGATATGGTACGAGTCACCCAAGTTGCCACTATTTGATCTCGTGCGACAAACCATGTGGCTAAGGTAATACTACAATTGTCAAGTTACCACCTAATTAATGCTACTATCCAACTAGAAGTTTACTTAAGCCATTTGTGAAACTAAATATGGAATTGATTGGTGGCCGTGTGAGGGTAATTGACATAGTGAACAATTGATTGGGTGGCTAATCGGTTAGAAGCTAGGTTGCTAGGTGGTTGTTTTGTCTGTTAGCTCTAATCGCAGTTGGTAGGTGGGCAATGGGCTGAGCTGGCAGATATGTTAGTAGGATCGCAAGTGTCCCTGTTAGGCTGTTAGCATGGTAGTGGAGGTTAGTTAGAGAAGTCTGCACTAAGGTGTAGTGTAATAGCGGAATTATGTGGCCAATTTGGAATTAGCGTTAAAAGCTTTTTAGGGTCTGATTTTGGCAGGAGAAGGGGCTCAGGTGTTGGGTGTGCCTGGGGAGATTTTTTTCAGAGGTATATAATAACCCCGCTAGTGCCATTAGAGTTCCACTTTGGCTAGATTTTGTTCTCTAGAGCGCTGCGTTCGCAGGAGGAGAGCCTTGGGGGGAAGAAGTATGGAGAGCTTGGGATTTATTTGGAGTAGGTATGCAGATCTTGTAAAGTAAGTTTAATTTGTAGAAAATTAGAATTTATTTTGAGGATTTCGAACTACTCTTAAGGTCTATCTATCCAAATTGTTATGAATTTCATCTCTTATGCTTGGAACCTTGAATTTAATTGAATATGATGTCTTCTCCATTACTTTAGCTCTGATCTGAGGATGATTCTAATGGATTGATCTGTTCTAGAATTCGAAATGCTTCCTAGATGTTTTTAAATGTAAACATATCATTGGATTTGAATTGGAATTTGATATGCTCCTCAGTTCTTCTTAGAATTCACACTCTGTTCTTCAGTTCTTTATAGAATCTGATTCAGTCCAGTTCCGTTATACTTGGATGCTCATTTTTCTTTGATTTAGATTAACATGATCTATTAGTCTATTCGATTCTATGACTCTGTTATAAACTCTATTTTGTTCAACAAGTTTGATGGTTTGTTCTTCAAATCCAACATTCTATTTTGTTGAACTGCAATTTGTGTGAAATATGTGAAAGATATGATGCAGACATTGCCATTCTATATGTATATGACTTATAGATACCTTACGTGTAGAGATGCATGTGTCTTGGTGTTCTGATGTACTCTATGGGCAATAGGTCGAAAAATCCTAAATCCAGAGAAGGCTTGAATGAGGCTGGGACTAGAGACTCTTCAGTTATGCACATGAACCAAGACATAATATTGTATTGCCTAGGTGCCGGGTATCCGTGGTCAATAAGGATTTGATATGAGGCAATTAGCATGTCTGGCTATTTTTGACATGTATGATAAATTTGATTGGGCATAGACCTTTGACAACCCTGAATATTTGTTTTGTTTGATGATCTATAAGGATTCTTTGGAAATTTTTGATATGTTTGTGAATTCAGGACTGGTTCAGTTCAGTTTAGCCATTTGTTCAAATTAAATTCTGAAATACTGTGAGACGTTGGTACGATTATCTAATATTTCAATTCAATTCAATTTGAATTCATTCGATTTCAGTTGGGGTTAATCCACATCAGTTTGATTTAGTTTAATTCGGTTGAATTCAATTCAAAACAATTAGTTTGATTTAATTTAATCTAGTTCAAGTCATATCATAATTAATTCCCGTTCAGATGAGTTAATTTAGTTCAATTTGTCCAGTTTGACTAAATTTAGCTTACCATTGACCATTTCAGATCAATTTAAGTATTCAATAAAGTTGATGCTTCTGTCTAGATTAATTATGCCTAGGAGATCCAGTTATTTCTATTCACGTATTGCTGGCTGATTTATTTTAATTCAGTTCTTATACTGGGAATTCTATTTAAATGACCCCTATTTCAATGATACATTGATCATACTTTAAACATTTAGAGGCTCAGAGGTGGGCTGTTAATTGATGAGATCAAAGCCTTATAATCGATTAAGTCTAGCATTTCTTGAGGTAATCATTATGGTATCAATCAATCGATTAGTTTGTTCTGTAAATCGATAAGCCTTTGATCAGTCAATCGATTATCCTTCTGTTCTGTTAATCAATGAGGCCTCATTCTACTAATTGATCCCTTTTTCTTCAGTGATTGATTTGTCTTTGTTCAACTAATCGATTTGTCTTGGTGCTGCTAATTGATTACCCTTTTGTTCTGTTAATCGATTAGGCATTCAGTCAGTTCAACGATTACCCTTGTGCCTTGTAATCGATTTGGGCCTCTGTTTAAACCTCGATTATTTTCATAGTAGATATCGATTACCTCCATTCTTCGTAATCGATTACATGCTGATTATTCTAATCGATCATGCCCTTGTCATGAAATTGATTTGGCTATGATATTTCCCTTCGATTATCTTTATATTTGATGATCGGTTAATTATTTGATTAACACTTACGTTGAATTATATTTTGAGATTGATTATGTGTTCTTTTGATATCGATTATGTTTAGAACTCGGTATCGATTACTTGAATGTAGTAATCGATTTAATTCTTTTAACTTCAATTACCTTTTGTTTTAGTTTTGATTAAGCTCTGCTTCAGACATCATTTACTTGACTAACGGTAATCGATTTTGCCTATTCTATTAAGCGTTACGTAGACTTTGATTATATCTGTGGGATTCACTTCATTTATGACTATTTTCACTCGGTTCTGACAGTGATAAACTATATGATCATGACCTTAATATGTAGGGATTTTGGCATGACTTTTTTTGTAAATTTCTTAATTTAAATATATTAGTTGATTGATAATTTACTCAGCTATACTCAATATTGTTAAAATTTCAAGTATTATGTGTTTAGCTTGTGTAAGTTTTGAAGCCTACTTAGTTGTACTTACTAAAAACTATTAATGTTTTTAGACCTTTTGGTTGAAGAGGCTTGAGTTAGAGGCAACTTTCGATCGTACAGTGGGGCTATATTGCTGAGAGTTATTAGGTGGTGTTGGTGGGTTTTTTGTGATTTTAGGAGTTGGGTTTATTGGTGCACTTGATCCGACTTATTCATATAATTGTGATTATTCGTTTGACCAGATCTCGTTACCCATAAATGAATAACGTTAATTATGTCATCCGGAGAGGAAAATCCTTGATTAATCGTCGAAAGAATTTAGCATAAGACCCTAAGAATGAATATTAAATGTTGTAAATCTAGTTGCATTTGGATGTGATAAGTTGAGTTTGCAAGAGTTGCAAATTTCAACTTTATTTTTGGAAATGTCAGAGTTTTCAAAGAGATATCTTCAAACTTATGTATTTTGAGTCTGCAGGTTACTGTGCAGGTGCAGACTCAGCTGGCAGTTTTTGTTATTCACCCTCTTTTCTTTAAAAAATCAAGAAGGTAGGCTTAGAGCTCTTTTATTTTTAAATGTAGGTTGGAACACTTTAATTTTTTGGAGAAACAATGATTTGAACTCTATTGTCTATCAAAATAAGTCAAATTAACTTTATGCGGCTAAAAAATGACCAATTAAAGTTTGCAGGTTTTTTATGTCAACAAAAACTTGTGCAAAAAGCATTTGTTTCTTTTTAAAAGCTTTATGAATTGATCTTAAGCATCAAAAATCCAAAGACCTTGAATTTCATGACAAGATGGACATTTGAAAGTTGAGTCTGTGGCTTGTTAAGACTCAATTTATTTGAAAAAGATAGAAAACTAATTTTGTTTGTTTCTTTCAAAATATTCATGATGGATATGTTTTAACTTATTTGGTGATGATCTCAGATATGAAGATAAGGCTGCAACAACTCAAAACCAACATTTATTGCAATGGGTAGAGTTTAATCTGCAGCAGACTAGGGAAAAGAGTGCATAGTCAAATTGGTAGGAAATGCTCAAGCGTTACATCACAAATCCTTACAACATTAGGGCCCAGTTGTGGTTTAAAGATGTGTTTCAAATTTTATTAGATGAAAAGATGTATTTATGGCGGAGTAGAAAGTCAAATTTTTTGAGAAATAGCAATTTAAAGAGCTGAGTCTATGCTTTACTGTGTGGCTAGAGACCCAACTGGTTTTCAATTTTGTGGTTGAGACATGAGTTCGTTTTGAGATAAACCTCCAATGCAATTGAGCCTTATGGCATGTAATAACTTACTTGTGATATGCCTCTGCATTTTTTATGAAATATTTTAGAGAGAGATGATTTTTTTATCAATTTTTTTTATTTAAACTGAGTTTATAAAAAGGTGCAGGCTCAAGTCAAACCGAACATACAGATGGGTTTTTGTTTCTTCCAAGTTCACTTGATTATATGGGTCATTTTTATTAGAAAACTTTGTTGAAACGGGGATTTTATATTTTGAAGAGAAACTTGTTTGGTTTTGGTTTGAAAATGAGTCTGCGGCTGAAGTGCAGACTCAACATGTCATGAGTGTGACTGGGAGGCTGTGGCTTTCAAACTCATTCTTTTAAACAATTTAGATCATTTTTATACTTAATAGTTTCTTTCCATGTTAATTTTCTATTTTCTTTGAAAATTAAGTCTTGAGTATGCAATAATTCTACAGAGTCATAAAGTGACATTTGGGGTTGGACAAAACCTGCATAGTCATAGGGTTAGTCAAGTTAATGGAAGGTTAGTTCAATCACAAGAAGAAATTTAAAACGGAGAAACATTTGTACCCCAATCTATTTCAAAACCTCGTAGGTTTGAAGGTGCAGACTCGAAATTCCGGACATGGAACCAGTTTCATTTCTTCTTAAACTTGAGGTGATTACCAATCACCACAAATTTCAGAAGTATGACACTGGAAGGTCTCAGGAATTTGAGTGGTTACATTAAGCCTTTTGGGAGAATTTTCCTTGTAATGGGCCTTCTAATGATATGGGGATTTCATGGATCTCCATTCATCTTAGACATTTTATTAGATATACACATGTCCAATATGATAGTCTAAGTTGATTTTGCATCCCTCAATGACGGGCATTAAGGGGAAGCTTGGAAATTCATGACAAGCCATATTATGAGAAGGACCCTAAGGACCATTCCCTAAAAAGACTCATGTTGAACCGATAGCCGTAGAGGGTGGCTGCCAAGGGGAACTCACTGATAGTCTCTCACCCCAGAGGATCCCCTTGATGCCTTCAAGGTGCAAGAAAAAACTCATAGAGAGCATTTCAATACACCCATACATTAGAGAGAGTTAGGAACTCCTATCTTTGGAATGGGACATTGGGATCGTCACTTTTGGAACTCTTTCACTAGGCTATTCTAGCATTGAAATTGCTAGGACACCGTTCATAAAGTTCCATTGGAAAACTCTCAACAATTTGTAAAAAAATTTACAAAAATTTCAATTAAATGTTGAAGAAATCCTATTTGAAAACCCCAAATGCCATCCTTGGCTGGAATGGAAGTCATCTTAGGCATATAAGAGCTTAGAATAGGATTTTAGAATGGACACATGCCATTTTAGATTTTAAATTAGTAAAACAGGGAAATGTGCAGACTCAAATCTGCAAACAAGTTTTCATGCATAGAGCTTAAAAATGAGAGTGAGACTCATTGAAATTCATGCAAAGGTGACTTGAATTTTAGAAGAAGCCCAACACACCCCACTCGAATTTCTAAAAAAATAAGCCTTCTATTCTTATGAAAAGTCGAAAAACTTGTGGCCGGACTTCAATATGAGGTGCTCTATCTTATACGGCAAATATTAGGAGAATTTGTGCCTTTGAAAGCCCACCTCCAACATGTGGAGGGATTCTCTCCAGTACGCCTATGACTAAAGCCATGGCCCATGGTAAGAAGAATACTTATAAAAAGAAATATCAAAAGAACTTGAATCACCATATAGAGATCACCTTGAATGGCCAATGTTGGGGGGTTTGTGCTTTCGAAAGCCCACCTCCAACATGTGGAGGGGCTCTCTCCGACACCCCCATGGCTAGAGCCATAGATCATTACAAGGAGAAGCACCCATAAAAAGAAATATCAAAAGAACTTGAATCATCATAAGGACATCACCTTGAATGGCTAATATTGGGGGGTTTGTGCCTTCAAAAGCCTACCTCCAACAAGTTGAGGGGTTCTCTCCGATACCGCTATGGTTGGAGCCATGGACCATTGCAAGGAGCTACACCTATGAGAATCAAAAGGAGAAAACCAGCCAAACTTGTATGAATAAAAAGAAAGGATGTAACAATTTTAGAGGCTCTACAATGGTTCTTAGATAGAATGGGATCATTACCCGTACAATGGACATCCCCCAAGCCAAACCATGACGTATGGAGACCTCAAAACCAAGCCACGAAATTATCAAACATGAAAAATCTGAAAATCAGAAATTTGGATAGATTTGGGTATTGAACCATTCCAGGAGCACTTTAAGGGGTTTTAGAACCAGGAGAGGCCTTTCCCATGATATTGGGAGACCCCCCCAGTCATTCCCCATAGAAAAGATCATAGTTATGTGGCAAGAACCCTCGCATTAAAATGAAAAGCCTGCAAAAATCCTAAAACAAGGACATATTTCTCATTCCATTCCACCAAAAAGAAATATACAATTTGGAAGATAGGTATGGAGGAGATAGAAAAAACATCAAGCTTAATGGAATCAAAGAAAAATACAAGCCTGAAAGACTCTAGAGGGGATTCACACATCCTTCCTTTAACCTCTTTGGGGGCTTAAGTAGGGGACGATTCCCTCCCTTCCTCTTCTCTTTTCTCTCTTCTTTTTCGTCTTCTTTTCTTGGTTTCTTGCTAGTGGGGAGAAGAAGACAGAGCTCTTCTTCCCCATCCTTCCTCTTCCTCTTTGCTTCTCTTCTTCCTCTTCTTCTTTCCCTCTCTTTTGGGGTTTGTATGGCCCAGTTCTGCATGGGGCAGAACCGATTCCTTTAATAGCTCCGGTCTCCATTTTCTCTTGGGGGTTTAAGGGGGCATGCTTCTAGAGAGGGCAATAAGGGAATATGCCCTATCATTGGGCAGCAAATGGAGTGAGAGCACATGAACTTTTTCCATTGGCCATCTCTACCTTTTTACATACTCCATCTTCTAGAAGCCTTTTTCCTCTTTATCCTTTAGGGAGGCTTTTTGGGCATAGAAAATACTCATTTTCTTCTCTTTTCCCTTTCTTGCACAACAATCATGAGGTGTAGATGTGGACATGGGTATCCCACCAACTTTTGGGCTTGAATTTATGCATGTGACCCTTGTTTGGAAGTGGATAGTAAGCTCGTTAAGACAATACTCCAACTGGCCGAACTAGGTCCATTTGGGCTCAACATATATCAGTTTTGGACCTTCGGCCCTGTCATGTTTTTAGTGGCAACAAGTGACGCATATGACTCGTGCAAGGAGTCAAGGCAAGGAAGCGAGTCATGTGCGTGCATGAATGTAAGTATCTCCTTCAAGCGGCTCACAGCCCATGGCAGAACCGGCCTCACTTAAAAGGTACTGCACTTTTTGCTGAGGATATAATCCGTTTTTTAGCTTTGAATCTCACTTTGGCTTGACTTGTGATTGATTTAGCTTCATTCTGTGACATGTGACTATTTTTTGCAGAAAGGGAGATCTAATGCTTGATTCTATGGTAGCCCAAGTTAAGAGGCCTATCCTCTGGCTTCTAAAGCTTTAACTATCAAGCCGGCTCGTGCTGAAGCTAGCCCCCTGAGAGAGGCTATCATAATAGCTAGAGAGGCCCGCACAAAGAGGCGACAAGAAAAGGCTTCTGAACCCTCTTCAAACATAAAATTGCCCAAGATTTTAGACTTTGAATAGTTTGACTCTGTCCAACAGAAGTGGAAAAGTCCTTCAACTTTGCCTGCTCATGATCAGAGGGGTAAATCTCGAGTCTTTGTTTGTCTCCTGCTCTTAGGAATTTGTGACAAGACAACCCCTTCTGTCCTTTTGTGCAGGATGAGTAAGAAGGGTTACAAAAAGGCCTCGCAGAGGTCCTGAACAGCCTAGTCCCTTTGCTAAAGAATTGTTGCCACATTGCCAATCTTTCATATCACTGTCCTTTTAAAAAGCTTCAATTTATAGGACTTACTGCAACTGAAGAAGTAGCTGAGGCACTAGTTACTGAGACTCTCCCTGTTATATAGGTAACTTATTTCTTCAATGCTCTTTGCTCGATTTAGAACTTAATGTGCTTGCCATGTATTGTGCTAGGAAACAGGGAACTTTCAGTCATTTAAGGGAGATCTAGGCCTTGTATGGCTTAGATTCTGAAGGCGTGAACTTAACTATTTCATCTGCCTCCTCATCTTCCTCTTCTCAAGTTGAGCAACTACCTGTTAGTATAGACATACAAGCTTCGGCCGCCATAAAGTCGGAGATGACCCATGTACCCCTAGGAACTGTCCCTCAGGGGAGACTTGCCCTCCCCGACTGCCACTTTAAGGGAAGAACTCATGCCTAGCTTTTTCCCATATCAGATTGGAGCTGATTTTACAAAATTTTCTGTCGCCTCTGGTATGGCTTCATCCCATGAGGGATTAAAATTAGTTCCATGCCAGCCTCACCAGCTCACCCACTAGTAGTTTTTCATCCTATCCAATGTAGATTAAATTATGTTTGGCATGTACTAAGATTGGTTGATATTCTAACACGGGTGTATCTATCATCTCCTGCACAGATTGCTCCAGAGCCTGTTATCATTAAAGAACCTTTAGATTTTATCATAGCTTTGCCTTCGGCTGTGTTTACTGAGAGTAATCTACCTCTTGCTATCTCGGACACCACAACCACGGCTATAATTCCTGCTTACCCTGCTGTAGAGGCATCTGCCAGTGTCGCACCTTTGGAATCCCCTTCTTCAGGCTTATCTTAGATAGATTGGGCTTTTCTTGACGATTATGTATAGCTTGCAATCCCATCTATTTCTGTAGGACCTAGTTTGCCAGATATTGACGTTATCGGCACCAATCTATGACTACTGCGTCCAATGATTCTCAATGAACCAGATTTGACATATGACATATTTAGGCAACGGGTAGATGGTATGACAACATGGGTCCACCTGGCAGGCGCCTCAATGAATGAATGGCTTCCTTTAGCCTATAGGGCCCTAACGTACTTCAGACGTCGGGAGTATATATAAACAATAGTGCAGAATCAATGTTGAGCTTTGTCTCTCCAGCACCAAGAATATGATCTTCAAATGCAGCCGATTTCCTTCCAAATTTCACAGCAACGGAAGAAATACTTGGCTTTAAACAAAAAGAAGCCATGCTGGTTGAGAATGTGCGATGCTTGGAGGATGAGCTAGCGGCTGCCAAGGCTGAGCTGGACACTTTGAGGAATAGCCTGCACAAGCGTCAAGATGACCTGTTGATATCACAAAGGCTTCTAGAATCTCAGTCCAATGAAGCTGCAAGGTTACATACTGAAGAAGAGGCACTATCAACACTGCATGCCCAAGTCGAAGAGAGACTCCCACTGCTGTCCATGTTACTTGAAGGCTCACCATGAAGACTTGCCATAAGGCATTTTGTAATCTGGGAAGGGTATCTTGTTTTCTTTTTTATGTACTGGGGGAAAACCTTGGACAATAATTGATGTAATCTTTTCTTTTGAAAATATAGAGAACTTTGAAAATGTTGCTCAATTACATGTCAGTTCTCCTCTGTTGAATTACATACTTTAGTTTCCCTCCTCTTTTTTTGTTCACGTTACCGACCCAAATACTCGTTTGGGTTTTCACTAGAGCCGGCCCCCTCTTGCTTTTTCTCGCGCTCCCTTTCGGATTTTCATACGGCCGGGTTTCCGATTTTTCCCGTGGCGCCCTTTTGGGTTTTCACAACAGCCGTGTATGTGGCCCTTGTTACCCTTGATTACAGAGGATGCAATCAAGTTCGGCGGGGCATCTTTATTTTTAACCCTATTTTGTTTTCTCTCATTTCATTTTATGTATCTCTTTCTCCCCTTATTCCAGACAAAGCAGAGCGAAAGTGAAATATATGACCTTACTAACAACAAGACTGAAAGGAAAAGATATCAAATGAAAGTGATTTAACCAAAATAGGTTTATTAACCTCCATAACTAGTAATGTTATGGGGATTATTGAAGCTTTGAGTCAAAGGAAATTTTAAATGAAAGGACAGAGTGAGAGGGGCCAAGAGCATCCCCACCACTTGTTTATTAGAAACGACGCAGGCCGTAAGCCTTTATTGGGGTGGCAAGGGTTGGAAGGACTTGGACCACTATGTTGGGTGGCAATAGACTAGAAGGGTCTTAGACACGCAATCCCTAAGTACCAATGATGGACTCATAGGTTTTTGGCCATGGTATCATAGGGGTGATTTTAAAATGATTTTATTTATCGATGACGGGTGCATAAGCTTTGGGTCACAATAAACGGGGATGATTTGGTAATGAAGGAGCCCTAACTACCATTGGCGGACACATGGGTTTATAGCCAAAGTAAACATGGTTGACATAGTATTCTTGTTGAAAAACCAATCATGCGGGGATGACAGAGTCATTTTTTGACCCAGGCCAGCCACCGGTGCAACGTAGTCATAAATATCTCAACCAACTTGATTGTTTTAATTTCTGGATTTGAGCTTGGGCGATGGAGTCCTATCTTCTGGACCCGACCGTTGGTGGTGACAGAGTACTCCTATCGGAGACCCAGTCTTTCGAAGATAATGGAGTCATGAGTCTCCGTGGACTTGAATCATTTGGATACCCATATCCAGAGAAACTTCCAGGCCAACTATTAAAGCTTCATATTCGGCTTCATTGTTGGTGCATGGCTTAGTTAAAGAATATGAGGTATATAGAACCTCACCTTTAGGAGATATAAGGACAATGCCTGCCCTTGCCTTTGTAGTGAATGCCCGTCTTGTGCAATCCCTGAGCGGGAAGCCCCATCGAAATATAGCTGCCATCTCTTTTGTTTTGTACGGTTAGCTTCCATTGTTTCTTCATTTGGTAGGTCGGTGACCAATGGTGAGTCTTTTGGCAATGGATGTACTGTAAAGAAGTCTGTGATGGCTTGACCTTTAATAATTTTCTGAGGGATATATTTGACGTCGAACTCCATGAGGAGGACTGCCAATTTGCCCAAACGACCCTTTAAGGTTGGTTGATTACGGATGTATTTGAGAGGATCAGCCCTGGAGATGAGCTGAACTTCATGTGACAACATGTAAGGCCTGAGTCTTTTGACTGCAATGACTAGGGCTAATCATATCTTTTCAATGGGCGAGTATTGGAGTTCAGCTCCAATTAACCTTTTGCTTAAATAATATAGTGCTTGCTATTTGCCTTCTTCATTATTTTACGTCAACAATGCCACCAGAAAAGTCTCCTGAGCAACAATATATAAGATCAATGACTGGCTTTTGATAGGTGCCCCCAGCACAGGTGGTGATAAAAGATATTGCTTGATTTTCTCAAGTGAATTTTGGCATTCATCATCCTATATAAATGGGGCGTCCTTCTTCATTAACTTAGAGAAGGGTTCACATCGTCCGGCTTGGTTAGATATAAACCTCCGGATATATGCGAGCCGCCCCTGAAGGGACTGCAGCTCTTTGAGGTTCCTCGGAGGTGGGAGTTCCAAGATAGCTTTGATTTTGGCTTGGTCTATTTTAATGCCTCTATATCTGACAATGAAGCGCATAAATTTCCCGTTTGAGACCCCAAATGCACACTTCATGGGGTTCATCTTCAAGCTGTGTTTTGTTAGCCTTTGAAATATGGTGCGGAGATCCTAAATATGGTCTTCCTTCTTCTTGGTTTTGACAACCAGATCATCAATATAACATTCAACTTGTTGATGTAGGAATTCATCAAATATCTTAGTCATTGCCCTTTGGTATGTTGCACTTGCATTCTTAAGGCCAAAGGGCATTCTCTTGTACTGGAAAATTCCTTTGGGAGTTCTGAAAGCAGTATGGATTTTATCTTTGTCAGCCATCCATATCTAATTATAACCCGAAGACCCATCCATAAAAGACAAGGCTTCATGTCCTGTAGTGGCATCGACTATGATTTATGTTACAGGCACTGAGAAGTCATCCTTAGGGCATGCCTTTAGATCTCTGAGATCTACATAGATTCTGATCTGTCCATTATTCTTCTTGACTGGAACAATATTCGCCAACCATGTTATTAATTTTCTTCTACGAAGCCGACATCAATTAGCTTGTCGACTACAGCATTGATTTTATGTACCAGCTCCGACCTCATTCTTCTCGGAGCTTATTTGATTGGATCAATGGCTGGATCAATAGCCAACTCATGTTGAGCTATTTCTAGATCTAACCCAGGCATCTCTTTATAAGACTAGGCAAAGCAATCTTGGAATTCCTTCAAAAGCGAAATATATTCTTGCTGCTCTTCTTGGCTAAGTAATGCACTTATAAATATTGGCCTTGTGTCTTCTGTAGAGACCAAATTGATTTCAATAAGATCATCAACTGTGGCTTGCCCCCCGTCCTCAAGCTCTAGAGGGGTTGGCTGGAGGTCCATTAAATCTTTTTCACTTATGACTTCTTCTATTTCTGCTTCTATATCATTGGCTTTTGGGTGATTTCAGTTGACTAACTTGCTGAGAGGATATCTTGTGTTGCATTTGTTTGCTAAGGGGTTGTCTTCTGTTTGATTTATACCGTCATTTGGCCCAAGAGTGGGAGCTATATTTTGTATTGCTCAGATATGTCTTGCATGATACTGTAGGGTAAAATGTTAATTTCCCTGACATCTTCAGCCTGAACATTACTGATGCTATGACTAAGGTCATTGCATTCTTCAAGATGCTTCCATCATTGACATAACGAAGTAGAATATTGATCAACTTCTACCTCAGTTGTTTTTAGACTTTTCTCAATAGAAAGACTTATAGGGTCTTCTTCATCATAGTTATCATAGACCGCTTGTAAAAATTTTGGAGTTTCTAAAGCAAATATCACATTAGCTGAAATTGAAAGAGTATCTTCTTCTAGCATGGTATACCCAAGGCCTGGGCATTGTGTATGCTGGAGTAGTGCCTTAGACATATTGGACGGGTACTATAACTGTTGGAACCTGCTCCATTCCTTCTTGGTTTGATATAATGAAATTGACAGAGTCTTTGGCTAACTTCTTAGTGTGCTCTGTCATGTCGGGAAGACCCATGATGTCAACCCATACCTCTTCTTCTATATCAGGTATATAACAATCCCTATCTTCAGTGGTTGGCTGCTCATCAGCTCTATAAAAGACTATTTCATGTCCATCTTCGTGAGAAACCACGAACTTCTTTAAGGGCTCTACGAGCTGACATTCATACTCCTCGATGGGATGGACTAGTCCAGCTGGGACCATGACTTCTATAGAAAGCACATCCTGCTCCTTTATTTCATTTGCTGAAGAACTTCCCCGTACTATAGCATCCTTGTCTTCAAGACTGAGGGAGCCAATATCTGGTGGAGGGGGGAACCATTCCTTGCTCTGATTGGTGTTATGTTTTTCTACTTCTTTATCTTCCTTTTCCTCTCGGGGTGGAGATATATAAAGATTAGCATCCACAAGATGGCATTCATGAACCTCAAACGGTTCGAGATCTGCGAACACCTATTGTACTTGTCCCTCCCAGAGGAATTTGATGTATTGGTCCAATGTGGAGGGCACCATGGAGTAGTGATGTATCTATGGTCGGCCAAGCAGAGCTTTGTATGTGCTCTTATGACTGTAGGTGCTCAAATCATGTGTGTAAGGTTCATGAGTTTCATGTGGTTCATATGAATAATAAAACTATTAAAACTAAAAAAAACGTGATCGTCAGAAACTGTAAAGTTTCATTTGAAAGATTGATCGCTTATCTTTTCAAATTTGAGAGATTGAGTCCTTGATTCCCTCTCTATGGCCGGCCAAAGAAAGAGAGCCCTTTTATTGATGTTCTTGCTTTTGATTTCTTGATGGTTATTCTTTTGAATTTCCTTCTTTCTTCTTCTTTGTACCTCGTAAGAAAGATTAAACAAAAGTAGAAATTCTAATTAGAACTAGAGTAGAGTAGTATCTATTCTAATAATAAATTTAAACATGCAACTAAACTAATTTACTCACTTGATTGTTGTTCTTTAAACCCCT
Organism: Zantedeschia hybrid cultivar; assembly: GCA_030544215.1. Lineage (NCBI taxonomy): Eukaryota > Viridiplantae > Streptophyta > Magnoliopsida > Alismatales > Araceae > Zantedeschia > Zantedeschia hybrid cultivar. Next base: position 44,388,718 of record JARZZO010000008.1, read on the forward strand.
AATATGCATGTGGGTGTGGAAAATAATGATGTGTGTGTGAACATGAAGTGATGATAATGATGAACTATAGAAAATAGTGAATAAACTATATGAAATTAATGAAAAGTTTAGAAATAAATTAATGAAAGAAGATGGTTGGTTGGCTTCTCCATAGCCTTGATCGTCAAAAAGCTTTAAAGGATGAAGAGGATGAAGAAGAAGAGGCTTTTAAATGAAGGTTCTCTTATTGTCCACGTTTTTCTTCTCTAGAGCCTTCAAACACCTTGCCTTGAACTTTAAAATCACCAATGGCCAACCTTTTTCAAAGGTCCAAAGGGTGTTGTATTTATAAAGAGTGATTTAGGGTATTATGGTCTTCAAAAGGTTTTTCTCCCGCAGTCGGACTTACCTTGGATGAGCATGGAGGAGTTAGCAACCTTTCCAATTTCGGAAACCAGATTATCCTGGCCAAATCATGTTTATCAGGAAACTGCAAATTGCATCCAGGTGGGACGCCATTTGGTTAATTAAAAAGGCCAAAATAAAAAGGAAATATGGGAAGGAAATCGAAAAATATTAGGAAACCTAAATCATGTCTTGAGTGGGTGACGTGCTGTAGAAAATTAAGAAATTAATTCGAATCAAAAAAATAAAAAACCCAGACGGATTAGGACTTAAATGGCGTCTCCCTATCGCGACGTTATTCAGTTAAATCTATTTGAATTTAGAAATTTAATTCCGAACTGATTTCGGCTAGAAATCTAAATGGTGTCGTGTAAGGGCGACGCTAATTAATAAATATCGAAAAAAATCAATAAAAATTAATTAATGATTAAACATTAGATCATTTTGGGACATTATAAGTGTGATATGAAATTTACTCAATATGAGGTCAAAATGAGCGTGTCTACAGCTACCCCACCTTGGCATTAGTTTTGTAAGGGAGTGAAATATAATGAAATATACTGAAAAGGCGATGCCAAGGTGTGATGTGACACGCTGTCAACATCATATGATGGAGATTTTCCTTAAAATGACCAGTGAAATAAGTCAAAGAGATTAATGAAAATCAATCTTATTTGGATGAAAGAGACAAAGGAAATCAAATAAGGTCGATCAACCTCCACGGTTGGAAAGTACCCTAGGTCACAAATCCCGCATGTTTAATCATGGAGAGCGGTTACCAGCCAATGTGGACGTGCTACAACTATGATAGATCTTAACAGAAATAAGAAAATTTGGGATAAATAATCTAAATAAGGATAGAATTCCAAAGATATCTTTAATAAACCTCAAAGATAATTGAGAGATCAATTCGGAATGGAATATTTCACATCACGTTGGAATTTTTTTAGATCAATGGTATGAAATTTAATCAATAACTAATTTTTATCATAGTAATTTTAAAGTCCTATATGATGCATGCCGGACTAAAGGAAAAAAATGAAATAAAATATAAATTAATCAATGATAATATTGTTAAACTGTCATTGATGAGTCAAGATATCAATTATGTAATCTAGTGCTAAGCCGAAGCTCGTTTGTCCACACACTGTTTCACAAGAGTGGAACCATCATCCCCATCAATTAACAATCTAACAGCCTATCCGTGCGATTAAGAATTCTCTGGAATTATCATTATTTTTGTTGAAGGGGATCTCAAACTTCAATTTCATTAAAACCACAAGGTCCTTGATATACTCTAATAAATATTTGTCATATATTAATGTTAGTGCAAATCAATTAGATAAAGGAATGCGTGGATAGAGATAACCGTCTTTTTAGTCACGGTTGGGACTCATGAAGTCCCTTAGTGGAACCTTTATTGAAATTCTCAGCTTTATTTTTCTTCTTGCCTGCACTCAGAATTTGTTAGTAACTTTAAGCAAATAATAATAAATATCAAATTATGAATTTTCGGATAAGTAGCAGAAATTCAGGAAACTGATAAATGGTGTTGTTGTTTGCAGATGACATTTAAATGACGTCACCCCGTCCAAACGCCATTTAACTTATAGAAACCATTCTTTGTTCTGACTCCAATCCTAACCCTACTTGCCTTAATGCACAGCTCTCTTCCAATTCAGAAAGGGGCTCCTCAATCTCGCAAATCTTCTATAAAACTTCCCTCTCTTCATATCAAAACATTACACTAAACAACCAAAAGGGAAAGTTAAAGGATTCTCTCCAACACTCAAGAACAATCAAGAAATTAAGAGGGAAAAGCTCAATTCAAACAAGAAGGAAGGATAGATTCTACTTCAAATAAGAGGATGAGGAAGGCAATTGAAAAGCTCTATGAAGTGAAAGATCATCTTAGTGGGCGAGATCCTAACTTACAAGTAAGTTAATATCTTTTCTAATTGATTCTTCCTTTCTTTATGCAACTCCTCACATGTTCTCCATATTCCAATTCTTCATGGACATGATAGAACTATTCCAATTTTTTTTATTTCATCTAGAGATATCTTTTCTTCCCTGGTCCAAGAAGATTCTCTTCACTTCTATAGCTCCAAAAGCTTGTAAATAAGATCAATCTGTCTATACAATCCTATATATCCAAGTGGCATATCCAAGGACTAGTGATTTATACCAAACATTACAAAAGCACAAGTCTGGATTGGGCTGCTATGGGCGCTTTGATCGAACTATGACATCCACAAACTCATACCTTTCTTTTTGCCACATTCGAAGTCGCTATCCTCTTAGAAGAAACTGAATTCTTATTGGGCCTTCTTCAGCTTAAGATCAACAGTGATGAACCTGATTTGAGTGATATGATGTTCGTGAGGAAAAAGATCACATGTCAACAATTATTAGAAAAGATTGTGAAGAATTCAAAGGAAATTCAAAGTTGTCTTACTAAGAAGGAGATCAATCTTACTAAATTAGCTGAATGGACTATAAAGAAGATAGAAGACCTCTAGGATGAAGAAATAGAGAATGTGATGAAGGCGTTCACCACATGCTTAGCTGGAGCTCTATTATTCCCTACCCAAGATAATGTTCTAGAAAATGATCAAATAAGCGCGATCAATGGGATTTTCGAGGGAAAATAGATCAGCACAGCCGTTCTAGCCTATCTCTATAGTGGGCTCTCTTCAGCTTTCACAGGTCAACTTTCTTACAGCAATATGCTACTTTTAGCTCTATGGGTGGAATTCCACTTCAAATTCAAACATAATAAGAAAAAAGTTCCAAAGATATCCCAGGCATATCAACGCAGTCCCATCTTCCATATTGCCAACATTGTGAAGTTTAACGATAACATGACCAATCGGGTGTCCAACCTTAAGACTCGAGCTGACTGGCGCGCTTACTTGAAGACTATGTACAGAACTGGATTTGAATCCATGCCACTTGCTCTAATGGAAAAGACGGTCCACATGCGTCGTGGTGTTGGCATAGAGCTCCGACTGATCGGGGAGACCGAGTTCGTTCTTTATAATCCACATCGCTGTCATCCTCAACTCGGTATGCCACGCTATGAATTTCCTGAGATCTCTTCTCTTTCTCCAATTAAGAAGCGGGCTTTGGGAACTGACGAACACTTCGAGGCGACATAACTTATTGCTACTCTTTGGAACATCGGCTTCACCCGTTGTGTAAAACTTCCTCATAGAGCCAATAAAGAACTATAGAAAACCTATGTAAAAGAGCTTCGGAAAATCCGTCTTTGAAAGCTTTTCATCCTTATCTTCCAATTTGATGTATTTTCTGCTTATTTTCAATAAAGAATTATTCCTTAATATAATAGAAATCATCCCTTAAATGTCTTGCAATTTTTTTGTAATTTTCCTTGAGTAAAACTGTGATTTTTCCTCAAAATATCAAGGTTCGGGCTTATTTAATTCAAATTGAGTCGACTCAGAGAGACACTTTTCGTCAAATTCAATTTCCAAAATAAAAATTTATCCTTAAAAGAACCAGAAATCACGTTCAGTCAGAAAGACGCCTTTATCTTTTCTCTCTCCTATTCTCTAGAGATTTCCAACAATTAATCCACTAAATCGCGTCCTCCTTCAAAGATGCGAATCCCTGATCACTCTGTGTTTTCGTGGTACGGCCCTGACCAAAAGAGGCGGTAAACTCGAAAAGGCGTTGCTAATGGGGGACGCGCTTAAGCAATTTCAAAAACTTTCTGTTGCCACGTCAATTTGTGCGCCACTGAATGGCGTCGCTGTCCCAAGACGCGATTTAACCAACTCAAACAGGGGTTCGCTAGCCCGAGCCCCTCTCTCTCTTTATTCTTCTTTTCACTTTCTCTCTCTTCTCTCTCTCGTCCTCTCCGGCGACGACGAGCTCTTCCCTCTTGCTCCAGCGATCTTCTTCAACTCCGGCGAACTTGTTCGGCTCTGGCGAGCTTCCTTGGCCACCCTTTCTCGTCTCTTCCCTCTCTTCCTCTATCTCTAGCTCTTGCTCTCACCCTCAAATTCCCGATTCCATAGATTTCGGTGGACCTAGCGATCTTGGTGGGAAGCGACGTGGAGTCGCGGCTATTGAGGTGGTGGAAGTCGCTGAGGAGGAAGCCCTGGGAACTACATTGGCCGAAGAATTGGGGATTATAGAAGCGGCGGCTTTCATGGAAGCCGAGGATGCCCCTCCCACGACTTAAGAGGGTGAGGAAGTGGCGGTACTGGCCGAGGAGGCTGGTCCATGTTTGGTATGTCTCGAAACACTCGCTTTTTATACTTAAAATTTCAATTTTGGGGGGGAAAGAGAGACTCGGCCATAGGTATTCGAACCTGTGGCTGAAAGGTGTCTGGGTATAGGGACGCCTTGAAACGCGTCCCTGGACCCTTACGCGATTCAAAGATATTGAGAATTGTTTTAGAGATTATTAATTCCCTGGCGATTAATTTAATAAATTATTTGACTATTGTAGGGGACATGAGGACCAGGATCTCCTAGGACCTAGTGGTGGCCGCGTAGAGGGGTCTCCCAGATTTTCAGAAGGCACGACTAGCGGAGATGGGGGAGCGATGGCACGCTGAGAGCAGGACATTTCTAATGTCCTGGGGACATATGATCCCCAATCTCGAGGACGTGTGCAGGATTACTGGCCTTCGGGTGGATGGCCAGGCTGTGAGTGGGATCACACATCCCGACTATAGAGAGTTTGCTCAGGAGTTGCTGGATTTAGAGTGCACGGGGCTGGCAGGCTGAGAGTCTCGAACCCTCGCGAGGGTAGATGTAGAGAGATCTTTAGGAGTAGTAGAACTAAGGCAGCATATGGATGAGTCTAGGGAGAGGTTTAGAGAGAGACTAGCCCGAGTGTCTAGTGAGGTGTATTGTCAGGATCCGAGTAATAGGGCTTGTGCTGATAGGGACCTTAGGAGGTTCTTCGTCTTCTTTTTCGACAGACTTATCTTCGGTACTAAGGGAGATTACATTCACTGCCGCTTCTTGACCCTTCTTACTGATTTAGACCACTTAGGTGAGTATGCCTGGGGTGCGGCCCTTCTGGCCCACCTCTTCACTAATCTTTCTGCAGTCATGCCTAATCGAGAGACCACCATCAGTGGCTTCGCGCCATTCCTTTAGGTATTTAGTTCATTTTTTGTTTGTTTCATTAAATATTTATGATACAATGCATGTGATTCTAACTACATATGTTCTTTTATGCAGGTGTGGAGCTATTATTATTTTCCTCTGGGTCGAGCGAGGCCATCAAAGCAGCCATCGGTAGTTCCACTTGCCCGGCGTTGGTGCCTGGTTGTGGACACAGCACCGCAACACCATTAGCTGACGGCCCTTCGCCGTCAATTCCTTGACTACCCGGAGCTCTTAGTAAGTTTTAATTCTTCTTTTCTTTTAATTATTAATTGTTTCATAAGATGCTTGGATATATTTATTGAAAATGCTTCATGTTGAAATGTGTTGATTATAGCGTTTAAAATATCTTATGAAATGCTTGTTAAATATTTTGATTAAATGTTTGATTAGAGGTTTAGTTAAATACTTTGTTATTTATTAAATATTTTCAATGAATTATTATGTGTTAAATATTTTAGTTGTAAAATTGGATCTTTTTTGGAATATTTAAATGTTTTATTAAATGCTTATTTAGTTGTTTATTTGTTTGTTTAATTATGCAATGCAACTAACCTATATAAATGCAGGTTATCTGGCGTCCATATTTGGGTATGGATGATGCTGGACAGCCATGGGTGGAGCATGGGCTAGGCCGATTTGGGCGTCAAGTTTAGGTTCATTGCCTGAAGAAGATTGCCCTGCTACGCCTAAAGCTGGTGATGAGGACTTTGGGGTTGCACCAAGAGTAGGTGGAGGAGGAGATCCCCGAGGGTATCGGGTGGACGATGCGGGGGAAGCAGGCCCGCACTGATTGGAGAACGAAGTTCCCGGACCAGCACGAGGACTGGTTCCGATATGGAGTCCTAGTGATTTCACAGGCGGTGAGCAACGATGCTTACCTTCAACAGTACTGGACTCACTACGCCGCTCACCTTCGACTACTCCGCCCCCTCGATATAAGTATTATGATATGTATGCTATGCATGCGTCTTTCATTTTACTAATTATTTTGCTTACATTTGTGAATGAATGACATGAGATGATATGAATATGCATGATGTACGAGACGCCACCATTCTTACTCTCCGGGGCCATCTTCAGGATGCCGAGGCCCAATTATAACTGGTGTAAAAAGAGCTGAATGAACTGGTAAGCATGATATGCATGAATGACATATGTATTATGAATGCTTCCTTTTTTTTTATTATTAAATTGTTTTGACACTCACATATTGACGGTGATCTCTTCTTGTTACAGCATGCCGCTTACACTCATGCGGCAGCTCCCTCATCCTCTGCTACTGTCGGCCCGTCTTTCAGTGCTTCTTACGAGGCCGCCATTGCTAACTTGCGGAGTCAGTTGGCCCTAGCCATCCGCCGAGCCACTCAGGATGAAAAGGATGCTGCTGCTCGTGTAAATCTTCGACTTGTTTCTTGCATGTTGTCTTTTACTTGGTTGATTAGTTGGCTAACAATGTCTTCTGCCGCAGGTCCAAGGGCTTTGTGTGGCTCTTGGAGAGAGAGATGATGAGTTGGCACAGGCTCGCGGTTCAGCGGCCCGGATTGCTGAGTTGGAAGAACAGTTGGTCAGGCTCTCTGCTGGTGATCTTCCTCACGAGCTTGCACGACTCCATGTTCGGCTGGAGATCTTGACCCAGGAGAGAGATCTGGACCAGTCCCGATTGGAGAGCCTATAGGGCCGACTTTCAGTGGCGGAGCACGAGCACTAGAGCATAGAGGCTCGTTACCAGCGTGAGCAGCAGCGGGCACTGGAGCGAGGACAGACGAGTGCTTTCACGGCGAGTATTGCAGTATCTTTCGGCCAGCCAGGGCCGAGCGCCATGGGACCACCGCCGCCACCGACTCGTAGGCCAAATGGACTAGACGAGGACTAGAGTTAGTTTGATGAGGACGCGGGTGAGAGTCAGCCGTGAGGGTTGTTGATGTATCTTCTTTCGCTGCTGTACCTTGCTTTCATTTTGAAGTCCTATAGATGGACTTTCACTTGTGTATGAACTCTTTTGATATATGAAAGGAGTTTCTTCACATTTGAATTGTCTTGGTACTTTTCCCTGATTGACTTTCTTTTCATACCTGCATATGGCTTGAACAAACAAATTAAATATCTGTTCAGGTTTAGCCTCTTGCCCAGTTAAGTAACTGGCTACTTGATGCTATCCTTGGTAGAAGGGTCAAGGGGCGAAATCTTTATTAATGAAGGCGAATAAAGATAATTAAAGGGAAATGAACAATAAAACTGTAACATACAAGCATGCAAATGCCTACTGAAAATAGAAAGGATGCAACACACATGATGTGACAAACAAATGCTAATTGAAATATTTTTGTTTTGCAATTGCAATTTTCGAAATATTCAATTTTTTTGGGGTTTTGAAATATTCAATTTTTTTTTGTGATTTTGCAATATTCAATTTTTTTGTGGTTTTGTAATATTCATTTTTTTGTTGATTTTGAAATATTCAATTTTTTTTTTGTGGTTTAGCAATTTTCAATTTTTTTTTTATTTTGAAATATTCGACTAACTTAAGGACCAACATGATATGTGGATCAAAAGAGTATATTCATTCATTAACTTAATTCCCAGATCATTCTTTAATAGTCTAATCCAGATTCATCGTGCTTGAATTATGTTCGTAATCGTGATCCCATTCGATGGTCCGACCCTTAGTCTACCTCGGCCATTCCTCAAATTTGGAGCACGCCTCTTTAGAATGAAAGGAAGAATTGATTTAGAAAGTCCACGAGAAGGTGCTGGAGACATAGAAAGATGTCCCTCCTTTACCCTATTATATGTTGGGGTTTGGTTATTTTCATTTTTACGGGATATTTTACGACTTCGCGTTCCTTTTTCATTATGATTTTGTGGCCTTTTGATGTAACGTTTGTAATATTGAGTGGCCTTTTGATTTTGTTGGCTTTTGCCTTTGTGCTTTTTCTTTGACTTTTTTGGTGGGGCGAGTCTCTCCCTTTTTTTTAATGACGGCCTCCTACTAAGATGGCGGGTATTTTCAGTAGTCTATTCTAAGCCTCACTCCGACATCATGGGCCGACATTAATGTAGTGGTCAAAAAGGGTGTGTGTTCATCATGTCATCATGTGTTTACTATGATTAACAATATGAAAATAATTGTGATCACCAGAAACCGAAGGTTTCAAAGGAAAAGTGATCGTTTACTAACCTTGCAAATTGGGAGAATTTGGGGGTTCTTTTGTTCCTCTCTTCCGACCGGCCGAAAGAAAAGAGCCTTCTCTTTCTTTACTCTTGTTCTTCTTTTGTATCTTGCACAAAAAAAATCAAATAAACAACAAAACTATGATTAAAACTAAAGTAGTGTAGTATCTATTTTAATTAAGAATCTAAACATGCAACTAAACTAAAGGAACTCACTTTTTATGTTCTTTTAAACCCTCTTAAGGAGTGTAGGTTTAGAAATCATGAAGTGAGTGTGTGCGATGAGTTGATGCATTGAAAAACTATATAAAAAAAGAAACTAAAAAGAAACTAGAGAAGAAATCGGTTGGTTTGGCCTTTTGAAAGCCTTGATCTTCTTGAGCTCTAATGGTGGAAAGGGAACAAGAGACAATAACTCCTTGTTATCTACGTTTTTCTCCCTTGAGGTCCTTCAAACACCTTGTAGAGAGCTCCGAATTCTCCAAATACCAACCTTTTTCAAAGGTCAATGTCCATATATATTTATAAGAAGTGACTTTAGGGTATTTGGCCTTCAAAAGGACTCTCCCGCAGCTTGGACTTGCTCTAGACGATCATAATGGGAATTGGAAACCTTTTTAACCTTTGGAACAGGATTATCTTGGCCAAATCTTGCTTATCAGGAAACTCTTAAAACGCATCGCTCAAGGGGGATGCCTTTTAGTTTATTAATACGGTCAAAATAGAAATAAATCCGGAAAGGGAAACCGAAAATAATTAGGAAACATGAAAGGCGTCGTGTACACGCGACGTGCTTTAGATAATTTAGGAAATTAACCAGAATTAGAATAGTAAACCTAAGCGTATTAAGACTTAAACGGCGTTGTGTAAGGGCGATGCTATTCAATTAAATCCTCTTAAATTTTCAATTTTCAATTCCGAATTGATTTCTGTTAAGAATCTAAATGGCGTCGTGTATAGGCGACGCGATTTAACAAATTTCGAAAAAATCAATAAAAATAAATTGAGGATTAAACATCAGACCATTCTAGGGCATTATCATTGTGACATGAAATTTACTGAATATGATGTAAAAATTAGCGTGTCTACAGTTGCCCCACCTTGGCGTTGACTTTGGAAGGGAGTGAGATATACTGAAAAGGTGATGCTAAGGTGTGATGTGACACGCTCTTAACATCATGTGATGAGAATCTTTCTCAAAACAATAAGTGAAGATAACTCAAAGAGATCAATGGAATTGATCTTATCTGGATGAGGGAGACAAAGAAAACAAAAGGTCGATCAACTTCCGCAATTGGGAAGTACTCTAGCTCACAAACCCTACAAGTTTCGTCATGAAGAGCGGTTACAAACCAATGTGGATGTGCTGCAATCATGACGGATCTTAGGAGGAAACAAGAAATGTTGGGTGAGAAATTCAAGAAAGAATAGAATTCTAAGGATATCTTCAAGCGAACCTCAAAGATAATCAAGATACTTAATTCAGAATGGAATATTTTATATCACGTTAGGATTTATTAGATCAATAGTTTAAAATTTAATTAGGAATTAATCTTTATCACAATTATATCAAATTCCTAATGATGCATGTTGGACTAAAAGAGAACATATAAAGTAAAATAAAATATAAATTAATCAAAGATAATATTGTTAAATCGTCATTAATGAGTCAAGATACCGATTCTTGTAATTCAGTGCTAAGCTGAAGCTCGTTTATCCGTGCATTGTTTCACAAAAGTGGAACTATCGTCCCCATTAATTAACAATCTAACGGCCTATCCATGTGACTAAGAATCCTATGGAATTATCACTGTTTTTGTTGGAGGGGAACTTAAATTCTAGTTTCATCAAAACCACAAGGTCCTTGATATATCTAATAAATATCTAGCATATAGTAATACAAATGCAAATCAATTACATAAAAGAGCACATGGTAGAGATAACCGTCTTTTTAGTCACGGTTGGGACTCATGAACTCCCACAGTGGGATCTTAGCGGAATTGTGAGCTTCATTTTCACCTCTTTGATGTTTCTTGCACTCAAAATTTCATCAGTAACTTCAAGCAAATTATATATCATGGATTCATGGATTTTCAACAAAGTAACATAAATTCAGAAACCTGTTTAAAACGCGTCGCTATTCACAGACGTCATTTAAATGACGTCGCCCCGTCAAGACGCCATTTAACTTACAGAAACTCATCTCCTTTCTGACTCCAATCCGAAACTCTGCTTGCCTTAATGTATATTCCTCCTCTAATTCAGAAATGGGCTTCCAATTTCGCAAATCACTCTATAAATCCCTCCTTTCTTCATATCAAAGCATTACAACAAGCAATCAAGAGGGAAAGGTAGAGATTTCTTCTCAAGACTCAAGGAAAAGAGGTGAAGAACAAGAAGGAGTCAAGGAAATCCAAGCAAGGAAGATGGATTCTACACAAGATTCTTCAAACAAGAGGACGAGAAAGGCGATTTAATAGCTTTCTGAGGTGAAGAATCATCTAAGCGGGCAAGATCCTAACTTACAAGTAAGCTGTTCTCTCCTCCAATCAATTCTTCCTATGCAACTTTCTACATAATCTCCATATTCCAATTCTCTATCTAGGGATATCCTTTCTTCCCCGGTCCAAGAAGATTTTCTTCATTTCCATGGGTCCAAAAGCTAGTTAACAAGATCAATCTCTCCATGCAATCCTATATCTCTAAGTGACATATCTAAGGATTGATAGTTCATGCCAAACATTACAAGAGCACACTCATGGATTGGGCTGTAATGGACGCTTTGATTGAACTATGGCATCCACAAACTCATACTTTCCTCTTTGCCATGTTCGAAGCCACCATCCTCTTAGAAGAAGCTGAACTCTTATTGGGCCTTCCCAAGCTCAAGTCAACAATGATGATCCTGATTTGAGTGAAATGATATTCATAAGGGAAAGGATCACGGGTCAACAATTTAGAAAAGATTATGAAGCACCCAAAGAAAATTCAAGACTGTCTTACCAAGAAAGGGATCAATCTTGCTAAATTAGCTGAATGGACCCTGAAGAAGATAGAAGATTTCAAGGATGAAGATACAGAGAATGTGATGAAGGTGCTCACCACGTGCTTAGCTGGAGCACTACTATTCCCTGCCCAGGACAACGTTCTAGAAGATGATCAAATCAGCGCAATCAATGGGATTTTCGAAGGGAAGCAGATTAGCACAGCGGTTCTAGTCTACGTCTGCAGTGGGCTCTCTGCAGTTTCTACGGGCCAACCTCCTTATGGCAGCATGCTCCTCTTGACTCTATAGGTGGAATTGTACTTCAAATTCAACCATAACGAGGAGGAAGTTCCAAGGATTTCTTAAACATATCAGCGCAGTCCTATCTTCCATATTGCCAACATTGTGAAGTTCAATGATAACATGACCAATCGAGTGCCCAACCTCAAGACTCGAGCTGATTGGCGCACTTATTTCAAGACTATGCCCAGAACCAGATTCGAATCCATGCCACTTGCTCTCATGGAAAAGGCGGTTCGAGTGCGCCGTGGTGCTGGCATAGAGCTCCGATTGATCGGGGCGACCGAGTTCGTCCTTTATAATCCACATTGGTGTCATCCTCAACTTAGCATGCCTCGCTATGAGTTTCCAGAAATATCTTCTCTTTCTCCAATCAAGAGGCGGGCATTAGGAACTGATGAAGACTTTGAGGCGACCAAACTTATTACAACTCTTTGGAACATCGGATTCACCCGTTGTGTGAAAACTCCTCATGAAGCTAATAAGGAACTGTAGAAGTCATATGTAAAGGAGCTCAAGAAAGTCCGACCTTGAAAGCTTTCGCTTTTTCTCCAATTTGATGTATTTTGATTGTATTTTAATCAAAGAAATCATTCCTTAATATAGTAGAAATCCTCCTTTAAGGCTTTACAATTTTCCTGTAATTTTTCCTTGAGTTTTGAAACTGCGATTTTTTCTTAAAATATGGAGGTTCGGGTTCAGGTAATTCAAATCACGTCGACTCAGAGAGATGCTTTTCAATCTTAATCAATTTCCAAATTTTAAAAATCCATCCTTAAAGAACCCTGAATCGCGTCTGGTCATCAGGACGCCTTTCTATTTCTCTGTCCTATTTTCCAGAGATTTCCATCAATTAATCTACTAAATAGCGTCGTCCTTACAAGACGCGAATATCCATTCTTTTCAAACTCTCCGTGGTACGACCCTGAGCAAAAGAGGCGGTAAAGTCAAAAAGGCGTCACCCTAGGGGGACGCATTTCACTTACTTTAAAAATTCCTGTTGCCGCCACTTTTTGTGCACCCCGAAATGGCGTCACTATCCCAAGACGCGATTTAAAGAATTCAAACAGGAGCTCGTGAGCTAGAGCCCCTTTCTTCCTCATTCTCTCCTTCACTCTCTCTCTCTTCCTCTCCCCTTCGGCTCCGGCGATCACCGGCGACTCCGACGATTTTCCTCCTTCTTCGACTCCCTCTCTCAACTCCGGCGACCCTCTTGTCTCCAGCAACCTCCTTCAACTCCTCTTTCTTCTTCTTACGAGCTCTCTCACATTGTCTCTCGCCCTCTAGTTCTCATCCTCTCTCTTTAACCCTCATGGAGCCCGGCGAGCCTAGCGGCGCGGGTGGAAAGCGGCGGCGACTGGCCGTCGAGGTGGTGGAGGCAGGCGAAGTGGAAGGAATGACGATGGAGCTCGTGGAGGTTGCGACCTTTATGGAGGCTGAGGAACTCCCTCCTGAAGCTCCGATAGGTGAGGTGGAGGAAGCACCGGTTGAGGAAGCTGATCCACGCTTAGTAAGCCTTGAAAACCCCTCCTTGCATTTTAAAATTTCAATTCTGGGGGAGAAAATGGGCCGGACACAGGTTCTTGCAACTTGTGGCAAAAGACGTCCGGGGACAGGGACGCCTTTTAAAATGCGTCCCTATACCCAAACGTGATTCAAACAGGTGATTAATTTTCCAAAGAAAGATTATTAATATTCTAATGATGATTGTGGTTTAAAATTGCAGGGCACGATGAGGACCAAGATCTCCTGGGACTTGGTAGTGGCCCCCTACCGAGGTCTCCCAGACTTTCAGAAGGTGAGATTGGCAGAGATGGGATTCCGTGAGATATTAGAGATAGAACCTTTCTGGATTGACCTGATATTACTCCAGGTCCTTAGGGAGAGGTGGCACGCCGAGAGCAGGGCATTTCTGATTCCCTGGGGACACATGGTCCCCAGCCTCGAGGACGTGTGCAGGATTACCGGCCTTCGAGTGGAAGGCCGGATGGTGAGCGGGATTACGTATCCTGACTACCATGGGCTGGCTTAGGAGCTACTGGGCCTAGAGTGCACGGGGTTGGAGGGCCGGGAGTCTCAGACCCTCCTCAGGACAGCTATGGAGAGATCCCTAGGACTAGAGGAGCCTAGGCAGCAGCCCGACGAGTCCCGGGCTGAGTTGAGATCCATACTAGCCAGGGCAGCTAGCGCAGTATATAGTCAGGATCCTAGTGATAGGATAGCTGTAGATAGAGATCTTAGGAGATTTTTTGTCTTTTTCTTTCGTAGACTCCTCTTTGGGACGAAGGGCGACTACATCCATTGTCGCTTCCTGAGTCTCCTGATCGACTTAGACCATTTAGGGGAGTATGCCTGGGGTGTGGCCCTTCTAGCGCATCTTTTCACCGACCTCTCCGCCGTCACACATGACCGGGAGACCACCATCAGCAGCTTCGTGCCGTTTCTTCAGGTACTTAGTTTATTTCATATTTTTTCATTTAATTAAATGCTTATTATGCAATGCGTGTGATCCTAACTACATGTTCTTTGATGCAGGTGTGGACGTATTACTACTTTCCTCTGGGCTGACCGAGGCCATCTATACGACCGGCAGTGGTCCCACTTGCTCGGCGCTGGCGTCCGATAGTGGACACGGCGCCGTAGCACCACCAGTTGACGACCCTCCGCTGTCAATTTCTTGACTACCCAGAGTTGTTAGTAAGTTTTAAAATTCTTTCTGCTTAGTTATCTGATTGTTGAACTGTTTAATTAATTAATTGTTTTGTTAAAGTGCTGTTAACTTATTATTGGTTTAATTTGCATATTTGATCGATGATTATTGAGATGCAATGCGATTAACCTATATGAATGCAGGTTGTTTGGCGTCCATATCTGGGTTTGGACGATGCCAGACAACCGTGGGTGGAGCAGGGCCGAGGCAGGTTCGCGCGCCAGGTGTGGCTGCACTGCATGAATGAAATAGCCCTCCTGCGCCTGAGGCTGGCGATGCGGACATTGGGTCTGCATCAGGAGTGGGTAGAGGAGGAGATCCCGGAGGGGATCGGGAGGTTGATGCGGGGGAGCAGGCCCGCACGGATTGGGGTGCCAAGTTCCCAGATCAACGGTATGACTGGCACCGATATGGAGTCCCGGTGGAGTCGCAGGTGGTGAGCAGTGACGCTTACCTGCAACACTACCGGGCCCACTACGCGGCCCACCTCTAGCTTCTCCGACCTCTCGATGTAAGTATTATGATATGCATGCTTATGAATGCTTCTTTCATTTTATTAATTATCTTGCTTATATTTGTAAATGTATGACATGTTATGCAGGATGCTCGGGATGCCACCATCATCACACTCCGCGGCCACCTCCAAGACGCTGAGGCCTAGTTGGAGCGGGTCCAGAAGGAGTTGGACGAACTGGAAAGTGCTATGCGTGAATGACATGGATGTTATGAATGCTCCATTTTATTATTAAATTGTTTAGACACCTGTACACTGACGGTGGTCCCCCTTTCGTTACAGCGTGCCGCTTATACCCACGCGGCGACCCCTTCACCTTCTGTTGCCGCCGGTCCTTCCTCCTTTTCAGCTGCCCATGAGGCCGCCATGGCTGACCTGCGGAGTCAGCTAGCCTTTGCCATCCGCCGAGCTACCCAAGCTGAGGAGGATGCTGCTGCTCTGATAAGTCTTCAACTTGCTTCTTTCATCTCAACATTGACTTGTTTGCTTAGTTGGTTGACGTTGTCTTCTGTTGCAGGTCCAAGAGCTCTGCGTGGCTCTTGAGGAGAGGGATGCGGAGCTGGCGTACGCCCCAGCTCAGTAGCCCGAGTTGCAGAGCTAGAGGAGCAGCTGGCCAGACTCTCCACGGGCGACCTTCCTCGTGAGCTTGCACGTCTCCAGGTTCGGTTGGAGGTCTTGACGGAGGAGAGGGATCGCGACCGGTCCCGGTTGGAGAGTCTCCAGGGATGACTATCGGTGGCGGAGCACGAGCGCCAGAGCATCGAGGCTCACTACCAGCGTGCGTGCCAGCGGGCGTTGGAGCGAGGACAGGCAAGTGCTTTCTCCACCAGCATTGCAGTATCCTCTGGCCAGGCAGGGCCAAGCGTCATGGGACCACCGCCGCCGCCAGCTCGAGGTCCAGACGTCCAGGATGAGGCGCAGAGCCAGCTGGACGAGGGTGCATGGGAGAGCCAGCCATGAGGGCTGCCACCATGTATTTTCTTTTGTTTTGGAGTCCTGTGGATGGACTTTCATGTTGTATAAACTCTTTGATATTTGAAAGTACTTTCTTCATGCTTGAGTTGTCTTTGGTATCGTTCTCCACTGTCTTTCCTTTTCCATTCCTGCACATAGTTTAAACGAACAAATTAAATGTCTGTTCAGGCTTAGCCGCTTGCCCAGTTAAGTAACCAGTTACTTGATTCTATCCTTGGTACAAGGGTCAAGGGGTGAAGTTTTTATTTAACAAAGGTGAATAAGCATAATTAAAGGGAAGTAAAATGCAACATACAAGTATGCAAATGCTCGCTGAAAGTAAATGGATGCAACACACATATGATGCGACAAACAAATGCTAATTGAAATTTTTTTGTTTCGCAATTGCATATTTAGAAATATCCAATTTTCGAAGTTTTTGCCATATTCGATTCAATTTTTTTTGGGATTTTTGAAATATTCAATTTTTGTTTTGAAATATTCAATTTTTTTGGGTTTTGAAATATTCATTTTTTTTTAGTTTTGAAATATTCATTCTTTTGGGTTTTGAAATATTCATTTTTTTGGGTTTTATTTTGAAATATTCATTTTTTTTTTGGGTTTTATTTTGAAATATGACATTAGCTGAATAAATTATGGATCAACATGGAACTTGGATCAAAAGAGCGTATTCACTCGTCAACTTAATTCCCTCATCAATCTTTAATGACCTAATCTAGACTTATCGTGCTTGAATTATATTTGGAATCGTGATCCCATTCGATGGTCCGACCCTTAGTCAACCTTGGCTATTCCTCAAGCTTGGAGCACGCCTCTTTAGAATGAAGGGAAGAATTGGTTTAGAAAGCCTGCGAGAAGGTTCTGGAGATTCAGAAAGATGTCCTTTCTTTATCCTATTATCCGTTGGGGTTCGGTCTTTTTTATTTTTGCGGGGTATTTAACGACCTTACGCTCTATTTTCATTTGATTTTGTGGCATTTTGTAGTAACATTTGTAATATTGAGCGGCCTTTTGATTTGGTTTGGCTTTTGCATTGGCTTTTTCTTTTGCCTTTGCGGGGCGGATCTCCCCCGTTTTTTTTTTATGACGGCCTTCTACTAGGATGGCGAGTATTGTTAGTAGTCTATTTTAAGCCTCGTTCCATCGTCGTGGGCCGAGAGTAAAAATAGAAGTTTTGTTTTGAAAAGAATGAGTTGTACTTTTCCACCATTAGTCAAGCTTTCGGTGTTCCTCGGGCTTCACATATCTTGTTATTAACGAATCAAACGTGTTTGTGTGCAATAATACCTTTGAATTAGATTACCAAAGATTAATATGGGAATTTGAGTTTTCGAATTTTTCAACTCCACTGATCCTTGTACCATGCTGATCGATTACACTAAGGGTAGTATTTCTTAAGATACAGACCATTCCAGGGGTGAGTTAACTCTTGCCCTTCTGCATTGACTAAGCGATATGCGTTATCAGGGAAAGCATGTGATATGACATACGGTCCTTCCTAGTTGGTTTGGAGCTTAGAACGTGGACCACCTGGTTTTACAAAGATTCTTTTCACAACCATCTCACAAACTTTAAACTTTCGTTCAATGACCTTCTTTTGGTAAAAACGTGCTAGTCTGTTCTGATATACTCTTGCATGATTGGCGGCCGACCATCTTTTCTCATCTAAGAGTTCCAGTTGAGCAAGGAGTGCATAGCGATGCTCATCAATGGAAAATTTCTTGCTCAATTATACTCTTAATGATGGGATGACGACTTCGTATGGAACTACCGCCTCCATTCCAAATGTTAGAGAATAAGGAGTTTGTACAGTAGGAGTTCGGATTGAAGTTCGGTATACCCATAGAGCCTCGACTAATTTCTCTGGCTAGTCCGAGAACTTATTAGACTTATACGTTTTCTTGATAATTTTTATCAGAGTCTTATTGGTTGCCTCTGCTTGGCCATTGCCTTGCGGATAGTAAGGAGATGAATGATGCAATGCAATTTTATACCTGTTGCAGAGGTCTTTCAGCTCTTGTGATATGAACTGTGGTCCATTGTCGGTGACGATGGTGCTTGGGATTCCAAATCTGGTGATGATGTTCCTCATGATGAACTTGCAAACCGTTGATACTTTGATCTCCGTGTATGCTTCGGCTTCCGCCCACTTGGTGAAATATTCTGTTGCCGTGAGGATGAAAGATTTTTGCTTGGTGGTAGAATCAGGATTACCAAGGAGACCAATGATGTCGAATGCCCACATGAAGAAAGGCTATGGGGATGAAACGGGATGGAGTGAAGATGTGGGGGAATGGATCTTATCGGTATGAAGCTGACACTTAGCACACCTACGGGCATATCCTACGCAATCTTCTTCCATGGTTGGCCAATAATATCCTTGTATAAGGATTTCTTCGATAGCATCTATCCGATAACATGGCCACCACAAACTCCAGCATAAGCTCCTTCCATGATCTTCCAAAGCTCATCTTCATCCAGACATCTTAAGAGAACACCATCAAATACACGTTTGTATAAAGTTCCTCCAACTAAGGTGTACCTCTGAGCAACTCTCCTGATAGCTCTCTTCTCCTCATTATTGGCCTCTTCGGGGTATGACTGATCTTCACAGTACTTAGCAATCTCATAATACCATGGTTTATCCTCATCTTCCATTTCTTGTTGCCAGTCTAGCAGCATAATTTCTCTCTTTTTCACAATATCTCCATTTCTAACCTTCTTCAGCAACTTCTCTTTAACTTTAAGGAAAGAAGTGTCTTTCACGGCAGGAGAAAGACACATGTGGACAGTGATCGACTCAGATTGCCTGCTGATCGGGAAATTTAGGGAAGATGCGAGAGAAGCCAAAGCGTCAGCTAGAATGTTCCGCTTCCGAGGAACATGGACAAAGATCAATTTGGTGAAAAGCTTGGCATAAGCTGAAGTGAGTTCCTGATAGGGCTTGAGTTTAGGATCAAGAGTGCGATATTTGGTAAGCACTTGGCGAAGAATTAATTGACTATCACCCACAATTGTCAATTTGGTGGCACCATGGAGATGAGTGGCCTCGAGGCCAGTAAGGAGAGCCTCATACTCAGCTATGTTGTTAGTGACATAGAAGTCAAGCTGAAAGGCTTGTGAAATGGTGACACCTTCAGGTGATAGGAGAACAATGCCGATACCCTTACCGTGAGAGTTCAGAGCTCCGTCATAATGCAAAGTCAACATATCATCATTGATTTTGTTTATGGACATCAGTTCCTCATCCGGAAACTCTGATCGGACTAGATCAAATCGAGGGAGAAGGTGATGAGCAAGATGTTCTACTATGGCATAGCCTTTAATCGCTTTCTGCTGAATGTAGGTGATATCAAATTGGGAAAGAAAGCTCTGCCATCGTGCCAACCTATCAGTGAGGACGGACTTCTTAAGAAGAAACTTAATGGGATTCATCCTAGCGATGAGATGAACTTTATGGGCCAGGAAATAATGCTTCAACTTATGGACCACCCATACAAGTGCTGCACACATTTTCTCTATCGTTGTATACCTCCATTTAGCAGGGTTAGAAGTTTTGAGAGATAATAGGCTGCCATCTCCTTTCCTTCTTCATCCTCTTGTGCCAGGACAACCCCCATTGCATCATCCAAGATAGAAATATATAGAATTAAAGGTTTGTCCGGAGATGGTGGTCTCAGAACAGGAGGACTTGCTAAATAATTCTTCAATCCATCAAATGCCTCCTGACATTTATCATCCCAGTCGAACTTGATTCCCGGTTTAGTAAGCTCGTAAAACGGCTTACACCTTTGCGAGTGTTGGGAGACAAATCGACAAATAAATTGCAACCTCCCGATTAATCCTCTTAATTCCTTCAAATTCTTGGGAGGTGGCATCTCTCTGATAGCCTTGGCCTTGTTGGGATCGATCTCAATACCCCGCTTACTGACGATGAATCCAAGTAACTTCCATGAGAATACCCTGAATACACATTTCTTGGGGTTCATCTTCAACTGATATTCTCTCGACCTCTTCAGAACCTTTGCTAGAACTTCAGCATGCTCAGCTTTCGTCTTAGATTTCACTAGTAGATCATTCACATACACCTCTAAATTAATGTGCATCATGTCATGGAATATCGCCATCATAGCTCTCTGATAAGTGGCTCCAACATTTTTCAATCTAAATGGCATTACGACATAGCAGTAAGTTCCCCAAGGTGTGGTGAATGATGTTTTCTCTTGATCCTCTTCTGCCAACTTAATCTGATTATACCCCGAGAATCCATTCATAAATGACAGAGTTTCATAGCCAGCAGTGTTGTCAATGAGTACATCTATGTGAGGTAGTGAAAAATCGTCTTTAGGACATGCCCGGTTCAGATCTCGGAAGTCAATACAGATTCTGACCTTCCCATGTTTTTTTATGACCGGGACTATATTAGCCACCCACTGCGGATAGAGGACAAGTCTAATGAATTTGGCCTTATGCAACTTATCGACTTCTTCTTTCATTTTCAAAGCCATTTGACGGTGGAATCGCCTTAACTTTTGTTTAACCGGGCTAGCTCCCTCTTTTAATGTCAATCTGTGTTCCACTAGTGATGAGTCTAACCCCGGCATATCCTCATAACTCCATGCGAAGGTGTCCTTATAATCCTTGAGAACTCGAACCACTGCCTCTTCATCTACCTCAGACAGATTCTTGCTGACGAGGACAACTTTAGGTTCATCTTCAGTTCCTAGATTAATCTCTTTGGTAGGCTCTTCTACAGTAGCTGAGGGTTCATCAAATCTCTTCACTCCACTGGCATACGCCTCAGCCGCGTCCTCGTCGTCTTCTCCTTCTTCATTAATGGGGTCTTTCTCATATAACAACTCATATACCCCGTATCCATCATCGACTAACTCATCAACTCCACATTCTTCTGGCACATGGATTGGATTCTTTAATAGTTGAGGGATCTGAGAGCAAGAAAGGCATCTTAAAGCTAACTCCTGGAGGTATCTATTTGGAACTCGTCTACCCTTATACTTCCTAAACTTAACTTCCTAACTTGATTGACCTGCCTAGAACTGGACTCCCTAACTTCATTAGACTCCCTATCCTGGCCTAATGAGGACGAAGAAGGATAAAAATCAACGGATACAGGTGAATCCTCCCGCAGGGAGGAGCATAGTAGATCTAGAAGGGAATCTTGCCCGGATGAGCCACGAGATGGGTACAGTCGGATAAGTAGGAGGTTTCCTCAACGAGGATTTGAGAGGAAGAAGTTGCCAAATCGGCGTTTTTTTTTTTGTGAATTATTTGAGTTTAACATATAGCAAGAATGGATGTGGATAGGGGGAGAAGGAAATGATGGAGGTATCAGCACCAGTGCCCAGGGATTAGGGGGATCGTACAGTAGTATATCCCAAATCAGATCATAGATCCTCTCAAGATTAAGAGGAGTCTGAGGAATGAGATCTTGAGGGGATATAGTAATAGTGATGGGCGGAGCCCAGGGAATGTCTTCAGTAATAACCCGTGACCAAGTCGGGGTTAGGAGCAGTGTGTGGAACAAAGTATGGAGTGTGAAAACATGAGAGGGATATGTTCCCCTCCATAGAAGATCAGTGGTATAACCGGCTTCATAGGGGTCATCTGGCTGTCCTTCATATGTTTCTTCTGCCAGCAAAATCTTTTTGTCGAAGATGGCCCCGGGCCTCTCGATCAGTTCATCTACCAGTGGTGGCCATTTTGGTTCTGATGGGTTTAAGAATAGCCTGTTCAGTGCAATATACAAGTCCGATATGTCAAACCAGCGGTACCATTCGCATTCCGGATCTTGAGTCTTCCTCTTTTTCATTGGTCGCAAAGCCTCTAGAGACTGGTATGTCAGCAGTGGAGAACAGTGTCTAGCCAGGTGCTTCCCATATACATTATGCAGGTCAAAATGAGAGGTGATCACTACTGTGTTATTGTGGTCATGTTGAATAATGGGCCCTTTAACAAAATGAGTGGACAAGGTCCAAGTCAAGGGATCCCGATTCTTTTTGCAGGGGGGAATCATGGTTTTCCATGTTTTCTGACCATCTTCACCTTCTTATTGTTCCACAATACTATGCCTCACCTTCTCTAGCCTATAGCCTAGGCCGCTGCCTAGTACTCTTCTCTCATCTGTCACTAGTTTAATTCTTCCTTGCAGTCGGGTACACGGACCCTTTCCTGGTTGATATCCCACTTTCAGCATGATGTTCTAGCCTGGGGCATTCATGAACTTCTTCCGCTTTATAGCATTGATCGGGTAAGATGTAAGTACAGTATGTTCAAAAGGATATGCCAAAAGGATGTGGGTTTGGCATAAGGAGATGACTGGCCTCTGAGGGACTGGGTTGGGGCTTACATTCAGCGAGTGGGTTGCAGCAAGGATAGGCATGCTAGTAACTTTGATGATACGTCCTTTGTGGGGGAACTTGAGGCATTGATGGTTCGTTGATGGAATTGCCTCAAGTGACTTGATGTAAGGACGACCGAGTATGCCTTTCAGTGAATGGTCAATTTCGAGGATATGAAATTCAACTTTAGTGTGGCAAACAGGGCCTAATTCTACCTTCAAATAAACCATCCCCAGAGGGGAACGGGTAGAGTTATCATAGGCGGTAACAGAAATGGGAGAAGGCATCCATTTTTCTTTCGGGAACCCACAGAGCTCCAGGGTTCTCGGTGGCAACACATTGATAGATGCCCCACTGTCTAGTAAATAGGTATCTACAGCTTTTTTACATATGTTGATAGTTATACTTAATGCCATGCTCCTTGTTGCTAGCGGTGCCAGTTCAGAAGTATGGAAAGATATAGAGGGCTGATCCCCCTGGGGTACCAATAATGCGGTGATCTTTTCCACTGGCACATCTTTGCTGACCATCACCCGTTGTAGGTATTCTATTAGGACTTCTTGATGGACCTTAGATCTCTTGATTAGCTCTAATATGGAGATGCGTGCCGGTGTCCTATCCAACTGTTTCAACAAATCATAATAGGTACCAGGTACACTTTCTTCATTCTGGACTTCTTCTACTGGCTGTAGCGGGCCATCTTGCACTGTAGATTGAGGGAACACTTTGTTGAATATTCGGCCGCTTTGGAGCATATGTTCTTCAATAACGGAAGCTCCAAGCGTTATCTTGAGCATTGCCGTGTTGAGGAGTAGTTTGGAAGGCGTAATGGCTTGGTGAGGGGATGTTGGTGGGGGTAAGGGAACTTGGATGAGTGGTTTGGAGGGTTGGGGGTGCGTATGAGCAGGTGACGGTGATGGGTTATTTGGTGGGGGTACTGTGCGGATGAGTGGTCTGGAGGGTTGTAGGGTATCGATGTGAGTAGTTGTTGTAGGTGATGTAGGGAATGGCATACGGAGTAGTGGTTTAGACGGCATGAGGGGTGTATAATTGGTTTGCGGAGGGTTGCTTGGTGAGGATGTGGTGGTGGAGGGTGGAATGGGTTTAATGGTGATAGGTTGTGGTTTGGGTATGCGGAGAATGCGGCGAGATGGTTGCTCGGCAGTGCTTGACATGTGACTTGTTGAATAGATAGAGGACAAATCCTCCACTTTTCATTGTTGCCTTCTACTAGCCTCAGACTGACTACCTGTCAAAATGGGGGCAATTTGGTTTTGATGTTTTGGCAATGGATTCTGTACTATGCCTATATTCTGCGGTGCTGCTTGTTGTACCGGGGCCCTTTGAACTGGCTGTTGCTGCTGTGGTGGCTATGGCTGTTGTTGTTGCTGCTGTGGTCTTTTCGCGTTCAAAGCGGCTATGTATTTTTTCATCTCTTCCCAATCAATCCCTCCTTGATCATTGAGGTCATAAATATAATCCCGAAAGTGAAAGCAAGCATTTACTGTGTGTCATGGTTGACGATGGAACACACAGTAATGGGACATGTCAACATTTGATGGCCAAACGACCCTTTCCTTTGGCAACATTAAGGCATTGGCCGCCATGAGGGCGTTGAATATATCTGTGAGGGATTCTGGTAATTGGGGGTATACCGACCTTCTGGGACCATGAGGCTTCCTCTGCTGTGTATAATCATTAGGAGGAGGAACCTGAGTGTAATTTGGCGGCTGCCGAGGTGGATTGTATACTTGCTGGTGAGAATGCTGCGGTGCCGACTGAAGCTGCTGAGTAGGAGGCCTATAAACCTGTTGGTTTTGAGGCCTGGGTGACTGATATTGCTGCTGATTCCTCATAAACTGGGGTTGACTATTATTCATTATACTGACCTGTTCATGAGACAGTGTGCCCTCAGTAGTTGGACTCATAGAAGAATTGGGGATAATAGACTTCCGGGGTGGAGGTCTATTGGGTCGATGAGGATCGAAGACACTAGTGAAGGTGGAGTCTTTGAATGCATTCTGAGCATAACGCGCTCTCTCATATAGGTCTGCCATGGTAGTCAAGTTATTCAGGGTCAGCACCAGCTTGTATTGTGGAGTGGCGTTGGCAACCATCATCTTTACCAATTCTTGCTCAGATAAATGATCTCTTATCTTTTCAGCGAATACTATGAAGTCTTCGTCCGGCTTCATCTTCTCATTGAATAAGTCAGTGATGGACAAGGTACATGCCACCCTGTCTTTGTATCTTTGCAGGAACCTCTTCGACACTATGTCGAAGTTCTCTACCTCACTTGGGTCTAAAGAGAAGAACCACTCCAAAGCTGATCCCTCCAACAACCTTCTGAAGAGGAATGCCAATGCTTTTTTATCATGCTGCTAAAATGATGATTCATATAGAAATTCTTTGATGTGAAGGAAATGATTCCCTATGCCGTTGTACTTTCTGTAAATTGGCATTTTAGAAGGTAAGAGATGGAATATTGGCAAATCAGGAACAGAGAGTTTAGGAGCGGCCTTGCTGTCCATATTCTTTTCAAGATTCTTGAACCGCTCGTCCATTTGGGACAACTTGTTAAGTAGGAGTTGGTAGTAGAATCTGCTGGTGGATGTGGTGGTTGTTGAAAAGACTGCCTCCGCGAATAAGTAGGGATGTGGGGACAGTAAGGTTGTGAACTGGCGGCGTTCCCACCGTGCCCGAAGGCATTATGATAGATTGGGGTTTGCGGCCTGACAGGATGCCCTGAACCAGACTGTTGAGGGCTTCTATGCTGTGGAGTGGAAATACGGTGACCTTCCATGGCTTGAGTAGGAGCTTGATAAGCAGCAGGGTGAACCACAGGGCTTGGCTCGAAAGGATGCAGAGGAGCTTTCCCTTTTAAGATTGATTGGGTGGCGTCAAATTGACGGGGATCCACATGATTAAATAGAGTTCCCATGAGAGTGGCAAGATCATAAGGATGATCGGTAGGGGGCCCAATCTGGTCTTGGGCTCTTTCAACAGTAGGATTAGAGATGACATGAATACGTGAATGATTGCCCAAATCTGGGTGATATTGACCGTAGATCGAATCATCATGATACTGAATACGTGAATGATTTCCACCGTTATGCTCTACGGCTTTACTCACCACGATATGACCAACTACTCGAGACTTCAAATGGTACAACCATCCGGATGAACAAAGAGGAATTCTTTGCTTTTGGGGACTTACGGAGGTCTTAACACCAACCACTCTAGTCTGATCGAGGGACCGATCCAGTCAGAGAGAGGTGAGGATGCCAAGAGACGTGTTCCTAGAGGAGGGGGGTGAGCCCTGGTGCAAATGACCTGTGGCCTGAATGGCCTCTAATGTAGAATAAATAAATATAGGTTGCAAGAAGATCAATGATCCGAGAGATAATGACCAACAAGGATGAGAGCTTGAATCGCATCGCTATTCAAAATAGTAATCCCTCTTGTTCACAGAGGCTCGGGCGGCAAGGAAGATAAAGGGGGCACTAAATCGCATCTTAAAAGGGCGACGTGCTTAATGAAACGCGTCTCCCTGTGCAGACGCGCTTTAAGTCCCAAAAGAGACAAATAAGAAGCCAGATTAGGGGCAATCCACTCTCTAAATAACAAGATAACTAAGAAATCAACTGCTCATGTGATGACAATTTGAACATATAGACTAATCATACAACACATGGATATCAATATGAACAAACAAACTTTCCAACACCACTTCTCAAAGCAATCACGGGAGGGCAAAATTTTGCCGCAAAGGGGTGTGCATGAGGTGCACGTGAGGATAAAAGTCAAATAACCAACCAACAAACCATCAAACGTGTCTGAGGGACACAAGCGGTGCACCGAAGGTGCCCAATGGAATTAACAAGAGTAAAATAAAAAGAAACGACAAGAAAAGTCCCACCGTGATCGCTAAAAAGCTGTAGTGCTAAAAAAGGGTGTGTGTTCATCATGTTATCATATGTTTACTATGATTAACAATATGAAAAGAATTGTGATTGCCATAAACTGAGGGTTTCAAAGGAAAAGTGATCGCTTACTAACCTTGCAAACTGGGAGAATATGGGGGTTCTTTTGTTCCTCTCTTCCGGCCGGCCGAAAGAAAAGAGTATTCTCTTTCTTTACTCTTGTTCTTCTTTGTACCTTGCACAAAAAAAATCAAATAAATAACAAAACTATAATTAGAACTAAAGTAGTGTAGTATCTATTCTAATTAAGAATCTAAACATGCAACTAAACTAAAGGAACTCACTTTTTGTGTTCTTTTAAACCCCCTTAAGGAGTATAGGTTTGGAAATCATGAAGTGAGTATGTGCGATGAGTTGATGCAATGAAAAACTATATGAAAAAGAAGCTAAAAAGAAACTAGAGAAGAAATCGGTTGGTTTGGCCCCTTGAAAGCAAGAGACAAGAACTCTTTCTTATTATTAATGTTTTTCTCCCTTGAGGTCCTTCAAACACCTTGTAGAGAGCTCCGAATTCTCCAAATACCAACCTTTTTCGAAGGTCAATGTCCATATATATTTATAAGAAGTGACTTTAGGGTATTTGGCCTTCAAAAGGACTTTCCCGCAGCTCGGACTTGCTCTGGACGATCATAATGGGAATTGGAAACCCTTCTAACCTCTGGAACAAGATTATCTGGGCCAAATCTTACTTATCAGGAAACTTTTAAAACGCGTCGCTCAAGGGGGACGCCTTTTAGTTCATTAATACGGCCAAAACAGAAATAAATCCGGAAAGGAAAATCGAAAATAATTAGGAAATGTGAAAGGCGTCGTGTATACGCGACGTGCTTTAGATAATTTAGGAAATTAACCAGAATTAGAAATAGTAAACCTAAGCGGATTAAGACTTAAACGGCGTCGTGTAAGGGCGACGCTATTCAATTAAATCCTCTTAAATTTACAATTTTCAATTCCGAATTAATTTCTACTAAGAATCTAATTGGCGTCGTATATAGGCGACGTGATTCAACAAATTTCGAAAAAATCAATAAAAATAAATTGAGGACTAAACATCAGACCATTCTGGGGCATTATCATTGTGATATGAAATTTACTCAACATGATGTAAAAATTAGTGTGCCTACAAGTAAAATAGAAGTTGAGTTTGAAAAGAATGAGTTGTACTTTTCCACTTTTAGTCAAGTTTTCGGTATTTCTCAGACTTCACATCTCTTGTTACTCATGACCCAAACGTGTTTGTGTGCAATAGAGAGTTTGAATTAGATTATCAAAGACTAATCAGGAAATTCGAGTTTTCAAATTTTCAGACTCCACTGGTCCTTGCACCATGCCGATCGACTCATTAACCTAAGGGTCGTCCTTCTTAAGATACAAACCATTCCAGGGATGAGATAATTCTTGACCTTCTGCATTAACTAAACGATAGGCGTTACCAGGAAAAGCATGTGAGATAACATAAGGACCTTCCCAATTTGGTTGGAGCTTAGAATGTGGACCGCCTGGTTTTACAAAGATTATGTTGACAACCATTTCGCCAACTTTGAATTTTCGTTCAATGACTTTCTTTTGATAAAAACGTGCTAATCTGTTTTGATATACTCGTGCATGATTAGCAGTTGACCATCTTCTCTCGTCTAAAAGTTCCAATTGAGCCAAGAGTGCTGAGCGGTGCTCATCAATGGAAAATTTCTTGTTCAATTATACTCTTAAGGACGGGATTAGGACTTCGTATAGAACTACCGCCTTCATTTCGAATGTTAAGGAATATGGAGTCTGCCCAATGGGCGTGCGGATAGAAGTTCGGTATGCCCATAAAGCCTCCATTAATTTCTCTGGCTAGTCGGAGAACTTATTGGATTTACACATTTTCTTGATGATTTTTATCAAAGTCTTATTAGTTGCCTCTGCTTGACCATTGCCTTGCGGATAATAAGGAGATGAATGATGTAATGCAATTTTATACCTGTTGTAGAGGTCCTTCAGTTCATGTGATATGAACTGTGGTCTATTGTCGGTGACGATGGTGCTTGGAATTCCGAATCTTGTGATGATATTCTTCATGATAAACTTGCAAATTATTGACGCTTTGACTTCCACGTAAGCTTTGGCTTCTGCCCACTTGGTGAAGTACTCCGTTGCAGTGAGAATGAAGGATTTCTGCTTAATGCAGGAATTGGGATCAACGAGAGGTCCAATGATGTCGAAAGCCCACATGGAGAAAGGCTATGGGGAAGAAACATGATGTAGTGAAGATGCGGGAGAATGGATCTTGTCGGCATGAAGTTGACATTTAGCACACCTACAGACATACCCTATACAATCTTCTTCCATAGTTGGCCAATAGAATTCTTGTCTAAGGATCTTCTTTGATAACATTTGTCCTTTAACGTGGCCACCACAAATTCCAGCAT
Source organism: Zantedeschia hybrid cultivar (assembly GCA_030544215.1). Classification (NCBI taxonomy): domain Eukaryota; kingdom Viridiplantae; phylum Streptophyta; class Magnoliopsida; order Alismatales; family Araceae; genus Zantedeschia; species Zantedeschia hybrid cultivar. The sequence continues at coordinate 44,417,662 of JARZZO010000008.1, forward strand.
ATTCCATAATCTTCCAAAGCTCATCCTCATCCAAGCATCTCAGAAGAACATCGTCAAAACCTCGTTTATAAAGTGCTCCTTCAACTAGGGTGTATTTCTAAGCAACTCTCCTGATATCCCTTTTCTCCTCAGCTGTGGCTTCTTCAGGAGACGACTAATCTTCACAGTATTTGGTAATCTCAAAATACCATGGTTTTTCTTCATCTTCCATCTCTTCTTGCTATTCCAATAGCATGATTTCTCGCTTTTCTACAATATCTCCATCTCTAACCTTCTTTAGCAATTTCTCCTTAGTCCTAAGGAATGAATGGTCTTTTACGGTGGCCGAAAGACACCTATGAACGATGATCGATTCGGATTGTTTGTTGTTTGGAAAATTCAGAGATGATGCGAGAGAAGCTAGAGCGTCGGCTAAAATGTTCTGATTCCGAGAAACATGGACGAAGATTAACTTGGTGAAAAGCTTGGCATAAGCAAAAGTGAGTTCCTGATAAGGCTTGAGTTTTTGATCAAGAGTTCGGTACTTGGTGAGCACTTGGCGAAGGATTAACTAACTGACTATCACCCACAATCCTGAGCTTGGTGGCACCATGGAGATGAGTAGCCTCTAGACCGACTAGAAGTGCCTCATATTCAGCAATGTTGTTGGTAACAGGAAAGTCAAGCTGAAAGGCTTGTGGAATGGTGACACCTTTGGGTGATAGTAGAACTTTGCCGATACCCTTACCATGAGAGTTCAGAGCTTCGTGAAGATGCAGAGTCCACATATCGTCTTTGATTCTGTTTATGGACATCAGTTCCTCATCTGGAAGCTCCGATCAGACTGGATCAAAACGGAGAAGAGGGTGATGAGTAAGATGTTCTGCGATAGTATAGCCTTTGATTGCTTTCTGTTGAATTGAGAGAGAAAGCTATCGATCTGTGAGAACGGATTTCTCGAGAAGAAATTTGATTGGATTCATCCTAACGATGAGATGGACTTTATGAGCCAAGAAATAGTGCTTCAACTTCTAAACTACCCAGACCAATGCAGCACAGGTCTTCTCCATCGCTGTGTATCTCTGCTCTGCGGGGTTGAGAAGTTTAGAGAGATAGTAGGTTGCTCTCTCCTTTCCTTCTTCATCTTTTTACGCTAAAACAGCCCCCACCGCATCATCCAGGACATAAATATATAGAATCAAAAGTTTGTCCGGAGATGGTGGTCTCAAGACAGGAGGACTTCCTAGATATGTCTTCAATCAATCGAACGCCTCCTGACACTTATCATTCCAATCAAACTTGACCTTCGATTTAGTAAGTTCGTAAAACGGCTTGCACCTTTGCGTGTGCTGGGAGACAAAGTGGCGAATAAATTGCAACCTTCCGATCAATCCTCTTAATTCTTTCAAATTTCCAGGAGGTGGCATCTCCTAATAGCTTTAGCCTTGTTGGGATCGATCTCAATGCCCCATTTGCTCACGATAAATCCTAACAACTTCCCTGATGATACACCAAATACGCACTTTTTGGGATTCATCTTCAATTGGTATTCTCTTGACCTTTCTAAACTCTTGCCAATACCTTGGCATGCTCAGCCTTAGTCTTAGATTTCACTAATAGATCATCCACATACACTTTTAAATCAATGTGCATCATGTCATAAAATATAGCCATCATAGCCCTCTAATAAGTGGCTCCAGCATTTTTCTGTCCGGATGGCATGACAACATAACAATTAGTGCCCCAAGGTGTAGTGAATGACGTCTTCTCTTGGTCCTCTTTTGCCAAGCGAATTTGATTATACCCTGAGAATCCATCCATGAATGACAATGTTTCATAACCAGCTGTGTTGTCAATGAGTACGTCTATGTGAGGCAGTGGAAAGTCGTCTTTAGGACATGCCCGGTTCAAATCTCGGAAGTCAATGCAAATCCTGACCTTCCCATCATTTTTCATGATTGTGACTATATTTGCCATCTATTGCGGATAGAGGACAACTCTAATAAATTTGGCTTTATGCAACTTATCGACCTCTTCTTTCATCTTCAAAGCTATCTGAGGGTGGAATCGCCTCAATTTCTGTTTAACCGGACTAGCTCCATCTTTCAATATTAATCAGTGTTCCACTAAGGAAGAATCTAATCCCGACATATCTTCATAACTCCAGGCGAAAGTGTCCTTATAGTCTTTGAGAACTTGAATCACTGCCTCCTCATCTGTTTTAGAAAGATTTTTACTGACGAGGACAACTTTAGGTTCGTCTTCAGTTCCTAAGTTAATCTCTTTGGTAGGCTCTTCTATGGCTATCGAGGGTTCATCAAATCTCTTTACTCCACTGGCATATGCCTCAGCTGTGTCCTTGTCATCTTCCTCATCTTCAGTAATGGAGTCTTTCTCGTGTAACAATTCATACACCCCATACCTGTCATTGACTAACTCATCAACTTTACATTCTTCTGGCATCTGAATGAGATTCTCTAACAGTTGAGGGATCTGAGAGCAAAAAAGGCATCTTAAAGCTAAATCCTGGAGGTATCTATCTGGAACTCGTCTACCCTTAGGCTTCCTAACCTGACTAACTTCTCTAGACTCCTTAAGTTCATTAAATTGCCTACCGCTAAACTAACCTTGACCCAGTGAGGACGAAGAAGGATAAAGATACAGGATGTGATACAGGTGAATCCTCCTGCGAGGAGGGGTAAAGCAGATCTAGAAGGGAGTCTTGCCCGAGTGACTCGTGCGATGGGATATATTCGGACAAGTAATATGACGTTTTCTCAACGAGGATTTGAGAGGAGGGAGTTGCCGAATTGGCATTTTTTTTGGAGATTATTGAAGTTGATCATAAAACAAGAGTGAATCTGTAAAGGAGGAGGATGAGGGGGTAACGACACCAAGGCCAAAGGATTAGGGGGATCATACAATAGTATGTCCCAGATCAGATCATAGATCCTCTCAAGGTCGAGAGGAATCTGAGGAATCAGGTCCCGAGGGGACAAAGTAACCATGATGGGCGGGGCCCGAGGAATATCTCCAGTAATGACCCTCGACCAGGTCGGGGTAAGGAGCAGAATACGAAATAGGGTATAGAGGGTGAAAACATGACGGGGATAGGTTCCCCTCCAGAGAAGATCAGTGGTGAATCTAAGCTGATAAGGGTCATCGGGCTCCCCTTTGTCTGTCTCCTCACTTAGCAAAATTTTCTTATAAAAAATGGCCCCAGGCCCTTCAAACAACTCGTCAATCAACAGAGGCCATTTTTATTATATATGAATAAATTATAAATTTTATTATATATGAAGATAACATATAAAATAGACTTCTGTCAAAATTTTAGATCAATAGAACATCGGTCAAAGGAGAACAAACATCTCTAACTCAGGTGATCATAGTCAGAAATAAAACAGACTGAATGGACATATTGCATATATTAAGAGAATAATCATGGAATAAATAATAAATAATATCATAAAAATATGAAATTTAGTAATCATTAAGTATACATATAGATAAAGCTATTAACTAATTAATTAACTTTTTAAAAATTTAAAAATAAGATAATTTTTGATATGAAATAGATTATGCTTAGAGTTTTCCGCTTATTTCTTGAAGAAAGATTGGTTCTTAGTTCTCCTATGCCTTTCTTGCTATCTATCCATGATTTCTTCATATTCTAAACTTTTTTTCACATTTTGTAAGTTCTTTCCTACGTTTCTTAGCCTGCTAGAATTAGCATCAAGTATTAAAACCGTGTCGTGGAGTTTAACCCTCACTTCTCTCTTTTTTCTCTAAAAAACAATGCCATAAACTTACCCTTCAAGAAGAGTTGTGCCTGCTAATGGCTATAGTAGGAATCCAAAATTCTTATTTATATAGTTAATTCATCTTTTTACATCTAATGCTAATTCTCCTTTCCTCCTTAGAGTCGAATCTCTACTCCATAAGGTTTTAACTTCAAATTAAGGTAGCAATGCTAGTGCAAATGGGACTTTGTTTTTGCAACGTATATTTCCTTTTTAAAAACCTTTAAAATTTTACCTCTGAAACATTACAATTAGAATAAACTCTCTTTTACAAAGTTGGAACTTTATATCATGTTTCCAAAACAACTAATCTCACTATTTTTAGACTTCTGTGTGAAATGTTATGATCATTTACTAATCCACTGTCCTAAGTACTATGAACCTAAAAATCTGACAGATTCTGTTTCCATCTAATGATAATTTTTTTACATAATGTTATGTATAAAATACTTAGATTGTGTCAAGTAAATTTGTGTGCAGAATCTTAGTTCGTGTAGGGTTCAAATTATAACTTTTTGACAATGAATTAGAATCCCAAGCATGCTCAAATCTATTGTGTTCTACTTCTAATTCAAATCAAAGATTTTTTTCAATGCTTTATGCGTCTTGGTTAACTTTAACTATGCATTCCTTTCTTTTCTAATTTGAATCCTAGTCCTATTAGGACTTGTTTCCTCATTAGTAGTCCTTTTTAAAATTGATCATCGATATTTTTAACTCTAAAAATATTTGAATTAGTTAGAGTGATCTTTCACAAAGTTATATATCTTTTCATGCTCTTTCCAACAATACTAACCATACTCAATCCAGATTTTCTACAAAAAGTTATTATCATTTTATTATGCTGCTGTCCAGTGTACTATAACCCATAATTTTAACTAAAGTAGTGGGCTGCTTTTAATAGTATAATTGGTCTACTGGGCTTTCATAATTGGGTTAAGTGGACTAAATCAAATTAGTTGAACTCAGTATTAAACTATAACTCGTTACTTAGTCCAACGTAAATTCATTACAATCATTAACGTGTTATAAAAGTGCAAGGTATTATAGTATGCGCATCAAGATTTGTCTTGTTGTACTAGAAGCTTCTATTCTCTATCTCCAAGTTATTCCAATTCAGTTGTACAGATCCCATCTAACTTTGTAGAATTCCTAAACAAAATTTCCATCCAACTCTCTGACCAGAGGGTTAGTGAGTCATAGAGGATTTGCAAAAGTAGATTAAGCAATTGGGAGACAATATATGCAGGTGACAAGAAGAAGATAAATAGTGCCGTATGGAGGATCGATTAGAGAATGCTTAAGGATTCAATTCAGTTGAAGTGTATAGACCAAACGGGTGATCGTAGAGCATAGTCTCATAATTGATTGATCATGCTCAGATAATTGATGCTCAGACAGATAAGATAAAACATATGATCCATCTAGCACGCTTCAAATATTTGAAGCACATAATCACATAGTCAAAATAATTGAGAAATATAATCGAAATATACGTGCTGCAGCTAATCACATTAAGGTCCCTCAAATCGATTAAATGATAGGCACTTCGATGAATCAATAACTTATCGATTAGTTGATAATTGTCGCTGAGAGAACAAATCAATGCCCATAATCGATTAAAGGGTCTATAAAATCAATACCGAGTGAAAAGTTAACTGATATATTTAATCGATTGGACAGCAATATAATCGATACAACTAATCGACTAAATGGGTTATGTTCGTGACTTAATTGATAGCGATATCGACTCGAAAGTTTGATAGTAAGGACTTAATTGATACGAGATCAATTAGATGTCTTTAAGACAAAAGTGGCTTACTATATCATCACTTGAGTAGTGAGAGTTAGTCAAAGCTCTAGGAGGTCTTTAATGGATATAAGAGTCTTAACTGTAGTGACTTCTTGAAATCAGTTAAGTCTTAAAACATGGTATTCTTGATTGTATATAGTGAATCCATCAGGAATAAATTGATTAATTCACTCATTTAACTCAAGCAACTAATGATTTGATTGCTTCATTTTCATTGTGAGTTATCACCAAAATATGGGATATTAAATATAGGCCACAACAATTCAACAATTGACAATCATCTTGTTGAAATTTGTTACGAGGCCGTTGTCTTAGGGATGTGTGACTAGCGGGAAGTCGTCGCAGACCACAATTTTTGCAAAAATAGGTGTTGCTAAACTACATACCATTGTCGATGGCTATGGCTGTCGGTATCCGGAATAGGCAGATATTGGACTTCTAGGTGAAAGTTCTACATGACCTTATCAGTTATCTGACTTACAGATTTTGCTTCAACCCTTTTTGTAAAGTAGTCCATGATGACCGCTCGAAACTTTCCTTTGCACAGTTACCTCAGGAAAGGGTCTCAAGATGTCGATCCCCCACTGGGAAAAGGGGCAAGATTGTGGCTGGTTGGGGCATTAATTGACTAAATGGTTGACTCTAGTAAGGAAATCCTGTTGGAGGGTAGGTCATCAATATTGTAATGCCCTCAAAATCCGTTTCAATACACCATCTCACATTGGACTTCAAGAGCTGCGACAGATTAACAAATGGACATGAAGATAATATGACACTCCACAGTGCAATTAAAATAAATGCCACAACTATCTCAAATTCCAAATAATGACCATATTACAAGCTAATACTAAAGTTCACCTAATATGAAATAAACAAATATCCAAATAACCCAAACCTCATCTCATTGAACAAATAACAAACTACATAACTTCTCTCAAATAGCCCTATTACATCATCTCTTACTATGTTCTTCTAAAAGTCCGACAAGCTCATCACCTCTTACTTCATTGGTTCCCGAAAACGATTGGTCGGATTTATTGCCTTTATCACCGTATGTTGGGTCATGTAATTGAAGATTGCTTCCTCTTCAAATATATTGTTGAGGAATTCATACAAAAAGGCAAAATTGAGCTGGAAAAGCATAGGGTGAACCCATCTCAGCCACATGTTTTGTCGGCACGAGCCTATGCCGCAAATACTATTCACATGCAGCATGAAACATCCCCATATAACAACTGCCACCTAAGCCGGTGAAACATGTCGCAAAAACAATATACAACAGGATGGTTCATATGTTCTCCTGCAATGTCATCTCGGCTTCTGCATCAAACAACATTGCTTCTAAAGAAGAAATCATCTTCTCAAGACCAAAACCATTGATACTCACCTACCAAAGGAGAAAACAAGTCATCCGTAGCGAAAGCCATAGAGAAGGTTGCAGCAAGGAACATGGCACAAACAGGGAAAGTTCCCAGGAAAATTCAAATATACAAGAAATCATCCGCTCTCATGGTAAAGAAGTAAAATCCATTCTTCCTCATACAAAAGGCAATGCATATTTTCTTGATGACTTTTCAAATGAAGAAAGCTGGCCTCAACCTGCCATGGGTCACAAAGACACCAGATTGATTACTAACCAAATAAGTTTGCCTTAGAATTCTGATCAAAAGGTGGAAACTTCAGAAAATATATTTGAAGAAAAAACTTCAAAGGAAAGTCAAGAGAAGTCACCATAACAGATCCATGCAAAAAAAAAAGGAAAAGGATTACAAGATCCATGTTATGTCCAAGAAAATCTCTTCTACTCTTGGCACTGAGAATATCCAAGTAATGGAGTAAGGAATGGAGACATGCTGACGGCAATTCTCATGAAGCCAGAGCCTTATTTAAAGTACTATGGGAATATTGCATATGGCACCGAGGCGGTTATCTCGGTGTAAATAAAGCTCTTGTTATACAGGATGCCTATCCACTATGGATAAATGTGAAGATAATGATTAGGTTAAAAGGCGGTTTTAAAAGAAGTCAACCTCGAACACAATCGGCATTGAGCCCATAAAAAATTGCAATTCTATCAAGTATGTATGACTAGCGCTTATGGCAAATTGATCAAGGAAAGTGCATGCAAGAAAATCGGCCTCATCATAGTCAAACAAAGGCAAGTCATTGTTTCAAAACCTAAAACAAAATTCACCCCAAATGGGTTTGGACCTCATATTCTCTATAATAGCATACAAGATTGGTGCCTATATTGTCATGGGCCATCAAGGCAATGTGATTTTCCCTTATGGATGAGAAGCACATGAAGGTCTTCTATGACCATCTATATGAACTCATGTGAGCATTATCTGGAAGGATTGAAATGTCCTTGGAAGCAAAAAGTGCTTGCTCTCCATTTTTTTTTTTTCTTCAAATGGGCCGGAAACCCTTCAACGACCTTGATGATGACAATGTTGTTGCCCAATATCCATCTAAGGGAGATACTATTTGATAATCCCCCACATATAATATAAGTAAGGGAAAGCAACGTAGTCACAAATGATGAGTAGCCATCACTTCACCATGAATATGGCTAGTTGATAATAGGGAAGGTATGATGGCTAAAAGCCTAAGCTCTCAAAGGTATGTTGATTGAGCTTAACATCAAATGCTCTCATGATCAAGCATGAGTCTTCAAGTTTCCAAGGTTGAGACAAAATATTTCTCACCAAGGACTGACTCAATATAATTTACAGACTAAGGTCGGGCTATCTCATCATTTTGGTTAAAGCCAAGTCATGAAAGAAAATTTGATTATGAGGTGTCGTTAAATAAGGTCGCAAATTAGGCATATACCAATCAAAACCAAATTACAAATGCAGATGCTCCATATAGGAGCCTTAATCCTCCACAAATTAAAATATCAGATACAAGTACAGATGGCCTTGCAGGAGCCATAATCCTCTAGAAATACAAATCGAGATGTGCTAGGCAAGAGCTTCAATCCTCTAGAATTGTATCTTACAGATGGCCGAGTGGGAGCCTTAATCCTCTACAAACACAAATTCAAATGGCCGAGCGGGAGCCTTAATTCTCCACAAATACAAATATCATATACAAATTCAGATGGCCGAGCAAGAGCCTTAATCCTCCATAAATTCCTATTCGAGATGTGGAAAGGCAGGAGCCTCAATCCGCCAGAAGTCTATCTTGTAGATGGACGTGCAGGAGCCTTAATCATCCATAAATTCACGTCTGAGATGAGCCAGGTAGGAGCCTCAATCCTCCAAAAGATTACCTTGCAGACGACCAACAAGAAACCATAATCCTTTCCAAAGACAAAGTCCAGATATAGATGCAAATGGCAATGGCCATGTAGAAGCTTTAATCCTCCATAAATAGAAATATCAAATATAAGTTCAGATGGCCATGCAGGAACCTTAATCTTCCACAAATACAAATATTAGATACAAGTTCAGATGGCCAAGTGGGAACCTTAATCCTATACAAACACAAATTCAGATGGCCGAGCAAGAGCCTTAATCCTCTCCAAACACAATTTTAGATGGCCGAGCAGAGCCTTATTCCTCCATAACTTTGTATTCGGGATGTGCCAGGCAAGAGACTCAATCCTCCAGAATTTCATCTTGCAGATAACTAGACAAAAGCATTAATCTTCTACAAATACAAGGGGCAATGGTCGGGCAGGAACCTTAATCCTCCACTAGTTAATGTTCGAGATGGTTAGATGGTCAGGAAGGAACCTTAATCCTTCACAAATTCATGTTTGAGATGTGCCACGTAGGAGTCTTAATTCTCCAGAAGATCATCTTGCAGATGGCCCTGTGGAACCTTAATCCACCATATCACCACACAACTTAATGCCCTGTGGAGCCTCAATCCACCAAACAAATCATGGCCCTGTGGAGCTCCCAATCCATTCCAAACGAAAATTCATGGCCCAGTGAAGCCCCCCAATCCACTCCAAACCCAAACTCATGGCCCTGTGGATCCTCAATCCACCATACCACTCATATCCATGGCCCTGTGGAGCCTCAATCTACCATACAACCCATGTGCCATGTGGAGCCTCAATCCACCATACCACTCATATGCATGGCCTTGTGGAGCCACAATCCACCATACAACTCATATTCATGGCCCTGTGTAGCCTCAATCCCCTATACAACTTATACTCATGGCCTTATGGAGCCTCGATCCACATACAACTCATGGCCCTGTGGAGCCTCAATCCACCATACAACCCATGTATCCTGTGGAGCCTCAATCCACCATACAATTTATAGCCCTATGGAGCCTCAATTCACCATACACTTATGGCCCTGTGGAGCCTTAATCCACCTCCAAATCCTCATATTCATGGCCATATGGAGCCTCAATCCATCCCAAAGTCATATTCATTGCCATGTGGAGCCTCAATCTACACCAAATTCATACTCATGTGCCTTGTGGAGCCTCAATCCACCCCAAACTCATACCCATGCACCCGACTGAGCCTCAATCCATCATCCAACATATTCCCAAATGCGCCCTATGGAGATTCAATCCACCGCATACCTACATTCCCCGTGCGCCTTATGGAGCCTCAATCCACCCATATACCCTGTGTGCCTTAATCCACTCATAAATCTTCATATCCACGGCCTTGTGAAGCCTTAATCCACCCACAAATCCTTATATTCATGGCCCTGTCGAGCCTCAATCCACCATACAATTTGTGGCATTGTGGAGCTCAATCGACCATACGATTTATGACCCTATAGAGCCTCAATCTACCATACAACTTATGGCCTTGTGGAGGCTTAATTTACCCCCAAATCTTCATATCCATAGCCTTGTGGAGCCGTAATCCATCCCGATTTTTATATCCATGGCCTTATGGAGCCTCAATCCACCACCAATTCCATACTTCCCATGCGCCCTATGGAGCCTTAATCCACCATAAACCCATAAATCTATGGCCTTGTGGAGCCTTAATCCACTCCAAAATCATTGCCTTGTAGAGCCTTAATCCACTCCAAAACCTATGGCCTTGTGGAGCCTTAATCCTCTCTAAACCCAAAAAAAACCTATGGCCCTTTGGAGCCTTAATCCATCCCAAATCCAAAACTTATGGCCTCGTGGAGCCTTAATTCACCCCAAAACCATAAGCTCGTGCCCGGGAGCCTTAATCCACCTCGTACACATATAACCTATACCTCATATGTGCCGTGTAGAGCCTCAATCCACCCCAAAATCATACACCTATGAGCCCTGTGGAGCGTTAATCCACCACATACACATATGCTCATGTATCCTGTGGAGCCTCAATCCACCACATACCCATATTCCTAAATGCGCCTTTTGGAGCCTCAATCCATAAAATCTCAATCCTCTATATATCCACATATGCATGCCCCAAAGGTTCCATATGGAGCCTTAGTCACCGCAACACCAAATCCCACATTTCAAAAAAAAAAAAAAAAAAAAAAAGAGAAGGAAAAAAAAATGGGGCTTAAAATTGAGGTGCCCCGATGGACTTAACTGAAAGGCTGGGGGCAAAAAGCTCTAAAACTCAGCCGAAGTGAAAACCCAAAAGGGCACTTCGGACAAAATTGGGAACCCAATGTGTGAAAATTCTAAAGGGTGCATCGGCAAAAGCAAGAGGGAGCTAGTCTCAACAAAAATCCAGAAACGGGCGCTGTGGCTAATAATGTGTCAAAAAAAAAAGAAAAAACTTTTGCAGTGCATTTATTTTGATGGGATCATAAGAAATGTTGAGCTAACTCAACAATCCCATTGTAACACGGATGCAAGACAACATCATTGCATCAAGTTACTCAACAAAGAAATCCAACACAAGCCCTTGGAATGGCCAACAAGTTGAAGTCCAAGGTGGCAAAAGCCACAAGCACTCTTCTGCAGATCTTCAACTTAAACTTCATATTTCTCAACTTTGAAGTAGCATCCGCGCCAATACAAGGTCCATTAGATGATAAAGAAGGCATATCTTCGATCATATTAATCCTATACATACTAAACTGGCAACCGAAATGACAAAGGACATCTACTATTAAGCCTACCATGAAATGTTTGGGGACATAACTTGTGCTGCCCAAGATAACCCCTACGAGAGATGAGATCATATTCTTATTTGGCATATACAAGTTGTTGCAGTAGCATCATATAGTCATTATGACATCGACAGACAAGTTGTTACATATTCACATGTCCTAAGTGACATTGATACAAGGTCGTTACACCATATTTGCATTACTATCATATGGATTGCAGAAAAAGTCATCGTGGCGCCATCATGTAGGTTGTCGCATGATTTTTGTGATGCTATCTTATGGGTCACTACATGATATCTGCGACACCATTATATGGATCATCTCATAATGTTTGCAGCGGCATCTTACGCGTCACACATCTTAGCAGCTCTGGCATAGGAGATCACCACATTATATGAACGACACCATAATGTGCGTTGCAGTATAGCTCTTATGCTGTCATAGATAGACTGCTAAAAAATCTTCGCGACGATCATATAATGTTACGTCCCGGATCTAGTTCTCGTTTTTTTTTTATTTTTAAACTCGGAGTTCGATTGCGTAATCTCGAAATAAGTTCCATCATAACAAACATATATGAGAGCTAAACAACTAGAAGACAATTTAAATAAATGCTATAACCATTAATTAATCTAAAATATCTAGAACATAGCCAATACCAAAGTCCACAAATTACAATATTCATCATTTAATATCTAAATTCTCAATCTCACTAAATAAAGAAAAATACATCAATCTCTTATTATCCATACTACATAAATCTAAGAAAGCTGTAAATTTAAATCTAGATAACCTCCTGAAGATGTCAAATGCTTCAATCAAAAGTCTCCTTAAATTTCAGATTCTCTTTCTCAGACTCTGAAAATGTTAATAGGGTTTATGAGTACAACGACTCAGTAGGCTTCAAACCATCCATATGACTTAATATATAGTAAATTTTATAAATCACATTATACAATTATATTAAACATGATCTTACACAGTTCTACATAGAATTCAAATAAGAGTATGATACAAAACATGGTCAGATATAAGCTTATCAAATCAAATGTATTTTTTAATAGTATGAATAAATTAACTAACATATAGTATATATGACATGATCAAACTCATATCTGATATCAAATTATACTAGTCATGATCAGAATGTATCACATATCGAACAAAACATATCAAATTGTCAGGACATTACGTATAGTTGTCCCCTAAGTAGATCTCATATCAAATAGCAAATATCATGGCATCGTAGCTTACCAAATCAGATTCATATCATGGATCATATAGTTAAGACATATTTATATGATTGCAAATGAATCGTTAAGGAGAATGATTAAATAATTCAAATGACTAAGTTGAATTTGAATGAACATATAGAGTAAAGACTTCAGATTTATATACCAATCAAACAAATAAAACCATATCATAATGGATATGTACCCAAACCACAACATAAGAAGCCAAACAAAATAAATACTAAAGCATCGAGACAAATGATGCAAAGGTCTTAGTCGCTGTATAGAACTAGGGAGTCTAAGTCCCATCTAACTTCAAACCGTCTAGGTGTTACGTATCGTTGTCCCCTGGTTTAGCCGGCCGAAAATCAGGATTCCACCTATTTGCCCTCGGATCTAAATAAAATATCCTATCAAATATGGATGCTTATAATGGAATCGGGCCAAATATCTCCTTAAGATGGCAATGTATAAAAGTAAAGTCATATAAATATGACACAATCATATAACAGAGATCAAATGATGATAAAGGAGGATCATAGATCTATAATTTAAATTATCAAAGTGTTATATATAAGAAAAAGTAAAAAATACATACTTTATATAGAAAATAGCAACTTAAATGGTCATATATATGAAAAATAAGAGTAAAGTTGATGCTAACAAATTACTGGAGTGAAAAGTAAGCTTCAAGAATTTTCTTAAAATTTTTGGAATAACAAATTCGACCATCAAAACTAATTTTCAGCGCAACAACAAATAGGTCGATTATTATCCAACAGATTCAGAAAATTGCCAAACTTGGTGAACATGTCACATAAATCATATGTAAAATGTAGACAAAGTTTCATCAATTTATGGATTGGTTTGATATGATTTTGGACTTCTGCTTCGATTCCAAAAATTCGACTTAAATAGAATTTCATTAAATCAAAACATATGACAGAATAAATAGCCAACGGGGTCATAACATTCTTAAAATTTATAAGGAAGTCAAAGATAATATAAAAAAGGTGTCTACAACATTTGACATGATTTAAACAGGAGTTAAATGAGATATACGATTCATAAGTTGGGATTTCAAAATTACTAGGAGAAATTATATGGTCTGAGAAGAATATTATGGAACAAATAGTAATAAAAACTCAAAAAATTATGAAATTTATTAGACATAAAGATAACATGAAAAATAGACCTTTGTTAAAATTTAAACTCAATTGAACATCAGACAAGAGAGAACAAATATCTGTAACTCAGGTTGATCACAGTTAGAAATAAAACAAATTGAATAGACATATTGCTTGATGATCATGAAATAAATAGTAAATAAAATCAGAAAAATATGAAACTTGATGATCATGAAGAAGACAAATAGATCAAACTTCTTACCAACTGATTAGCTTTTTAGAATATTTAAAAATAATATAATTTATTTAATATAAAATAAATCATATTTAGAATTATCCACCTACTTCTTGAAGAAAGATCGGTTCTTGATTCTCTTATGACTTCATTGCTATCTATCTATAAATCCTTAATCTTCTAAACTTTTTTTCACATTCTCTAAACTCTTTCTCACATTCTCTAAGCCTCCAAGAACACAGCATGGATTAGAATAAAATCCCAAAAGAAATGATACGAATCAACTCTATTCTCTCAAGAACACATAAACTTATCCTTGGAAGAGAGTTGTGTGCAATAGAGCTTATGCACGACCCTAAGGTTCTACTTATACTTATTTTACTTTTTAATACAATCACTAACACTCTCTTTATTTTCTATAGTCGAATTCTAACTACTCATGACTTAATCTCCAACTCAAAGTCACTTCCTAATGCAAATCGGACTTTGTTCACGCCACCTGTAATTTTCTTTTTTAAAAACCTTTAGATTCGACCTCTTGAATGTCCGAATTAAAAAACACTATCTTCTGAAAAAACTTATATCTTTTTATTATCTTTTTAATGATAGTAATCTCACTATTTTTAGATATTTGTACAAAACATTATACCTATTTTACTGACTTGCTAGCCTGTGTACTCTAAACCTAGAAATATGACAGATTTCCTTCCCGTCCAAATAGGCCCTGATTCTGACTAATAAATAATTTATTTTAAATGTATGATTTTTAGAAAACATTAAAAATTTTGAGTTATTTTTTTAATGGGAGTTGTCTTAGTTAATTTAAAATTTTATACACGAAGTTATGCTTAACAAACTAAGACTGTATCATGTAAATCTGTGCAGAATCCTAGTTGAAGTAGGATTCCAATCATGACTTTCTATCTACTTTTAGAATCTTAGTCATACTTAAATCTATCGTGTTCTACTTCTAATCCAAATTAAATATGTCATACATAATTTTTTAGGTCGTGATTAACTTTAATCATATTATCTTTTTTTTTAAATTCAAATCCTAGTCCGATTATATCTTGTTTTCTATGGACAACCATTTCTTTAATTGATCATCGATATTTTTAATCTCTAAAACATATGAATTAATAAGCATGGTCTCCTACAAAGTTTTAGACCTTTTCATGCTCTTTCTAATGATACCAACCACGTCATAATTTGAATTTTCTACATAAAGTTATCATTATTTTATTTATACTGCTATCTAATACATCAAACCTAGAATTTTAACTAAATTAGTAAACTATTCTTAGTAGTATAATTGGACTAATGGGTTTTCATAATTGAATTAATTGGACTAAATTAAGTTATTTAAATTTACTAATAGACTCTCATAATTAGTTAATTAGCCTAAGTTAAATTAATTGAATTCATTAATGGATTATAAAAATGTGAGGTATAACATTCTCTCCCCGTTAAAGAAATTTCGTTATCGAAATTTGATAGATTCTAACAATCTATTTTTGTATTAATAGATTACTTATACTGATTTCTAAGGTCATAGAATAAGATTAAGAGATTACTCAATCAAGATCAAATCACTATGATAAATATATCTATATTTGAGAAGCATTAGTAATGAGATTAATATATATCTTTGATTTAATATGTCTATAAACTTGAGATCAAATTTAGTTAACCAACTTAATTAATCAATAGATAAATTTATCTTGACATCACTGAGGGCATAGGGTAGAAAGAGATCGATTGAAGGCTAACTAGTTCTCATATAGTTGAGTATGTAATAAAATAATTAGGATACATATCATGATCATAACAACCTCATCGTGACTTATAATTACTCCTTAAAAGTACTTAGAATATCATAAGAATATGTGAATTAACTCTTATGGATATTTTCAACTTAAGATACATAAGAATCCTAACATCACAGTATATTGCTAAAGAATCATCTATACTTCAAAGAATTATAATATTTTAGAGATCTAATAGAAACATGAGTCATCGATGTTCTGGTTCTAATTTGGTAGCTCTAATATCTAATCAGGATAATGTGTTTGACTCCCAAATATTCTTCACAGAGCCACTCTTCTAACTAATTTACAGATTATGTATGCTTAGTAAATTTACTCATTATGGAACCAGATGTAATTTATATTTATATTTAAGGGTAAGGTTCAAAGGATAGCATAGAACGGCTTAAGTATACACCTATAGGTGACCTAATGGATCACTTTGAAAAAATTATGTACATGTCTATAAGTATTTTCTTAGTCCCACTTTTTTTGCGGAATAAGTTATAACGTAGGGCCCACTGACGGAATGGTGTATACTAGAATAAGAAGTGTTTAGGTTTGATAGTTTTGTGGGCCCTGCTGACGGAATAAGAAGAATAAGTAGTTCTTGGCTCTAAGGTGGGATGACTTATTCTCCTTATTCCCTGACTACGCTATTCTGCACCGGTATAAGTCATTCCGCTTGTTAAAACTAAATTAAGCTTATTCTCCTCTTATTCGCCTTTATTCTTCTCCTATTCTCCAATCAAAGTGACGCTTAGTATTTTAACAAATCAGGGAATACAACTATAGTGTAATACCACTATCAAATAACCTACCGTCCTATGTGCTCTCTATACTTTTTCGTAGAAGTACTAACGATTAATAGCATAGTATGATTTTAGTTACTTATCTTAAAAGTTTTTCCTCAATGTCCAACCAAACATATGTCATAGACTTAAATAAGAGTCACTTATAAAAATTTAGAGGTAGTATCTTATACTAACATTTTAAAGTATTAACCGATTCTTTCTAGTTACTTGGACAACACAAGTGAATGTAGATGAATGGACAATATTAATAAAATCTATAAATATATGTATTGGTCAAGACATCTCTTAGTACTAATTATCAAAGAATCATAGCTAAAAATAAGTTAATTTCTATTGATTAAACAAACCTAATGGAAAGATGTAAGTAGTAGGGACATGTGCATTCTATAGCAGTCTCTCCCCCCTTAAAAAAATGAAACTTAATCCTTTTAATCCCCATTAATACTAATAATTTTCTTTATATAAGTCTAATTGTGGAAACTAACTAAACACAACATTTACAATCACCTACCCCAAAATGTCCAAGCCATAACTTGAAACAAGACATTATTTTAATTACTAATCTAAACTCAAGATAATAGTGATCCTAAACTTCATCATATCCTTTAAGATCAATTAGTATGGTCTAAGATCAAATGGTTGTGGATGTTTAAACTCTTATAAAGACTCTAATACCATATTGTTATGCTCCGGATCTATATATATATATATATATATATATTTTTTTTTTTTTTTTTTACTTGGAGTCTTACTGTGTAATCTCGAAATAAGTTCCATCATAACAAACAGATATGAGATCTAAACAACCACAAGATAATTTAAATAAATGCCATAATTATCAATTAATTCAAAATATCTAGAACAGAGCCAATACCAAAGTCCACAAATTATAATATTCATCATTTAGTATCTAAATTCTCAATCTCACTAAATAAAAAAATATATATCAATCTTCATTATCTCTACTACATCAAATCTAAGAAAACTGTAAATTTAAATCTAGATAACATCCTGAAGATGTCAAATGCCTTAGTCAGAAGTTTCCTCAAATTTCAGACTCTCTTTCTCAGACTCTAAAAATGTTAATAGAGTTTATGAGTACAACGACTTAGTAGGTTTCAAACCATCAACATGACTTAACATATAGTAAATTTTACAAATCACATGATACAATTATACTAAATATGATCTTATAAAGTTATATATGTAGTTCAAATAAGAGCATGATACAAAATATAGTCAGATATAAGCTTATCAAGTCAAATGTATTTTCTAATAGTATGAATAAATTAACTAACATATAGCATATATGACATGATCAAACTCATATCAGACATCAAATTCTACTAACCATAATCAGAACATATCACATGTTAAACGAAACATATCGAATTATTAGGGCGTTACGTATCGCTGTCTCATAAGCACATCTCATATCAAATAGCAAATATCATGGCATCGTAACTTATCAAATCAGATTCATATCATGGATCATATAATTAAGATTAGATTTATATGATTGCAAAGGGATAGTTAAGCAAGATGAACAAATGATTCAAATGACTAAGTTGAATTTAAATGAACATATAGAGCAAAGACTTCAGATTTATGTGTCAATCAAACAAATCAACCCATATCATAATGGACATATACTCAAACTACAACATAAGGAGCCGAACAAAACAAATATTAAAGCATCGAGCCAAATGATGCAAAGGTCTTGGTCAATACGTAGAACCGGAGAGTTTAAGTCCCATCGAACTCCAAATCGCTAGGAGTTACGTATCGTCGTCCTCTTATTTAGCCGGCCAAAAATCACGATTCCACTCGTTTGCCTTCGGGTCCAAACAAAATACCCTATCCAATATAGATGTTTATAATAGAATCGGGCCAAATATCTCCTTAAGATGTCAACGTCCCAGCAAAGTCATATAAATATGGCACAATCATATAATAGAGATCAAATGACAATAAATGAGGATCATAGATTTGGAATTTAAATTATCAAAGTGTCACATATAAGTATAAGTCAAAAATACATATTTTTATATACAAAATAGCCACTCAAAGAGTCATCATAGTCATATATATATAAAATTAGAGTAAATCTGATTCCAACAGATTATTGGAGTGAAAATTAAGTTTTAAGAATTTTATCAGAATTTTCGGAATAACAAATATATTTTTTGATTATCAAAACTAATTTTTAGAGCAATAACAAATAGGTTGAATATTATCAAACAGATTCAGAAAATTGTCAAACTTGATGAATGTGTCAAATAAATTATATGTAATGTGTGGACAAAGTTTCATCAATTTATGGATTGGTTTGATATGATTTTGGATCCCGCTTTAATTTCGAAAATTCGATTTAAATAGAATTTTAGTTAATAAAAACAAAGGAAAAAATAAATAGCAAACGGAGTCATAAAATTTTTCAAATTTACAGAAAAGTCAAGGACAATATAACAAAGGTTTCTACAAACTTTGGCATGATTTTGACATGAATCAAGTGAGATATAAGATTCACAAGTTGAGATTTCAAAACTGCTAAGACAGATTATATGGTCTGAGAAGAATATTATGGAAAAAATATTAAAAGAGCTAAAAAAAATTATAAAATTTATTGTACATAAATATAACATGAAAAATAGACCTCTATCAAAATTTCAACTCAATTGAACGTTGGACAGGGGAGAACAAATATCTATAACTCATGTGATCGCAGTTGAAAACAAAACAGATTGAATGGACATATTGCATATGCTAAGATAATAATTATGAAATAAATAGTAAATAATATCACAAAAATATGAAATTTAATGATCATGAAGTAGACATATATATTAAAGATCATATCAACTGATTATCTTATGAAAATATTTAAAAATACTATAGTTTGTTTAATATAAAATAGATCATATTTAGAGTTATCTACCTACCTCTTGAAGAAAGATCGGTTCTTGATTCTCTTATGACTTCGTTGCTATCCATCTATAAATCCTTCCTATTCTAAACTTTTTTCACATTCTCTGAACTCTTTCTCACATTCTCTAAGCCTCCAATAACACATAGCATTGATTAGAATCAAATCTCAAAAGGAATGATACGAATCAACTCTATTCTTTTAAGAACACCACATAAACTTATCCTTGGAAGAGAGATGCATGCAATAGAGCTTATGCACGACCCTAAGGCTCTACTTATACTTATTTTCATTTTTAATACAATCACTAAAATTCTCTTTATTTTTTGTAGTCGAATTCTAACTCTTCGTGACTTAATCTCGAAGTCAAAGTCACTTCTAGTGCAAATCAGACTCTGTTCATGCCACCTGCAGTTTTATTTTTTAAAAACGTTTACATTCGACTATTTAAATGTCAGAATTAGAAAACACTCTCTTCTACAAAGTTTTATAATTTTTTATTATCTTTCTAATGCCACTAATCGCATTATTTTTGGATGTTTTCATAAAAAATTATACATATTTTACTTACCTGCTGTCCTGAGTACTCCAAACATAGAAATCTATTAGAATTAATTCTCGTCTAAACATGTCATGATTCTTACTAGTAAACAACTTATTTTAAATATATAGCCTTCATGAAGCTTTTACAATTTTGAGTTATCTTTCTAATGGGAATTGTCTTACTTAATTTAAAATTTTATGCATGAAGTTATCTTAAAATACTAGGACTGTGTCAAATAAATCTGTGTACATAATCCTAGTTGAAGTAGGATTTCAATCATAACTTTTTATCTACTAATTAGAATATTAGTCATATTTAAATTTATTATGTTCTATTTATAATCTAAGTCAAATATGTCATATATAATTTTTCAGGTCATGGTTAACTTTAATTATACTATCTTTTATTTCCTAATTCAAATTATAGTCCGATTAAGTCTTGTTTTCTATGGCAGCAATTTCGATAGCTTTGACTTCTAAAATATGTGGATTAGTAAACATGGTCTTCTACAACGTTATAGATATTTTCATGTTCTTTCTAACGGTACCAACCACACCTTAATCTGAATTTTCTATAAATAGTTATCATTATGTTACTTATGCTACTGTCTAATACATCAAATCTAGTATTTTAACTAAATTAGTGGACTATTCTTAGTAGTATAATTAGACTAATAAGCTTTATAATTGAGTTAAATGGACTAAATAAAGTTACTTAAACTTATTAGTAGACTCTCATAATTAGTTAATTAGTCTAATTTAAATTAATTGAATTCATTAATCAATTATATAAATGTAAGGTATAACATATAGCCCATCGCATGGCTTTCTTGGCGCTATCATATCTACAATGCCTTCACAAGCGTTGCAGCATGGTCTTCATGTCACCATTATATGGATCGTCATATCAGGTCGATGCATCATACCTGGAACATCATCTGAGTTGCAACATTCTTATAGCACTATCATACGGACTGTCCCATGTTTCGCGACGTCATTATACAAGTTGCCACAGATTTCTGCAACACTGTCATCTGGGTTGCAAAATGTCTTCATGGCGCCATCATACGAGCGCCTACATCATTTTTGCAAATAAACTACATCATGGCTTTTATGACACTATTATATAGAAACAATGCATCATAGTTGCAACACAATTGTATAAGTTGCAAAATGGCTCTTATAACAGTACTGCTATACAATCACCATCATACGGATCATCTCATAATGTTTGCGCTGGCATCATATGCATCACATGTCTTTAGCAGCACTGCCATATAGCTTGCCACATGATTTCTGCAAGCGGTCATATGGAACATTACATGATATTCGCGACGCCATCATATTAGGTTGTTGCGTAATCTCCATAGCACCAGCATACATGTGTCACGTCTTTTGTGGCATTAACGTACAAGGTTGAATAACGGCTCTTATTATAGCACCATCATATGGATGCCACACTATACAGACTGTCATCGTCATATGGATTTTAGAAAGAGTCATCACAGTGCCTTAATGTAGCTCGCCGCATGATTTCTGTGATGCCATCTCGTGAGTCGCCACATAGTATCTGGGACGCCACCATATGAATCGTCTTGTAATGTTTGCGGCGGCATCATACACGTCGCATGTCTTCAACGACTCCAAAATATAGAGTCGCTGCATCATATCTACAACATCATTATGTGGACTGCAATCGTATTATATAAGTTGCCATATGATTCATGCAACGTAATCAGACGGATCATCGTATGATATTCACGATGCCATCACATCATGTGCCATGTGCCTTTTTGAAGTACCATCATATGAAATACAACACCATATGTAAGGATTGAGGTTTCAGATCCGGTTATCGGGTCAGTTTTGGATTCGGATCCTTTGGTTTTAGTTCTTGTGGGGCTGGGGCTTATGTTATTTTTCGCGTCGAACTTGCGAGATGCGGTTCAAACGGCGTCCAGTTAGGTAGACGCGTTTTAGGTTGTGCTACGTGAGCGCCATGTGGACTGGTTTTGGGCCGCGGGAGTACGGCCCTGGTCTTATCATCTGAAAGGCGTCTTGACTGGACGACACCATTCAGAGTATGGCCCTGGTATGTCAACGTACGACCCGTCTTGTCGTCTGATTGACATCGACCTTGGACGACACGTTTTAATTAGTTTCAGTTTGACCCCACGAAACCTCCCTCATTTCCCTCATTCTCTCCATTTCTCTCTCTTTCCTCCCTCTCCCCTCCGATCCGTCCGGTGCCCCCTCCCCTTCTCCTTCCTTTCCTCTCCCCATTCCTCCTCTCCCTCCACTCTATCAACCCTCCTAACTTCCACCACTACCACCACCATTTCCTCTGCGGCACATTTCTCTCTGGACGGCGGCCGACGTCCCGGTGGAGTGACGGCGTCCACGACGGTACCGACGACGGCTTGTGGCGTGGCGGTTCGGCGGCTTGGAACTCGGAGGAGTTCAAGTGACCGGTAGGGTGACGATCTTCGCAATGTTTTATTTAAAATCATATTTTCCCGCTTTCAAGCATATTTAGGGGAATCTCGAGGTAAAAATGCTAATATCATAAAAATTAGGTTTGATTTTTATTGGGTATTTGGGTTCTCCTCCTACTCCTTTATTTTATAGCATTTTTGCGCCACTTTAGGGAGAAAATCTCACTTTATGAATTGGGGGGAGGTGGAGGGAGAGCCTGTCTGTGAGGGTTACATGGCGTCTGGGGACAGCGACGCCATTTAAAAGGCGGCTTCCACCCACGACGCGATTTATCCCAGATAACAAACTCTCTCTGGATTGAATAGCATCCAGGGACAGCGACGCCATTCAAACGACGACCTCCGTGCTCGACGCATTTTACTTCGGATCATCCCGAGGCTTGTTTCTGTTTCTGTCGTGATTAGGCGACTAGGGATAGCGACGCCTTTTAAAAGATGACTATCATGCACAACGCGTTTTAGGCCAACTTTCGAGGCCAATTTTCACATGAACAAGTTTAGGGGTCTTGAATGACGTCGGTTTTGGGCAACGCGATTCAAGATAGAATCTCATTAAAGCATGCAATTAACATGTGTTTACATTGTTAGATAGTTTGGATAAATACATGTTCGAAAATATACTCGAAGACGATGATTTCTACATGATCGGATCGCACCGTGTTGCGTTTTGTGCGATCGTGGGCCTAGAGTGACAGTTGTTAACGCTTAGGCACCTTGTGTCGGTGTGGGAGTGACACGGCGCCGGTGTGGGAGTGGTGGGGTGACGCCTAGAGAGAGGGTCACCTGGTGTACCCCGAAGTATAGCTAGTACCGGTGTGGGAGTGGTACATTCGGAGTGTCACTCGTGCTGGGAGAAGCATAACCACCTTGAGCCAGGTCAGGCCAGAGTAGCCAGTGCGCTATCCGAGGGATTGTTGTTTGGTCTCAGCGGGTCAGTGTTTTCTGCGTTCGACCGTGTGACTTGTGTGTTTAGCCGAGACGCTAGTTGTGGACTCCGTGGTAGGGTGGTTTCAGAATCGTGCATGTTACTGTTATAAATGCGTGTGTTTTATATCGAAATTTGGGAATTATGTTACTGCTTTATTTAGTTAAATTGCCTATATTTGTGTATTGCACTTGTGGGTGTGTGAGTGGGTGGTGGGAATCGAAAGATCCCTACTGAGTCTATTTCAGCAAGACTCACCCCCTGCGGTTTTCAGGTGAGGGTTCCAGACAGGCGTAGCGAGGAGAGTGTTGTCTCGGGTTGCGCGTCAGCGGCCACTGTTCCGGGGTATGCCTCGATGTAGTTGTTATTTTCCTTTCAGGTCTGTACGCTTAATTATTTCTTTTCTGTTGGAATATATAATTAATTGTTGAGTCAAGTCGAATTGTTATAATTTTTAATTACTACACTTCCTTTACAATTCGATGTGATGTGGATGTTTAACTTAGTTTATCATTTATTTTCCAAACTTATCGAGATCCTGGTTTGGCTCCAAATTAATGATTCGGTACCCATTTAGTAATCGGATCCCCGATTATAGGGTGGCGGGTCGTTACAGTTGGTATCAGAGCATTCAGTCTGGCAAATAGATGAGTAACTAGGTTAAATATCATAATTTCGGCAAATAATTACATTATCCCATACAAGCATGGCGGTAGTGTAGGTTTTGGGATTCTAATTAAAATTTTTCGATTTTTGTGATTGTAGGCGGTTAGATGGCTCCTAAGAAGAGAGTGCCAGTTATTAGGGAACGGAGTGATGTTCTTAGTGGATCTGAGGCTGGTAGGCCGAATATGGAGCGTTTTATGGAGGCTAAGATGGACACGATGACTAGATATCAGACTCGAGACCCTAGTGAGAGTTCTAATACTTGGGGAGGGCCTTCAGCTACTCTGGAGAGATTCCTAAAGCTGAAGCCGCCTCATTTTACCGGTCGTCCCAACCTTGATGAGGCCGTTCATTGGCTGAGGGAGTTGGAGAAGACTTTTGATACTATAGATTGTGCGGCAGTTGAGAGGACTCCGTTAGTTACCTTCATGTTGAAGGATGATGCCTATGGTGGACCACTTTGAAGAATTTGTCATATGCGGATAGGAATCTCAAGGAGATTCCATGAGAGACATTTGTGAAGGAATGCAACGCGCAATACTTCCCTAGGTATGTCCAGAAGGCCAAGGAGAGGGAATTTATAGAGTTGACCCAAGGAAGCATGATAGTGCTTGAGTACCAGATGAAGTTTGTTTCGTTTGGGAGGTTTGTGCCTTTTATTTCAAGAGACGAAGAGCGTTAGACTGAAAGATTTGTGGATGGACTAAGGTCCAATTTGAGGAGTTTTGTGGCGTCCCACTGTTGTACGGACTTGGCATCGGCGGTTAGGTGTGCCGCGGCAGTAGAGACACATCATGATCAGTCGGCTCGGGAGAGGGGACTGACTACTCAGGGGCCAGCTTATGGCAAAGGAAAGACAGTAGCAACAACAGCTCCTTCGTTCAGATAAGGATCGTCTTCACTCGGCTCCAGATTCAGGAGGTTTTTTCGAGGCAGTGGCGGTAGTAGTGGCAGCAGCGGTAGTAGCAGACCCAGGCAGAGCCAGCAGAGTCAGTCGGTATCCAATGCTCAGCAGGAGACAGCTCAGAGGCTTCCGGCAGCCTGTCGTTATTGTGGTGGTATTCATAGAGGGACTCAGTGTCCTGCATTTTTTGGGAGGTGTTACACTTGTGGCCAGCAGGGCCATTTGGCGAGGTATTGCTCGCAGGGGCACGGTCAGGGGCAGGGGCCATGTGATCAGAAAAAGCTGAGGACCCAGGGGAGAGTTCTAGCTATCACCAGGAAGGAGGCTCGTGCGTCCAACTTGGTGGAAGGTATACTTTCTGTCCTTGGGAACTCTGCGCATGTGTTGATTGATTCGAGTGCTTCGCATTCTTTTATTTATGAGCAATTCGTAGATATTCTTTTTGCACTCGTTGATGAGTTATCTGATGGACTGATGGTTGAAGTTCCTTTTGGGGATTTCATGTTGTCTTATAACTGTTTGAGTGAGGTTCCCTTAACCATTGAGGGTCACGATACCTGCCCAGTTAGTTGTGCTTGCCATTCGCGACTTTGATGTCATCTTGGGCATGGACTGGTTGGAAGCTTATTATGTCGAGGTGGACTGCCACAAGAAGAGATTGAGTTTCTCTATTCCGGACATCCTGACCTTCTACTTCCAAGGTATTAGGCTCTCTTCTTGTGGTATTCTTATTTCTGCTTTTAAGGCCCGGAGGTTGCTTAGTTCCAATCCTTAGGAGGTGTTTGTAGTTTGTGACTTTATTGGTGTGTTTCCTGAGGAGTTGCCTGACCTTCCTCCTCAGCAGGAGGTTGAGTTCACTATTGAGCTTGCACCAGGTACGGCGCCCTTGTCTAAGGCCCCGTATCGGATGGCTCTCGCCGAACTCGCTGAGTTAAAAGCGCAGTTGCAGGAACTGCTGGATAAGGGTTTTATCCGTCCCAGTACTTCTCTGTGGGGTGCTCCAGTTCTGTTTGTTAGGAAGAAGGATGGTTCTCTGAGGCTGTGCATTGATTATAGACAACTGAACCAGGTAACAGTAAAGAAAAAGTATCAACTTCTGAGGATCGATGATCTGATGGATCAGTTGCAGTCAGCGAAGGTATTTTCGAAGATTGACTTGAGATCAAGGTATTATCAGATGAGGATCCGTGAGGTTGATGTGAGTAAGACGGCTTTTAGGACTCGGTATGGACATTATGAGTTTTTTGTTATGCCTTTTGGCTTGAGCAATGCTCCGGTGGCTTTTATGGATTTGATGAACCGGGTCTTCAGAACCTACCTGGATCAGTTTGTGATGGTATTTGTAGATGATATTTTGGTATATTCTTCTTCTAAGGAAGAGCATGCCATTCATCTTCAGGTAGTGTTGCAGGTTCTGAGAGAGCACCAACTCTATGCCCAGTTTAGCAAGTGTGAATTCTTGCTAGATAAAGTGCACTTACTGGGGCATGTCATTTCTGGAGATGGCATTGCAGTGGATCCAACCAAGATTGAGGCAGTGATGGATTGGAGCAGACCGAGAACAGTAACTGAGATCAGGAGCTTCCTAGGGTTAGCAGGGTATTACAGACGGTTCGTCCAGGATTTTTCTCCGATAGCGACCCCCTTGTCGAGGCTGACTCGTAAAGGAGTTCATTTCGTGTGGACCGAAGAGTGTGAGCGGAACTTCATTGAGTTGAAGACTCATCTCACTTCGGCTCCAGTTCTGGTGCTTCCATCAGGCTCCGGTGGATTCGTGGTTTACTTGGATACATCTCGTCGAGGTTTGGGTGCGATTCTGATGCAGCATGGTCAGGTTGTGGCCTATGCTTCTAGGCAACTGAAGAAGCATGAGGAGAACTATCCCACTCATGACTTAGAGTTGGCAGCTGTAGTATTTGCACTAAAGATCTGATGACACTATTTATATGGAGAGAAGTTTCAGGTTTTTACCGATCACAAGAGCCTGAAATATGTATTCACGCAGAAGGATTAGAACTTGAGACAGTGCCGGTAGATGGACTTTATCAAGGATTATGACCTCGACCTTTCCTATCATCCGGGCAAGGCAAACGTGGTGGCAGATGCCTTGAGTCGGAAGACGGTCGTATTGTTAGAATTGAGTGGCCTCAAAGCCAATCATTGTACATTCTAGTTCAAATTATTAATAAAGGCAATCATTTCTTCATTTATAGTTCTCGCAAATTAACTATCGTAATGAAGGTCCATAGACAAATGTATGGGATATTGAATCATGATGAGATCATGATAGTGAGATCAATATCCTCAGTCAATTGTCTTAAACAGTTCTCGATCATAGGATATTTGAGATGGACATTAAATATCCGATAAGATCGACACAAGTTATGTCTGCTCATATGATGAGGGTGAATGATCTCACATTCACTCGTGTGGTGACACTAAGACAAACAAGTGGGTGCTCATTAGAGAATGAGTTCACTGAACAGACCCAAATAAGAATTCCTGGATGGTAATTATACCTATTAGTCAACCAGGGAATTCAATCGTTGCAGTAGCACAGTTGGTCCTTTGACCTGAGTCACCAATGATACCTTGTTTGTGGACCATTGTATCTTGATTCTCTGACTCGTAGACTTTAACCATTAAGTCCACCATAATCGGTCTTTCAGATACAGTAGAAAGCTTGCGAGGGTAATTGAGTGAACAACAAGGGATCACTCACTCTTGGTATAAGACTGGAGAGAGAATGTCCTATGGATGTGTACATAGAAATCCCTGGCCAGGGTCAAATGAAAGAGATGTCTTTCTAGATATTAACTGAGTACTGGAATCCATCTGGATAATGCAATAGAGGGTTTGACTATAAAACCATACCCTTACGTTATTGGGACATTGCATGAGTGAAGGATTATATCTGTGCGGTATCTGCAGACGGAAATGTTCAATTAAAGGGAACAATATCCCTTATATCTTCTGGGATCATGAGGTAGTGTTTGGTGCTGTTCATGATCAGAAGGCCAAGTGAATTAATCATCGGATGATAATTTACTTGTTTATTAAATTAATCATTTAACATATGATGTTTAAATGTTAATTAATAAATATTAAACTCAAGAAACAGTTCTAAGTTTAATGGGCCTGCAACCGGACTGATATATGGGCCTAGAGGGTCACACACATAAGAGTTCTCGTCAGACGGTGAGAGATGTTAAATTTCATGCTTATCTGGGTTTTTATGAAAAGTTGCAGGATAAACATGAAGATTTAATGGAGAATTATCCAAGGCCAAACTCTTGGATAATCATGAGGATTAATCCTTGTGCTTATCCTTATTTCTATATAAGGAGGGCCAAGGGGAAGGGGTAAAAAGTTGGTTGGACGAATTTTTACCCCAGATTCTCTATCTCCTCTCTCTCTCTTGGAGTAGATCTGTCTCTCTCTGCGCATGGTGGATTTGAGATATGGTCGAAGCACTCAAGTCGAGGAGGAAATCGCGTCTGCTGCGGGAACTCGTGTGGATACTGTAGGTGCTTAGAATGACCGTGTGATTAACATGAAATATCTATGTTGTTTAGTGTAAACTAACCTATTAAAAACAGCAACTAAAGTGCAGTGATCGCCAGAAACTTTTAACTTAAAAGTTTCAAAAGAGATATGATCGCCTACCTTTCAAACGCGGAAGATTGAGTTCTTGGTTCCCCTTCCTCAGCCGGCTGAAGAAAGAGAGCCCTTTCTTTGCTTTTTGTTCTTGCTGTTGAGTTTGAGGTTGAGGATCGTCCAGAAGTTGTGCTTGATTTCCCCTTTTTGATCTCTTGTTGTTGAGTGCAGCAGAGACAGAAAAAGAAAAATGAAGAACTATGATGAGAATTTAAATAGAAGTAGTATCTGAACTAATCATGGTTTTAAGCATATTTAAAACAGCAAACTTACTTGTTTTAATGGCTTTGAAACCCCTTAAATCAAGTAGGTTTTTGAAAGATTATGCTGTGGTGTGTGTTTGCATGAAGTGAATATGAAAAATGAAATTAATGAAGATGAAAATAAATGCAGTAATGAAAAACTTATGCTCAGTTGGTTGAAGCTCTTGAAAGGATGAAGATCTTGAAAGGGATGCCGACTTCTGGGAATGGCAGCGCTCCGGCGTTACGACGTTGTTGCTTCGATCTTCAAATCGCTATAACGCTATGGCTCAACTCAACTTAATTCTGTTCTCTCTTTTTTCTCTTCAACATGCAGGGTATTTATAGGCATTTCTTGCGTTCGCGATTAACATTTGAAAACTCCGAATTTATCCATCTTAACCGACAGATAATTACTGATTAATTCATCTTTATCTGTAATTATCTAAAACGCGTCCACCTTGGCTGACGCCTTTCAGATTAATTAAGATAAGGATAAATATCCGGGAAAACTTATCTTTATCTTTATTAGGTAAAAAGCGTCCATTTATGTAGACGTCTTTTAGACTAATTAAGATAAGGATAAACATCCGGAGGGGAAGTTAAAACCACTTAGGAAACTTAAAACGCGTCGACATGTCCAGACGCCTTTTAGTTAATAAATCAATTAATTAAAATTCAAATTTAATCGTTAAAACAGGAATAAACTATAAATGGCGTCCACGTGAGTCGACGTCTTTTAGAATTCTTCATATTTTAACTCAAATTTGAGCTAAAATCAATTCAATTGATTAACTTAAACACATCTGTTAAACCCGACACTCAAAAAGATTAATAAAAATTAATTAATGATTAATTATCAGACCATTCTGAGGCATTATTGTGTGATATAAAATTTACTCGAAATGACGTCAAAATTAGCGTGTCTACAGATACCTCTAGAGATCGTACGCGTGCGCGATTACCGAGTCGGCATCATCCACGGGAGATTCGAAACCCCGGAAAGGTGAAGAACTGTTCTTCCCGCATTTATTTTAATGTTCGTTTTACGATCCCAGCGACCGATACAATGGAATTGTTTTTATTTTCGCTGCGTTCTTGGCGATTCCTAACATGTATTATATCTTATGGTTCAAGAATGGAGGTTATATGAACAGGTTGTGGAATCTTCCTTTAGGATTCCTTAAGAGGCCGACAGAGCCGTGTTGGCCAGCTTAACTGTGAGGCCAACAGTGTACCATGCAGTAATCGAGGCTTAGAGGGCAGATGCAGAGTTGCTGTAGATTCTCCAGATTTCAGAAGTAGAGTTGTGGGATGACGGCACGGTCAGATTTAGAGGTAGACTCTATGTTCCAGCTGAAGAAGAAGTGCACAGGAGTGTCCTGGATGAGGCGCACCGTTCTAGATATGCAGTGCATCCCGGAACGACTAAGATGTATCATTGTTTGAGGAGGCACTTTTGGTGGCTTGGTATGAAGAAGGACGTGGTTGATCATATGGCAAGGTGCCTGACTTATCAGCAGGTTAAGGCAGAACACCAGAGACCGAGAGGATTGTTGCAGCCGTTACTAATCCCGGAATGGAAATGGGAACACGTGACTATGGACTTTATGATGGGATTATCTGTGTTCCTGGCAGAAGAGACGCGATCTGGATCATTGTTGATCGATTGACCAAGTCGGCACACTTTTTAGCTATTTGGAAGGACTGGTCAGTCAATAAGTTGGCTAAGTTGTTTGTGGATCGGATCATCTCTCTGCACAGGGTGCCCTTATCCATCGTGTCAGACCGGGATCCGATGTTTACTTCTAGGTTATGGAAGAGTTTTCAGAAGGCCTTGGGTACGTAGTTAGCCTTCAGCTCGACTTATCATCATGAGACTGATGGGCAGTCGGAGAGGACCATTCAGACACTAGAGGATATGCTCAGGGCATGTTGCCTAGACTAGGGAGGTTCTTGGGAGCAGCACTTGTCTACAATAGAGTTTGCTTATAACAACAGTTATCATTCTAGTATCGGCATGGCGCCATATGAGGCATTATAAGAGCGGCCGTATCAATCTCTTGTGAATTGGTCTGAGATTGGCGAAAGACAGATAGCAGGGACAGAGTTGGTACAACAGTGTACTGAAGTTGCTAGAGTGGTGCAGCAGAGATTGACTTCAGCTCAGAACAGGCATAAGAGTTATGTAGATATCCGTAGGAGACCGCTTGAGTTTGAGGTTGGGGACCACGTGTTTCTTCGAGTCTCACCCTCCAAGAGTGTGATGAGATTCGGGAAGCGAGGTAAGCTGAGTCCGCGATATGTTGGGCCTTTTCCCATTCTTACTCGAATTGGGGAAACGACGTATCAGCTAGCCTTGCCGCTCAGTCTTGCAGAAGTGCACGATGTGTTCCATGTTTCCTTATTGAGGAAATATGTTCAAGATCCATTTCATGTTTTGGACTTTTCAGAATTGAAAGTCGCTGAGGACTTGTCCTTTCCAGAATTTCCAGTGCGTATTGAGGATCGCAGGGAACAGGTTCTTCGAAACAAGATTGTTCCTCTAGTTAAGGTGATTTGACAACATCGCTCCGCAGGCGAGGCGACCTAAGAGCACGAGGATGAGATGCGAGAATAGTTTCCCTACCTTTTCTCGTAAGTTCTTCTTTTTACCTGTGTAATCTTATTATTTTTTAGCAGCAATTTCGGCGACGAAATTCTTTTAAGAGGAGGAGAATGTAAGGATTGAGGTTTCGAATCCGATTATCGGGTCAGTTTCGGATTCGGATCCTTTGGTTTGGGCCCTTGTAGGGCTGGGGCTTATGTTATTTTTCGCGTCTTAGGTAGACGTGTTTTAGGTTGTGCTATATGGGCGCCACGTTGGCTGGTTTTAGGCCACGGGAGTACGGCCCCGGTCTTATCATCTGAACGGCGTCTTGATTAGACGACGCCATTCAGAGTACAGCCCTAGTATGTCAGCGTACGACCCGTCTTATCGTCTGATTGACGTTGACCTTAGATGACGCATTTTAGTTAGTTTCGGTTTGATCCCGCGAAACCTCCCTCCTTTCCCTCATTCTCTCCATTTCTCTCTCTCTCTCCTCCCTCTCCCTTCTGATCCGTCCGGTGCCCCCTCCCCTTCTCCTTCCTTTCCTCTCCCCATTCCTCCTCTCCCTCCACTCCATCAACCCTCCTAACTTCCACCATTTCCTCCGCGACGTATTTCTCTCCGGACGGCGGCTGACGTTCCGGTGGAGTGACGGCGTCCACGGTGGTACCGACGGCAGTTTGTGGCGTGGCGGTTCGGCGGCTTGGAACTCGGAGGAGTTCAAGTGACCGATAGGATGACGATCCTCGCAATGTTTTGTTTAAAATCATGTTTTCCCGCTTTCAAGCATATTTAGGGGAATCTCGGGGTAAAAATGCTAATATCATAAAAATTAGGTTTAGTGGATTTTTATTGGATATTTAGGTTTTCCTCCTACTCCTTTATTTTATGCCGTTTTTGCGCCATTTTAGGGAGAAAATCCTACTTTATGAATTGGGGAGAGGCGGAGGGAAAGCCTATCTGTGAGGGTTAAATGGCGTTTGGGGACAGCGACGCCATTTAAAAGACGACTTTCACCCACGACGCGATTTATCCCAGATAATATACTCTGTCTCTAGATTGAATAGCGTCCAGGGACAGCGACGCCATTCAAATAGCGACCTCCGTGCTCGACGCGTTTTATTCCGGATCACTCCGAGGCCTGTTTCTATTTCTATTGTAATTAGACGACTAGGGACAGCGACGCCTTTTAAAAGATGACTATCATGCACGACGTGTTTTAGGCCAACTTCCGAAATCAGTTTTCACATGAACCAGTTTAGAGGTCTTGAATGACGTCGGTCTTGGGCGACGCGATTCAAGACAAAATCTCATTAAAGCATGCAATTAACATGTGTTTATATTATTAGATACTTTGGATAAATGCATGTTCGAAAATATACTCGAGGACGATGATTTCTACATGATCGGATCACACCGTGTTGCGTTTTGTGCGATTGTGGGCCTAGAGTGATAGTTGTTAGCACTTAGGCACCCTGTGTCGGTGTGGGAGTGGTGGGGTGACGCCTAAAGAGAGGGTCACCTGGTGTACTCCGGGGTATAGCTAGTACCGGTGTGGGAGTGGTACATTCGAAGTGTCACTCGTGCTGGGGGAAGTAGAACCACTTTGAGCCAGGTCAGGCCGGAGTAGCCAGTGTGCTATTCGAGGGGTTGCTGTTTGGTCTCAGCGGGTCGGTGTTTTTCGCGTTTGGCCGTGTGACTTGTATGTTTAGCCGAGACGCTAGTTGTGGACTCCGTGGTAGGGTGGTTTCAGAATCGTGCATATTACTGTTATAAATGCGTGTGTTTTATATCGAAATATAGGAATTGTGTTACTACTTTATTTAGTTAAATTGCCTATATTTGTGTATTGCACTTGTGGGTATATGAGTGGGTGGTGGGGATCGAAAGATCCCAACTGAGTCTATTTCAATAAGACTCATCCCCTGCGATTTTCAGGTGAGAGTTCCAGACAGGTGTAGCGAGGAGAGTGTTGTTTCGGGTTGCGCATCAGTGGCCATTGTTCCGAAGTATGTCCCGATGTAGTTGTTATTTTCCTTTCAGGCCTGTACGCTTAATTATTTCATTTATGTTGGAATATATAATTAATTGCTGAGTCAAGTCGAATTGTAATAATTTTTAATTACTGCACTTCCTTTACAATTCGATGTGATGTGGATATTTAGCTTACTTTATCATTTATTTCCTAGACTTATCGAGATCCTGGTTTGACTCCAAATTAATGATTCGGTACCCATTTAGTAATCAGATCTTCGATTATAGGGTGGCGGGTCGTTACACCATATTTGCTATACCCTCGCAAGGGTTATAGTATGTCTCTCACGGCACTGTATGATGCATTGTCACATCATATTTACAACATCTTTACAAGGGTTGGACCATGCCTTCTGTAGTGTTGTCATAGAAATCACTGCATCAAGCCAACAACAATGTCAAACGGGCCGATGCCAGATACCTGTGGCGCAATCATAAAACTCATCATATGACACTTACATGGCCATTATGTGTGCCTTATATAACACCATCATGTGGATTACATAATGATTGTTTTTGCGGCATTATACAAGTTGCTGCAGATTTCTGCAACACCGTCATATGGGTCGCCATATGATATCCACAATGCCATCAATATATGACGTCATGTGTCCCATATGATCTTCGCAGCACTATTTTGCCGCATTGTCGCATCATATGTGCAACGCCTTTTCAAGGGTTCGAGGCATTGCTTATACATCCTTGTTATATGGATTTCTGCATCATGTCCCCGACAATGTTATATGGGCCACTGCTAGACAGCTGCGACATAATCATATCGGGTCCTCGCATCATTTCTGTGGCACCAATATATGAAAAGGCCTAATGTCATATGAGCTGCTGAAAACTGTTCATGACGCAATTATAGAGAATACCATGGGATATTCATGGCCCCATCATATGCGCCATGGAGATAACATCATGCAAGATAACCACATTATATCTGCAACACCGTCATGTGGGTTGCCACATGCCTTTTATAGCATCATCAAACAATTCACCATACAGTATTCGCAACATCTACATACAAGATTGTTGCATCATACTTGTGGCGCCATCATAAGTCGCCATGTGCCTCATGTGGCATCATCATATGCATTGCCGCACCATGTTTGTGACACTATCATATTAGGCGGTCACATCATATTTATAATGTTGTCATATGGATGGTAGCATATCTCATGCTGCTGTCACATGGTTCCCTCGTCATCATTACATAATGCAACATGTATATCGGACCATAATAACAACCCCATGCTAATATAGCAGACAAGACAGCAAGATCATACCCTGCTATATGGATACATCTTCAATCAAGGTGTTTGCCTTCAAAGCCTCTCAACTAGAATCCATACAGAGGATGTTAGGTAGACAAGTTCTTCCTGTTGGTACATCATATCTGTACTACTATCATGAGCGTTGCAGTGTTCCCCTTATGGCTTCGTCATATACCTTGCCTGGCTTTTGTGACACCATCATACAAGATGTATAACTCTATAAATACACATTCTCTAAGCTCTTTCCCATATTATCTAAGCATCCAATAACACAAAACATTGATTAAAATCAAACCTCCAAAAGAAATAATCATGAACAACTCTATTCTCTAAAAAACACCACATGAACTTACTTTTGGAAGAGAGCTGCATGCAATAGAGTTTTGAGCACGACCCTAAGGCTCTATTTATGCTTATTTACTCTTTTAATATAACCACTAACACCTCCTTTCTTTGCTGGAGTCACATTTCTACTCCTCATTGTTGGGATCCGGGCGGGACGCGAAGAACGCAGCGGAAGCGAAGAACAAAATTTAAACCCGCCCGATGCCCGCTGATCCGATTCGGAACGAAAAACGCAAACTGAAAAAACCGGGTTGGAATCTGATTACCGTGCGCGGATTCGAATCCGCTTCCGTTTCGGTTCCGTCGAGGCGATGCTGCAAGCCACACAAGCGTCCGGCCTCTAGCGGTATCCACGCGATCCTCCGCGATGGTTCGTCCTCGATCCCTCGTCCGTTACAGCTCGCTCGCTGAAGATCCGTCGCCGCAACGATTGCGGAAATCCCGCCGACGGGAATTCTCGACTTTCGGGAATCACACGCGGCGGAGACAAAAGCTGTTCTGGCGCGCCAAACGGGACGCCCAAAGGAGGAGAGAGAAAGGAGAGATGACGGCCAGCAAGGGAAATCCTGGAGCTTGGCCCAGGGTTTCTCAACAGCGTGTATATATATTAAGTCGGCGCGACTTTTCACAAAAGTCCCCGAGTTAATATAAATCCCACTTATGTACCACCGACTGAGAATCTTATTGCGTGTGACGCTCTAGGCCCATTCACCAGTCCGATTTTCAGCCCGTTAAGTCCAATAACTAGTTATTGACTTATTGTAATTAATTAATATCTAGATATTAACTAATTACTTAACCGAATTGACATCGTATGTAAATTCGGTCGGACTTCTGATCAAGTTGGGTGCCAAGCAACACCGCATGATCCCGGAAGGTAATGGGGTTCAACAACCCACTCATGGAACCTGTCCGTCCACAGTTACCACGTGGTTATAATCCTTCGTTCGCACAATGCTCTCGATTTAACCTAGGGTATGGTCAACTGTCAAACCCTAGATTGTTAACTCACTTGAATCAGACTCCGCTGTACAATATCCGAAAACCACTTTTCTGATATTGTTTCTGCTCTGGTCAGAGACTCCTGCGGATCTACTCTAGAGCATTCGCTCTCCAGTTACCTGAGAGCGAACGATCCTTTATTGAACACACAATCACCTTCGAAGGTCTTCCGCTGGACCCGATCTTTGACTATTTGAGATCCCGTGGATAGGGATTCGTAGGTCAAGGTCAAAGTCCAGAAGTCCACCGACAAGGTGTCTTTGGTGTCTCAAGTCCAAGGATCAACCACGCTACTGTGACGATGAATCAAGCCGATTGACAGTCAGGTAAATTACCATTCGGCCATTCATGTCGGATCAGTTCAGTGAACTCATTCTCCAATGAGCACCTACAGGTTTACCATTGTGTCTCCACACTAGTAACTAACGAGATCAGTCACCCTCATCATATGAGCTGGAATAACCTGTACTAGTCTAACCGGATGTTTGATGTCCTTCTCAAACATCCTACGACTAGGAACAATTGAGAATATGGGTTTATAAGTCATCAGTCTCATTATTATGATATCATCATAATCTGATGACTATTGCACATATTCATGGATTTCATTATGCGTAAATATAAATATGCCAATCTACATAATGAATTTAATGCCATTTATTAGTGAACCAGATTGAAATAGGTGCCTCATGATTGGCTTAGAGGACACCTATATCCATCACTTATAACTTAATCTCCAAGTCAAAGTCATTTTCTAGTGCAAATCGGACTCCGCTCACGCTACATGCAGTTTTTTTTTCTGAAGACCTTTAAATTGATTCTTTTAAATATCCGAATTAAGAAAAACTCTCTTCTACAAAGTTTTCAATTTTTTTATTAACTTTCCAATGACTCTAATCTCACTATTTTTGTATATTTATACAAAAAGATATGCCTATTTTACTAACATATTGTCATGAGTGCCCTGAATTCAAAAATCTGCTAGATTTTCTTTTTGTCCAAAGATGTCTTGAGTCTGATTAGTAAACGACTTATTTGAATATGTAGTCTTCATAACACTTCTAGACTTATGAGTTATCGTTCTAATGAGAGTTTTCTTACTTAATTTAGAATTTTATGTACGGAATTATGCTTAAAATATTAAGACTATGTCAAGTAAATTTGTGTACATAATCCTAGTCCAAATAAGATCCCAATTATGACTTTTCACCTATTAATTAGAATTTTAATTATATTCAAATTTATTATGTTATACTTCTAATCTAAGTCAAATGTGTTATACATAACTTTTTAGGTCGTGCTTAATATTAATTATACAATCTTTTGTTTTCTAATTCAAATCCTAATCTGATTAGGACTTGTTCTCTATGAGTAGTCCTTTTTAAAACTGATCTTTTATATTTTTGACCTCTAAAATATCTAAATTAGTAAAAATAATCTTATACAAAATTATATATCTTTTTATTATCTTTTCAATGATATCCATTATGCTTTAATTAGAAATTTCTATAGAAACTTATCATTATTTTACTATGTTGTTGTCTAATACATCAACCCAAAATTTAAACTAAATTAGTGGGCTATTCTTGATAGTATAATTGGGTTAATTGGACTAAATTAAGTTACTTAAATTCAGTCATGAATTCTTATAATTAGTTAATTAGTCTAATTTAAATTAGTTAAATTTATTAATAGTTGTAAAAGTGTAGGATATAACAATAACATCTGGACTTGAGGCAGATTCTTCATCTTGTGGAGATGAAGCAGGAGTGGTGTGTGAGCCAGAAGGCACTGAAACTGAAGGAGGCAATGTCCCATGTTGGCCCTTTCCTTCTGCCTTTGTACCTATCCATAAATAATTCACCATGTAAAGCACTAATATAATTAAGTAAATAAAAGAGTCATACGTATATGTACAACATGAAATATCGTCAAATATCTCAAACCAATCTCCATATAGGTCGATTGATTTGCCCCTCCACTTCTTATATTTCTTGTCTTTCTGCCATCAACATGGAAATAAAATTTATGACATGCCTATAATTAAATAACCTATAAATATCACAAAAACGAGAACACAAAATTTCAAACCTTGATTAAGTTATCCCATGTAGTATCTTCAGCCATGATCATCCTGCGATTATGGTCCCATCCAAAGCCACTAACTTCATTAATCAGATGCTTTAAATCATAAAATTGACTTTTTATCACAAACATCCATAATTTTAGTTGGCCAACAGTCACATGTACACCAAAAGATGTACTACACTTTTCGGCCATCTTAGTCCATGCTTCCGACTTCCATCCGTTTGATGATCTTTTACCCACACGATGCTGTTCCAACAATTGTCTAGTTAAAAATGCATCACGAGTTTCATTCCACTTAAGTCCACTAGAGTTGCCCTCAGAATCTATTACACTAGAGGGAGGAAATAAGTCAGAACTTTATATACATGCATCATTATCCTTGATAAAAGGCCTATATTTATTCTTATGGGAACTAATGATAGAAAAAGCAATTTGTAGAGGTACACATCAAATCAAGATCAAATGGTGATCAGATTGGGTCCATCAGCATGTTTGAACCATCCCTTGACGGGACCCATCACAACCCTTAATAATGATCTATTTAGAATAGAATATTGTTAGACTGAAAAAAAAGGGTAACTAATGGGTACACCTTCAGCATATTTATTTATTGTTTATGCATAAGTTAACCAATCAAATCATCAAAGAACCTGTCAAAATGCATGGCAGAGTTTTAGAATTCTCCCTGGTACACTGATGTCACCGACCAGCCGGCTATACAAGATGTGCATACCGGTAAAAGTGGAAGAGACCAAAAGGTGGATATTGGAAAGCTGTAAGCACCAAACGTGGAGCTGAGGGATTAGCAGCTAGTAGGTGTTTGTGGGCAGGTGGTGGCAGAAACAACCTTCGCACCAACCTGCACTTACTGTTCTGAGATATGATCCGAGGCGTTCAGAAAACCAAACTCAAAACTGATCCCGCGGCCATGGTTTACCTCTACTCAACTACAAGGACAAGGCAGGCCAACTAACCCATCAGAAAAGAGTGAGATCCATGAAAGAAAATTTAAAAGAAATGGACCAATATTTTATAAGATATGTTGCGATCAACACCTATATATAAGTGCAGACTGTTATGCCTGTGAACCAGGCCCTTCCCCACAAGAGACCCCTTCGTGCAACCTGGAACTTTTGGATCATCCCCTCTTCTCCCTGGACGCCAAAGATAAATCCTTCGTATCTCTCTGCTTTGCTATATTCTGGCATATCTCGGAAGCCAGAAAATTTTTGAAGGTAAATAGATTCCTCCCCAAACAGTTATTAGAGAAGCTCTGATTGCAGATCATGAATTTTGGACAACTAGCAAGGAATTGTGCAATTGTTGCCCATTGTCTTGTTCCTGTTGTTTAGCAAAGTTCCTGTTGAAGAAACAGCACATGACTTGGACATGTGCTTGTTTACCATCAAGTGGAATTTAAAAATTGTTTCAATGGTTTGTCTGACGATCTGTCGTGACAAGATGGATCCAATCACAAGCTCATTTTAAACCATATAATTTCTATTTAGAGTATTCATCCGCTGTCCTAGGATGTGGTTTAGAAATGAGTAGGGGGAGGTTCCATCTTCCAGGAGCTGCCTAAACAGATAACTATCCACAGGATCATATGCCTAAACAGTTACAGAGTTTAACTTAACTATAGATAATCTAAGTTCATGCTTGAGTATATACTAATGGAGTTTGGCTCAATCACAGACAACCTATTTGTAATTAAGAAGAAATGCAAGTAAATGGCAATTTAATTATCATACTTACTCATGGTCCGTGATCTTCCGGGGCAAGTCAAGAGAAGGTCCCCGGGTTATGCTTGCAGACATAAACATTGCATAAAGATCAAAGAGCATTATCATTTTTCCCGCACTAACATTGAGTTCACGACAATGATGTCTTGCAAAGGAAAAGGAAACAAAAATGTGTTAAGAGAATAAGATTCACCAGAGACAGATGCCCAACCTGAATGTTCGACAAAAGTGCATAGAACCAAACAGAATATGATCTTAGGAAATGGTGAGAGGCACAGATCTCGCAGGTC
Source organism: Zantedeschia hybrid cultivar (assembly GCA_030544215.1). Lineage (NCBI taxonomy): Eukaryota > Viridiplantae > Streptophyta > Magnoliopsida > Alismatales > Araceae > Zantedeschia > Zantedeschia hybrid cultivar. Next base: position 44,458,250 of record JARZZO010000008.1, read on the forward strand.
AGACCCAGCAAGCAGATCCCTGCCCAATGCTTCTCGGGCTAGAACATCACCAAGGCAAAGCAAAAGAGGAAAAGAGGAGGAAGAAGAAGACCAAAAAAATATTAGCATCATGTACATTACATTCACCAAAAAATAAAGAAGAATTGGCTTCAACCACCGGTCACAGCAATGCAAAGATGGGAACTTTATCTATTGGATGTTCATATAATCTACAAAGTTGTTCCTTTAAAAGAAATAACAATGAAGAAGAAATTTTTACAAGGCCACCTGTTAAAGCTGACATCTTTTTGCAGAATTGAGGGCACCTGTATCTGTCTCACAGGGGAAGATTAAGGCCCTTCTCCATGTCCACCCCAACCATATGAAGGATTCCCTTATGAAAGATCTATAGTGTTTAAAAAAAAAACTCTACATGGAGCGGAAGGGAAGGTTTGAGCTGGCACAATGCAAAGATCTCACCCCCCTCAACTCAACATGGAGCGGATCTGAGATCCCTGTTAGTCTTAGGTGGCCTACAAGCCAATATGACTTTGTAATCTCGTTCATTTATTAATATATAATGAGATTATATTCATTATGTTAATTCGTTATTATCGTCTCATAATGAAGTCCGTGAATATGTGCTATAGTGATTAGATTATGATGAGATCATACTAGTGAGACCGATTACTTAAACATACATATTCTTAATAGTTCATAGTCGGAGGATATCCGAGAAGGACATCGGATATCCGGATAGACTAGTACAGATTACTCCCGCTCATAAGATGAGGGTGATTGATCTCATAGTCATTGTGTGGAGACACTAAGGTGAATCTGTAAGTGCTCATTAGAGAATGAGTTCACTGAACTAATCCGACTGAATCGTTGGATGGTACTATACCTCACTGTCAACCAGCTTGATTCTATTGTCGCAGTTGCGTGGATGATCCTTGGACCTGAGACACCAAGGACACCTTGTCGGTGGATTTCTGTACTTTGACCTTGGTTTATGAATCTCTAACCACGGGATTCTAAACAACCAAGGATCGAGTACATCGAAATACTGTCGAAGGGAATTGTGTGTCAATAAGGAATCATTCGCTCTTTGTACTTAGAGAGAGAATGCTATAGGAAGGATGCGCGGAAGTCCGTGGCCAGGGCGGACGATAATATCAGGAAAGGAGTTTTCCGATATTATACGGCAACATCTGATCTAAGTGAGTCGACCAGTTAGGGTTTGACAGTACACCATATCCTGAGTTGACTCGAGAGTATTGTACGAATGAAGGATTATATCCACGCGGTAACTGTCGGCAGAAAGGTTCCAAGAGTGGCTTACTTAACCCGATACCTTTCGGGTTCAAGCGGAATTGCTTGGCACCCAACGTGATCAGAGGCCCGATCGAATTTGATGTGTGAGATTGATTAACGTGATCGGAGGCCCGATCGAATTTGATGTGTGAGATTGATTTGATTGATTAATTAATTAATATGAGTTATTAATTAATTAATCAAGCCAGTGAGGAGTCACTGAGCTTATTGGGCCATTAACTGGACTGGTTATTGGGCCTAGAAGGTTACACACAAATGATTCTCAAGGCGATGGATAAATAAGTGGGTTTTATATAAACCGGAGGTTTTTATGAAAAATCGCACGATTAGTATAAAATATAGTGAACGGGTTGAGCAGGCTAGGCAACTGCTAACTCTAGCTGCCCCCTCCTTTCTTCCTCTCTCTCTCTCTGGTGCCCCAGAAGAATCGGGATCCCCGGATTTGCTCCGCCACTTCTCCAACTCCCGTTAGACGGGAAAATCGTCCGCGCGTTGTGGCGATTGTTGCGGCGAACGGCGGAGACTTCGTGGGCTGCAAAGAACGAGGAACGTGAGGATATCCATCGTGAGGAGGATCGCGTGGACTCCGCTAGAGGCCGGGCGCTTGCGCGGCTTGCGGTGTCACACCGACGGAACGGATCGGTTGCAGATTCGAATCCGCACATGGTAAGAATTCGATAATCCGATTATCGATTTTAGTTATCTGAAACGGGAACGGATCGTTGGTTTTAATCTTTATTTTCCGCTCCGTTTTGCGATCTAGAGAAACACGAGAATCCAACAGTGGTATCAGAGCCAGGTTCCATTGTTTCTCGTCCCGTTTCGGATTCCGAAATTAATTATTCTATTAATTATTCCATGCATGAGTTCCGTTAATTATCAGATCCGTGTTCATACGATGAACATAAAATAATTTGATTATTTTGATTCTACAATTTTCATATTTATTTGGGGATTTATTCGGGGTTCTTCATTTGATGAAGATCAGGGTATGTAGCGGCTTCATTCGGGCTTCCCAAACGTTGGGGTGGCAAAAACGAGACCTGGATCTAATAGGGAATGTCTTCGGTCTTCACTTGGCTCTTGGCCGGTGACGGAGAGGCCGCTGGAGGCGGCCGTAATCTTTTTCCCCTTCCTCTAGGTGTGAAAAACCAGTTTTTTTTTTGGTATTAATGGGATTGGTCTGCAGCTCTATGGGGAGCCGTCGGGGACCTACCGGCAGCGGACCCCTTGCCGGCACCGGGGTAGGCGCCGGCGGGACCGGCGGCGCCTGGCGCTAGCCGCCGGGTCGCCCTACTCTTCCGCACCACTGCCGGCCTCCTCTATAGCCTGCAACTAAGGTTTCTGCATAAGGGGGCGTCGGTTGGAGGAGGAAGGAGGCCGGCCCGAGCCGGTCCGACCGGCTAGGCCGGGTGGCCATGGGTGCAGCTCAGGCTCGAGCTTGGTTCGGGCTAGGGCTCGAGCCTGGCTCGAAAGGCACCCGAATGGGCTGGGCCCATTTCCCTCTTATTTCCCATTAAACCCCAATTAAACCCCCCTAATTACCCAATTAATAATTAAATTGGATCTTACTTTAAAATTTAAATTGGTATTCAATTTTAATTAATTTAAGGTATTTGATGATTTTGAATCATTAAGTAATTTAAGGGTTAGTTAATTATCAATTAGTTGTTAATTAATAAGGGTTAATATTAGTTTAAATATTAAATTAATTATTAACCTTAATATAACTAATTTAAGGAATTAAAGTTAGTGGTTAATACTTATAATCTAAATGTTATATTTTTAATTATTTAATCATCTAATTATTAATTAATTAGAGTTAGTAATTAATTTAAGAGTTAAATTAATAATTAATTTTAATAACTAATTTAAGTGTTAAATTAGTAGTCTTTAATTAATTAGTGTTAGTTATTAATTTAATAGCTAAATTAATGATAACATTAATTATCTAATCTAAGAACTAGATTATTAATTGTTAGTTAATTAGAGTTAATTGTTAATTTAAGTGTTAAGATTAATGATTAATTTTAAATTAACTAATCTAAGTGTTAGATGATAATTATTAATTGTTAGGAAGGAGGCCGGCCCGAGCCGGTCCGACCGGCTAGGCCGGGTGGCCAAGGGTGCAGCTCAGGCTCGAGCCTGGTTCGGGCTAGGGCTCGAGCCTGGCTCGAAAGGCACCCGAATGGGCTGGGCCCATTTCCCTCTTATTTCCCATTAAACCCCAATTAAACCCCCTTAATTACCAATTAATAATTAAATTGGATCTTACTTTAAAATTTAAATTGGTATTCAATTTTAATTAATTTAAGGTATTTGATGATTTTGAATCATTAAGTAATTTAAGGGTTAATTAATTATCAATTAGTTGTTAATTAATAAGGGTTAATATTAGTTTAAATGTTAAATTAATTATTAACCTTAATATAACTAATTTAAGGAATTAAAGTTAGTGGTTAATACTTATAATCTAAATGTTATATTTTTAATTATTTAATCATCTAATTGTTAATTAATTAGTGTTAGTAATTAATTTAAGAGTTAAATTAATAATTAATTTTAATAACTAATTTAAGTGTTAAATTAGTAGTCTTTAATTAATTAGTGTTAGTTATTAATTTAATAGCTAAATTAATGATAACATTAATTATCTAATCTAAGAACTAGATTATTAATTGTTAGTTAATTAGAGTTAATTGTTAATTTAAGTGTTAAGATTAATGATTAATTTTAAATTAACTAATCTAAGTGTTAGATGATAATTATTAATTGATTAGTGTTGATTAATAATTTAAGTGTTAAATTAGTAATTAACATTAATTAACTAATCTAAAGTTAGATTAGTAGTTAATTAATAATTAGAGTTAATTAATAATTTAAATGTTAAATTGATAATTAATTTTAGTGGACTAATCTAAGAGTTAGATTAGTAATTAATTATTAATAGTCTAATTGTTAGATTATTAATTTAGTTTAATCTAAATGTTAGATTGTTTTAATTATTAGAAATGTTCTAATTGCATGGAATATTGTAGAATTATTAATTTGGAGTGTTTGCACATGTGATGTGTAATTTTATGCTTTTGAATTTGATTTAATTACATGCTTAACTTATTAAAAGAGTTTTTGAAATTCAAATGTCAATTTTGATTGGATCCTATTTTTTTGAAAGTCAAAATTATTTAATTTTGAAACTCTTTTATTTTAGCCATGTGATGCGTTATATCTTGTGTGGATTGGATAAAACATACCGTGATCATTGATATGCATATTTAATATTATTCATGTGATGAATGATGTGTGAGGATCGTGGATGTGTGATTGAATTTTATTAATTGTTAATAAATAGAGGTCTGCGTACATCTCCCTCTCTCATACTCCGATGTACTTCTACCTCCCTTTCTCTTGTACTCGCCATAAGGCCTTCTTCTATTTACATGTAATTCTAGAATTCAATATAATATGATTGAGACAACAGAAGAAGGAGCGAGGACGATCCATTGTTGCAATCATGAAGGCGATATGATGGAGATCTTTTGCCTTTATGTTTGCAAGATTATATAATATAAATGTTATGTTAGATTGTATGTGCGTTTGACTGATGGCTACAGTCAAACCGATTGTGCTATCCATGACTACACCACATGTATGGATGCATTGTTTTTAATGTTTGATTATGAATCAAAGCAAGTATAGTTATTATTAAATATATATGATATATTCCTATACTATCACCTAGGAGAGACCAAAATAAAAGTTATCTAAATACCCTCGTCCAAACTCTAAGTCATAACGTGAGTAGTTAAGAACTTACCGCATGGTCCACCATCGTTATAGTCATAGGATTCGAATTACTTTAGGCAGGTTTGTTGTGTTACCACAAAGCCTGTTTAATTGTAAGGAGAGACTATGGCTATGACATTAGATGCCTATTTGATCGGGGTAGAGGAACCATGTAGCTTTGTTGTGCTATCTACAAGGGCTGCATGCAAATCTATGCTCGTCTCGTAACGATGGTTAGCTTAGACTAGAATTAATGATTTGTTATGCTATTCACAAGGCCATTAAATATCTGGGGACCGAAGATATGATCAGATATTGCAAGGAGTTGCAAGTCCCATGAGATGGGTGCTCTTTGATTGTTTTACAGCTTTCTTGTTCTATCCACAAGGTTGTACTGCAAGTCATTGAGATTCTGATCCCCACTAGGAGACTATCGGCATCTCCCGTTCTATATAGTTGAGGGTTATATAGGCCGTCGAAAATTAGTGGGAGTTAAAACTTAATCAAAAGACCATGTCTTGTTTTAAATGTTAATAATTGAACATCTGCTGAATAGATTTTATTTATCTCCTGTAGGGAATAATGTCGTCGAATAACCCACTCCGTGGCATACTTGATGCCAAACGTTTGACTAGCCTAAACTACATGGATTGGTTCAGAAATCTGAAGAATGTCTTCAGATCTGAGCACATTGACTATGCCATTGGAGCTGATCCTCCTGCTGATCCAGCATTGGATGCCTTTGATGCGGAGATGATAGCTAACGATAAAAGATCGAAGGACAAAGGTAAAGAAGTAGTAAAAGGTGACTGCTTCTATTGTAAGCAGAATGGTCACTGGAAGAGGAACTGCAATGAGTTCCTTAGCGATAAGGCTCATGGAAAAGAGAAGCTATTATAAGCTTCAGATATCTATATAATAGATATCAACTTGTCAGTTAGAGATTCCACATCTTGGGTATTAGATACTGGATGTACTTCTCATATCTGCCATAATGTGTAGATGCTGACAAGTAAGCGCAAGCTGAGAAAAGGCAAGGTGGAATTGAGGCTAGGAAACGGTGCAAAAGTTGCGGCAATTACTGTTGGGACAGCAAACCTTAAGCTTCAATCAGGAGACGTCTTATCATTAGAAGATTGTTATTATGTTCCTAACATAATAAAGAACATCATATCAATATTTTGTTTGGACAAAATAGGATATAGGATGTCTATTGAGAATAGAAGTTGTTCGATTTATTATGGTAATAAATCAATAGCTTCGGCATCTTTAGTCAACGGTCTATATGTCTTAGATGTTTCTTATTACAATTTTCATATTGATAATACTCTTAAGAAGAGCAAGAATTGTGTGAACCAAGCCTACATGTGGCATTACAGACTTGGACACATTAGTGAAAGTAGGTTGCAAAAGTTATATAAGCATGGATATTTAAATGCATTCGATTATGAATCGTTTGCGACATATGAGTCCTGCCTTATGGGAAAGATGGCAAGATCTTCATTTACTGGACATGCAGAACGTGTCAAGGACATTCTGGGATTAATACATTCAGATGTATGTGGTCCTATGTCCACCCAAGCAAAAGGTGGCTTCTCGTACTTCGTCACGTTCACCGACAACTTCTCAAGATTCGGCTATGTGTACTTAATGAAGTACAAGTCGGAAGCATTTGAGAAGTTCAAGGAGTTCAAGAATGAGGTAGAGAAGCAGTTAGGAAAGAGTATTAAAGCTCTTTAATCAGATCGATGAGGAGAATACTTGAGTACTAATTTCACACAATTCTTAAAGGATAATTGTATCCTTTCTCAGCTAACCCCTCCATATACACCACAGATAAATGGTGTATCAGAAAGGAGGAATCGCACCTTGTTGGACATGGTACGATCCATGATGAGCTTTTCAGGATTACCAGTATCCCTCTAGGAGTATGCTCTAGAGTCAGCAACATACCTACTGAACAGAGTACCCAACAAGTCTGTGGCCTCTATTCTATATGAGATATGGAAAAGCAGGAAACCAGAATTTAAACATGTTAAAGTCTGGGGTTGTCCTGCTCATGTAAAGAGGCATGATCTAGATAAGCTGGAATCACGAACTGTTAAATGTAGGTTTGTGGGATATCCAAAGGAAACCTTTAGATACTATTTTTACCATTTTGGTGAACAAAATGTGTTTGTCGCCAGGAAAGTTGTCTTCTTGAAAGAGGAATACCTTCTCCAGGAGGACAGTAGGAGTAAAATAGTACTGGAAGAGGTTCTAGATCCCCAAACGACTGAAAAATCGTTGGATGAGATATCAGTTCCTAAATCTGTTCAGGTACACACAGATGAGCCTCATAGATCTGGTAGATTACCTAGACTACCCGAACGATATGTGGGACATATCGCTAAAGATGAGTCTAAGGTTGAATATAATGAGGATGATGATCCTAAAACCTACTACGAGGCCATGAATTTAGAAATCTAGTCCATGTACACCAACCAAGTTTGGAACTTAGAAGACTTGCCTGAGGGTATTGTACCCACTTGATGCAAGTGGATCTTTAAGAGAAAGATCGGTGCTGATGGATGGATCGATACTTTTAAGGCAAGGTTAGTGGCAAAGGGATATCGTCAAAGGCAAGGAATTGACTATGACGAGACTTTCTCATCAGTTGCCATGATAAAATCGATCAGAGTTCTACTCGCTATTGCTGCACATTTTGATTATGAAATCTGGTAGATGGATGTGAAGACTGCCTTCCTCAATGGTAACTTTAAGGAAGAGGTGTATATGATACAACCTGAAGGTTTCACATCTAAAGAGTTTCCAGGTAAAATGTGCATGCTTCAGAGGTCCATTTATGGACTGAAGCAAGCTTCCTAGAGCTAGAACATAAGATTTGACGAAGCTATCAAGTCTTATAACTTTATTAAGAATGAAGATGAGCCTTGTGTGTATAAGAAGACCAGTGGAAGTACAATCACTTTCCTAGTCCTTTACATAGATGACATACTACTCATTAGGATTGACGTAGCTATAATGTCATCAATAAAGATCTAGATGTCGAAAAACTTCTCCATGAAGGATTTGGGAGAAGCATCCTACGTATTGAGAATACGGATCTATAGAGATAGATCAAAGAGGATGCTTGAAATGACTCAATCTTTGTACTTAAATATTATAGTCAAAAAGTTTGACATGGAAAATTCCAAGAGAGATCTCATACCGATGAGACAAGGAATTAATCTCTCAAAGGAACAGTCTCCTAAGACTCCTAATGAGAGGGCATTCATGGATAGAGTACCCTGCCTTTGCCATAGGATCTATCATGTATGCTATGCTATGTACACGACCTGATGTTGCATTTGCTCTAAGTGTTACGAGAAGATTTCAGTCTCATCCAGGCGAAGAGTACTGGAAGGCAGTGAAATGTATTCTTAAGTACTTAAGAAGAACTAAAGATATGTTTGTAGTCTACGGAGGAGATGACTTGAAACTGCGAAGCTTTACTGACTCGAGTTTCCAGTCATATCCAGATGATAACAAGTCTACATCTGGATTTGTGTTTACATTAAACGGAGGCGCAATGTGCTGGAAGAGTTCCACTATAGATTCGATGACTGAAGCTGAGTACATCGCTGCAGCTGAAGTCGCCAAGGAAGCAATGTGGTTGAAGAAATTCATCACCGAGCTCGGCGTAGTTCCCAGTATCTCTGAACCTGTTCCGCTATTGTGCGACAACAATGGAGCGATTGCACAAGCGAAAGAGCCCCGGTCTCATCAGAAATCGAAGCATATTCTGAGGCGCTTTCATCTAATCAGAGAGATCATATCCAGAGGAGATGTAGTGGTGGAAAGAGTTCCATCTGTCGACAATGTAGCAGATCCACTGACAAAGCCATTAGCTCAAAATGTGTTTGAATGTCACTTAGAGTCTATAGGTTTGGTGCATAAAGGTGATTGGCTTTAGTCCAAGTGGGAGATTGTTAGTCTTAGGTGGCCTACAAGCCAATATGACTTTGTAATCTCGTTTATTTATTAATATATAATGAGATTATATTCATTATGTATAATTCGTTATTATCGTCTCATAATGAAGTCCGTAAATATATGCAATAGTGATCAAATTATGATGAGATCATACTAGTGAGACCGATTACTTAAACATACATATTCTTAATAGTTCATAGTCGGAGGATATCCGAGAAGGACATCGGATATCCGGATAGACTAGTACAGATTACTCCCGCTCATAAGATGAGGGTGACTGATCTCATAGCCTCTTGTGTGGAGACACTAAGGTGAATATGTAGGTGCTCATTAGAGAATGAATTCGCTGAATTGATCCAACTGAATCGCTTGATGGTACTGTACCTCACTGTCAACCAGCTTGATTCTATTGTCGCAGTTGCGTAGATGGTCCTTAGACCTGAGACATCAAGGACACCTTGTCGGTGGACTTCTGTGCTTTGACCTTGGTTTATGAATCTCTAACCACGGGATTCTAAACAGCCAAGGATCGAGTACATCGAAATACCGTCGAAGGGAATTGTGTGTCAATAAGGAATCATTCGCTCTCTGTACTTAGAAAGAGAATGCTCTAAGAAGGATGAGCGGAAGTCCGTGGTCAGGGCGGACGATAATATCAGGAAAGGAGTTTTCCGATATTATATGGCAACATTCGATCCATGTGAGTCGACCAGTTAGGGTTTGACAGTACACCATATCCTGAGTTGACTCGAGAGCATTGTACGAATGAAGGATTATATCCACGCGGTAACTGTCGGCAGAAAGGTTCCAAGAGTGGGTTACTGAACCCCAATCCCTTCCGGGTTCACGTGGTGTTGTTTGGCATCCAACGTGATCGAAGGCCCAATCAAATTTGATGTGCGAGATTGATTCGATTGATTAATTAATTAATATGAGTTATTGATTGATTAATCAGGCTAGTGAGGAGTCACTGAGCTTATTGGGCAATTAACCGGACTAGTTATTGGGCCTAGAAGGTCACACGCAAATGATTCTCAAGGCGATGGATAAATAAGTGGGTTTTATATAAACTGGGAGTTTTTATGAAAAACCGCGCGGTTAGTATAAAATATAGCGAACGGGTTGAGCAGGCCAGGCAGCTGCTAACTCTAGCCGCCCCCTTCTCTCTTTCTCTCTCTCTCTGGTGCCCCAGAAGAATCGGGATCCCCGGATCTGCTTTGTCGCTTCTCCGACTCCCGTTCGACGGGAAAATCGTCCGTGCGTTGCGGCGATCGTTGTGGCGAACGACGGAGACTTTGTGGGCTGCGAAGAACGAGGAACGTGACGATATCCGTCGCGAGGAGGATCGCTTGGACTCTGCTAGAAGCCGGGCGCTTGCGCTGCTTGCGGTGTCACACTGACGGAACCGATCAGTTGCGGATTCAAATATGCACACGGTAAGAATTTGATAATCCGATTATCGATTTTAGTTATTTGAAACGGGAACGGATCGCTAGTTTTAATCTTTATTTTCCGCTGCGTTTTGCGATCCAGAGAAACACGAGAACCCAACAATCCCCGCGCACACACACACAGAGATGCCCCGATCTTACCCTTCCCGTACCTTAACATGGAGTAGATCTGGGATCCACACAGAGAGAAAGAGAGACTGCCCCGATCTGGCTCTCCCCCATACCCAACACGGAGCAGATCTAGGGGAGAGAGAGAGAGAGAGAGAGAGAGAGAGAGAGAGAGAGAGGTAGAACCAACATGCGATGGGGCAGAACACTAGGGGCTCCCTTGGTAACCTTCCTTCACCTCTGTCCCTGAGGAGGGGAGACGAGGCCGGGGTTGTGGATAGATTCAGATTTCAGATAGATAGATGGAGAGAGAGAGAGAGAGAGAGAGAGAGAGAGAGAGAGAGAGAGAGAGACGACTGACCAAACGGCGATGGCGACCACTGTGGAGGAGATTGCGATGAAAGAGAGAGAGCCGACTAAGCAAACAACGATAGCGGCCAACTGTGGAGGAGATTGTGATGAAAGAGAGAGAGCCGACTAAGCAAACAACGATGACGGCCAACTTGGAGCAAATGGCGATGGCGGACGAAGACCGAGCAACTGGCGATGGCGGCCACTGTGGAGGAGATTGCGATGGCAGAGAGAGCGAGCCAACTGAGCAACGGCGATGGCAGCCAGCTTGGAGCAAACGGCGATGGCAGCCAGCTTGGAGCAAATGGCAATGACGGAGGAAGATTGAGCAAACGGCGATGGCGGCGACTGTGGAGGAGATTCCGATGGCAAAGGAAAAGATGGGGATCGCGATGGCAGCGGAGAGGAGATGGTGATCGTGGAGGAGGAGCTTTCGAGGTAACCCGATGCTTGCTCTATTCAAATCAATACAGGGTACGACTCATATTAAATTTGGTACAGATGGTGGTTGAAATGTGAGGGAGTTTTAAAAATGATATTACACAACCAAACATCCAAAAAAACTCCTATTACTATTAATATTAAAACTGATATTAATATTAAAACCGGAACCAAACAGGCCGGTAAGAAGGAAGGGTACATGCAGACCAAGTCCCTCTAAAATATGGAGTCCACATTTCCCTCCTAGGGCATCCCTGTTCTCCCGGAGGCATCTTCATAAAGCTGTCCCAGTAGATGCATGTATCATGGAGTAGGGTATTTCACTTTTTTCAGAATGTTCTTGCTGCTTTTCGAATTCTAGAACTGAAGATCTCAATCATCTTTTTGTGGAAAGCGATACAGCCAAGACTTTATGGGGTGCTTTCGTCAATTTTTTTGATCTACGGGTAATCCAAAGTGGTGTCATAACTATACGGGCCCGAGAAATCATTGAACATGCAAAACTCTAATCCCCATGGTCATGCTTCCGTTTATCTTTTGGCCTTAATTGTACGGGAGATGTGGAAATCCAGATGTAAGAATCGATTTGTAGGTCTTCGGACATACTTGCAGGGAGTGGTTGAATCCATTTGTTTGTCAGTTGGTAAGGCTCTTCAGGCTGTCCGGTTCAAATGCCTCCCAGCTGTGACACAATCTGTGAAACTTAAGACCTTACATTGGTCTTTTGTTGCTAAAGCAAAAATTCCAAAACTCCTTTTTTTGGCTCCACCAGTGACAGGTTATGCTCTGAATGTAGATGGTTCTTGCAAAGGAAATCCGGGGCTTGCTGGTGGCGGTGGCTGTTTCAGGTCGCATAAAGCTAGCTTTTGCTTATGCATATGGGTTGGGCACCAACATGATAGCTAAGACCAGAGCTTTGTTGGATGGCTTGCGGCTTGCCAAACAACATCAGATTCAAATTTCGGTTATATATTCTGATTCTCAAATCCTTGTTGATCTGCTGCAAGGTGAAGGGGAGGCCAGTCCCTGGAAGATTATCCCATGGTGGAACTCCTTGTTTTTCGCGAGTGCAATCAGGTGGCGGATGTTCTTGCCAAATTTGCATCAAACTCTAGCTGCAATTCAGAGTTCTATAGCTGGAAACAAATGCCAAGATTGGCGAGGGGATGTGCGGTTCTTGATGCCTCTCGACTGCCAGTCATTAGGATAGGCTAATTGGACTCTCTGGTTTTATTTTTTGGTCGTCTACTTTCTACTTTATGCATATTGTTACTTTTAGGGGTATGCTCCGAGAATTTGTTCTGATTATAATTCTTCCAATAGAATTACACCCTCCTAAGATGTCCCATGTTGTTCCCTTTAAAAAAAATGACGAGAATATCTCTTGACAATTTGACAAAAGTAAGGCCAAAATAGGAAATTTTCTTAAAATTTAATGTGATTTTATGATGCATGATTTGGGTAGATTCATATGTAGATTTAGACCCATGGATAAAGTAGATTTCAAAATTCAAACTTAAAGTAGATTTGAAAGATAAACATGCATTACTTAATCAAATGGGTTCGCTTACATTAGAAAGGATAATAGAGTGAATACATGGAGGAAGCATAGAGGAGTTCCAAACTGCTTCACTATTAGATGCGGAAGCAAATTTTGCACAGACATGAGTAGCCTTGTTGCCAGATCGATGAGTGAATTGCAGAGAGATATTCTCATTGGAGAGAATTTGTCGACAATTCTCAATAACTGTTTTCACCTTCCAAGGTGTATAGCCAATCTTAAGCGCAACATTAGTCAACACTTGGGCATCACCTTCCACAATAGCCATCACATTACTCTGTTGTTCTAGCTAAAGAGCTGTTAGAAGTGCCAAAGCTTCAACCAAAATAGGATAAGAGGTGTTAACAATTTCGGTAATGAAGGTTATAGGAGATCCTATCCAATCTCGCATAATAATACTTATAGCACCCCCAACAAATGAAGTAGCTCCATCAAAGTTGATCTAGAACATATCTTGTCTAGGAGGAGTCCAAATGGTCCGGTGAGTAGTGTGGTTCTTCAAAGTTGAACCATACGTGCAAGTAGATGGATTCCCAAACTCCACATCCGTTATAGTAAATCTGATCACAGAGAGAGGTGGAACCTGGACACCCTCCAGGACCATCTTGCATCTGGCTTTCCAAATCTTCCACATAATGGAAAAAGAAATGAAGAGCAACCTCCTATCTTTGGTGTTAGAAGCAAAAGAGTGGTTTGACCAATCTATAATTTTATCTGCTAAAGTCTTCTGATCCATAGTGGAATGGTAATTTAAAGGGGAAGCTTTCCAAATAGCTCTATCAAACTCACATTCAAATAACATGTGGCTGATGGTTTCTGGGCAAAGAAGGCAGACCTGACACTTACTGTCCACAGAAGGAATTCTTTTGGAGATAATTTCAGAAACTGGAATAGCATTAGAAAGGCACTTCCATACAAAGTGAATTATCTTTGGTGGAATGGTTTTCTAAACAATGTAATGCCAAAGGTACCTCCAGACAGAGGCAGGGGAAGATGAGGAAGGATGATTGGAGATTTCAGATAGGTATCGATATGCAGATTTGATGGTGAAAATTCCATCAGGAGTAAGAGTCCATATGAACTGGTCAGCCAGTTGCATCCCATTATGAGGTAATTGAATAATACACATACTGTCAGCAACCTCTTTACTAAAGAGTTTATGGATTAGGTCTTCATTCCACTTCCCATTCTTGATAAGCTGTAAGACCCATGTAGGAACCAGGCCATCAAATTCCTGCCTAACAGTGAGGGGGGCAGTGTTATTAGGAATCCACCTATCAGCCCAAATATTTGTAGTGAGGCCATCTCTGATAATCTTGAAACCTAGAGTGGACAAAGTGTTTCTGAGTTGAAGCATAGCAGACCAGGACATAGAACACATAACTGGAATCTTAACATCCCAAAAATTTATATGAGTAAGATATTTAGATCTGAGTAAGGAGGCCCAAACTGAATGATGATTCTGTATGAATTTCCAATTGAGTTTCAGTACAACACCCTTATTGAAAACTTCTAGATCTCTCATTCCAAGCCCTCCCACAGCCTTATGCTTCTTTAAAGAACTCCAACTGCAAAGATGTATTCTTTTGAGGTCAAGGTTATCTCCCCATAAGAAGGAGCACATGATCTGATTTAACCTCCTGATTGTGGTTTTTGGTAGGAGACCAATTCCCATTACATGAACAGTTATAGATGCCAGAGAAACATTAATCAGAGTCACTTTCCCTGCAGTGGAGAGAGTAGTAGCCTTCCAATGAGAGAGCTTTGTTCTCATTTTGTCCACAATGTAGGAAAACTGGTTAACCTTGCCTTTACCAAGCTAGAATGGAATCCCCAGATAAAGGTCTTTTTTCTTCATGAGGGGGATGTTGAATTTAAAGCAGAAGTGCTCTTAATCAGGAGTAGAGACATTACTACTAAACATGAGGCTGGATTTTGATCTATTCATAAACTATCCTGACCAACTCCCATATGTGTCCAGACACTACAGATACTTGCTGAGCTCCTTCTTTGTAGCAATACCAAACATCACAATATCATTAGCATACATCAAGTGAGAAATGGTAGGAGCCCTCTTATTGACTTGAAAGCCATGAATTTGCTTATCCTTCAAAGTGGATTGGATGAGTTGGGTCAGCATTTCAGAGCAGAGAATGTAGATATAAAGAGAAAGTGGGCAACCTTGTCTAATCCCCCTGCTTGGGACAATCAAGCCAACATTATCCCCATTAATGTTGATAGAAAAGGTTGTAGTGGATATGCACATCATCAAGATATTAACTGCTAGAGTGGAGAAGCCCAACTTATAAAGAGCAGTAGATATGAAGGACCATTCAAGCTTGTTATATGCTTTATAAATGTCGACCTTAAGGTAGAAGATACATGTTTTTCCTCTTTTAACATTCATGGAGTGCACCAACTCTTGAGTGATAAGAATATTATACAACAACATCCTATCAGGAACATAGGCAGACTAATTGTAGAAGATTAGTCTGGGGAGCAAAATTTTGAGTCTGCTAGCTAAACTTTTTGCACAAATTTTGTATAGAACATTGGACAGGCTAATAGGTCTATAGTCTAAGGGGGAACCAGCAAGTTTTTTCTTGGGAATTAACACAATGTTGGTGTGGTTGAGACCAAAAGGCATTGAGTCAGCTGCACAATCTCATCTTTAACAATGGGCCAGTACTTCTGAAAGAAGAGGGGGGGAAGGCCATCAGGTCCAGGGGATTCGCAAGGACCCATGGTCATGAGAACATTATGAATTTCATCAACGGATGGAACTGCACACATGTTAAGATTATCCTGATCAGTGATAATGGTATGGGCCACATAAGCTGGTTCCTAATGAGAGAAGGAAGGGTCAGGATTACTAGCTTGGTACAAGTCTTGGAAATAATCCACAAAAATGTTCTTGATAAGCTCAACATCCTCAATCCAAGAGCCATTATGTAGCTGAACACCTGAGATTCAGTTAAGGTTCCTCTTGCATAAGACAGATAAATGGAAGAATTTGGTATTTTTGCCTTCCCCCACAAGCCAGTTGATCTTAGCTCTTTGGCGCCAAAATTCATTGTCTTCAATAATGGCCTAATTTAGTTGTTCATTGATAGCTTTGCCTTGCTCAATAATATCATCATTGATAGGAGCTTTGTCAATCTCATCCAGCCTGTTAGTTAGCATTTGAACCCTGTAATGTGCATTAGAGAAATTCTTCTTCTTCCATTTTTTGAATTGTAGCTGCAATCTAGAGACTTTGCTAGTATAATTGGAGTTTAAAGATGGGAAGTGCTGCCAAGTAGTAGCTACCAAGCTCTCAAAGTCCTTTCTCAAAGTCCAAGCTACCTCAAATTTGAAGGGCTGCTGCTTTCTCCTAACAAGGCCTTCAGTGTTTAAAAGAATACGCCTGTGATTACTTGCAAATCTAGGCAAGTGTAGGACCTGGCTTTAGGGAATTTCAAGTACCAGAGAGAGTGACCAAGACTCCGTCCAATCTCTCATGAATGTGGAAGGTGGCTTTTCTATTATTTTCCTAAGTATATGTTGGTCCATCATGGCCCACATCAAGAAGTCCAAAATCATTTATGAAGGAATTGAAATGCTTGACCTAGTGTTGACTAACACTGTTACCTTCCCACTTGTCTTGTTGCCTAGTGACAACATTCATATCTCCAATGAGACAGATTCGGAGACCAAATTAGAGTATGAGATTATGCAATTTATCCCAGAACTTCTTTCTATGGCCTATCTTAGGAGGGGCATAAATGCAAACCAGAATCCAGCTAAAGCCATTGTCTTCCTCCACATTTGCAATGATGAAATTAGTATTCGAGTGAGTGACATTAACATTGATGTGAGGTTGCCCCTAGATACAGAGTTCTCGAGCTTGTTAGTCTTAGGTGGCCTACAAGCCAATATGACTTTGTAATCTCGTTCATTTATTAATATAATGGCATAATATTCATTGTGTGTAAATTGTACTAATTATCGTCTCATAATGAAGTCTGTGAATATGTGCAATAGGGATCAGATTATGATGAGATCATACTAGTGAGACTGATCACTTAAATACATATATTCTTAATTGTTCATAGTCGGACATCGGATATTCGGTTAGACTAGTACAAATTACTCCTGCTCATGCGATGAGGGTGACTGATCTCATAGTCACTTGTGTGGAGACACTAAGGCGAATCTGTAGGTACTCATTGGAGAATGAATTCACTGAACTGATCCGACTGAATCGCTGGATGGTACTATACCTCACTGTCAACCAGCTTGTTTTTATTGTCGCAGTTGCGTGGATGGTCCTCGGACCTGAGACACCAATGACATCTTGTCGGTGGACTTTTGTGCTTTGACTTTGGTTTATGAATTTCTAACCACGGGATTCTAAACAGCCAAGGATCAGGTACAACGGAATATCGTTGAAGGGAATGGAGTGTCAATAAGGAATCATTCGCTCTCGGTACGATGAGAGAGAATGCTCTAGGAAGGATGCACAAAAGTCCCTAGCCAGGGCGGACGATAATATCGAGAAAGGAGTTTTCCGATATTCATCAGCGGCATCCAATCCAAGTGAGTCGACCGGTTAGGGTTCGACAGCACACCATACCCTGAGTTGACTCGAGAGCATTATACGAATGAAAGATTATATCCACGCGGTAACTGTCAGCGGAAAGGTTCCATGAGTGGGTTACTTAACCCCGATACCTTTCGGGTTCATACGGTGTTGCTTGGCATCCAACGTGATCGGAGGCCCGGTCGAATTTGATGTGCGACATCAATTTGATTGATTAATTAATTAATTAAGAGTTATTAATTGATTAATAAAGCCAATGAGGAGTCACTGGGCTTATTGGGCTATTAACCGGACTGGTTATTGGGCCTAGAGGGTCACACACAAATGATTCTCAAGGCGATGGATAAATAAGTGAGTTTTATACAAACCGGGGGTTCTTATGAAAAATTGCGCGGTCAGTATAAAATGTAGCGAATGGGCTGAGCAGGCTAAGCTGCTGCTAACCCTAGCCTTCCCTCCTTTCTTCCTCTCTCTCTCTGGCGCCCCAGGCAAGATCCGGATCCCTGGATCCGTTCCGCCGCTTCTCCGACTCCCGTTCGACGGAAAATCGTCCGCGCGTTGCGGCTATCGTTGCGGCGACCGGCGGAGGTTTCGTGGCTGCAAAGAACGAGGAATGTGAGGATATCCGTTGTGAGGTGGATCGCGTGGACTCCGCTAGAGGCCGGGCGCTTGCGCGGCTTGCGGTGTCGCACAGACGGAACCGAACGGTTGCGGATTCGAATCCGCACACGGTAATGATTCGATAATCCGATTATCGTAATTTTAGAGTTTTCGAAATGGGAACGGATCTCCGTTTTATTTTTATTTTTGTTGCATAGGAGATCCGGAGAAACCCGAGAATCCAACTGTGGTATCAGAGCCAGGTTCCACTGTTTCTCACTTTGTTTCAATCTCCGAAATTAATTTTTTCATGATTTATTCCATGCTTTAAAAGTCGATTTTTGCTGGATCTGTGTTCATGAGATGAACACTAATAATCATATTATGATTCTGCAATTTCGGATTTTTAATTTGGGTTTTTCGGGTTCTTTCTGGGACGAAGAACAGTGGGTTTGCGGCAGCTTTGTTCTTGCCTTCCCAAGTGTTGGGGATTAGATCGGGACCCGGATTCTCTTCGCGGGCTTGCTGGTCACCACGGGGCAACAAGGCCGCTGCCAGAGAACCTGTTGTTGCTGGCCGGTGATGGGGGCTAATCTTCTTCTTTTTCGTTTTGAAAACAAGAAGTATAACCAGAAATTTTTGGGGCTCGGCCTATATTTTCTGGTATCTAAGGTGGCACTGCCAGCGCCGGAAGCCTTGCCGGCGCTGGGGACATCGCCGGCGAGGCCGGGCGGTGTCGGACCGGCCACTGGGGGGTGGTGCAACTGCCCCCACCCTGCTATGGACAACCCTGCAAGAGGGCTTTAAGGGGCTCCTGTCGGCGTTGACGGCACCGGCGACATCGCCGGTGGGACCGGACGATGCCGTGGAGCCGGCCGCCGGCGTCGGGCCCTTCCCCCTACCGCCATAGCCTCTTGCAATAGGGTTAGGGTTTCTAAAGAGGGGCGTCGGGTGGGGGGGAGTCAGTTCAGGAATGGGTCGGACCGGGCCTGGCTTGGGCTGTCCTAGGTTCAGGGTTCTGGCCGAGCCAGGGCTTAAGCCTGGCTCGAACCAGTTGCCCATTTTGCCCATTGGGACTATTGGGCTGAGCCATTTTTCACCCCCCCTATTTCCCACTTAAACCCTTAACCCCCTTTTTACCCTGATATTAATTCAATTGGATATGAATTTAAAATTTGAAATTGTTTTAAATTTTAAATTAGAATTCAGTTTTAGTTAATTATTAAATTAATGATTTTGAATCATTTTATTATTGACAATTGGTTGTTTAATAATTAGAGTTAATTATTGGTTTAAATGTTAAATTAATAATTAACCTTAATTTAACTAATTTAAATCTTAAATTAGTTATTAATAGTTATTAGTCTAATTGTTAGATTATTAACTATTATTTCGTCTAATTGTTAATTAAATATTTGAATAAGTTATTAATTTAATTGTTAAATTAATAATTAGTTTAAGTGGCTAATTTAAGTGTTAAATTAGTAGTCTTTAATTAATTATTGTTAGTTATTAATTTAAGAGTTAAATTAATGATTAAAATTAATCATTTAATTTAATAGTTAGATTAGTAATTATTAATTAATTAAACTTAATTGTTAATTTAAGTGTTAAGTTAATAATTAATTTTAAATTAACTAATCTAATTGTTAGATTGTAGTTATTAATTAATTAACGTTGATTATTAATTTAAATGTTAAATTAGTAATTAATTTTATTTACTGATCTAAGAGTAAGATTAGTAGTTAAATTATTAATAGTCTAATTGTTAGATTATTAATATCGTTTTAATCAAAATGTTAGATTGTTTAATTATTAGAATTGTTCTAATTTGCATGGAATAATCTAAAAATTATTAAATTGGAGTGTGTGCACATGTGATGTGTGTTTTAAATACTTTTAAATTTTGATTTAATTGTATGTTAAGTTAATTAAAAGAGTTTTCGAAATTCAAATGCCAATTTTGATTGGATCCTAGTTTTTTGAAAGCCAAAATTATTTAATTTTGAAAAACTCTTTTATTTTAGGCATGTGATACACTGAATCATGTGTGGAATGTTTAAAACACACCGTGGTCATGTATATGCACTTATTTAATTATTAATATGATGAATGATTGTGTAGATCGTAGATGTGTGATTGGAATGTTTATTAATTGTTAATAAATAGAGGTCTGCGTACCTCTCTCTCTCTTATGCTCTGATGTATTTCTACCTCCCTCTCTCTGTACTCGCCATAAGGCCCTCTTCCATTTACATGTAATTCTAGAATTATTGTAATATGATCGAGGCAACCGAGGAAGGAGCGAGGACAATCTACAGATACAACCAGGAAGGCGATGTGATGTAGATCCTTTACCTATGTGTTTGCTGATTCTCTAATGTAAATGTTATATTAGATTGAGTGTGCGTTTGACTGTTGGCTTCAGTCAAACCCATTGTGCTATCCATGACCACATTAATGACATGTATGAGATGCATTGTTTTCTTTTGATTATGAATCATAGCAGGTATAGTATTTAGTAAATATATACGATATATTTATATACTATTACCTAGGAGAGACTAAGATAAAAGTTATCTAAATACCCTTGTTTAAACTCTAGGCCGTAACGCGAGTAGTTAAGAATTTACCGCGTGGTCCACCATCGTTATAGTCATAGGATTTGAAACACATTAGGCAGGTTTGTTGTGCTACCACAAGGCCTGTTTAATTGTGAGGAGAGACTGTGGCTATGGCATTAGATGCCTATATGATCGGGGTAGAGGAACCATGTAGCTTTGTTGTGCTATCCACAAAGGATGCATGCAAATCTATGCTCGTCGCGTAACGATGGTTAGCTTAGACCAGAATTAGTGGTTTGTTGTGCTATCCACAAGGCCATTAAATCTATGGAGACCGAAACTATGATCGAATATTGTAAGGAGTTGCAAGTCCCATGAGATGGGTGCTCTTTGATTGTTTTACAGCTTTCTTGTACTATCCACAAGGTTGTACTGCAAGTCAATGAGATTCTGATCCCCACTAGGAGACTGTCGGCGTCTCCCGTTTTGTATAACTGAGGGTTATATAGTCCGTCGAAAATTAGTGGGAGTTAAAACTTGAACAAAAGACCATGTCTTGTTTTAAATTTTAATAATTGAACATCGGCTAAATAGATTTTATTTATCTCCTGTAGGAAATTATGTCGTCGTATAACCTACTCTGTGAAATACTTGATGCCTTTTTGACTTACTCGAACTACTTGGATTGGCTCGGAAACCTGAAGAATGTCTTCAAATCTGAGCACATTACCTACGTCCTTGAAGTTGATCCTCCTGCTGAACCGGCATTGGATGCCCTTGACGCAGAGATGATAGCTAACGATAAAAGATCGAAGGACAAAGGCAAAGGAGTAGTAAAAGGTGACTGCTTCTACTGTAAGCAGAATGGTCACTGGAAGAGGAACTGCAAAGAGTTCCTCAACGATAAAGATCATGGAAAGGCGAACCTGTCTAAAACTTCAGATATCTATATGATAGATATCAACTTGTCAGTAAGAGATTCCACATCTTGGGTATTAGATACCGGATGTGCTTCTCATATCTGTCATGATGCACGTATGCTGACAAGTAAGCGCAAGTTGAGAAAAGGCTAGGTGGAATTGAGGCTAGGAAACGGCGCAAAAGTTGCGGCAGTTGCTGTCGGGACAGCAAACCTCAGGCTTCCATCAGGAGATGCCTTATCATTGGAAGATTGTTATTATGTTCCTAGCATAATAAAGGATATCATATCAATATCTTGTTTAGACAAGATAGGATATATGTTGTCTATTGAGAATAGAAGTTGTTCGATTTATTATGGTAATAAATCGATAGTTTCGGCATCTTTAGTCAACGGTCTATATCTCTTAGATGTTTTTTATTACAATCTTCATATTGATAATGCTCTTAAGAAGAGCAAGAATTGTGTGAACCAAGCCTACATGTGGCATTGTAGACTTGGGCATATTGGTGAAAGCAGGTTGCAAAGGTTGCACAAGCCCGTTTATTTAACTGCATTCGATTATGAATCGTTTGCGACATGTGAATCCTGCCTTATGGGAAAGATGGAAAAATCTTCATTTACTGGACATTGAGAACGTGCCAAGGACATTTTGGAACTAATACATTCAGATGTATGTGGTGTTAGTTTTAGGTGGCCTACAAGCCAATCTGACTATGTAAATCTCGTTCATTTATTAATATAATGGCATAATATTCATTATGTGTACATCGCATTAATTATCGTTTCATAATGAAGTCCGTGAATATGTGCTATAGTGATCAGATTATGATGAGATCATACTAATGAGACTGATTACTTAAACACACATATTCTTAATCGTTCATAGTCGGAGGATATCCGAGAAGGACATCGGATATCCGGTTAGACTAGTACAGATTACTCCTGCTCATATGATGAGGGTGACTGATCTCATAAGTCACTTGTGTGGAGACACTAAGGCAAATTTGTAGGTGCTCATTGGAGAATGAGTTCACTGAACTGATCCGACTGAATCGCTGGATGGTATTGTACCTCACTGTCAACCATCTTGATTCTATTGTCGCAGTTGCGTGGATGGTCCTTGGATCTGAGACACCAAGGACATCTTGTCGGTGGACTTCTGTGCTTTGACCTTGGTTTACGAATCTCTAGCCACGGGATTCTAATACGCCAAGGATTGGGTACAGCGGAATACCGTCGAAGAGAATTGTGTGTCAATAAGGAATCATTTGCTCTCGATACTTAGAGAGAGAATGCTCTAGGAAGGATGTGCGGAAGTCCCTGGCTAGGGCAGACGATAATATCGGGAAAGGAGTTTTCCGATATTTATCAGCGGCATCCAATCCAAGTGAGTCGACCGGTTAGGGTTTGACAGCTCGCTATACCCTGAGTTGACTCGAGAGCATTGTAAGAATGAAGGATTATATCCACGCGGTAACTGTTGGCGGAAAGGTTCAAAGAGTGGGTTACTTAACCCCAATACCTTCCGGGTTCACGCGGTGTTGCTTGGCACCCAACGTGATCGGAGGCCCGGTCGAATTCGATGTGCGACATCAATTCGATTGATTAATTAATTAATAAAGGGTTATTAATTTATTAATAAAGCCAGTGAGGAGTCACTGGGCTTGTTGGGCCATTAACTGGACTGGTACTTGGGCCTAGAGGGTCACACGCACATGATTTTCAAGGCGATGGATAAATAAATGGGTTTTATACAATCCGGGGATTTTTATGAAAAACCGTGCGGTTAGTATAAAACATAGCGAACGGGCTGATCAGGCCAAGCTGCTGCTAACCCTAGCTGCCCCTCCTCTGTTTCTCTCTCTTTCTGGCATCTAGACAGATCCAGATCTGCTCCGCCGCTTCTCCGAATCCCGTTCGACGGGAAATCGTCCGTGCGTTGCGGCGATCGTTGCGGCGACCGGCGGAGGTTTCGTGGGCTGCGAAGAACGAGGAACGTGAGGATATCCGTCGCGAGGAGGATCGCGTGGACTTCGTTAGAGGCCGGGAACTTGCGCAGCTTACGGTGTCGCACCGACAGAACCGAACGGTTGCGGATTCGAATCCGCACACGGTGAGAATCGATTATCCGATAATCGTAGTTTTAGTTTTTTTGAAACGGGAACGGATCGCTGTTTAATATTTTATTTTCCGCTGCGTGAGCGATCCGAAGAAACCCGAGAAATCCCAACAGTGGTATCAGAGCCAGGTTCCACTGTTTCTCGTCCTGTTTCGATCTCTAAATTAATTTTTTCATGAGTTATTCCATGCATTTAATCCGATTAAAATGACGAAATAGTGTTCATAAGATGAACACAAATAATTAGATTATTTTTCTGTGATTTTTCGGATTTTATTTTGGGTGTAATGGTATTCTTCATGAGATGATGAACCGGGGCCTTTCGGCGACTTCATATGAGCTTTCCAAGCGTTAGGATGGCCGGCCGAGACTCCGGATCCATAGAGGATAGTCACCACTATCCACCGGCCACCAAGATCGGCGCCGGAGTGGCCTTGGAGGGCTCCGTAATCAAGCCCTAAGTTGGGTTTTTGAATCCTGAGGAAACCAGAAAAATCCCATTGTAAATGGGTTCGGCCTGGCCGGATCTTTGCCCCACCGGCGTCGGACAGGTCGTCGGCGGCAGGGGCATCGCCGGCGGCGACTGGCGGCGCCTGGGCGCTCGCCGCCGGTGGCCAGCAACTCCTCCTGCCGCCGGCCTGCTCCTCTTCTAGGGTTTCTGCAACAGGTTCGTCGGGTTGCAGGTGGAGGGAAAGGGGGGCCAGCCCGATCGGTTCGACCGGCCGGGTCCCTGCTGGGCCGGACCGAGCCCAGGCGCCCAACTGTTGGGCGCCTGGCTCGACGCTGGCTCAGCAGGGTCCGAGCTGGGGCTCGGTCCTAATGGGCTGGGCTCATTTCCATTAGACCACCCCCCCCTTATCTTTAATCCCTTATTAAAACCCTTTTTAAAACCCCAATGCCCATTTATATAAAATTGAAATTGAAAATAAGTTTTAAAATTGAAAATAGTTTTGAAAATTAAATTAAATTTTCGATTATTTTATTTAAATGGACTTAAAATGATTTTGAATCATTACCAAAATATATTAACAATTGGATTGATTTATTAGTTGTTAATTAATTGGGGTTAATATTAATTTAAATGTTAAATTGATTATTAACCTCAATTTAACTAATTTAAATGTTAAATTAGTTATTAATAGTTATTAGTCTAATTGTTAGATTATTAACTATTGTTTCATCTAATTGTTAATTAATATTTAAGTTAATTATTAATTTAATTGTTAAAATAATAATTAATTTAAATGACTGATTTAAGTGTTAAATTGGTAGTCCTTAATTAATTATTGTTAGTCATTAATTTAATAGTTAAATTAATGATAACTTTAATTATTTAATCTAAGAGTTAGATTAATTAATTATTAATTACTTAGTGTTAATTATTAGTTTAACAGTTGAGTTAATAATTAACATCAATTGATTAATCTAAATGTTAGGTTAGTAGTTAATAATTAATTTGGTTGATTATTAATTTAAGTGTTAAATTATTAATTAACCTTGTTGGATTAATCTAAGAGTTAGATTAGTCTTTAATAGTCTAATTGTTAGATTATTAATGGGGTTTAATCTAAGTGTTAGATTATTAGAATTGTTCTAATTTGCATGGAATAATCTTGAATTATTAATTTGGAGTGTGTGCGCATGTGATGTGTGTTTAATGTTTTTAAATTTTGATTTAATTGCATGTTAAGTTAATAAAATTGGTTTTCGAAATTCAAATACCAATTTTGATTGGATCCCAGCTTTTTTGAAAGCCAAAGTTATCTATTTTTGAAAACTCTTTTATTTTAGCCAGGTGATGTGCTGAATCATGTGTGGGATATTTAAAACACACCGTGGTCATAGATATGCACTTATTTAATTGTTCATGTGATGAATGATGTGTTTGTGTGGATCGTGGATGAATGATGAATGTTTATTAATTGTTAATAAATTGAGATCTGCGAATCTCTCCTTCTCTCATTCTCTGATGTATTTCTACCTCCCTCTCTCTTGTACTCGCCATAAGGCTCTCTTCTAATTACATGTAATTCTAGAATTAATGTAATATGATCGAGGCAACCGAGGAAGGAGCAAGGACGATCCACAGCTGCAACCAGGAAGGCAAAAGATGGAGATCTCTTGCCTATGGGTTTGCAGGATATCTAATATAGTTGTTCTGTTAGATTGTATGTGCGTTTGACTGTTGGCTCCAGTCAAACCCACTGTGCTATCCATGACCACACTAATGAACATGTATGAGATGCATTGTTTTCTTTTGATTATGAATCAAAGCAGGTATAGTATTTAGTAAATATATACGATATATATTTATATACTATCACCTAAGAGAGACCAAGATAAAAGTTATCTAAATACCCTCAGATAAACTCTAAGCCGTAACGCGAGTAGTTAAGAACTTACCGCATGGTCCACCATCGTTATAGTCATAGGATTCTAATAACTTTAGGCAGGTTTGTTGCGCTATCCACAAGGCTTGTTTAATTGGGAGGAGAAACTGTGGCTATGGCATTAGATGCCTATAGATCGGGGTAGAGGAACCATGTAGCTTTGTTGTGCTATCCACAAGGGCTACATGCAAATCTATGTTCGTCGCGTAACGATGGTTAGCTTAGACCAGAATTAATGGTTTGTTGTGCTATCCACAAGGCCATTAAATCTCTGGGGACCGAAGCCATGATCAGATATTGCAAGGAGTTGCAAGTCCCATGAGTTGGGTGCTCTTTGATTGTATTACAGTTTGTTGTGCTATCCACATGGCTGTAGTGCAAGTCATTGAGATTTTGATCCCCACTAGGAGACTGTCGGTGTCTCTCGTTCTGTATAACTGGGGGTTATACAGTCCGTCGAAAATTAGTGGGAGTTAAACTTGAACAAAAGACCATGTCTTGTTTTAAATTTTAATAATTGAACATCGGCTAAATAGATTTTATTCATCTCCTGTAGGAAATTATGTTGTCGAATAACCCACTCCACGGCATACTTGATGCCCTTTTGACTTACTTGATCTACTCGGATTGGTTCAGAAACCTGAAGAACATCTTCAGATCTGAGCACATTGACTTTGTTCCTAGAGCTGATCCTCCTGCTGAA
Organism: Zantedeschia hybrid cultivar; assembly: GCA_030544215.1. NCBI lineage: Eukaryota > Viridiplantae > Streptophyta > Magnoliopsida > Alismatales > Araceae > Zantedeschia > Zantedeschia hybrid cultivar. The sequence continues at coordinate 44,485,117 of JARZZO010000008.1, forward strand.
TCGGCATTGGATGCCCCTGAAGTAGAGATGATAGTTAACGATAAAGGATCGAAGGACAAAGGCAAAAGAGTAGTGAAGGGTGACTGCTTCTACTATAAGCAGTATGGTCATTGGAAGTGGAACTGCAAGGAGTTCCTTAACGATAAAGCTCATGGAAGAGTGAAGCTGTCTGAAGCTTCAGATATCTATATGATAGATATCAACCTATCAGTTAGAGATTCCACATCTTGGGTATTAGATACCGAATGTGCTTCTCATATCTGCCATGATGTGCAGATGCTGACAGGTAAGCGCAAGCTGAGACAAGGTGAGGTGGAATTGAGGCTAGGAAACGGCGCAAAAGTTGCGGCAATTGTTGTTGGGACAGCAAACCTCAAGCTTCTAGCGGGAGACACCTTACTATTAGAAGATTGTTATTATGTTCCTATCATAATAAAGAATATCATATCAATATCTTGTTTGGACAAGATAGGATATAGGTTGACTATTGAGAATAGAAGTTGTTCGATTTATTATGGTAATAAATCAATAGCTTCAGCATCTTTAGTCAACGGTCTATATCTATTAGATGTTTCTTATTATAATCTTCATATTGATAATGCTCTTAAGAAGAGGAAGAATTGTGTGAACCAAGCCTACATGTGGTATTGTAGACTTGGGCACATTGGCGAAAGCAAGTTGCAAAAGTTGCATAAGTATGGTTATTTAACAGCATTTGATTATGAATCGTTTGCAACATGTGAATCCTGCCTTATGGGAAAGATGGCAAAATCTCCATTTACTAGACATAGAGAACGTGCCATGGACATTTTGGAACTAATACATTCAGATATATGTGGTCCAATGTCCACCCAAGCCAAATGTGGCTTTTCTTATTTCATCACGTTCACCGATGACTTCTCAAGATTCGGCTATGTGTACTTAATGAAGTACAAGTCGGAAGCATTTGAGAAGTTCAAAGAGTTCAAGAATGAGGTAGAGAAGCAGTTAGGAAAGAGTATTAAAGCTCTTCGATCAGATCGAGGAGGAGAATACTTGAGTACTAATTTCACACAATTCTTAAAGGATAATGGTATCTTTTCTCAGTTGACCCCTCCATATACACCACAGATGAATGGTGTATCAGAAAGGAGGAATCGCACCTTGTTGGACATGGTGCGATCCATGATGAGCTTTTCGGGATTACTAGTGTCCCTCTGGGGGTATGCTCTAGAGTCAGCAGCATACCTACTGAACAGAGTACCCAGCAAGTCTGTAGCCTCTACTCCATATGAGATATGGAAAGGCAGGAAACCAAAATTTAAACATGTTAAAGTCTGGGGTTGTCCTGCTCATGTAAAGAGGCATGATCCAGACAAGCTGGAATCACGAACTGATAAATGCAGGTGTGTGCGATATCCAAAGGAAACCTTTGGATACTATTTTTTCCATCCTGGTGAACAAAAGGTGTTTGTTGCCAGGAAAGCTGTTTTCCTGGAAGAGGAATACTTTCTCCAGGAGGACAGTGGGAGTAAAATAGTACTGGAAGAGGTTCCAGATCCCCAAACAGCTACATTATCATCAGATGAGATATCAGTTCCTGAATCTGTTCAGGTACGCACAGATGAGCCTCGTAGATCTGGTAGAGTACCTAGACTATCCGAACGATATGTGGGACATATTGCTGAAGGTGAGCCTAAGGTAGAATATAATGAGGATGATGATCTTAAAACCTACCAGGAGGCCATAGAAGGCCCATAAGCTGGGAAATGGCGAGAAGCCATGAACTCAGAAATCCAGTCCATGTACACCAACCAAGTTTGGAACTTGGAGGACTTACCCGAGGGTATTGTACCCATCGGTTGCAAATGGATCTTTAAGAGAAAGATCGGTGCTGATGGACAGATCGACACAGCAAGGTTGGTGGCAAAGGGATATCGTCAAAAGTAAGGAATTGACTATGTCGAGACTTTCTCACCAGTTGCCATGATAAAGTCGATCAGAGTTCTGCTCGCCATTACTGCACATTTTGATTATGAAATCTGGCAGATGAATGTAAAGACTGCCATCCTCAATGGTAACCTTGAGGAAGAGGTGTATATGATACAACCAGAAGGTTTCACATTCAAAGAATCTCCAGATAAAGTGTGCAAGCTTCAGAGGTCCATTTATGGACTGAAGCAGGCCTCCCGGAATTGGAACATAAGATTTGACGAGGCTGTCAAGTCTTATGACTTCATTAAGAATGAAGATGAGCCTTGTGTGTACAAGAAGACCAGTGGGAGTGCAGTCACTTTTCTAATTCTTTATGTAGATGACATACTACTCATTGGGAATGATGTAGCTATGATGTCATCAGTAAAGATCTAGCTGTCGAAAAATTTCTCCATAAAGGATTTGGGAGAAACATCGTATGTATTGGGAATATGGATCTATAGAGATAGATCAAAGAGGATGCTTGGAATTACCCAATCCTTGTACATAGATACCATAGTCAAAAGGTTTGACATAGAAAATTCCAAGAGAGATCTCATACCGATGAGACATGAAAATAATCTCTTAAAGGAGCAGTCTCCTAAGACTCCTGATGAGAGGGCATTCATGGATAGAATACCCTATGCCTCTGCCATAGGATCTATCATGTATGCCATGCTATGTATACGGCATGATGTTACATTTTCTCTAAGTGTTACGAGCAGATTTCAGACTGATCCAGGCGAAGAGCACTGAAAGGCAGTGAAATGTGTCCTTAAGTACTTGAGAAGAACTAAGGATATGTTTCTTGTCTATGGAGGAGGTGACTTGAAACTGCGAGGCTTTATTGACTCGAGTTTCCAGTTAGATCCAGATGATAGCAAGTCTACATCTGGATTGGTATTTACATTGAACGGAGGTGCAGTGTGCTGGAAGAGTTCCAAACAAGTAACCACTGCAGATTCGACGACTAAAGCTGAGCACATCGCTGCAGCTGAAACTTTCAAGGAAGTAGTGTGGTTAAAGAAGTTCATCACCGACCTTGACATAGTTCTCTGTATCCTTGATCATGTTCCGCTGTTGTGCGACAACAATGGGACTATTGCACCAGTGAAAGAGCTGTGGTCTCATTATAAATCGAAAGATATTCTGAGGCGCTTTCATCTTATCCAGAAGAGATGTAGTAGTGGAAAGAGTTCCATCCATCGACAATGTAGCAGATCTACTGACAAAGCCGTTGGCTCAAATTGTGTTTGAGTGTCACCTAGAGTCTATAGGCTTATTGTATAAAGGTAATTGGCTTTAGTCCAAGTGGGAGCTTATTAGTTTTAGGTGGCCTACAAGCCAATCTGACTATGTAAATCTCGTTCATTTATTAATATAATGGCATAATATTCATTATGTGTAAATCGCATTAATTATCGTTTCATAATGAAGTCCGTGAATATGTGCTATAGTGATCATATTATGATGAGATCATATTAATGAGACTGATCACTTAAATACACATATTCTTAATCGTTCCTAGTCGGAGGATATCCGAGAAGTACATCGGATATTTGGTTAGACTAGTACATATTACTCCTGCTCATATGATGAGGGTGACTGATCTCATAAGTCACTTGTGTGGAGACACTAAGGCGAATCTGTAGGTGCTCATTGGAGAATGAGTTCACTGAACTGATCCGACTGAATCGTTGGATGGTATTGTACCTCACTGTCAACCAGCTTGATTCTATTGTCGCAGTTGCATGGATGGTCCTTGGACCTGAGATACCAAGGACACCTTGTCGGTGGACTTCTGTGCTTTGACCTTGGTTTATGAATCTCTAGCCACGGGATTCTAATACGCCAAAGATTGGGTACAGCGGAATATCGTCGAAGGGAATTGTGTGTCAATAAGGAATCATTCGCTCTCGGTACTTAGAGAGAGAATGGTTTAGGAAGGATGCGCGGAAGTCCCTGGCCAGGGCGGACGATAATATTGGGTAAGGAGTTTTCCGATATTTATCAGCGGCATCGAATCCAAGTGAGTCGACCGGTTAAGGTTTGACAGCTCGCCATACCCTGAGTTGACTTGAGAGCATTGTACGAATGAAGGATTATATCCACGCGGTAACTGTTGGCGGAAAGGTTCCAAGAGTGGGTTAATTAACCCCAATACCTTCCGGGTTCACGCGGTGTTGCTTGGCACCCAACGTGATCGGAGGCCCGGTCGAATTCGATGTGCGACATCAATTCGATTGATTAATTAATTAATAAAGGGTTATTAATTTATTAATAAAGCCAGTGAGGAGTCACTGGGGTTGTTGGGCCATTAACTGGACTGGTACTTGGGCCTAGAGGGTCACACGCACATGATTCTCAAGGCGATGGATAAATAAGTGGGTTTTATACAATCCGGGGGTTTTTATGAAAAACCGCGCGATTAGTATAAAACATAGCGAACGGGCTGAGTAGGCCAAGCTGCTGCTAACCCTAGCCGCTCCTCCTCTGTTTCTCTCTCTTTCTGGCGTCTAGATAGATCCAGATCTGCTCCGCCGCTTCTCCGAATCCCGTTCAACGGGAAATCGTCTGCGCGTTGCGGCGACCGGTGGAGGTTTCGTGGGCTGCGAAGAACGAGGAACATGAGGATATTCGTCGCGAGGAGGATCGTGTGGACTTCGCTAGAGGCCGGGCACTTGCGCGGCTTGCGGTGTCGCACCGACGGAACCAAACGGTTGCGGATTCGAATCCGCACACGGTGAGAATAGATTATCCGTTAATCGTAGTTTTAGTTTTTTCGAAACGGGAATGGATCGCTGTTTAATATTTTATTTTCTGCTGCGTGAGCGATCCGGAGAAACCCCCGAGAACCCAACATGTGGTCTTATGTCCACCCAAGCCAAAGGTGGCTTCTCATACTTCATCACGTTTACTGACGACTTCTCAAGATTCGGCTATGTGTACTTAATGAAGTACAAGTCGGAAGCATTTGAGAAGTTCAAGGAGTTCAAGAATGAGGTAGAGAAGCAGTTAGGAAAGAGTGTTAAACCTCTTCGATCAGATCGATGAAGAGAATACCTGAATACTAATTTCACACAATTCTTAAAGGATAATGGTATCCTTTCTCTGGTGACCCCTCCATATACACCACAGATGAATGGTGTATCAGAAATGAAAAATCACACCTTGTTGGACATGGTGCGATCCATGATGAGTTTTTCAGGATTACCAGTGTTCCTCTGGAGGTATGCTCTAGAGTCAGCAGCATACCTACTAAACAGAGTACTTAGTAAGTTTGTGGCCTCTACTCCATATGAGATATGGAAAGGCAGGAAACCAAAATTTAAACATGTTAAAGTCTGGGGTTGTCCTGCTCATGTAAAGAGGCATGATCTAGACAAACTGTAATCACGAACTGATAAATTAGGTTTGTGGGATATCCAAAGGAAACCTTTGGATACTACTTTTACCATCCTGGCGAGCAAAATGTGTTTGTCGCCAGGAAAGTTGTCTTCCTGGAAGAGGAATACTTTCTCCAGGAGGAAAGTGGGAGTAAAATAGTACTGGAAGAGGTTTCAGATCCCCAAATAGCTGCATTATCATCAGATGATATATCAGTTCCTGAATCTATTCAGGTACATACAGATGAACCTCGTAGATCTGGTTGATTACCTAGACTACCCGAACAATATGTGGGACATACCGCTGAAGGTGAGTCTAAGGTAGAATATAATGAGGATGATGATCCTAAAACCTACCAGGAGGCCATGGAAGGCCCAGAAGTCGAGAAATGGCGAGAAGCCATGAACTCAGAAATCTAGTCCATGTACACCATCCAAGTTTGGAATTTGGAGGACTTGACCGAGGGTATTGTACCCATCGGATGTAAGTGGATCTTTAAGAGAAAGATCGGTGCTGATGGACGGATCGATACTTATAAGGCAAGGTTGGTAGCAAAGGGATATTGTCAAAGGCAAGGAATTGACTATGACGAGACTTTCTCACCAGTTGCTATGATAAAGTCGATCAGAGTTCTACTCGCCATTGCTGCACATTTTGATTCTGAAATCTGGCAGATGGATGTGAAGACTGCCTTCCTCAATGGTAACCTTGAGGAAGAGGTGTATATGATACAACCGGAAGGCTTCACAAAATGTGCAAGCTTTAGAGGTCCATTTATGGACTGAAGCAAGCTTCCGGGAGCTGGAATATAAGATTTGACGAGGCTGTCAAGTTTTATAACTTTATTAAGAATGAAGATGAACCTTGTGTGTACAAGAAGACCAGTGGGAGCACAATCATCTTCTTAGTTATTTACGTAGACGACATACTACTCATTAGGAATGATGTAGCTATGATGTCACCGGTAAAGATCTGGCTGTCGAAAAACTTCTCCATGAAGGATTTGGGAGAAGCATCCTACGTATTGGGAATACGGATCTATAGAGATAGATCAAAGAGGATGCTTGGAATGACCCAATCCTTGTACATAGATACCATAGTCAAAAGGTTTGGCATAAAAAATTCTAAGAGAAGTCTCATACCGATGAGACATGGAATTAATCTCTCAAAGGAGCAGTCTCCTAAGACTCCTGATGAGAGGGCACTCATGGATAGAATACCTTATGCCTCTGCCATAAGATCTATCATGTATGCCATGCTATGTACACGGCCTGATGTTGCATATACTCTAAGTGTTACGAGCAGATTTCAGGTTGATCCAAGCAAAGTGCACTGGAAGCCAATGAAATGTATCCTTAAGTACTTAAGAAGAACTAAGGATATGTTTCTAGTCTATGGAGGAGATGACTCAAGTTTCCAGTCAGATCCAGATGATAGCAAGTCTACATCTAGATTTGTGTTTACTTTGAACGAAGGTGCAGTGTGCTGGAAGAGTTCCAAGCAAGCAACCACTGTAGATTCGACGACTGAAGCTGAGTACATCGCTGCAGCTAAAGCCGCCAAGGAAGTAGTGTGGTTGAAGAAATTCATCACCGACCTCGGCGTAGCTCCCTGCATCTCTGAACATGTAAGGATTGAGATTTCGGGTATAGTTATTAGGTCGGTTTCGGAGCCGGACCCCTTGGTTTGAGCCCTTATAGGGGCTGGGACATAAGTTCTTTATCGCGTCGAGCTTGTAAGACGCGGTTCAAACGACGTCTTGAGAGGAAGATGCATTTTAGAGTTGCCACGTCGGTGCCACGTGGGCGTCACGTGGGCCAGTTTCGGGTCGCGAGAGTACGGCCCTGGTCATGTCGTCTGAACGGCGTCTTGGATGGACGGCGCGATTCAGAGATTATGTCAGAGTATGGCCCGGTCTTGTCACCTGAAAGGCGTTTGCTCTGGATGACGCATTTTAACCTGTTTCAGTTTACACCCCGAACCTTCCCTCCTTTCTCTCATTCTCTCCTTCTCACTCTCTCTCTTCCCTCTCTCTAATCCCTCCATTTCCCCTTCCCTTTCTCCTTCTCCTTCTTCCTCTTCCACCACTCCAACACCTCTCTACCTCTCACCACTACCACCACCACTTCCTCCGTGGCACTTCATTCTTCGGGCGGTGGCCGACGTCCCGGCGGAGTGACGACGTCCACGGCAGTACCGGCGACAATTTGCGGTGCGACGGTTCGGCGGCACGGAGCTAGGAGATAGGAGGAGTTCAAGTGACCGGTAGGGGGACGATCCTTATACGTAATTTGATTGTTTTATCCATGTTTTCTCCACTTGAAGCATGCGATGTGTGTGGAGATTTGGGTAGAATGAGCATGTTTAAAGAGCTTTTTAATGAAAATGGTTATTTTTATGAAATGGGAATTAGTGTGTTTCAAGTGGAAAATTAGATTCTCCCCTTCATTTCCTATTTTTGGGTATTTTTGAGGTCATTTTGGGGTAGAGAAAACCCTGTTTTGAGGTTCGGGCGAAATTTCATGAAACCGGGCTCTAAATGGCGTCGGGCTAGGGCGACGCCATTTAAAATGATGACGGGCTAGGACGATGCCATTTAGGCCAGATTTGTCCCAGAAGCGGTTTCTGTGAGAATCGAGTTTTATTTTGAATGGCGTCCAGGGACAACGACGCCTTTCAAACGGCGACTTCTGATCGTTTCGAATTGTGCGTCGTTAAACACTCATGAAAACGTTCAATCTAAATTTATCCGGCTCACTCAAATCAAATTTTGGAAATTAATAGCGGTGAGTCCGAGTCGATCCACAGGGAGGTAGAATTTTAATTTTGAAAACTTTAGACTTTAGTTAATCTAAAAATAAGTGAAAATTTAAATAAACTAATTGCTTAATTAAACTAAAACACAATTAACTAATGTAACCTAAAAATATAATTGCTTGAATTAAACAAATTCCCTTTTTTTTTTTTTTCTTTTCATTTTTTAGAAATTAAACACAAACATTTATATATAAAAAAAATAACTACAACTAAAATCTACGACAAAGATATGAAAATTTAACTACGTGTAAAACATGAATTAACTAAAAATTATGAAACAAACTACAAAGTTTAATTGTTTCTTAAACTAAATAATAAAAATATTAAATAACAATTTAGTTATTCCTAAGTAATTAACCTAATTCTAAACTAAAAAAAAGAAAAAAAAAAGAACAGAGCAACAAGCAGACTGTCGGTGCAATGGTCCGGCTGTGGGGGTATGGCGCAATAGACCAGCTGCTAAAACCGCTTGCTGCTGTTGGTGGCTGGAGGGGTTTGCATGCAGGATGTGCTATGCGTTGGATGAAGGAAGCAGCTGCGTGTTGCTTGTGGACAGGTTCTGGAGGTTGGAGGAACTGCTGGCTGGTTGGCGCGTGCAGGACATGCATGCAGGTCGTGGGGAAGCTTCAGGTGCTGCTGCTGCTGCGTTGGAGGAAGGAGGATGCCGGACGAGCAGCTTCAAGTGCGTGGAGGTGGCTGCTGCGTTTGCTGCTGGCTGCGTGGAGGAGGTGCTGGAAGCTTTGCCGCTGGCTGCTGTTGGTGCTGGCTACGTGGAGGAGAAACAACTGCTTGGATGCGTGGAGGAGAGGAAGAAGGTGCTGGTGCTCGCTGGCTGTAGGAGGAGCTGCTGGTGTGGGCGGTTGCTGCGGCACGTGGATGCCAGGAGCTTGAGGTGCTGTCGGTGCTGGGATGCAACTGGCAACTCTGCCGCGTGGGTTGAGAAGATGCTCACGCAGGTGCTGCGGGGTTGCAGCAGGGTGCAGTTGCTCACGCAGGTGCTGCGGGGTTGCAGAGAGAAACCGAGCAAGGGAGTGGGGGAGAGAAAGAGATGGCAGGGAGAGAAGGAGAGGAAGAGAGAGACGTGGGAAACCGAGAGAGGGAGAGGGAATCTGCGGGAGAGAGGAAGAGTAAAACCGAGAAGAGGAGAACCGGCGAGAGGGAGAGAGGGATGCTGCTGGGAAATAAAAACGAGAGAGAGAAGGCGGGTGAAGGAGAGAGGTGCTGGGACAAAGAGGAAACCGTGGGAGAAATAGCAGAGAGAGAATCGGATTTTTTCTTTTTTTGAAAAGAAGAGGGGGTGAAATATTTATAAAGAGGAGGAGAGGCGTGGGAAGGAAACTGGAGAAGAAGTCGGACTGCGGTTTAGGAAATTGGAGAGAAGAAAGGAAATAGTGGGTTTTGGGAAACTCCAGTGAAGGAAGGAATCAAATTGCATTTTTACCCCTATTTTAGTTGAAATCCGCACACTAGACCTCCCCCAAATTTTCGGAAACTCCACCAGCTGCACTGCATCATCGGCATATCCTGTTCGCACAAAATAAATATAAATTAGCGCATTATCATAAAAATATCATCATATTTATTCATTTCGTCTCGGTTTTGTCGAAAAACCATAAATGCGCTATACTCCTTTAATCACATGAAACGACGATGTTTTTAAGTCAGAATTTGATGAAATTGGTACCGTTGGACTTGTTACACAATTATCTATCATTTCATGCTATTTTTTAGATAAAAACATGAATATGATGCATATGATTGCCCATAAATAATCAATTTAACACTTTATCACACCCCCCAACTTACTCATTGCTAATCCCTTAGCAATGCAAACAAGAAAAAGTTTAGGACAAACAATGAATTATCATGCTTCATTTGTAGTATCTTTCACAATCAATTTAAGTGGTAGCCGATTGGTTAAGCTAAAAGTTCTCATATCCCACAATATTTTGATTCAGACAGGTGATTGTGCATGAAATTTGACACACTTAGAACTCGTTTCCGACCTTTCTGGTATATTCTTGCCTTTACTATCCTTTAGATAAGACTACTTGGGGAGGAGAAGAGAATAAAAGATTTCCCGATCAGTCAGTGATGACCGTTTTTCAATTCCCGTCCCAACTCAGCACTTTTCACGACTTGGTCATATTTTTGATACGATGGACTTTTTAGCGTGGCGTTTTTTTTTTTTTTTTTTTTTCATTTTATTGTACTTTTACTTTTGAGAGTGCGTACTTTTTGCCACTCTCTTTGAATTGCCTGAGGGGAGGTGCGTACTTTTTGCCACCTACCTTCCTTTAGCTCTTTTATCGCCTTCTTTTGCCTTTAATGTTTACAGTTGTCCATTTTAGATGACCGTCTCTTTTAGAGTGCTGAGTGGGACAGTCCCCTATTACGGATCCTACACATTCCTTTCGTTCAACCCAAAAGAAAAATTAGAATAAGTAGTCTTATCCTTGAGGTTAATTCCAGCAATTCTATACCCTTAAGATCTTTCATTTATTTTAAGTTGCCGTGTGTGTGTGAAAATCATCCCGCCGTGGATTTTTGTAAAGTGGGATATTTAAACGTTAAAGGCTCTTTAACCAATGTGACTAACAGAAAACTGATTTGTTTAAGATTTACTTAATGAAACATGATTTTCATGCAATTTTCCTAGGATGTGAAAAGAAGTTTTTGAAAAAATTTGACCATTTTTCAGTGAAACCTATCAGTTTTCTTCAAAAGATTTTCAATAAATGCATATGATTGTCCCACCCCCCAACTTGATTGACATTGTCCTCAATGGCATAAAAGATATGAAAAACACGCAGCTAGAAGAGAATTTGTGAAGGAGCGAAACAACCTGTAATGACGAGGATGTGACATACCCACGGTGATTGCTGCTCAGGGACCTAAAAGGAAAAGAAATATCAACAACTGAAGTAAAATATTGGGTTGCCTCCCAACAAGCGCTAAGTTTATCGTCTTCAGCCAGACGGAGGTTCAGTTAATGTGGATCACTCAATTCTATGGATTCAGGTAGCTCATTTTGAAGATTTTCAATGAATGGTTTCAACCGTTGACCATTAACCGTAAAAGTGTTCCCACTCTTAGGATTCAGAATTTTAACGGCTCCATGATCGAAGGCTTTAACGACCACGAAGGGTCCATCCCATCTGGATTTCAGTTTTCCAGGAAATAGGCGAAGCCTAGAATTAAATAGCCAAACTTTCTGATTTGGAAGAAAGGATTTTCTGACAATATGTTTATCATGAAAAGCTTTAGTTTTGGCTTTATAGATCTTTGAATTTTCATAGGCCTCGTTGCGCAACTCTTCCAGCTCACTCAGTTGTAAGGTTCGGTGGGAACCAGCTTGGGCTAGGTCCAGATTGACTTGTTTGATGGCCCAATAAGCCCTATGTTCCAATTCTACCGGAAGGTGGCACGCTTTTCCAAAAACTAGGCGATAAGGAGACATGCCAATAGGGGTTTTGTAAGCGGTCCGATAGGCCCATAAAGCATCATCCAATCTTTCAGACCAATCTTTTCTATCGGGCCTAACGGACTTTTGCAGAATATTCTTGATCTCTCTATTGGAAACTTCCACTTAGCCACTGGTTTGGGGGTGATAAGGGGTTGATACTTTGTGATTAATCCCATATTTCTTAAGCAAAGTCCGAAATTGGTAATTCGTGAAATGCGTTCCCCCATCACTTATGATAGCTTTAGGCCACCCGAACCGAGAAAAGATACTCTTCTGAACGAATTTAATGACCACTTTATGATCATTGGTTCGGGTGGCTACTGCTTCAATCCATTTTGAGACATAATTCACCGCTACCAGAATATATGCATGTCCAAAAGAGGGTGGAAAAGATCCCATAAAGTCAATTCCCCAAACATCAAAGACTTCAACCACTAAGATTGGGTTGAGTGGCATCATATCCCTTTTTGCCATATTTCCTACGGCCTGACATCGGAGGCAAGTTTTGCTAAATTCATGGGCATCTTTGAAAAGTGTGGGCCAGTAAAAACCACTTTGTAGGACTTTGGTTGCAGTTTTCTTTCCTGAGAAGTGGCCCCCACAGGCCAGATTATGGCAGAAGTTAAGAACACTCTGTTGTTCTTCTTCGGGAACATATCGCCTAATGATTTGATCAGGACAAAATTTGAATAATTCAGGATCTTCCAAGAAATAATATTTTTCCTGAGAAAAGAATTTGTCCTTTTCACTTTTGGTCCATCCTTCTGGGAGTTGATTAGTCACCTTGTAATTGACAATGTGAGCATACCAAAGTGCGACAGTGTGGGAAATGGTCAGTAGATGCTCATCAGGAAAGGAATCAGTGATCGGGGTACTTTTAGATATTGGAATTCGGGATAGGTGGTCAGCTACCACATTCTCAGAACCCTTCTTATCCCGAATTTCCAAATCAAATTCCTGGAGGAGTAAGATCTATCTAATAAGCCTAGGCTTTGCATCCTTCTTGGTCAACAAGCATTTCAGAGCTGAGTGATCAGAATAGATTATGACTTTTGCCCCTAAAAGATAAGATCTGAATTTTTCTAGGGCAAAAACCACAGCCAATAATTCCTTTTCTGTGGTGGTATAATTCATTTGAGCATCGGCAAGGGTGCGACTTACATAATATATCACCACGGGACACTTGTTGATTCTTTGTCCTAAAATCGCACCGATAGCATAATCAGAGGCATCACACATGATTTCGAAGGGTAAAGACCAATCTGGAGATTGAAGAATCGGGGCTTTGGTCAAAGATTCCTTTAGAGAATTAAATGCCTTGATGCAAGATTCATCCATTTGGAATGGGACATCCTTAGCTAAGAGAAGAGTTAGGGGCCGGGCAATTTGAGAGAAATTGTGGATAAACCGGCGATAGAAACCGGCATGGCCAAGGAATGAACGGATCTGTCTGACTGAGGTGGGAGGAGGAAGATTGGATATGAGATAGATCTTAGCTTTATCAACCTCTATCCCCCTTTCAGACACAATGTGGCCTAGAACAATACCCTCTCGAACCATAAAATGGCTCTTTTCCCAACTAAGTATCAGATTGGTGTCTATGCATCGTGCTAGCACCTGTTTAAGATTTTCCAGGCAATTTTCAAAAGAGTCCCCGAAGATTGAGAAATCATCCATGAAAACTTCGAGGAATTCTCCCACCATATCGGAGAAGATGGCCATCTTGCACCGTTGAAATGTGGCTGGTGCGTTGCATAATCCGAATGGCATTCTCCTAAAAGCAAACGTGCCATAAGGGCATGTGAAGGTGGTCTTTTCTTGATCTTCCGGGTAAATAGCCACTTGATTATACCCGGAGTACCCATCTAAGAAGCAAAAATACTTCTGGCCCGATAATTTTTCCAGAATCTGATCCATGAATGGGAGTGGGAAGTGATCCTTCTTAGTCATTAGATTCAGCTTTCGGTAATCAATGCACACTCTCCATCCCGTGGTGAGCCTAGTGGGTACCTCTTCTCCATGATCATTCTTGATAACTGTTAATCCAGATTTCTTGGGTACCACTTGGGTTGGGCTGACCCATTTACTGTCTGATATTGGGTAAATGATACCCGCATCCAGCCATTTCACAACTTCCTTCTTCACTACTTCTTTCATATTGGGATTAAGCCGCCTTTGCATCTCCCGACCGGGCTTAGAATTCTCTTCCATATAGATATGATGCATGCAAATGGACGGGCTAATTCCCTTCAAATCTGCCACCGACCATCCAATAGCACCCTTGTGGTCTTTGAGGACCTCGGTTAATTGGGCCTCCTGCGGCGATGTGAGATTTGCTGCAATGATGACCGGGAGAGTTTGGTCCGGGCCCAAAAAGATATACTTGAGAGACTCAGGTAATGGTTTGAGTTCAAGCTCAGGAGGGTCCTCTAAGGATGGCAGAGCGGGCTCAGACTGTAAGGCTGGTAAAGGTTCAACCTTGGGCCAAGATGTTAATGGGCCAGGAGAATCCTTTAGAGTGTTGGCTTCCTCCAAAAAGTCATATGCGGACATCTCATTTTCTTCAACCAGATTATCTAATATATCAATAGTGTGGCATTCTTTTTCATGATCTGGGTATTGAGATGCTTTGAAGACATTAATCTGGACCTTTTGACCCCCGAATGAAATGTCCATTATGCCAGTTTCACAATTTATATTAGCTTTGGCAGTGGCTAAGAATGGACGACCTAAGATGATCGGGGTGTGAATGAGTTCCTCAGGTAATGCCATATCCAAAATAAGAAAATCCACGGGAAAATAACAATCATGAACCTTCACAATAACATCCTCAATTAATCCCCGTAGAGTTTTTACAGACCTATCAGCCAACTGCAAGATGATGGATGTGGGCTTTAATTCTCCAATATCAAATTTCTCATAAATGGCTGTTGGCAATAGATTTACACTCGCACCTAGATCCAATAAAGCTCTATCAAATGTAACTCCAGCTAAGTCACATGAAATTAGAGGTGCTCCAGGATCCTTTAACTTCTTGGGTAAATGATTCATCACAATTGCACTAACATCCTCAGAAAGTCGAACCTTTTCGGGTGCCATTCTAGATTCTCTTCGTGGAGTACATAATTCCTTGAGAAACTTAGTATAAGCTGGCACATGCTTGATGGCATCGAGGAGTGGAATATTAATTTGGGCTTGTTTGAACAAATCCAACAACTCCTCATTCTGGGCCAGTTTCTTCCTGGTATTGGGCTTAGCTAACAAGGCATTAGGAAATGGCACCCTAGGTTTATAAGAACTTGGGCCTTCATCAATCTTCCCTTTTTCTTTTAGATCCTCCTCCAACTTCTCCATGATGGGTTCATCTTCACTCTCACTTTCAATTTCCTGAGGTCCATCAGTGGAACCTTTAGCTAACTCTCCATCTGCATGTGGTTTTTCTAAACTTCTCCCACTCCTAAGGGCTGAAATGGCTTTAGCATTCTCAAATTGTTGCCCTTTAGGTTGTGGTACCGGGCCAGGCTGAGGTAAAAGGCCCGATTGCTGTGGAAAACCCGGAGGTTGATTCCTTGGATTGGCAACGGGTTGACTAGGAAGTTGGCCTACTTCTCTTCTCATCGCGGCCTCAGCTAGTTGGCCCATTTGACTTTCCAACTTAGCAATGGATTGTTTCTGGGTCAAAATCAGTTGTTGGAGTTGAGTGAATTTATCATCAAAGTTGGGCTGAGGAGGTTGTTGGTAAGTAGGTGGAGGATGGTATTGGGTTGGCTGTCCTGATTGGAATGAGTGGTAGTGGGCCGGTTGACCTGATTGATACTGGGCCGATTGACCTGATTGATATTGGGTCGATTGACCTGATTGATACGGGGCCGGTTGACCTAATTGATACTGGGCCGGTTGAGAAAACTGGGCTTGAGATCCCCTAGTCTGAACATTTCCATAGAAATTAGATTGCTGTTGGAATAAATTCTGTGGCTTTGGGGCATGATGCATGGGAGGATTGGACACTGGTAATGGGGCCTGCTGATTCTTCCAAGAGAAATTAGGGTGGTTTCTCCAGCCAGGATTGTAAGTATTTGAGAATGGATCATTATTGGGCCTAGAGAATCCCTAAGCAGCCTGAACTTGTTCTTGAATGAATGGTGGAAGTTGGGCCGCAGTTGGGCATTCATTCACTTGATGGGTTGGACTTGCGCATAAGGCACAAATGTCATGATTAACAGAGGATGGGCCTTCATATGGACTAGATTGTGTTGGGTAAGTAGGCTCTTGCTTGTTTAAGGCCAGGAGTTGGTCTAGTTTCTGGGCCAAGATGTCTACCTTATCCAATTTCTGATTAATCAGATTTATGTCCATTCTAGATTCGGGCTCTCCACGGGCCTTAAGTTCATACATTCCAGTCCGTTTAGATGGCCCAACAGACCTTTCATAAGATGATAATGAGGCATGATTAATGGAATTTTCACTTAACATCTCAAACAGATCATAGGCCTCATCTTCATTTTTCATCATAAATGCCCCCCCACATGAAGCATCCACCATCTGTCTGAACTGTTCAGACAATCCTTCATAGAATGCTTGGACAATTTGCCATTTTGAAAGCTCATGATGAGGGCATTTTCTAAGCAATTCTTTCAGTCTTTCCCAAGATTCATGGATCAATTCCCCGGGAGTTTGGGTAAAACTCGTGATGGCCCGTCTCATGGTATTGGTCCGCCCGATGGGATAGAACTTCTTGAGAAATTCTTTCTGCATTTCTTCCTATGTCCTAATGGGCCTTCCTATGGTTCCCAACCAATATTTAGCTTTGTCCTTTAATGAAAAGGAAAATAAGGTCAATTTAAGGCCATCATCGGTGAAATTCTGGATCTTCACCGTGGAACAGATTTCTAGGAATTTATCCAGATGTTTATAAGGATCTTCATTAGTATTCCCATAAAAGGATGGGAGCATCTGAATGGTGCTAGATTTGATTTCATATTGATTGGCTGGATTCTGAGGAAGATGAATACATGATGAAGGTTGGTATCGATTTGGAATGAAATAGTCCTTCATTTGCTTTGGTGGGTCTTGATTATCAGCCATTGGATCTTGTGGTGGATTTCTTTGATGTAGGATTCTTTCTATTTCAGCAAGTGGTCCTAGAAGGTTAAGATTTTGAGATCTCCTACCTTGCATGCATTAGGACTTATGGAGAGAGGATTTTGTTTTCTATTTCTTATTTTTTTTTTTTTAAATGCAAACAATTTTGGCAAACAAATTATCCTAATGATCTACTGTTAACCTAGACTCTCGATGTGAATTTTCTTACAAGGTGAATGGAGTCCACCTCGAGTCACAACCACAATCAGTCAACGGCCAGATAAGAGGTGGGGTAGTGGGAGGCTCCCCCTATTTTCGTAGGGACCTAATTAGAGAACCACTTTCCCGCTTAGACGTTTGCCTTTTTACCTCTAGCCTAGACACCGTTGCCAAAAATGGAAGCAACCCGAGATTTAAACCACTCACAGTGTAAACTCTATATTCTCTTTTGACTTGCTTTTAGTTGGATTAGGAAATGCCAATGCAAGGAAGGTGATTTGTGGGCTAAGGAAGGGTGATCAAATCCCTACCTTATGTGGTTAAAGTTGCTGCCCTTAGAGTCTTTTTGAATGCAATACAAGGCAACAAATCAATACAAGGTGTGTTGATTAAATCATGAACGACTTTCTAAAATTGAAACACGTACCTTTCCCCCGCAATCTTCAACAATTTATGGAAATAACTGTGAAAGGAAACTAACTCATGCTTTCCTAGGATGATGAATGCCTAGCATGGAAGGTTTCTAATCTTGGCAATGAAGGTTTTTAAATTTGGATGTTCCTCTTTTTGTTTCTTTTTTTTTTTAGTTAATGGAAACCTATCTAAACTAGAAACTACAAAATTGGAAACTAACTAAAGTAAGGAAATTGAAACATAGAAAGTTGGAACACACTGAACATGATTTCGCTTTCCTTCTCTTTTTTTTTTTTTTCAATATACCTGCAAAAATAAGAGAAATAAGGTTAGCTAAAGAATAATCACACTAAATCCAAGATAATCAAAATTAAAAATCTAACTCCCCGGCAACGGCGCCAAAAATTGATCGTTTCGAATTGTGCGTCGTTAAACACTCATGAAAACGTTCAATCTAAATTTATTCGGCTCACTCAAATCAAATTTTGGAAATTAATAGCGGTGAGTCCGAGTCGATCCACAGGGAGGTAGAATTTTAATTTTGAAAACTTTAGACTTTAGTTAATCTAAAAATAAGTGAAAATTTAAATAAACTAATTGCTTAATTAAACTAAAACACAATTAACTAATGTAACCTAAAAACATAATTGCTTGAATTAAACAAATTCTCTTTTTTTTTTTCTTTTCTTTTTTTAGAAATTAAACACAAACATTTATATATAAAAAAATTAACCACAACTAAAATCTACGACAAAGATATGGAAATTTAACTACGTGTAAAACATGAATTAACTAAAAATTATGAAATAAACTACAAAGTTTAATTGTTTCTTAAACTAAATAATAAAAATATTAAATAATAATTTAGTTATTCCTAAGTAATTAACCTAATTCTAAACTAAAAAAAAAAAAAAAAAAAGAACAGAGCAACAAGCAGACTGCCGGTGCAATGGTCCGGCTGTGGGGGTATGGCGCAATAGACCAGCTGCTAAAACCGCTTGCTGCTGTTGGTGGCTGGAGGGGTTTGCATGCAGGATGTGCTATGCGTTGGATGAAGGAAGCAGCTGCGTGTTGCTTGTGGATAGGTTCTGGAGGTTGGAGGAACTGCTGGCTGGTTGGCGCGTGCAGGACATGCATGCAGGTCGTGGGGAAGCTTCAGGTGCTGCTACTGCTGCGTTGGAGGAAGGAGGATGCCGGACGAGCAGCTTCAAGTGCGTGGAGGTGGCTGCTGCGTTTGCTGCTGGCTGCGTGGAGGAGGTGCTGGAAGCTTTGCCGCTGGCTGCTGTTGGTGCTGGCTACGTGGAGGAGAAACAACTGCTTGGATGCGTGGAGGAGAGGAAGAAGGTGCTGGTGCTCGCTGGCTGTAGGAGGAGCTGCTGGTGTGGGCGGTTGCTGCGGCACGTGGATGGCAGGAGCTTGAGGTGCTGTCGGTGCTGGGATGCAACTGGCAACTCTGCCGCGTGGGTTGAGAAGATGCTCACGCAGGTGCTGCGGGGTTGCAGCAGGGTGCAGTTGCTCACGCAGGTGCTGCGGGGTTGCAGAGAGAAACCGAGCAAGGGAGTGGGGGAGAGAAAGAGATGGCAGGGAGAGAAGGAGAGGAAGAGAGAGACGTGGGAAACCGAGAGAGGGAGAGGGAATCTGCGGGAGAGAGGAAGAGTAAAACCGAGAAGAGGAGAACCGGCGAGAGGGAGAGAGGGATGCTGCTGGGAAATAAAAACGAGAGAGAGAAGGCGGGTGAAGGAGAGAGGTGCTGGGACAAAGAGGAAACCGTGGGAGAAATAGCAGAGAGAGAATCGGATTTTTTCTTTTTTTGAAAAGAAGAGGGGGTGAAATATTTATAAAGAGGAGGAGAGGCGTGGGAAGGAAACTGGAGAAGAAGTCGGACTGTGGTTTAGGAAATTGGAGAGAAGAAAGGAAATAGTGGGTTTTGGGAAACTCCAGCGAAGGAAGGAATCAAATTGCATTTTTACCCCTGTCTTAGTTGAAATCCGCACACTAGACCTCCCCCAAATTTTCGGAAACTCCACCAGCTGCACTGCATCATCGGCATGTCCTGTTCGCACAAAATAAATATAAATTAGCGCATTATCATAAAAATATCATCATATTTATTCATTTCGTCTTGGTTTTGTCGAAAAACCGTAAATGCGCTATACTCCTTTAATCACATGAAATGACGATGTTTTTAAGTCAGAATTTGATGAAATTGGTACCGTTGGACTTGTTACACAATTATCTATCATTTCATGCTATTTTGCAGATAAAAACATGAATATGATGTATATGATTGTCCTTAAAAGATCAATTTAACACTTTATCAACTTCCCAGGACGACGCGTTTTAGTTCAGACCACCCTGAGGCCTGATCTGTTTCTATCATGATTAGATGACTAGGAACATCGACGCCTTTTAAAAAATGACTACCATGTACGACGCGTTTTAGGCCAACTTCCGAGGCCAGTTTTTACATGAACCAGTATAGGGGTCTTGAATGACGTCGGCCTTGGGCGACGCGATTCAAGACAGAATCTCATTAAATGCATATTTGAAATCGTACATCGAGGCCGAGGATTTATGTATAATCGGAATCACATTGTATGTACATGTGTTTATGCGATTGTGGTTTGCGTTTGACACCTTGTGTCGGTGTGGGAGGGACACGGTGTCTAGGTGGCATTGTTGCTGTACCGGTGTGGAAGGGGTACATGTTAGTGTTTCACTTATGGCTGGGGGAAGCAGAACCACCTTGAGCCGATCAGGCCGGAGAAGCCAACGCGTTATCCGAGGGGTTGCTGTTTGGTCCCAGCGGGTCGGTGTTTTCCTAGTTTGTCGTGGAAGTTTCCGGCGTGTTTCTTACTGTGGAGCCGGGTGTGGTGCTGCTGGAGTTTACCCTTTCGCCACTGGGCCTGATGTAACTTGAGATATCGAGAATACGAGTGGTACCCTTCGCCCTTTGGCCTGATGTGACCCAGGAGATTAGGGTTATGGGTAGTCCCTATAGCTTTGGCTTGAGGGGGTTTCGCCGGTCCCCAGGGCCCTCTTGAAGCGCCGAGGCCTGGCGTTGAGGGAAGTCCGGACGATAGGACAGTGGTCTAGACTGCCTGTGTGCACACGTAACTGGGCGGTGGTGGTTCACTAGTCCCAGTTAGTCTTAATTTGACTCATTGCCTCACCCTACGGTGCCCGGAACATCGTAGGGGTGGACAGGCGTGGGTGTTGGTGGTGTTGTGAGGTGACGTTTGTATGCGGTCGACAATATGGTTTGAGTGTTTAGCCGGATCTTTGGTTATGAACTGTGGTGTTGAGTTGGGTTACTTGAATTGTTTAGAATTATGCCTGTTGCATTACGGATACATATGTCTCATATCGGAATTTAGGAATTGTGTTTACTGCTTTAATTAACTTGCCTTCATTTCTATATTGCTGCACTTGTGTGTGTGTGTGTGTGGGAGGCGGGGATCGGATGATCCCTACTGAGTCCAATTCTGGTGTGGCTCACTCCCTGCGGTTTCAGGTGTAGACTTCTTGGCGGCGTGTGGTGTTCTCCTTGGTGTGCGGGCCAGCGGTTATCTCAGTTCCAGGGTATTCCCTGATGTTGTTGTACTTTGTTTCTACCTGTACTTATTTAATTCTTTGGACTATGTAATTATTGTTGGACTGTGTACGAACATTATTAATTAACTTTCTGTGCACTTGTACTTTCCTTGAAGTTCGTGAGATTGTTATATTTAACCTTGTTTAACTCTTACTTCTCTAGACGTGTCGTATGAGATCCGGGTGTGAATCCGTAGATAATGATCCGATACCCATTTAGTAATCGGGTTTCCGATTATAGGGTGGCGGGTCGTTACAGAATATGTTCTGCTGTTGTGTGACAACAACGGAGCCATTGCACAAGCGTAAGAGCCACGGTCTCATCAGAAATCGAAGCATATTCTGAGGCGCTTTCATCTCATCAGAGGGATCACATATCTAGAGGAGATGTAGTGGTGGAAAGAGTTCCATCTATCGACAATGTAGCAGATCCACTGACAAAGCCAATGGCTCAAATTGTGTTTGAGCGTCACCTAGAGTTTATAGGCTTACTGTATAAAGGTGATTGGCTTTAGCCCAAGTGGGAGATTGTTAGTCTTAGGTGGCCTACAAGCCAATATGACTTTGTAATCTCGTTCATTTGTTAATGTAATGGCATAATATTCATTGTGTGTAAATCGTACTAATTATCGTCTCATAATGAAGTCCGTGAATATGTGCGATAGTGATCAGATTATGATGAGATCATACTAGTGAGACTGATAATTTCAACACACATATTCTTAATTGTTCCTAGTCGGAGGATATCCGAGAAAGACCTCGGATATCCGGTTCGACTAGTACAGATTACTCCTGCTCATACGATGAGAGTGATTAATCTCATAGTCACTTGTGTGGAGACACTAAGGCGAATCTGTAGGTGCTCATTGGAGAATGAGTTCACTGCACTGATCCGACTGAATCGTTGGATGGTACTGTACCTTACTGTCAACCAGCTTGATTCTATTGTCGCAGTTGCGTGGATGGTCCTCGAACCTGACACCAAGGACACCTTGTCGGTGGACTTCTGTGCTTTGACTTTGGTTTATGAATCTCTAACTAAGGGATTCTAAACAGCCATGGACCGGGTACAGCGGAATATCGTCGAAGAGAATTGAGTGTCAATAAGGAATCATTCGCTCTCGGTACTTAGAGAGAGAATGCTCTAGGAAGGATGCACAAAAGTCCCTGGCCAGGGCGAACGATAATATCAAGAAAGGAGTTTTCCGATATTCATCAGCGGCATCCAATCCAAGTGAGTCGACCGGTTAGGGTTTGACAGCACGTCATACTCTGAGTTGACTCGAGAGCATTGTACGAATGAATGATTATATCCACGTGGTAACTTTCGGCGGAAAGGTTCAAAGAGTGGGTTACTTAACTTCGTTACCTTCCGGGTTCACGCAGTGTTGCTTGGCACCCAACGTGATTGGAGGCCTGGTCGAATTCGATGTGCGACATCAATTCGATTGATTTATTAATTAATAAAGAGTTATTAATTGATTAATAAAGCCAGTGAGGAGTCACTGGACTTATTGGGCTATTAACCGGACTGGTTATTGGGCCTAGAGGGTCACACGCAAATGATTCTCAAGACGACGGATAAATAAGTGGATTTTATACAAACTGAAGGTTTTTATGAAAAACCGCATGGTTAGTATAAAATGTGGCGAACGGGCTGAGCAGGCCAAGCTGCTGCTAACCCTAGCCGCTCCTCCTTTCTTCCTCTCTCTCTCTGGCGCCCCAGGCAAGATCCGAATCCCCGGATCTGCTCCGCCGCTTCCTAGACTCTTGTTCAACGGGAAATCGTCCGTACGTTTTGGCGATTGTTGCGGCGACCGGCGGAGGTTTCGTGATTGCGAAGAACGAGAAACGTGATGATATCCGTCGCGAGGAGGATCGCGTGGACTCCACAAGAGGCCGGACAGTTGCGCGGCTTGCGGTGTCGCACCGACGGAACCGAACGGTTGCGGATTCGAATCCGCACACGGTAAGGATTCGATAATCCGATTATTGTAATTTTAGATTTTTCGAAACGGGAACGGATCTTCGTTTCATTTTTATTTTCGCTGTGTGGGAGATCCGGAGGAACCTGAGAGAGCTCTGCCAATTGAATCAACTACATGATAATTTTGAATACCTCTGCAGGAGAAGAATCTATCACTGAACTGCTTATCTACTTTAGTTTCTGCTAGGAAAATAATATTTGATTTGATTGAGTGAGTCAATTGTTGGAGATATGGAACTGTCTTAGACCCTCTAACACCATGATAGTTACATGCCATACTAGTGCCGATAATTATAACTCTCAATATACAATATAATCTACGAGCGCCTGTTGTATGTGGTTATGTTGATTCCTTGCCCATAGAACATTACTACACTTGCTACCAAGACAGCCACAACGCAGTCTCCCTCCTCCTTACTGAAGTCGATCCTTTCCCCCTATTCTATAACTTCTGCTTAGTGGTTGTATACTGATAGCCAATTAGGACAATACTAAATCATCTCTCCATTCAACATCATACACCATCATGGGCACAATGGTCTACTCTTGGTCAGATGAACATTCAATATGACACTGCTGGTGAATATTAACTTTATTCTTTCTTAATGATTGTTTCCAAGGTAACCATTCTATCTAGGAATTTTACTCTCTTCTCTTTGGATATTAGGGTGAGCTTCAATTCATGGAGGTTATCATAGATATCTCCACTACACATATTGTGGGGATTGCTGACTTTCTCCATAAGAACTTTGACTTCATTAATGCTTCTTCCAATTTTGATTTCACTACTATTTCCTTCTCGAGTAATATCTACCCTTGGATACTTGACTCTATCTTGCCTTACCCACTGTCTTTTCATTCCTCCACCTCTCCACACTTACAATGCTAATGGATCTTGCCTTACTATCACTCAGTATGGTTCCATCACTCCCATTTCTGACTCATCTAGTCACATTACTTTGTCCACTATTCTTCATATTCCCAAACTTTCTATAAATCTTCTTTCTATTGATCACTTTATTAATTTAGTTGTATTGTCTTATTAGAAATTGGAAATGATAATTATTATTTTCATATCCTAATTCTGATTTTCTTCCATCAAATATTTGAATTTATAAATAATATTATAGTATATATAAGTTTTATTAAACATTGGATGTATTTTATCTGATAACTTTAGTTGGACACATATAATGAATATGATGAGAATTGAGGATAATTTAAATTATTTTCGATAAGTTTTTGATAGTATTTCTGTTTTCAATATTAGAATCAGAAACAAAACAGAAATAGAAATACCTTGCTCAAATTATATTGGAAGTACAAGCGGAAACATGGTTTTCCTATGGGAATTGAAAATTCGTATTTCTATTCCAATGGCTACCCATTTATAGCCCTATTTTAGGTGCTGTACTTTTGATGTTTGTCATCGTCATTTGGGTCACATCTTAAGTCCCTCTTCTAATGTCCTTAGCCCATGTTCCTTGTTACAATTGTCTAGTTATGAAGGCTATCAATAGCTAATAGCGTGTTTTATCCTTTTCTTTCAGTACCTCTATTTCTTATGCTCTTGGTCATCTAGTTCAGACAATTGGTGTCCTGTCCCTCTCTGATATTTGTTGCGTTTTCGATATTGTCTCTTTATTGATGACTATCTTACTATACTTGGACCTACCTAATGGGCATTCATTTTAATATTTGTCATCTTTATGAAGAATTCATTTGTCACACCCCTTTGGGTCACAGGCCTACTATGGGGCAAGAAGTATGTAACAATGGGAACAACTCAACAAACAAACAAAACTTATGTATAATAGTGCAACGAATTTCATAAGCCAATGCCAACACTTCCATCATTATTACAAGACAAAAAATTTCATAAGCCAAAGCCAAAACTTCCATCATTATCACAAGGCCAAAATCCATAGATTAATATAGAACTAAGGTTTTCAAAAGTAATGATCTCCCAAACTAAACCAAAAAGTACATCATAGTATCTCACAGCTGAAAGCCTATACAGATTCTAAGAACTGCGGAAACTGAATTATCAAAAATCCCAGTTATCCACTTGAAGATTTCTAGTACACCTGTCCTCTAACGTAGCCTCAAAGATGCCTCAAGGTCAAATCTCTTGAGCCTCAGTTTCTAAAAATATTAATAGTTTTGAATAAGTACAACTCAATAGGCTTCAACACCCTACCATACTAAACATATAATAATTGAAAGTCAAAATATTGCTGATTATAATTAAGGAAATTAAAATTTACAATATATCTAAATCAAGGAATTTCTTAATAAAGTCAGGTACAAACTCTAGGGCATCAGATGGCCTAATCAGATAATTATCACTGACAGAGCTGAGCAAAATAGCCACGAATGACTTAAATTCCACAAATACAATCAAGATCTAAGCAAGGTTTAACAAAGTAGGCTAAATCAATTACCGTTTAGTCAAGTAATTGATGTCTGAAGCAAAGCTTAATCGAAACCAGAATAGAAGTTAATTGGAGTTAAAAGAGTTAAATTGATTACTACTAGTCAAGTATTCGACACTGGTTCTAAACATATATCAAAAGAATACATAATTGATCTCAGAATATAATTCAAATTTAAGTGTTAATCAAATACTTAATCGATTGTCAACATAAAGATAATCGAAGGTAAATATCAAAGCCGAATCGATTTTAAAGTAAGGACATAATCGATTAGATCAACCAACAGATAATCGATTATTAAAAATGGAGGTAATTGATATTCATTCTGAAGATAATCGAAGTTTGAAACAAAGGCCCAAATCGATTATAAGGCACAAGGGTAATTGACGAATAGACTGAATGCCAAATCAATTAACAGAGTAAGGGTCAAATTGATTAACAATACAAAGAAAGTCAATTAACCAAATAAGGACTTACCACTAATAGATCTAATCGACTAACGGTTCTAATCGATTAGATGAACAAAGACACAATAGAATAACAGAATAAAGGCATAACCGATTTGTAGAATAAAGGCCTAATCGATTAGGAGAGTAAGGGCCAAATTTATTAATAATATAAAGAGAATCGACTAACCGAATAAGGGATTAATCGATTAACAGATCTAATTGACTAACAATTCTAATTGATTAGTTGAACAAAGCCACAATCGATTAACAGAATAAAGGCGTAATTGATTCGTAGAATAAAGGTCTAATCGATTAGCAATATGAAGCTCAATCAATTACTGAATAAATGGCATACCAAATTATCAGTACAAAGGAAATTGATTAACCAAATAGAGACTGATGCAGCCAAGGCGATCGTGGATGATGCCGAGACGCGAGATCCGGTAATCCGCAAAGGATTCGGATCTGGGCTGGTCCGGAGATGATTGGGCTCCTGCTGTTCTTGGCCCAACAGACTGTTGGGCTCAGTATTATCTGAGTGCCTCTCGGCCCACTAGCCGGGCCTACTTGGATTACCCCATCATAGGGTCCCCTACTCTCGGCGCCTCTTGAATAAACAAGGTGTCGGGAGTAACAATACAAACTTGACTCTTTATCGAGATGACGGACTAATCATAGACGAAGGTGTCTAAGGGGCCATGTTTCAAAATCACAGGCCGAAGGCATATTGTACATATCTTGAGAAAACGTGACCGGTGTTCACGGACCGAAGATAACTTTCGTCCGAGATCGAGAGATCGTGATTGATCCTCGCGGACTAAGGATAACTTTCGTCCGAGACCGAGAGATTGTGACCGATCCTCGCAGACTGAGGATTACTTACGTCCGAGACCGAGAGATTGTGACTGATCCTCGCGGGTTGAGAATAACTTTCGTCTGAGACCGAGAGATTGTGACCGATCCTCACGGACTGAGGATAACTTTCGTCTGAGAGCGAGAGATTGTGACCGATCCTTGCGGACTGGGGATAACTTTCGTCCGAAACTGAGAGATTGTGACCAATCCTCGCGGACTGAGGATAACTTTAGTCCGAGACCGAGAAATTGTGACTAATCCTTGCAGACTTAGGATAACTTTCATCTGGGACAGAAAGATTGGCAGGATAGCGAACGTCATTTCGAAAAGTGGGGGTGCCAAATTAAGGCGGCAATAATTTTTGAATCTCCTGTCGAGCGGCCCGTTGTTCGAAGATCCAGGACACGTGGCGATCATCCGAAGGGGTAGCTGACATGTCCCATGATCGTAGCTGTCGACCGTTCTGATATGAGTAAGCATCCAATTGGCTCACTGTACAAAGATCTGGGACATGTGGAGACCATCCGAGGGGGTAGCTGAAAGGTCTCGAAATCTTGTTCGTTGATCATCTCATCTCGAGTTTGGCGCCAACAGGCATACGAAGGGCCGGGACACATGGCACCCATCCGAGAGGGTAGCCGGAAGGTCCTGTGATCTCGGCCATTGTTCACTTTGGTTCAAATTTGCCGCCAACTGGCTTGTCGTACGAGAGGCCGGGACACGTGGCACCCATCTAACAGGGGGGTAGCCGAAAGGTCTTGTAATCTCGGTCGTTGATTGTCCATTAGGCCCCCCTTGGGGGGCCCTAGAAATACTCACGCCTCAGCTACAAAGAACTCTCATTTGATCCCCTTCCTTCTTGAAGTCTCGGCGGCAGAGCTTTTCTTGAGCGGTGCCAAGAGCATTTTGTCAACCCAGGGGATTCGAGAGCGTCTAGTCGAGCGTCAGGGAACCTTCTAGTATGAGGGTAAGCCTCTGACTTGGCCTCGTCTTTCCGCGTTTCATGTCCGGTAGTTCTTCTCTCTCTTAGAGCAGTTCATCCTGCGCTTCTTCTAAGCTAGTCCTCTCTTGTCCTTCCCTCTCGTCTCCTTTCTGTTTGAATTCTTTCGAGTCAGTCATGGCGGACGAAGTCGCTTCGGTCCTAGTTGCTTTTGGACCCACCGGGACCCAGCAACCTAAGTTGGTCGAGCCAAGCTGCAAACAAGCAGAGCATGTCTTGGACGTCTCCTCCATCTTATGCCGCGAGGTAGTGGAGGAGATGTGGGAATGCCATGACATCCCAAGATGGTTTCTTCTAATAAAATCCCGGGCGAGCACGAGAGCTAACTCCTTTCGGCCGGGCTGTTTCTCGATTTATGAACATAGTTTCCGCGCTGGCTTTCGGTTTCCCTTGTGTCCCTTCATAGTAGAACTTCTCAACACCTACAACCTTGCCCTGTCTCAGTTCTTTCCAAACTCTTGGCGGACGGTGTATGACTATCTCGCCCTTAGCAATACTCTAGATCTCGTCCCTTCAATAGATATCTTCCATTACCATTTCAAGGTGAAACTCCTAGGGAAATCCTCTTGGTATTGTTTTACCACCCGGCCTGGCCGGAGAATTTTTTCCGGGAAGCCCTCGTCCATCCACCATTGGAAGGAGGGTTTCTTCTTCGTCACTCTCTTTAAAGGGGAGAGTAGCGTCTGGCCCTTCTGTTGGGTTCTCGTGTTTCCCCGGATCGCAAAACACAGCGAAAAATAAATATTAAAACCTGCAATCCGTTCCCATTTTGAATAACTAAAACTGATAATCGGATTATCGATTCTTATCGTGCACGGATTCGAATCCGCAGCCGATCGGTTTCGTCGGTATGACATTGCAAGCCTTGCAAGTGCCCGACCTCCAGTGGAGTCCACGCGATCCTCCTCGCGGTGGATGTCCTCATGTTCCTCGCTCGTCGCAGCCCTCGAATCCTTCACCGTTCTCCACGACGATTGTCGCGACGCGTGGTCGATTTCCCATCGGACGGGAGTCGGAGAAGTGGCGGAGTAGACCCGGAGACTAGAACCGGCTTGGGGCGCTAGAGAGAGAGGGAGGAAAAGAGGAGGGGGCGGCTAGGGTTAGAAGCAGCTTGGCCTGCTTAGCCCGACATTTTATATTAACCACACGATTTCTCATAAAAACCTCCGATTTATATAAAACCCACTTATTTATCCATCGCCTTGAGAATCATTTGTGTGTGACCCTCTAGGCCCAATAACCAGTCCGGCTAATGGCCCAATAAACCCAGTGACTCCTCACTGGCCTGATTAATCAATTAATAACTCATATTAATTAATTAATCAATCGAATTAATGTCGCACATCAAATCCGATCGGGCCTCCGATCACGTTGGGTGCCAAGCAACACCGCGTGAACCCAAAAGGTATCGGGGTTAAGTAACCCTATAAGGATTGAAGTTTGGGATCCGGTTATCGGGTTAGTTTCGGGGTCGGATCCCTCGGTTTGGGCCCTTGTGGGGTCGGGGCTTAGGTTCCTTTTTGCGTCGACGCAGTTCAAACGGCGTCCGTCGAGGTGGACGCGTTTTAGGTTGTGCCACGTAGGCGCCACGTGGGCTGGTTTTGGGCCGCAGGAGTACGGTCCCGGTCTTATCGTCTGAACGGCGTCTTGATTGGACGACGCCATTCAAAGTACGGCCTGGTATGTCAGAGTACGGTCCGGACTTGTCGTTTGAATGACGTCGGGCTTGGACGACGCGTTTTGCCCAGTTTCTGTTTGACCTCGCGAACCCTCCCTCCTTTTCCTCATTCTCTCCTTTCCTCTCTCTCTCCTCTCTTCTCTCTGACCTCCGGCAATCCCTTTCCCCCTCTCGTTCCTTTCCACTCTCCATTCCTCCTCTCCCTCCACTCCATTAACCTCCCAACTTCCTCCACTACCACCACCACTTCCTCCGCGGCGCATTTCTCTCCGGACGGCGGCCGACGTCCTGGTAGAGTAACGGTGTCCACGGTGGTACCGGCGGCGGTGTGTGGCGAGGTGGGTCGGCCGCTTGGAGCTTGGAGGACTTCGATTAACTGGTAGGGTGACGATCCTCGTGTTGTTTTGTTTAAAACCACGTTTTTCCCGCTTTGGAGCATGTTTAGGAGATTTTTAGGGTGAAAATACTAATTGCATGTAATGAGGAATTGTGGGTTTTTAATGGGTACTTAGTTTCTCTTCCTCCCTCTCTATTTTTATGGCGTTTTGTGAGAGTTTGGGGGAGAAATCCCACCCTGTGAATTGGGGGAAGGCGGTGGAAGAACCTGTTTGTGAAGGTTAAATAACGTCGGGGGATAGCGACGCCTTTTAAAAAGGCGGCTTCCACCCACGACGCGATTTAGCCCAGATAACATATTCTTCTCTGGACTGATTAGTGTCCAAGGATAGCGACGCCATTCAAACGGCAACCCCCGTGCACGACGCGTTTTAGTTCAGATCACCCCGAGGCCTGTTTCTGTTTCTGTCGTTATTAGGCGACTAGGAACAACGACGCCTTTTAAACGGCGACCCATTTGAACGACGTGTTTTAGGCCTTCTTCCGAGGCCAGATTTCACATGAACCAGTTTAGGAGTCTTAAATGACGTCGGCCTTAGGCGACGCGATTCAAGACATAATCTCATTAATTCCTGCAATTAACATGTGTTTACATTGATAGATAGTTTGGTTAATTGCATGTTTGAGATCATACTTGAGGACGATGATTTCTACGTGAACAGATCGCACCGTGTTGCATTTTGTGCGATCGTGGACCTAGAGTGACAGTTGTTAGCGCTTAGGCACCCCGTGTCGGTGTGGGAGTGACACGGCGCCGGTGTGGGAGTAGTGGGGTGACGCCTAGAGAGAGGGTCACCTGGTGTACTGGTGTGGGAGTGGTACACTCGAAGTGTCACTCGTGCTGGGGGAAGCAGGACCACCTTGAGCCAGGTTAAGCCGGAGTAGCCAGTATGCTATCCAAGGGGTTGCTGTTCGGTCTCAGCGGGTCGGTGTTTTCCGTGTTCGGCTGTGTGACTTGTGTGTTTAGCTGAGACGCTAGTTGTAGACTCTGTGGTAATGTGGTTTCAGAACCGTGCATGTTACTGTTATAAATGCCTATGTTTTATATCGAAATCCAGGAATTGTGTTACTTAGATTGCCTATATTTGTGTATTTCACTTGTGGGTGTGTGAGTGGGTGGTGGGGATCGAAGGATCCCTACTGAGTCTTTTTCGATGATACTCACCCCCTGCAGTTTTCAGGTGAGGGTTTCAGGCAGGCGTAGCGAGGAGAGTGTTGCCTTGGGTTGCGCGCTAGCAGCCGTCGTTCCGGGGTATGCCCCGATGTAGTTGTTATTTCCCTTTCTGGTCTGTACGCTTAATTATTTATTTTCTGTTGGAGTATATAATTAATTGCTGAGTCAAGTCAAATTGTAATAATTTTTATTTTCTGCACTTCCTTTACAATTCGATGTGATGTGGATGTTTAGCTTAGTTGATCATTTATTTCCAAGATGTAGACATGTTAATTTTGACGTCATTTCGAGTAAATTTCATATCATATAATAATGCCTCAGAATGGTCTGATATTTAATCATTGATTAATTTTTATTGATCTTTTTGAGTGTCGGGTTTAATAGACATGTTTAAGTTAATTAATTAAATTGATTTTAACTCAAATTTCAGTAAAAATATGAAGAAGCCTAAAAGACGTCGACTTGTGTGGATGCCATTTAGACTTTATTCTTATTTTAACGTTTAAATTTGAATTTTAATCAGTTGGTTAATTAGCTAAAAGGCTTCTGTAAGTCCTGACGCGTTTTAGGTTTCCTAAGCTATTTCTACTTCTCTTCCGGATGTTTATCCTTATCTTAATTAGTATAAAAGACGTCTATACATGTAGACGCGTTTTAGCTAATACAGATAAAGATAAGTTTTCCCGGATGTTTATCCTTATCTTAATTAATCTGAAAAGTGTCAGCCATTCTGGACGCGTTTTAGATAATTACAGATAAAGATGAATTAATCTGTATTTATCTGTTGGTTAAGATAGATAAATCCTAGATTTTTCCATGTAAATCTGCGGACGCAGAAGAAGTCTATAAATACTTTACATCTTCAATGGGTAAAAAAAAAAAAGAGTTGAGCATTATTAAAAAAGAGAGAGAAGTTAGAATTAGAGTTCGTGATTGAAGATCGGAGGAACGACGTCCAAACGCCGGAGCGCTGCTGTTTCCAGAAGTCGGCGTCCGTTCTTCATCCAATTCAAGGCTTCATCAAATCGGCATAAGTGTTTCATTTCTGCATTTTCATTTTCATTTCATTAATCTCTCATTCTTCATCTTCACTTCATGCAACACACAACACCTGCATTCTTTTCAAAACCTATTTGATTAAGGGGTTTCAAAGCCATTAAACAAGTAAGTTTGCTGTTTAAATTACATGCTTAAGATCTTGATAAGAATGGATTCTATTGTTGCTTAAGTTCTCATCATCATTTCTTCGTTTCCATTTCTATTTTTGCTGTACGGAGCAAAGGAGTAAATCAAGCATAAAGTCACAAGAATCTCTGGACGATCCTCAACTTCTCAAATTCAAATTCAACAGCAAGAACAAAAGCAAGAAATGGCTCTCTTTCTTCAGCCGGCTGAAGGAGGGGAATCAAGAGCTCAATATCTTCCGCATTCAAACAAGTAGGCGATCAAACCCTCTTTTGGAACTTTTAAGTCAAAAGTTTCTGGCGATCACTTCACTTAGTTGCTGTTTTTAATAGGTTTATTTTGCACCTAAACAACATAGATTTTTCATGATAATCACACTATCATTTTAAGCACTCACAGCTTTTTTGGCGATCACGGTGGGACTTGGTCTCGCCATCTTTTAGTTTTTTTGTTCTTGCTATCATCAATCGGGCACCCACGGTGCACCACTTGTGTCTCTCGACACGTCCTCACCAATTGGTGAGTGTTTTAGTTTAGTTAATTTCCCTCGTGCACCACGTGCACACCCCTGTAGCAAAATTTTGCCCTCCCGTTGATTAATTGAAAAAGCTGTTTTTGTGATGAAAATGCTGTGTGATTGATTGGCATCTTACTTGTTTAGTTAGTAAAATCATCCTGTTAAAATCTGGAACTAAAAAAAATCTGCATGAATTGATTATTTACTGCTTTTATCCTATTTGAGGAGGAATCAACCCAGAAATTCCTCCTGCAAAACTGTTTCTGCGACTTGAAAAGCGTCTAGGAGCACTGACGCGTTTCAAACTGCGTCAATAAACCCAGACGCCTTTCAGTCTCCTTTCTCTGCTGTCTGCAATCTCAATCTCTGCGAAAAATTAAGATTTTGTTTGAATAGCGTCGACTTAACTCGACGCAATTCAGACAGTTTTTTAATTTTTTTCCAGTTCTCAGATTTTTGTGACTTGAGTGCTAACTACCGATTATTATTAAGCATTAGAGGCCATCCAGGCCATAGGTCATAAGCATTGAGGCGAATACCCTCCTTTTTTTAGGAACACACTACTTGATGTCGGCAACTTTCTCTGATTGGGTTGGTCCCTTGATCAGACTAGAGAAGTTGGCGTTGAGACCTCCATAAGTCCCCAAAATCAAGGTACTCCTCCTTGATCATCAGGCTGGTTGTACCAGTTGAAGTCCCGGTTAGATTCCATAAACGTTGTGAGAGAAAGTCATAGAGAATAACGGTGGATATTGAACTGAAACTAGGATCCTTTCCCTGAGCGAATTTGTGGTTTAATTAAATCCAAATAACTCAACAAGGAATCTTAAAATCACGTTAAGCATTCACTTGATTGATTAATCTCTGTGCAACTTGTTTGTCAAATCTTTGAAAAAGGAATCTAACATCATGCTGCTGCGATCAGGCAGGGACTTGAGTATGGCTTAAGATGCCATCATCAACTACGAGGGAGATGCTAATGCCCCTCGCGATTCGGACTACAACTATGAGAACGGGAGAGATGCTGATGCCTCCCGTAATTCTGTCCCCATTCCATATCGACAAGATGGGAATGTCCGGACACCTCTCTTTCATCCCCATGATCGATATCCTGATCTTCCCCCGCATGAATATGCGATTCCTAATCCCAATCTTGAGGGGGACATGAATCAGAATGATCCCTCACCCTCTGATCCTTCGGATCTCGTCAACGCTTTGGGAGTTCTTGCCTCCCGACTGGACCCTCAGCAGTTCGAGGCGATCCAGTCTATTCTGAAGGGGAAGGCACCCACGCAGCCTGCTGAGCCGAACCCTGTGGCTCCCCCTGTTGTTACTCAACAACCTCCTCTTCCTCCTCCTTACATTCATCAGGCCATGGAAGGCCTCCATGTTACTTCTCGGCCAACTGGGCCGCAGCTTTCATCCTCTAGACAACCGGCTAGACCGCAAACGCCTGTTTATCAAAATGCCCTCGGGCATGGCGGAAGCTCTGCCGGACCTCCCCTTTATTGTCCCCCCTGTCCAACGTACTCTAGGCAGCAGGCCTATTAGGTACCTCCACCTCCTCCTCCTCCCCAGGCAGATCTGACCACGCAACCGTT
The DNA here is from genome assembly GCA_030544215.1 of Zantedeschia hybrid cultivar. NCBI lineage: Eukaryota > Viridiplantae > Streptophyta > Magnoliopsida > Alismatales > Araceae > Zantedeschia > Zantedeschia hybrid cultivar. The sequence continues at coordinate 44,519,326 of JARZZO010000008.1, forward strand.
GCTGGCCAAAATGGAGCGCATGGATGAGCAATTCAACAACCTCCAGAAGATGATGGGGGTTAAAGCTGCGCTCGAGATCAATTTGCCGAGCCTGCCGGTATTCCACCTACCACCCTCTGAGATGCCAGTATACCGGAAGTACAACGGTACTGGTCACCCCTTCACACATTTGAAGGAGTTTATGTACGAATCGTCTTTCTGGCAGAACGACAAGAGGTCGTTGGCCTTTTTGTTCAGGAGATCTCTAGAGGGACCAGCCCTTGAATGGTTCTTTTCCTTGGAACCCTCCGAAGTAGAGGACTATGGTATCGTTTCTCGCAAATTCATTCAACGATACCAAGACAGAGTTGCACCCTCCTTGTCCATCACTGACTTAATAGCAGAAAAGATGAAACCTGATGAAGAATTTGTCAGTTTCGCCGACAGGTGGCGGGGCTTGGCCGAGAAAGTGAAAGATCGTTTGTCCGAGTCTGAGCAAGTGAAGATGTTAATTTCCAACGCCACGCCCCAATTCAAGCTAGTCCTCTCCCTGAACAACTTGACCAACATGGTAGAGCTCTATGAAAGAGCACGGTACTGCCAGAATGCCTTCAAGGACGCTACGTTCTCTAGCGTCTTCGATTCTCACAGACCTAGCAGGCCTCCACCTCGGAAGCCTGCAGTGCCAAACTCTCCCAGCACAGGTCTGACTACTGAGGGCACGCTCTCTCATGAGCAGGTTAGTAGTATGAATAATAACTCGCCCCAGTTTGTGAGGAACCAGCAGCAGTACCAGAGGCCACCGCAGCCGAACCAGTAGGGGTACAGGCAGCAGCAGAACCCCCATTATCAACAATAGTATCAGCGGCCCCAGCAGCCGAACCAGAACTAGCAACAGCAACAGTTACAGCAGCCGTCGCAACGGCAACAGCAGTACCAGCAGCCCCAACAACAGCAATATCAGCAACAACAGCAGTATCAGCCGCGCGCACCGCCGGCATACCATAATGTGTAACGAACCGCCATCCTATGACCGGAGACCCGGTCACTAAATGGATGTCGGCCCATTAACTGAAGGTTCACATCCGGATCTTATACATACATCTGGAGGAGTAAGCGTTAAACAAGATTAAATATAACATTCACGCGTACTACAAGGAGGTACAGTGCGCAGGGAGTAAAGTAACAATGTCCGTACAGTCCAACAATAATTACATGTCCAACAAATTAATTAAGTACAGGCAGAAATAGGGTACAACGACATCGGGGCATACCCCGGGAACTGAGATAGCTGCTGGTCCGCACACCAAGGAGAACACCACGAGCCGCCACACGCCACACGGTCTACACCTGAAAACGCAGGGAGTGAGCCACACCAGAATTGGGCTCAATAGGGATCATCCGATCCCTCACCTCCCACACACACACCCACAAGTGCAGTAACAAAGATGCAGGTAATTAAGGCAAGTAAATCTGTGACACACTACTCCTACATCTCGACATGAACCATGTGCAATCGAAGTGTAACATGCATATTTCTAGAATCATTCCATCAAGGAGCCAATAACTCGCGTCTCGGCTTAGCACTGACCGAAGGTGTCTCGGCTTAGCACTGACCGAAGGTGTCTCGGCCACACAACCGAGAGTAGGAGACACCGGCCACAGCTGAAGGTAGGAATCATCGATCACAACCGAAGGTAGGAAACACCAACCACAGCCGAAAGTAGGAAACATCGACCACACAGCCGAAGGTAGGAAACACCAACCACAACCGAAAGTAGGAAACATCGACCACACAGCCGAAGGTAGGAAACACCAACCACAGCTGAAGGTAGGAAACACCGACCACACAACCGAAGGTAGGAAACACCGGCCACAACCGGAGGTAGGAAACACCGGCCACAACCGAAGGTAGGAAACACCGACCCGCTGAGACCAAACAGTAACCCCTCGGATAGCATGCTAGCTACTCCGGCCCAACTGGCTCAGGTGGTTACTCCTTCCCTCAGCATGAGTGACTCTCCGAATGTACCACTCCGACACCGGTACTAGCTGACCCCGGGGTTCACCAGGTGACCCTCTCTCACTAGGCGTCACCCCGCCCACGCCCCCACCGGCGCTGTGCTCACGCCCCCACCAGCACAGGGTGATAAAGCGCTACAATGTCACTCCAGGTCCACAGTAACACAAAACACCAAAACCCGGCACAGTACGATCCGGTCACGTGAAAAGCCCACGATCGCACGACACACCACGCGGTGCCATCCGGTCATGAAGAATCCATCATTGTCGAGTGCACCAAAACATGCATTAACCAACTATCTAGCAGTATGAACACGTTTTACTGGCATGAATTAGTGAGGTTCTGTCTCGAATCGCGTCGCCCAAGGCCGACGCCATTCAAGCTCCATGTACAGGTTCATGTAAAACAGTTCAGAATCAGGTTTATGTAAAACAGTCTTCGGGCCGAAGGGGTCTCGGCCAGGCGATTTCTGTCTAAAAGGCGTCGTGATGGCCCGACGCCCTTCAAAAAGGCGTCGTCCATGCACGTCGTCCTTCAACCCGCCCGAAGGGGTCTCGGTCCGAAGGGGTCTCGGCCCGCTATCCGAAGACAGCTAACGCCCAGGAACCAGGATCTGCCATGGGACCGAGGGCTCCCTTTCAACCCATAAAACCCCAAAGTTACTCAAAAACAGAGGAGAAAGAGGGGAAATACAATCCATAGGAAAATCACCTTCATAGCAAATCCCCCAAATCATCAAAAGAACACCTAAACATGCTCATTCTACCCCCCCCAAAACCAAGGATCCATAACATGCTTAAACGGGGAGAAACATGGCAAAACCAGGGATCCATAACATACTTAAACGGGGAGAAACATGGTTTAAACACGATGCTGTGGGAACCGTCACCCTACCGGACACTTGAACGCCTCCGAGCTTCAAGCCGTCCACCCGACTTGCCCCACGCCGCCGCCGGTACCGCCGTGGTCGTCCTTGCTCCACCGTGACGTCGGCCGCCGTCCGGAGAGTAGAACGCCGCAGTGGAGATGGAGGTGGTAGGGGTAGGAGCTAGGTAGAGGAAGGAGTGGAGGGAGAGGTGAAATGGTGGGAGGAAAAGAGGGAGGCGGAGGAATCGCCGCTGAGATCGCCGGAGGGGAAGGAGAGAAAGAAGGAGAAAAATGAGGGAAGAAAGGAGGGCTCGCGGGGGTTAACCAGGCTGAAACGCGTCGATCGAGGCAGACGCGGTCCAGTCGACATGACGTCTGTCAGGTGATGTGACGGCCGCATTGACGAATTCTGAAACGCGCCGACCGAGGCACGCCGTTCAGCCGACACGTCAGGGCCGCACTCTGGCACGACAGGGCCGTACGCTACGCGGCCCAAAGCCAGCCCACGCGGCACCCTCGAGTCGCCGATCATCCCGAGTCGGTCTCGGCCACCGACCTCGGACTTCTCCCACTGGTCTCGACGCCGAGCGCCGGCTGCCTCTCGGTCCGAAGGAAATCCGGTTTCGCACCGCCCGAAGGTGTCTCGGCCCTGCTTCGAAGACAAGCCAACGCCCGACCGAGCCACCCTCGGCCTCGGGCCTTCGGCTTCGCCTCCGTCGCCATCCGGATCCCCGTCGGGCCTCTTCACCGATCCGACCCAGCCTCGGATCCAAACTTCGGGTTCCAGCTTTGGAATCCGGTCGTGATAGATCCAGTCTACATCACGTAGCCAGAACTACAGGGTCCGACCCCGAAAACCGGATCCGAAGGTCTCAATCCTTACATAATGTCCCTCCTCCTGCTGACTATAATCAGCAGAGAAGACCTCCAGGCCCGAAAAGGGCAGAATACCCAGCCCTCCCAGAATCCTTGGCAGATATTTTCAGTGCTCTAATGGCAGCTAATGCCTTAGTCTTGCCAAGAGAAAAGGCCGTCTGGCCTCAAAATGCTGACACGTCCAGGTATTGCTACTTCCATAGGCAACCTGGGCATACCATCGACACCTGCTTCTAGTTTAGAGATTATATTCATGATCTCAACGAGCAGGGCGGCATAGACTGGGAGGAGATGAAAAAGTACATATCAGCCCTGAAGGCAAGAAGGCCACAGCAGCAGCAGTAAGCAAGACCACCAGAACAAGCAGCACCACCACCCAACATGGGCATAGTGCAGAATCCGCTCCCAGAGCACCAGAACCAAAACCAAGTTGCCCCTATCTTGACAAGCAGCCAGTCTGAGGCTGACCGTGGGCAACAGTGGAGAATAGAGGACTCTTCCTCTCTTTATTCGACGGTCATATTCCAAGTACCGCAGAACGACCACCACGCCGCACCATCCACATACCTAGGCCACAACCTATTACCATCACCCCTCTACCGACACCCGAATATTACTCACCTGCACCCAATAACCCATTACCACTACCCGCTTTCCTCAAGCCCATTACGCCCCACACCACTACACCGCTACCATATAATCCCCCGCAAACCAATCACGCGCCCCTTCTACCATCTAGGCCATTACTCCGCGTACCATTCCCTACTTCGCCCGCCACCACTACCACCTACCCAGATACCCCCTTACCATCCAAACCGCTGTTACGCGTGCCATTCCCCACTTCACCAACCACTTACCCATCCACCATCCAACCCTCTAGGCCTTTAATCTGCACCGCGCCATCACCACCTAACCCTACACCATCACCTACATCACCTACACCACCCAACCCCGTAGTACTCAAGGTGTCACCCGGATCCTCCACGGTTGAGGAACATGCGCTTCGGAGTGGAAGGATTTTCAACAAAGTTTTCCCTCAGTCCACAGTTAGAGACGGCCCATCACAGCCGACTGAGGAAGCCCATAATGAAGAGAGTGCACCAGACACTCAATATGATTTGTTGAAACATCTGGACAGAACACCGGCACGGATCACCGTACTTGAACTGATCAAAAGGTCGAAGAGTCACCAAGAAGCTTTGATGGACTATTTGCAGAAGGTGATGGTCAACGAAGACGTGCCGGTAGAAAAAATTGCAGCACTACTAGTTCCTCAAGAGGATCAACCCTCCATTACATTTCATACATCGGAACTAGCACCGCCAGTAGCCAGAAGCATGGCTCTGAGCATCACGGTCAACATCTGCAAGAAGGCCGTGGATGCATGCCTGGTTGATACAGGGGCTTCGATCAATGTCCTACCTCTAAAGACCCTAGAGCTGTGCAGTGTGCCCAAGGAGAAATGGCTGCCTAGCCCCATCTCTGTGACGGCATATGACAACTCCACCCGTTCTCCTCTGGGAATGGTTTATTTAAAGGTGGAGCTAGGTCCTATAAGTCATGCAGAAGTCGAATTTCACATTCTGGAAATCGATCCTTCTATAAATGCCATTTTGGGTCGTCCTTATATCAAAACTCTTGAGGCGATTCCCTCTACGAATCACCAATGCCTCAAATTCCCTTTCAAAGGACGAATTATTAAGATGACGAGCATGCCGATCCTTGCTGCTGCTCATACTTTGAATATTAGATCTGCTGCTTCACCGGGCCGACAACCTTTTCTGTCGGTATTACAGGTCTACCATCCAGTGGCTGATCCTTTGAAAGCCGCCACTATTTCTCCTTACCCGTTAGATGCCATAAAAAGGGGGAAGTGCATGAGTACTCCATGATGGAGAATTATGATGAAGAACGGCTATCAGCCTGGAAGAGGTCTGGGCACACAGCTACAAGGCAGGACCACTCCTGTTAAAGATCACCGAGCAGCACCTGGAAGTGGTCTGGGCTACAGGCCAAGAAAACTTAAACAAGATCTGGTTCAGCAAGTAGAGATTGAAGAAGGTCAGAAAATCCTGGAGACAATGTCTACACCACCTAAGGAAGGCCGAGATCCCCTAACATGGACCCTGTATACACACTTTGTGAAGGGGCCCATACTTAGCCATGACAACACGGTGGCCATTACTTCATGTTTCGACCTCCATGACATATATGGGAGGGACTTGGCCAGACATTGCTCAGAACTACTTACGTACCAATCCTTGGAGGCTCTGCGGCCTATGAAAAGGAGAAAATTCCATGATCCTGAATGCAAATGGTACAGATGGTTCGATCTGAGAGACCTTTACATTGCACTGAACAGACTGTTTCTAGATCCGGCAGAACCCAAGTGGCCGCCGCAGATTGATGAGCTGATTGAAAGCCCTGGTGCCATCTTTGATAAGCGGATATTGCTGTCTGAAGAAACCGATGAAGGGGAGCCAGATGACCCCTATGAAGCTGGTTACACTACAGATCTGCTCTGGAGGGGGACATATCCTTCCCATGTCTTCATGCTTCATACTTTATTCCGTACACTGCTCTTGACCCCGACTTGGTCGCGGGTCATTATTGAAGATATTCCACGGGCTCCGCCCGTTATGATTACTCTGTCCCCTCAAGACCTTATTCCACAACCTCCTCTCGATCTAGAGAGGATGTATGATTTGATCTGGGACATATTGCTATATGATCCCCCTAATCCTCTGGCCTTGGTGCCACTTCCTCCATCTGATTCTCCTTCTATTTGTATTCATTCCTGTTTCATGTTTAATTCCTCTGATATTAAAAAAAAAACGCCAATTTTACAACAAATTCTTCTCAGATCCTTATCGAGGAAACTTCTTACTTGTCCGATCGCACCCCGTCGCGCGGGTCCTTCGGTCAAGATTCTCTCTTAAATCTACTCTGCCCCTCCCCTCGGGAGGATTCTCCTGTATTTCCACTTGTATCCCAGGATTTCTATCATGCTTCATCTTCATTAGGTTATAATAGGGAGTTTAGTGAAGTTAGGCAGTCTAGTTTTAGGCAGGTTAGTCAGGTTAGGAAGTCTAGGAAGCCTAAGGGTAGGCGAATTCCAGATAGATACCTCCAGGACTTAGCTGATAGATGCTTTTCTTGCTCTTTAATCCCTCAGTTTTTAGAAAATCCAATTCAGATGCCAGAAGATTGCATGAATGATGAGTCAGTCAATGATGGGTATGGGGTATATGAGTTAGTGCATGAAAAGGACCCCATTATTGAAAATGAGGAAGATGACGAGGACACAGCTGTGGCATATGCTAGTGGAGTGAAGAGATTCGATGAACCCTCAGCTGCCGTAGAAGAGCCCACCAAAGAAATCAATTTAGGGACTGAAGACAAACCTAAGGTTGTCCTCGTCAGCAAAAATCTTTCTACAGAGGATGAGAAAGCAATGGTACAAGTACTTAAGGACTATAAGGACACTTTTGCCTGTTGTTAGTTGAACACAGGTTGACATTAAAGGATGGAGCTAGCCCAATCAAGCAGAAATTAAGGTGATTCCACCCACAAATGGCTCTAAAGATGAAGGAAGAGGTCGACAAATTACATAAAGCCAAATTTATTAGAGTTGTCCTTTATCCACAATGGGTGGCTAACATAGTCCCGGTTATGAAAAAGGACGGGAATGTCAGAATTTGCATTGACTTCCGCGATCTGAACCGGGCGTGTCCTAAAGATGATTTTCCATTGCCTCATATCGATGTACTCATTGACAATACTGCTGGCTATGAGACCTTATCATTTATGGACGTATTTTCAGGATACAATCAGATTAAGCTGGCAGAAGAGGATCAAGAGAAAACGTCATTCACCACACCTTGGGGAACATACTGTTATGTCGTCATGCCATTTGGATTAAAAAATACTGGAGCCACTTATCAGAGGGCTATGATGGCAATATTCCATGACATGATGCACATAGATTTGGAAGTGTATGTGGCTGATTTATTGGTTAAATCTAAGACAAAGGCTGAGCATGCCAAGGTTTTGGCAAGGGTATTAGAGAGGTCGAGAGAATATCAGTTAAAGATGAACCCCAAGAAATGTGTATTCGGGGTATTTTCAGGAAAATTGATTGGATTTATTGTCAGTAAACGGGGAATTGAGATCGATCCCAACAAGGCGAAGGCTATCAGAAAATTGCCACCTCCCAAAAACTTGAAAGAGTTGAGAGGATTAATCGGGAGGTTGCAATTTATTCGCCGTTTTGTCTCCCAGCACTCACAAAGGTGTAAGCCGTTCTACGAGCTTACCAAGTCGGGAGTCAAATTTGATTGGGACGATAAGTGTCAGGAGGCATTCGATGGATTAAAGAACTATTTGGCAAGTCCTCATGTTTTGAGATCACCATCTCCAGGCAAACCATTGATACTTTACATTTCAGTCCTGGATGATGCTGTGGGGGTTGTCCTAGCACAAGAGGATGAAGAAGGAAAAGAGAGGGCAGCCTACTATCTCTCTAAACTTCTCAACCCCGCTGAACAGAGATATACAGCGATGGAGAAAACATGTGCAGCATTGGTCTGGGTTGTGCAGAAATTAAAGCATTATTTTCTGGCCCATGAAGTCCATCTCATCGCTAGGATGAATCCGATCAAATTCCTTCTGGAGAAATATGTTCTTACTGATAGGTTAGCTCGATGGCAAAGCTTTCTATCTCAATTCGATATCATTTATATTCAGTAGAAAGCAATCGAGGGCTATGCCATAGCGGAACATCTCGCTCATCATCCCCTTCCTCGATTTGATCCAGTGCGATCAGGGTTTCCGGATGAGGAACTGATGTCCGTAAATTAAATCAGAGATGATATGTGGACTCTGTATTTTGACGGAGCTCTGAATTCTCATGGAAAGGGGATAGGTATCGTTCTGTTATCACCTGAAGGTGTCACCATTCCACAAGCCTTTCAGCTTGATTTTCCAGTCACTAACAATATAGCTGAATACGAGGCACTTCTTACTGGCCTCGAGGCTGCTCATTTCTATGGTGCCACCAAACTCAGGATTGTGGGTGATAGCCAATTGATTCTTCGCCAAGTGCTGACCAAGTATCGAACTCTTGATCCTAAGCTCAAGCCTTATCAAGAACTTACTTCTGCTTACTCAAAGCTTTTCACGAAATTGATCTTTGTCCATGTCCCTAGGAATCAAAACATCTTAGCTGACGCTCTAACTTCATTGGCATCTTCTCTTGATTTTCTAATCAGCAAGCAATCCGAATCAATCATAGTTCATAGGCGTCGTTCACCCGTCGTGAAAGTCCCTTCATTCCTTAGAACTAAGGAGAAGTTGCTGAAGAAAGTCAGAGACGGAGATATCATTGAAAAGAGAGAAATCATGTTAATGGAGCTGTTAGAAGAGATGGATGATGAACAGAAGCCATGGTATTATGAGATTGCAAAATATTGTGAAGATCAATCGTATCCTGAGGAAGCTACAACTGAAGAGAAGAGAGCTATCAGGAGAGTTGCTCAACGATACACCCTAGTTGGGGGAGCACTGTACAAGAGAGGTTTTGATGGAGTTCTTCTGAGATGTCTAGACGAAGATGAGCTTTGGAAGGTTATGGAAGGAGCTCATAGTGGAGTTTGTGGTGGCCATGTCAATGGACAGATGTTAGCAAAAAAGATCCTTAGACAAGGATTTTATTGGCCAACCATAGAAGAAGACTGTGTAGGATATGTCCGTAGGTGTACTAAGTGTCAACTTCACGCCGACAAAATTCATTCTCCTGCATCTTCACTCCATCCTGTTTCTTCCCCATGGCCTTTCTCCATGTGGGCTTTCAACATCATTGGACCCCTTGGCAATCCAGATTCCGGCATCAAGCAAAAATCTTTCATTCTCACGGCAACGGAATACTTCACCAAGTGGGCAGAAGCTGAAGCATACGTGGAGATCAAAGCATCAACCGTCTGCAAGTTCATCATGAAGAACATCATCACCCGATTTGGAATTCCAAGCACCATCGTCACCGACAACGGACCACAGTTTGTGTCACAAGAATTGAAGGACCTCTGTAACATGTATAGAATTGCATTGCATCATTCGTCTCCTTATTATTCGCAAGGCAATGGCCAAGCAGAGGCAACAAATAAGACTTTGATAAAAATCATCAAAAAGACGTGCAAATCTAATAAATTCGCCGACTGGCCAGAAAAATTGGTTGAGGCTCTATAGGCCTACCGAACTTCAATCCGCACACCCACTGGGCAAACTCCTTATTCCTTAACATTTGGAATGGAGGCGGTAGTTCCATATGAGATCCTTATACCGTCATTAAGAGTACAACTGAATAAGGAATTCTCTATTGATGAACATCGTTCAGTACTCCTTGCTCAATTGGAACTTTTAGACGAGAAAAGATGGTCAGCTGCTAATCATGCAAAAGTTTATCAAAATAGACTAGTACGTTTTTATCAAAAGAAAGTCATTGAACGTAAGTTCAAAGTCGGTGAAATGGTTGTCAAAAGGATTTTTGTAAAACCTGGTAGTCCGCATTCTAAGCTCCAACCCAACTGGGAAGGGCCTTATGTTGTATCGCACGCTTTTCCTGATAATGCTTATCGTCTTGTTAATGCAGAAGGAGAAGAGCTAAATCATCCATGGAATGGCTTACATCTTAAGAAATACTACCATTAGGTTAAAGAGTCGATCAGCATAATACAAAGACCAGTGGAATCAGAAAATTTATAAACTCAAATTTCCTTATCAGTCTGGATAACTTAACTTCAAATACATTATTACACACACTGACACGTTTGATTCGTGAGTAACAAGAGATGCCAAGTCCTAAAGAATACCGAAGCTTGACCGAAAGGGTAAAGTACAAATCATTCGTTTTAAAGCAAAATTCTGTTTTATACTCGGCCCATGATGTCGGAACGAGGCTTAGAATAGACTACCAAGAATACCCACCATCTTAGTAGGAGGCCGTCATAAAAAAATGGGGGAGATCCGTCCCGAAGAAAAGAAAAACAAAAGCAAAAGGCAAAAGCCAAATGTCAAGTCAAAAGGCCATCACATTACAAACATTACATCAAAGCCATGAAATGAAACGAAAGGGAACGCAAGGTCGATAAATATCCCGGAAAGAAATGACCGAACCCCAACGGATACTAGGGTAGGAAAGGAACATCTTTTTAGGTCTCCGGAACCTTCTTATGGGCTTTCTAAACTTATTCTTCCATTCTTTCTAAAGGGACGTACTCCAAACTTAAGGAATGGCTTAGATTGACTAAGGGTCAAATCATCAAATGGGATCACGAATGGAAACACAAGTTCAAACACGATGGGTTTAAGTTAAGTGGTTAAAGAACAATTTGGGAATTAAGTTAATAAATGAATATGATCTTTTGATCTGAGTACCATGCTGATCTTTTAGTCAAAAAGTCAAAAAAAATACATATGTCAAAAATCCAAAAAAATACATATGTCAAAAATCCAAAAAAAATACATATGTCAAAAATCAAAAAAATATATATGTCCAAAATCCGAAAAAAGCATATATTTCAAAACCCAAACAAAAATGAATATTTCAAAACAACAAAAATATTTCATTTAGTATTTGCTTATTGCACTTGGTATGTCTCATTCCTTTTATTTTCAGTGAGCATATGTTTGCTTGCATGTTGCATTGTGCTTAAGTTTGATTTTTCACATTACCTTTGTTAATAAAGGCTAGGCCCCTTGACCATTTATTGAAGGAAAAGATTGATTAACCATTCATTTGGTCAGGCAAGGGGCTAAGCCTAAATAGATACTTAACCTGTTTGTTAAGTATGTACAGGATGCAAGACAAGCACAGGAACACAAGATTGGAGCCTAAAAGTTTCATGTATATCATCAAAAGGTGTTTTGTACATGATACATAGAAGAAAAAGAAAATACATAAGCCCTCAAGGCTGGCTCTCCCCTCCGCCCTCATCAAGCTGGCTCTGGGCCTCGTCAGGTGCGTTCGGTGTTGGTCCTCGGTTGGGAGGTGGAGGTGGCCCCATCGTGCTCGGCCCTACCTGGCCAGAAGACATGGCGACACTGGCAGTAAAAGCACTGGTCAGACCACGCTCCTGGGCACGCTGCCGAGCACGCCTGTACCTCTCCTCCACACTCTGGCGCTCGTGCTCAGCAATCCCTAACTGAACTCGGAGGGAGGCCATCTCTGAATCCATCTTCTGCCGCTCCTGCCTCTCCCGCTCTCGCTCCTCGGTGATGAACCCCAGTCGAGACTGGAGGTGTGAAAGCTCTCGAGGAAGATCTCCAGTCGAGAGTCGGGCCACCTGCTCCTCCAGAGACCGGATCCGCGCCGCATCAGCCTCAGCACGAGCAGCTGCAGCACGAGAACGCTCCAGCTCCGCTTCAGCCCTCTGAAGGGCTTCCTGAACCTCAGCAACCTGAAGGGAAGTCATTGTTAACTCAAGGCAATCAATTAGGTAATCAAAATCAAAATTCTAAAAGTCGAAGAACTTACCCGAGCAGCCCGGTCCTCCTCCGCAAGAGAAGCTCGGTGAATAGCAGAGGCGAGCTGGCTCTAGAGGTCAGCCAGAGCAGCCTCGTGTGCAGCAGACGAGGAAGAAGATGAAGCTCCGAAGGAAGGGGGAGCCGCCTGGGTGTAGACGGCTCGCTGCACCGAAAGACAACTGTCAATGTCGATCGCCAAAACAATTAATTAATTAAAACATGCACTCATATTCATGCATACATACCAGATCGAACAGTTCCTTCTGGACTTGTTCTAGCTGGGCCTCCGCATCATGTAAGCGGGCCCGGAGGTCGATGATGACCGCGTCACGCGCGTCCTGCATATCACACATACATACATTCATTCACCAAATATAAATCAAGATAATAAAATCAAAGACGCATAAATGCATACTTACATCAAGTGGTCGGAGGAGCCGAAGTTAATCGGCGTAGTGGGCCTGGTATTGCTGGAGGTAGGCCTCGCTACTCTCCGCCCGGGACTCCACCCGTATGCCTCGGCGGTGCCAGTCCTCGTACTGCTCTGGGAACTTGGCACGCCAGTCCGTGAGGGCTTGCTTGCCCCTCATGCTCCTCCCGACGTCCTCCGGGACCTCCTCATCAATCCATTCTTGATGGAGGCCCAGTGTCCTCATCACGAGCCGGAGGCGGAGGGGCTCGATTTCGTTCTGCAGTGCAGCCACATCTGCCTGCCGAACCTCCTCCTGCCAGCCGTCACCCACGGCTGACCCTCCTCGCCCATACCAAGGTACGGGCGCCAGATCACCTGCATATAGATTAGGTGCATTCATTAAATAAATTGCATTTAAGGAATAAAAGATTGCATTAAATAAAATTGAACAAGTTAAAAACTTACCAAGAGCTCTGGGTAATCTAGGAACTGACGGCGGAGGGCCGTCAGCTGGTGGTGCTGAAGAGCCGTGTCCACGATTGGCTGCCAACGGCAGGCCAATGGGACGGCGCTAGGTCTCGCGATCCGCGCTCTGCCGAGCGGGAAGTAATGGTAACTCCAAACCTGCATTCATGAACATATAAGTTAGGAAAAAGCATCATATCATATTTCATATCATGAACAAATAATGAAACAACTTAATACTTGAAGGAACGGCGAGAAGCCGCTGACAGTGGTCTCACGGTCCGGCGTGACCGCAGACAGATCGGCAAAGAGATGGGCCAGAAGGGCCGCACCCCACGCGTACTCTCTTAAACTATCTAAGTCATCTAACAGATATAGGAATCTACAGTGGATGTGGTCGCCCTTCGTACCGAAGAGCAACCGACCAAAGAAGAAGACAAGAAAAACTCTAAGCTGCCTATCTACCTCCTCCACCTGACTCGGGTCGCTACAATAGACGGCGGAAGATGACTCAGCTAACCTATCCCTAAACTCCTCCCGGGTCTCGTCAGACCGACGCCGGGGCTCATATAATCCTAAAGTTGCCTCTACTTCTATCCTAGGGACCATCCTAGACTCCCTACCTAAGCTGGACACCTCTATCCCTAATAGAGCCTCTGCCAATCCCTGATAGTTGGGGTAAGTAACCCCACTCACAGGTCGGCCCTCTACCCTGAGGCCAGTGATCCTGGCCACATCCTCTAGGGTGGGGATCATATGTCCCACGGCATTAGAAAAGTACGGCTTTCCGCATGCCACCTCTCCCGCAGCGCCTGCAGGAAGACCAGATCGAGCCAAAATGGCTTGATATCTAGTACCTCACTGAATCCCATCCGGCACAGGCGCGCCTTCTGGAAATTCGAGAGCCCTCTATAAGCCCCTATCACAAGGTCCCATGAGATTCTGGCCCTCATCACTCCCTGCAAATAAAAACATAAAAATAGGGTCAGTAATGAATAAAAAACAGGAAAATCACTTCTGTTTTGAAAGGCGTCAGCACACACAGACGTTTTTCAAAACACGTCCACATGCCCTGACGCAATTCAAAATTATTTTCTGCCTAATTAAAAATTCGGAATTAACCTTGAAAGACGTCAGACCATGGTGACGCCTTTTGAATGGCGTCATCTGGTCTGGACGCCTTTCAAGACCCGATTCCGGGTTCTTGAAAAACTCCGTTTTTTTCCTCTTTTTCTCATCTCATTCATCCCATAGAGAGCTTACCGTGTGGAGGTCGCCCTCCTCTCCTTCTTCCATTGCCACGGGCCCCGGTGGAGGGATTTCTTCCTCCAAAAACGCCGCGGCTTCGGCTAGCACCGCCGGAACCTCCTCGGGGGCTTCTTCCTCGTGCCTTCGCCGCCTCTTGGCTAGGGTCTTCATCTTCTTAGAGCCCTCACCGCGTTCCATGATCAATAGGGGGAGTTTTGAGGGAAGAAAGAGAGGGAGATCGCCGGAGCTTGTCGGTCGTTGGAAAGGAAGAGAGAGAGAGAGTTTTGGAAAAAGTGAGGAAGAAAGGGGGGCCTCCGCGGGTCTGTAAAGAAAAGGTAAAAGGCGTCGACTTAGACAGACACGTTTTATGACGCATAAGTTGAGGCGGCAAGGACAGGTGTTTGAAACTGATTTAAAGGCGTCCACGTGTAATGACGCGTTTAAGATTACCGCCAGAGCCGTACAGAGGATGATGATGAAAAGCGTCTGGTCTGGTAGACTCGTTTCAAGCAATTAATCACGGAATTAATGGCAAAATCCTGGAAAAAGTAGGAGAGAGAGTTGAAAGGCGTCAACGGTTGCAGACGCAATTTAATGTTTAATCAGGGTTTTGAGGATTAAATTGAATTTTTAGAAAAAGAATTATGGTTGAAAGGCGTCTTTCTGAGTGGACGCGTTTTTTCATTTTACAGAACCCGAACTGTCAAATTTTCAGAAAAAAAAATCAAGTTTTTACTAAAAGAAAAATCATGGGCACATCACAGAAAGTTAAGGAACAATTTCAAGGCATGAAAAAAATAGCTCTTTATTCAATGAAATCCTTTATTACATCGAAAGAAAATCAAAAAGAGAAAGTGGACATTTAAGGAAGAATTTCATGAAGACTTTTAAGGTAAGGAAATTTTAATCCTCTATCTCTATCTTTAGAGGATTTTACACGGTAACTAAAGCCAAGGTTCCACAAAGTAGTGATGATTTGTATGGCTTCGTAATCTTCGTCGGATTCCAAGTCACGCTTCTTGATCGGGGATGTAAAGGAGAACTCAGGGAATTCACGACGGCCCAAGCTAAGCTGAGTAAGGCACCGATGAGGGTTGTATAGCACGAACTCGGTGGCTCCAATCAACTTGAGATCTGCCCTCGCTGCACGGCGCACCCAAACGGGCTTTCCAACAAGAGCGAGTGGAGACGAGTCAAATATATCGGATGTCATGAGTTTCAAATACTCTCTCCAGTCGGCCCGGGTCTTGAGCTTTGGAACTTTGTTGACCATGTGCTCATTGAACTTTACAATGTTAGCAATGCAATGAATTGGACTATTCCAGAAGATCTGAGATGGATTCAGAGGCCTCGTCTTGCTGTACTCAAACTTAAAGTGAAGTTCAACCCACAAGGTAAAGAGTAACATGCACCCATAGGGAGGACGACCCACAGATGCCGCAGAAAGCCCGCTGTAAAGATATGCCAAGAGTGCAGTGCTAATGGATTTACCTTCGAAGATTGCGCAGATAGTACTGACCTGGTCATCTTCCAAGATATTATCCTGCGCAGGGAAGAACAAGGCACCGGCAAGGCATGTAACGAAAGCTTTCGTCACATCCTCCGCTTCATCCTCCCTTAGATCATCAATTTCATATAGAGTCTACTCAACAAGCTTTGCAAGATTGATTCCCTTTTTGGTAAGGCATCCTTTAGCTTCTGAAGGATCCTTCATGATTGATGTCAACAATTGTTGACCGGTGATTTTCTCTCTTGTCAAAGCTATTTTATCTTTGTTCTCTTTGGTCTTTGGGAGACCCAATAGAAGCTCTGCCTCCTCTAAAAGGATCGTGCACTCGAAGTCTTGGAAGAAGAACGTATGAGTTTGGGGATGCCACCACTCGATCAAGGCACCCATAGCCGCCCAATCTACGTTCGCACTTTTGTAATTTTTGGCAAGCACCACAAGACCTTGAAGATTCCACTTGGATATGAAGACTTGCATGGAAAGCTTAACACTTTTTGCAAGTTTACGAATCCAAGGGAGAGAGGTGAACTTCCTCAGGCCAGGAAACATAGGATAATTCTAAAACAAAAGGAAGAACATAAAAAAATAAGAAGAAAAACATGAAGAACAAGAACAAGAATTGAAGGGAAGTTGATTTAACTTATTTGAAGATTAGGATCTCTTCCATTGAGGTGATTTTCCACGTCGGAGAACTTCTCTAGAGACATCTTCATCCTCTTGTTTGAAGAATCCATCCTCTTTTTCGGAATTCCTCCTTCTTGAAGCTTGGAAACCTTAGAAACCTTGAAAGAACCTTGAAACTTTGGAAGAAAGCTCAACCTAGGATCTTTGGATTATGGTAGGATTACTTGGGAACAACCTAAGGGTATTTATATAGAAGGAATTGCGATCCTAGGAAGACTTTTCCGGATTGGAAAAGGGATGTGCATTGGTAGAGTTGGAATTCGAGTAGAGAACAACCAGAAACCTGTTTCTGTGAGTAAAAGGCGTCGAGGAGAACCGCCGCGTTTCACCATTGAATGGCGTCTGCTCGACACGACGCGTTTTAGTTTTTCTGTGATTTATCCGAAATTTTGTGGTTTTTGATGTTTAAATTGAATATTTATTTGGAATTACTAATAATTTTGATTGCAGAAAACCTGAGTAAAGCTGGAAATATCAAGAAGATCCCATTATGGAAATTTATGAAGTCCCGACCGTGACTAAAAAGACGGTTATTTCTACCCTTGTACTTCTTTCATGTAATTATTTTGCATTGTCATTATTATATGTTAAATATTTATTAGAGCATGTCAATGACCTTGTGGTTTTGATGAAACTGGAATTTGAGTTCCCCTTCAACAAAAAAACAGTGATAATTCCAGAGAATTCTTAATCGCACGGATAGGCCGTTGGATTGTTAATTAGTGATTTATGAGGACGATGGTTCCATTTTTGTGAAACGGTGCGTGGATAAACGAGCTTTGGTTTAGCACTGGATTATAAGAATTGGTATCTTGACTCATTAATGACAATTTAACAATATTATCCTTGATTAATTTATATTTTATTTGACTTTATATATTTTTTTTAGCCCAGCATACATCATGTAGGACTTTGAAATCACTGTGATAAAAATTAATTACTGATTAAGTTTCAGACTATTAATCAAACAACTTCAACATGATATGAAATATTCCATTCTGAATTGAATATCTTGATTATCTTTGAGGTTCGCTTGAAGATATCCTTAGAATTCTATCCTTTCTTGGACTCTTTATCCAATATTTCTTATTTTCTTTTAAGATCCATCATGGCTGTAGCACGTCCACATGGGATGGCAAACGCTCCCCATGATGAAACCTACAGTGTCTACGACCTGGGGTACTTCCCACTCCGTGGAGGTTGATCGACCTTATTTTATTTCCTTATCTACCTCATCCAGACAGGATTGATTCCATTGATCTCCTTGAGCTATCTTCAATCGATGATTTTGAGAAAAATTCCAATCATGTGATGTTAAGAGCGTGTCTCATCACACCTTGGCATCACCTTTTCAGTACATTCCATTTCATTTCACTCCTTTGCAAAGACGATGCCAAGGTGAGGCAGCTGTAGACACACTAATTTTGACGTCATTTCGAGTAAATTTCATATCATATAATAATGTCTCAGAATGGTCTGATATTTAATCATTGATTAATTTTTATTGATCTTTTTGAGTGTCGGGTTTAACAGACATGTTTAAGTTACTTAATTAAATTGATTTTAACTCAAATTTCAGTAAAAATATGAAGAAGCCTAAAAGACGTCGACTTGTGTGGATGCCATTTAGACTTTATTCTTATTTTAACGTTTAAATTTGAATTTTAATCAGTTGGTTAATTAGCTAAAAGGCTTCTGTAAGTCCTGACGCGTTTTAGGTTTCTTAAGCTATTTCTACTTCTCTTCCGGATGTTTATCCTTATCTTAATTAGTATAAAAGACGTCTATACTTGTAGACGCGTTTTAGCTAATACAGATAAAGATAAGTTTTCCGGATGTTTATCCTTATCTTAATTAATCTGAAAAGCGTCAGCCATTCTGGACGCGTTTTAGATAATTACAGATAAAGATGAATTAATCTGTATTTATCTGTTGGTTAAGATGGATAAATCCTAGATTTTTCCATGTAAATCCGCGGACGCAGAAGAAGTCTATAAATACTTTACATCTTCAATGGGTAAAAAAAAAAAAAAGTTGAGCATTATTAAAAAAGAGAGAGAAGTTAGAATCAGAGTTCGTGATTGAAGATCGGAGCAACGACGTCCAAACGCCGGAGCGCTGCTGTTTCCAGAAGTCGGCGTCCATTCTTCATCCAATTCAAGGCTTCATCAAATCGGCATAAGTGTTTCATTTCTGCATTTTCATTTTCATTTCATTAATCTCTCATTCTTCATCTTCACTTCATGCAACACACAACACCTGCATTCTTTTCAAAACCTATTTGATTAAGGGGTTTCAAAGCCATTAAACAAGTAAGTTTGCTGTTTAAATTGCATGCTTAAGATCTTGATAAGAATGGATTCTATTGTTGCTTAAGTTCTCATCATCATTTCTTCGTTACCATTTCTATTTTTGTTGCACGGAGCAAAGGAGTAAATCAAGCATAAAGTCACAAGAATCTCTGGACGATCCTCAACTTCTCAAATTCAAATTCAACAGTAAGAACAAAAGCAAGAAATGGCTCTCTTTCTTCAGCCGGCTGAAGGAGGGGAATCAAGAGCTCAATATCTTCCGCATTCAAACAGGTAGGCGATCAAACCCTCTTTTAGAACTTTTAAGTCAAAAGTTTCTGGCGATCACTTCACTTAGTTGCTGTTTTTAATAGGTTTATTTTGCACCTAAACAACATAGATTTTTCATGATAATCACACTATCATTTTAAGCACTCACACCAGACTTATCGATATCCTGGTTTGGCTCCAAATTTAATGATTCGGTACCCATTTAGTAATCGGATCCTCGATTATAGGGTGGCGGGTCGTTACAGACCCACTCTTGGAACCTTTCCGCTTACAGTTACCGCGTTGATATAATCCTTCATTCGTACAATGCTCTCGAGTCAACTCAGGGTATGGTGTACTGTCAAACCCTAACTGGTCAACTCACTTGGATCGGATGTTGTCGTATAATATCGGAAAACTCCTTTCCCAATATTATCGTCCACCCTGGCCAGGGATTTCCGCGCATCTTTCCTAGAGCATTCTCTCTCTAAGTACCGAGAGCGAATGATTCCTTATTAGCATTCAATTCCCTTCGACGATATTCCGCTGTACCCGATCCTTGGCTGTTTAAAATTCCATGATTAGAGATTCATAAACCAAGGTCAAAGCACAGAAGTCCACTTACAAGGTGTCCTTGGTGTCTCAGGTCCGAGGACCATCCACGCAACTGCGACAATAGAATCAAGCTAGTTGACAGTGAGGTACAATACCATCCAGCGATTTAGTCGGATCAGTTCACTGAACTCATTCTCTAATGAGCACCTACAGATTCGCCTTAGTGGCTCCACATAAGTGACTATAAGATCAGTCACCCTCATATTAGCGTGAGTAATCTGTACTAGTCTTACTGGATATCCGATGTCCTTCTCGGATATCCTCCGACTAGGAACTATTAAGAATATGTGTGTTTAAGTGATCAGTCTCACTAGTATGATCTCATCATAATCTGATCACTATCGCACATATTCACGGACTTCATTATGAGACGATAATAATATGAATTTACACATAATGAATAATGCGATTATATTAATAAATGAACGAGATTACAAAGTCATATTGGCTTGTAGGCCACCTAAGACTAACAATCTCCCACTTGGACTAAAGCCAATCATCTTTATGCACTAAACCTATAGACTCTAGGTGACGCTCAAACACATTTTGAGTCAACGGCTTTGTCAGTGGATCTGTTACATTGTCGACAGATGAAACTCTTTCCAGCACCACATCTCCTCTGGATATGATCTCTCTGATGAGATGAAAGCGCCTCAGAATATGTTTCGATTTCTGATGAGACCGCTACTCTTTTGCTTGTGCAATGGCTCCATTGTTTTCGTACAACAACGAAACAGGTTCAGAGATATTGGGAACTACGCCGAGGTCGGTGATGAATTTCTTCAACCACATTGCTTCCTTGGCGGCTTCAGTTACAGCGATGTACTCAGCTTCAGTCATCGAATCTACAGTGGTTGCTTACGTGGAACTCTTCCAGCATACTGCGCCTTTGTTTAAAGTAAATGCAAATCCATATGTATACTTGCTATCATCTGGATCTGACTGGAAACTCGAGTCAGTAAAGCCTCGTAGTTTCAAGTCATCTCCTCCGTAGAGCAGAAACATATCCTTAGTTCTTCTTAAGTACTTAAGGATACATTTCACTGCCTTCCAGTGTTCTTCGCCTAGATCAGCCTGAAATCTGCTTGTAACACTTAGAGCATATGCAACATCAGGCCGTGTACATAGCATGACATACATGATAGATCCTATGGCAGAGGCATAGGGTACTCTATCCATGAATGTCCTCTGATCAGGAGTCTTAGGAGACTACTCCTTTAAGAGATTAATTCCATGTCTTATCGGTATGAGACCTCTCTTGTAATTTTCCATGCCAAACCTTTTGACTATGGTATCTATGTACAAGGATTGGGTCATTCCATGCATCCTTTTTTATTTGTCTCTATGGATCCGTATTCCCAATACGTAGGATGCTTCTCCCAAATCCTTCATGGAGAAGTTTTTCGACAGCCAAATCTTTACCGATGACATCATAGTTCCATCATTCCCATTGAGTAGTATGTCGTCTACGTAAATAACTAAGAAGGTGACTGCACTCCCACTGGTCTTCCTGTACACACAAGACTTATCTTCATTCTTAATGAAGTCATAAGACATGACAGCCTTGTCAAATCTTATGTTCTAGCTCCGGGAAGCTTGCTTCAGTCCATAAATGGACCTTTGAAGCTTGCACACTTTATCTGGAGAGTTTTTAGATGTGAAACCTTCTGGTTGTATCATATACACCTCTTCCTTAAGGTTACCGTTGAGGAAGGCAGTCTTCACATCCATCTGCTAGATCTCGTAATCGTAGTGTTCAGCTATAGCGAGTAGAACTCTGATCGACTTTATCATGGCAACTAGTGAGAAGTCTCGTCATAGTCAATTTCTTACCTTTGATGTTATCCCTTTCCTACCAATCTTGCCTTATAAGTGTCGATCCGTCTATCAGCACCGATCTTTCTCTTAAAGATCCACTTGCATCCGATGGGTACAATACCCTCGGGCAAGTCTTCCAAGTTTCAAACTTGGTTGGTATACATGGACTGGATTTCTGAGTTCATGGCTTCTTACCATTTTTCGGCTTCTGGGCCTTATGTGGTCTCCTGGTAGGTTTTAAGATCATCATCTCCATTATATTCTACCTTAGACTCTCCTTCAGCGATATGTCTCATATATCATTCGGGTACTCTAGGTGCTCTACTAGATCTACGAGGCTCATCTGCATGTACCTGAACAGATTCAGGAACTGATATCTCATCTAATGATATTACAGCTGTTTGGGTATTTGGAACCTCTTCCAGTACTATTTTACTCCTATTGTCCTCCTGGAGAAGGTATTCCTCTTCCAGGAAGATAGCTTTCCAGGCGACAAACATGTTTTGTTCACCAGGATAGTAAAACTAGTATCCAAAGGTTTCCTTTGGATATCCCACAAACCTACATTTATCAGTTCGTGATTCTAGCTTGTCTGGTTATGCCTCTTTGTATGAGTAGGACAACCCTAGACTTTAACATGTTTAAATTCTGATTTCCTGCTTTTCCATATCTCATATGGAGTAGAGGCCACAGACTTGTTGGATACTCTATTAAGTAGGTATGCTACTGATTCTAGAGCATACCCCTAGAGAGACACTGGTAATCTCGAAAAGCTCATCATGGATCGCACCATGTCCAACAAGGTGCGATTCTTCCTTTCTGATACACCATTCATCTGTGGTGTATATGGAGGGGTCAGTTTAGAAAGGATACCATTATCCTTTAAGAATTGTGTGAAATTAGTACTCAAGTATTCTCCTCCTCGATCTGATCGAAGAGCTATAATATTCTTTTCTAACTGCTTCTCTACCTCATTCTTGAACTCCTTGAACTTTTCAAATGCTTCCGATTTGTACTTCATTAAGTACACATAGCCGAATCTTGAGAAGTCGTCTGTGAACATGATGAAGTACGAGAAGCCACCTTTGGCTTGGGTAGACATGGGACCACATACGTCTAAATGTATTAATTCCACAATGTCCTTGGTACGTTCTCTATGTCTAGTAAATGGAGATTTTGCCATTTTTCCCATAAGGCAGGATTCACATGTCGCAAACGATTCATAATTGAATGCAGTTAAATAACCATGCTTGTGCAACTTTTACAACCTACTTTCACCAATATGTCCACATCTACAATGCCACATGTAGGCTTGGTTCACACAATTCTTACTCTTCTTGACAGAATTATCAATGTGAAGATTGTAATAAGAAACATCTAAAAGATATAGACCGTTGACTAAATATGCCGAAGTTATTGATTTATTATCATAATAAATCGAACACTTTCTATTGTCAATAAACAACCTATATCCTATCTTGTCCAAACAAGATACTGATATGATGTTCTTTATTATGCTAGGAACATAATAACAATCTTCCAATGATAAGGCATCTCCCGATAGAAGCCTGAGGTTTGCTGTCCCAACAGCAACTGCCGCAACTTTCGCACCATTTCCTAGCCTCAATTCCACCTTGCCTTTTCTCAGCTTGCGCTTACTTGTCAGTATCTGCACATCATAGCAGATGTGAGAAGCACATCTGGTATCTAATACCCAAGATGTGGAATCTCTAACTGACAAGTTGATATCTATCATATAGATATCTGAAGCTTATGATAGCTTCACCTTTCCATGAACTTTATTGTTGAGGAACTCCTTGCAGTTCCTCTTCCAGTGACCCTGCTGCTTACAGTAGAAGCAGTCACCCTTTACTACTCCTTTGACTTCATCCTTCGATCTATTATTGTACGTGATCATCTCTGCCTCAGGGGCATCCAATGCCGGTTCAGCAAGAGGATCAGCTCCAAGGACGTAGACAATGTGCTCAGATCTGAAGGCACTCTTCAAATTTCTGAGCCAAAACGAGTAGTTCGGGCTAGTCAAAAGATTTGCATCATGTATGCCACGGAGTGGGTTATTTGACGACGTAAGTCCCTACAGGAGATGAATAAAATCTATTTAGCAGATGTTCAATTATTAAAATTTAAAACAAGACATAGTCTTTTATTCAAGTTTTAACTCCCACTAATTTTCGACGGCCTATATAACCCTTAACTATACAGAACGGGAGACGCCGACAGTCTCCTAGTGGGGATCAGAATCTCAATGACTTGTAGTACAACCTTGTAGATAGCACAAGAAAGCTGTAAAACAATCAAAGAGCACCCATCTCATGGGACTTGCAACTCCTTGCAATATCTGATCATATCTTCGGTCCCCAGAGTTTTAATGGCCTTGTGGATAGCATAACAAGCTACTAATTTTGGTCTAAACTAACCATCGTTACGCGACGAGTATAGATTTGCATGCAGCCCTTGTGGATAGCACAACAAAGCTACATGGTTCCTCTATCCCAATCCAATAGGCATCTAATGCCATAGCCATAGTCTCTCCTCACAATTAGACAGGCCTTGTAGTAGCACAACAAACCTTCCTAAAGTAATTCGAATCCTATAACTATAACGATGGTAGATCACGTGGTAAGTTCTCAACTACTCACGTTACGGCTTAGAATTTAGACGAGGGTATTTTGGATAACTTTTATCTTGGTCTCTCCTAGGTGATAGTATACAAATATATCGTATATATTTACTAATACTATACCTGCTTTGATTCATAATCAAAAGAAAACAATGCATCTCATACATGTCATTAGTGTTGTCATGGATAACAGAGTGGGTTTGATTGGAGCCAACAGTCAAACGCACACACAATCTAACATAACATTATATTAGACTACCCTACAAATACATAGGTAAAGGATCACCATCACATCACCTTCCTGGTTGCATCTGTGGATCGTCTTTGCTCTTTCCTCAGTGACCTCGATCATATTACATTTAAATCTAAATTTACATGTAAATAGAAGAAGGCCTTATGGCGAGTACAAGAGAGAGGAAGGTAGAAGTACATCGGAGTATGAGAGAGAGAGAAGTACGTAGACCTCTATTTATTAACAATTTAATAAAAAAATCAATCACACATCCACGATCCATATACATTATTCATCACATGAATAATATTAAAAATACATATCCATAACCACGATGTGTTTTAATCAATCTACACATGATAAGCACATCACATGGCTAAAACAAAAGAGTTTTCAAAATATATAATTTTGGCTTTCAAAAACCTAGGATCTAATCAAAATTGGCTTTTGAATTTCAAAAACTCTTTTAATAAGTTAATCGTGCAATTGAATCAAATATAAAAGCATTAAAACATACATCACATGTGCACACACTCCAAATTAATAATTCTAGATTATTCCATGCAATTAGAACATTTCTAATAATAAAACAATCTAACATTTAGATTAAACCGCATTAATAATCTAACATTTTGACTATTAATTATTAATAACTAATCTAACACTTTAGATTAGTCCATTAAAGTGAATTACTAATTTAACACTTAAGTTAATAATCAACTCTAATCAATTATTAATTACTAACCTAACAGTTAGATTAGACAATTAATGCTAATTATTAATTTAACTCTTAAACCAATAATTAACAAAAATTAATTAATAAATTCTAATTCTAACTCTTAGAATAGTTAATTTAAAATTAATCATTAACTTAACACTTAAATTAACAATTAATTCTAATTAACTTAAAAGTGTTAATACACTTAAATTAACAATTAATTCTAATTAACTTAAAAGTGTTAATCAAACTCTTAGATTAGATAATTAATGTTAATCATTAATTTAACTCTTAAAGCAATAATTAACACTAATTAATTAATGACTATTATTAATAACCCAATTAAATAAAATTGAATGATAAATTTAATTTTTCAAAACAATTTTGAATTATAAATTGAAATCCAATTTTTATTTAAGTGGATAAATGGGGTTTAGGGGTTTAAGTGGGGACTAATTGAATGGGCCCAGCCTATTAAAGGTGCCTGGCTCGAGCCAGGGCTCGAGCCACAGTCCTTGGTTCTAGCCAGGGCTCGGGACCCAGGCGCAAGGGGCTTATGCCCGGTCTGGGTGCTCCTGGCCGGCCGGTCCAGCCGGTCAGACTGGCTCGGGCCAGACCCCCATCTTCTCCAACCTGACGGCCTACCCCTCTTCCTGCAACCGAACCCTAACCCATTGCAGGTTATGGAGGTTGGCGACGGGCGTTGCTGGGTGCTGGCGGTGGGGCTCCTCTGACGGCCGGCTTCGTCTGGTCCCGCGGCGACCTCTCCGGCACCGGCGGGATCACTGGAGAAGTCCCCACAGTTGGTGAAGACCTTCTTATCTTCTTTAAAAAACAGGTTTTCAAAATCGAGTGGAAAAAGAAGAATTAGGGCCTTATTTTGCACCCCTTCATGGCCACTCCAGCGTCGGCTATGATGCCCGGTGGACAGTGGTGACTGTCCCCTGGGGATTCGAAGTCCCGGGATGCCATCCCAATGCTTGGGAAGCCCGTATAAAGCTGCCGAAAACTCGCCGTTCTTTGTCCCACAAAGAACAGGAAAAGTCCCCAAATAAAATCCAAAAAATTACAGAAAAATAATCTAATTATTTGTGTTCATCTTATGAACACTATTCCATCATTTTAATCGAAAGCATGGAATAAATCAAGGAATAATTATTTTGGAGATCGAAACAGGATGAGAAACAGTGGAACCTGACTCTGATACCACTGTTGGGTTCTCGTATTTCCCCAGATCGCAAAATGCAGCGGAAAATAAAGTTTAAAACATGCGATCCGTTCCCGTTTTGAATAACTAAAACTGATAATCGGATTATTGATTCTTACCGTGCGTGGATTCGAATCCGCGGCCGATCGATTCCATCAGTGTGACACCGCAAGCCGCGCAAGTTGCCAACCTCTAGCGGAGTCCACGTGATCTTCCTCGCGGTGGATGTCCACACGTTCCTTGCTCGTCGCAGCCCTTGAATCCTTCCCTGTTCGTCGTGATGACTGCCTCGACGCGTGGTCGATTTCCCGTCGGACGGGAGTCGGAGAAGCAGTGGAGCAGACCCAGAGATTAGAACCAGCTTGGGGCGCCAGAGAGAGAGAGAAGAAGAAAGGAGGGGGCGACTAGGGTTAGCAACAGCTTGGCCTACTCAGCCCGTTCGCTACATTTTATATTAACCGCGCGGTTTTTCATAAAAACTCCCGATTTATATAAAACCTACTTATTTATCCATTGCCTTCAGAATCATTTGCGTGTGACCCTTTAGGCCCAATAACCAGTCCAGTTAATGGCCCAATAAGGCTAGTGACTTCTCACGGGCCTAATTAATCAATTAATAACTCATATTAATTAATTAATCAATCGAATTAATGTCGCACATCAAATCCGATCGGGCCTCCGATCATGTTGGGTGCCAAGCAACACCGCGTGAACCCAGAAGGTATCGGGGTTAAGTAACCCACTCTTAGAACCTTTCCGCCGACAGTTACCGTGTGGATATAATCCTTTATTCGTACAATGGTCTCGAGTCAACTCAGGATATGGTGTACTGTCAAACCCTAACCGGTCGACTCACTTGGATCGGATGCTGCCGTATAATATCGGAAAACTCCTTTCCCGATACTATCGTCCGCCCTGGCCAGGGACTTCCGCGCATCCTTCCTAGAGCATTCTCTCTCTAAGTACCGAGAGCGAATGATTTCTTATTAACACTCAATTTCCTTCGACGATACTTCGCTATACCTGATCCTTGGCTGTTTAGAATCTCGTGGTTAGAGATTCAAAAACCAAGGTCAAAGCACATAAGTCCACCGACAAGGTGTCCTTGGTGTCTTAGGTCCGAGGACCATCCACGCAACTGCGACAGTAGAATCAAGCCGATTGACAGTGAGGTACAATACCATCCAGCGATTCAGCCGGATCAGTTTAGTGAACTCATTCTCTAATGAGCACCTAAAGATTCGCCTTAGTGTCTCCACACAAGTGACTGTGAGATCAGTCACCCTCATCTTATGAGCGTGAGTAATCTGTACTAGTCTAACCGAATATTCGATGTCCTTCTCGAATATCCTCTGAGTAGGAACTATTAAGAGTATGTGTGTTTAAGTGATCAGTCTCACTAGTATGATCTCATCATAATCTGATCACTATCACACATATTCACGGACTTTATTATGAGACGATAATAATATGAATTTACATATAATGAATAATGCCATTTTATTAATAAATGAACGAGATTACAAAGTCATATTGACTTGTAGGCCACCTAAGACTAACACCTTCCCTACTGAGTGGAAGCTTTTGGCCGAAGAGGCCTCGGAGTCCCCGAAGCTTACCCGCAAGCAGCTCTCAGAGGCGCAACAAATTATCGATGGATCTCTCGTAGATGTCAATGACCTTTAGAGTGATGAGAGGAGATTGATTGACATGGGGGCATGGCCAAATCCGGAGGATATGCCCGTCTGAACGGCTCCCTACCTCCCTATCCATCAAACCCCAGGAGCACCAGCTGAGGCCGAGACCCCCGGGACCACCTCGGTACCGGGCGCGGTTAATGTGCTTGATTACTTGGTTGAGGTTCATGAAGTGTCCAGCGACGAGGACACAGCCGCTGATGCCGAGGGTAAGTTGGTCTCAGATTACCTTACTTTTTCTTTATAATACTGATTCGCTCAGCTTATTGTTTTCTTCTTCCCTTTCAGAGATGTCGACGGGCCTTAGTTCTCTCACGGACTGAATTCAGCAAAAGAAGGCCTTGGCTACGCCGATACCAGCAAAAGAAGGCCTCGGCAAAAAACGTCCTCGGAGCCATCCCGCCATGCCAAGAAAACAACGGCGTTGCAAGGCACATCGCTCTCAGCTTTGTCCCCTCTGCCTCAAACACAGCCCGAATCACTTTCAGCTAGCGGAACTTCTCTGTCCTAGCCCTACGGCCCGACCAGGACTCACATGTCCCAGGAATATGGACATGAACCTTGGCTCCTAGAAATGGTCGTGTTCGCGGATGACCCTTTGGAGGACTCCGCGACCTGCATGCGGCTAGCCCCGGGGATTACTCTTCCCCTGGCTGAAGGTGAACTGAGGACCCTATCTACTGAGGGCCTCACATAGTGTTGGGTTCTCATGTTTATCCGGATCACAAAACGCAGCGGAAAATAAAGATTAAAACATGCAATCCGTTCCCATTTCGAATAACTAAAATTGATAATCGGATTATCGAATTCTTACTACGTACAGATTCGAATCCAACGTACAGATTCGAATCCGCAACCGTTCAGTTCCGTCGGTGTGACACCGCAAGCCACGCAAGCGCCCGGCCTCTAGCGGAGTCCACGTGATCCTCCTCGCGACGGATATCCTCACGTTCCTCGTTCCTCGCAGCCTACGAAGTCTCTGCCGTTCGCCGCAACGATCGCGGCAACGCGCGAACGATTTCCTGTTGAATGGGAGTCGGAGAAGCGGCGGTGCAGACCCGGGGATCCAGATTCGTCTGGGGCGCCAGAGAGAGAGAGAAGAGAGGAGGGGGCGGCTAGGGTTAGCAGCAGCTTGGCCTGCTCAGCCCGTTCGCTACATTTTATATTAACTGCGCATTTTTTCATAAAACCCCCCGGTTTATATAAAACCTACTTATTTATCCATCGCCTTGAGAATCATTTGCGTGTGACCCTCTAAGTCCAATAACCTGTCCGGTTAATGGCCCAATTAGCCCAGTGACTCTTCATTGGCCTGATTAATCAATTAATAACTCATATTAATTAATTAATCAATCGAATCAATGTCGCACATCAAATTCGATCTGGCCTCCGATCACGTTGGGTGCCAAGCAACACCGCGTAAACCCGGAAGGTATCGGGGTTAAGTAACCCACTCTTAGAACCTTTCCGCCGACAGTTACCGTGTGGATATAATATTTTATTCGTACAATGGTCTCGAGTCAACTCAGGATATGGTGTACTGTCAAACCCTAACCGATCGACTCACTTGGATCGGATGCTGCCGTATAATATCGGAAAACTCCTTTCCCGATACTATCGTCCGCCCTGGCCAGGGACTTCCGCGCATCCTTCCTAGAGCATTCTCTCTCTAAGTACCGAGAGCGAATGATTTCTTATTAACACTCAATTCCCTTCGACGATATTTCGCTGTACCTAATCCTTGGCTGTTTAGAATCTCGTGGTTAGAGATTCATAAACCAAGGTCAAAGCACATAAGTCCACCGACAAGGTGTCCTTGGTGTCTTAGGTCCGAGGACCATCCACGCAACTGCGACAGTAGAATCAAGCCGGTTGACAGTGAGGTACAATACCATCCAGCGATTCAGTCGGATCAGTTCAGTGAACTCGTTCTCTAATGAGCACCTACAGATTCGCCTTAGTGGCTCCACATAAGTGACTATAAGATCAGTCACCCTCATATTAGCGTGAGTAATATGTACTAGTCTTACCGGATATCCGATGTCCTTCTCGGATATCCTCCGACTAGGAACTATTAAGAATATGTGTGTTTAAGTGATCAGTCTTACTAGAATGATCTCATCATAATCTGATCACTATCGCACATATTCACGGACTTCATTATGAGACGATAATAATACGAATTTACACATAATGAATAATGCCATTTTATTAATAAATAAATGAGATTACAAAGTCATATTGGCTTGTAGGCCACTTAAGACTAACACATAGTGTATGCGCCATGCGTCCAGGTTAGGGGATCTCGGCATAGTAAACCTTTTCAGCTTCTTCCTCTGCTTCAGCTATAGTCTGCTAACTTATTCCTTTTCCAGACTACGACCATCTGCGTGGCTCTCGCCCGGCGTTACGCCTACGTTCAGGAAAAATGTTAGTATTATCTGGTCTGAAAGCCAATCCGATACCATGTATTAGTCAGTTTATTAATAAATGACATTAATTCATTGTGTGTAATTAATTCGATCTTTGTTTATTGTATCACGATGAAATCTATGAACATGTACAACAATGCAGATTATGATGAGATCATAATTACGGGACTGAAGATTTATAAACACATGTTCTTAATTGTTCCTAGTCGAATGATGTTTGAGAAGGGCATCAAACATCTGGATAGACTATATAGGTTTCTTCAGCTCATATGATGAGGGTGACTGATCCTATAAGTCACTTGTTTGGAGACACTATACTGGACCTATAGTTGCTCATTGGGGAATGAGTTCACTGAGCTGATCCGACCTAGAATCGTTGGATGGTATATATCTCACTGTTAACTAGTTAGATTCTTTTGTCACGGTTATGTAGATGATCCTTGGACCTGAGACACTAAAGATACCTTGTTGGTACGTCTCTGAGCTTTGACTTTGACTAAGGAATCCCTAGCCATAGGTTATCAATAAGTCAAATATCGGGTTTAGAGAAATGCCCTCGAAGGTGATTGTGTGTTCAACATGGGATCATCCGCTCTCGGTATTATGAGAGAGAATGTTCCGGGAATGATGCGCTTAAGTCTCTGGCTAGGCGGACTCTGTATCAGATAAAGAGTTATCCGATATAGATTAGCGGCATCTGATTCAAGTGAATCGACCAGCTAAGGTTTAACAGTAAACCCTAAACCCTAAACCCTAAACCATACCTTAGGTCGATTCGGGAACATTGCATGGATGAAGGATTATATCCGCATGCTAACCGATGACGAAAATGTACCAGTAGAGGGTTGGGATAACCCCAATGCCATCCAGGATCACGCGACGTTGCTTGGCATACAACGTGATCGGAAGCTTGTCTGAATTTATTGTGGGACATTAAATTTGACTGATTAATTAATATAAGGATATTAATTAATTCAGTGGGTTACTGGGGTTAATGGGCCATTAACTGGACTGGTATTTTGGCCTAGAGTGTCATACGCAAAAGGTTTTCAAGTCGATGGATAATTTGACGGGATTTCGGATAAGTGTGGATTTTTATGAAAAACCGCAAATACACTTATTATAAAAGAATGACCGCTAGGTCGGGGGCCAGCAACCCTGACCTTACTGCCGCCCTCTCTCTCCTCTCTCTCTCCTAGGCACACCTCTCGAGGTCGGCCCCTGGAGGATCTACTCCGGCTCTTGACAGCTCCGCTTCTCATTCGACGGGAGTTTTCGAATCAAGCGAGGAGGCGAGGACGATCCATCGTGAGGAGAACTGTGCAGATACCACTAGAGGCTGGGTACCTGCGCGGCTTGTGGCATCGCTCCGACAGAACCGAAGAACGAACGCGGATTCGAATCCGCGCAAGGTAAATCTGATTTACTGTTTAAGGTTTTAGTATACCGAAACGGGACGGATCCATTCCCAAAATTATTTTTTCGCTGCGTTTTTCGGACGGATCTCGACACAGCGAACCGAACAGTGGTATCAGAGCCAGGTTCCACTATGTTCTTCGCCGTTTTGAATTCCGAAATTTAATTTTCTAGTTATATTCCATGCATATTATACGATTCTGTTTGAGAAATCATATTCATAAGATGAATGAAATTAATTTGATTAATTTTGTTTTTGCAAAAATTGTATTCTTATTGGGTTTCTGGTGTTCTTCGTGGGACGAAGAACGACGCTCATAGGGTGATGTTCGGATGATCACATGTGATGTGAGGCGCCCGGAAAGGGCCTTGGCATGACTAAAGGATCCTGCCGGTCACTGCCGACATCACCTCTGGCGCCGGCGTGGGTTGGACGGCGGTGACCGGTCGGCAAAGGCCTCCCCCTCCCCTCAGTTAAACAACAGTTTTGGGGGGATTCGGGGCACCCCTTTTGGGGCTGGGCAGCATCGACAGCACCGGCGGGGTGACCGAGCGACGGTTCGGTGCCCCCCCAGCACCGGAACGGTCGCCGGCCGCCAACTCCCCCCCTTCCCCCCACGGTTTCCTACACGCAGGTGCCATCGGGTTTGGGGGGGGGGGGGGGGGGGGGGGCATGGGCTCTAGCCGGCCGGGGCTCGGACCGGGTCCAAACCACCCTGGGCCTCATGGTTCGAGTCTGGCGCCCCTAGTCCGAGCCCATGGCTCAGCCGGGATAAGCCCTGGTTCGGCCAGGGGTGGGCTGAGCCACCTGGGTTGTTTTTTTGGAACCAGGATATATTTAGATTAAATTGTTTTTAACTTTTAAATTTCCAAAAATAGTTTTAAAATTAAAGTTTTATTCAATTTAACTTTCAAGGGACCCATTATAACTGCTTTAGTTCATTATCTAAATTAACAAATATTGTTATTTGTTATAATTAATTATTAATTTAAATGTTGAATTGATAATTAATTTTAACAAGATAATCTAAATGTTAGATTCAAATGAGATAATGATTAATCTAATTGTTAGATGACATATTTAGATTAATCTAAACATTAGATTAATTTTATTATAATTTGCATGGGATATTCTAGAAATTTGTGTTTTGGAATCTCTGCGCATATGATGTTTGATTAATGCATTTAAATATGATTTATATGCTTGGTTATCAGAAATCATTTTTTTTTTTAAATCCTAACTCTCCAAATTTTGTTTGGTCCATGGTTTATGAAATCAAAATATTATTTATTTTCGAAAAATCTATTTAGCCATGTGTTGTGCTAAATCTTGTGTGGTTTGTTTAATTAAAAATTACACGGTGGTCATGGATGAGCATTATTCTTTGTGGATGTGGATGGTGATATATGTGAATGCTTGGAATATTAATTGTTAATAAATAGAGGTCTGCGTACCTCTTTCTCTCTCATATTCCACTGTATCTCTACCTCCCTCCTTGATGTACTCGCCATTAGGCTCCCTCTTTTAATTAACATGTAATTGGAATTTATAATGTAATTTGATCGCGGCGACTGAGTGTGGAGTAAGGATGATCCACAACTGCAACCAAGAAGGAAATGAAGGAGTTCATTCAGCCTATGAGTTTGCCGACTCATGATATAATTGTTATATTGTGTAATTTTATGTGTTTGACTTTATGGCTCAAGTCAAATCATAGTGCCATCTATGACCACACTTATGACATGTATGCGATGCGTGTGTTTTCTTTTGATTACGAATCAAATTAACTAGGTTATTAGTATATGTAATATATTCGATATATTTAATACTATCACCTAGGATGAGACCAAAGTAAATAAATAAAACATTCGTTACAAAGTCTAAGCCATAGTGCTAGTCATTGAGAATGCACCGCGTGACTCTCCATCAATATAGTTAATAGAGCTTAATTCAGTGGAGGCATATACTATGTGTTTACCCGAGATTTGTCATCATATGTTGAGAGGACTATTAACTATGATATTAGATGTCTTGAGATTAGAATAGAGGAATGATATAGCTATCCACGTGTTTACCCGGGAGATATATTCCTACTCTACTCTATCACGTATTGATGGTAAAACTTTGACCGGGGATAATGGTCTACTACGTTTATTCGGGACCATTAATAACCTGGTAGTCGAAACATGATCGGATATTGTAAAGAGTTGCAATTAACATAAGATAGTTGCTCTAAGAAAACAATATAATACTATGTGTTTACCCAAGGTTATACTGTGACTCTTAGAGAATCTGATCCCACTAGGAGAGTGTCGGCATATCCCGTTCTATATACCTGAAGGTTATACAGTCCGACGAAAATTAGTAGGAGTAAAACTAGATAAACAAAGTCCATATCTTATTTTAATTAATAACTGAATATCTGCTAATTGTAATTTGATTATCTCCTATAGGCTAAAATGTCGCACCATAACCCGTTGCGTGGCATTCTAGACGCCAATCGTTTGACAGGCCCAAATTACTCAGATAGGCTCAGGAACCTGAAGATTGTCCTCAAGTCTGAGCAAATTGCTTATGTCCTAGATGATGAACCTCTTACTGAACCAGCATTTGATGCCCCAGAGGAGGACATGCTGACATATGAAAAATGGAAGGAAGATTCCACCATGGCCCAATGCTACATACTGGCCTCTATGAGCAATGAGTTGTAGAGGCAGTATGAGGAGATGGATGCAAGATCCATCATGCTCCATTTTGAAGGAGCTGTTTGGTGAGTAGAGTAGGATTGAAAGATATGAGATATCTAAGAATCTGTTCAAAACTTAGATGGCAGAGGGATCTTTAGTACAAACTCATGTGTTGAAGATGATTGAATGGGTGGAAAGGTTGGATGCTCTTGGGGTCCCACTCCCCAAGGAGATGCATACCGACCTTGTGTTATCTTCACTTCCACAATCAAGTGCTCAGTTCGTTGTTAACTTTAACATGAACAAGATCCAGATCACTTTGACTGAATTACTGAACATGCTGAAGACTGCAGAGGGAAACCTTGTGAAGGATAAGCCCCAATTTCTTATGGTTGGTAAGACCGGCAGAAAAAGACTCGCAGTCCAAGCCTTTAGGAAAGGTATAGGCAAGAATCAGAAGAAGCCGAAAGTTGTCAAAAAGTACAAAGGCAAGAATGCTGACAAGGGTGAATGCTTCTACTATCAAAAAGTTGGTAATACATAATATTGTTAGTATTATGTGGTCTGAAAGCCAATCCGATACTATGTATTAGTCAGTTTATTAATAAATGACATTAATTTATTGTGTGTAATTAATTCGATCTATGTTTATCGTATCACGATAAAATCCATGAACACATCCAACAATCTTCGGATTATGATGAGATCATAATTACGGGACTGAAGGTTTATAAACACATGTTCTTAATTGTTCCTAGTCGAAGGATGTTTGAGAAGGACATCAAACATCCAGATAGACTAGTATAGGTTTTCTCAGCTCATATGATGAGGGTGACTAATCCTATAAGTCACTTGTGTGGAGACACTATGCTGGACCTGTAGGTGCTCATTGGGGAATGAGTTCACTGAGCTGATCCGACCTAGAATCGTTGGATAGTATATACCTCACTGTTAACCAGTTCGATTCTTTTGTCATGGTTGCGTAGATGATCCTTGGACCTGAGACACCAAAGATACCTTGTTGGTACGTCTCTGAGCTTTGACTTTGACTAACAAATTCGTAGCCATGGGTATCAATAAGTCAAATGATCGGGTTTAAAGAAATGCCCTCGAAGGTGACTGTGTTCAATATGGGATCATCCGCTCTCAATATTATGAGAGAGAATGTTCCGAGAATGATGCGCTTAAGTCCCTGGCCAGGGCGGACTCTGTATCAGATAAAGAGTTATCCGATATAGATTAGCGACATCTTATTCAAGTGTATCGACCGGCTAGGGTTTAACAGTAAACCATACCCTAGGTTGATTCGAGAACATTGCATAGATGAAGGATTATATCCGCACGCTAACCGATGACAGAAAGATATCAATAGAGGGTTGCGATAACTCCAATGCCATCCAGGATCACGCGATGTTGCTTGGCATCCAACGTGATCAGAAGCTCGTCCAAATTTACTGTAGGACATTAAATTTGACTGATTAATTAATATAAGGATATTAATTAATTCAGTGGGTCCGTAAAGAGTTATTGGGCTTAATAGGTCATTAATTGGACTGATATTTGGGCCTAGAGGGTCACACGCAAAAGGTTTTCAAGTTGATAGATAATTTGACAGGATTTTGGATAAGTGTGGGTTTTTATGAAAGCCCGCAAATATAGTTTTTACAAAAGACCGGCCGCTAGGTAGGGGGCCAACAACCCTAACCTAGCCACCGTCCTCCCTCTCTCCTCTCTCTCTCCTGGGCGCACCTCTCGAGGTTGGCCCCCTAGAGGATCTGCTCCTGCTTTCGACAGCTCCACTTCTCGTTTGACGGGAGTTTCCGAATCCGCATGTCGCAGTGGATTACGTGCAGCCAGATGGGATTTGTGGATGCCGCATCGAGCGAGGAGGCGAGGATGATCCATCGTGTGGAGAACCGCGTAGATACCGCTAGAGGCCGGCACCTACGCGGCATTTTTCGGACAGATCTCGACACAATGAACCCAACAAAAAAACTCAAGGACATGGACTAAGCGGCGGATCACCTGGCTGCCTGGATGGTGGCCTCAGTGAAGAGGGACCTGGGGGGCAACATTGATGCCATTCTTAGTGCAAACGCTTGGCTGGGGGCCGAGCTTTCCAAACAAAGGGAGGCAGCCTGTCTGGCAGCCGAGGCCTAGGATGCGGCCGAGAGGGCATCGGCTGAAGCGCGTGGCGAACCCGAGGCACTGCGGGCTGATCTCGCCAAGAAAGATGAAGCCCTCGCTCGGTTTCAGAAGGAGCCCGAGGAAGAACACGAGCAGCACGCTGAGACTTTGGCGGCTGCCAAGGCCAAGATCGAGGAGGCCTCAAAGAAAGCCGAGGACGACGCTTGCTCGGCCGTTGAGGCTTTTAAAGTTGGGCCAAAGTTCGCTGAGGCCCTCCTCAATGTCGGGGCCACCGCGGCTGCCACCATGTTCGACCTCGGGCTTGCCATCGCACAGAGGGCCTGCCCCGAGACGGACCTAACGGGGTTTGGCTACGTTGAGGAGCTCGAGGGCTATCAATTGTTGCAGTGGTGGGGCAAGCTTAAAGCTGAAGGCTCCCAACTGCTCCTCAAGATGCCGATGCCATTTCGGAGCATGGCACGACTCCCCCGACCCCCGCAACTCCTGGCAACTCGCTCATTAGTTCAGACGGGGAGGAGTTAGTGGAAGAAACTATATATTCTTTTTCTTTAGTAATCGGCGAGTTGGGGCATGTCCCGGCTTTCCTTTTGTATAGTCGATACCTCTTGTAACCTGGGACCTTTTGGTCTTTGTCATTTGAACATAAGAAAACTTTTGAATCAACTTGTACTGTGTTCCTAAATTCGTCTGATCAGAGCTCATCCAAAATTTCCTTGTGCATGTACTTTTTTGTTGGATCATGTAATGTCCGAAGCTACTGCCACAATATCTAGGGCTTGTAAAAGATAGTCTTTGATATGGCATTGCCTGGCCGAAATCTGTTTCGGCCTAACCTGATGGATACAGGTGTCCTCTAAGCCAATCATAAGGCACCTATTTCATTCTGATTCACTAATAAATGGCATTAAATTCATTATGTAGATTGACATATTTGTAATTGCGCATAATGAAGTCCATGAATGTGTGCAATAGTCATCGGATTATGATGGGATCATAATAATGAGACTGATGACTTATAAACACATATTCTTAATTGTTCTTAGTCATAGGATGTTTGAGAAGGACATCAAACATCCGGTAAGACTAGTATAGGTTATTCCAACTCATATGATGAGGGTGATTGATCTCGTTAGTCACTTGTATGGAGACACAATGGTAAACTTGTAGGTGCTTATTGGGGAATGAGTTCATTGAACTGATCCGACATGAATCGCCTAATGGTAATTTATCTGACTGTCAACCGGGTTGATTCATCGTCATAGTTGCGTGGTTGATCCTTGGACTTGAGACATCAAAGATACCTTGTCAGTGGACTTTTGGACTTTGACTTTGACCTACGAATCCCTATCCACGGGATCTCTAATAGTCAAGGATCAGGTCCAGTGGAAGACCTTCGAAGGTGATTGTGTGTTCAATAAAGGATCGTTCTCTCTAAGGTAACTGGAGAGAGAATGCTCTAGAATAGATTCGCAGGAGTCTCTGGCCAAAACATACACAATATCTGCAAAGGTGTTTTCGGATATTGTATAGCGGAGTCTAATTCAAGTGAGTTGACCATCTAGGGTTTGATAGTTGACCATACCTTAGGTTAACTCGAGAGCATTGTGCGAACGAAGGATTATAGCCACGCGGTAACTGTGGACGGACAGGTTGCATGAGTGGGTTGTTGAACCCCATTACCTTTCGGGATCATGCGGTGTTGCTTGGCACCCAACTTGATCGGAAGTCTGACCAAATTTACATGAGATGTTAATTCGGTTAAGCAATTAGTTAATATCTAGATGTTAATTAATTATAATAAGTCAATAACTAGTTATTGGACTTAATGGGCTGAAAACCGGACTGGTTAATGGGCCTAGAGGGTCACACGCAAATAGATTCTCAGTCGTTGGTGTTTTAGTGGGATTTATATTAAGTCAGGAACTTTTGTGAAAAGTCGCACCGACCTAATATATACGTGCTGTTGAGAAACCCTGGGCCAAGCTCCACGGTTTTCCCAAGTTGGTCGTCCCCCCTTTCTCTCTCCTCCTCCTCTGGGCGCCCCTCTCGAGGCATCGGGACAATCTTCGTCTCTGCCGCGTGCGATTCCTGAAAGTCAGGAATTCCCGTCCGCGGGTTTTCAGACATCATTGCGGCGACAGATCTTTAGCGAGTGAGCTGATACGGATGAGGGAGCGAGGACGAACCACCGTGGAGGATCACGTGGATACCGTTGGAGGCCGGACGCTTGTGCGGCTCACGACATCGCCTCAACGGAATCGAGACGGAAGTGGATTCGAATCCGCGCACGGTAATCAGATTACATCCCGATTTTTTATTTATATTTTTCGTTCCGAATCGAATTAGTGAGCATCGGGCGGGTGTTTTCTTGTTGCTTCCGCTGCGTTCGTCGCGCCTCGCCCCAGATCCCAACATAACCTACATGGGTTCAAGCGGATTTGGAGATATAATATTTCAATCAAGACTTGAATATGCTGCTCCTGGTGTGGTTTACACGGACCTTTAGATAATGCCGCTCTCGATACGATTTATACGGTCGAAGCCGCTCCCGGTACAGTTTACACGGACCTTTAGATGGTGCCGCTCCCTATATGGTTTACACAGCCGAAGCCGCTCCTAGTACGGTTTACACGGACCTTAAGAGAATACTGCTCCCGATGCGGCTTATACGGCCAAAGCCGCTATCGGTATGGTTTACACAGACCTTTAGATAATGTAGCTCTTGATACGGTTTACACAGCCGAAGCCGCTCATGGTATGGTTTACATGGACCTTTAGAGAATGCCGCTCCCGATGCGGTTTACACAGCCGAAACCGCTCCCCGTACGGTTTAAATGGACCTTTAGAGAATGCCTGATGTAATGCTCCATACTTGCTGTCAACTGGTGCTTTTGTATTGATCATGGTTTACGTTTGGACAAATCCGAGAGTGAAATTTACACAAAATAGCGATGCAGTCGCTCTATATTCCACGTGTGGGGAAGAGGTTGCCCGAGAGGGTCTTTAGTTGATATGCCCCTTGTCAGATTACTTCTTTCACTTGGTAAGGCCCTTCCTAGTTGGGAGCCAACTTCCCTACAGCTTCGGAGTTGAGGCGTGAGTGTTCTGAAGCACCAGGTCTCCAGCTTCTTAACTCCGTAGCTTGACTTGGGCGTTGTGATATTTGTCCATGCCTTATTGATACGCCACGAGCCAGATGCGGGCTAGGTCTCTCGTCTCTTCGACGAGGTCCAGTTGATCTTTCATTGCTTTAGCATTATTGACCGAGTCATAGTTGATGATCCTTGGAGAAGGAATGACAATTTCAATTGGGATGACCGCTTCGACCCCGTACGCCATTCAGAAAGGAGTTTCTCTGGTAGGGGCTCGACTTGTGGTCCGATAGGCCCACACAAGACACTAGGCAACTCGTCCACCCATCGGCCATTGGCTTCGTCGAGGTGACTTTTTAATCCTTACAGGATACTGCGATTAGTGACTTTGGCCTATCCATTCGTCTGAGGATGGGCCACTGAAGTGCATTTGTGTTGAATGCCGAAGCCTTCGCAGTTGCCTCTGAAACGACTGTTGTCAAATTGTTTGTCGTTGTCTGATATAATGGCCTGAGGGATCCCGAAACGGTAAATAATAGATTTCCATATAGAGTTCCATGCATTGCTATCAGTGATGGACGCAAGGGGTTCGGCCTCCACCCACTTGGTAAAATAATCAACAGCAACAATAAGAAACTTTCTTTAGCCGGTGGTCATAGAAAAAGGGTTGAGAATGTCGATGCTCCACTGGGCAAAAGGCCATGGATCCGATAACGGTGTTAGCGTCGTGGCTGACTGATGGATAAGAGAGCTGAATCGTTGGCACTGGTCACAATGGCGGACAAGACTAGCTGCGTCCTGCCGAAGGGTTGGCCACCAATATCCCTGCCTTAGGAGTTTGTGGGCCAAGGCTCGGCCCCCTGCGTGTGCTCCGTAAACTCCTTCATGGACTTCTCGAAGGGCATAATCGGCTTCAACGGGGCTAAGACACCGGAGAAGCAGTCCGCCGAAAGACCTTTTGTATAATACCCCTTCCACAAAAAGAAATTGGGCGGATCGCAACCGGATGCACCTTTTGTATAATGGAGTCATCCATGTCTCGTCTTCGGAGAAGTCGGCTTGCATCACTTCTTCAGCTCAATGGATACTCGGGGTAGAGAGCTCCTCCACGAGAACCATTTGGCCTCCCCCTCCATCATGTGTGGACGCGAGCTGAGAGAGGGCATCGGCCCGAACGTTTTTGGACTGAGGGATCCGCATGATATTGAAAGAATGGAATGCATCCATGATGTCCTTAGTCACCTGAAGGTGAGCTGCCATTAGCGCATCTCGAGTGTCATACTCCCCGGTTATTTGATTGACGATCAGTTGGGAATCGCTGAACACATCCAACTCCAGTGCACCGAGCCTCCTTGTAGCTGAAGGCCTGCTATCAAGGCTTCGTACTCTGCAGCATTATTGGTGGAGGGGAAGGCAAAGTAGAGAGCATATTCGATGACCACTCCATCGGGAGATGTCAGGATCCACCCGGAGCCACTGCCTGAGGAGCTGGCAGACCCGTCCACGAATAGTCGCCATCTGTTGGTTGAGCCGGATGGTTCAACTGAAAGGCTATTGGATAGTGAACTCGGCCGAGAGGGGCCAGGTGCTTCTCCTCCGTCCGACAAAAAAGCTAAAGACTCTTCGGACGTCAATTCCGCGATAAAATCAGTTAGAGCTTGTGCCTTTATCGCGGTTCGGGGCCCATAAGTGATGTTGAACTCTCCCAGCTCTATGGCCCATTGGGCTAGTCTTCTAGACACTTCCGACCGAGTGAGTACTTGTCGCAAATGTTGGTCAGTAAGTACCTTCATGTTGGGTTCTCTGTGTCCGAATCCGACCAAAACGCAGTGGATAAAACAAAGTTGGGAACAAATCCATCCCGTTTCGATCAACAAAAAGCTAAAGCGGTAAATCGGATTTACCTTGCGCGGATACGAATCCGTGTTCGTTCTTCGGTTTAGTTGGAGAGATGCCGCAAGCCGCACAGGTGTCCGGCCTCTAGCAGTATCCACGCGGTTCTCCTCACGATGGATCGTCCTCGCCTCCTTGCTTGATACGGTGTCCGCAGATCCCGTCGAGCTGCACGTAATCCGCTGCAAAATGCGGATTCGGAAACTCCCGTTGAACGAGAAGCGGAGCTGTCGGGAGCAGATCCTCCAGGGGGCCAGCCTCGAGAGGTGTGCCCAAGAGAGAGAGAGGAGAGAGAAAGGGCGACGGCTAGGTCAGGGTTGCTGGCCCCTGACCTAGCGGTCGTTCTTTTATAATATGTGTATTTGTGGTTTTTCATAAAAACCCACACTTATCCGAAATCCCGTCAAATTATACATTGACTTGAAAACCTTTTGCGTGTGACCCTCTAGGCCCAAATACCAGTCCAGTTATTGGCCCATTAAGCCCAGAAACTCTTTACGGACCCACTGAATTAATTAATATCCTTATATTAATTAATCAGCTGAATTTAATGTCCCTACAGTAAATTCGGACGAGCTTCCGATCACATTAGATGCCTAGCAACATCACATGATCTTGGATGGCATTGGGGTTATCGCAACCTTCTATTGGAACCGTTCTGTCATCGGTTAGCGTACGGATATAATCCTTCATCTGTGCAATGTTCTCGAATGGACCTAGGGTATGGTTTACTGTTAAACCATAGCCGATCGATTCACTTGAATCAGATGCCACGAATCTATATCGGATAACTCTTTATCTGATATAGTGTCCGCCCTGGCCAGGGACTTAAGTGCATCATTTTCGGAAAATTCTCTCTCATAATACCAAGAGCGAATGATCTCATATTGAACACACAATTACCTTCGAGGGCATTTCTATGAACCTGATCATTTGACTTAATGATAACCATGGTTAGGGATTCGTTAGTCAAAGTCAAAGCTCAGAGACGTACTAACAAGGTATCTTTGGTGTCTCAGGTCCAAAAATCATCTACGTAACCATGACAAAAGAATCGAGCTGGTTAACAGTGAGGTATATACCATCCAGCGATTCTAGGTCGGATCAATTCAGTGAACTCATTCCCCGATGAGCACCTACAGGTCCAACATAGTGTCTCCACACAAGTGACTTATAGGATCAATTACCCTCATCATATGAGCTGAAGAAACCTATACTAGTCTATCCGGATGTTTGATATCCTTCTCAAACATCCTCCGACTAAGAACATGTGTTTATAAGTCTTTGGTACCGTAATTATGATCTCATCATAATCCGAAGATTGTTACACATGTTCATGGACTTCATTGTGATACGATAAACATAGATCGAATTAATTACACATAATGAATTAATGCCATTTATTAATAAACTGAATAATAAATAGTATTGGATTGGCTTTCAGACCACCTAATAATAACAATCTCCCACTTGGACTAAAGCTAATCATTTTTATACA
The DNA here is from genome assembly GCA_030544215.1 of Zantedeschia hybrid cultivar. Classification (NCBI taxonomy): domain Eukaryota; kingdom Viridiplantae; phylum Streptophyta; class Magnoliopsida; order Alismatales; family Araceae; genus Zantedeschia; species Zantedeschia hybrid cultivar. Next base: position 44,562,563 of record JARZZO010000008.1, read on the forward strand.
GAATACCCATATTCTCTAAGTAACGCTAAAAGACATTTTTAGACAAAGGCTTTGTCAGTGGATTTGCTATGTTATCAGCTGAAGGAACTCTCTCTACTACGACATCCCCTCAAGCTATAATCTCTCTGATCAGATGAAAGTGCCGCAGAATGTGCTTCGACTTATGATGAGACTTCGGCTATTTCCCTTGAACAATCGCCCCATTGTTGTCACATAGCAGTGGGATAGGACCAGAGATGCTTTCTACCACACCAAGATCGTCGATGAATTTCTTCATCTAGACAGCTTCCTTGGCGGCTTCAGCAGTAGCAATATACTCAGCTTCCGTTGTCGAATCCGCAGTGGTTTCCTGCTTGAAACTCTTCCAGCTTACTGCTCCCCCATTGAGTGTAAAGACAAAACCTGATGTCGACTTTCTGTCACCAGGATCAGACTGAAAGCTCAAATCAGTGTATCCTTTTAGCTTTAAGTATCCTCCTCCATAGACCAGAAACATATCCTTATTTCTTCTCAAACACTTAAGGATACATTTCATAGCCTTCTAGTGTTCATCACCTGGATCTGCCTGATGTCTGTTCGTAACTCTTAGAGCATATGCAACATCAGGTCTAGTACATAGCATGGCATACATGATGGAACCTATGGCTGAAGCATAGGGAATCTTATCCATCATTGCCCTCTCCTCAGAAGTCTTGGGAGACTGATCTTTTAAGATATAAATTCCATGTCTCATCGGTATGAGACCTCTCTTGAAATTTTCCATGCCAAACCTTTTGACAATAGTTTCTATGTACATGGATTGGGTTAAGGCAAGCATCTTCTTTGATCTATCTCTATAGATCCGTATTCCCAATATGTAAGATTCTTCTCTCAAACCCTTCATGGAGAAGTTCTTGGATAGCCAGATCTTTATTGATGACATCACCCCTACATCATTCTCAATAAGTAGGATGTCGTCAATGTAAAGAACCAGGAATGTGATTGCGTTCCTACTGTTTTTCTTGTATACAAAAGGCTCATCTTCATTCTTAATGAAACCATAAGATTTGATTGCCTCATCAAACCTTATGTTCCAGCTGCAGGAAGCTTGCTTTAGTCTATAAATGGACCTTTGCAACTTACATACTGTATCTGGAGATTCTTTTGATGTAAAGCCCTCTGGTTGTATCATATGCACCTCTTCCTCGAGGTTTCCATTAAGGAAGGCCGTCTTCACATCCATCTGCCAGATTTTGTAATCATGGTATGCAATAATAGCGAGAAGAATTCTGATAGACTTAATTATAGCAACGGGTGAAAAGGTCCCATCATAGTAAATGCCTTGCCTTTGATGATAACCCTTCGCCACTAGCCTTGCCTTATAAGTCTCAATTTGTCCATCTGCACCAATCTTTCTTTTAAAGATCCATTTGCAACCGATAGCTACTACACCTTCGGACAAGTCAACCAAATTCCAAACTTGGTTGATGTGCATGGAGTGAATTTCAGAATTCATGGCTTCTCGCCATTTTTCGACCTCTAGACTTTCAATGGCCTCCTTGTAAGTCTTTGGATCATCATCCTCATTATAGAGTATCTTAGAATTATCCAAATTAATATGTCCCACATATCTTTTTGGTGGTTTAGATACTCTTTCTGACCTACGAGGTACTTGTGTATTTTCTTAAATAGGTTCAGAAATTGATAGTTCATCTGATGAACCATTAACAGTTTATGGGTTTGGTATTTCTTTCAGAGTTATTTTACTCCCACTGTCCTTTTGGAGAATATAATCTTCTTCCAAAAAGATAGCTCTCCAGGCCACAAACACCTTTTGTTCGCCAGGATGATAAAAGTAATATCTGTAAGTTTCCTTTGGATATCCCACAAATTTGCATTTGTCAGTTCTAGACTCCACCTTATTTGCATCATGTCCTTTAACATGAGCAAGACATCCCCAGACTTTAACATGTTTAAGGTCTGGTTTCTTTCCATTCCATATCTCATACGGAGTGGTTTCAACAGATTTGCTGGATACCTTATTCAGGATATACATAGCCGAACTAAGTGCATATCCTGATAAGGACACTGGTAATTTGAACATACTCATCATGGATCGCACCATTTCCATCAATGTGCGATTCCTCCTTTCTGATACACCATTCATTTGAGGTGTATAGGGAGGTGTAAGCTAAGAAAAGATTCCATTATCCTTTAAGTATTTTGTGAACTCTATACTCAAATATTTCCCACTACGATCGGATTGGATGGTTTTGATACTCTTTCCAATTTGTTTCTCTACTTCATTCTTGAATTCTCTGAATTTCTCAAAAGTTTCTGATTTATACTTCAATAAGTATATGAAGCCATATTTAGAGAAATCATCAGTGAACGTAATGAAGTATAAGAAACCACCAATGGCTTAGGTTGACATAGGACCACATATATCTGAATGTATTAGTTCTAGTAAGTCAGTAGCTCGTTCTCCAGTTCCAGAAAATGGAGATTTTGCTATTTTACCCATGAAACATGACTCACAGGTTGCATATGATTCATAATCAAATAGATCTAAGTATCCATTTTTATGCAGCCTTTGGAGTCTATTTTCACCAATGTGGCCAAGCCTACAATACCATAGGTAGGCTTTGTTCACTTCATACTTGTTTCTTTTAGTTAAAGAACCGATATTGAAATTATCATGAGATATATTTAATAAGTAAAATCCATTAGATAATGAAACATAAGCTATTAATTTATTTCTGAAATAAATTGAACAACAATTGTTCCCAATAGATAATGTGTACCATATTCTATCTAAATATGAAATAGAAATAATATTCCTTATTATGCTAGGTACATAATAGCATTCATCTAATGGAAAAATGTCTCCGGATGGCAGCTTGAGCTCCACTGTCCCTATAGCGATCGCCGCAACTCTTGCGCCGTTACCTAGCCTTAGCTCCACCTCGCCGGTTCTCAGCTTACGTCTTCTTGTCAATACCTGCACAGTATTGCAGATATGAGAAATACATCCAGTATCTAATACCCATGATGTATAATCTCTAATTGACAAGTTTACATCTATCATATAGATACCTGAAGTGTCCTACTGCTTTATAGTTCCTTAAGGCTTGTCCTTGAGGTACTCTTTACAATTCCTCTTCCAGTGGCCCTTCTGATGACAGTAGAAGCATTCACCTTTCTCTGCACTCTTGCCTTTGTCCTTTTTGACAACCTTGGGTTTCTTCTGATTCTTGCCTTTGCCTTTCTTAAAGGCTTGGACTGCTAGTCTTTTCCTGTCGGTCTTACCAACCATAAGAACTTGGGGTTTATCCTTCATAAGGTTCCCCTCTACAATCTTCAGGTTGTTCAATAATTCAGCTAAAGTGGTCTGGATCTTGTTCATGTTAAAGTTAACAATAAACTGAGCATATAATTGTGGAAGTGAAGATAACACAAGGTCAGTATGCATCTCCTTGGGAAGTGAGACCCAAGAGCATCTAGCCTTTCTACCCATTCAATCATCTTCAGCACATGAATCTGTACTGAAGATCCCTCTGCCATCTGAGCTTTGAACAGATTCTTAGATATCTCATATCTTTCGATCCTACTATGCTCACCAAATAGCTCTTTCAAATGGAGCATGATGGATCTAGCATCCATCTCCTCATACTGCCTCTGCAACTCATTGCTCATAGAGGCCAGCATGTAGCATTGGGCCATGGTGTAATCTTTCTTCCATTTTTCATATGTCAGTATGTCCTCCTCTGAGGCATCTAATGCTGGTTCAGTAGGAAGTTCATCATCCAGGACATAAGCAATTTGCTCAAACCTGAGGACAATCTTCAGGTTCCTGAGCCAGTCTGAGTAGTTCGGGCCTGTCAAACAATTGTCATTTAGTATGCCACACAACGGGTTATAGTGCGACATTTTAGCCTACAGGAGATAATCATATTACAATTAGCAGATATTCAGTCATTAATTAAAAAATAAGACATGGACTTTGTTTATCCAGTTTTACTCCTACTAATTTTCGTTGGACTGTATAACTTTGATGTATACAGAACGGGAGACACCGACAGTCTCCTAGTGGAGATCATAATCTTCAAGAGTCACAGTATAACCTCGGGTAAGCACATAGTATTATATTGTTTTCTTAGAGCAACCATCTCATGGTAATTGCAACTCCTTGCAATATCTGATCATATTTCGGCTCCTAGGTTATTAATGGTCCCGGGTAAACACACTAAACCATTATCTCCTGTCTAAGCTTTACCATCAATATGTGATAGAGTAGAGTAGAAATATACTTCTCGGGTAAACATGTGGATAACTATATTGTTCCTCTATTCTTATCCAAAGACATCTAATACCATAATTAATAGTTCTCTCAACGGATGATGGCAAATCTCGGGTAAACATGTAGTATATGCCACCACTGAATTAAGTTATATTAACTATAACGATGGAGAGCCATACGGTGCATTCTCAATGACTCGCGCTACGGCTTAGATTTTGTAATAAAGGTTTATTTATTTAGTTTGGTCTCATCCTATGTGATAGTAATTAATATATCGAATATATTACATATACTAATAACCTAATTTATTTGATTTGTAATCAAAAGAAAACACACGCATTACATACATGCCATTGGTGTAGTCATAGATAGGACTGTGGTTTGACTTGAGCCAGACAGTCAAACACGCATACACATAATATAACAGTTATATCATGAGTCCGCAAAATCATAGGCTTAATGAACTCTTTCATATCCTTCTTGGTTACAGTTGTGGATCATCCTCGCTCCACGCTCAGCCACCTCGATCAAATCATATCATAAATTTTCAATTACATGATAATTTAAAAAGAGGAAGCCTTATGGCGAGTACATCAGGGAGGGAGGTAGAGATACAATAGAATATGAGAGAGGGAGAGGTTCACAGACCTCTATTTATTAACAAATAATAAACTATGCATTCACACATTATTGATCCAGATCCACAAGCTAAATATTAAGTGCTAATCCATGACCACCATGCAGCTTTTAGTTAAACAAACTACACATGTAGTGCACATCACATGGCTAACTAAATTTTTTTGAAAATATTTAATTTTAGTTTCATAAACCAGGGACCAAACGGAAATTTGATTTGAATTTTAGAAAAATTTCATTAAATTAATCATGCTAATTTAAACAAGCAATCAATGTACATTACAATAGATGTGCAGAAACTCCATATTGACAAATTTATAATATTCCATGCTTGTTAAGTTTACAGTCATTACAAGGAAAAAAAATTAATTTAACAATTAAATTAACCTTTTAAAGTTCTTTAATCTAACAATTAGATTAAATTACTATTTAAAAACATGTGTTAAAATTCCCCATAATTAATAAATCTATTTACTGGCCCTTTAATAATTATCAAACAAAATTTAATTAAATTAAAAATATAATTTTAAATTTAAATGAAATTTTGTAAAATAAAAGGTCAGTAAATGGATTAAAATAAAAAAAATTATGGGCTAAAGGGGGGTTGGCGAATCGGGCCCGGTTCGGTCACTGGACCAAGCCCAGTCGGCACCCGGACCGGACCCAGACCCACCCCAAGGGGCGCCCCCCCCCCCCCCCCCTTCCCTACCCGACGCAACTAGGGAAAACCCTAGCTGCGTTGCAGGCGGGAAGGGGGGCGACGCCCAGCCGCCAGCCGGCCGGCTGGGGCGGGCACCGAGGAAGACCCCCCGACGGCCTGGGGTCCCAGTGACAGTGCCGGTGACCCTGGTCGCCGGCAGTCTCCCCATAACCCCCCCGTCTTCTTTGTATTTTCTGCAACCCGACCCCCACCCCCTTTCTAAACGCAGGAGAAGAGGAAGGAGAGGGGTTGGTCGGCCACCCCATCCGGCGCCGGCCACGAGGCCGCCGGCGACCGGTGACCCCACAGTGGGGATCCTTTGTGCCGGCGATCCTTCCCCAACATTTGGGGTGTCCGCAGAGATGGCGATTTGTATCTATTCTTCGTCAGACGAAGAACACAAAATGCATGTAGAAAACAAATGATTTTAATGCAATAATTTACTGTAAATTAATCATTTTCATCTAATGAACATGATTCATGCAATTAAAATCAAAACATACCATGGAATAAATTAGAAAACTACCGATCTGGAGTCCGAAACAGGAAGAACATAGTGAAACCTGGCTCTAATACCACTGTTGGGTTCTCTGTGTCCGGATCCGACCAAAACGCAGCGGATAAAACAAAGTCAGGAACAGATTCGTCCCGTTTCGATCAACAAAAACATGAAGCGGTAAATCGGATTTACCTCGTGCGGATTCGAATCCGCGTTCGTTCTTTGGTTCAGTCGGAGCGATGCTGCAAGCCGCGTAGGTACCCGACCTCTAGCGGTATCCACGCGGTTCTCCTCGCGATAGATCATCCTCGCCTCCTCGCTCAATACGGCGTCCGCGGATCCCATCTGGCTCGGCGTAATCTGCCGCGACATGCGGATTCAGAAACTCCCATCGAACGAGAAGCAGAGCTATCAGGAGTCGGAGCAGATCCTCCAGGGGGCCAGCCTCGAGAGGTGCGCCCAAGAGAGAGAGGAGAGAGAAAGGGTGGCGGCTAGGTCAGGGTTGCTGGCCCCAACCTAGCAGTCGTTCTTTTATAATAAGTGTATTTGCGATTTTTCATAAAAACCCACACTTATCCGAAATGCTGTCAAATTATCCATCGACTTGAAAACCTTTTGCATGCGACCCTCTAGGCCAAAATACCAGTCCAGTTAATGGGCCATTAAGCCTAGTAACTCTTTACGGACCAACTGAATTAATTAATATCCTTATATTAATTAATCACCCGAATTTAATGTCCCTACAATAAATATGGATGAGCTTCCGATCACGTTGGATGCCTAGAAACATCGCGTGATCCTAGATGGCATTGGGGTTATCGCAACCCTTTATTGGAACCTTTTCGTCATCGGTTAACGAGCAAATATAATCCTCTATCCGTGCAATGTTCCCGAATCGACCTAGGGTATGGTTTACTGTTAAACCCTAGCCGGTCAATTCACTTGAATAAGATGCTGCTAATCTATATCGGATAACTCTTTATCTGATACAGAGTCCGCCCTGGCCAAGGACTTAAGCGCATCATTCTCGGAACATTCTCTCTCATAATACCGAGAGCGGATGATCCTATATTGAACACACAATTACCTTTGAGGGCATTTATCTGAATCGATCGTTTGACTTATTGATAACCCATAGTTAGGTATTCGTTAATCAAAGTCAAAGCTCAGAGACGTACCAACAAGGTATCTTTAGTGTCTCAGGTCCAAGGATCATCTACACAACCGTGAAAAAAGAATCGAGCTGGTTAACAGTGAGGTATATACCATCCAGCGATTCTAGGTCGGATCAATTCAGTGAACTCATTCCCCGATGAGCACCTACAGGTCCAACATAGTGTCTCCATACAAGTGACTTATAGGATCAGTCACCCTCATCATATGAGCTGAAGAAACCTGTACTAGTCTATCCAGATGTTTGATGTCCTTCTCTAACATCCTCTGACTAGGAACAATGAAGAACATGTGTTTATAAGTCTTCGGTCCAGTAATTATGATCTCATCATAATTCAAAGATTGTTGCACATGTTCATGGACTTCATTGTGATGTGATAAACATAGATCGAACTAATTAGACACAATGAATTAATGCCATTTATTAATAAACTAAATAATACATAGTATCGGATTGGCTTTCAGACCAGCTAATACTAACACTTCACTACATGTGCAAGGAAATAAGGCCGAAGTCTCCTCGCGGACGCAACTAAGGCCAGACCCAGCTTTTCCAAAGTTGGGTATTGAAGCTCCACTTTGTGAAGTGCTCGACTAATATAGTAGATAGGCTTCTGCACACTGCTTTCCTACCGAACCAGGATGGCACTTAATGTAGCTTCTGATGCGGCAAGGTACACAAGTAGCTGTTCCCCTTCGACGGGCTTTGACAGGGGGGGGACTTCAGAAAGATAACCCTTGACCTGGTCAAAGGCTGATTGGCACTCATCCGTCCAGAGAAAATCGTCTGTCTTCTTCAACAACTTAAAGAAGGGGAAACAACGATCCACCGCCCTTGACATGAAACGGCTTAGGGCTGCTACCTGTACGCTTAGCCTTTGTACTTCTCGGACGTTGGCCGGGGGACGCATCTGCAGGATAGCCGATACCTTCGCGGGATTCGCCTCTACCCCTTGGTGAGTCACTAAATAACCGAGGAATTTTCTGGAGGCCATGCTGAAGGCACACTTCGCAGGATTTAGCTTCATATGAAACCTACGTAAAGTAAAGAAGGTCTTGGCCAGATCAACCAAGTGGTTAGAGGTGATTCGGCTCTTTACAAGCATATCATCAATGTAGACTTCCATATTCCGGCCCAACTAGGGGCAAACATCTTATTGATGAGGCGCTGATAAGTCGCTCCAGCATTCTTCAAGCCGAAGGGCATTCAGGTATAGCAGTAGAGACCGAGATCAGTGGTGAAATTGGTCTTGTCCTCATCTTCCGGATGCATTCGAATTTGATGGTACCCCGAGTAAGTGTCGAGGAAGCTAAACAATTCATGGCCAGAAGTGGCATCCACCATCTAGTCTATCAAAGGTAGAGGAAAACTGTCTATCGGGCAAGCTTTGTTGAGGTTAGTAAAATCAACACACATTCGCCACTTACTGTCCTTCTTGGGCACCATTATGACGTTGGCAACCCATTCTGGAAGATGAACCTCTCAGAGATGTTCGGCGCCTAAGCCTTTCTACAGTTCGGCCTAGATCACCATTCATCTTACATGGTTGAAACTCCATCATTTTTGCTTGATTGGAGGGTGGTTTAGATCAACATGTAGCGGATGCATAGCTACTTCCGGGTCAACTCCCGGCATGTCCAATAGCGACGAGGCAAAGATGTCGAGATTTTCCTTCAAAAATTTGACCAATTCTTTGGCTTCGGCTGTAGAAAGACCGGAGCCTATCTGCAACGATCGACCATCTCCTCCTGGGACAAGAATGACGATAAGTTCTTCTATGGGGGAAGCGTTGGCCGAAGATTCGATGGAGAGTGATTCGGCTGCTGCTTTGTCTTTTACCGAGATCATGTAGCACTGTCGGGCTGATTCCTGATTTCCTTTGGCTTCGCCGACTCCATAATTGGTGTGAAATTTCAGCTTCTGGTGATAGGACGAGGGTAAAACTGCAATACATCCGATTAGGCGTCGGCCGAAGATGGCGTTGTGAGCCGAGTCTACCTATACTACTGCAAAGTCAGTTTCAACTGTTAGCTGTTTAGAGGCCGTACCCGAGGATCACATGCAATCGGACGATGCCTTCCACCCGACAAGGGGATCTTTTAACACCAAACAAAGGGCCTCGATGGGCCTTCATATCGGCCTCAGTTAGGCCAAGTTTTAGAAAACAATCATAAAAAAGCACATTAGGTGCACTCCCATTATCAACAAAGATTATATGGACATCATATTTTTCATTACAGCGTTGACGACGAGAGCATCGTTGTGCGGGACTTGGACTTCTTCGAGATCGGCTTTGCTGAAGGTGATGTCCTCCCGCTGGGAGTGCTTCGGCTCACTATCAAGTGCTGCTACGACCAAAGATGTCTCGGTTCGGTGACGTCGGCGGGGTGCCTCACCCAGCCCCCCAGATATGACCATAATGGATCCGGCGCTTGGTCGCTGATGAGACGCTTCTGCTGCAGGGGTGACCTTTGGTGTAGGTGCATCTTTAGATGGGTGCTGAGGCAGCTTGGGTGCCGCTTGAGGGTCCCAACCCTACGACTGATGTAGTGGTCTCTCTCAGTTGTACTGAGGCAGGAGCTCTTCCCAGATAAGGTGCTCGATCTCCTGCCGAAGGTGGCGACACTCGTCTGTGGAGTGGCCTATCTCCCGATGGTACTCGCAGTACTTTCGGGGATCCCTTCGGTGGGGGTTAGTCTTGATGCGCTCCGGCCGGCGGAGCATGACCTTGAGCTCCATGAGTAGCCGCGAGGGAGGGGCTAGCAAGGGTATGTGCTGATGTTGAGGGGGTCGACGATGGTCTCGGCCCCAATCCTCTTCCCTCCTTAGCCTTCTCCAGGAGGGATCGTATTCTTCTGTACGTTGTCAAGTTGGGGGGAGGGTGTTAGTCGAGACAGACTCGGTTACCTTCTTGCCTTTAGACTTCATCAACGCCTCCCGGTTGATGTATTTGTGTGCTCAGGGCACCAGGTCCTGATATGTCAGGGAATGCCGCTTCCCTATCGAACTAAGCAGCCCTTCGTCTGTGCAGCCGCAGATTATAGCCGGGACCACAATAGCGCTATCTAGATTTGGAATTTAAGCTGCTTCGGTGCGGAACCTAATAAAATAGTCTTGGAGAGTCTCGGCCAGCTCTTGCCGAATGGTAAGCAAACTGGCCGAGGTTTTACATTGCTGAGTGGCATCATAAAATTGGTCAATGAACAATTGACCCAGCTGCACTAAAGAGTGAATAGAATTAGGAGCCAAAGTTTCAAACCAAGTAGAAGCAATTTTTTCAAGGGTGAGGGGGAATAGCCGACAGCGAACTGCTTTGAGAACCCCTCAGACTGAGAGATATGAGTTAAAATCTCTGAAAATGGCTGACTGGGTCTGTCATTCCATCATATAAAGGACCCTTCAGCAGCTTAAAGTTCGGCAGCACATCCATCGCCAGAATTTTGCGGGAGAAGGGAGTTTGTTCTAGAATTACGCTGGCCAAGGGCGCACCATACGGCCAAGACACCATCTACGACATCTCTTTCCTCATTTCTGTTAATCTCTGATCGAGCTCCAGAGTTGTGGTGGTAACTGCAGCCAGACGTCCCTCGGTTCCCGTAAGGTGCATGTTGGATGAAGTAATGTCTGGTTCGGTCGGCAGATGACTGGAACGCGGAACATGGCCTTGTGGCCTGAAAGGTTCGTCCCGAGCCGAGACCTGTAGTCTTAGGTGGCCTACAAACCAATATGACTTTGTAATCTCGTTCATTTATTAATATAATGGCATAACATTCGTTGTGTGTAAATCGTATTAATTATCATCTCATAATGAAGTCCGTGAATATGTGCTATAGTGATCAGATTATGATGAGATCATACTGGTGAGACTGATCACTTAAACACACATATTCTTAATCGTTCATAGTCGGAGGATATCCGAGAAGGACATCGGATATCCGGTCAGACTAGTACAGATTACTCCTGCTCATACGATGAAGGTGACTGATCTCATAGTCACTTATGTGGAGACACTAAGGCGAATCTGTAGGTGCGCATTGGAGAATGAGTTCACTGAACTGATCTGACTGAATCGCTGGATGGTATTGTTGTCAGTCTTAGGTGTCCTACAAGCCAATCTGACTATGTAAATCTCGTTCATTTATTAATATAATGGCATAATATTCATTGTGTGTAAATCGTATTAATAATCATCTCATAATGAAGTTTGTGAATATGTGCGATCGTGACCAGATTATGATGAGATCATACTAATGAGACTGATCACTTAAACACACATATTCTTAATCATTCCTAGTCAGAGGATATTCGAGAAGGACATCGGATATCCAGTTAGACTAGCACAGATTACTCCTGCTCAAATGATGAGGGTGACTGATCTCATAAGTCACTTGTGTGGAGACACTAAGGCGAATCTATAGGTGCTCATTGGAGAATGAGTTCATTGAACTGATCCGACTGAATCGCTGGATGGTATTGTACCTCACTGTCAACCAGCTTGATTTTATTGTCGCAGTTGCGTGGATGGTCCTCGGACCTAAGACACCAAGGACACCTTGTCGGTGGACTTCTGTGCTTTGACCTTGGTTTATAAATCTCGAACCACGGGATTCTAAACAGCCAAGGATTGGGTACAGAATACCGTCGAAGGGAATTGTGTGTCAATATGGAATCATTCGCTCTTGGTACTTAGAGAGAGAATGCTCTAGGAAGGATGCGTGGAAGTCCCAGGCAAGGGCGGATGATAATATCGGGAAAGGATTTTTTCGATATTCATCAGCGGCATCCAATCCAAGTGAGTCGACCGGTTAGGGTTTGATAGCACGCCATACCCTGAGTTGACTCGAGAGCATTGTACGAATGAAGGATTATATCCACGTGGTAACTATCGGCGGAAGGGTTCCAAGAGTGGGTTACTTAACCCCGATACCTTCCGGGTTCACGCGGTGTTGCTTGGCACCCAACGTGATCGGAGGCACGGTCGAATTCGATGTACGACATCAATTCGATTGATTAATTAATTAATAAAGAGTTATTAATTTATTAATAAAGCCAGTAAAGAGTTACTGGGCTTATTTGGCTATTAACCGGACTGGTAATTAGGCTTAGAGGGTCACACGCAAATGATTCTCAAGGCGATGGATAAATAAGTGGGTTTTATACAAATCGGGGGTTTTTATGAAAAATCGTGCAGTTAGTATAAAATGTAGCGAACGAGCTGAGCAGGCCAAGCTGTTGCTAACCCTAGCCGCCCCCTCCTCTGTTTCTCTCTCTCTCTAGCATCCCGGACAGATTCGGATCCCCGGATCTGCTCTGTAAGGACTGAGGTTTCGGGTTAAGTATTCAGGTCGGTTTTGGGTCGGATCCCCCGGTTTGGACCTTGAGGGGTCTTGAGAATTTCTTCTGAATGACGTCTGTCCTGCACGACGCCTTTCAAACGGCGTCTTGCTAGGTGGACGCCATTTAGGTGTGTTGCTGTTGCGCCACGTGGGTGGGTTTCGGGCCGCGAGAGTACGGCTCCTGTTGTGTCGTCTGAACGGCATCCTGAATGGACGACGCCATTCAGACTGCGACCCTGCGATATCAGCGTACGGCGTCGGTCTTGTCGTCTGAACGGCGTCTGTGGTGAGCGACGCGTTTCAGAGCTTCTGTCAGTACGGCCCGTCCGGTCATCTGATAGGCGTCTGTCTCGGACGACGCGTTTTATCCTGTTTCAGATTGACCCCGCGAGCCTTCCCTTCTTTCCCTCATTCTCACCCTCTCACTCTCTCTCCTCGCTCTCTCCACCCCCCTCTGACCCTCTTCTCCCCTTTCCCTTCCTCTTCTTCCTCTTCCACCACTCCACTACCTCTCTACCTCTTACCACTACCACCACCACTTCCTTCACGGCGTTCCATTCTCCGGACGGCGGCTGACGTCCCGGCGGAGTGGCGACGTCCTCGGGGTACTGGCGGCGGTCTGCGGTGCGACGGTTTGGCGGTGGGGAGCCAGGAGGAGTTCAAGAGATCGGTAGGGGGACGAACCTTGCATGGATTGTGGTTATCTTGCCCGTGATTTCCATTGTGAAGCATGATGTGTTTGGGGTAGAATGAGCATGTTAAGAGGGTTTTCTTAGTGGAATGGCCGTGTTTATGAACGTGGATTTGTAGGTTGCACATGGTAGTTTTGCTTCCCCTTCTTCCTCTTCTGTTTTGGTGTGTTTTTGGGGTGTTTGGGGTGAAAAGGAGGACCCTCGGGTAGTGTTGCAGAACCAGATTTCTGGCGCTAAATGACGTCGCGCCTGGACGACGCCATTTGGAATGGCGACGGGCTAGCATGACACCATTTAGGCAGAAATCTCTCCGATTGAGGTTTTGTCAGTTTGGGGTTCTTGCGCTAAATGACGTCGCGCCTGGACGACGCCATTTAGAATGGCGACGGGTCAGCACGACGCCATTTAGGCAGAAATCACCCCAATTAAGGTTTCTGCAAGTTTCGGGTTCTGTTGTGAATGGCGTCTGACGACAGCGACGCCTTTCTGAAAGGCAGCTTCCCAGGACAACGCCTTTCAGGCTAGATTCTGAGGCCGGGTTTAAATGAACTAGTTTAGGGGGCTTGAATGGCGTCGGCTACGGGCGACGCGATTCAAGGCAGAACTTCATTAACTCTTGTTATTAACACGTGTTTCACTGTTAGATAGTTCAACAAATGCATACTTTGAGTTGTACATCGAGGCTGGGGATTTCTGTGTGAGCGAAATTATATCATGTGTGTGTGCTTATGCGAATGTGGAATTGGAACAGCTGTGGTTTACGTTTGTCACCTTGTGCCGAAGTGGGAGGGCCTTGGTGTCTGTGAGGCATTGTTGCCGTACCGGTGGGGAAGGGGTACATGTTGTGTTTTCACCTATGGCTGAGGAAAACTGAACCACCTTGAGCCCGTCGGGCCAGAGTAGCCAGCGCACTATCCGAGGGGTTGCTGTTTGGTCTCAGCAGGTCGGGGCTTTCCTTTTTGTCGTGGCAGCTTCCGGCGTGTTTCTTGCTGTGGAGCTGGGTATGGTGGTGTTGTTGTTTTACCCCTTTAGCCACTGGGCCTGATGTGACCTGTGATATCAAGGTTGCGAGTGGTACCCTTCGCCCTTTGGCCTGATGCAGCCCGGGAGGTTAGGTTGTGGGTAGTCCCTATAGCTTCGGCTTGACGGGGGTTTCGCCGGTCCCCAGGACCCTCTTGAAGCGCCGAGGCCTGGCATTGAGGAAATTCGGTCGGTAGGACAGTAGTCTAGACTGCTTGTGTGCACACGTAGCTGGGCAGTGGTGGTTCACTGGTCCCAGTTAGTCCTAGCTTGACTCACTGCCTCACCCTACGGTGCCCGGAACACTGTAGGGGCGGACAGGCGTGAGTGTTGGTGGTGTTGTGAGGCGACGTTTGTCTGCGGTCGACAGTGTGGTTTGGTCGCTTAGTTGGACCCTTGGTTATGAGTTGTGGCATTATGTTGGGTTATTTGGATTACTTAGAATTGTGCCTGTTGCATTGTTTATGCGTATGTTTTGTATCAGGTTTTGAGAGCTTTGTTTACTGCTTTATTTAAATTGCCATATTTTTGTATTATTACACTTGTGGGTGTGTGAGTGGGAGGCGGGGATCGGATGATCCCTACTGAGCCCAATTCTGGTGTGGCTCACTCCCTGCAGTTTCAGGTGTGGACCTCATGGCGTGTGGCGGCGTGTGGTGTCTCCTTGGTGTGCGGACAAGCAGCTATCTCAGTTCCGGGTATGCCCCGATGTTGTTGTACTTTGCTTCTACCTGTACTTATTTAATTCTTTGGACTATGTAATTATTGTTGGACTGTATACGGACATTGTTATTTTCCTTCCTGCGAGCTTGTAATCTCTTTGTTGTCCGTGTGATTGTTATATTTAGCCTTGTTTAACGCCTACTCCTCCAGATGTGTTGTGTGAGATCCGGGTGCGAACCCGCAGTTAATGGTCCGACATCCATTTAGTAATCGGATTCCCGATTATAGGATGGCGGGTCGTTACAAATGGTATCAGAGCTCATTCTGGTCGAGTATGTGGTAAACTAGGTTAGATATTATAGTCCAACAATAAGTACGAGTCTATACAGGCGATGGTTGCTGGTGTGGATTGGTAGGTTTTGACGTGTTTTGGTTCAATTTTCATGTCTGTGGGGTAGTGATGGCGCCGAAGAGGAGAGTTCCGTTGGCTCGTGGTTCGAGGGTAGACGATGGCAGTTCGGGGGCAGAAGGGCATAATGTGGATCATTTCATGGAAGCTATGATTGGGGCAATGTCTAGATACCAGCAGGGAGATGGAAGTGAGGGGTCCAATTCTCGAGGTGGCCAGTCCATGGTGATGGAGCGGTTCTTGAAGTTGAAGCCCCCTTCTTTTACGGGTCAACCAGTTCCAGACGCGGCAGCTCATTGGATTAAGGAAGTGGAGAAGGCATTTGATGTTCTTGAATGTGTTGAGAATGACAAGACCTTGTTGGCAACCTACTTGCTGAAGGATGATGCTTATGATTGGTGGGCTACCATCAAGAGGATGATGTTTCCAGATCGGTCCTTGAGAGAGATCCCTTGGGAAGACTTTGTGAGAGAGTTTAGTGGACAGTACTTTCCGAGGCACGTTCGGAAGGCCAAGGAAAGAGAGTTTATGGAATTGGTGCAAAATGGTATGTCAGTTCTAGAATATCAGATGAAATTTGTAGCTCTTGGAAGATTTGTTCCACACATATTTGAGCATGAGGAACATCGGACGGAGAGATTTGTGGATGGACTTCGGCATGATCTGAGGGAAATGGTGGCATCTCATTGTTATAGAGATCTGGCGTCAGCGGTTCGGTGCGCGGCAGCGATAGAGACTCAGTTCCAACGAATGGCGAAGGAGTCGGAGCAATCAGCACGAGGGGAGCAGCAAGGCAAGGACAAATCAGCGGTCTTTTCGTCAGGCGGTTCGAGTTCCTTTGAGCTAGAGTTCCAAGAGGTGCCTTGTGATGAGGATGAAGATGGTTCGGTTCAGCAGATGCAGACGGTGGTTAGCAGACGTCAGGAAGTGAGACGGGATGCTGCGGATCGTTGTCCCCATTGTGGTAGGTATCATGGCAATCGGATATGTCCATTAGTCACTGGTAGCTGTTTTGGCTGTGGTAGGAAGGGACATCTCGCGAGGAACTGTCCCCAGAAGAATAAGGCAGGTCACGAGCCGAGTGGTCAGTAGGAGCCCGGGACTTTGAGTGGTGTTATGTCTCTTAGTGGAGGTCCGAGATGCTGGGCTAGGTGAGCACTTTTATCTTGTCTTATTCGGTAGTAGTTGTGAACTCTTATGGCACTTTGTATGTACTTTGGACATGATGGAGAATCAATTTTGTAATATGTGCCTTGTTAATATATGGTTATTTCGGTCTATCAGCTTTTTGGCAGAATTGAGGATCTTGGTTAGCTTAGTGATGATTTAATTGACCAATTGAGTGGAGCCCAGTGTATGAATGCAATCAGTGGGAATGATTGATGTGATTTGTGTTGCCGGCATGTATTGGTTAGCCGTGGTTGGCGTGTGAACGGTTGTAATTTCGAGGACAAAATTCTTTTAAGGGGGGGAGAATGTAAGGACTGAGGTTTTGAGTTCAGTATTCAGGTCGGTTTCAGGTCGGATCCCCTGGTTTGGACCTTGAGGGGTCTTGAGAATTTATTCTGAATGACGTCTGTCCTACACGACGCCTTTCAAACGGCGTCTTGCTAGGTGGACGCCATTTAGGTGTGTTGCTGTTGCGCCACGTGGGCGGGTTTCGGGCCACGAGAGTACGGTCCTTGTCGTGTCGTCTGAACGGCGTCCTGAATGGACGACGCCATTCAGACTGCGACCCTGCGATGTCAGCGTACGGCGCCGGTCTTGTCGTCTGAACGGCGTCTGTGGTGAGCGACGCATTTCAGAGCTTCTGTCAGTACGGCCCGTCCTGTCATCTGATAGGCGTCTATCTCGAACGACGTGTTTTACCCTGTTTCAGATTGACCCCGCGAGCCTTCTCTTCTTTCCCTCATTCTCACCCTCTCACTCTCTCTCCTCGCTCTCTCCACCCCCCTCCGACCCTCTTCTCCCCTTTCCCTTCCTCTTCTTCCTCTTCCACCACTCCACTACCTCTCTACCTCTTACCACTACCACCACCACTTCCTTCGCGGCGTTCCATTCTCCGGACGGCGGCCGACGTCCCGGCGGAGTGGCGACGTCCTCGGGGTACTGGCGGCGGTCTCTGGTGCGACGGTTTGGCGGCGTGGAGCCAGGAGGAGTTCAAGAGATTGGTAGGGGGACGAACCTTGCATGGATTGTGGTTATCTTGCCCGTGATTTCCATTGTGAAGCATGATGTGTTTGGGGTAGAATGAGCATGTTAAGAGAGTTTTCTTAGTGGAATGGCCGTGTTTATGAACGTGGATTTGTGGGTTGCACATGGTAGTTCTGTTTCCCCTTCTTCCTCTTCTGTTTTGGTGTGTTTTTGGGGTGTTTGGGGTGAAAAGGAGGACCCTCGGGTAGTGTTGCAGAACTATATTTCTGGCGCTAAATGACGTCGCGCCTGGATGGCGCCATTTGGAATGGCGACGGGCCAGCACGACGCCATTTAGGCAGAAATCTCCCCGATTGAGGTTCTGTCAGTTTGGGGTTCTTGCGCTAAATGACGTCGCGCCTGGACGACGCCATTTAGGTAGAAATCACCCCAATTAAGGTTTCGGCAAGTTTCGGGTTCTGTTGTGAATGGCGTCTGAGGACAGCGACGCCTTTCTAAAAGGCGGCTTCCCAGGACGACGCCTTTTAGGCCAGATTCTAAGGCCGGGTTTAAATGAACCAGTTTAGGGGGCTTGAATGGCGTCGGCCACGGGCGACGCGATTCAAGGCAGAACTTCATTAACTCTTGTTATTAACACGTGTTTCACTTTTAGATAGTTCAACAAATGCATACTTTGAGTTGTACATCGAGGCTGGGGATTTCTGTGTGAGTGAAATTATATCATGTGTGTGTGCTTATGCGAATGTGGAATTGGAACAGCTGTGGTTTACGTTTGTCACCTTGTGCCGAAGTGGGAGGGCCTTGGTGTCTGTGAGGCATTGTTGCCGTACCGGTGGGGAAGGGGTACATGTTGTGTTTTCACCTATGGCTGAGGAAAACTGAACCACCTTGAGCCCGTCGGGCCGGAGTAGCCAGCGCACTATCCGAGGGGTTGCTGTTTGGTCTCAGCAGGTCGGGGCTTTCCTTTTTGTCGTGGCAGCTTCCGGCGTGTTTCTTGCTGTGGAGCTGGGTATGGTGGTGTTGTTGTTTTACCCCTTTAGCCACTGGGCCTGATGTGACCTGTGATATCAAGGTTGCGAGTGGTACCCTTCGACCTTTGGCCTGATGCAGCCCGGGAGGTTAGGTTGTGGGTAGTCCCTATAGCTTCGGCTTGACGGGGGTTTCGCCGGTCCCCAGGACCCTCTTGAAGCGCCGAGGCCTGGCATTGAGGAAATTTGGTCGGTAGGACAGTAGTCTAGACTGCTTGTGTGCACACGTAGCTGGGCAGTGGTGGTTCACTGGTCCCAATTAGTCCTAGCTTGACTCACTGCCTCACCCTACGGTGCTCGGAACACTGTAGGGGCGGACAGGCGTGAGTGTTGGTGGTGTTGTGAGGCGACGTTTGTCTGCGGTCGACACTCTGGTTTGGTCGCTTAGTTGGACCCTTGGTTATGAGTTGTGGCATTGTGTTGGGTTATTCGGATTACTTAGAACTATGCCTGTTGCATTGTTTATGCGTATGTTTTGTATCAGCTTTTGAGAGCTGTGTTTACTGCTTTATTTAAATTGCCATCTTTTTGTATTATTACACTTGTGGGTGTGTGAGTGGGAGGCGGGGATCGGATGATCCCTACTGAGCCCAATTCTGGTGTGGCTCACTCCCTGCGGTTTCAGGTGTGGACCTCGTGGCGTGTGGCGGCGTGTGGTGTCTCCTTAGTGTGCGGACCAGCAACTATCTCAGTTCCGGGGTATGCCCCGATGTTGTTGTACTTTGCTTCTGCCTGTACTTATTTAATTCTTTGGACTATGTAATTATTGTTGGACTGTATACGGATATTGTTATTTTCCTTCCTATGAGCTTGTAATCTCTTTGTTGTCCGTGTGATTGTTATATTTAGCTTTGTTTAACGCCTACTCCTCCAGATGTGTTGTGTGAGATTCGGGTGCGAACCCGTAATTAATGGTCCGACATCCATTTAGTAATCGGATTCCCGATTATAGGATGGCGGGTCATTACATGCTCCATCGCTTCTCCGATTCCCGTTCGACGGGAAATCATCCGCGCGTTGCGGCGATCGTTGCGGCAACCGGCGGAGGTTTCGTGGCTGCGAAGAACAATGAACATGAGGATATCCGTTGCGAGGAGGATCGTGTGGACTCCGCTAGAGGCCGGGCACTTACACGGCTTGCGGTGTCGTATCGACGGAACCGCACGGTTGCGGATTCGAATCCGCACACAGTAAGACCTTGATAATCTGATTATCGGTTTTATTTATTCGAAACGGAAAAAACGGATCGTTGTTTTTATTTCATTTTCCGCTGCGTGAGCGATTTGGAGAAACACGAGAACCCAACAATTGTACCTTACTGTAAACCAGCTTGATTCTATTGTCGCAGTTGCGTGGATGGTCCTCAGACTTGAGACTCTAAGGATACCTTGTTGGTGGACTTCTTTGCTTTGACCTTGGTTTATGAATCTCTAACCACAGGATTCTAAATAGCCAAGGATCGGGTATAACGGAATACCGTCGAAGGGAATTGAGTGTCAATAAGGAATCATTCGCTCTCGGTACGATGAGACAGAATGCTCTAGGTAGGATGTACGAAAGTCTGTGGCCAGGGTGGACGATAATATCGGGAAAAGAGTTTTCCGATATTCATCAGCGGCTTCTAACCCAAGTGAGTCGACCGGTTAGGGTTTGATAGTACGCCATACCCTGAGTTGACTCGAAAGCATTGTACGAATGAAAGATTATATCCACGCGGTAACTGTCGGCGGAAAGGTTCCAAGAGTAGGTTACTTAACCCCGATACCTTCCAGGTTCACGCGGTTTGCTTGGCACCGAACGTGATCAGAGGCCCGACCGAATTCGATGTGCGACATTGATTCAGTTGATTAATTAATTAATAAAGAGTGATTAATTGATTAATAAAGCCAGTGAGGAGTCACTAGGCTTATTGTGCTATTAACCAGACTGGTAATTGGGCCTAAAGGGTCACACGCAAATGATTCTCAAGGCGATGGATAAATAAGTGGGTTTTATATAAACCGGGGGTTTTTATGAAAAACCGCGCGGTTAGTATAAAATATATATCGAACAGGCTGATCAGGCCAAGCTGTTGCTAACCCTAGCCGCCCCTTCCTCTGTTTCTCTCTCTCTCTGGCGTCCCAGACATATCCGGATCCCCGGGTCTGCTCCGCCGCTTCTTCGACTCTCGTCCGACGGGAAATCGTCCGTGTGTTGCGGCGATCATTGCGGCGAACGTCAGAGACTTCGTGGGTTGCGAAGAACGAGGAACGTGAGGATATCCGTCGTGAGGAGGATCGCGTGGACTCCGCTAGAGGCCGGGCATTTGTGCGGCTTGCGGTGTCGCACCGACGGAACCGAACGGTTGCGGATTCGAATCCGCACACGGTAAGATCTGATAATCCGATTATCGTGATTTTAATTTTTCGAACCGGGAATGGATCTCCGTTTTTATTTTTATTTTCGCTGCGTGGGAGATCCGGAGAAATCCGAGAATCCAACAGTGGTATCAGAGCCAGGTTCCATTGTTTCTCGTCCCGTTTCGATCTCCGAAATAAATTTTCCATGTATTATTCCATGCATACAATCCGATTATAATAACAGAAAAGTGTTCATAAGATGAACACAAATAATAAGATTATTTTTTGAAATTTTTCTGATTTTATTTGGGGTTTTCGTGTTCTTCGTAAGACGAAGAACGATGGGTTTTTTGTGGCTTCATTCGGGCGTCCCCATACGATGGGGAGGTGGTTGGAGATCCTGGTATGACTAGGGATCCCTCTGGTCATCTACGGCATCGGTGCCCGACGCTGGAGAGGATGCTGATGGTGGCCGGATTGGAGGTACCTCCCTTTTTCCTTCCTTTATTCATTTTCAGAAACCAGATTAAAAGAGGAATAAAAGAGGATGTTGCCCCACCGGCACCGGGTAGGTAGCCGACGGTGAGGGCATCGTCGGCGTGCCCTTGCAGTGCCTGGACGCTCGCAGGCGGCGGCCTCCAAGTTCCCAGCCGCCGGCCTCCTGCGCAACCTACAGGATGATGGGGTTAGGGTTTGGGTGTTGCAGGTTGGGGACGGGCGGTTCGGGGGGGGCATCCAACTGGCTGGCTCCTGCGCCAGACCGGGCAGGCCTGGTGCGGCACAGGCTCGAGCCAGATGCCCTTATGGGCTGAGCCCCTAAGCCACAAACCCCATCTTATTTAAACCCAAATTTCCCATTAAACCCTATGCCCAATTAAAATTAAACTTGATTAGATCATGAATTAATTTCAAAATTGTTTTGAAATTTAAGTTTTTTAATTCAGTTTTATTTATTTGGGCAATTAATGATTTTGAATCATTATGTAATTAAGGGTTAATTAATTAGCAATTAGTTGTTAATTAATTAGGGTTAATATTAGTTTAAATGTTAAATTAATTATTAACCTTAATGTGACTAATTTAAGGAATTAACTTTAGTGGTTAATAGTTATAATCTAAATGTTAGATTTTTAATTGTTTAATCATCTAATAATTAATTCATTAGAGTTAATTATTAATTTAAGAGTTAAATTAATAATTAATTTAAGTGTTAAATTAGCAGTCTTTAATTAATTAGTGTTAATCATTAATTTAATAGTTAAATTAATGATAACATTAATTATCTAATCTAAGAGTTAGATTAGTAATTGTTAATTAATTAGAGTTAATCGTTAATTTAAGTGTTAAGAATAATGATTAATTTTAAATTAACTTATCTAAGTGTTAGATGATAATTATTAATTAATTACTGTTGATTAATAATTTAAGTGTTAAATTAGTAATTAACATTAATTAACTAATCTAAAAGTTAGATTAGTAGTTAATTAATAATTTAAGTTTTAAATTAATAATTAACTTCAGTGGATTAATCTAAGAGTTAGATTAATAATTAATAGTCTAATTATTAGATTATTAATATGTTTTAATCTAATTGTTAGATTGATTTAATTATTAGAAGTGTTCTAATTTGTATGGAATAATATTTAGAGTGTATACACATGTGATGTATGGTTTTAATGCTTTTAGATTTGATTTAATTGCATGCTTAAGTCATTAAAAGAGTTTTTGAAATTCAAATGCCAATATTGATTGGATCCTAGTTTTTGAAAGGTAAAATTATATATTTTTGAAAATTCTTTTGTTTCAGCCATGTGATGTGCTTATCATGTGTGGATTGTTTAAAACACACTGTGGTCATGGATATACACTTATTTAATTATTCATGTGATGAATGATTGTGTAGATTGTAGATGCTTGAATTGTGTATATTTATTAATTGTTAATAAATAGAGGTTTGCGTACCTCTCTCTCTCTCAAACTCCGATGTACTTCTACCTCCCTCTCTCTTGTACTCGCCATAAGGCCCTCTCCTATTTACATGTAATTCTAGAATTATTGTAATCTGATCGAGGCAACCGAGGAAGTAAGGACGATCCACAGATGCAACGTGGAAGGCGATGTGATGAAGATCTCTTGCCTATGTGTTTGTAGGTTATCTAATATAATTGTTGTGTTAGATAATGTGTGCGTTTGACTGATGGCTCCAGTCAAATCCACTGTGCTATCTATGACCACACTTGACATATATGAGATGCATTGTTTTATGTTTGATTGTGAATCAAAGTAGGTATAATATTTAGTAAATATATACGATATGTTTATATACTATATCACCTAGGAGAGACCAAGATAAAAGTTATCTAAATACTCTCGTTTAAACTCTAAGCCATAATGTGAGTAGTTAAGAATTTACCGCGTGGTCCACCATCGTTATAGTCATAGGATTCGAATCATTTTAGGCAGGTTTGTTATGTTACCACAAGGTTTGTTTAATTGTGAGGAGAGATTGTAGTTATGGCATTAGATGCCTATTTGATCATGGTAGAGGAACCATGTAGCTTTATTGTGCTATCCACAAGGGCTGCATGCAAATCTATGGTCGTCTCGTAATGATGGTTAGCTTAGACCAGAATTAGTGACTTGTTGTGCTATCCACAAGGCCATTAAATCTCTGGGGACTAAAGCTATGATCGGATATTGCAAGGAGTTGCAAGGCCCATGAGTTTGGTGCTCTTTGATTGTTTTACAACTTTCTTGTGCTATCCACAAGGTTGTACTGCAGGTCATTGAGATTCTGATCCCCACTAAGAGACTGTCGGCGTCTTCCGTTTTGTATAGCTGAGGGTTATACAGTCCGTCGAAAATTAGTGGGAGTTAAAACTTGAACAAAAGACCATGTCTTGTTTTAATATTTAATAACTGAATATCTGCTAAATAGATTTTATTCATCTCCTGTAGGAAATTATGTCGTCGAATAACCCACTCTGTAGCATACTAGATGCCAAACGTTTGACTAGCCTGAACTACTCGGATTGGTTCAGAAACCTGAAGAATGTCTTCAGATCTGAGCACATTGACTATGTCATTGGAGTTGATCCTCCTGCTGAACCGGCATTGGATACCCTTGACACAGAGATGATAGCTAACGATAAAAGATCGAAGGACAAAGACAAAGGAGTAGTAATAGGTGACTACTTTTACTGTAAGCAGCAGGATCACTGGAAGAGGAACTGTAAGGAGTTCCTCAACGATAAAGATTATGAAAAAGTAAAGCTATATGAAGCTTCAGATATCTATATGATAGATATCAACTTGTCAGTTAGAGATTCCACATCTTGGGTAGTAGATATCGGATGTGCTACTCATATTTGCCATGATGTGCAGATACTGACAAGTAAGCGCAAGCTGAGAAAAGGCGAGGTGGAACTGAGGCTAGGAAATGGTGCAAAAGTTGCGGCGATTGCTGTATGGACAGCAAACCTCAGTCTTCCATCAGGAGACGTCTTATCATTAGAAGATTGTTATTATGTTCCTAGCATAATAAAGAACATCATATCAGTATCTTGTTTGGACAAGATAGGATATAGGTTAACTATTGAGAATAGAAGTTGTTCGATTTATTATGGTAATAAATCAATAGTTTCAACATCTTTAGTCAACGGTCTATATCTTTTAGATGTTTCCTATTACAATCTTCACATTGTTAATGCTCTTAAGAAGAGCAAGAATTGTGTGAACCAAGCCTACATGTGGCATTGTAGACTTGGGCATATTGGTGAAAGCAGGTTGCAAAGGTTGCACAAGCATGGTTATTTAAATGCATTCGATTATGAATTGTTTACGACATGTGAGTCCTGCCTTATGGGAAAGATGACAAAATCTCTATTTACTGGACATGGAGAACGTGCCAAGGACATTCTAGGATTAATACATTCATATGTATGTAGTCCAATGTCCACCCAAGCCAAATGTGATTTTCCATACTTCATTACGTTCACCGATGACTTCTCAAGATTCGACTATGTATACTTAATGAAGTATAAGTCGGAAGTATTTGAGAAGTTCAAGGAGTTCAAGAATGAGGTAGAGAAGCAGTTAGGAAAGAGTATTAAAGCTCTTTAATCAGATCGAGGAGGAGAATACTTGAGTACTAATTTCACACAATTCTTAAAGGATAATGGTATCCTTTCCCAGCTAACCCCTCTATATACACAACAGATAAATGGTGTATCAGAAAGGAGAAATCGCACCTTGTTGGACATGGTGTGATCCATGATGAGCTTTTCAGGATTACCAGTATCCCTCTGGGGGTATACTCTAGAGTCGGCAACATACCTACTGAACAGAGTACCCAGCAAGTATGCTGCCTCTACTCCATATGAGATATGGAAAGGCAGGAAACCAAAATTTAAACATGTTAAAGTCTGGAGTTGTCCTGCTCATGTAAAGAGGCATGATCCAGACAAGCTGAAATCACGAACTGATAAATACAGGTTTGTGGGATATCAAAAGAAAACCTTTGGATACTATTTTTACCATCCTGGTGAACAAAAGGAGTTTGTCATCAGGAAAGCCCCAAACAGTTGCATTATCATCAGATGAGATATCAGTTCCTAAATATATTCAGGTACACAGATGAGCCTCGTAGATCTGGTAGATTACCTAGACTATCCGAACAATATGTGGGACATATCGTTGAAGGTGAGTCTAAGGTAGAATATAACGAGCATGATGATCCTAAAACATACCAGGAGGCTATAGAAGGCCCAGAAGCCGGGAAATGGCGAGAAGCCATGAACTCAGAAATCCAGTCCATATACACCAACCAAGTTTGGAACTTGGAGGACTTGTCCGAGGGTATTGTACCCATCGGATGCAAGTGGATCTTTAAGAGAAAGATCGGTGCTGATGGACAGATTGATACTTATAAGGCAAGGTTGGTGGCAAAGGGATATTGTTAAAGGCAAGAAATTGATTATAGTGAGACTTTCTCACCAGTTGTCATGATAAAGTCGATAAGAGTTCTAGTCGCCATTGCTGCACATTTTGATTATGAAATCTGACAGATGGATGTGAAGACTGCCTTCCTCAATGGTAACCTTGAGGAAGAGGTGTATGATAAAGTGTTAAATTGTTCATTTAAGGGCAATCATATGCATCATATTCATGTTTTTATCTGCAAAATAGCATGAAATGATAGATAATTGTGTAACAAGTCCAACGGTACCAATTTTATCAAATTCTGACTTAAAAACATCGTCATTTCATGTGATTAAAGGAGTATAGCGCATTTACGATTTTTCGACAAAACCGAGACGAAATGAATAAATATGATGATATTTTTATGATAATGCGCTAATTTATATTTATTTTGTGCGAACAGGACATGCCGATGATGCAGTGCAGCTGGTGGAGTTTCCGAAAATTTGGGGGAGGTCTAGTGTGCGGATTTCAACTAAAACAGGGGTAAAAATGCAATTTGATTCCTTCCTTCGCTGGAGTTTCCCAAAACCCACTATTTCCTTTCTTCTCTCCAATTTCCTAAACCGCAGTCCGACTTCTTCTCCAGTTTTCTTCCCACGCCTCTCCTCCTCTTTATAAATATTTCACCCCCTCTTCTTTTCAAAGAAGAAAAATCCGATTCTCTCTCTGCTATTTCTCCCACGGTTTCCTCTTTGTCCCAGCACCTCTCTCCTTCACCCGCCTTCTCTCTCTCGTTTTTATTTCCCAGCAACATCCCTCTCTCCCTCTCGCCGGTTCTCCTCTTCTCGGTTTTACTCTTCCTCTCTCCAGCAGATTCCCTCTCCCTCTCTCGGTTTCCCACGTCTCTCTCTTCCTCTCCTTCTCTCCCTGCCATCTCTTTCTCTCCCCCACTCCCTTGCTCGGTTTCTCTCTGCAACCCCGTAGCACCTGCGTGAGCAACTGCACCCTGCTGCAACCCCGCAGCACCTGCGTGAGCATCTTCTCAACCCACGCGGCAGAGTTGCCAGTTGCATCCCAGCACCGACAGCACCTCAAGCTCCTGGCATCCACGTGCCGCAGCAACCGCCCACACCAGCAGCTCCTCCTACAGCCAGCGAGCACCAGCACCTTCTTCCTCTCCTCCACGCATCCAAGCAGTTGTTTCTCCTCCACGTAGCCAGCACCAACAGCAGCCAGCGGCAAAGCTTCCAGCACCTCCTCCACGCAGCCAGCAGCAAACGCAGCAGCCACCTCCACGCACTTGAAGCTGCTCGTCCGGCATCCTCCTTCCTCCAACGCAGCAGCAGCAGCACCTGAAGCTTCCCCACGACCTGCATGCATGTCCTGCACGCGCCAACCAGCCAGCAGTTCCTCCAACCTCCAGAACCTGTCCACAAGCAACACGCAGCTGCTTCCTTCATCCAACGCATAGCACATCCTGCATGCAAACCCCTCCAGCCACCAACAGCAGCAAGCGGTTTTAGCAGCTGCTCTATTGTGCCATACCCCCACAGCCGGACCATTGCACCGGCAGTCTGCTTGTTGCTCTGTTCTTTTTTTTTTTTTTAGTTTAGAATTAGGTTAATTACTTAGGAATAACTAAATTGTTATTTAATATTTTTATTATTTAGTTTAAGAAACAATTAAACTTTGTAGTTTGTTTCATAATTTTTAGTTAATTCATGTTTTACACGTAGTTAAATTTCCATATCTTTGTCGTAGATTTTAGTTGTGGTTAATTTTTTTATATATAAATGTTTGTGTTTAATTTCTAAAAAAAGAAAAGAAAAAAAAAGGGGAATTTGTTTAATTCAAGCAATTATGTTTTTAGGTTACATTAG
Organism: Zantedeschia hybrid cultivar; assembly: GCA_030544215.1. Lineage (NCBI taxonomy): Eukaryota > Viridiplantae > Streptophyta > Magnoliopsida > Alismatales > Araceae > Zantedeschia > Zantedeschia hybrid cultivar. The sequence goes on from JARZZO010000008.1 coordinate 44,590,295, forward strand.
TTAATTGTGTTTTAGTTTAATTAAGCAATTAGTTTATTTAAATTTTCACTTATTTTTAGATTAACTAAAGTCTAAAGTTTTCAAAATTAAAATTCTACCTCCCTGTGGATCGACTCGGACTCACCGCTATTAATTTCCAAAATTTGATTTGAGTGAGCCGGATAAATTTAGATTAAACGTTTTCATGAGTGTTTAACGACGCACAATTCGAAACGATCAGTGTATATGATACAACCAGAAGGTTTCACATCCAAAGAATCTCCAGATAAAGTGTCCAAGCTTCAGAGGTCATGGACTGAAGCAAGCTTCCCGGAGCTGGAACATAAAATTTGACGAGACTGTCAAGTCTTATAACTTCATTAAGAATGAAGATGAGCCTTGTGTGTACAAGAAGACCAGTGGGAGCGTCATCACCTTCTTAATTCTTTACGTAGACGACATACTACTCTTTGGGAATGATGTAGCTATGATGTCATCGATAAAGATCTGGCTGTCGAAAAACTTCTCCATGAAGGATTTGGGAGAAGCATCCTACGTATTGGGAGTACGGATCGATAGAGAAAGATCAAAGAGGATGCTTGGAATGACCCAATCTTTGTACATAGATACCATAGTCAAAAGGTTTGGCATAGAAAATTCTAAGAGAGGTCTCATACCGATGAGACATGGAATTAATCTCTCAAAGGAGCAGTCTCCTAAGAGTCCTGATGAGAGGGCACTCATGGATAGAGTACCCTATGCCTCTGCCATAGGATTTATCATGTATGCCATGTTATGTACACGCCCTGATGTTGCATTTGCTCTAAGTGTTACGAGCAGATTTCAGGTTGATCTAGGCAAAGAGCACTGGAGGGCAGTGAAATGTATCATTAAGTACTTGAGAAGAACTAAGGATATGTTTCTTGTCAATGGAGGAGGTGACTTGAAATTGCGAGGCTTTACTGACTCGAGTTTCCAATCAGATCTAGATGATAGCAAGTCTACATCTGGATTCGTGTTTACTTTAAACAGAGGTGAAGTGTGCTGGAAGAGTTCCAAGCAAGCAACCACTGCAGATTCGACGACTGAAGTTGAGTATATCGCTGCAGCTGAAGCCTCCAAAGAAGCAGTGTGGTTGAAGAAATTCATCACCGATCTTGGCGTAGTTCCTAGCATCTCTGAACCTGTTCCGCTGTTGTGCGACAACAATAGAGCGACTATGCAAGCGAAAGAGCCGCGGTCTCATCAGAAATCGAAGCATATTCTGAGACGCTTTCATCTTATCAGAGAAATCATATCTAGAGGAGATGTAGTGGTGGAAAGATTTCCATCTGTCGACAATGTAGTAGATCCACTGACAAAGCCGTTGGCTCAAATTGTGTTTGAGCGTCACCTAGAGTCTAGAGGCTTACTGTATAAAGGTGATTGGCTTTAGTCCAAATGGGAGATTGCTAGTCTTAGGTGGCCTACAAGCCAATATGACTTTGTAATCTGGTTCATTTATTAATATAATGGCATAATATTCATTGTGTGTAAATCGTATTAATTATCGTCTCATAATAAAGTCCGTGAATATGTGCGATAGTGATCAGATTATGATGAGATCATACTGGTGAGACTGATCACTTAAATACACATACTCTTAATCGTTCATAGTCGGAGGATATCCGAGAAGGACATCGGATATCCGGTCAGACTAGTACAGATTACTCCTGCTCATGCGATGAGGGTGGCTGATCTCATAGTCACTTGTGTGGAGACACTAAGGCGAATCTGTAGGTGCTCATTGGAGAATGAGTTCACTGAACTAATCCGACTGAATCGTTGGATGGTATTGTACCTCACTGTCAACCAGCTTGATTCTATTGTCGCAGTTGCGTGGATGGTCCTCGGACCTGAGACACCAAAGACACCTTGTCGGTGGACTTCTGTGCTTTAACCTTGGTTTATGAATCTCTAACCACGGGATTCTAAACAGCCAAGGATCAGGTACAACGGAATACCGTTGAAGGGAATTGAGTGTCAATAAGGAATCATTCACTCTCGATACGATGAGAGAGAATGCTCTAGGAAGGATGCACGAAAGTCTCTGGCCAGGGCGGATGATAATATCGGGAAAGGAGTTTTTCGATATTCATCAGCGGCATCCAATCCAAGTGAGTCGACCGGTTAGGGTTTGATAGCACGCCATACCCTAAGTTGACTCGAGAGTATTATACGAATGAAGGATTATATCCACGCGATAACTGTCAGCGGAAAGGTTCCAAGAGTGGGTTACTTAACCCCGATACCTTTCGGGTTCATGCGGTGTTGCTTGGCACTCAACGTGATCAGAGGCCCGAACGAATTCGATGTGCGACATTGATTTAGTTGATTAATTAATTAATAAAGAGTTATTAATTTATTAATAAAGCCAGTGAGGAGTCATTGGGCTTATTGGGCTATTAACCGGACTGGTAATTTGGCCTAGAGGGCCACACGCAAATGATTCTCAAGGCGATGGATAAATAAGTGGGTTTTATATAAATCGGGGTTTATTTTGAAAAACCGCACGTTAGTATAAAATGTAGCGAACGGGCTGAGCAGGCCAAGCTACTGCTAACCCTAGCCGCCCCCTCCTCTATTTCTCTCTCTCTCTAGCGTCCCAAAAATATCTGGATCCCCGGATCTGCTTCGCCGCTTCTCCGACTCTCATCCGACGGGAAATCGTCCTCACGTTGCAGCGATCGTTGCGGCGAACGGCGGAGACTTTGTGGGCTGCGAAGAACGAGGAACGTGAGGATATCCATCGCAAGGAGGATCGCGTGGACTCCGCTAGAGGCCGGGCGCTTGCTTGGCTTGCGGTGTCGCACCGACGGAACCGAATGGTTGCGGATTCGAATCCGCACACGGTAAGATCTGATAATCCGATTATCGTGATTTTAATTTCTCGAAACGGGAACGGATCTCCATTTTTATTTTTATTTCCGCTGTGTGGGAGATCCGGAGAAACCCGAGAATCCAACAAGACCATTTCTAGGGAAAGAGCCTGGGACTACGCAGTCAAAAATTTTCCAGCTTGGCAATACTGAGGCTAGGGTGGGGCTTGTCTTGCCGGTTGGTTCAATAGGCCCATGTGCTAAGCGATGGCCAAAACCATATCGCGCAGCGGAGTGAAGGAGGTGTAAGGAATCATCAAATATGCAACGAAAATAAATCCGATTCCTCGTATCGGGTTGCTAGGATCGAAAAACAGACTAATAATTAATGGGAAGAACGTTCTTCACCTTTGCGGGGTTTCGAATCTCCAGTGGATTGAACCGATTTGATAATCGTACAGGCACATGATCTCCAGAGGTATCCACACGAGCTCCCGACGCAGACGCGTTTTCCCCCTCGGCTTGTAGACGTCGACCCGTTCTTAGATCCACCATGCAAAAAGGGGAGAGGGAGTAGACGTATCCTTCTTCAAGAGAGAGAGAGAGAGAGAAATAGGAGGGAGAGAGAGTCAAAGCCTATGGATCCCTTTAACCATGCGCCCCCCACCCCTTGGCCCTCCTTATATAATAATCTTATTATTATTAGAGGATAAATCCAAAGGTGGCTCTCTTAATTATCAAAGAGCTTGGCCTTGAATAATTATCTATTAAAATACTCTTGTGATTATCCTGCAGCTTTTCTATGGATCCCTTTAACCATGCGCCCCCCCACCCGTTGGCTCTCCTTATATAATAATCTTATTATTATTAGAGGATAAATCCAAAGGTGGCTCTCTTATTTATCTAAGAGCTTGGCCTTGAATAATTATCTATTAAAATATTCTTATGATTATCCTGTAGCTTTTCATAAAAGACCAGATAAAAGAATATTTAATTTCTCATCCCGTCTTTCGAGAACTCTCATGTGTGTGACCCTCTAGGCCCATATATCAATATGGTTTCAAGCCTACTAAACTTAGAACTATTTCTTAAGTTTAGTATTTATTATTGTTATTTTAACATCATATATTAAATAATTAATTCAATAAGTAGGTGAATTATCATCTGATGATAAATCCACTAGACCGTTTGACCATGAACGACACCAAGCACTACCTCATGATCCCAGAAGATATAAGGGATGCCATTCCCATAGTTGAACCTTTCCATCTACAGATACTGCACAGATAAAATCCTTTACTCATCCAATGTTCCAATTAACGTAAGGGTATGGTTTCATATTCAAACCCATTATCGCATTATTTAGATGGATTCAAGTACTCAGTTAACTTCTAGAAAAATATCTCTTTCAGTTGACCATGGCTAGGGGTTTCTGTGTACACATCTATAGAACATTCTCTCTCTAGTGGTATACCAAGAGTGAGTGATCCCCTATTGTTCACTCAATTACCTTCGCAAGCTTTCCGCTGTGTCTGAGAGACTGACTATCGTGAACTTAATGGTTAAAGTCCACAAGCCAGAGAATCAAGTCACAATGGTCTATAAACAAGGTATCGTTGGTGACTCAGGTCAGAAGACCAACTGCGTTACTGCAACGATTGAATTCCCTGGTTGACTATCAAGTATAATGACCATCTAGGAATTCTAATTTGGATATGTTCAGTGAACTCATTCTCTAATGAGCACCCACAAGTTTCTCTTAGTGTCATCACACGAGTGAATATGAGATCATTCACCCGCATCGTATGAGCATAAATAACCTGTGTCGATCTTATCAGATATTTAACGTTCAATTCAAATACCCTATGATCGAGAACTATTTAAGACAAGTGACTAAGAATACTGATCTCACTATTATGATCTCATCATGATTTAATATCCTATACATTCGTCTACGGACCTTCATTACGATAGTTAATTTGTGAGAACTATATATAATGAAATGATTGCCTTTATTAATATTTAGAACTTGAATGTACTATGATTCGCATTAAGACCACCCAATTCTATCATTCTCCCACTTGGACTAAAGCCAATCACCCATATGTATAAGTCCCATAGACTTAAGGTGGCATTCTAAATTGATTTGAGACAATGGCTTAGTCAAGGAATCTGCTACATTATCTTCGGATGAGACTTTCTCGACTACTATATCTCCTCGGGCGATTATCTCACGGATCAGATGAAACCATCTCAGAATATGTTTTGACCTCTGATGTGATCTTGGCTCCTTTACTTGAGCTATTGCCCCATTGTTGTCACATAAATATGGGACAGGATCTGAAATGCTTGGGACTACTTCAAGTGTAGAGATGAACTTCTTCATCCAAACCGCCTCCTTAGCCGCTTCAGCTGCAACAATGTATTCTGCTTCGGTTGTCGAATCTACAGTTGTTTCTTATTCAGAACTTTTCCAACTCATTGCACCTCCATTTAGTATGAACACAAATCCAAACATGGATTTGTTGTTATCCATATATGACTGGAAGCTCGAGTCAGTAAACCCTCGAAGTTCCAAGTCGTTTCCTCTATAGATGAGAAATAGATCCTTAGTCCTTCTCAAGTATCTAAGGAAACATTTCACTGCCTTCCAGTGTTCCTCACTTAAATCAGCCTAATATCTACTAGTGACACTTAGTGGATGTGCCACATCAGGCCTAATACATAGCATTGCATACATGATAGATCATATTGTCGAAGCATAAGGAACTCTATCTATGTATTCTTTCTCTTCAGATGTTTTGGGAGATATTTTCTTTGGAGAGATAAATTCTATGTCTCATTAGAATGAGACCTCTCTTGGAATTGTTCATGTCAAACCTTTTGACTATGGTGTCTATGTACATAGATTGGGATAATCCGAGCATCCTCTTGGATTCATCTCTATAGATTATAATTCCCAGAATATAGGATGCCTCTCCCAAATCTTTCATGGAGAAGTTCTTAGATAACCAAATCTTTATTGATGATAACATTCCTACATCATTCCCAATGAGTAGAATGTCATCAACGTAAAGCACTAGAAAAGTAACTGGTCTTTTCATATACATAAGGTTCATCTTCATTTTTAATGAAGTCATAAGATTTGATTACTTCATCAAATGTTAAGTTTTAAGTTCGGGATGCCTGCTTTAATACATAAATGGGTCTTTGTAGCCTACATACTTTACTTGGATGCTCTTTGGAAGTGAATCCTTCACGTTGTATCATATGTACTTCTTCCTGAAGGTTGCCATTAAGGAACGCTGTTTTCACATCCATTTGCTATATTTCATAATCAAAGAATGCAGCAATAGCAAGAAGTATTCTGATTGACTTAATCATGGTAACTGGAGAAAAAGTTTCGTCATAGTTAATTACTTGTCTTTGATGATACCCTTTCGCTACCAGTCTTGCCTTGTATGTGTCAATCTGTGCATCTGCCGACTTTTCTTTTAAAGATCCATTTACTACCAATAGGTACTATACCTTCTGATAGATTAACTAAGTTCCAAACTTGGTTGACATATATGGATTGAATTTCTGACTTCATTGCCCCTTGCCATTTTTTTTAATCTTGATTATTCATGGCTTCTTGGTAGGTTTGAGGATCATCATCCTCATTTAAGTGCACTATTGGATTGTCGTCATCAATATGTCCAACATATCTTTTAGGCTGTTTAGGTACTCTACTAGATCTGCAAATCTCTTGTGCATTTTTCTGAACAGGTTCTTGAGCCAATGGCTCATCAGATGAGCCAGCATGGTTTTATGAGTCTGAAATTTCTTCCAGTTCTATCTTGCTCCCACTGTCTTCTTTTAAAAGATATTTTTCTCTAAGAAGACAGCTCTTTTTGCGACAAACACCCTTTGATCATTGGACTGATAGAAATAATATCCAAAAGTCTCTTTTAGATATCCCATAAAACTGCATTTTTCTCTCCTAAAGTCCAGTTTATATGGATCATATCTTTTGACATGTACAGTACAACTCCAGATTCTAATATGCTTAAAATCTAGCTTCTTCCCTTTCTATATCTCATATGGAGTGGAAGATACTGACTTTCTAAGAACTTTGTTCAATAGATATGCAGCAGACAGTAGTGCATATCCCCATAAAGGAATTGGAAGTTTAGCATAACTCATCATTGATCGTACCATATCTAACAGAGTACGATTTCTCCTTTCCGATACACCATTTAACTGTGCTGTATAAGGAGGAGTCCACTGAGACAGAATACTATTATTCTTTAGATATCATGTGAATTTTGTACTTAAGTATTCACCCCCTCGATCAGATCGAAGAGTCTTGATACTCTTTCCAGTTTGTTTCTAAACTTCATTTTTAAATTCTTTAAAATTTTCAAAGACTTCTGACTTATATTTCATTAAATATATGCAGCTATATCTTAAGAAATCATCTGTAAATGAAACGAAATATGAATAACTACCCATAACATGAGTGGACATTGGACCACATACATCACTATATATTAGTTCCAATAATTCCTTAACTTTTTCTCCATGTCCAAAAAATGGAGCTTTAGTCATTTTTCCCATGAGACAAGCTTCACAAGTTGCAAATGATTCACAATCAAATGGATCAAGATATCAATTCTTTTCCAACTTAATGATCCTATTATCATTTATATGACCAAGCCTACAATGCCATAGGTATGATTTATTCATATCTTTATCTATTTGTTTAAGAAACTTATTTACTAGACATACATCTATAGACGCCCGATTTTGGACACCTCATTGGTCATAAATCCCACATTACCACCATAATCCATCTAATTTTCTCACATAATTCAGCCCACTAAATAATCAGGCCTATTAACCAAGCTCCGCTTCCTCTCACCCGTGGAAGGCCAACAAGGCTGCCTTCCGCCACTCATGGAAGGCCAACCCTTGCCTTCCACCATCCGTAGAAGGCCAACCAGGCCGCCTTCCACCACCCGCGGAAGGTCAGCTACCTTGCCTTCTACCTTTTGGCCACCTTTTCACTTTCCACCACCTTTTCGTAGAAGGCCAACTAGCCTACCTTCCACCACTCGTAGAAGGTCAACCTTTGCCTTCCACCACCCTTGGAAGGCCAACCCTTGCCTTCCGCCACCCTTGGAAGGCCAACTGAGCCGCCTTCCACCTTTTCATAGAAGGCCAGCTACCTTGCCTTCCACCTTTTGGCCACCTTTTTCACTTTTCGCCACCTTTTTGTGGAAGGCCAACCAGCCTACTTTCCACCACCCGTGAAAGGCCAACCCTTGCCTTCCACCACCCGTTGAAGGCCAACCCCCGCCTTCCACCATCCGTGGAAGGCCAACTGGGCCGCCTTCCACCTTTTCATGGAAGGCCAGTTACCTGGCCTTCCACGAAAGTGGGAGGCAAGATAGTTGGCCGTCCATTCTCCTAACTTCCACCTTGACCTCGTCTTCCCATGATCTCCTCCACTCGCATCCTCATCCCCCACTACTCCGATCACTCCCCGCTCCAGCGACTGCCACGGCCACGACCTCCGATCTCTAACTATTTCCTATTGGTTCTAAGGGATTGACAGGGATTTAGATCCCTATATTCCTCCTATTTTTCCTTCACCTATTTAAACCCTCCATGTCCCCTCGAGAACGGGGGGTTTTTTTGGAGGGTTAGGTTGGAAGGCTTCAATTTACGAGGTTAGAGATTGAAGAGCTTCGAGTGGGAGAAAGCCTTGGCAGTCGACAAGTCAGAGGAAGCAGAAGAGTCCTCTGCATTCCAAATGGGCTTGTTTTTTTAACTCTCTCCTTACTTTTCTCCTTTCCTTTCAATTGCATTCCCACCATCCATCCACTCCGTAGCATCTTCTTCTCCTCCTACTCTTTTCCTTTTACTACATTACTTCTACTTTTCACTATTACCACACACGAGCATCCCATCTGCATGTATGCATCCTAGGACATCCTGGCACCCACTCTAACAGAGGTCCCAAACAAAAAACGGGAGGTCGGTGGCCATAAACATATGGTCTCCTTCCCTCCCCAAACACCCACCGGTACGTTCCTATTCAATTTTTGGTTTATTTGTTCATATGCACGAATAGCTTCTACACGTCACAGTCCTAATTGAGTTTTCGTTTCTTTGTTCTATCCTTGTCTCTCAGGGGCTCTTACTACTTTTCGCGCGCAGACTACCAAGTTCTCTACCTTCGGCCGACCGGAAGTAGAGAAGAGGAGCCCGTCATCTCCTGCTCCACCAGAACACGATCAACCTCATCATCCTGCGGAGCACAGGGACCGTAAGGTAATGCTCCTGGCGATCACACATTCCAATCCGTAAGCCTGTCTAAATAGCCACAGTGCTAAGACGAACGGAGAAGCCCTCGTCAGAAGGACGTTTCGGATGCCTACAACCCTCTGGCGATCATGGTGGGACTCCTACTTGTTCACTGCGTGCACGTCAAAGGTAAGAGCCTCAACACCGGGATTAATAACTGGGACGGCCAGACTACTGGCCGTCCAGTCTTCGACAGCCAAACACATGGCCGTCCAGAACTCGGACGGCCAACTTCATGGCCGTCCAACGCAACTGCCCCATTCCTATCTGTCGTTGTTCTGATTTTGTTTACTGTTCTCATGTCTGTTAAACTGTGGGTTAATTCCAGGGTACTCTCTGCGGGGGTTTTAAGGAAAAGCCGGCATCACACTTCTAGTCACCTCTCCCACAGTGTTTGACTCTCCACCTGAGGATTCCCACTCAGGTGTGACTAGTCCTATTATGTTGGGAACCTCCATGAGTCTCTGCGAGCCAGGGATTCCCACTTGGCCGTCGAGCGGGTTGTACCTAAACCACCTAATAGGATCCCAAGTTTGTGTGAGGAATTAAGCCTTCCCATTCAAAATCGTCAACCCATAGGTGTCACTGAGAGAATTATCTCAAAATCAAAGACACCTAACTAAACATTGGTGGAACAGGTTTTGAAAGAAAAGTACAGGGTCGCTAAGGTTTTGAACTTAATTTGTTAGAAACCAACACTCATAATATACGGTTAACCTTTCAAGTGAAATATAAAATCTTTTAGGATTTGTGTTTCATAATGAATCGAATGTATGTTAACACTGTATATGATGACATGGATAAGTTTGGTAACAATGTCACGCACAACCCTTTGTTCAAAATTAAAGAGGATCCACAACAAACCTTCATAGGTATGCTCCAAACATCCGGAGAGGAACTTAGGAGGAAGGATTCTGATGAGTCTTCTACCTCGCAAGGGGAAGATGAGCCGGTAATTTCAAATAGAACATTTCATAATCCCAAAGAAGATCCGGAACTCCGTATTATCGCGGTATACTCATGATCAACTCATTCAGTTAGTCTCCCGTGGTAAAACGCAGGATGCCACTCCTCGGAAGACTTAATTCCAAGATCTTCTAGCCGACCCCAGGCTAATCAGACGATGCCAGCTCAAACAATCCCATCTAATTTCATTAACCAGATCACACCTCCCAAGCAGGAGGAGTTCATTTACAAGAATGAGGTCGAGACTTGTGTGCGGCAGCTCATGGCCAAAAATCTTATCCTGAGACCACCTCATTCCCTTTCGAGCTATTGTAAGCTCCCTTCAACCTACTTTCCACTAGGATTCAAAGTACCCAAGTACAGGAAGTACGATGGTACCACAGACCTACATCATCACCTATCAGGGTTTCTCATGGATTCTCACCACTGGCTCTATGATAAAGTCCTCCTTGTCCACCTCTTTCAGAAGTCTCTAGAGGGTGAGGCTTTAAGGTGGTTTTCTTCCCTACCAGCCACGGACCTAATCAATTTCGATATTGTCTCGGAAAGATTCGTCACCCATTTCAATCACATGACAGCCTTGCCTCCCACCTTATCCGATCTCGTAATAGAGAAAATGAAGTCTGACGAAGACTTCACTCACTTCGCTAATAGGTGGAGAGCCATTGTAACGACCCGCCATCCTATGACCGGGGACCCGGTCACTAAATGGATGTCGGCCCATTAACTACGGGCTCACACCCGGATCTCACACAACACATCTGGAGGAGTAAGTGCTAAACAGTGCTAAATATAACAATCTCACGGACTACAAAGGTAAACAAGTGCGCAGGGAAAGTAACAATGTCCGTATACAGTCCAACAATAATTACATGTCCAACAATTAAATAAGTACAGGCAGAAAGAAAGTACAACAACATCGGGGCATACCCCGGAACTAAGACAGCTGCTGGTCCGCACACCAAGAAGACACCACGCTACCGCTGCGCCTCGAAGTCCACACCTGAAACCGCAGGGAGTGAGCCACACCAGAACTGGGCTCAGTAGGGATCATTCGATCCCCTGCCTCCCACTCACACACCCACAAGTGAAGCAACAGTAATATATAGAACAGTCAAGTAGAACAGTAAGCACAACAGGCAACCCCGGTACGAAACGTACGACAAACAGTGTAGCATCAAGTAGAACAGTAAGCACAACAGGCAACCCCGGTACGAAACGTACGACAAACAGTGTAGCAGGAACAACTCTGAGTAACCCAAAGAACCCAACACAGAGCCACGTCTCACGACCAAAGTCCATAAGACGACTAAACCACACAGTCGACCGAAGTCCAACGTCGCCTCCCAACACTACCACCAGTGCTCACGCCTATCCACCCCTACAGCATTCCGGAGCACTGTAGGGTGAGGCAGTGAGCTGAACTAGGACTAGCTGGACTCAGTGTACCGCCACTGCCAGCTACGTGTGCACACAAGCAGTCTAGACTACTGTCCTACCAACGGATTGCCTCCACGCTAGGCCTCAGCGCTTTCCTGGAGGGTCCTGGGGACCGGGAACCCCCGTCAAGCCGCAGCTATAGGAACTACCCGCAGACCCAACTCTCCCGGGCTGCATCAGGCCAAGGGCTAAAGGTACCACTCGTAACCTTGATCAAAGGTCACATCAGGCCCATTGGCTAAAGGGTAAACCAACTCCCACCAGTAAAACCACCAGCTCCACAGCAAGAGACACGCCGGAAGCCGTCACAACAAGCAAGGGAAACCCCGACCCGCTGAGACCAAACAGCAACCCCTCGGATAGCACACTAGCTACTCCGGCCCGCCGGCTCAAGGTGGTTCTGCTTCCCTCAGCTAAAGGTAAAACACCACGAGCACCCCTCCTCACAGACACCATGACCCTGTCCCCACCGGTCCATGGTGACATCGGAAACCATTGTCACATCGATCCACAGTCGTATGATCACACACACACACATATAACATGCTGTCAATCCATTCGCACAGTAAACCCCAGTCTCAACGTACAGTTAAAGCACATACACACCCACAGATGATGAAATCCCAGTCATGCAGAAGTTCTCAGTCTCAGTATATAACTCAAAGCATGCATTAGAACCATCCCACCGTGAAACATACATCAAATACCCCAAGTAAACCATTCCTGGCTTGAATCGCGTCGACCGAGGTCGACGCCATTCAAGCCCCACAGACGGGTTTATTAGAAGACCAGAATAACCCTTAAAACGCGTCCACCTATGAAGTCGCCTATTAAAACGCGTCTGGATGGCCTGACGCCATTCAACCCCGAAATCCAGAATACAGAACCATTAAGCGGGGGCAAATCCTGCCTAAATGGCGTCATGGTGACTCGACGTCCTTCAGAAAGGCGTCGATCACCCATGACGTCATTTAGCCCAGCACCCCTAACCTCTGAAACTCGAACAGGGGGATTTCTGCCCTGAAACGCGTCGTACTTAACCGACGTCCTTCTAAAAGACGTCGACCAGGTACGACGCCTTTCAGCGCCAGGAACCAGGTTCCCTGGTTCGAACCGAGGGTTCCTCCCTTGAACCCCAAGCACCCCTAAAACCCCAAAACAAGAGGGAGAGGAAGGAGAACTCAACTACCACATGCATACGCCGAATCCTACGATCACAAGCACGCCAATTCCCACAAGAAAACCCCCTAAACATGCTCATTCTAGCCCCAAATACATCACGTCACGCCGAGAATCACACGAACGTCACAAGCAAGGTTCGTCCCCCTACCGATTCTTGAACTCCACCAAGCTCCTCGCCGCCGACCCGTCTCGCCCCACGCCGCCGCCGGTACCTTCGGGGACGCCGCCACTCCACCGGGACGTCGGCCGCCGTCCGGAGAAGGGAACGCCGCGAAGGAAGTGGTGGAGGTAGAGGTGAGAGGTAGGGAAGCTATGGAGTGGTTGGAAGAGGAAGAAGAGGAAGGAAGGGGAGGAAGATCGCCGGAGAGGCGGAGGGGGTGAGGAGAGAGAGAGTGTGAGGGTGAGAATGAGGGGAAAGAAGGGGAGGCTCGCGGGGTCAATCCGAAACCAGCTAAAACGCGTCGATCGAGGCAGACGCCTATCAGTCTGACAGGACAGCCGTACTGACAACGCTCTGGCGCCATGCCCTGACATCGCAGATGTCGCAGTCTGAAACGCGTCGACCCACCTGGACGCCGTTCAGACAAATCTGACAGGGCCGTACTCTCGCGGCCCGAAAACCCGCCCACGTGGCGCAACAACCAGGAACCTAAATGGCGTCCACGCACCCTGATGCCTTTTGAAAGGCGTCGACGAGGGCTGACGCCATTCAGCCAGAAATCACAAGACTCCACAGGGTCCAAACCAGGGGATCCGGCCCGATCCCGACCCGAACACAGAACCCGAAATCCCGGTCCTTACATTCTCCCCCCCTTAAAAGAATTTCGTCCTCGAAATTGGCAACCACTCAACGCTCAACTCGGCTAACCACCACAAGCCGACACACCGATCTCGGCAAACATCCTCACCAATCGCTCACACAAGACACCACATAATAGCCAAACATAATCACAACAAGCTAACCAAGATCCCCAATTCCAACAAAGGTTGAAAGATCATCAATAACCATACATTAGCAAGGCACATATTACAAAATCGATTCTCCACCAAACCCAAACACATACAAGTGCCACTAGAGTCCACAACCACCTCTGAACAAGACAAGATAAAAGTGCCCATCTAGCACGACCTCTCGGATCACCTCGAAGAGACGCAGCTCCAATCACATCTCGAGCACCTACTGACCACTCGGCCCCTGACCTGCCTTCTTCTTCCGGGGACAGTTCCTCGCGAAATTTCCCTTCCTGCCACAGTCAAAACAGCTACCAGTGATCATGGGACATATCTTGTCGCCATGAAACCTGCTACAACGGGGACAACGACCTGCAGCGTCCCGCCTCGCCTCCTGTTGCCAGCCGACCTCTGACTGCATCTGCTGAGCCGAACCATCTTCATCCTCGTCACAAGGAACCTCCTGGAACTTGACCTCGAACGAACTCGAACCACCTGCCGAAAAAGCCGCTGATCGATCTCTGCTATGCTGCTTCTCCTGTGCTGAATGCTCCGATTCCTCTGCCGAGTGTTGAAACTGCATCTCCACCGCTGCCGCGCACCGAACCGCTGATGCTAGATCCTTACAACAGTGAGCTGCCACAAACTCCCTCAAATCATGCCGAAGTCCATCCACGAATTTCTCCGTCCTCAGATCCTCACGCCCAGAAATGTGAGGAGCAAACCTTCCCAGGGCCACAAATCTCATCTGATACTCTAACACCGACGTATCACCCTGCACCAATTCCATGAACTCCCTCTCCTTGGCCCTACGAACATGCCTCGGAAGGTACTGTCCACTAAACTCTCTCACAAAGCCTTCCCAAGGAATCTCTCTCAAAGACCTATCTGGAAACATCAACCCCTTGATGGTAACCCACCAATCATAAGCATCGCCCTTCAGCAAGTAGGTTGCCAACAAGGTCTTGTCATTCTCAGTACATTCTAGCACATCAAATGCCTTCTCCATTTCCTTAATCCACTGCGCTGCCGACTCTGGAACAGGTTGACCCGTGAAAGAAGGGGGCTTCAGCTTCAAGAACCGCTCCACCACCGTGGATTGGCCACCTCGGGAACTAGACCCCTCAGCTCCATCTCTTTGCTGATATCTAGCCATAGCCCCAATCATAGCTTCCATGAAACGATCCACGTTATGTCCTTCTGCCCCCGGATCACCACCACCTGCTCTCGAACCACGAGTCAACGGAGCTCTCCTCTTCGGCGCCATCACTACCCCACAAACACACAATCCGAACCAAAAACACGTCAAAACCTATCAATCTACACCAGCAGCCATCGCCTGTACAGACTCGTACTTATTGTTGGACTATAATATCTAACCTAGTTTATCACATACTCGACCAGACTGAGCTCTGATACCATCTGTAACGACCCGCCATCCTATGACCGGGGACCCGGTCACTAAATGGATGTCGGCCCATTAACTACGGGCTCACACCCGGATCTCACACAACACATCTGGAGGAGTAAGTGCTAAACAGTGCTAAATATAACAATCTCACGGACTACAAAGGTAAACAAGTGCGCAGGGAAAGTAACAATGTCCGTATACAGTCCAACAATAATTACATGTCCAACAATTAAATAAGTACAGGCAGAAAGAAAGTACAACAACATCGGGGCATACCCCGGAACTAAGACAGCTGCTGGTCCGCACACCAAGAAGACACCACGCTACCACTGCGCCTCGAAGTCCACACCTGAAACCGCAGGGAGTGAGCCACACCAGAACTGGGCTCAGTAGGGATCATTCGATCCCCTGCCTCCCACTCACACACCCACAAGTGAAGCAACAGTAATATATAGAACAGTCAAGTAGAACAGTAAGCACAACAGGCAACCCCGGTACGAAACGTACGACAAACAGTGTAGCATCAAGTAGAACAGTAAGCACAACAGGCAACCCCGGTACGAAACGTACGACAAACAGTGTAGCAGGAACAACTCTGAGTAACCCAAAGAACCCAACACAGAGCCACGTCTCACGACCAAAGTCCATAAGACGACTAAACCACACAGTCGACCGAAGTCCAACGTCGCCTCCCAACACTACCACCAGTGCTCACGCCTGTCCACCCCTACAGCGTTCCGGAGCACTGTAGGGTGAGGCAGTGAGCTGAACTAGGACTAGCTGGACTCAGTGTACCGCCACTGCCAGCTACGTGTGCACACAAGCAGTCTAGACTACTGTCCTACCACCGGATTGCCTCCACGCTAGGCCTCAGCGCTTTCCTGGAGGGTCCTGGGGACCGGGAACCCCCGTCAAGCCGCAGCTATAGGAACTACCCGCAGACCCAACTCTCCCGGGCTGCATCAGGCCAAGGGCTAAAGGTACCACTCGTAACCTTGATCAAAGGTCACATCAGGCCCATTGGCTAAAGGGTAAACCAACTCCCACCAGTAAAACCACCAGCTCCACAGCAAGAGACACGCCGGAAGCCGTCACAACAAGCAAGGGAAACCCCGACCCGCTGAGACCAAACAACAACCCCTCGGATAGCACACTAGCTACTCCGGCCCGCCGGCTCAAGGTTGTTCTGCTTCCCTCAGCTAAAGGTAAAACACCACGAGCACCCCTCCTCACAGACACCATGACCCTGTCCCCACCGGTCCATGGTGACATCGGAAACCATTGTCACATCGATCCACAGTCGTATGATCACACACACACACATATAACATGCTGTCAATCCATTCGCACAGTAAACCCCAGTCTCAACGTACAGTTAAAGCACATACACACCCACAGATGATGAAATCCCAGTCATGCAGAAGTTCTCAGTCTCAGTATATAACTCAAAGCATGCATTAGAACCATCCCACCGTGAAACATACATCAAATACCCCAAGTAAACCATTCCTGGCTTGAATCGCGTCGACCGAGGTCGACGCCATTCAAGCCCCACAGACGGGTTTATTAGAAGACCAGAATAACCCTTAAAACGCGTCCACCTATGAAGTCGCCTATTAAAACGCGTCTGGATGGCCTGACGCCATTCAACCCCGAAATCCAGAATACAGAACCATTAAGTGGGGGCAAATCCTGCCTAAATGGCGTCATGGTGACTCGACGTCCTTCAGAAAGGCGTCGATCACCCATGACGTCATTTAGCCCAGCACCCCTAACCTCTGAAACTCGAACAGGGGGATTTCTGCCCTGAAACGCGTCGTACTTAACCGACGTCCTTCTAAAAGACGTCGACCAGGTACGACGCCTTTCAGCGCCAGGAACCAGGTTCCCTGGTTCGAACCGAGGGTTCCTCCCTTGAACCCCAAGCACCCCGAAAACCCCAAAACAAGAGGGAGAGGAAGGAGAACTCAACTACCACATGCATACGCCGAATCCTACGATCACAAGCACGCCAATTCCCACAAGAAAACCCCCTAAACATGCTCATTCTAGCCCCAAATACATCACGTCACGCCGAGAATCACACGAACGTCACAAGCAAGGTTCGTCCCCCTACCGATTCTTGAACTCCACCAAGCTCCTCGCCGCCGACCCGTCTCGCCCCACGCCGCCGCCGGTACCTTCGGGGACGCCGCCACTCCGCCGGGACGTCGGCCGCCGTCCGGAGAAGGGAACGCCGCGAAGGAAGTGGTGGAGGTAGAGGTGAGAGGTAGGGAAGCTATGGAGTGGTTGGAAGAGGAAGAAGAGGAAGGAAGGGGAGGAAGATCGCCGGAGAGGCGGAGGGGGTGAGGAGAGAGAGAGTGTGAGGGTGAGAATGAGGGGAAAGAAGGGGAGGCTCGCGGGGTCAATCCGAAACCAGCTAAAACGCGTCGATCGAGGCAGACGCCTATCAGTCTGACAGGACAGCCGTACTGACAACGCTCTGGCGCCATGCCCTGACATCGCAGATGTCGCAGTCTGAAACGCGTCGACCCACCTGGACGCCGTTCAGACAAATCTGACAGGGCCGTACTCTCGCGGCCCAAAAACCCGCCCACGTGGCGCAACAACCAGGAACCTAAATGGTGTCCACGCACCCTGACGCCTTTTGAAAGGCGTCGACGAGGGCTGACGCCATTCAGCCAGAAATCACAAGACTCCACAGGGTCCAAACCAAGGGATCCGGCCCGATCCCGACCCGAACACAGAACCCGAAATCCCGGTCCTTACAGCCATGGCCTCTAGAGCAGAGGTTATCATCCCTGAAGCCCAAGCTGTCACTATACTTGTCAACAACGCTACCCCACAGCTCCGAGTTATTCTCATGCTTAGCGAACTTCAAACATTCGCTCATTTATATAATCGAGCTAGGGTAATTCAGTTTCAAATCCGGGATTCCACTTTGCCTTCGTTCTTCGAGAACAGAAACAGGAACAAGAAAGCCACACTGACTCCCACCACAGAAGGAGTCACCATCAATGAGCAGGTTAGCATGCTAGCACAACCAACTAGGTTTCCCAATTCTCAACCCAAGTCTGATGCTCAGTCCAATCAGAAGCAATACTTAGTTGTTCCTCCCCCGACTAATTATAGTCATCCCATGGCCAAACGCACATCATATCCACTTTTGCCAGAATCGCTAGTGGACATTTTTTATGCCTTGTTAGCTTCCAATGCCATCCAATTCCCACCACAACGAGAAGGTGTTCTGCGTAGTACGGATACGTCTAGGTACTACCCCTACCATAGGATCCCAGGTCACACAATCTACAACTGCTTCACCTTCCGGGATTGGGTGTATAATCTGAATGATGAAGGTAGGATAAACTGAGAGGATATGAAGAAGGCCATTGATGCCTTATGGGCTAAGAAGGAGTTAGGAATTGTGAAAGATCCGTTACCTTCTCATCAAGCAGTTCAAGATCCATCCAGTTCTCAAGGTAAGGTCAACACCTTGATCAGAGACCTAGAACCCATAGTGGTTCGCAAAGAGCAATATTGGGAGTATGAAGGATCTAGGATACAACATCAAGTTCCCACTTGGCTGAATGAGACTGGAAGGTCCACCCCATAAGTCTCCACAATCTCTTAAGACAAACCTTTGGTCCTAATCCGACCTAAGGAACAACCGGCAATCCTCAAGCTAGTCACCCTCATTTAGATCCCTCTAATCACAGCTGAGGGACCCCCTCTATCTGTCTTTTGCCCAACCAAGAACCACGGGTTGATGATCCACTTCAATCCTATAAGGTCACCAGTGAATGAGGTAGATCCAATTTTGGTGGGGGTAACACTCAGGAACCGTATTATTCCTTCAAGCCAGCCTTTAGACTCCCAAGATAATTCAATCTCGATTACGGAAAATGTTCAATATGAATATGACATCTTCCAGCATTTGGAGAAGACTCTTGCCAAGATCTCTATTCTGGAGCTGATCTAGAAATCTTCCATACATAGGGAAACACTGTTCAATTTCCTACAACAAATCATAGTCAATGAAGATCTTCTTATTGGAGGAGTCACCAATGCCATTCTCTCGGTCACTCAAGCACCCATGATATCCTTCCTCGAAAAGGATCTGGCTCCCCCCGAGTGTCGATCTCTTCCTTTGTGCCTAACTGCCTCTCTCAATGGTTACTCAGTAGACTCCATCCTACTGGATACTGGAGCCGCCATTAATGTCTATCCTCTTAAAACTCTCAAGAAGATAGGGATAGATCTAGAAAAGATTGAGTCCACCTCCATGATGGTCTCGGCCTATGATAATTCTCAAAGGCCGACAGACGAAAAAATCTTCCTACAACTGGAAATTGGTCCAGTGACCATGATTTCGGAGTTCTACATCTTGGATGTTAAACCCATCTACAACGCTATTTTAGGGAGACCTTGGATGGACCAAACTCTGGAGGTCCCATCCACCAACCACCAGTGCTATAAGTTCCCGTATAACGGGAAAAATGTGAAAGTCAAAAGCACTCGCTATATTGAGTCACTGGACTTAGTAACAGTAGAGCAGATTCCATCTATGATAACTTCCAAGAAAGGCAAAGAACCCATACTTTCGTCAGTCAGTTCTCATCCCAGGCCTAGGCCTGGCATAGGTTGGCAACTCATGGGTAAAATGGGGTATAGTTCAGGCTCTGGATTAGGAAGGGAAGAACAAGGGATGCAAGAGCCCATTTCAGAGAACCCTATCATCGGGGGATTCGGGCTAGGCTACAAGTCAACTGAACCAGCAAAAATGACAGAAAAGTGGTGCCTCATGAATCACTTCATGAAGAAAAAGTAGGAGTTGCTCAGGATAGAAGGACTACAAGAAGAGAACGAGGACGTTCATGAGGAAAATGAAGAGGACTTCGACATAACATCCTTGTTTCATGAACCAGACAACCCATGGGTAGGGCTCTTTTTGGTCAAGAATGAACGGCACCTGTCACGTTCATTCCTTTCTTATTCCACCCACCTTCCGTTCTTATGCTCCCAGCTCCGGTCATAACACAATCTCCTGAATGTTTCGCGTTCGAGACATTTGGTCACCCAAAAAAAAAGCCCAATTCCTACACCCAAGGGTGTGAAGTCACTTTCGAAGAAATGACATGTTAGAATAAATCTTCCTTCACTGGGTCTTTGTCTCAAGGATCCACCCTTGTCCCGGCAGGGACAATTCTAAATCATTCTCCAAGTCATGTACATAGTAGTTTAAGATTTAGACTTAGGCAAGTTCCATCTTTCTTAGTTCAGAAATTAGTAGACAGGTGTAAATACTTAAAAGGGGCTATCAAATTTCCTCAAGAAGGGGTCATCTCTGAATCGATAAAGCCATTGCAAGTTGCAAGGTGAGTCTTGCAATGATGGCTTAGGTGTGTTTGAGCTTAGTGAAGATGAGGAGCAAGAAGATGATGACTTGGCAAAACCTTTTGTGAGTGAGATGAGACGACTTGACGAGTCTTCGTCAGCTGTCGATGACCCCACTAAAGAAGTCAACCTCGGAACTGAGAAGGATCCGAAGGTAGTGCTAATTAGTGCTAAATTGAGTCAAGAAGAAGAAAAGTCCATAATAGCCGTACTCTGAGAATATCCTGACGGGTTTGCTTGGTCATATGAGGACATGCCCGGACTAAACACAGAATTGGTGGAGTATCGGCTAAACCTCAAATCTGATTCAAGACCCATGAAACAAAAGTCAATACCGCTACAAGCAAAATTAGCACTTAAGGTAAAAGAAGAGGTTGACAAATTACACTAGGCCAAGTTCATTCAGGTAGTGCTCTATCCTAAGTGGATAGCTAATATCGTCCCCGTGGCAAAAAAGGACGGAAAGGTTAGAGTTTGCATAGACTTCCGTAACCTCAATCAGGCATGTCCGAAGGATGATTTCCCACTTCCTCACATAGACTTGCTGGTCGACAATACGGCTGGATTTGAAATGTTGTCCTTTATGGATGGTTTTTCAGGATATAATCAAATCCGACTAGCTAAAGAAGACCACGAGAAGACATCTTTCATAACCCCATGGGGAACTTATTGCTACATGGTCATGCCGTTTGGGCTTAAGAACGCTAGAGCCACCTATCAAAGGGCAATGATGGGAATCTTTCATGACATGATTCACACCGACATGGAGGTTTATGTAGATGACATCCTAGTGAAGTCTAAAACCAGGAAGGAGCATGCTCAGATTCTTAGGGCTGTAATGCAGAGGTCAAGAGAGCACCAACTGAAAATGAACCCAAAGAAGTGTGTATTTGGTGTCTCCTCTGGCAAATTGCTAGGGTTTATGGTAAGCAGGAGAGGGATTGAGGTTGATCCTGACAAAGTGAAGGCGATAGCAGAAATGCCCCCTCCTAGGAGTGTCAGGGATATAAGGGGTCTTATCGGCCGTCTACAATTTATCAGACGGTTCATATTTCAACATTATGTGAGATGTAAACCTTTTTATAATTTATTGAAAGGAGGGGCGAGGTTCATTTGGAGTGATAAGTGTCAAAAGGCCTTCAACGAATTGAAGTGTTATCTCCTCAATCCACCAGTTCTTATGGCTCCTATCCCAGGACGGCCTTTATTGCTATATGTTTCCACCACTGAAGAATCAGCTGGAGCGGTATTGGCCCAACTTGACGACAAGAAGAAAGAAAGAGCAGTGTACTATCTTTCCAAGCTCTTCAACGATGTTGAAAAGCGATACACAGCTATGGAAAGAACATGTGCGGCCGTCGTCTAGGTAGTGCAGAAATTGAAGCACTATTTCCTTGCCCACGAGGTTAAACTTCTAGCTAGAATGGACCCGATCAAATATTTGCTAGAGCGGCCAGTTGTAATGGATAGGCTGGTGCATTGGCAGACCTTCTTGAACCAGTTTGACATCACTTATGTAAGTCAGAAGGCTGTAAAGGGGCAAGCAATTGCCGAGCATCTAGCTCACCATCCGCTGCCTACATTCTCACCCACCAACGATGAGTTCTCAGATGAGGAGTTGGGCCTGATAGTGGATGATACTCCCTCTTGGGTCTTTTACTTCGATAGGGCACTTAACTCTCAAGGCAGTGGGGTAGGAGTGGTCCTCGTATCCCCAGAAGGGGTAAGTATTCTGCATGCTTGCCAACTCTCCTTCTCAGTGACGAATAATGTCGCTGAATATGAGGCCCTCTTAGCTGGCTTAAAATTGGCATTGGCTCTCAAAGTCATAGAATTGAGAATCATTGGAGATTCTCAATTGATCCTCCGCCAAACCGTGGGCAAGTATCAAACCCGGGACCCTAAGTTGAAGCCATATCAGGAATTGGTAAGTTCGCTTGCTAGGCACTTCAGAAAGATTACCTATGTACATGTGCCTAGGTCCTAGAACATTCTAGCGGATGCCTTAGCTTCTTTATCTTCATCACTAGAAATTCCCATCACTAGAAGCTCAGTAGCCATCACTGTGCAAAAGAAAGACTCACCCTCCTTTCGAGACCCCTGGTTCCAACAGTTCCTCCTCTCATCTGAGCATGTCTCTGTTATTACGGAGGAACTCACTCCCAATTGGGATGATGGAAATCCATGGTATTTTGATATCATAAACTACTTTCGTAATGAATCCTTCCTGTCTTATGCCACAGCTTTTGATCACATGGCAATCCGTCGTGCATCTCAACGCTATCTCATCTTAGGCGGACTTCTTTTCAGAAGATCCTTCACTGGAATACTCCTTCGGTGTCTAGATGATGCCCAGATCCCTCATATCATCAAGGCAGCTCATGCGAACGATTGCGGTGGTCATATCAATGGCCGTGCTTTAGCTCAGAAACTTCTCATGTCCTATTATTGGCCTTCAATGGAGGCTAACTGTTCCATATTCGTTCGGAGGTGCTTGAAATGTCAGTTACATGCTAACAAGATTCATGCATCTTCATCATCCCTCAATCCTATCATTTCCCCTTGGCCCTTTGCCATGTGGGCATTCGATATTATAGGACCTCTGGAAGATCGATCAGGTGAAATGAAAAAGAAATCATTCATCTTAACTGCCACTGAGTATTTCACTAAATGGGCTGAAGCAGAAGCATTCACAGAGATCAAAGCATCCACGGTGGTGAAGTTCATCAAGCGCAACATTCTCGCCAGGTTCGGGACACCGTGCGATCTCGTCACCGACAATGGACCACAATTCATCTCCTAGGAGCTCCAAGACATGTGTAGTAAGTATGGTATTAATTTGCATCACTCCTCGCCTTACTACCCACAAGGAAATGGTCAAGCAGAAGCAACCAATAAAACTCTCATTCGAATCATCAAAAGAACTTGCAGATCTCACAATTATTTAGATTGATATGATCGCCTAGTTATGGCTCTTTCGGCGTATCGCACTTCTGTCCGAACTCCCACTGGACAAACACCTTATGCATTAACATTCGGGATAGATGCGGTACTTCCATACGGGATCCTTCTCCCTTCTCTAAGAGTGCAGTTGGACAGTGGAATCAGCGACGTTGAACGTCTTGGAACCATGTTAACCCAACTGGAACTATTAGACGAAAGAAGATTAATGGCGGCAAACCACGCTCAAGTTTACAGAAACAGGATCGTGAGATTCTATGCAAAAAAGGTTCTCGAAAGAAAATTTGAAATTGGAGAAATGGTACTCAAAAGAAAAATGATCAAAGCTTCTGGTCCTAGGAATAAATTGCAAGAAAATTGGGAAGGTCTGTTTGTAATCAAGGAGGCATACTCAGGTAATGCATATCGTCTAATCAATGAAAATGGAGAAAAATTACCCCATCCTTGGAATGGGATGTATCTGAAGAAGTTTTATCCTTGAAAAATCAAACCAAAAAAATAAAAATAAAAAAATATCTAAAAGAGTCAAAAATATGTTTGTACATACTTTAATGAAAATCACAAAAAAAAAATAGAAAAAACACAAAATCCAACTGTCTGGTGACTGCCATGTAACCCCTGTCTAGGTCTAATTGTATGATAGAATGGGCTATCATTAAGATTTGGTTAAGATTTTGGTCCATCAGAACCTTGGACGTGTCTGCTTTACTTTCATACTGATCCCTATGGTCATCATGAGATGCACACATCTACACATTTTTCAAAGTAAACCTTCTTAAGATGAGTTCGAAATCTTTAGTACACTATCAACTGCAACATTTGCTTTTCGTCTCTCGACTGATCAGGACAGTCAACGCCCTTAAACGGTCGAGCTCAGCAAACTGCAGTTCTTAACCAATCTGATAGATGTAATCGCTCAAATGGGCCCAAATATGAAATGTAAAGGACCAGAGCACGTGAAGAGGGCAGTGTTCCCGCAGGGGGAATATCAAATAACCCCAAAAATATCAAGAAAAAAAAGAAATTACAAAAAGGAGGTTCAAGCAATTGTACAAAAAAGGCCTGGTCGTGACCGTGCCTGGCCATGAAATCTACCAAAAGCCTAAAAAAAATAAATCAAAAGTAAATAGGGGCATCTAAGAGTTCAAAAAAGGATCTGTTTTGTCATAGCTCTATCTTTTAATGATCTGTCGATCCTCCTGTGAGGTTTGTCTTCAAATCTCTTCACTTTTCTCCCCCAAAGTTTAACATGAAATAGCTGTCTAAAGACCGAATATCATTTTAAAATAGTTATTTTTCAAAAATCATCACATGCTCACATGATCACAGGAGTCCAAAATGGGTAAAGAGTAATGTCTGTGTTTCTGATAAATCAATTTCTTAACCATAATCTCGAAGAGCACTCTCAAAACTTCGGGCTTAGGTCAATGCATGTGCGTCACCTATATGTGTGACGACGTCTGATTCCGAGTCAAGGTCGCTCGGTTGATGTAGACACACTAATTTTGATATTATATTGAGTAAATTTCATGTCACAATGATAATGCTCCCAAATGGTCTAATATTTAATCATTAATTAATTTTTATTAATTTCCTCTCGAGATTCGTTGAATCACATCGCCCAATTTCTAATTCTAGTTAATTTCCTAAGTTATCTAAAGCACGTCGTGATTGAACGACGCCTTTTATGTTTCCTAATTGTTTTCGATTTCCTTCTCTTGATTTATTTCTATTTTGGCCGCATTAATTAACTAAAAAGCGTCTCCCTTGAACGACGTGTTTTAAGAGTTTCCTGATATTCAAGATTTGGCCGAGATAGTATGGTTTCAGAGATTAGAAGGGTTTCCAATTCTCTTCATAATCGTCCAAAGCAAATCCGAGCTGCGGGATAGTCCTTTTGAAGGCTAAAATACTCCAAAATCACTTCTTATAAATATATATGGACATTGACCTTTGAAAAAGGTTGGCAATTGGTAATTTTGAAGCTTAAGGTAAGGTGTTTGAAGGTTCTCAAGAGGGAAAACGTGGATAGCAAGAGGAGTTCTTGTTCCTTCATCATTTTCCTCCATTGAAGCTTAAGAAGACCAAGGCTTTCAAGGGGTCAAACCAACCAGCTTCTTCTCTAGTTTCTTTCTTGTTTCTTTTTCATGTAGTTCTTCATTGCATCACTCCATCACACACACCCACTTTATAATTTCCAAACCTACACCTCCTTTAGGGGTTTAAAAGAAAACCACAAAAAGTGAGTTCTTTTAGTTTAGTTGCATGTTTAAATTCTTAATTAGAATAAATACTATACTATTTTAGTTCTAATCATAGTTTTTCTTGTTTGATTAATCTTTCACAAGGTACAAAGGAAGAACAAAGAAAAGAAGAAAGTTTGGAGTTTAGGCGAAAGAAGAAACACCTTCTAAGAACAAGAGTAAAAGAAAGAGAAGGCTCTTTTCTTTCGGTTGGCCGAAAGAGAGGACCAAAAGAACCCCGATATTCTCCCTATCTACAAGGTTAGTAAGCGATCACTTTTTCATTGAAGCCCTCGGTTTCTGACGATCACAATTTCTTTCATACTTAATCATAGTAAACATATGATAGTATGATGAACACACACTCTTTTTGAGCACTACAGTTGACTATTAGGGTTCCAAGGTGTTCCATCTTATACCTTCTAGGTTGTGAGGAAAGAGACCCGGGTCGGGTAAATCATTTACCTCGAAAACTTTTTGGGCGAACTTGGTGGTCGGAAGCAGCTGGGAGCCTAAGCATGGCATGACGGTATTGTCATCAATATGAGTTTTAGCCGGTCGAGGTCAGTTTGAGGAGTCTAGAGGCCCAAATCAACCTAGATGTGTGCTCAGGATATGTGGGAAGCTGAGTGTGCATTCTCTTTCATCATTCAACCAGGCAAATAATGGGCAGTCACCAAGTGGTCGGAATCAAAAATATGTTTTCATTCATTAAAAACATTCACACCACACACCTCTTTTGTTAATATCCCTCAGCATTTGCACGTTTTATTGCATCATTACTTTTTTCTGGTTAGTTGGACACGGCCCCTTGACCGTATGCAAAGGCTAGGAAAAAGATAATTGCTCTTTTTTGGGCAAGGGGCTAAAAACAGATACTACTAACTATTTTTTTCTCATTGTTGTGCATATAGGAAAAAAATTCTATGTCCAAAAGGTGGACACTTTTACTGTTGAATCAAAGCCAAAGGCAGCCGGATTGGCATTCTACTTTGAGAATAGCCATATCTTCCGTGCTGGTTTCGACTCGACGGAGACCTTTGTCCCTCGTTTCCTTACAGTTTGTCATTAAAATATTATAGATCATTGATTATTTACATTTTCTGATGTGCGTTCTTGCAGCTGTAGGGTATCTGAAGCAAGTAGGATTGAAGACACATGAGGCTAATAACTTTGGGTGTATAGACTCTGAGTTCCTCTTTAAACAAAACAATGAGGAGTCTATATTCCCCAAGTTATTCGAATGGTCAATAAATCCCTCCTGTTTGCATTAAGAATTTTTTTTCCAATTTTTAAACCATCATGCATTGCATAAGCATCATCCACCAACAAATCCATTCCCACCCTAGGGGCAAGGACCACGATTTGTCACTCTACTTAACCCATTGTTGATTTGTGAGTCTAGCAACTGTTTGTTTGTTAGCCCTTTGAATTGCAAGACCTTATCCTTTTCCAATTCGTGTGCTTGAGATTCTCTGTAACGACCCGCCATCCTATGACCGGAGACCCGATCACTAAATGGATGTCGGCCCATTAACTGCGGGTTCACACTCGGATCTCACACAACACGTCTGGAGGAGTAAGCGTTAAACAAGGCTAAATATATCAATCTCACGGACTACAAAGATATAACAAGTGCGCAGGAAGGAAGATAACAATGTCCGTATACAGTCCAACAATAATTACATGGTCCAACGAATTAAATAAGTACAGGCAGAAGTAAAGTACAACAACATCGGGGCATACCCCGGAACTAAGACAGCTGCTGGTTTGCACACCAAGAAGACACCACACGCCGCCACACGCCACGAGGTCCACACCTGAAACCGCAGGGAGTGAGCCACACCAGAATTGGGCTCAGTAGGGATCATCCGATCCCCTGCCTCCCACTCACACACCCGCAAGTACAACAATACGGATATATGGCAATTAAGTAAAGCAGTAAACATAGCACCCAAACCTGATATGAAACATATGCATAAGCATTGTAGCAGGAACAGTTCTAAGTAACCCGAAGAACTCAACACAAAGTCACGTCTCACAGTCAAAGTCCACAAAGCGACTGAACCACACTGTCGACCGAAGTCAAACGTCGCCTCACAACACTACCACCACTACTCACGCCTGTCCGCCCCTACAGTGTTCCGGGGCACTGTAGGGTGAGGCAGTGAGTCAAACTAGGACTAGCTGGGACCAGTGTACCACCACGGCCCAGCTACGTGTGCACACAAGCAGTCTAGACTACTGTCCTACCGACTGGATTGCCTCCACGCCAGGCCTCGGCGCTTCAGGAGGGCCCTGGGGACCGGCGAACCCCCGTCAAGCCGAAGCTACAGGAACTACCCACAACCCTAACCTCCCGGACTGCGTCAGGCCAAAGGGCGAAGGGTACCACTCGTAACCTTGATCAAAGGTCACATCAGGCCCAGTGGCTACAGGGATAAAACAACTCCAACAGTACCACAACCAGCTCCATAGCAAGAAACGCGTCGGAAGCTGCCACGACAAACAGGGAAAATCCCGACCCGCTGAGACCAAACAGCAACCCCTCGGATAGCACACCGGCTACTCCGGCCCGACGGGCTCAAGGTGGTCCTACTTCCCTCAGCCAAAGGTAAAACACAACATGTACCCCTCCTCCCACCGGTACGGCACAATGCCTCACAAACACCATGGCCCTTCCCCATCGGCCCATGGTGACAAACGTAAACCAAAGTTATTCCGATTTCGTATCCGCATAAACACACACACATATAATCATGATTCCATTCGCACAGTAAACCTCCGTCTCAGCGTACAACTTAAAGCATGCATTTGAACCATCCAACCGTGAAACATGTGTTAAATAACAGGAGTTAAGCAGTTCTGTCTTGAATCGCGTCGACCGAGGTCGACGCCATTCAAGCCCCTCAAACAGGTTCATTTAAAACAGATTATGCCTTAAAACACGTCCACCTGGGAAGCCGCCCTTTTAAAACGCGTCAGAACCCACAGACGCCATTCACCCCAGAATTTCAGATTTGCAGGAGCCTCAGTCGGGGTGATTTCCTGCCTAAAAGGCGTCATGATGGTTCGACGTCCTTCTAAAAGGCGTCGTCCATACATGACGTCTTTTAGCGCCAGAACCCCGTACTCACGAAACCTCGAACATGGAGGTTTCTGCCCTAAAAAGCGTCGTACTGCCCTGACGTCCTTCTAAAAGGCGTCGACCAGGCACGACGCCGTTTAGCGCCAGAGACCTGGTTCTCTGGTTCGATCCGAGGGTTTCTCCCTTAACCCCAAACACCCCGAAAATGCCCAAAACAGAAGGGGGAGAAAAGGGAAATCAACTACCACAAGCATGCTACAATTCCACAATCCCTAACACGGTCATCCCCACAAGAAAACCCCTAAACATGCTCATTCTAACCCAAAACACATCATGCCACGCCAAGGAAACCATAAACAAGATAATCACGATTCATGCAAGGTTCGTCCCCCTACCAGTTCTTGAACTCCACCAAACTCCGTGCCGCCGACCCGCCACACCGCAGACCGCCGCCGGTACCCTCGAGGACGCCGTCCGGAGAATGGAACGCCACGAAGGAAGTGGTGGTGGTAGAGGTGAGAGGTAGGGAGGTGTTGGAGTGGTGGAAGAGGAAGAAGAGGAAGGGAAGGGGAAAAGAGGGTCGGAGAGGGCGAAGAGGGCGAAGAGAGAGAGGGTGGAGGCGAAAATGAGGGAATTAATCTGAATCTGGCTAAAACGCGTCGATCGAGACAGACGCCAATCAGTCTGACAGGACGGGCCGTACTGACAGCGCTCTGAAACGCGTCGCTCACCACGGACGCCGTTCAGACGACAGGACAGGCCGTACTGACAACGCTCTGGCGCCGCACACTGACACCGCAGGGTCGCAGTCTGAATCACGTCGTCCATCGTGGACGCCGTTCAGACGATGAGACAGGGGCCGTACTCTCGCAGCCCGAAACCCGCCCACGTGGCGCCCACGTGGCACAACAGCAAGCAGACTTAAATGGCGTCCACACAACTTGACGCCTTTTGAAAGGCATCGAGCAGTGCAGACGTCATTCAGTCAAAATTCTCAAGACCCCTCAGGGTCGAAACCAGGGGATCTGGCCCGAACCCGACCCGAATACTAAACCCGAAACCTCAGTCCTTACATTCTCTTACTTGGCGATCATGTGATGCGCCAGGCCACCGTGTGCCCATTGTGTCGAGACCTTTTCAAGTCACACCCCTCCATCTTTCATACTTGAGATCCCCTTGGACCAAATCGTTGCATCCTAGTGCGCCAAGGCCTCGCGGTTCCAGCACCCGAGGGTCCCATGGATTGTGATTCTCTAGTTTGGACTTTGTTTCCCTTCTTAATCACCCTTGCAATCCAAATACCTAACTCTCATGTATTTATCAAATTCGCATATTATCCTCGGATATAGCTCATCCCTTCTTCAGGCCGTCCAAAATCAGGTTCGATTTCCGGAACACCTATTTATCATTCCGTTCCACTCCACCACAAAACAGGTGTCCCGGAGGTACATTTGTAGACGCCCGATTTTGGACACCTCATTGGTCATAAATCCCACATTACCACTATAATCCATCTAATTTTCTCGCATAATTCAGCCCACTAAATAATCAGGCCCATAACCAATCTCCGCTTCCTCTCACCCGTGGAAGGCCAACTGGGCCGCCTTCCACCACTCGTGGAAGGCCAATCCTTACCTTACACCATCGGTAGAAGGCCAACCAGGCCGCCTTCCACCACCCACGGAAGGCCAGCTACCTTGCCTTCCACCTTTTGGCCACCTTTTTCACTTTCCGCCACCTTTTCGTAGAAGGCCAACTAGCCTGCCTTCTACCACCTGTGGAAGGCCAATTCTTACCTTCCACCACCCTTGGAAGGCCAACCCTTGCCTTCCGCCACCTTTGGAAGGTCAACCCCCGCCTTTCACCATCCGTGGAAGGCTAACTGGGCCGCCTTCCACCTTTTCATAGAAGACCAACTACCTTGCCTTCCACCTTTTGGTCACCTTTTTCACTTTCTGCCACCTTTTCGTGGAAGACCAACTAGCCTGCCTTACACCACCCGTGGAAGATCAACCCTTGCCTTCCACCACCTGTGAAAGGCCAACCCTTGCCTTCCACCACCCTTGGAAGGTCAATCCCCGCCTTCCACCATCTATAGAAGGCCAACTGGGCCGCCTTCCACCTTTTCATGGAAGGCCAATTATCTGGCCTTCCACGGAAGTGAGAGGCAAGATAGTTGGCCGTCCATTCCTCTAACTTCCACCTTGACCTCATCTTCCCACGATCTCCTTTACTCGCCACCCTCATCCCCCACTACTCTAATCACTCCCTTCTCCGGCGACTGCCACGACCACGACCTCCGATCTCTGACTATTTCCTATTGGTTCTAAAGGATTTACGGGGATTTAGACCCCTATTTTCCCTTCACCTATTTAAACCCTCCATGTCCCATCGAGAATGGGGAAGGCTTCAATTTACGAGGTTAAAGATTGAAGAGCTTCAAGTGGGAGAAAGCCTTGGCAGTCGACAAGTCAAAGGAAGCAGAGGAGTCCTCCACATTCCAAATGTGCTTGTTTTCTTAACTCTCTCCTTACTTTTCTCCTTTCCTTTTCATTGCATTCCCACCATCCATCCACTGCGTAGCATCATCTTCTCCTCCTACTCTTTTCCTTTTATCACATTACTTCTACTTTTCACTATTAGCACACACGAGCATCTCATCTGCATGTATGCATCCTAGGACATCCTAGCACCCACTCTAACAGAGGTCCCAAACAAAAAACGGGAGGTCGGTGGCCATAAACATATGGTCTCCTTCCCTCCCCAAACACCCACCGGTGCGTTCCTATTCAATTTTCGGTTTATTTGTTCATATGCACGAATAGATTCTACACGTCACAGTCCTAATTGAGTTTTCGTTTCTTTGTTTTATCTTTTTCTCTCAGGAGCTCTTACTACTTTTCGCGCGCAGACTACCGAGTTTTCTACCTTTGGTCGGCCGAAAGTAGAGAAGAGGAACCCGTCATCTCCCGCTCCACTAAAACGCGATCAATCTCATCATCCTGCGGAGCACAGGGACCATAAGGTAATGCTCCTGGCGATCACACATTCCAATCCTTAATCCCGTCTAAATAGCCACAGTGCTAAGACGAACAGAGAAGCCCTCGCCAGAAGGAGACAGCAGCGGCGGGGACGTTCCAGGCACCTACAACATCATATGCAATATCAAGTAAATACAAACCATTTAATTAATATCTAGAAGCAAACAATTTGCCTCTTGGCTAAATAGAACAACCATTATTATCTAGTTTCATAGAATATCCTTCTTTATTTAAATAACAAATAGAAATGATATTCTTAATAATAGTTGGAACATAATAACAATCTTTACATTCCAATATGTCTCTTGATGGCATCTTGAGTCTTGTTGTCCCCACAGCTAATGAAACAACCTTTGCTCTATTTTCAAGTCTCAGATCCACGTCTCCACGATTTAGTCTTTTTCTACTTGTTAGCACCTGCAGGTTGTTGCAGATATGAGAAACACATTCAGTATCTAATACCCAAGATGTAGATTCTCTATAAGACAAGTTAAGATCAATCATGAGTATACCTGAAGCTTTATCAAGTTTCTCCTTTGCTTTTTCTGCTAGATAAATCTTGCAGTTTCTTTTCCAGTGTCCTTCTATATGGCAATGGAAACATTGACCTTTATGATTGGCTTTTGCTTTGTCCTTTTGAACAGCTGGCTTGCTTTTCACTGGCTTCTTAGACTTTCCTTTCTTATAGGTCTGTCCAGCTTTCCTTTTCTTATTGGTCTTACCAACAAGCATAACGTGTGGCTTATCCTTTTGGATTGTACCTTCAGATGTCTTCAACATATTGAGCAGCTCAGCCAGTGTAACCTTAATTTTATTCATATTGAAGTTAAGGATAAATTGTGAAAAAGAATCTAGTAAGAACTGAAGGATTAAATCGATGCTTAAGTCATTGTTCATAATAAAGCCAAGCACCACGAGCCTTTCTATCCACTCTATCATTTTAAGTACATGTGTTTGCATAGATGTGTCATCGGTCATTCTAGTCCTGAACAGTTTATTTGATATCTCATATCTTTTTGTTCTGGACTGTTCACCAAACAACTCTTGTAGGTGATTTAGAATAGCCTTAGCTTCTATATTATCATGCTGTCTTTGTAGTTCATTAGACATAGAACCCAACATATAACATTAGACTTTAATAGAGTCCTCCTTCCAGTTTTCGTAAATCATAAGTTCATCCTCATTGGCATTTTCACCAGGCTGTTTTATATCAGGCTGATCCAGGACATAAGCAAGTTTCTCACACCTAAAGACAATCTTCAGGTTGCGGAGCCAATCAATATAATTCAATCCCGTAAGTTTGTTAGCATCGAGTATGCTACGAAGATGATTAGGCGATGACATAGCAACCTACAAAAAAATTTTATGATAATGAGCAGATAGTTCAATTAAATCAGATTTAAGACTTTTAATCTAGATTTAGCTCCCACTATTTTTCGGCGATCTGTACGACCCTCTATTGTACAGAACGGGAAATTCCGATGATCTCCTAGTGAGGATCATAATCCTTTGGATATCATGCAGGTGATCTTGTGTTAGCACAACAAATCACATCATATTTCTCAGGCAGCCAACTCTTCTCAATCGCAACATTTGCAATATCCAATCAAATTTTCAGATTGACATTATGGTAGCACAACAAATCAAATGATTTAGTTAAGTTTATCTATCATTACATAGATAGTATGAACTCGTGGTGTAATCCTTGTGGTAGCACAACAAAATTACATCATTTATTCACCTCTCTAAAATGACATCAGTATGTCTTAGACCGTTAATTAATCTCTAAGTCAAATAGATCTTGTGGTAGCACAACAAATCTATTTGAAATAAAAATCGATCTAGAATCTATAATGATGGTGGGTTACGTAGAATATTTTTAATATCTCACGTTTACAATTTAAATTTTTAAAAATAAGGTATTTGAGTTGTTTTATAAAATAAATGCTATTAATTATATTGCAATTTGAAGTATCATGTATACTTAATAGAAATATTTATCTAATAGCACACTCCACAAATATCACATATATGTATAAATTAAATAAGGATGATCATGAACTACTAATTCTATTATAGAATCATCGGAGCCAAACGATGATCCATAATGAGATTCTATAGTGAATCCAGCAATACAGGTTCCATTTGATGCAAATCCGTCCTTTAGGGATGTCTTCAGAAGATCCCGTCCTCAATAACTTAATCCGCAAAAATTACATGTAAATATGAATATAGGACTCGTAGGTCCACTAATGTACATTTAAATAATAATTTGAAAGCTTGATCTTATCAAGGAGAGTACAAACTTTGAGGGAGATAGAATATACATTTGGATTAAGAGAGAGGAGGACACACAGGTCCTATTTAAAAACATCAAATAAAACATGCATCGCATTCAACCACAATAACCATCACATGATTAACCTAAGTCTATGATCATCCCACCATTCAACACAATACATCAATTTCATCAAATAATTATATTTGGTAAAATAAAAATATAATACCATTGGTTTTTCGAAATAACAATTATTTCAAGTTTATCAACAATATACACAGTATAATTGATAATTAAATTAACTAAACCATTTAGTTAACAAGTCACATGCTCAAACAATTTGAACAAAATAATAAAATCAAGTTATGCATAATTTAATTAAGTCATTAGAATCAAATTCTAAACTTAATTAACTAAAAGGGATTAAGTTAATGATTTAAAACTCCTTTTAAATAAATAACTTACACCCTATTAGAATTAAACCCCTTAATTAAGTAACAGTTAATTAAACAATTTAATAAACTGTTAGCTAAAAATATTTACAATTTAAACAAACTTTAAAACTATGAAGTTAGGTTTGAAAACAATTTAAATGGGCTTAAAAGGGGTCAAATAAGGTTTAACGGGTCTGTGGGGGGTGTCGGGTCCGGATCTGATCTGGATGGCGAGCGGGTCGCCCAAACCCGGTCGGGCGGACCTTCAGGGCGTGGGCCGGGCGGGCCGTCCCGCATGCCCACGTGCTGCCCCTCCCTCGTTGCCCGTTAGGGTTTCACGTGGGAGGGGGCCTGGTTCTCGGCCCGACCGGCGAGGGGAGCTTGCCGCCGGCTGAGGTGAGGGGCGGGGAAGCTCCGGCCTGCATCAATGGCGCCGGTGGACCTCGCCAGTGACCCCGGTGAGCGTTGCCGGACATGCGTCTCGATACATGCATGCGTTATACTACTGCATGGTCCGGTTCTTCCTAACTCTTGGTTTGCTTGCCCGCGGAAAAACCAGGTTGCCTTCGGTCGTCTTTTGAGAATGGGGGGATCCGTTCAACACATGTGACCTCTCTGGTCATACCAGAAAGGAGAGTGAAGACATATCGACATCATATGAATCACATTTATTCCACCCTATGCTTAGAATAGTTTGTGCATAAGCAAGGCAATAAAAGAAGAACACGAGTGTTCTGTTCTAACAGAGCAAGCCGCTGAAATTCTCAATCTCCTTTATTTATTTCCATGAATCAACAGAGAAGCCAGGACAATCCTGGATCTCAAAATTAATTGAATGACTGGATCATGATTTCCATGGAAAAAGAAAATCTACCCTAGACATGTTCATCTTATGAACATAGGATTGCGGCATGAATATCCCCATAAAATTGGGAATAGACGAAAAATCATCAGATGATAATTTTAAAAATCCTCCGAAAACAAGCCGAGGAACATGTACAATACAGTTCTTCATGCATAAAAGAAATTATAACGAAAAACGATGCCGTTTTTCGAGCGAGCCAGCAACATGGCTCTGATACCACTGTAAGAAATCGTCAAATACGCAGCGGAAATAAATTTGATTCCTCGTATCGGGTTGCTCGGATCGAAAAACAGACTAATTAAAATTAACGGGAAGAACCGTTCTTCACCTTTGCGGGGTTTCGAATCTCCCGTAGATCTCTAGAGGTATCCACACGAGCTCTCGACGCAGACGCGTTGGCCCCACCGGCTTGAAGACGTTGACCTGATCTCAGATCCACTATGCAAAAGGGGAGAGAGAGTAGATGTATCCTTCTTCAAGAGAGAGATAGAGAAATAGGATAAGGAGAGAGTCAAAGCCTATGGATCCCTTTAACCATGCGCCCCCCACCCCTTGGCCCTCCTTATATAATAATTTTATTATTATTAGAGGATAAATCCAAAGATGGCTCTCTTAATTATCCAAGAGCTTGGCCTTGAATAATTCTCTATTAAAATATTTTTGTGATTATCTTGTGACTTTTCATAAAAGCCCAGATAAAAGAATATTTAATTTCTCAACCCGTCTTTCGAGAACTCTTATGTGTGTGATATATCAGTCTAGTTTCAGGCCCACTAAACTTAGAACTATTTCTTAAGTTTAGTATTTATTAATTATTATTTAAACATCATATGTTTAATAATTAATTCAATAAATAGGTGAATTATCATCTAATGATAAATCCACTAGACCGTTTGACCATGAATGGCACCAAGCACTACCTCATGATCCCAAAAGATGTAAGGGATGCCATTCCCTTAGTTGAACCTTTCCGTTTGTAAATATCGCACAGATAAAATTCTTCACTCATCCAATGTCCTAATAACACAAGGGTATGGTTTCATAGTCAAACTCTTTATCGCATTATTTAGATGGATTCTAGTACTCAGTTAACTTCTCAAAAGACATCTCTTTTAGTTGACCCTGGCCAAGGAGTTATGTGTACACATCTATAGGACATTCTCTCTCTAGTGGTATACCAAGAGTGAGTGATCCCCTATGGTTCACTCAATTACCTTCGCAAGCTTTCCATTGTATTTGAGAGATTGACTATCGTAGACTTAGTGGTTAAAGTCCACAAGCCAGAAAATCAAGTCACAATGGTCTACAAGTAAGGTATCATTGGTGACTAAGGTCAAAGGACCAACTGCGCCACTACAACGATTGAATTCCCTGGTTGACAATCAGGTATAATGACCATCCTTGAATTCTAATTCGGATATATTCAGTGAACTCATTCTCCAATGAGCACCCACATGTTTGTCTTAGTGTCACCACACGAGTGAATGTGAGATCATTCACCCTCATCGCATGAGCAGAAATAACTTGTGTCGATCTTATCGGATATTTAACGTCTAATTCAAATATCCTATGATCGAGAACTGTTTAAGACAAGTGACTAAGAATATTGATCTCACTATTATGATTTCATCATGATTCAAAATCCTATACATTTGTCTACGGACCTTCATTACGATAGTTAATTTGCGAGAACTATATATAATGAAATGATTGTCTTTATTAACATTCAGAACTTGAATGTACAATGATTGGCATTAAGGCCACCCAATTCTATCAGGAGGTAATAGTAGCAATGAAAGTAGCTACCTGTTGGGAGAGCTCTTCTATCCAGTCTTCTCTGGGAAGAGCAGGATCTAGTACTGCCAAGAGGGCCAGCCCTTGTGGAAGATTGGTAGACACCCCCTTAGCGGCTCCGAGTGACTAGGTAGGAGTCACCCTCGTCTCCGGCTCCTCCTATCCAGACCGTCCTCTCGTCAGCAGTCGATGTGCCATGGCTACGTCGTATTTCCCTGAGACAGCGCCAAGTGATGCAGCCGAGGCGATCACGGATGATGCCGAGAAGCGAGATCCAAAAATCCGCAAAGGATCTGGAACCGAGAGGAGAATTTGAGGCCGAGAGGTTCCGGAGGGTGGATGACGAAACTGCCTGCGGGGAGGAAGAACTGTTAGCAAGGGTCCTGGGTCTCGGCCTAGGGGAGCCCCCTCCGACGGTCAAGTCAGTCTCGGATTAGGGATTCTAATTATGTAGTAATGAAGGGATGAAGGCTTAATTGCGTACCTTTTCTAATGCAAGCAGTATTCTATTTATAGTGAATGGATGAGAGTACCTTTCTTGTGGCAGGTGATGTGGGACCATTCATAAGAAGAAATCAAGTTTGCAAGAAAAAGCAGTTGGGCTTCCTCCATACCTGATGGGCCGAAGGCCCAAATAACGGCCACGACTGGGCTAGTCCGGAGATGATTGGGCTCCTGCTGCTCTCGGCCCAATAGGTTGTTGGGCTCAGTATTATCCGAGCGCCTCTCGGCCCACTTCCAGATGGGTCGTCCCTTAGCCAGGTCTACTTGGATTACCCCATCAGAGACCATTAAGTTAGCTGATCAAGTGGGAATCGATTAGGTGAACAAAACATATCGATTAACAGACAGATAGCATTCGATTAACTTGAATAAAATGGAGCTTAAACAATTAAATAACTGATTTCAAAGGTGAATTAAGGCTTTAAGGTGAATCCAAACTACCTGAATAATACTCTAAATTATAGGTCATTAATCTAACAAATTTTGAAGTAAAACTAATTTAAATTGAATCAAACAATGGCATATAAACTGAATTAACTAATTCCTAAGGCTGAATTAATCTGAACTGAAAATCATGATCAGATTATGTCAAAATGAACTAAAATATCAATTTAAATGAACTGATCATACTGAATTGAATTATCTAAATAAGCCGAGTTGATCCAACTGAATTATCTCAATGAAACTAAATTGAACAACACCGATAGTTACTGAAATTAATGCAATGAACAGCAATGCACTAACTAAATCGAAATTAAATCTAGTGAATTGAAAATCAATTGAACCAAATCTGAAATCAGTCCCATTGAACTAGGATTCTCAAAGTGAACTAAAATAAGCAATCTAAATTGAAATACCAATGAAATGAACTAGTCCAGATCAAAATGATTTCAAAGGATCCTCTCAGATCGTTAAACAAATAAACAACCATAATTCAGGGCTAACCAATATATGTGCCACATTATATCTTATAAGAATTCACAGAATTACACTAACATGCATGCCAACCCTCCTTTAAGGCCAAACAAACACCTATTGGCTCTAGTGCTAAGTCCTGGCATGCGCAACACCTGGGAGTCTAATGTCCCGACCTGTTGCTAACAGGTTTTTGACCAACAACACATGCTTATATTGCTGGCCGACAAAATCTCCTTAGTGAGAGTAATGTCAGATGTTTAATGTCGTATAAGTTTTACATAATCCCAAGCATTTCTAATAAACAAGCTTGGACGTAGTAAGATAGCAGAATTTGAGATGCAAACAAGTAGTTCAATTCATCCAAACCTAAGATAATGGTATTCTAAATAGAGAACAACTGAAACAGCTCATATCTAGATTTATTTGAAGAACAAAGCACGAATTCGACTAGCACAGATGATCAGATTGAGTTCTAGGAGCAATATTTGTGTGATGTTTACATAGAAAAAAATAACCAATAACCCTCTCAGATGTAGAACAGGTTAGATTATTTGAATAGAAACTTCTAATCAAGAATTTTAGTGGACAGTGCAGATTCAAACGAAATTCAAATCAGAACTGAGACAGATCCAAGAAGCATTTCACAATCATCAAAATAGCTATAGATTTTAATACAAATTAAACTTGTTCAAGTAGATCCACCTACCAATCACAGCAGAACTCCAATTCCAAGCTCTCATGGTTACTCCCTTCTTCCCAGCCACAGTAGCCTCTCACCAAGGGAAGTGCCCCACCAAAATGGGATTCTAATGGCCTTAAGAGTCTATTTATAGGCCTATATTCCGAGGCATGCCCAAAACCTTCTCAAATATTCCCTACTTTCCCTCAAAAAAATGATTCCAACCTATACTTAATCCCATTTGATCTAGGATAACTAATTCCACTGCTCCACTACCCAAGTGTTGACTTTTGTAACTAACCGCACCACGAATGCTGCCCTCATGGCATAAACCTTTTAAGTACACGCCAACAATTGACCCCAACTACCTGATATGCTAGCTCAGCTCACTACCAACCAACTAAAAGGCGAATGGCTAAGCTGCGAATTCAAACTCACAACCCTAAATAATTGACCTAATAACACTTAATTGAATTTCTAAACTAAATTTTGGTATAAGTTTTAAGTATTAAGTTAGTAGACATTGTTAGTCTTAGGTGGCCTACAAGCCAATATGACTTTGTATAATCTCGTTCATTTATTAATAATATGCCATTATTTCATAACGTGTAATTCGTTTTATTATCGTTTCATAATGAAGTCCGTGAATATGTGCGTTAGTGATCAAATTATGATGAGATCATACTAATGAGACTGATCACTTATACACACATATTCTTAACTGTTCCTAGTTGGAGGATACCTGAGAAGGACATTAGATATCCGGTTAGACTAGTACAGATTACACCGCTCATATGATGAGGGTGATTGATCTCATAGTCACTTGTGTGGAGACACTAAGGTGAATCTATAGGTGCTCATTAGAGAATGAGTTTATTGAACTAATCCGACTAAATCACTAGATGGTAATGTACCTAACTGTCAACCATCTTGATTCTATTGTCGCAGTTGAGTGGATGGTCCTCAGACCTGAGACACCAAGGACACCTTGTTGGTGGACT
Source organism: Zantedeschia hybrid cultivar (assembly GCA_030544215.1). Classification (NCBI taxonomy): domain Eukaryota; kingdom Viridiplantae; phylum Streptophyta; class Magnoliopsida; order Alismatales; family Araceae; genus Zantedeschia; species Zantedeschia hybrid cultivar. Next base: position 44,630,633 of record JARZZO010000008.1, read on the forward strand.
TCTATACTTTGACTTTGGTTTACATATTTCTATTCATGGGATTCTAAATAGCTAAGAATCGGATACAACAGAATACCGTTGAAGGGGATTGAGAGTTCAATAAGGAATCATTCGCTCTCAATATTCAGAGAGAGAATGCTCTAGGTAGGATGCGCAGGAGTCCCTGGCCATGGTAGACAATAATATTTGAAAAGAAGTTTTCCGATATTATATAGTAGCATCCGACCCAAGTGAGTTAATCGGTTAGGGTTTGACGAATCACTATATCCTGAGTTGACTTGAGAGCATTATGCGAATAAAGGATTATATCCATGTAGTAACTGTCACCGGAAAGGTTCCAATAGTGGGTTGCTTAACCCCAATACCTTCCGGGTTCACGCGGTGTTGCTTAGCACCAAACGTAATCAGAGGCCCAACCGAATTGAATGTGCGACATTAATTCAGTGGATTAATTAATTAATATGAGTTATTAATTGATTAATTAATTCAGTGAGGTGTCACTAGGCTTAATGGGCCATTAACTGGACTGGTAGTTGGGCCTAGACGGTCACACACAAAAGATTCTCAAAGCGATGGATTAAAAGTGGGTTTTATACTTTTTCGGGGTTTATATGAAAATCTGCGTGGTAAGTATAAAACATAGAAAGTGGGCCGAGCAAGCTAAGCTGTTGCTCAACCTTGGCCGCCCCCGTCTTCTCTCCCTCTCTTTCTCTGGCACCCCTGGCCGCCCCCCCTTTTTGGGGTCTGCTCCACCGTCTTCTCCGACTCCCATAAGACAGGAATTCGACTGCGCGTTGCGGCAGTCATTGCGGCGATTAGTGAATTGTTCGTGGGCTGCAAGGAACGAGGAACATGAGGAAATACATGGCAAGGAGGATCGCGAGGACTTCGCTAGAGACTGGGCGTCTGCACGGCTGGCGGTGTCACACCAATGGAACCGTTCGAACGTGGATTCGAATATGTGCAAGGTGATAACTAATCACCAGTTTTTGGTTTTGTTTATCGAAACAGACAAGGAATCGCTGAAATTAATTTTATTTTATTCCTCTGCGTTTGTGATCCCAAGAAACCCGAGGACCTTACAATGGTATCAGTGCCAAGTTCCACTGTTTCTCGTCCGTTTCGATCTCCGAATTGATTTTTTCCATGCTATATTCCATGCTAAAATTCGATTGCAATGATAGAATTGTGTTCATACGATGAACACAAATAATTAGATTATTTTTCTGCAAAATTGGATTTTTATTTGAGGTTTTTCATGTTCTTCATGGGATGAAGAACAACAGGCTTTGAGGCTTCGCTCGTGCATCCCCAAGCATTAGGGAGGTGGGCCGGCCCCCCAAATCCTCCGGGGGGTGCCGGTCACCACCGGGCTTGCTGCAAGTGTTGGAGAGGGCGGGCTGGCGGCGGCCGGCCGTCCCACTCTTCTTCTTCCTCTACGGTTGCTACGTTTGAAGGAGGGAAGGGGGGGTTTGGGTTCAGCCTCTCACAGCCAAAAGGGACCACCGGCGGGCCTGCCGGCATTGGAGGCATTGCCGTAGGGTCGGGCGGTGTCGGAACCCTAGCCGTCGAGAGCCCCTTGCAAACCATCGGCCGCCATGGGGGTTCCTGCAAGGTCCTGCCACCGTCAAGCATGGACAGGGCGAGGGGGGGGGGTGACCTTGTCGGTTATCTGGTGCCCTAGCCCGACCCGACACGGTTGAGCCCCTAGTTGGGCTGGGCTCGAGTAAGGGCTCGAGCCGCCCCGGCCACGGGCTTAGGCTAGGCACCCAATTGTTGGGTGCCTGGGCCCGATCCCATTGGCTGGGCCGAGCTCGACCCTAGCCTGAGCCCTGGCTCAGCCAGGAGGCTGAGCCCAATCCTCCCTTCCCCAAAACCCCAAACCCAATTAAAAGAAAATTTGGATTTTAAATTTAAATTCAAAATTGTTTTGAATATTAAATTTTTATTCAATATTATTTAATTGGGATATAAAATAATTTTGAATCATTTTGAATTAACAAAAGTTGTTAATTAATTTGAGTGAATTATTAGTTGAAGTGTTAAATTAGTAATCAACTTTAATTGACTAATCTAAGAGTTAGATTAGTAGTTAATAATTAATAGTCTAATTATTAGATTATTAATAATCGATTAATCTAAATGTTAGATTGGTTATTATTTAGAAGTGTTCCAATTGGCATGGAATATTCTAGAAATTATTAATGTGGAGTGTGTGCAAATGAGATGTGTGTTTTAATACTTTTAAATTTGATTAATTGCATGCTTAAAATAATAAAATGAGTTTTCGAAATTTAAATCACAATTTTGATTGTAACCAAGCTTTTTGAAAGCCAAAATTATTTATTTTCGAAACTCTTTATTTAGCCATGTGATGTGCTTTTCATGTGTGGAATGGATAAAACACACTGTGGTTATGAATATGCACTTTTTAATACTTCATGTGATGATGTATGTGGATTATGGATATATGTTTGAATATTTATTAATTGTTAATAAATAGAAGTCTGCGTAACTCTCTCTCTCTCATACTCCGATGTACTTCTGCCTCCCTTCCTTTTGTACTCGCCATAAGGCCTTCTTCAATCTTACATGTAAATTAAGAATTTAATGTAACCTGATCGAGGCAACCCAGATGAAGTGAGGATGATTCACAGCTGCAACCAGGAAGGCGATTCGATGGAGATCTTTTGCCTATGTGATTGCAAATTATCTGATGTAAACGTTATGTGTGCTTTTGACTATTTGGGTCTGGTCAAACCACTGTGCTATACATGACCACACTTGACAACATGTATGTGATGCATCATTTTTATTTTGATTATAAATCAAAGCAGGTATAGTATGTAGTAAATATATACGATATATTTAGATACTATCACTTAGTAGAGACCAAGATAAAAGTTATCTAAAAACCCTCACCAAATTTTATGTCGTAACGTGAGTAGTTGAGAACTTACTATACGGTCCTCCATCATTATAGTAATAGGACTCAAAATACTTTAGGCAGGTTTGTTGTGCTATCCATAAGGCCTATCTAATTGTAAGGAGAGATTCTGGCTATGGCATGAGATGCCTATTGATCGGGGTAGAGGAACCATGTAGCCTTGTTGTGCTATCTACAAGGGCTGCATGCAAATCTATGCCCGTCTCGTAATGATGGTAGATCAGAATTAATGATTTGTTATACTATCCACAAGACCATTAAGTCTCTAGGGACCGAAACTATAATTGGATATTTCAAGGAGTTGCAAGTCCCATGAGATGGGTCCTCTTTGATTGTATTACAGCGTGTTGTGCTATCCACAAGACTGTACTGCAAGTCATTGAGATTCTGATCCTCACTAGGAGACTGTCGGCGTCTCCCGTTCTGTATATCTGAGGGTTATACAGTTCGTCGAAAATATGTAAGAGTTAAAACTTGATTAAAAGTCCATATCTTGTTTTAAATTTAATAATTGAACATCTGCTAAATAAATTTTATTTATCTCTTGTAGGGAAATATGTCGTCGAATAACCCACTCAGTGGCATACTTGATGCCAATCGTTTGTGTAAGGACTGAGGTTTCGGGTTCAGTATTCGGGTCAGGTTCGGGCAGAATCCCCTGGTTTGGACCCTGAGGGGTCTTGAGAATTTTGACTGAATGACGTCTGTCCTGCACGACGCCTTTCAAACGGCGTCTTGCTTGGTGGACGCCATTTAAGTCTGTTGCTGTTGTGCCACGTGGACGCCACGTGGGCGGGTTTCGGGCCGCGAGAGTACGGCCCCTGTCTTGTCGTCTGAACGGCATCCATGATAGACGACGCCATTCAGACTGCGACCCTGCGATGTCAGTGTACGGTGCCGGTCCTGTCATCTGAACGACATCCGTGGTGAGCGACGCGTTTTAGAGCGCTGTCAGTAGAGCCCGTCCTGTCATCTGATAGGCGTCCATCTCGGTCGACGCGTTTTAGCCAGTTTCGGATTGACCCCGCGAGCCTCCCCTTCTTTCCCTCATTCTCACCTTCACTCTCTCTCTCCTCGCCCTCTCCGACTCTCTCTTCCCCTTTCCCTTCCTCTTCTTCCTCTTCCACCACTCCAACACCTCCCTACCTCTCACCTCTACCACCACCACTTCCTTCGCGGCGTTCCATTCTCCGGACGGCGGCCGACATTCCGGCGGAGTGGCGACGTCCTCGGGGGTACCGGCGGCGGTCTGCGGTGCGACGGTTTGGCGGCGCGGAGCCCGAAGGAGTTCAAGAGATCGGTAGGGGGACGAACCTTGCGTGGATCGTACGCGTTTCATCCGTAGTTTCCATGTGATGCATGATGTGTTTGGGGGTAGAACGAGCATGTTTAGGAGCTTTTCTTGATGAGGATGAGGGTTTCGGTGAATGTGGAATTGTGATGGTTTGGCTTGCTCCTCTTCCTCCTCCGTTTGGTTTGATTTTGGGGCATTTGGGGGTGAAAAGGGAGCACTCGGGCAGAGAGCAGAACCAGGTTTCTGGCGCTAAAAGATGCCGTACCTGGACGACGCCATTTAGAATGGCGACGGGTCAGTACGACGCCTTTTAGGCAGAAATCTCCCTGTTTGAGGTTCTGCTAGTTTGGGTTTCTGTCGTTAAATGACGTCGGGCCTGGACGACGCCATTTAGAACGGCGACGGGCCAGCACGACGCCATTTAGGCAGAAATTGCCCCAAGTAGAGGATTCTGCAAATTTCGGATTCTGGTGTGAATAGCGTCTGAGGACGCTGACGCCTTTTAAAAGGCGGCTTCTCAGGACGACGCGTTTTAAGACATAATCTGAGGCCGGGTTTAAATGAACCAGTTTGAGGGGCTTGAATGGTGTCGGCCAAGATCGACGCGATTCAAGGCAGAACTTCATTAACTCTTGTTATTAATACATGTTTCACTGTTAGATGGTTTAACAAATGCATGCTTTAATTGTACATCGAGGCGGAGGTTTGCTGTGTGAATGGAATCGTTTCATATGTTGCGTGCCTATGCGATTGTGGAGTTGGAACAACTGTGGTTTACGTTGTCACCTTGTGCCGAAGGGGTAGGGCCTTGGTGTCTGTTGCCGTACCGGTGGGGGAGTGGTACATGTTGTGTTTTCACCTATGGCTGAGGGAAGAAGAACCACCTTGAGTCCGTCGGGCCGGAGTAGCCGGTGCGCTATCCGAGGGGTTGCTGTTTGGTCTCAGCAGGTCGGGGTTTCCCTGTTTGTCGTGGCAGCTTCCGGCGCGTTTCTTGCTGTGGAGCTGGGTGTGGTACTGTTGGAGTTGTTTTACCCCTTAGTCACTGGGCCTGATGTGACCTGTGATCAAGATTACGAGTGGTACCCTTCGCCCTTTGGCTTGACGCAGTCTGGGAGGTTAGGGTTGTGGGTAGTCCCTATAGCTGCGGCTTGACGGGGGTTTCGCCGATCCCTAATAAAGTGTTAAATTGATCATTTAAAGGCAATCATATGCATCTTACTCATGTTTTTATCTGCAGAATAGCATGAAATGATAGATAATTGTGTAACAAGTCCAACGGTACCAATTTCATCAAATTCTGACTTAAAAACATCGTCATTTCATGTGATTAAAGGAGTATAGCGCATTTGCGGTTTTTCGACAAAACCGAGACGAAATGAATAAATATGATGATATTTTTATGATAATGCGCTAATTTATATTTATTTTATGTGAACAGGACATGCCGATGACGCAGTGCAGCTGGTGGAGTTTTCGGAAATTTGGGGGAGGTCTAGTGTGCGGATTTCAACTAAAGCGGGGGTAAAAATGCAATTTGATTCCTTCCTTCGCTGGAGTTTTCCAAAATCTACTATTTCTTTCCTTCTCTCCAATTTCCCAAACCGCAATCCTATTTCTTCTCCAGTTTCCTTTTTCTCAGCCTCTCCCACGTTTTTCGGCAGATCCTCCTCCTTTTCCGACTCAAACCCGCAACTTCTCTCCTCTCCAGCCGGCTACTCCTTCTCCTCTCTATAAATTGTCCTCTCCGCAGCACTCTTCCTCGGCAGTTTTCCCGCAGCTTCTCTTCCTCCCTCTCTCTCTAGTTTCCCTTCCCGGCAGCCTCTCCTCCTCCCTCTCCAGTTTCCCAGCATTCCTCTCTCCCTCGGTTTTCCTATTTCCTTCCCACGAAATTTTCTCCCTCTCTCCGGCTCTCCCTCTTCTCTGATTTCTATTTCTTTCCGGTTCTCTCCTCCTCTCCAGCATCTTTCTCTCCCTCTCCCCGGTTATCCCTCTCTCGTTTTATCTCTTTCTCTTGCTCTGTTCTCTCCCTCTCTCGATTTATTCTCCACGAAGCTTGCTCATACACCAGCAGCCGGCCTGCATCTAGCCGGTCTCCACGTTGAAGCCTGCACGAGCCAGCAAGCATCCACATCTCAGCTGCACCCACACCACGCAGCAGTCAGCCACCGTCTACGTGCCAACAGCTGCGGTGAAGCACCTTGCTCCTGCTCGTCCAGCATCTTCTCAGCCAGCTACCTGCATCCACCTGCGTGTAGCAACAGCCTCCACCTGCGTGTAGCGGCAGCCTCCACCAACCAGCAGCACCAGCACTCTCCACATCCCTCCAGCATGCCTGCAGCCGCACCGTTCACACCTCCTCTCCGCAGCACCTACCAGCAAACTCCACGGCTTTCCCCACGCGGCAAAGTTTCCACCAGCCAGCAACCTGCACGCATGCTTGGCGAAGACAGCCGCCAACCTGCATGCACGCGTGGTGAAGACAGCCGTCCATCTTCTGCCTTCAACCTGCAGCAGCCTTCCAACCGCACCTTGCATGCAGCAAGCTTCTCCAACGCGCCTCCAGCAGCAACGTGCAGCAGTTCCTTCTTCCAAACACCCCACGCAGCAGCTTCCAAGCACCCCACGCAGCAGCTGTCCCAACCTCCAGCCTTCCTCCAGCTGTCCCAGCCGTGAACCAGCAAGCTCCAAGCAATATCTCCAGCAGCCCTGCGTTTCCAACAGCAAACCTGCGGCAGCAACATGAAGCCTGGACCACTGCGCCACCCCCTTTCCTTGTGGTCCACTGCGCCGGCAGACCCACATATTGTTGTTGTGTTGCCCTTTCTATTTCCCCCACTAGCATAGTCTTTGTTATTTAATTAGGGGTAGTTGTTAGTTATTTGATGTTTAGGTATTGTTTAATTAGTTAGTGGTTATTTAATTAGGGTTAATTTTTGAATAGTTGTTGTTTAATTAATTATTAGTTGTTAATTAGGTTATTTGATTCATGATAATTAATGATTTATACATTTAAACAATAGTTTGTCTTTGATGTTATAATTTTCTTTGTCGTGCTTATTTTCCATATATGTTTGTGGTTAATTTCTGAAAAAGAAAAGAAAAAAAAAAGATTTGTTTAAGTATCATTAGTTAATTGAGTGTTAGCTTAATTAAGTAATTAGTTATTTAAATTCTCATCTAATTTTAGATAACTAGATTCCAAAGTTTTCAAAATTAAAATTCTAACTCCCTGTGGATCGACTCGGAATCACCACTGTTAATTTTTAAAATCTGATTTGAGTGAGCCGGATAAATTTAGATGGAACGTTTTCATGTGTTTAACGACGCACAATTCGAAACGATCAATTTTTGGCGCCGTTGCCGGGGAGTTAGATTTTTAATTTTGATTATCTTGGATTTAGTGTGATTATTCTTTAGCTAACCTTATTTCTCTTATTTTTGCGGGTATATTGAAAAAAAAAAAGAAAAAAAAAAAGAGAAGGAAAGCGAAATCATGGTCAGTGTGTTCCAACTTTCTATGTTTCAATTTTCTTATTTTAGTTAGTTTCCAATTTTGTAGTTTCTAGTTTAGATAGGTTTCCATTAACTAAAAAAAAAAAAGAAACAAAAAGAGGAACATCCAAATTTAAAAACCTTCATTGCCAAGATTAGAAACCTTCTATGCTAGGCATTCATCATCCTAGGAAAGCATGAGTTAGTTTCCTTTCACAGTTATTTCCATAAATTGTTGAAGATTGCGGGGGAAAGGTACGTGTTTCAATTTTAGAAAGTCGTTCATGATTGCATCAACACACCTTGTATTGATTTGTTGCCTTGTATTGCATTCAAAAAGACTCTAAGGGCACCAACTTTAACCACATAAGGTAGGGATTTGATCACCCTTCCTTAGCCCACAAATCACCTTTCTTGCATTGGCATTTCCTAATCCAACTAAAAGCAAGTCGAAAGAGAATCTAGAGTTTACACTGTGAGTGGTTTAAATCTCGGGTTGCTTCCATTTTTGGCAACGGTGTCTAGGCTAGAGGTAAAAAGGCAAACGTCTAAGCGGGAAAGTGGTTCTCTAATTAGGTCCCTACGAAAGTAGGGGGAGCCTCCCACTACCCCACCTCTTACCTGGCCGTTGACTGATTGTGGTTGTGACTCGAGGTGGACTCCATTCACCTTGTAAGAAAATTCACATAGAGAGTCTAGGTTAACAGTAGATCATTAGGATAATTTGTTTGCCAAAATTGTTTGCATTTAAAAAAAAAAAAAAACATGAAATAGAAAACAAAATCCTCTCTCCATAAGTCCTAGTGCATGCAAGGTAGGAGATCTCAAAATCCTAACCTTCTAGGACCACTTGCTGAAATAGAAAGAATCCTACATCAAAGAAATCTACCACAAGATCCAATGGCTGATAATCAAGACCCACCAAAGCAAATGAAGGACTATTTCATTCCAAATCGATACCAACCTTCATCATGTATTCATCTTCCTCAAAATCCAGCCAATCAATATGAAATCAAATCTAGCACCATTAAGATGCTCCCATCCTTTTATGGGAATACTAATGAAGATCCTTATAAGCATCTGGATGAATTTCTAGAAATCTGTTCCACGGTGAAAATCCAGAATTTCACCGATGATGGCCTTAAGTTGACCCTATTTCCCTTTTCATTAAAGGACAAGGCTAAATATTGGTTGGGAACTATAGGACGGCCCATTAGGACATGGGAAGAGATGCAGAAAGAATTTCTCAAGAAGTTCTATCCCATCGGGCGGACCAATACCATGAGAAGGGCCATCACGAGTTTTACCCAAACTCCCGGGGAATTGATCTATGAATCTTGGGAAAGACTGAAAGAATTGCTTAGAAAATGCCCTCATCATGGGCTTTCAAAATGGCAAATTGTCCAAGCATTCTATGAAGGATTGTCTAAACAGTTCAGACATATGGTGGATGCTTCATGCGGAGGGGCATTTATGATGAAAAATGAAGATGAGACCTATGATCTGTTTGAGATGTTAAGTGAAAATTCCATTAATCATGCCTCATTATCATCTTATGAAAGATCTGTTGGGCCATCTAAACGGACTGGAATGTATGAACTTAAGGCCCGTGGAGAGCCCGAATCTAGAATTGACATAAATCTGATTAATCAGAAATTGGATAAGGTAGACATCTTGGCCCAGAAACTAGACCAACTCCTGGCCTTAAACAAGCAAGAGCCTACTTACCCAACACAATCTAGTCCATATGAAGGCCCATCCTCTGTTAATCATGACATTTGTGCCTTATGCGCAAGTCCAACCCATCAAGTGAATGAATGCCCAACTGCGGCCCAACTTCCACCATTCATTCAAGAACAAGTTCAGGCTGCCCAGGGATTCTCCAGGCCCAATAATGATCCATTCTCAAATACTACAATCCTGGCTGGAGAAATCACCATAATTTCTCTTGGAAGAATCAGCAGGCCCCATTACCAATGTCCCATCCTCCCATGCATCAAGCCCAAAAGCCACAAAATTCATTCCAACAACAATCTAATTTCTATGGAAATGTTCAGGCTAGGGGATCTCAAACCCAGTTTTCTCAACCGGCCCAGTATCACTCAGGTCAACCGGCCCCGTATCAATCAGGTCAATCGGTCCAATATCAATCAGGTCAACCGGCCCACTACCACTCATTCCAATCAGGACAACCAACCCAATACCATCCTCCACCCACTTACCAGCAACCTCCTCAGCCCAACTTTGATGATAAATTCACTCAACTCCAACAACTAATTTTGACCCAGCAACAATCCATTGCTAAGTTGGAAAGTCAAATGGGCCAACTAGCTGAGGCCGCGATGAGAAGAGAAGTAGGCCAACTTCCTAGTCAACCCGTTGCCAATCCAAGGAATCAACCTCCGGGTTTTCCACAGCAATCGGGCCTTTTACCTCAGCCTGGCCCGGTACCACAGCCTAAAGGGCCGCAATTTGAGAATGCTAAAGCCATTTCAGCCCTTAGGAGTGGGAGAAGTTTAGAAAAACCACATGCAGATGGAGAGTTAGACAAAGGTTCCATTGATGGGCCTCAGGAAATTGAAAGTGATAGTGAGACTGAACCCATCATGGAGAAGTTAGAGGAGGATCTAAAAGGAAAAGGGAAGATTGACGAAGGCCCAAGTTCTTATAAACCTAGGGTGCCATTCCCTAATGCCTTGTTAGCTAAGCCCAATACCAGGAAGAAACTGGCCCAGAATGAGGAGTTGTTGGATTTGTTCAAACAAGTCCAAATTAATATTCCACTCCTCGATGCCATCAAGCATGTGCCAGCTTATGCTAAGTTTCTCAAGGAATTATGTACTCCACGAAGAGAATCTAGAATGGCACCCGAAAAGGTTCGGCTTTCTGAGGATGTTAGTGCAATTGTGATGAATCATTTACCCAAGAAGTTAAAGGATCCTGGAGCACCTCTAATTTCATGTGACTTAGCTGGAGTTACATTTGATAGAGCGTTATTGGATCTAGGTGCGAGTGTAAATCTATTGCCAACAACCATTTATGAGAAATTTGATATTGGAGAATTAAAGCCCACATCCATCATCTTGCAGTTGGCTGATAGGTCTGTGAAAACTCCACGGGGATTAATTGAGGATGTTATTGTGAAGGTTCATGATTGTTATTTTCCCGTGGATTTTCTTATTCTAGATATGGCATTACCTGAGGAACTCATTCACACCCCGATCATCTTAGGTCGTCCATTCTTAGCCACTGCCAAAGCTAATATAAACTGTGAAACTGGCATAATGGACATTTCATTTGGGGGTCAAAAGGTCCAGATTAATGTCTTCAAAGCATCTCAATACCCAGATCATGAAAAAGAATGCCACACTATTGATATATTGGATAATCTGGTTGAAGAAAATGAGATGTCCACATATGACTTTTTGGAGGAAGCCAACACTCTAAAGGACTCTCCTAGCCCATTAATATCTTTGCCCAAGGTTGAACCTTTACCAGCCTTACAGTCTAAGCCCGCTCTGCCATCCTTAGCGGACCCTCCTGAGCTTGAACTCAAACCATTACCTGACACTCTCAAGTATATCTTTTTGGGCCCGGACCAAACTCTCCCGGTCATCATTGCGGCAAATCTCACATCGCCGCAGGAGGCCCAATTAACCGAGGTCCTCAAAGATCACAAGGGTGCTATTGGATGGTCGGTGGCAGATTTAAAGGGAATTAGCCCGTCCATTTGCATGCATCATATCTATATGGAAGAGAATTCTAAGCCCAGTCGGGAGATGCAAAGGCGGCTTAATCCCAATATGAAAGAAGTAGTGAAGAAGGAAGTTGTGAAATGGCTAGATGTGGGTATTATTTTTACCCAATATCAGACAGTAAATGGGTCAGCCCAACTCAAGTGGTACCTAAGAAATCTAGATTAACAGTTATTAAGAATGATCATGGAGAAGAGGTACCCACTAGGCTCACCACGGGATGGAGAGTGTACATTGATTACCGAAAGCTGAATCTAATGACTAAGAAGGATCACTTCCCACTCCCATTCATGGATCAGATTCTGGAAATATTATCGGGTCAGAAGTACTTTTGCTTCTAAGATGGGTACTCCGGGTATAATCAAGTGGCTATTTACCCGGAAGATCAAGAAAAGACCACCTTCACATGCCCTTATGGCACATTTGCTTTTAGGAGGATGCCATTTGGATTATGCAACGCACTGGCCACATTTCAACGGTGCATGATGGCTATCTTCTCCGATATGGTGGGAGAATTCCTCGAAGTTTTCATGGATGACTTCTCAATCTTCGGAGACTCTTTTGAAAATTGCCTGGAAAATCTTAAACAGGTGCTAGCAAGATGCATAGACACCAACCTGATACTTAGTTGGGAAAAGAGCCACTTCATGGTTCGAGAGGACATTGTTCTAGGCCACATTGTGTCTGAAAGGGGGATAGAGGTAGATAAAGCTAAGATCGATCTCATATCCAAGCTTCCTACTCCTACCTCGGTCAGGCAGATCCGTTCATTCCTTGGCCATGCCGGTTTCTATCGCCGGTTTATCCACAATTTCTCTCAAATTGCCCGGCCTCTAAGTCTTCTCCTAGCTAAGGATGTTCCTTTCCAAATGGATAAATCTTGCATCAAGGCATTCAATTCGCTGAAGGAATCTTTGACCAAAGCCCCGATTCTTCAATCTCCATATTGGTCTTTACCCTTCGAAATCATGTGTGATGCCTCTGATTATGCTATCGGTGCGGTTTTGGGACAAAGAATCAACAAGTGTCCCGTGGTGATCTATTATGCAAGTCGCACCCTTGCCGATGCTCAAATGAATTATACCACCACTGAAAAGGAATTGTTAGCCGTGGTTTTTGCCCTAGAAAAATTCAGATCTTATCTTTTAGGGGCAAAAGTCATAATCTATTCTGATCACTCAGCTCTGAAATACATGTTCACCAAGAAGGATACAAAGCCTAGACTTATTAGATGGATCTTACTCCTTCAGGAATTTGATTTGGAAATTCGGGATAAGAAGGGTTCTGAGAATGTGGTAGCTGACCACCTGTCCCAAATTCCGATATCTGAAAGTACACCGATCACTGATTCCTTTCCTGATGAGCATCTACTGACCATTTCCCACACTGTTGCACCTTGGTATGCTCATATTGTCAATTACAAGGTGACTAATCAGCTTCCGGAAGGATGGACTAAAAGTGAAAAGGACAAATTCTTTTCTCAGGAAAAATATTATTTCTGGGAGGATCCTGAATTATTCAAATTTTGTCCTGATCAAATCATTAGGCGATGTGTTCCTGAAGAAGAACAACAGAGTGTTCTCAACTTCTGCCATAATCTAGCTTGTGGGGGCCATTTCTCAGGAAAGAAAACTGCAGCCAAGGTCCTGCAAAGTGGTTTTTACTGGACCACACTTTTCAAAGATGCCCATCAATTTAGCAAAACTTGCCTCCGATGTCAGGCTGTAGGAAATATGGCGAAAAGGGATATGATGCCACTCAACCCAATCTTGGTGGTTGAAGTCTTTGATGTTTGGGGAATTGACTTTATGGGACCTTTTCCACCCTCTTTTGGACATACATATATTCTGGTAGCGGTGGATTATGTCTCAAAATGGATTGAAGCAGTAGCCACCCGAACCAATGATCATAAAGTGGTCATTAAATTCGTTCAGAATAATATCTTTTCTCGGTTCGGGTGGCCTAAAGCTATCATAAGTGATGGGGGAACGCATTTCACGAATTACCAATTTCGAGCTTTGCTTAAGAAATATGGGATTAATCACAAAGTAGCTATCCCTTATCACCCCCAAACTAGTGGCCAAGTGGAAGTTTCCAATAGGGAGATCAAGAATATTCTGCAAAAGTCCGTTAGGCCCGATAGAAAAGATTGGTCTGAAAGATTGGATGATGCTTTATGGGCCTATCGGACCGCTTACAAAACTCCTATTGGCATGTCTCCTTATCGCCTGGTTTTTGAAAAAGCGTGCCACCTTCCGGTGGAATTGGAACATAGGGCTTATTGGGCCATCAAACAAGTCAATCTGGACCTAGCCCAAGCTAGTTCCCACCGAACCTTACAACTGAGTGAGCTGGAAGAGTTGCGCAACGAGGCCAATGAAAATTCAAAGATTTATAAAGCCAAAACTAAAGCTTTTCATGATAAACATATTGTGAGAAAATCCATTCTTCCAAATCAAAAAGTTTGGCTATCTAACTCTAGGCTTCGCCTATTTACTGGAAAACTAAAATCCATATGGGATGGACCATTCGTGGTCGTTAAAGCCTTCGATCATGGAGCTGTTAAAATTCTGAATCCCAAGAGTGGGAACACTTTTACCGTTAATGGTCAACGGTTGAAACCATTCATTGAAAATCTTCAAAATGAGCCACCTGAATCTATAGAACTGAGTGATCCACATTAACTGAACTTCCGTCTGGCTGAAGACGAGAAATTTACCGCTTGTTGGGAGGCAACCCAATATTCTATTTCAGTTTTTGGTATTTCTTCTCCTTTTAGGTCTCTGAGCAGCAATCGCCGTGGGTATGTCGCATCCTCGTCATTACAGGTTGTTTCGCTCCTTCACAAATTCTCTTCTGGCTGCATGTTTTTCAGATCTTTTATGCCATTGAGGACAATGTCAATTAAGTTGGGGGGTGGGACAATCAATTTGATATGCATTTATTGAAAATCTTTTGAAGAAAACTGATATCTTTCACTGAAAAATGGTCAAATTTTTTCAAAAACTTCTTTTCACATCCTAGGAAAACTGCATGAAAATCATGTTTCATTAAGTAAATCTTAAACAAATCAGTTTTTCTGTTAGTCACATTGCTTAAAGAGCTTTTAAATTTTAAATATCTCACTTTACAAAAATCCACGGCAGGATGATTTTCACACACACACGACAACTTAGAATAAATGGAAGATCTTAAAAGTATAGAATTGCTGGAATTAACCTCAAGGATAAGACTACTTATTCTAATTTTTCTTTTGGGTTGAACGAAAGGAATGTGTAGGATTCGTAATAGGAGACTGTCCCACTCAGCACTCTAAAAGAGGCGGTCATTTAAAATGGACAGCTATAAACATTAAAGGCAATAGCAGGCGTTAAAAGAGCTAAAGGAAGGTAGGTGGCAAAAAGTATGTACCTCCCCTCAGGCAATTCAAAGAGAGTGGCAAAAAGTACGCACTCTCAAAAGCAAAAGTACAATAAAATGAAAAAAACGCCACGTTAAAAAGTCCATCGGACCAAAAATATGACCAAGTCGTAAAAAGTGCTGAGTTGGGACGGGAACTGAAAAACGGTCCTCACTGACAGATCGGGAAATCTTTTATTCTCTTCTCCTCCCCAGGAAGTCTTATCTAAAAGGTAGTAAAGACAAGAATATATACCAGAAAGGTCGGAAACGAGTTTTAAGTGTGTCAAATTTCATGCACAATCACCTGTCTGAATCAAAATATTGTAGGATATGAAAACTTTTAGCTGAACCAATCGACTACCACTTCAATTGATTGTGAAAGATACTACAAATGAAGCATGATAATTCATGGTTTGTCTTAACATTTCCTTATTTGCATTGCTAAGGGACTAGCAATGAGTAAGTTGGGGGGTGTGATAAAGTGTTAAATTGATCATTTAAAGACAATCATATGCATTTTACTCATGTTTTTATCTGCAGAATAGCATGAAATGATAGATAATTGTGTAACAAGTCCAACGGTACCAATTTCATCAAATTCTGACTTAAAAACATCGTCATTTCATGTGATTAAAGGAGTATAGCGCATTTGCGGTTTTTCGACAAAATCGAGACGAAATGAATAAATATGATGATATTTTTATGATAATGCGCTAATTTATATTTATTTTATGTGAACAGGACATGCCGATGACGCAGTGCCGTTTGTGGAGTTTTCGGAAATTTAGGGGAGGTCTAGTGTGCGGATTTCAACTAAAGCGGGGGTAAAAATGCAATTTGATTCCTTCCATCGCTGGAGTTTCCCAAAACCCACTATTTCTTTCCTTCTCTCAAATTTCCCAAACCGCAATCCTATTTCTTCTCCAGTTTCCTTTTTCTCAGCCTCTCCCACGTTTTTCGACAGATCCTCCTCCTTTTCCGACTCAAACCCGCAACTTCTCTCCTCTCCAGCCGGCTACTCCTTCTCCTCTCTATAAATTGTCCTCTCCGCAGCACTCTTCCTCGGCAGTTTTCCCGCAGCTTCTCTTCCTCCCTCTCTCTCTAGTTTCCCTTCCCGGCAGCCTCTCCTCCTCCCTCTCCAGTTTCCCAGCATTCCTCTCTCCCTCGGTTTTCCTATTTCCTTCCCACGAAATTTTCTCCCTCTCTCCGGCTCTCCCTCTTCTCTGATTTCTATTTCTTTCCGGTTCTCTCCTCCTCTCCAGCATCTTTCTCTCCCTCTCCCCGGTTATCCCTCTCTCGTTTTATCTCTTTCTCTTGCTCTGTTCTCTCCCTCTCTCGATTTATTCTCCACGAAGCTTGCTCATACACCAGCAGCCGGCCTGCATCTAGCCGGTCTCCACGTTGAAGCCTGCACGAGCCAGCAAGCATCCACATCTCAGCTGCACCCACACCACGCAGCAGTCAGCCACCGTCTACGTGCCAACAGCTGCGGTGAAGCACCTTGCTCCTGCTCGTCCAGCATCTTCTCAGCCAGCTACCTGCATCCACCTGCGTGTAGCAACAGCCTCCACCTGCGTGTAGCGGCAGCCTCCACCAACCAGCAGCACCAGCACTCTCCACATCCCTCCAGCATGCCTGCAGCCGCACCGTTCACACCTCCTCTCCGCAGCACCTACCAGCAAACTCCACGGCTTTCCCCACGCGGCAAAGTTTCCACCAGCCAGCAACCTGCACGCATGCTTGGCGAAGACAGCCGCCAACCTGCATGCACGCGTGGTGAAGACAGCCGTCCATCTTCTGCCTTCAACCTGCAGCAGCCTTCCAACCGCACCTTGCATGCAGCAAGCTTCTCCAACGCGCCTCCAGCAGCAACGTGCAGCAGTTCCTTCTTCCAAACACCCCACGCAGCAGCTTCCAAGCACCCCACGCAGCAGCTGTCCCAACCTCCAGCCTTCCTCCAGCTGTCCCAGCCGTGAACCAGCAAGCTCCAAGCAATATCTCCAGCAGCCCTGCGTTTCCAACAGCAAACCTGCGGCAGCAACATGAAGCCTGGACCACTGCGCCACCCCCTTTCCTTGTGGTCCACTGCGCCGGCAGACCCACATATTGTTGTTGTGTTGCCCTTTCTATTTCCCCCACTAGCATAGTCTTTGTTATTTAATTAGGGGTAGTTGTTAGTTATTTGATGTTTAGGTATTGTTTAATTAGTTAGTGGTTATTTAATTAGGGTTAATTTTTGAATAGTTGTTGTTTAATTAATTATTAGTTGTTAATTAGGTTATTTGATTCATGATAATTAATGATTTATACATTTAAACAATAGTTTGTCTTTGATGTTATAATTTTCTTTGTCGTGCTTATTTTCCATATATGTTTGTGGTTAATTTTTGAAAAAGAAAAGAAAAAAAAAAGATTTGTTTAAGTATCATTAGTTAATTGAGTGTTAGCTTAATTAAGTAATTAGTTATTTAAATTCTCATCTATTTTTAGATAACTAGATTCCAAAGTTTTCAAAATTAAAATTCTAACTCCCTGTGGATCGACTCGGACTCACCACTGTTAATTTTTAAAATCTGATTTGAGTGAGCCGGATAAATTTAGATTGAACGTTTTCATGTGTTTAACGACGCACAATTCGAAACGATCAGTCCCCAGGGCCCTCCTGAAGCGTCGAGGCCTGGCGTGGAGGAAGTCCGGTCGGTAGGACAGTAGTCTAGACTGCTTGTGTGCACACGTAGCTGGGCAGTGGTGGTTCACTGGTCCCAGTTAGTCCTAGATTGACTCACTGCCTCACCCTACGGTGCCCCGAAACACTGTAGGGGCGGACAGGCGTGAGTGTTGGTGGTGTTGTGAGGCGACGTTGTCTGCGGTTGACAGTGTGGTTTGATCGCTTCGTAGACCTTGGTTATGAGTCGTGGCTTTGTGTTGGGTTCTTCGGATTACTTAGAACTGTTCCTGCTACACTGCTTATGCGTACGTTTCATATCGGGTTTAGGAGCTATGTTTACTGCTTTATTTAATTGCCATATCTTTGTATTATTGCATTTGTAGGTGTGTGAGTGGGAGGCGGGGGATCGGATGATCCCTACTGAGCCCAATTCTGGTGTGGCTCACTCCCTGCGGTTTCAGGTGTGGACCTCGTGGCGTGTGGCGGCGTGTGGTGTCTCCTTGGTGTGCGGACCAGCAGCTATCTCAGTTCCGGGGTATGCCCCGATGTTGTTGTACTTTGCTTCTGCCTGTACTTATTTAATTTGTTGGACCATGTAATTATTGTTGGACTGTATACGGACATTGTTAATCTCTTACCTGCGCACTTGTACTTTCCTTGTAGTCCGTGAGATTGTTATATTTAGCCTTGTTTAACGCTTACTCCTCCAGATGTGTTGTGTGAGATCCGGGTGTGAACCCACAGTTAATGGTCCGACATCCATTTAGTGATCGGGTCTCCGGTCATAGGATGGCGGGTCGTTACAGTTTGACAGGCCCGAACTACTCGGATTGGCTCAGAAACTGGAAGATTGTCCTCAGGTTTGAGCACATTACCTACGTCCTTGGAGATGATCCTCCTGTTGAACTGGCATTAGATGCTCCTGAGGCAGAGATGATCGCATATGATAAATGGAAGGAGGACTCCACTTTGACACAATGTTATATGCTTGTCTCTATGAGAAATGAGTTGCAGAGGCAGCTTGAGAACATGGGTGCCAAAGCCATCTTGCTCCATTTGATGGAGCTGTTTGAGGAGTAAATCAGGGTAGAGAGATATGAGATATCTAAATCCCTGTTTAAAACTCAAATGGCAGAGTGATCTTCAGTACAGACCCATATGATGATGATGATTGAGTGGATTGAGAGGTTAGAAACTATTGGGATTTCATTGCCCAATGAGATTCACACTGACCTCGTACTTGCCTCACTCCCTGCATCATATGCACCGTTCATTATTAACTTCAACATGAACAAGATGCAAACTTTGTTGGCTGAGCTTTCTAATATGTTGATAACTGCAGAGGGCAACCTTATGAAAGAAAAGCCCAATGTCCTTATTATTGGTGAGACCAATAAGAGAAGGACAACAGCAGTTGCCTTTAAGAAAGGCAAGAGCAAGAACCATAATAAGTCAAAGTCTGTACCTAATAAAGACAATGGCAAAGGAGTAGAAAAGGGTGATGCTTCTACTGCAAGCAAAGGGGTCACTAGAAGAGGAACTGTAAGGAGTTCCTCAATGATAAAGCTTATAGAAAGGTGAAGCTATCAGAAGCTTCAGATATCTACATGATAGATATCAACTCGTCTGTAAGAGATTCCACATCTTGGGTATTAGATACTGAATGTGCTTCTCATGTCTGCCATGATGTGCAGATGCTGATAAGTAAGCGCAAGCTAAGAAAATGTGAGGTGGATTTGAGGCTAGGAAACGGTGCAAAGTTTGTGGCGATTGCTGTAGGGACAACAAACATCAAGCTTCCATCAGGTGACGTCTTATCATTGGATGATTGTTATTATGTTCCTTACATAATAAAGAATATCATTTCTATTTCGACAAGATTGGATATAGGTTGACTATTGAGAACAAAAGTTGTTCGATTTATTATAGTAATAAATTAATTGCTTCGGCACCTTTAGTCAACAGTCTATATCTTTTAAATGTTTCTTATTACAATCTCCATGTTAATAATGCTCTTAAGAAGAGTAAGAATTGTGTGAACCAAGCCTACATATGGCATTGTAGACTTAGATACATTGGTGAAAGTAGGCTGCAAAAGTTGCACAAACATGGTTATTTAAATGCATTCGATTATAGATCGTTTGCAACATGTGAGTCATGCCATATGGGAAAAATGGCAAAGTTTGCATTTACTAGACATGGAGAACGTGTCAAGGACATCTTGAAACTAATACATTCTGATATATGTGGTCCCATGTCTACCCAAGCCAAAGGTGGCTTCTTGTACTTCATTACGTTCACCAATGACTTTTCAAGATTCGACTATGTGTACTTAATGAAGTACAAGTTGGAAGCGTTTGAGAAGTTCAAGGAGTTTAAAAATGAGGTAGAGAAGCAAACAAGAAAAAGTATTAAAGCTCATCGATCTGATCAGGGAGGAGAATACATGAGTACTAGTTTTACACAATTCTTAAAGGATAATGGTATCCTTTCTCAGTTGACCCCTCTATATACATCACATATGAATGGTGTATCAGAGTCGTATATTGTTGGACATGGTGCGATCTATAATAAGCTTTTCAGGTTTACTAGTGTCCCTCTAGGGGTATGTTCTAGAGTCAGCAGCATACCTACTGAACAAAGTACCCAGTAAGTCTCTGACCTCTAATCCATATGAGACGGGAATTGAACTGCACGTTGTGGCGGTCGTTGCGGCAAACAGTGAATTGTCCGTGGACTGTGAGGAATGAGGAATGTGAGAAAATCCATCGCGAGGAGGATTGTGTGGACTTCGCTAGAGGCTGTAGGTGCTCAAATCGTGTGTGTGATGTTCATGAGTTTCATGTTGTTTGTATGATGAATAAAACTATTAAAACTAAAGAAAACATAATCACCAGAAACTATTAAGTTTCAAAAGAAAGATTGATCGCTTACCTTTTCAAACCTGGGAGATTGAGTCCTTGATTCTCTTCCATTGGCCGACCAAAGAAAGAGAGCCATTTTTGTAAGATGTTCTTGCTTTCGATTTCTTGATGGTTATTCTTTTGAATCTCCTTCTTTCTTCTTCTTTGTACCTTGTAAGAAAGATTAAACAAGATAAAATTCTAATTAGAACTAGAGTAGAGTAGTATCTATTCTAATAAGAAATTTAAACATACAACTAAACTAATCTACTCACTTGATTGTTAGTTCTTTAAACCCCTAATATGCATATAAGTATGGAAAATAATGATGTGGGTGTGTGAAAGATGGTTGGTTGGCTCCACCATAACTTTGATCTTCAAAAGCTTCAAAGGATGAAAAGGATGAGGCAAAAGAAGCCTTAGATGAAGCCTCTCTTGTTGTCCATGTTTTTCTCCTCTAGAGCCTTCAAACACCTTGCCTTGAGCTCCAAAATCACCAATGACCAACCTTTTTCAAAGATTCAAGGGGTGTTTTATTTATAAGAATAGGTTTAAGGGTGTTTGGGGCTTCAAAAGGACTCTCTCCCGCAGTCGGACTTACCTAGGACGAGCATGGAGGAGTTAGCAACCTTCCCAACTTCAGAGACCGGATTATCTCGGCCAAATCATGTTGATCAGGAAACTCACAAATCGCGTCGCCCAACCAAGACACCATTTAGTTAATTAAAGCGGCTAAAATAGAAATAAAATCCAGAAAGGAAACCGAAATACATTAGGAAACTTAAATCACGTCTCCTTAGGGCGACGTGCTTTAGATAATTAAGAAATTAATTCAAATTAAAAAGCTTAAACCCAGACGGATTAGGACTTAAATGGCGTCTTCCTAAGGCGACGCTATTCAGTTAAATCTATTTGAATTTAGAAATTTAATCTCGAATTGATTTCGGTTAGGAATCTAAATGGCGTCGTGCATGGGCGACGCTAATTAACAAATTTTGAGAAAAATCAATAAAAATTAATTAACGATTAAATATCAGACTATTTTGGGATATTATAAGTGTGACATGAAATTTACTCAATATGAGGTCAAAATTAGCGTGTCTACAGCTGCTCTACCTTGGCATTTACTTTGTAAGAAAGTGAAATGGAATGGAATGTACTGAAAAAGTGATGCCAAGGTGTGATGAGACATGCTCTCAACATCATATGATGATAATTTTTCTCAAAATGATAAATGAGGCAACTCAAAGAGATCCATGGAATCAATATCATTTGGATGAAGGAGACAAGAAAATAAAATAAGGACGATCAACTTCCACGATTGAGAAGTACCCTAGGTCACAAACCCTGCAGGTTTCATTATGGAGAGCAGTTACCAGCCAATGTGGACGTGCTACAACCATGATGGATCTTAAAAAAAAACAAGAAATATTTGGGATATAGAATCCAAACAAAGATAGAATTACAAGGATATCTTCAAGAAAACCACAAAGATAATTGAAAGATCAATTCAGAATGGAATATCTTACATCACGTTGGGATTTTTTTTTAGATCAATGGTCTAAAATTTAATCAATAATTAATTCTTATCACAATTATTTCAAAGTCCTATATGATGCATGCTGGGCCAAAAAGAAAATTAAAATAAAATAAAATGTAAATTAATCAAAGATAATATTGTTAAACTATCATTGATGAGTCAAGATACTAGTTCTTACGATCCAATGCAAATCAATTACATGAAAGAATACAAGCATAGAGATAATCGTCTTTTTAGTCACAGTTGGGACTCAGTGAAACTCACACAGTAAGACCTTATTGAAATTCTCAACTTCATTTTTCTTCTTTCCTACACTCAGAATTTGTCAGTAACTTCAAGTAAATAATCAATATCAAATATCAGTAATTATGGATTTTCGGATGATTAACAGAAATTCAGAAAGCTGACCAAATGGCGTTGCTGTTCACAGACGTCATTTGAATGACGTCGTGCCGTCCAGACGCCATTTAACTTACAGAAACTATTCTATGTTCTGACTCCAATCTGAACTCGACTTTCCCTCATGCACATCTCTCTTTCAATTCGGAAAGGGCTTCCTAACTTTGTAAATCCTTCTATAAAGCCTCTCCTTTTTCATGTCAAAACAATACCATAAACAATCAAGAGGGAAAGTTAGAGAATTCTCTCCAAAACTCAAGAACAAGAGGGGAAGAACAAGGAGAAATCAAGAAGGAAAGATGGCGAATTCTTCAAAAGACTCTTCAAACAAGAGGATGCGGAAGACAATTGAAAAACTCTCTGAATTGAAGGATCATCTAAGCGGGCGAGATCCTAACTTACAAGTAAGCTAATCTCTCTTCTAATCAATTATTTTCTTTCTATATGCAACTCCCCACATGTTTTCCATATCCCAATTGTTCATAGGCATGATAGAACTATTCCAATTTTTTCATCTAGAGATATCCTTTCTTCCCTGGTCTAAGAAGATTCTCTTCACTTCTATGGGTCCAAAAGCTTGTTAACAAGATCAATCTTTCCATGCAATCTTACATATCCAAGGGTTGGTTATTCATGCCAAATATTACAAAAACAC
This sequence comes from Zantedeschia hybrid cultivar, assembly GCA_030544215.1. Classification (NCBI taxonomy): domain Eukaryota; kingdom Viridiplantae; phylum Streptophyta; class Magnoliopsida; order Alismatales; family Araceae; genus Zantedeschia; species Zantedeschia hybrid cultivar. Next base: position 44,653,688 of record JARZZO010000008.1, read on the forward strand.
AAGCATGGATTGGGCGGCGATGGGCGCTTTGATCGAGCTATGGCATGCTCAAACTTATACCTTTCTCTTTTCCACATTTGAAGCCACTATCCTCTTAGAAGAAGCCGAACTCCTATTGGGCCTTCCTAAGTTCAAAGTCAACAATGATTAACCTGATTCGAGTGATATGATGCTGACGAGGGAAAGAATCACGGGTCAACAATTACTAGAAAAGATCATAAAAAATCCGAAGGAGATTCAAGGCTGTCTTATTAAAAAGGGGATCAATCTTGCCAAATTAGTCGAATGGACTCTGAAGAAGATAGAAAATCTCAAGGATGAAGAAATAGAGAGCGTAATGAAGGCGTTCACCACCTACCTAGCTGGAGCTCTACTATTCCCTGCCCAAGACAATATTTTAGAAGATGATCAAATTAGCGTAATCAGTAGGATTTTTGAAGGAAAGCAGATCAGTACGGCGATTCTAGCCTACCTCTACAGTGGACTCTCTGCAACTTCTACAGGTTAACTTCTGCGGCATGCTTCTCTTAGCTTTATAGGTGGAATTCCACTTCAAGTTCAACCATAATGAAGAAAAAGTTCCAAAGATATCCCAGACATATCAACGCAGTCTTATCTTCTATATCTCCAACATTGTGAAGTTCAACTACAATATGACCAATCGGGTGCCCAACCTTAAGACTTGAGCTAACTAGCGCGCTTACTTCAAGACTATGCCCAGAATTGGATTCGAATCCATGCCACGGAAAAGGCGGTTCGAGTGCGCCGTGGTGCTGGTATAGAACTCCAACTGATTGGGGCGACCGAGTTCATTCTTTATAATTCACATCACTGTCATCCTCAACTTGGTATGCCACGCTATGAATTTCCTGAGATTTCTTCTCTTTCTCCAATTAAGAAGCGAGTTTTGGGAACTGACGAAGACTTCGAAGCGACAAAGCTCATAACTACTCATTGGAACATGGGCTTCACCCGTTTTGTTAAACTTCCTCATGAAGCCAACAAAGAACTATGGAAATCATATGTAAAGGAGCTTAAGAAGATTCGTCCTTGAAAGCTCTTAATCCTTCCATCCAACTTGATATATTTTGCTTTATTTCCAATGAAAAATCATTCTTTTATTGCAATAAAATCATTCATTAATGTTATGCAATTCCTTGAATTTTTCTTTGAATAAAACTATGATTTTTCTTCAAAAATAACAAGGTTCAGGCTTATTTCATTCAAATCGCGTCGACTCAAAGAGACGCTTTTCAGCCAAATTCAATATCCAAAATAAAAATTTATCCTCGAAAGAATCCAAAATCGTTTCTGGTCAGCGAGACGCCTTTTACTTTCTCTCTCCTATTTTCCAAAGATTTACAACAATTAATCCACTGAATAACGTCCTCCTTCAGAGATGTGAATAATAATTCCTCCAAATTTTCCGTGGTATGACCCTGACCAAAAGAGGTGGTAAAATCTAAAAGTCATCGCTCGAGGGGGACGCATTTCATAAATTTCAAAAATTTCCTCTTGCCGCCTCAGTTTGTGCGCCACTGAATAGCGTCACTGTCCCCAGACGCGATTTAACGATTCAAACAGAGTCGTATGAGCCCGAGCCCCTTCTCCCCTCATTCTCCTTCTCACTTTCTCTCTCTTCGTCTTCTTCCTTCTGTCCGGTGACCACTGCGGATTCCGACGAGCTTCTTCCTTCTCCGACGATCTTCTTCGACTCCGGCGACTCTGGCGACCTTCTCCACCATCAGCCATCCCCTTTTCAACCTCCTTTCTCATCTCTTCACTTTAGCTCTCTCATTTACTCCCTCTCTCGTCTCACGAGCTCCATCTCACACTCCCCCTCGCCGTGGAATCCGGTGGACCTAGCGGGGCAGGCGGGAAGCGATGCCGAGTCACGGTCATCCGCACCGTAGATGTAGAAGCGGGGTAGGAAGTCCCCAAAGTGGTGGGTGAGGCACAAGCCCTCGCGGAGGCGGCAACTTTCATGGAAGCTGAGGAAGCTCCTCCCGAGGTTCCAGTGGGCAAGACAGCAGCGGCACCGGTTGAGGAGGCCGACCCACGTTTGGTAAGCCTCAAAACACTATTTAATATTAAAATTTCAATTTTTGGGGGGAGGAAACTTGGCCGTAGGTTCTCAAACTTGTAGCTGAAAGGCATCTAGGGACAGGGGCGCGTTTTGAAACGCGTCCTTCGACCTAGACGTGGTTCAAAAATGGTGAGAATAATTCAAAAATAATCATAAAATTGATTATTAATATTCTGATTAATTTTTTATTATTTAATGTAGGGCACAATGAGGACCAAGATATCATGGGACCTAGTAGTGGCGGCTTATAGGGGTCTCTCGGATTTTCAAAAGGCACAACTAACGGAGATGGGATTCCGAGAGATCTTAGAGATAGAGGCATTTTGGATAGACTTAGTGCTGTTACAGGTGTTGAGGGAGAGGTGGCATGCTGAGAGCAAGACATTTCTGATGCCCTGGGACATATGATCCCCAGCCTTGAGGATACAGGGTCACCGGCCTTTGGGTAGAAGGTCGGGCAGTGAGCGGGATCACATATCCCGATTATCACGGACTAGCTCAGGAGTTGCTAGGATTAGATGTGACAGGGATAGAGGGTCGAGAGTCTCGTTCTCTCCTCAGGACGGCGGTAGAGAGATCCCTAGGACTAGAGGAGCCTAGGCAGCAGACTAATGAGTCCTGGGTTGAGTTGATATTGAGACTAGCTAAGGCGGCTAGTGAGGTATATTGTCAGGATCCCTCCGATAGGGCTAGAGCAGATAGGGACCTTATGAGGTTCTTAGTCTTTTTCATTGGTAGGCTTCTCTTTGGGACGAAGGGCGACTACATCCACTGTCGTTTCCTGAGTCTCCTTGTAGACTTAGATAGACTAGGTGAGTATGCCTGGGGTGCAGCCCTTCTGGCTCACCTCTTCACCGACCTCTCCGCGGTTACGCCAGACTGGGAGACCACCATCAGCGGCTTCGCGCCGTTTCTTCAGGTACTTAACTTGTTTTGAATTTGTTCATTTCATTAAATGCTTATGATACAATGCATGTGATGATTCTAACCTGTATGTTCTTTTATGCAGGTCTGGAGCTATTATTATTTCCCGCTGGGCCGAGCGAGGCCATCTGCATAGCCTGCGGCAGTTCCACTTGCCCAGTGTTGGCGTTTGGTGGTAGACACGGCGCCACAGCATCACTAGCTGACGGCCCTCCGCCGTTAATTCCTCGACTACCCAGAGCTTCTGGTGAGTTTTTAATTCTTTTCTTGCTACTTATTATTATGTTTCATACTTGATTAATTATCTATTTTATCAACATGTTGTTAAGCTGTTTAATTATTAATTAATTGTTCTGTTAAAATGTCTTTGGATACTCATTAAATTAACATTTATTTCTTAAACATTTAATTGCTTATTTGATTCATGATTTAACTGTTAGATGTTTTAAATGTTTATTATAACATAACCTGTTGATTTTTATCACTATCATTTTCGCATGAAATGCAATGCAACTAACCCATATGAATGCATGTTATTTGGCGTATGTACCTTGGTATGGACGATATAGGACAGCCCTGGGTAGAGCAAGGGCGAGGCCAATTCGGGCGCCAGGTGTGACTACACTGCATGAACGAGATAGTCCTACTGCGCCTGAAGCTGGTGATGCAGACATTGGGGCTGAATCAAGAGTGGGTGGAGGAGGAGATCCCAGAGGGGATCGGGAGGACTATGCGGGGTAAGCAGGCCCGCACCGACTGGAGCGCCAAATTCTCAGATCAGCGGGATGATTGGCATCGGTATGGGGTACTGGTGGAGTCGCAGGCGGTGAGCAGCGATGCTTACCTCCAGCACTACTGGACCCACTACGCGGCCTACCTCCAGCTACTCTGCCCTCTCGATGTAAGTAACATGATATGCATGACATGAATGCTTCTTTTATTTTATTAATTATCTTACTTGTATTTGTGAATGTATGACATGATATGGTACGAATATGCAGGATGCTCGGGACGCCACCATCATTACACACCGGGGCCATCTCCAGGACACCGAGGCCCATTTAGAACAAGTCCAAAAAGAATTGAATGAACTGGTAAGTGCAACATGCATGAATGACATATGCATTATGAATGCTTCCTTTTATTATTAAACTGTTTTGACACTTGCACACTGACGGTGATCCCTCTTTTGTTTTAGCATGCCGCTTACACCCATGCGGCCACTCCTTCTGCTCCTGCTGGCGCTTCATCTTCTTTTACTGCTCATGAGGCTATCCTTACCGACCTGCGGAGTCAGCTGGCTTCCGCCATCCACCGAGCTACTCAGGCTGAGGAGGATGCTGCTACTCGGGTAAATCTTCGACTTGTTTCTTGCATAATGTCTTTTGCGTGCTTGATCATTTGGCTGACGATGTCTTCTTATAGGTCCAAGAGCTCTACTTGGCTCTTATAGAGAGAGATGCCGAGCTGGCACAGGCTCGTGGTTCCGCAGCCCAGGTTGCTGAGCTGGAGGAGCAGTTGGCCAGGCTTTCCACTAGTGATCTTCCTCGTAAGCTTGCATGACTCCAGGTTCGGTTGGAGGTCTTGACCGAAGAAAGGGGTCATGACCGAGCTCGGTTGGAGAGTCTTCAAGGCCGGCTATCAGTTGCGGAGCATGAGCGCCAGAGCATAGAGGCTCGATAGAAGCATGCGCGGCAGCGAGCGCTGGATCGAGGGCAGGCGAGCCACCAGCATAGCAGTATCTTCTGGCCAAGCAGGGCCGAGTATGATGGGACCACCGCCACCGCCAGCACGAGGACCAGATGTCCAGGACAAGGTGCAGAGCCAACTAGACGAGAGCGCCGACGAGAGTCAGCCGTGAGAGTTGATATCATGATATATCTTTTTTTTTTTTTTTTTTTTTTAGAGTATGTTGTTGATGGACTCAAATATCTGTATGATAAAGTGTTAAATTGATCATTTAAAGGCAATCAAACAAATCATACTCATGTTTTTATCTATAAAATATCATGAAATGATAGATAATTGCGTACCAAGTCCAACGGTACCAATTTCGGCAAATTTTGACTTAAAAACATCGTCATTTCATGTGATTAATAGAGTATAGCGCATTTGTAATTTTTCGACAAAACCGAGACGAAATAAATAAATATAATGATTTTTTACTGATAATGTGCTAATTTATATTTATTTTATGTGAACAGAACATACCAATGATACAGTGCAGTTGGTGGAGTTTCCGGAAATTTCGGGGAGGTCTAGTGTTCGAATTTCGATAAATTCGACTTCATTGGGTCCAAAAGATTAAAGCAAGGGTAAAATCGTCATTTGAGGTCCTAGTGTTGCCTTAATTCCATGGTCAAGAAGAACCCAAGAAGGGCCAGCCTCCTTCCTAAAATCCACTTTCTTTTTTTAAAAAAAACCTGCCTTCCCTTTAAAAGTTTCCTTGCCGAACTAAAATCTCTCTGTTTCCTTTTTTCTGTCCCTCCGCACACCTTCCTTCCTCCTTCCCACGCCTCTCTTCCTCTCTATATTAGCCTCTCCCACTCGGTTTTCCGGAGGCCCTATTCCCTCTCTCTTTCGGATTCTCCTTCTCCAAATTCCCGCAGCCTCTCTTTCTCCCACGCCTCTCTCTTCCTCCCCTCTTGCCCAGCTTCTCTTTCTCTCCCTCCACAGATCTCTCCCTCTCTCCAGTTTCTACTTCCCTCTCCCACGTTCTCTCTCTCCCTCTGTCCTCTCTCTCTCTCCGGTTTTCTCTCCCTGGCCGTCTCTTTCTCTCCCTTATTCCCGCAATCTATTCCCCACTCCCTCTCTCGGTCTCTCTCTCTGGTTCCCATGCACATCCCACGCTCACCTGCACATACTCGTGCATGCTCCCGGTGCACCTCCACGCGGCAGAGCTCCAGCACCCCACGCGGCAACCCTTCTCAGCCGGCCCTCTCTACTGCACCATGCACGTAGCCGGCTGAAGCACCTCCTCCATGCATGCAGCAGTGCACCAGCTGCCCACGCACCGCCTTCCCTGAAGCTGCACTCCACGTGCCACCAGCCCGGCATTCACAGCAGCTCCAACAGCATCCTCCACGCGCCGGCAAGCTCATCCACGCATGCACGAACCTCCTGCACGCGCCAGCAATCTCCAGCAAGCGTTGCCCATGCACGAGTCAGTTGAAGCCTGCTGCACCTAAAGCACCGCCAGCCTCTTCACCGCACTGCCCATGCATACACGCCAGCAACCGTCCAAGCACTCCGGCTGGTCCACTACGCCGCCTCCTCTCCAGCCCGGTCCACTGCGCCGGCGCTCCACAAATAATCCATAGAAGCCTGCTGCCAGCTGCACTTGCCTCCTTCCTACTTGCATTGTTGCAACTTGTTTTATTAATAGCATCTTTTACTTTGTTTTAATTTAATTTAGTTTAGTTAAGTTAAGTTGTTAGTGTTTAATTATTTGTTGTTGCATAAAACTCAATTAGTTCAACATAGAAGTTATGTTATTTTTACAATATGTTGTTAATCTCTCCCTCTTCTCAATTTTAAATGTGGTTGTATTTGTGTTTTTAAAAATTAGGTTAGTTTAATTCGTAAATTTAGTTTAATTTAATTAGATAGTTAATTAATCAATTCTAATTCCCAATTTTTTTAGATAATTAAAATCTAAGGTTTTCGAAATTAAAATCTTAAATCCCTGTGGATTCGACTCGGACTCACCATTATTAATTTTCAAAATTGAATTTAAATGAGTCGAATAAATTTAGATTGAACGTTCTTATGAGTGTTTAACGATGCACAATTTGGAACGATCAATTTTTGGCGCCGTTGCCGGGGAGTTAGATTTTTAATTTTGATTATCTTGGATTTAGTGTAATTATTCTTTAGCTAACCTTATTTTTCTTATTTTTGCAGGTATATTGAAAAAAAAAGGGAAAGCGAAATCATGGTGAGTGTGTTCCAACTTTCTATGTTTCAATTTCCTTACTTTAGTTAGTTTCCATTTTTGTAGTTTCTAGTTTAGATAGGTTTCCATTAACTAAAAAAAGAAACAAAAGAAGAACATCCAAATTTAAAAATCTTCATTTTCAATATTAAAAACCTTCCATGCTAGGCATTCATCATTCTAGGAAAGCATGAGCTAGTTTCCTTGCACAGTTATTTCTATAAATTGTTGAAGATTGCGGGGGAAAGGTACGTGTTTCAATTTTAGCAAGTCATTCATGATTGCATCAACACACCCTGCATTGCTTTGCTTATTGCCTTGTATTGCATTCAAAAAGACTTTAAGGGCAACAACTTTAACCACATAAGGTTGGGATTTGATCATTCTTCCTTAGCCCACAAATCACCTTCCTTGCATTGGCATTTCCTAATCCAATTAAAAGCAAGTCGAAAGAGAATCTAGGGTTTACACCGTGAGTGGTTTAAATTTTGGGTTGCCTCCACTTTTGGCAACGGTGTCTAGGCTAAAGGTTAAAAAGGCAAATGCCTAAGCAGGAAAGTGGTTCTCTAATTAGGTCCCTACGAAAGTAGGGGGAGCCTCCCACTACCCCACCTCTTACCTGGCCGTTGATTGATTGTGGTTGTGACTTGAGGTGGACTTCATTCACCTTGTAAGAAAATTCACATAGAGAGTCTAGGTTAACATTAGATCATTAGGATAATTTGTTTGTCAAAATTGTTTGCATTTAAAAAAAAAAAAAACAAGAAATAGAAAACAAAATTCAAATCCATCATCTCTCTATCAGTCCTAGTGTATGCAAGGTAGGAGATCTCAAACCCTAACCTTCTAGGACCATTTGCTGAAATAGAAAGAATCCTACATCAAAGAAATCCACCACAAGATCAAATGGCTGATAATCAGGACCCACCAAAGCAAATGAAGGACTATTTCATTCCAAATCGATATCAACCTTCATCCTGTATTCATCTTCCTCAGAATCCAGCCAATCAATATGAAATTAAATCGAGCACCATTCAGATGCTCCCATCCTTTTATGGGAATACTAATGAAGATCCCTATAAGCACCTGGATGAATTTCTAGAAATCTGTTCCGCGGTGAAGATCCAAAACTTCACTGATGATGGCCTTAAGTTGACCTTATTTCCCTTTTCATTAAAGGACAAGGCTAAATATTGGTTGGGAACTATAGGAAGGCCCATTAGGACATGGGAAGAAATGTAGAAAGAATTTCTCAAGAAGTTCTATCCCATAGGGCGGACCAATACCATGAGAAGGGCCATCACGAGTTTTACCCAAACTCCTGGGGAATTGATCCACGAATCTTGGGAAAGACTGAAAGAATTGCTTAGGAAATGCCCTCATCATGGGCTTTCAAAATGGCAAATTGTCCAAGCATTCTATGAAGGATTATCTGAACAGTTCAGACAGATGGTGGATGCCTCATGTGGAGGGGCATTTATGATGAAAAATGAAGATGAGGCCTATGATCTTTTTGAGATGTTAAGTGAAAATTCCATCAATCATACCTCATTATCATCTTATGAGAGGTCTGTTGGGCCATCTAAACGGACTGGAATGTATGAACTCAAGACCCGTGGAGAGCCCGAAGCCAGAATGGACATACATCTGATTAATCAGAAATTGGATAAGGTAGACATCTTGGCCCAGAAACTAGACCAACTCTTGGCCTTAAACAAGCAAGAGCCTACTTACCCAACACAATCTAGTCCATATGAAAGCCCATCTTCTGCTAATCATGACATTTGTGCCTTTTGCGCAAGTCCAACCCATCAAGTGAATGAATGCCCAACTGCGGCCCAACTTCCACCATTCATTCAAGAACAAGTTCAGGCTGCCCAGGGATTCTCCAATCCCAATAATGATCCATTCTCAAATACTTACAATCCTGGCTGGAGAAACCACCCTAATTTCTCTTGGAAGAATCAGCAGGCCTCATTACCAATGGCCAATCCTCCCATGCATCAAGCCCAAAAGCCACAGAATTCATTTCAACAGCAATCTAATTTCTATGGAAATGTTCAGGCTAGGCGATCTCAAGCCCAGTTTTCTCAACCGGCCCAGTATCAATCAGGTCAACCGGCCCATTATCAATCATTCCAATCAGGTCAACCGGCCCACTACCATTCATTCCAATCTGGATAGCCAACCTAATACCATCCTCCACCCACTTACCAACAACCTCCTCAGCCCAACTTTGATGACAAATTCACTCAACTCCAACAACTGATTTTGACCCAGCAACAATCCATTGCTAAGTTGGAAAGTCAAATGGGCCAACTAGCTGAGGCTATGATGAGAAGAGAAGTGGGCCAACTTCCTAGTCAACCCATTGCCAATCCAAGGAATCAACCTCCGGGTTTTCCACAGCAATCGAGCCTTTTACCTCAGCCTGGCCCATTACCACAACCTAAAGGGCCGCAATTTGAGAATGCTAAAGCCATTTCAGCCCTTAGGAGTGGGAGAAGTTTAGAAAAATCACATGCAGATGGAGAGTTCGCCAAAGGTTCCACTGATGGGCCTCAGGAAATTGAAAGTGAGAGTGAAGCTGAACCTAACATGGAAAAGTTGGAGGAAGACCCGAAAAGAAAAGGGAAGATAGATGAAGGCCCAAGTTCTTATCAACCTAGGTTGCCATTTCCTAATGCCTTGTTAGCTAAGCCGAATGCCAGGAAGAAACTGGCCCAGAATGAGGAGTTGTTGGATTTATTCAAACAAGTCCAAATTAATATTCCACACCTCGATGCCATCAAGATGTGCCAGCTTATGCTAAGTTTCTCAAGGAATTATGTACTCCACGAAGAGAATCTAGAATGGCACCCGAAAAGGTTCGGATTTCAGAAGATGTTAGTGCAATAGTGATCAATCATTTACCCAAGAAGTTAAAGGATCCTGGAGCACCTTTAATCTCATGTGACTTAGCTGGAGTTACATTTGATAGAGCTTTATTGGATTTAGGTGCTAGTGTGAACCTCTTGCCAACAGCTATTTATGAGAAATTTGATATCGGGGAATTAAAGCCCACACCCATCATGTTGCAGTTGGCTGATAGGTCTGTGAAGACTCTACGGGGATTAATTGAGGATGTTATTGTGAAGGTTCATGATTGCTATTTTTCCGTGGATTTTCTTATTCTGGATATGGCATTACCTGAGGAACTCATTCACACTCCGATCATCCTAGGTCGTCCATTCTTAGCCACTGCCAAAGCTAATATAAATTGTGAAACTGGCATAATGGACATTTCATTTGGGGGTCAAAAGGTCAAGATTAATGTCTTCAAAGCATCTCAATACCCAGATCATCAAGAAGAATGCCATACCATTGATATCTTGGATAATTTGGTTGAAGAAAATGAGATGTCCACATATAACCTTTTGGAGGAAGCCAATATTTTAAAGGATTCGCCCGGCCCATTAACATCTTGGCCCAAGGTTGAATCTTTACCTGTAACGACCCGCCATCCTATGACCGGAGACCCGATCACTAAATGGATGTCGGCCCATTAACTACGGGTTCACACCCGGATCTCACACAACACGTCTGGAGGAGTAAGTGCTAAACGAGGCTAAATATAACAATCACACGGACTACAAAGGTAAGCAAGTACGCAGGGAAGAAAATAACAATGTCCGTATACAGTCCAACAATAATTACATGTCCAACGATAATTAAATAAGTACAGGCAGAAGGAAAGTACAACAACATCGGGGCATACCCCGGGACTAAGACAGCTGCTGGTCCGCACACCAAGAAGACACCACGCTACCGCTGCGCCTCGAAGTCCACACCTGAAACCGCAGGGAGTGAGCCACACCAGAACTGGGCTCAGTAGGGATCATCCGATCCCCTACCTCCCACTCACACACCCACAAGTGAAGCAACAGTAATATATAGAACAGTCAAGTAAAGCAGTAAACACAACAGGCAACCCCGGTACGAAACGTACGACAGACAGTGTAGCAGGAACAACTCTGAGTAACCCGAAGAACCCAACACAGAGTCACGTCTCACGACCGAAGTCCACAAGGCGACTAAACCACACAGTCGACCGAAGTCAAACGTCGCCTCCCAACACTACCACCACTGCTCACGCCTGTCCACCCCTACAGTGTTCCGGGGCACTGTAGGGTGAGGCAGTGAGCTAAACTAGGACTAGCTGGACTCAGTGTACAGCCACTGCCAGCTACGTGTGCACACAAGCAGTCTAGACTACTGTCCTACCACCGGATTGCCTCCACGCTAGGCCTCAGCGCTTCCAGGAGGGCCCTGGGGACCGGCGAACCCCCGTCAAGCCGAAGCTACAGGAACTACCCACAAACCCAACTCTCCCGGGCTGCGTCAGGCCAAAGGGCTAAGGGTACCACTCGTAACCTTGATCAAAGGTCACATCAGGCCCAATGGCTAAAGGGTAAACCAACTCCCACCAGTACCAGCTCCACAGCAAGAAACGCGCCGGAAGCTGTCACGACAAACAGAGAAACCCCAACCCGCTGAGACCAAGCAGCAACCCCTCGGATAGCGCACCAGCTACTCCGGCCCGACGGGCTCAAGGTGGTTCTGCTTCCCTCAGCCAAAGGTAAAACACACATGTACCCCTTCTCCCACCGGTACGGCACAAAGCCTCACAGACACCATGACCCTGTCCCCATCGGTCCATGGTGACAAACGTAAACCACAGTCACATCGATCCACAGTCGTATAGACACACATACACATTTAACATGCTGAAATTCCACTCACACAGAAGTCCTCAGTCCCAGTGTACAACATAAAACCTGCCTCAGAACCTTCCACAGTGAAACACATGCTAAAACCAGCAATATAACACTTCTGTCTTGAATCGCGTCGACCGAAGTCGACGCCATTCAAGTCCCTCAGACAGGTTCAGTTAAACGTCAGATTATCGCTTGAAACGCGTCTTTACAGAGAGACGCTATTTGAAACGCGTCCGCATACACCGACGCCATTCACAATAAAAACCCAGAATTTCAGGCCCTCAAGCGGAGTGATTCCCTGTCTAAAATGGCGTCATGGTGGCCCGACGTCCTTCTAAAAGGCGTCGTCCACCCATGACGTCTTTTAGCACCAGGAACTCTATTCAAAGAAGCCTCGAACAGGGAGATTTCTGCCTCTAAAAGGCGTCGTGCTGCCCAGACGCCCTTTGAAAGGCATCGACCAGGGACGACGCCGTTTAGCGCCAGAAACCAGGTTCCCTGGTTCGAACCGAGGGTTTCTCCCTTGAACCCCAAGCACCCCGAAAACCCCAAAATCAAAGGGGGAAGGAGAGAAGCTCAACCACCCAATCATGCTTACGAAAACACGATCACAAACACCGCCATTCCCACAAGAAACCCCCTAAACATGCTCAATCTAGCCCCAAATACATCACATCACGCCGAGAATCACACGAACATCACATGCAAGGTTCGTCCCCCTACCGGTTCTTGAACTCCGCCAAGCTCCGTGCCGCCGTCCCGCCGCACCGCACACCGCCGCCGGTACCCTCGAGGACGCCGCCACTCCGCCGGGACGTCGGCCGCCGTCCGGAGAGTGGAACACCGCGAAGGAAGTGGTGGAGGTAGAGGTGAGAGGTAAGGTGGTGTTGGAGTGGTGGAAGAGGAAGAAGAGGAAGGGAGGGGGAGGAAGAGCGTCGGAGAGGGCGAAGAGGGCGAGGAGAGAGAGAGTGAAGGTGAGAATGAGGGGAAAGAAGGGGAGGCTCGCGGGGTCTATCCGAAACAAGCTAAAACGCGTCGATCGAGACAGACGCCTATCAGTCTGACAGGACAGCCGTACAGACACCGCTCTGAAACGCGTCGCCCACCGTGGACGCCGTTCAGACGATGTGACAGGCCGTACTGACAACGCTCTGGCGCCATGCCCTGACATCGCAGATGTCGCAGTCTGAAACGCGTCGACCCACCTGGACGCCGTTCAGACAAATCTGACAGGGGCCGTACTCTCGCGGCCCGAAAACTGCCCACGTGGCCCACACGGGGCACAACAACCAGCAACCTAAATGGCGTCCACACACCCTGACGCCTTTTGAAAGGCGTCGACGAGCGCTGACGCCATTCAGCCAGAAATCACAAGACCCCACAGGATCCAAACCAGGGGATCCGGCCCGATCCCGACCCGAATACCGAACCCGAAACCTCAGTCCTTACATTACCAGCCTTACAATCTGAGCCCGCTTTGCCATCCTTAGAGGACCCTCCTGAGCTTAAACTTAAACCATTACCTGACTCTCTCAAGTATATCTTTTTGGGTCCGGACCAAACTCTCCCGGTCATCATTGCAGCAAATCTCACATCGCCGCAGGAGGCCCAATTAACCGAGGTCTTCAAAGACCACAAAGGTGCCATTGGATGGTCGGTGGCAGATTTAAAGGGAATTAGCCCGTCCATTTGCATGCATCATATCTATATGGAAGAGAATTCTAAGTCCAGTCGGGAGATGCAAAGGTGGCTTAATCCCAATATGAAAGAAGTGGTGAAGAAGGAAGTTGTGAAATGGTTGGATGCGGGTATCATTTACCCAATATCAAACAGTAAATGGGTCAGCCCAACCCAAGTGGTACCCAAGAAATCTGGATTAACGGTTATCAAGAATGATCATGGAGAAGAGGTACCCACTAGGCTCACCACGGGATGGAGAGTATGCATTGATTACCGAAAGCTGAATCTCATGACTAAGAAGGATCACTTTCCACTCCCATTCATAGATCAGATTCTGGAAAAGTTATCGGGCCAGAAGTACTTTTGCTTCTTAGATGGGTACTCTGGGTACAATCAAATGGCTATTTACCCGGAAGATCAAGAAAAGACCACCTTCACGTGCCCTTATGGCACGTTTGCTTTTAGGAGAATGCCATTTGGATTATGCAATGCACCAGCCACATTTCAACGGTGTATGATGGCTATATTCTCCACTATGGTGGGAGAATTCCTCGAAGTTTTCATGGATGATTTCTCAATCTTCGGAGATTCTTTTGAAAATTGCTTGGAAAATCTTAAACAGGTGCTAGCAAGATGCATAGACACCAATATGATACTTAGCTAGGAAAAGAGCCACTTTATGGTTCGAGAGGGCATTGTTCTAGGCCACATTGTGTCTGAAAGGGGGATAGAGGTAGATAAAGCTAAGATCGATCTCATATCCAAGCTTCCTACTCCTACCTCGGTCAGGCAGATCCGTTCATTCCTTGGCCATGCCGGTTTCTATCGCCAGTTTATCCACAATTTCTCTCAAATTGCCCGGCCTCTAAGTCTTCTCCTAGCTAAGGATGTTCCTTTCCAAATGGATGAATCTTGCATCAAGGCATTCAATTCGCTGAAGGAATCTTTGACCAAAGCCCCGATTCTTCAATCTCCATATTGGTCTTTACCCTTCAAAATCATGTGTGATGCCTCTGATTATGCTATCGGTGCGGTTTTGGGACAAAGAATCAACAAGTGTCCCGTGGTGATCTATTATGCAAGTCGCACCCTTGCCGATGCTCAAATGAATTATACCACCACTGAAAAGGAATTGTTAGCCGTGGTTTTTGCCCTAGAAAAATTCAGATCTTATCTTTTAGGGGCAAAAGTCATAATCTATTCTGATCACTCAGCTCTGAAATACATGTTGACCAAGAAGGATACAAAGCCTAGACTTATTAGATGGATCTTACTCCTTCAGGAATTTGATTTGGAAATTCGGGATAAGAAGGGCTCTGAGAATGTGGTAGCTGACCACCTATCCCGAATTTCGATCTCCGAAAGTACACCAATCACTGATTCCTTTCCTGATGAGCATCTACTGGACATTTCTCACACTGTTGCACCTTGGTATGCTCATATTGTCAATTACAAGGTGACTAATCAGCTTCCGGAAAGATGGACTAAAAGTGAGAAGGACAAATTCTTTTCCCAGGAAAAGTATTATTTCTGGGAGGATCCTGAATTATTCAAATTCTGTCTTGATCAAATTATTAGGCGATGTGTTCCTGAAGAAGAACAACAGAGTGTTCTCAACTTCTGTCATAATCTGGCTTGTGGGGGCCATTTCTCAGGAAAGAAAACTGCAGCCAAGGTCCTGCAAAGTGGTTTTTACTAGCTTACACTTTTCAAAGATGCCCATGAATTTAGCAAAACTTGCCTCCGATGTCAGGCTGTAGGGAATATGGCGAAAAGGGATATGATGCCATTCAACCCAATCTTGGTGGTTGAAGTCTTTGATGTTTGGGGAATTGACTTTATGGGACCTTTTCCACCCTCTTTTGGACATACATATATTCTGGTAGCGGTGGATTATGTCTCTAAGTGGATTGAAACAGTAGCCACCCGAACCAATGATCATAAAGTGGTCATTAAATTCGTTCAGAAGAATATCTTTTCTCGGTTCGGGTGGCCTAAAGCTATCATAAGTGATGTGGGAACGTATTTCACGAATTACCAGGTTCGAGCTTTGCTTAAGAAATATGGGATTAATCACAAAGTAGCTATCCCTTATCATCCCCAAACCAGTGGCCAAGTGGAAGTTTCCAATAGAGAGATTAAGAATATTCCGCAAAAGTCCGTTAGGCCCGATAGAAAAGATTGGTCTGAAAGATTGGATGATGCTTTATGGGCCTATCGGATCGCTTACAAAACTCCTATTGGCATGTCTTCTTATCGCCAGGTTTTTGGAAAAGCGTGCCACCTTTCGGTGGAATTGGAACATAGGGCTTATTGGGCCATCAAACAAGTCAATCTAGACCTAGCCCAAGCTGGTTCCCACCGAACCTTACAACTAAGTGAGCTAGAAGAGTTGCGCAACGAGGCCTATGAAAATTCAAAGATTTATAAAGCCAAAACTAAAGCTTTTCATGATAAACATATTGTGAGAAAATCCATTCTTCCAAATCAAAAAGTTTGGCTATCTAACTCTAGGCTTCGCCTATTTCCTGGAAAACTGAAAT
Source organism: Zantedeschia hybrid cultivar (assembly GCA_030544215.1). Lineage (NCBI taxonomy): Eukaryota > Viridiplantae > Streptophyta > Magnoliopsida > Alismatales > Araceae > Zantedeschia > Zantedeschia hybrid cultivar. Next base: position 44,669,612 of record JARZZO010000008.1, read on the forward strand.
CCATATGGGATGGACCATTCGTGGTCGTTAAAGCCTTCGATCATGGAGCTGTTAAAATTCTGAATCCCAACAGTGGGAACACTTTTACCGTTAACGGTCAACGGTTGAAACCATTCATTGAAAATCTTCAAAATGAGCCACCTGAATCCATAGAACTGAGTGATCCACATTAACTGAACTTCCGTCTGGCTGAAGACGAGAAATTTACCGCTTGTTGGGAGGAAACCCAATATTTTACTTCAGTTTTTGTATTTCTTTTTCTTTTAGGTCCCTGAGCAGCAGTCGCCGTGGGTATGTCGCATCCTCTTCATTACAGGTTGTTTCGCTCCTTCACAATTCTCTTCTGGCTGACATGTTTTTCATATCATTTATGCCATTCAGGACAATGTCAATCAAGTTGGGAGGTGGGACAAACAATTTGATATGCATTTATTGAAGATCTTTTGAAGAAAACTGATATCTTTCACTGCAAAATGATCAAAATTTTAAAATTTCTTTCAAAAACTTATGTTCACATCCTATGAAAATTGCATGAAAATCATGTTTCATTAAGCAAATCTTAAACAAATCAGTTTTCTGTTAGTCACATTGGTTAAAGAACCTTCAAAGTTTAAATATCCCACTTCACAAAAATCCATGGCAGGATGATTTTCACACACACACGACAACTTAGAATAAATGAAAGATCTTAAAAGTATAGAATTGCTGGAATAAACCTTAAGGACAAGACTACTTATTCTAATTTTTCTTTTTAGGTTGAACGAAAGGAATGTGTAGGATTCGTAATAGGGGACTGTCCCACTCAGCACTCTAAAAGAGGCAGTCATTTAAAATGGACAGCTGTAAACACTAAAGGCAATAGAAGGCATTAAAAGAGCTAAAGAAAGGTAGGTGGCAAAAAGTACGCACCTCCCCTCAGGCAATTCAGAGAGAGTGGCAAAAAGTACGCACTCTCAAAAGCAAAAGTACAATGAAATGAAAAAGCCACGCTAAAAAGTCCATAGTACCAAACATATGACCAAGTCATGGAAAGTGCTGAGTCGGGACGGGAACTGAAAAACGGTCCTCGCTAACTGATCGGGAAATCTTTTATTCTCTTCTCCAGGTAGTCTTATCTAAAGGGTAGTAAAGGCAAGAATATACCAGAAAGGTCGGAAACGAGTTCTGAGCGTGTCAATTTTCATGCACAATCACCTGTCGTGAATCAACATATTGTGGGATATGAAAACTTTACCTTAACCAACCGGCTACCACTTAAATTGATTGTGAAAGATACTACAAATGAAGCATGATAATTCATTGTTTGTCCTAACTTTTCCTTATTTGCATTGCTAAGGGACCAGCAATGAGTAAGTTGGGGGGTGTGATAAAGTGTTAAATTGATCATTTAAAGGAAATCAAGCGCATCATACTCATGTTTTTATCTGTAAAATAACATGAAATGATAGATAATTGCGTACCAAGTCCAACGGTACCAATTTCGGCAAATTCTGACTTAAAAACATCGTAATTTCATGTGATTAATGGAGTATAGCGCATTTGCAGTTTTTCGACAAAACCGAGACGAAATAAATAAATATAATGATTTTTTAATGATAATGTGCTAATTTATATTTATTTTATGTGAACAGAACATGCCAATGATATAGTGCAGTTGGTGGAGTTTCCGAAAATTTGGGAGAGGTCTAGTGTTTGAATTTCAATAAATTCGACTTCATTGGGTCCAAAAGATTAAAGTAGGGGTAAAATCGTCATTCGAGGTCCTAGTGTTGCCCTAATTCCATGGCCAAGAAGAACCCAAGAAGGGCCAGCCGCCTTCCTAAAGTCCACTTTCTTTTTTAAAAAAAAACATGCCTTCCCTTTAAAAGTTTCCTTCCCGAACTAAAATCTCTCTGTTTCCTTTTTTCTGTCCCTGCGCACACCTTCCTCCCTCCTTCCCACGCCTCTCTTCCTCTCTATATTAGCCTCTCCCACTCGGTTTTCCGGAGGCCCTATTCCCTCTCTCTCTTGGATTCTCCTTCTCCAAATTCTCGCAGCCTCTCTTTCTCCCACACCTCTCTCTTCCTCCCCTCTTGCCCAGCTTCTCTTTCTCTCCCTCCACAGATCTCTCCCTCTCTCCGGTTTCTACTTCCCTCTCCCACGGTTCTCTCTCTCCCTCTGTCCTCTCTCTCCGGTTTTCTCTCCCTGGCCGTCTCTTTCTCTCCCTTATTCCCGCAATCTATTCCCCGCTCCCTCTCTCGGTCTCTCTCTGGTTCCCACGCACATCCCACGCTCACCTGTACGTACTCGTGCATGCTCTCGGTGCACCTCCACGCGGCAGAGCTCCAGCACCCCACGCGGCAACCCTTCTCAGCCGGGCCTCTCTACTGCACCATGCACGTAGCCGGCTGAAGCACCTCCTCCACGCATGCAGCAGTGCACCAGCCACCCACGCACCGCCTTCCCTGAAGCTGCACTCCACGTGCCACCAGCCCGGCATTCACAGCGGCTCCAGCAGCATCCTCCACATGCCGGAAAGCTCATCCACGCATGCACGAACCTCCTGCACGCGCCAGCAATCTCCAGCAAGCATTGCCTATGCACGAGCGAGTTGAAACCTGCTGCACCTGAAGCACCACCAACCTCTTTACCGCACTGCCCATGCACGCACGCCAGCGACCGTCCAAGCACTCTGGCTGGTCCACTGCGCCGCCTCCTCTCCGGCCCGGTCCACTGCGCCGGCGCTCCACAAAGAACCCACAGAAGCCTGCTGCCAGCTGCACTTGCCTCCTTCCTACTTGCACTGTTGCAACTTGTTTTATTAATAGCATCTTTTACTTTGTTTTAGTTTAATTTAGTTTAGTTAAGTTAAGTTATTAGTGTTTAGTTATTTGTTGTTGCATAAAACTCAATTAGTTCAACATAGAAGTTATGTTATTTTTACAATATGTTGTTAATCTCTCCCTCTTCTCAATTTTAAATGTGGTTGTATTTGTGCTTTTAAAAATTAGGTTAGTTTAATTCGTAAATTTAGTTTAATTTAATTAGATAGTTAATTAATCAATTCAAATTCCCAATTTTTTTAGATAATTAAAATCTAAGGTTTTCGAAATTAAAATCTTAATTCCCTGTGGATTCGACTGGGACTCACCATTATTAATTTTCAAAATTGAATTTAAATGAGCCGAATAAATTTAGATTGAACGTTCTAATGAGTGTTTAACGACGCACAATTTGGAACGATCAATTTTTGGCGCCGTTGCCGGGGAGTTAGATTTTTAATTTTGATTATCTTGGATTTAGTGTAATTAATCTTTAGCTAACCTTATTTTTCTTATTTTTGCAGTTAAATAACTGGCTGCTTGATCCTATTCTTTGTAGAGGGGTCAAGGGGCTAAGCCTTTATTTAATGAAGACAAATAAAGATAATTAAAGGGAAATAAACGGTAAAATGCAACATACAAGCATGCAAATGTTCACTAAAAATTAAACCGTGCAACACTTATGATCTAACAAGCATATGCTAATTGAAATATTTTTGTTTTGCAATTGCAATTTTCAGAATAGCCATTTTTTTGTGGTTTTGTCATATTCAATCTTTTTTGTACTTTTGAAATATTCAATTTTTTTTTGTAATTTTGAAATATTTTTTTTTGTAATTGAAATATTCATTTTTTTGTAATTTTTTAAATAAGACATCATACAAATAAGCTAAAACCCAGCATGGTACTTGGATCAAAAGAGTTTACTTATTCTTCAACTTAATTCCCTAATCATTCCTGGATAACCTAATCCAGACTCGTTGTGCTTGAGTTATATTTATGTCCGTGATCCCATTTGAGGGTCTGATCCTTAGTCAACCTAGGCCATTCTTCAAGTTTGGAGTACGCCTCTTAAGAAGGAACAGAAGAATTGGTCTAGGCAGCCCGCGAGAGGGTTCCGGAGACCTAGAAAGATGTCCCTCCTTTACCCTATTATATGACGGGGTTCGGTCATTTTCACTTTTTGCGGGGTATTTATCGACCTTGCGCATCCTTTTTATTTGATTTTATGGCCTTTTGATGTAACATTTGTAATGTCGAGTGGCCTTTGATTTGGTATTGACTTTTTGCCTCTATTCTTTTGTAGGGCGGGTCTCCCCCTTTTTTTTAGGACAGTCTCCTACTAAGACGGCGGGTATTTTCGGTAGTCTAGTCTAAGCCTTGTTCCGTCATCGTGGGCCGAGATTAAAACAGAAGTTTTGATTGAAAAGAATGAATTGTACTTTACGCTCTTAGTCAAGCTTTCGGTATTCCTCGGACTTCGCATCCTTTGTTACTCACGAACCAAATGTGTTTGTGTACAATAATACGTTTGGATTAGATTATCAAAGACTAACGAGAGAATTTGAGTTTTCGAATTTTTAGACTCCACTGGTCCTTACACCATGCTGATCGACACACTTATCTAAGAGTAATATTTCTTAAGATATAAACCATTCAAAGGATGAGTTAGTTCTTTCCCTTCTACATTAACTAAGCGATAGGCGTTATCAGGAAAAGCATGTGCTTAGAACGTAGACCATCAGGTTTTACAAAGATTCTTTTAACAACCATTTTACCAACTTTGAATTTTCTTTCAATGACTTTCTTTTGATAAAAACGTGATAATATGTTCTGATATACCCATGCATGATTAGCGGCTGACCATCTTCTCTCCTCTAAAAGTTCCAATTGAGCCAGGAGTGCTGAGCGATGCTTATCAATAGAAAACTCCTTGTTCAACTATACTCTTAAGGACGGGATGAGGACTTCATAAGGAACTACAACCTCGATTCCGAATGTTAAAGAATATGGAGTCTACCCAGTAGGTATGCGGATTGAAGTTCAATATGCCTATAAGGCCTCCATTAATTTCTCTGGCCAGTCCATGTATCGGTAAGATTTACCCGTTTTCTTGATAATTTTTATAAAAGTCTTGTTAGTTGCCTCTGCTTGGCCATTGCCTTGCGAATAGTATGGGGATGAATGATTCAATGCAATTTTATATCTGTTGCAGAGGCCCTTCAACTCTTGTGAGATGAACTGTGGTCTATTGTCGGTGACGATGGTGCTTGGAATTCCGAATCTTGTGATGATGTTCTTCATAATAAATTTGCAGACTATTGACGCTTTGACTTCTGTGTAAGCTTCGGCTTCTACCCACTTGGAGAAGTACTTCGTTGCAGTGAGGATGAAGGATTTCTGCTTAATGTTGGAATTAAGATCACCGAGAGGTCCAAGGATATCGAAAGCCCACATGGAGAAAGGGCATGGGGAGGAAACAAGATGAAGTGAAGATGCAGGGGAATGGATCTTATCAGCATGAAGTTGACACTTAGCACACCTACGAACATACTCTACACAGTCTTCTTCCATAGTGGGCCAATAGAATCCTTGTCTAAGGATCTTCTTTGATAACATTTGTCTATTAACGTGACCACCACAAACTCCAGCATGAGCTCTTTCCATAACCTTTCAAAGCTCATCTTCGTCCAAGCATCTCAAAAGAGCACCGTCAAAACCTCATTTATAAAGTGCTCCTCCAACTAGAGTGTATCTCTGAGCAACTCTCCTAATAGTCCTTTTCTCTTCAACTGTGGCTTCTTCAGGGTACAATTGATCTTCACAGTATTTGACAATCTCAAAATACCATGGTTTCTCTTCATCTTCCATCTCTTCTTGCAATTCCAATAGCATAATTTCTCGCTTTTCTACAATATCTCCATCTCTGACCTTTTTCAGCAATTTCTCTTTAGTGCTAAGGAATCAAGGGTCTTTCACGGCGGGTGAAAGACACCTATGGACGATGATTGATTCAGACTGTTTGCTGATTGAGAAATTCAGAGATGATGCGAAAGAAGCTAGAGCATCGGATAAGATGTTCTGATTCCGAGGAACATGGACAAAGATCAATCTAGTGAAAAGCTTGCCATAGGGAGAGGTGAGTTCTTGATAAGACTTGAGTTTAGGATCAAGAGTGAGATATTTAGTGAGTTGGCGAAGGATTAGCTGATTATCACCCACAATCTTAAGTTTGGTGGCACCATGAAGATGAGCAGCCTTGAGACCAGCTAGAAGAGCCTCATATTCAGCAATGTTGTTGGTGACAAGAAAGTCAAGCTGAAAGGCTGAATGGTGACACCTTCGGGTGATAGTAGAACAATGCCGATATCCTTACCATGAGAGCTTAGAGCTCCGTCAAAATGCAGTTTCCACATATCGTCTTTGATTCTGTCTATGGACATCAGTTCCTCATCCGGAAACTCCGATCAGACTGGATCAAAACGAGGAAGAGGGTGATGAGCAAGATGTTCTGCGATGGCATAGTTTTTGATTGCTTTCTGTTGAATGTAGATGATATCAAATTGAGATAGAAAGCTCTGCCATCGTGCTAATCGATCGGTGAGAACATATTTATCAAAGAGGAACTTGATTGGATTCATCCTAGCGATAAGATGGACTTTATGAGCCAGAAAATAATACTTCAGCTTCTGAAGCATCCAGACCAATGCAGCACAGGTCTTCTCCATCGTTGTATATCTTTGTTCTGTGGGGTTGAGAAGTTTAGAGAGATAGTAGGCTTCCCTCTCTTTCCCTTCTTCATCTTCTTGTGCTAAGACAGCCCCCACCGCATCGACCAAGATAGAGATATAAAGAACTAGAGGTTTGTCCGGAGATAGTGGTCTCAAAACAAGAGGACTTTCTAGATATGTCTTCAATCCATCGAATGCCTCCTGACACTTATCGTCCCAATCAAACTTGACTCTCGGCTTAGTAAGCTCGTAAAACGGCTTACACCTTTGTGAGTGCTAGGAGACAAAGCGGCGAATAAATTGCAACCTCCCGATCAATCCTCTTAATTCTTTCAAATTTCGAGGAGATGGCATCTCTCTGATAGCCTTAACCTTATTAGGATCGATCTCAATGCCCCGTTTACTCACGATGAATCCTAACAACTTCCCTGATGAGACACCAAATACGCACTTTTTGGGATTCATTTTCAATTGATATTCTCTTGACCTTTCCAAAACTCTCGCCAATACCTTGGCATGCTCAGCCTTAGTCTTGGATTTCACTAACAGATCATCCACATACACTTCTAAATCAATGTGCATCATGTCATGGAATATGGCCATCATAGCCCTTTGGTAAGTGGCTCCAGCATTCTTCAGTCCGAACGGCATGACAACATAACAATAAGTGCCCTATGGTGTAGGGAACGACGTCTTCTCTTGGTCCTCTTCTATCAAGCGAATCTGATTATACCTTGAGAATCCATCCATGAATGATAGAACTTCATAACCAGCCATGTTGTCGATGAGTACATCTATGTAAGGCAGTGGAAAATCATCTTTAGGACATACCCGGTTCAAATCTCGAAAGTCAATATAGATTCTGACTTTACCATCCTTTTTCATGACCGGAACTATATTTGCCACCCATTGCGGATAAAGAACAACTCTAATAAATTTGGCTTTATGCAACTTATCGACCTCTTCCTTTATCTTCAAAGCCAATTGAGGGTGGAATCGCCTTAATTTATGCTTGACCAGATTAACTCCTAACTTCAACGTTAATCGGTGTTCCACTAGGGATGAATCTAACCCCGGCATGTCTTCATAGCTCCAGGCGAAAGTGTCCTTGTAGTCTCTGAGAACTTGAACCACTGCCTCCTCATCTGTTTCAAAAAGATTTTTACTGATGAGGACAACCTTAGGCTCATCTTCAGTTCCTAGATTGATTTCTTTGGTCGGTTCTTCTACGGTAGCCGACGGTTCATCAAATCTCTTCACTCCACTAGCATGCGCCTTAGCCGCATCCTCGCCATCTTCCTCATCTTCAGTAATGGGGTCTTTCTTGTGTAACAATTCAAATAGCCCATACCTGTCGTTGACTAACTCATCAACTTCACATCCTTCTGGCAACTTAATGGGATTCTCTAAAAGCTAAGGGATCTGAGAGCAAGAAAGGCATCTTAAGGCGAAATCTTGGAAGTATCTATTCGGAATTCGTCTACCCTTAGACTTTCTAGACTTTCTAACCTGACTAACCTCACTAACCTGTCCAGAACTAGACTCTCTATCATAACAGGATAAAAATCAAGGGTACATGAGAGAATACAGGTGAATCCTCCCGAGAGGAGGGGTAAAGCAGATCTAGAAGAGAATCTTACCTGAGTATATTTGACAAGTAATATGATGTTTCCTCAACAAGGATTTGAGAGGAGGAAGTTGCTGAATTGGTGTTTTAGTTTTTGGAGATTTTGAGTGTTAATCATGAAACATGAATGAATATGTAGAGGAGGAGGATGAGAAGGTAACGGTACCAAGGCCAAAGGATTGGGGGGATTATACAATAGTATGTCCTAAATCATATTATAGATCCTCTCAAGGTCGAGCGGAATATGAGGAATTATGTCTCGGGGGGGCAGAGTAATAATGATGGGCAGGGCCCGAGGAATGTCTTCAGTGATGACCCTCGACCAAGTCGGGGTCAGGAGCAAAGTGCTGAACAGTGTATGGGGGGTAAAAACATGACGGGGTTAAGTTCTCCTCCAGTGAAGATCAGTGGTGAATATGGGCCGATAAGGGTCATCGGGCTCTCCTTTGTCTATCTCTTCACTTAGCAAAATTCTCTTATAAAAAATAACTCCAGGCCCTTCAAACAACTCGTCAATCAATGGAGGCCACTTTGGTTCTGAGGGATCAAGGAACGGCCTTTTCAGTGCAATGTACAGGTCCCATGTGTCGAACCAGCGGTACCACTCGCACTCCGGATCTTGAGTCTTTCTCCTCTTCATTGGCCACAGAGCCTCCAAGGATTGGTTTGTCAGCAACTCGAAACAATGCCTGGCTAGATCTCTCCCATATACGTCATGCAAGTCGAAGTGGGAAGTGATCACCACCATGTTATCATGGTCATGATTAATCACGGGTCCCTTAATGAAGTGTGTATATAAGGTCCAAGTTAAGGGATCCCGATTTTCTTTGCACGGAGTGGTCATGGTCTTCCAAATTTTCTGACCATCTTTATCTTCCTATTGCTGAACAATGTGTCGTCTCACCCTTGCTAGCCGATAGCCCAGACCATTACCAGGTACTCTTCTGCTGTCTTTGATAGGCTTGGTTCTGCCCTGTAGTTGTGTGCCCAGGCCTTTTTCAGGTTAGTCAACACCCTTCATCATGATATCCCAGCCAGGGGTACTTCCCACTTTTCACAGCATAAAGTAGACAAGGAACAGGTATAGTGGCTTTCAAAGGATCAGCCGAGGGAGAACAAACATGTAATACCGACAGAATAGGTTGTCGGCCAGGTAAAGGAGTCGGCTTGATGTTCAAAGAATAAGTAGCAGCGAGGATCGGCATGCTCGTTACTTTAATAATCCGTCCCTTATAAGGAAACTTGAGGCATTGATGGTTTGTAGATGGGATTGCCTCAAGGAATTTGATGTAAGGACGGCCAAGGATGTCTTTTAAAGAGGGGTCGATCTCTAAGATGTAGAACTCAACCTCGGCATGATAAATGGGACCTAACTCTACCTTCAAGTAAACCATTCCCAGAGGGGAACGGGTAGAGTTGTCGTAGGTGGTAACAGAGATGGGTGAAGACAACCACTTCTCTTTAGGTACACCACAAAATTCCAAGGTCTTTGGTGACAACACATTAATAGAGGCCCCTATGTCAACCAGACATGCAACAGCAGCCTTCTTGCATATGTTAAATGTAATGCTTAGCGCCATGCTCCTAGCCGCTAGTGGTGCTAATTCAGATGTGTGGAATGAGATAGAGGGTTGATCCCCCTGTGGAACTAGTAGTGCTGCGATCTTTTCTACCGGCACATCTTCACTGACCATCACTCTCTGCAGATATTCTATCAGAGCCTCTTAATGGATCTTGGATCTTTTGATCAGTTCTAATATGGAAATGCGTGCCGGTGTTCTGCCAGCTGCTTCAATAAGTCATACTGAGTGCCAAGTGCACTCTCTTCATTTTGAATTTCTTTTGACAATTGTAATGGGCCGTCTCTTACCGTGGACTGAGGGAAGACCTTATTGAAGATTCTCCCGCTCTGGAGCATGTGCTGTTCAATATTGGAAGGTCCAGGTGAGATCTTAAGTACCGCCGTGGTGATGAGGGGTTTAGAGGGGGTAATGGGTTCGTAAACGGGTGATGGTAGGGGATTGTTTGGTGGAGGTGTTAGGACGCGGATGAGTGGCTTGGAGGGTTGTATGGTATTGGGGTGAATGGTTGGTGCAGATGATGTGGGAAATGGTATGCGTAGCAATGGTTTACAAGGCATGAGGGGTTCGTGGTTGGGTTGCGGAGGGTTATTTGGTGGAGGCATGGTGGCGGAGGGGGTAATGGGTTTAAGGAAGATAGGTGGTGAAGTGGGTCTATGGTAGGCGGGTGTCGGTATAGGAGTAACGGTTATGGTTTTTGGCTTGGGTATGCGGAGAATGCGGCGAGGCAGTTGCTCGGCAGTACTCGGGATGTGGCCTATTGAGTAGATAGAGGAAGATTCCTCTTCCTTCCATTGTTGCCCCTTATTAGCCTCAGACTGGCTATTAGTAAGAATTTGGGCGACCTGGTTTTGATGCTCCAGCAGCGGGTTCTGCACTATACCCATGTTTGATGGTGTTGTTGCCTGTCCTGGTGCTCTTTGCATATGTTGTTGCTACTGCTGCGGCTGTTGTTGCTGTTGTGGCTATGATCTTCTTGCCTTCAAGGCGGCTATGTATTTTCTCATCTCCTCCCAATCAATATCTACCTGATCATTGAGATCATAGATATAGTCCCATAATTAGAAACACGCATCCACTGTATGTCCATGTTGTCTATGAAAGACGCAATATCTGGAGGCATCAGCATTATGAGGCCAGACTGTTTTCTCCTTTGGCAAAACCAAAGCATTGGCTGCCATAAGGGCGTTGAATATGTCTTCTAGAGACTCCGGGAGTGGAGGATAAGATGCCCTCTTTGGGCCTGGAGGTTTTCTCTGCTAATTGTAGTCGCCTGGGGGGGTACATTGTGGTATGCTGGCTGCTGACGTGGCTGGTTGAACGTCTGCTGATACTGCTGCTAAGGCTTATTATAGGCTGGTTGGTATGGTTGCTGAGGCGGCCTAAAGCCCTGCTGATTCGGCGGTCTCTGCCCTGTATACTGTGAGTGCTTAAAATGGGTGTGTGAATATCATGAAAAATCCATGTTGTTTAAGTGCAAAAATAAACCTATTAAAAGGAAACTAAGTGAAGTGATCGCCAGAAACTTTTGACTTAAAAGTTCCAAAAGAAAGAGTTTGATCGTCTACCTGTTTGAACGTGGGAGATGTTGAGCTCTTGGTTCCCCTCCTTCAGCCGGCTGAAGAAAGAGAGCCATTCCTTTTCTTTGTTCTTGCTGTTGAGTTTGAGGATCGTCCAGAGTCCGTGTTGTTTGTTTGTTGATTTCCTCCCCTTTTGACTCTCCTTTGCAAGACAATAGAAAGAGTAATGAAGAAACAATGAGAATTCAGGAAAAAGTAATATCCATTCTAAACAGAGTTTTAAACATGCAACTAAACAGAAAACTCACTTGTTGGGATGGTCTTTGAAACCCCTTTAAATTGGTTTTGAAAATGATGCTAGTGTTGTGTGTGTTGCATAGAGTGATATGATGAAGAATGCAGGATTAATAAAGATGTGAATATGAAAAGAACGCAGAAATGAATTGAAAAACTTATGCCGGTTGGTGAAGAATAGAAAGTCTTGATCTTGATTGGATGAAGATTGGATGAAGAACAGACGCCGACTTCTGGAAACAACACCACTTCAGCGTGTGGACGTCGTTGCTTCGATCTTCAATTCGATATCGCTTCAATCATTAACTCTTCAATCACTCACTCTAACTCATTCAAGAGGAGGGTATTTATAGACTTCTTCTGCGTCCACGAATTTACATGGAGAAACTTGGAATTTATCCATCTTAACTAACAGATAAATACAGATTAATTTATCTTTATCTGTAATTATCTAAAACGCGTCGACCACGGAAGACGCCTTTCAGATTGATTAAGATAACGATAAACATCCGGTAAAAACTTATCTTTATCTGTAATCAGCTAAAACACGTCACCTTGTACAAACGCCTTTTACACTAATTAAGATAAGGATAAACATCCGGAAGAGAAGTAGAAATAACTTAGGAAACCTAAAACGCGTCGTGACTAACAGACGTCTTTTAGCTAATTAATCAACTGATTAAAATTCAAATTTAAACGTTAAAATAAGAATAAACTCTAAATGGCGTCCATACAGGTCGACGTCTTTTAGACTTCTTCATATTTTAACTGAAATTTGAGTTAAAATCAATTTAATTGATTAACTTAAACATGTCTATTAAACCCGACACTCAAAAAGATCAATAAAAATTAATCAATGATTAAATATCAGACAATTCTGAGGCATTATTATATGATATGAAATTTACTCGAAATGATGTCAAAATTAGCGTGTCTACATATACTGGGTTTGTTGTTGTTGGTTCCTTATGAACTGTGGTTGGTTATTATTCATGGTGCTGATCTATTCATGGGAGAGTGTGCCCTCAGTAGTAGGTCCCATGCTAGGAGAATTTGGCATGGCAGGCTTCCGAGGTGGAGGTGTACTGGGTCTATAGGGGTCAAAGATGTTGGAGAAGGTTAAATCTTATAAAGCATTCTGGCAATAGCGTGCCCTTTCATATAATTCCGCCATGCTAATTAAATTATTCAATGTGAGGACTAGCTTATACTGGGACGTGGCGTTGGCAATCATCATTCTCACTTGTTCTGACTCAGACATGGAATCTTTTAATTTCTTTACCATACCTCTCCATCTATCATCATAGGTGATGAAGTCTTCATCGGGCTTCATCTTTTCAGCCACCAAATCAGTTATTGGTAAGGACGGTGCAATTCTATCCTGGTATTGCTGGATAAACTTTCTTGACACAATTTCATAGTCCTCCACATCAGACGAATCCAGAGAAAAGAACCACTCGAGAGTTGGCCCCTCTAATGATTTCCTGAATAAGAATGCCAGCGACCTTTTGTCGTTCTGTCAGAAGGAGGATTCATACATAAATTCCTTCAAGTGAGTGAAGGGCTTGCCAGAACCATTGTACTTTCTATACACTGGCATTTCAGAAAGTGGCAAACAAAATACTGGCAGATTGGGGAGGGTGACCTTAGGTACAACCTTGACTCCTATCATTTTCTTAAAATTGTTGAACTACTCATCCATGCGGTCCATCTTCGTGAGTAGAGCCTGAGTCACTAGATCAATTTGGGGAGGAGGAGGTGGTGGAGCATGATAAGCTTGGCTCCTGGAATAAGTCGGACAAGGGGGACATATGGCTGAGGTTCGGCAGCGCTTCCGCCATACCCAAAGGCATTTTGGTGAGTTGGCGTGTGCGGTCTCACTGGGTATCCCAGGAAGATTGTTGTGGCCCAGACGGCCGGAGAGTAGAAATATGAAGACCCTCCATGCTTTGATGAACAAAGGGAATATGGTGAGGGGGAGGAACTTGAAGAACAACAGGGGGAACCGAAGGCTTCGGTTTGTCAAAACGCAAGGGCGTCTTACCCTTTAAAATGAACTGGATCGCCTCAAGTTGTTGAGAGTTCACATGGGTAGCCAGAGCTCCCAAAATGGTAACCAGATTAGGGGGGTTGTTAGACGACGACTCAGCTTGATCTTGAGCCTCCTCATAAGTAGGATTAGAGTTTACATGCACATGAGGATGATTGATATCAGGAATATACTAGTCATGGACAAACTGAGCCTGATGAGGGACATAAGTATCTCCCTTCTATTCAGCATGAAAGAAATTGGAGTCATGAGGGGCATTAGCATCTTCCCCATTCTCAGAATGGTAATCATAATTGCGAGGGGCATTAGCATCTCCCCCGTATTCAATCACATCTTCCTGTTCAATGGCAACCATGCCGAGAGTTCTACCTGATCGAAACATCATGGTGTTAAGTTTTGACAAAGATTCAAACAAGTTGTGCAAAGAATTAGTAAACAAGTGGATGATTACGTTATCTTAGGATTCCTTGTTGAAGTATTTGAATTGTTAAACACAAATTCACTCAACGGGGTAGGATCCTAGTTTCAGTTTAATTTTTCCACCGTTATACTCTATGGTTTCTCTTACTACGTTATGAATAATTAACCAGGACTTCAATTGGTACAACCAGCCCGATGAACAAGGAGGAATACCTTGCTTTTAGGGACTTACGGAGGTCTTAACACCAACCACTCTAGTCTGACCGAGGGACCGACCCAGTCAAAGAAAGGTGAGAGTGCTAAGAAAGGTGTTCTTATGAGGGGGGGTGAGCCCCAATGCAGATGACCTACGGCCTGGATGGCCTCTAATCTAGTATAAGATAAATATAGATAACAAAGCAATCAATGATTTGAGGGCTAATGGACAAAAGAAGGAAATGTTTGAAATACGTCGCTGTTCACCGACGCTATTCAAGACAAAAGCTTCTTCTGTTAATAGATACTCAGGCAGCAGCGCCAATAGGAATATGAGGCTGAATGGCATCTTGGCACAGCGACACAGTTTGAATCGTGTCTCTCTGTCTAGGCGCTATTCAAAGCCTGAAAACTATAACCAGAGAGCAATTGCGAGGACAATCCCCTCCCAGGTTATCAAGATAAATATAAATTTAACTGATCATGCAAATTCAAGTTAAACAGATTTATTATCATGCAAACAAACATAAATTCAATCCACACACTTCCTATCACACTTACAACTTCCAATCAATCATGGGAGGGCAAAATTTTGCCACAAATAGGTGCGCACGTAGTGCACGTAGGGATAAAAGTAACTAAACTCACCAATTGGTGAAAGGAGTGCCCGAGGGACACAAGTGGTGCACCGTGGGTGCCCGATGATAAAAAGCAAGAACAAAACATTAAAAGATGGCAAGATCGAGTCCCACTGTGATCACCAAAAAGCTGTAGGTGTTCAAATCGTGTGTGTGATGTTCATGAGTTTCATGTTGTTTGTATGATGAATAAAACTATTAAAACTAAAGAAAACGTAATCGCCAGAAACTGTTAAGTTTCAAAAGAAAGATTGATCACTTACCTTTTCAAACTTGGGAGATTGAGTCCTTGATTCCCTTCCTTTGGCCGGCCAAAGAAAGTGAGCCTTTTTTGTAAGATGTTCTTGCTTTTGATTTCTTGATGGTTATTCCTTTGAATCTCCTTCTTTCTTCTTCTTTGTACCTTGTAAGAAAGATTAAACAAGATAAAAATTCTAATTAGAACTAAATTAGAGTACTATCTATTCTAATAAGAAATTTAAATATGCAACTAAACTAATCTACTCACTTGATTGTTTGTTCTGTAAACCCCTAATATGCATATAGGTATAGAAAATAATGATGTGGGTGTATGAAATATGAAGTGATGATGATGATGAATTATGAAAACAATGAATAGACTATATGAAATTAATGAAAAGTTAGAAATAAATTAGGGAAAGAAGATGGTTCGTTGGCTCCTCCATAGCCTTGATCTTCAAAAGCCTTAAAGGATGAAAAGGATGAGGAAAAAGAAGTCTTAGATGAAGCCTCTCTTGTTGTCCACGTTTTTCTCCTCTAGAGCCTTCAAACACCTTGCCTTGAGCTCCAAAATCACCAATGACCCACCTTTTTCAAAGGTTCAAGGGGTGTTAGCAACCTTCCCAACTTCAAAAATCAGATTATCTCGGTCAAATCATATTTATCAGGAAACTCATAAATCGCGTCGCCCAACCAGGACACCATTTGGTTAATTAAAGCGGTCAAAATAGAAATAAAATCTAGAAAGAAAACCGAAATACATTAGGAAACCTAAATCGCGTCTCCTTATGGTGACGTGCTTTAGATAATTAGAAAATTAATTCGAATTAAGAATCATAAACCCAAACGGATTAGGACTTAAATGGCGTCTCCATAAGGCGACGCTATTCAGTTAAATCTATCTGAATTTAGAAATTTAATTCCGAACTGATTTCGGCTAGGAATCTAATGGCATCGTGTATGAGCGACGCTAATTAACAAATTTCGAGAAAAATCAATAAAAAGTAATTAATGATTAAATATCAGACCATTTTGGAGCATTATAAGTGTGACATGAAATTTACTCAATATGAGGTCAAAATTAGCGTGTCTACAGAGGCCGGGCGTCTGCACGACTGGCGGTGTCACACTGATGGAACTATTCGAATGCGGATTCAAATCCGCGTAAGGTGATAACTTATCACCGGTTTTTGGTTTTGTTTATCAAAACGGACAAGGGATCGCTAAAATTAATTTTATTTTATTCCACTGTGTTTGCAATCCTAAGAAACCCGAGAACCTTACAGGCATAACATCATTAATGTGGATCACATTCATTTTCACACACTCACATTAAAAGCCTTTTATTTTGATGATGCTCATAAGTATCTTGTTTCTTCTAGGTGTCATGTTTGCCTCATATGGCACCGTTCATCAACAAGTTTGCTTACACACTTGTCATCCAAACGGTATTGTTGAGTAGAAGCATTATCAACTTCTTAAAGCTTGCCCCGGTTCACTTCTTTCTACTTACGTTCCTTAGAACTACTAGATAGAGGCAATATTGATCTCTATCACTTTGATTGGCATCATTCCGTCCTGTGCCTTGTCCAATATTGCCGCAAAGGGGTGTGCACGTAGTGCACATAGGGATAAAAGTAACTAAACTCACCAATTGGTGAAAGGAGTGCTCGAGGGACACAAGTGGTGCACCGTAGGTGCCCAATGATAAAAAGAAAGAACAAATATTAAAAGACGGCAAGACCTGGTCCCACCGTGATCGCCAAAAAGCTGTAGGTGCTCAAATCATGTGTGTGATGTTCATGAGTTTCATGTGGTTCATATGAATAATAAAACTATTCAAACTAAAGAAAACGTGATCGCCAGAAACTGTAAAGTTTCAAAAGAAAGATTGATCGCTTACCATTTCAAATTTAGGAGATTGAGTCATTGATTCCCTCTCTATGGCCAGCCAAAGAAAGAGAGCCCTTTTATTGATGTTCTTGCTTTTGATTTCTTAATGGTTATTCCTTTAGATTTCCTTATTTCTTCTTCTTTGTACCTCGTAAGAAAGATTAAACAAAACTAGAAATTCTAATTAGAACTAGAGTAGAGTAGTATCTATTCTAATAAGAAATTTAAACATGCAACTAAACTAATCTACTCACTTGATTGTTGTTCCTTAAACCCCTAATATGCATGTAGGTGTGGAAAATAATGATGTGTGTGTGAACATGAAGTGATAATAATGATGATGAACTATGAAAAATAATGAATAAACTGTATGAAATTAATGAAAAGTTTATAAAGAAATTAAGGAAAGAAGATGGTTGGTTAGCTCCTCCATACCCTTAATCTTCAAAAGCTTCAAAGGATGAAGAAGAAGAAGCTTTAGATGAAGCCTCTCTTGTTATCCACGTTTTTCTCCTCTAGAGCCTTCAAACACCTTGCCTTGAACTTCAAAATCACTAATGGCCAACCTTTTTCAAAGGTCCAAAGGGTGTTGTATTTATAAGAATAGGTTTAGGGGTATTTTGGGATTCAATAGGAATCTCTCCCGCTGTCGGACTTACCTTGGATGAGTATGGAGGGGTTAGCAACCTTCCCAACTTCAAAAATCAGATTATCTCGGCCAAATCATATTTATTAGGAAACTGCTAAATCGCGTCGTGCAGACGGGACGCCATTTAGTTAATTAAAGCAGCTAAAATAGAAAGAAAATCTGAAAAGGAAACTGAAATATATTAGGAAACCTAAATCACGTCTTGCGTAGGCGACGTGCTTTAGATAATTAGGAAATTAATTCGAATTAAAAATAAAAAACCCAAACGGATTAGGACTTAAATGGCATCTCCCTATGGCGACGCTATTAAATTAAATATATCTAAATTTAGAAATTTAATTTCGGCTAGGAATCTAAATGGTGCCGTGAATGGGCAACGCTAATTAACAAATTTTGAGAATAAAAATTAATTAATGATTAAACATCAGACCATTTTGGGGCATTATAATTGTGATATGAAATTTACTTAATATGAGGTTAAAATTAGCGTGTCTACAGCTGCCTCACCTTAGCATTGTCTTTGCAAGGGAGTGAAATGAAGTGGAATACACTAAAAAGGAGATGCCAAGGTGGGATGTAACACACTCTCAACATCATATGATGGGAATTTTTTTCAAAATGATCAATGAAATAACTCAAAGAGATCAATAAAATCAATCATGTCTGGATGAAAGACACTAGAACATAAAATAAGGATGATCAACTTCCACGATTGGAAAGTATCCTAGGTTACAAACTCTGTAGATTTCATCATGGAGAGCGGTTACCAGCCAATGTGGACGTGCTACAACCATGATGGATCTTAAAAGGAAACAAGAATATTTGAGATAGAGATCTAAGTTAGGCTAGAATTCTAAGGATATCTTCAAGAAGACCTCAAAGACAATTGAGAGATCAATTCAGAATGGAATATTTCACATCACGTTGGGATTTTTTTAGATCAATGGTCTGAAACTTAATCAATAATTAATTCTTATCACAATTATTTTAAAGTCCTACATGATGTATGTTGGGCTAAAAGGAAAATTAAAATGAAATAAAATATAAATTAATCAATGATAATATTGTTAAACTGTCATTGATGAGTCAAGATATCAATCATGTAATCCAGTGCTAAGCCGAAGCACGTTTATCCACACACTGTTTCACAAGAGCGGAACTATCGTCCCTATCAATTAACAATCTAACGGCCTATCCGTGCGATTAAGAATTCTCTGGATTTAATACTGTTTTTGTTGAAGGAGAAGTCAAACTCCAGTTTCATCAAAACCACAAGGTCTTTGATATACTCCAATAGATATTTATCATACAATAATGATGATGCAAATCAATTACATAATGGAATACAGGAATAGAGATAATTGTCTTTCTAGTCACGACTGGGACTCGGTGAAACTCGCACAGTGGGACTTTGTTGAAATTTTCTACTTCATTTTCATTTCTTTAATCTCCTGCACTTAGAATTCATCAGTAACTTCATGCAAAGGAATAAACAATTATTAAATATCATGCAATTATGAATTTTTGGAGAATAACAGAAACTCAGAAAGCTCATTAAATAGCGTCGTTGTTCACAGACGTCATTTAAATGACGTCACACCGTCCAGACGCCATTTAACTTACATAAATAATTCTCTGTTCTAACTCCAATCCGAACTCTACTTTCCTTCAATGCACATCCATTTTCCAATTAGGAAAGGGTTCCTCAATCTCGCAAATCACTCTATAAAAACTTCATCTCTTCATATCAAAATATTATAATAAGCAATCAAGAGGGAAAACTAAAAGATTCTCTCCAAAGCTCAAGAAAAAGAGGGGAAAGAGGAAGAAATCAAGGAAATCAATTCAAGGAGGATGAATTCTTCAAAAGATTTCTCAAGCAAAAGGAGGAGGAAGACAATTGAAAAGCTCTCTAAAGTGAAAGATCATTTAAGTGGGCAAGATCCTAATTTACAAGTAAGCTAATCGCCTTTCTAATTAATTATTTCTTCTATTTTCTTCAATTATTTTTATATGTTTTTTTATATTCCAATTCTTCAACGAGCAAGATAGAACTATTCCAAACTCTTTCCTTTATCTAGGGATATCCTTTCTTCCCTGGTCCAAGAAGATTCTCTTCACTTCTATGACTCCAAAAGCTTGTAAATAAGATCAATCTGTCCATGCAATCTTATAAATCCAAGTGGCATATCCAAAGGTTGGTTATTCATGCCAAACATTACAAAAGCATAAGTATGGATTGGGCTGCAATGGGCACTTTAACCGAATTGTGGCATCCACAAACTCATATCTTTCTTTTTTCCATATTCGAAGCCACTATCCTTTTAGAAGAAGTTGAACTCTTATTGGGTCTTCCTAAGCTCAAGGTCAATAATGATGAACCTGATTTGAGTGATATGATGCTGATGAGGGAAAGAATCACAGGTCAACAATTGCTAGAAAAGATCATAAAGAAGCCAAAAGAGATTTAAGGCTGTCTTACTAAGAAGGGGATCAATCTTGCCAATTTAGCCAAATGGACTATGAAGGAGATAGAAAATCTCAAAGGAGAAGAAATAGAAAATGTGATGATAGCATTCACCACATGCTTAGCTGAAGCTCTACTATTCTCTGCCCAAGATAATGTTCTAAAAAATGATCAAATAAGCGCAATCAATGAGATTTTTGAAGGAAAGCAGATCAGCACAGCCGTTCTAGCCTATCTCTACAGTGGGGTCTCTGCAACTTCTACAGGTCAACCTCCTTATGGTAGCATGCTACTCTTAGCTCTATGGATAGAATTTCACTTCAAATTCAACCATAATGAAGAAGAGGTTCTAAAGATATCCCAGACATATCAGTGCAGTCCCATCTTCCATATTGCCAATATTGTGAAGTTCAGTCACAACATGACCAATCGTATATCCAACCTCAAGACTCGGGCTGACTGGCGTGCTTACTTCAAAACTATGCCCAGAACTGGATTCGAATCCACGCCACTTGCTCTCATGGAAAAGGCGGTTCGAGTGCGCCGTAGTGCTGACACAGAGCTCCGACTGATCGGGGCGACCGAATTCATTCTATACAATCTACATCGCTGTCATCTTCAACTTGATATCCCATGCTGTGAATTTCCTGAGATCTCTTCTCTTTCTCCAATCAAGAAGTGGGCATTAGGTACCGATGAAGACTTTGAGGCGACAAAACTCATTGCAACTCTGTGGAATATCGGCTTCACCCATTGTGTCAAACTTCCTCATGAAGCCAATAAAGAACTATGGAAATCATATGTAAATGAGCTTAAGAAGATTCAACCTTGAAAGCTCTCTCTTATCTTCTAACTTTCAATTTGACGTATTTTATTTTCAATAAAGAAATCATTCTTTAATGCAATAGGAATTACTCCTTAATATTTTGCAATCTTTCGTGAATTTTTCCTTAAATAAAAGTGTGATTTTTCCTCAAAATATGAACTTTCGAGTTTAGTTAATTCAAATCGCGTCTACCCAGAAAGATGCTATTCAATGCTAATCAATTTCTGAAATTCAAGATTAATTCCTTACCCAAATAGCGTCTTGATTGGGTGACGCCTTTCAATTCTCTTTCCTATTTTCTAGAGATTTCCTATAATTAATCCCTTGAAACGCATCTTTATGGGGGGACGTGTATAACTGATTCTCGTGGTACGGCTATGATCAGTAGTGGTAGTTTACTCTGAATAGCGTCGCGACTAGGGGATGCGTATAAGAATTTTCAAAAATTCTTCTTGCCACCTCAGTTTATGTGCTACTAAATCGCGTCGCTTTCCCACGACGCCTTTCAAACTTTTCAAACAGTGGCTACGCGAGCCCGAGCCCTTCCTTCCTCACTCACCCATCTTCTTTCTCTCTCTTCCTGCAGCTTCCTCCTCTCCGGTGACGACCGAGCTCTTCCGGCCGTCCCTCTCAACTCCGGCCATCCTCCGGCGAACGGCGGCCATCGTTGGCGATCATATCCACCGCCTGTCATCCTCTCTTTTTCTCCAACAACCCTCACCATCACCCTTCCTCTCCAACCCAAGCTCCATCTCCTCCAATCTTCTCTCTATCTCACCCACCATGGAATCCGGCAGGAGCTCGAGCGGCCACGGGAAGCGTCGGCGACGTGCCCCCCTAACGGCAAGGGCGGAGGTGCCCGAAGAAGCTCCTCCCAAGAGATAGTTCTAGCGGAGGCGGCAGCATTTTTGGACGCCGAAGAAGCTCTACCCGCGGCGGCGGGTGAGGAAGAAGCGGCAGAGGCCGGCCCTTCTGTGGTAAGCCCTTCAATTGGATGTATTTTGTTTGAAAAAATGAGCAAGGAAGAGGAGTCCACAGATCATCGGATATGTGGATGAATGGCGTCGAGACCAGGTGATGCCTTTCAAAAGGCGTCGACCTGGTCTAACGCCATTCAAAAAGGCAAGATTTAATTCAAAAGAAATTTTGGAAATTGATTTTAGATGTCTGTTATTTGATGTTATTCTTGAATTATTTGCAGGGGACAATGAGGACCATAATATCATGGGATCTGGTCACCAGTGCATACCGAGGCTTGCCTGACTTCCAAAAGGCGCGACTACGCCGGATGGGGTTCAGCAAGATCCTAGATATCGAGCCATTTTGGCTCGATTTAATATTGTTGTAGGTCCTACGAGAGTGCTGGCATGCCAAGAGCAAGGCATTTCTAATGCATTGGGGACATATGGTCCCTAGTTTGGAAGACGTGGCGAGGATCACTGGCCTCCACGTGGAGGGTCGGGCAGTGAGTGGGGTTACATACCCCGATTACCTTGGGCTGGGGAAGAGTCTCCTTGGCATCGAGGTTTCCAATATAGATAGAGTGTCTAGGACCGTGCTCAGGGTAAAAGTAGAGAGGGCACTAGGATTAGTGGACCCTAGACGACGTTCAGATGAGTCCAGGGAGGCCTTCCGAGACAGATTAGCTAGATCAACTTCCGAGGTATGCTGTAGGGATGAGAGTCTGGAGGAGGAGGTAGATAGACAGCTCCGAGTCTTCTTGGTCTTCTTCTTTGGTTGGTTACTCTTCGGCACGAAGGGTGACCACATCTATTGTAGATTCCTAAGTTTGCTAGACAATTTGGATCATCTTCATGAGTATGCTTGGGGTACGGCCCTGCTGGCCCATCTTTTTACTGATCTTTCCGCGGTCACACTGGACCGTGAGACTACCATCAGCAGCTTTTCACCGTTTCTCCAGGTACAACACATTTTAATTATTATTTGTGTAAACGTATGCTTATGATAT
Organism: Zantedeschia hybrid cultivar; assembly: GCA_030544215.1. Taxonomy (NCBI): domain Eukaryota; kingdom Viridiplantae; phylum Streptophyta; class Magnoliopsida; order Alismatales; family Araceae; genus Zantedeschia; species Zantedeschia hybrid cultivar. The sequence continues at coordinate 44,692,512 of JARZZO010000008.1, forward strand.
GATGCTTTTCTAACTTATATATGCATGTATGCAGATGTGGAGTTTCTTTTACTTCCCTCTCGGCTGTGCGAAGGCCGTGAGACCCGATGTCGTCCTGTTGGCCCACCGTTGGCAGCCGATTGTGGACACTGCTCCGCACCACCATCAGTTGACGGCCCTTCACTGCCAATTCCTTGATTATCCAGAACTTCTGGTAAATACAATTTTCTTGCTTGTTTGATGCAATCTTTCACAAATTAAATGCAATTTATTATTATGAATGTATATAACCTATATGCATACAGGTTATTTGGCGCCCGTATCTGGGCATGGGAGAGGAAGGCCAGCCCTGGGTGACAGCCGATAGAGGGAGGTATGGACGCCAAGTGTGGGTCCACTGCCTCAATGAAGTCGAGCTACTTCGCCTACGGCTGGTTATGTGCACCTTGGGTCACCACCAGGAATGGGTGGATGAAGAGGCCTCAGAGGGGATCGGACGGACGATGCGGGGGAAGCAAGCCCGCACTGACTGGCGCGTCAAATTCCGCGACCAGTATGATGACTGGCACCGCAGTGGCATCTTGGTACAGTCAAATGCGGAGATTAGCGAGGCCTACCTCCAGCAGTACTGAGCGCATTATGCCGACCAGCTACGACTTCTCCGTCCTCTTGATGTAAGTATGCTTTCATGCTTCTTTCATTTTAATTATTATATTCATTTAGATTTGTGAATGAATGGATGTCATGTATGGATATGCAAGATGCGCGCGACGCCACCATCATCACTCTTCGGGCCCGACTCAATGATGCGGAAGCCCAGCTTGAGCAAGTACAGAAAGAGCTCTTCGATCTGGTATGTATGAATGAATTATGCATATTCATTTTATTAATTCAGTTGTTTTAATGTTTAACTGATGATGGTTATTCTCTTGGTACAGCGAGCCATTTACACCCAAGCTGCTCCTCCTTCTTCCTCCGCTGGAGCTTCATCATCTGGCATTGCTGCTCACAAGGTCCTCGTGACCGACTTGCGTGGCCAACTGGCTCAGGCCATCCGACGGGCCACCCAGGCTGAAGAGGATCGTATTGCCCAGGTAATTCTGCATTCCTAACTTCTTCCTTTCTTGCATTTACTCGGCAAGCTTTATTTCTGACTTGGATAACAATGCTTTTCCTTCTACAGGTTGATGCCCTCCGTGCAGCTCTTCATCAAGCTGAGGTAGAGTTGGAACATGCTCGAGGGATCGCGACCTAAGCACAGGTGGACGCCGCTCGTATCCGAGCGTTGGAGGAACAGTTGTCTCAGCTCTCCAGCGACGATCTCCCTCGCGAGCTCTCACGACTCTAGATTCAGCTGGAGGGGAAGAAAGGGATTGAGATCAAGCTCGGATGGAGAGTCTCCAAGGCCGACTTTCAGTGGCTGAGTATGAGCGCCAGAGCATTGAGGCGCGTTATTAGCGTGCTCAACAGCGGGCACTGGATCGTGGCCAGACGAGCGCTTTTACTGCTAGTATTGCTGTATCTTCTGGCCAGGCAGGGCCAAGTGTCATGGGACCGCCACCACTGCCAGCACGGGGACCCGATATCCAAGACGAGGCGTAGAGCCAACTGGATGAGGGTGCAGGGGAGAGCCAACCCTGACGGCTGCGCTCATGTTTTTTTTTTTTTTTTTTTGTGAGTCCTGATAGTGACGGACTCTTATGTGTACATGAAACTCCTTTGATGAATGAAACTCTTGACTTTTGCATTTGTGTTCTATGTGCTTCGTGTCATTTGTATCATACCCTGTTTATCAATGAACAAACAGGTTAAGTATCTATTCAGGCTTAACCCCTTGTCCAGTTAGGTAATCGACTACTTGATCCTATCCTTGGTAGAAGGGTCAAAGGGCAAAACCTTTATTAATGAAGGCAAATAATAATCGAAAAAGGAAATGGAATTGTAAAAATACAACATACAACCATACAGATGCTCACTGAAAATAAAAGGAATGCAACACACAAGATATGACAAACGAATGCTACTTGAAATGTTTTTGGTTTGCCATTGCAATTTTTGAAAATATCCAATTTTTTTTGGGGGGGGGTTTAAATATTCTTTTTTTTTTTGTAGTTTTGAAATATTCAAAAAAATTATTTTGAAATATTAAATTTTTTTTGGTTTTGAAATATTCATTTTTTTTGTTTTGAAATATTCAATTTTTTTATTATTTTGAAATAAGACATCAGCTAAATAAATTAAAGACTAGCATGGTACTCGGATCAAAAGAGTATATTTATTCATTAACTTAAGTCACAAATCATTCTTTAACGACCTAATCCAAACTCATTGTGCTTGAGTTATGTTTACGTTCGTGATCCAATTCGACGGTTTGACCCTTAGTCAACCTAGGCCATCCCTCAAGTTTGGAGTACGCCTCTTTAGAACGAAAAGAAGAATTGGTCTAGAAAGCCCACGAGAGGGTTCTGGAGACCAGAAAGATGTCCTTCCTTTACCTTATTATCTATTGGGGTTCAGTCATTTTCACTTTTTGCGGAGTATTTAACAACCTTACGTTCCCTTTTATTTGATTTTATGGCCTTTTGATGTAACGTTTGTAATGTCGAGTGGCCTTCGGTTTGGTATTAGCTTTTTGCCTTCGTGCTTTTTCTTTTGCTTTTTGGTGCGGATCTCCCCTTTTTTTTATGACGGCCTCTTATTAAGATGGCGGGTATTTTCGGTAGTCTATTCTAAGCCTCATTCCGACATCGTGGGCCGAGAGTAAAACAGAGGTTTTGATTAAAAATAATGAGTTGTACTTTTCCACCCTTAGTCAAGCTTTCCGTATTCCTCGGACTTCGCATCTCTTGTTACTCACGAACCAAACGTGTTTATGTGCAATAATGCGTTTGGATTAGATTATCAAAGAATAACGGGCGAATTTGAGTTTTCGAATTTTTAGACTCCACTGGTCCTTGTACTATGCTGATTGACTCTTTAACCTAAGGATAGTACTTCTTAAGATAGAGACCATTCCAGAGATGAGTTAACTCTTGCCCTTCTACATTAACTAAGTTGATAGGCGTTACCAGGAAAAGTATGCCAGATAATATAAGGTCCTTCCCAATTGGGTTGGAGCATAGAACGTAGACCACCTAGTTTTACAAAGATTCTTTTGACAACCATTTCACCAACTTTGAATTTTTGTTCAATGACTTTCTTTTGATAAAAACGTGCTAATATGTTCTAATACCCTCGTGCATGATTAGCAGCTGACCATCTTTTCTCATTTAAAAGTTTCAATTGAGCCAGGAGTGCTGAGCGGTACTCATCAATGGAAAATTCCTTATTCAATTATACTCTTAAGGACGGGATGAGGACTTCGTATGGAACTATCGCCTCCATTCCGAATGTTAAGAAATATGGAGTCTGCACAGTGGGCGTGCAGATAGAAGTTCGGCATGCCCATAAAGCCTCCATTAATTTCTTTGGCCAGTCGGAGAACTTATTGGATTTACACGTTTTCTTGATGATTTTTATCAAAGTCTTATTAGTTGCCTCTGCTTGGCCATTGCCTTGCAGATAGCAAGGAGATGAATGATGCAATGCAATTTTATACCTGTTGCAGAGGTCCTTCAGCTCTTGTGATATGAACTACGGTCTATTGTCGGTGACAATGGTGCTTGGAATTCCAAATCTTGTGATAATGTTCTTCATAATAAACTTGTAGATTGTTGACGCTTTGACTTCCGCGTAAGCTTCGGCTTCTACCCACTTGGTGAAGTATTCCATTGCCGTGAGAATGAAGGATTTCTGCTTAATGCCAGAATTGGGATCATCGAAAGGTCCAATGATGTCGAAAGCCCATATAGAGAAAGGCCATAGGAGGCAACAGGATGGAGTAAAGATGCGAGGGAATGGATCTTATCGACATGAAGTTGACACTTAGCACACCTACGAATATACCCTACATAGTCTTCTTCCACGGTGGGTGAGTAGAATCCTTATCTAAGGATCTTCTTTGATAACATATGTCCATTAACATGGCCACCACAAATTCCAGCATGAGCTCCTTCCATAACCTCCCAAAGCTCATCCTCATCCAAGCATCTTAGAAGAACACCGTCAAATCCTCGTTTATAAAGTGCTCCTCCAACTAGGGTGTATCTCTGAGCAACTCTCCTGATAGCCCTTTTCTCCTCAGCGGTGACTTCTTCAGGATATAACTGATCTTCACAGTATTTGGCAATCTCAAAATACCATGGTTTCTCTTCATCAGCCATCTCTTCTTGCTATTCCAATAGCATGATTTCTCGCTTCTCTACAATATCTCCATCTCTGACCTTCTTCAGCAATTTCTCTTTAGTCCTAAGGAATGAAGGGTCTTTCATAGCATCTATGAACGATGATAGATTCAGATTGTTTGTTGATCGGAAAATTCAGGGATGATGCGAGAAAAGCTAGAGCGTCGGCTAAGTTGTTCTGATTTCGAGGAACATGGACGAAGATCAATTTGGTGAAAAGTTTGGCATAGGCAGAAGTGAATTCTTGATAAGGCTTGAGTTTAGGATCAAGAGTTCGGTACTTGGTGAGCACTTGATGAAGGATTAACTGACTATCACCCACAATCCTGAGCTTGGTGGCACCATGGAGATGAGTAGCCTCGAGACCGGCTAGAAGAGCCTCATATTCAGCAATGTTGTTGGTGATAGGAAAGTCAAGCTGAAAGGCTTATGGAATGGTGACACCTTTAGGTGATAGTAGAATGATGTCAATACCCTTACCATGAGAATTCAGAGCTCCATCAAAATGCAGAGTCCACATATCATCTTTGATTCTGTCTATGGACATCAGTTCTTCATTCAGAAACTCCGATCGGACTGGATCAAAACAAGGAAGAGAGTGATGAGCAAGATGTTCCGCGATGGCATAGCCTTTGATTACTTTCTGTTGAATGTAAATGATATCGAATTGAGATAGAAAGCTTTGCCATCATGCTAATCGATCTGTGAGAATGGATTTCTCGAGAAGAAATTTGATTGGATTCATCCTAGCGATGAGATGGACTTCATGAGCCAAGAAATAGTGCTTCAACTTCTGAACTACCCAGACCAATGCAGCACAGGTCTTCTCGATCGTTGTGTATCTCTACTCCGCAGGGTTGAGAAATTTAGAGGGATAGTAGGATGCCCTCTCTTTTCCTTCTTCATCCTCTTACGCTAGGGCAGCCCCCACCACGTCATCCAGGACAGAAATATATAGAATCAAAGGTTTGTCCGGAGCTGGTGGTCTCAAGACAGGAGGACTTGCTAGATATGTCTTCAATCCATCGAATGCCTCCTGACACTTATCGTCCCAATCAAATTTGACTCCTGGTTTAGTAAGCTCGTAAAACGGCTTACACCTTTGTGAGTGCTGGGAGACGAAGCGGCGAATAAATTGCAACCTCCCGATCAATCCTCTTAATTCTTTCAAATTTCAGGGAGATGGCATTTCTCTAATAGCCTTAGCCTTGTTGGGATTGATCTCAATACCCCGTTTGCTCACGATGAACCCTAACAACTTCCCCGATGATACACCAAATATGCACTTTTTGAGATTCATCTTCAATTGATATTCTCTTGACCTTTCTAGAACTCTTGCCAATACCTTGGCATGCTCAACTTTAGTCTTAGATTTCACTAACATATCATCCACATACACTTCTAAATCAATGTGTATCATGTCATGAAATATAGCCATCATAGCCCTCTGATAAGTGGCTCCAGCATTCTTCAGTTCGAATGGCATGACAACATAACAATAAGTGCCCCAAAGTGTAGTGAACGACGTCTTCTCTTGGTCCTCTTCTGCCAAGCGAATTTGATTATACCTTGAGAATCCATCCATGAATGACAATATTTCATAACCAGTTGTGTTATTAATGAGTACATCTATGTGAGACAGTGGAAAGTCGTCTTTAAGACATACCCGGTTCAAATTCGGAAATCAATGCAAATCCTGACCTTCCCATCCTTTTTCATGACCGGGACTATATTTGTCACCCATTGCGAATAGAGGGCAACTCTAATAAATTTGGCTTTATGCAACTTATCGACCTCTTCTTTCATCTTCAAATCCATCTGAGGGTGGAATCGTCTCAATTTCTATTTAATCGGGCTAGCTCCATCTTTCAATGTTAATCGATGTTCCACTAAGGAAGAATCTAATCCCAGCATATCTTCATAGCTCCAGGCGAAAGTGTCCTTATAGTTTCTGAGAACTTGAATCACTGCCTCCTCATCTGTTTCAGAAAGATTTTTACTGACGAGGACAACCTTAGGTTTGTCTTCAGTTCCTAAATTAATCTCTTTAGTAGGCTCTTCTACGACAGCTGAGGGTTCATCAAACCTCTTTACTCCACTGGCATACGCCTCAGCCGTGTCCTCGTCATCTTCTTCATCTTTAGTAATAGGGTCTTTCTCGTGTAGAAGTTCATACACCCCATACCTGTCATCGACTAACTCATCAACTTCACATTCTTCTGGCATCTGAATGGGATTCTCTAACAGTTGGGGAATCTGGGAGCAAGAAAGACATCTTAAAGCTAGATCTTGGAGGTATCTATCTGGAACTTGTCTACCCTTAGACTTCCTAGACTTCCTAACCTGACTAACTTCACTAGACTCCCTCACTCCATTAAATTGCCTACCGTTAGACTTACTATCCTGACCTAGTGAGGATGAAGAAGGATAAAAATCAAGGAATATAGGATGTGACACAGGTGAATGCTCCCAAGAGGAGGGGCAAAACAGATCTAGAAGAGAATCTTACTTGAATGACCCGCACGATGGGGTATATTCGGACAAGTAATATGATGTTTCCTCAACGAGGATTTGAGAGCAAGGAGTTGCCAAATTGGCATTTTTTTTTTTTTTTGAGATTATTGGAGTTTATCATAAAACAAGACTGAATTTGGAAAGGAGGAGAGTGAGAAGGTAACGGCACCAAGGCCAAAGGATTGGGGGGATCATACAATAGTATGTCCCAGATCAGATCATGGATCTTCTCAAGATCAAGAGGAATCCAAGGAATTAGGTCTCGAGGGGATAAAGTAACCATGATGGGCGGGGCTTGAGGAATATCTTCAGTAATGACCCTTGACCAGGTCGGGGTCAAGAGAAGAGTATGGAATAGGGTATGGAGGGTGAAAACATGACGGGGATAGGTTCCTCTTCAGAGAAGATCAGTGGTGAATCCAAGCTGATAAGGGTCATCGGGCTCCCCTTTGTCTGTCTCCTCACTTAGCAAAATTCTCTTATCAAAAATAGCCCCAGGCCTTTCAAACAACTCGTCAATCAACGGAGGCCACTTTGGTTCTGAGGGATCAAGGAACAACATGTTCAGTGCAATGTACAGGTCCCATGTGTCGAACCAGCGATACCACTCACACTCCAGATCTTGAGTCTTCCTCAGAACAGTGCCTGGCTAGATCTATCCCATATACGTCGTGTAGGTCAAAGTAGGAAGTGATCACCACCGTGTTATCATTGTCATAATTAATCATAGGTCCCTTAATGAAGTGTGTATATAAGGTCTAAGTTAAGGGATCCCGGTTTTCTTTGCACGGTGTGGTCATTGTCTTCCAAATTTTCTGACCGTATGCATCTTCCTACTGTTGAACAATGTGTCGTCTCACCTTCACTGGCCTATAGCCCAGACCATTACCGAGTGCTCTTCTGCGGTCTTTGATAGGCTTGGTTCTGCCATGCAGTTGTGTGCCCAGGCCTTTTTCCGATTGATAACCACCCTTCGTCATGATGTCCCAGCCATGAGTACTTATGCACTCCCCCCTTTTCACAACATCAACTGGACAAGGAACAGGTATAGTAGCTTTTAAAGGATTAGCCGAGGGAGAACAAACCTGTAATACCGATAGAATGGGTTGTCGGCCAGGCAATGGAGTCGGTTTGATGTTCAAAGAATGAGCAGTAGCAAGGATTAGCATGCTCGTTACTTTAATAATCCATCCCTTATAAGGAAACTTGAGGCATTGATAGTTTGTAGAGGGTATGGCCTTAAGGGATTTGATGTAGGGACGACCAAGGATGCCTTTTAAAGAGGGGTCGATCTCCAAGATGTGGAACTCAACCTCAGCATGACAAGCAGGACCTAACTCTACCTTCAAGTAAACCATTCCCAGAGGGGAATGGGTAGAGGTGTCGTAGGCGGTAACAGAGATGGGTGAAGGCAACCCCTTTTCTTTAGGTACACCGCAGAATTCTAAGGTCTTTGGTAACAATACATTAATAGAGGCCCTGTGTCAACCAGACATGCATCCACAACCTTCTTGCATATGTTAACTGTAATGCTTAGTGCCATACTCCTAGCCGCTGGCGGTGCTAGTTCAGATGTGTGGAATGAGATAGAGGGTTGATCCCCCTGTAAAACTAGCAGTGCTGTGATCTTCTCTACCGGCACATCTTCACAGACCATTAGTCTCTGCAGATATTCTATCAGAGCCTCTTGATGGATCTTGGATCTTTTGATCAGTTCTAGTATGGAAATGCGTGTCGATGTTCTGTCCAGCTACTTCAATAAGTCATACTGAGTGCTAGGTGCACTCTCTTCATTCTGAACTTCTTCTGACGGTTATAATGGGCCGTCTCTTACTGTGGATTAAGGGAAGACCTTATTGAAGATTCTCCCGTTCCGGAGCGTATGCTCCGGGTGAATGGTTGATGCGGATGATGTGGGAAATGGTATGCGTAGCAATGGTTTAGAAGGCATGAGGGGTTCGTGGTTGGGTTGCGGAGGGTTATTTGGTGGAAGCATGATAGTGGAAGGGATAATGGGTTTAAGGAAGGTAGGCGGTGGAGTGGGTCTATGGTAGGCGGGTGTCGGTATAGGCGTAACGGTTATGGTTTCTGGCTTGGGTATGCAGAGAATGCGGCAGGGCGGTTGCTCGGCGGTACTCGGGATGTGGCCTGTTGAATAAACAGAGGAGGATTCCTCTTATTTCCATTGTTGCCCCCTATTAGCCTCAGACTGGCTATTAGTAAGAATTGGGGAAACCTAGTTTTGATGCTCCGGCAACGGGTTATGTACTATTCCCATGTTCATTGGTGTTGCTGCCTGTGCTAGTGCTCTTTGCATCTGTTGTTGCTGTTGTTGTGGCTGTTGTTGCTACTGTGATTGTGATCTTCTTGCCTTCAAGGCGGCTATGTATTTTCTCATCTCCTCCCAGTCAATCCCCCCTTGTTCATTGAGATCATGGATGTAGTCCCTGAATTGGAAACACGCATCCACTGTATGTCCAGGTTGTCTATGGAAGACGTAATACCTAGAGGCATCTGCATTTTGAGGCCAGACAGTTTTCTCCTTTGGTAGGACCAAAGCATTGGCTGCCATAAGGGCGTTGAATATGTTTGCTAGAGACTCCGGGAGCTGAGGATAGGACGCGGCCTAGTGGTTTTCTCTGTTGATTGTAATCGCCTGGGGGGGTACATTGTGGCATGCTGGCTACTGACGTGGCTGGTTGAACGCCTGCTAATACTGTTGCTGAGGCTGATTATAGGCTGGCTGGTATGGTTGCAGTGGTGGCCTAAAGTCCTGTTGATTTGGCGGTCTCTGCCCTGTATACTGCGGCTGTTGTTGTTGGTTTCTCATGAACTATGGTTGGTTATTATTCATGGTGCTGATCTGTTCATGGGAGAGTGTGCCCTCAGTAATGGGACCCATGCTAAGAGAATTTGGCATGGCAGGCTTCCGAGGTGGAGGTCTGCTGGGTCTATAGGGGCCAAAAATGATGGAGAAGGTTGAATCTTTGAAAGCGTTCTAGCAATAACACGCCCTCTCATATAATTCCGCCATGCTAGCCAAGTTGTTCAATGTGAGGACTAGCTTGTACTGGGGGGTTGCATTGGCAATCATCATCTTCACTTGTTCTGACTCAGACATGTGATCTTTTATCTTCTCTGCCATACCTCTCCATCTATCAGTATAGGTGATGAAGTCTGCATCAGACTTCATCCTTTCAGCCACCAAATCAGTTATTGATAAGGACGGTGCAATTATGTCTTGGTAACGCTAGATGAATTTTCTTGACACAACTTCATAGTCTTCCACGTCAGATGAATCTAACGAGAAAAACCACTCGAGGGCTGGTCCCTCTAATGATTTCCTGAATAGGAATGCCAGCGATCTCTTGTCGTTCTGCCAGAAGGAAGACTCGTACATAAACTCCTTCAGGTGGGTAAAGGGGTTACCATAACCATTGTACTTTCTATACACTGGCATCTCAGAAGGTGGCAGGTGAAACACTGGCAAATTGGGGAGGGTGATCTCAAGTACAGCCTTGACTCACATCGTCTTCTTAAAACTATTGAACTACTCGTCCATGCGGTCCATCTTCGTGAGTAAGGCCTGAGTCACGAGATCAACCTGGGGTGGGGGAGGTGATGGAGAATGATAGGCTTGCCTCTTAAAGTAACTCGGTCAAGGGTGGTAGTATGGTTAAGGTCCGACAGCGCTTCCGCCATATCCAAAGGTATTTTGATGAGTTGGCGTATGCGGTCTAACCAAGTACCTTGAGGAAGATTGTTGTGGCCCAGACGGCCGGCGAATAGAAATATGAAGACCCTCCATGGCCTAATGAACGGGAGAAGCACGGTGAGGAGGAGGAACTTGATGACTAATGGGGTGAACCGCATGATTTGGTTCAGCAGAACGCAAAGGCGTTTTCCCCTTGAGAATGAATTAGATAGCCTCAAGTGGTTGAGAGTTCATGTGGTTAGCCAGAGCTCCCAAGACAGTGACCAGATCAGGGGGGTTGTCAGACGAAGGCCCAGCTTGATCTTGAGCCTCTTCATAAGTGGGATTGGAGATTACTTGCACATGAGGATGATTAGTACTAGGATCATACTAGTCATGGGTAAACTGAGCCTGATGGGGGACATAAGTGTCTCCCTCGTATTCAGCGTAAAAGAAGTTGGAGTCATGGGGGGCATTACCATCTCCCCCATTCTCAGAATGGTAATCATAATTGCGAGGGGCATTAGCATCTCCCTCGTATTCAAACACATCTTCCTGTTCAATGGCAATCATACCGAGAGTTCTACCTTTTCGAAGCATCATGATGTTGAGTTTTGACGAAGATTCAAACAAGTTGTGCAAAGAATTAGCAAACAAGTGGATGGTTACGTTATCTTATGATTCCTTGTTGAATTATTTGAATTGTTAAACACAAGTTCTCTCAACGGGGTAGGATCCTAGTTTCAGTTCAGTTTTCCCACCATTATACTCTATGGTTCTCTCACAACGTTATGAATAACTAACCAGGACTTCAATTGGTACAACCAGCTCAATGAACAAGAAGGAATACCTTGCTTTTGGGGACTTACGGAGGTTTTAACACTAGAGAGAGATAAAGATGCTAAGAAAGGTGTTCCTATGGGGGAGGGGGGGTGAGCCCCAATGTAGATGACCTACGGCCTGGGTGGCCTCTAATGTAGTATAAGATAATTATAGGTAACAAAGAAATCAATGATCTGAGGACTGATGGACAAAAGAAGGAACTATTTGAATCGCGTCGCTATTCACCGACGCTATTCAAGACAGAAGCTTCTTCTGTTAACAGATACTCAGGCAGTAGTGCCAACAGGAATATGAGGTTGAATGGCATCTTGACACAGCGACGCGGTTTGAATCGCGTTTCTCTGCCTAGATGCTATTCAGAGCCTGAAAACTGAAAACATAGAGCAATTTCGAGGACAATCCCCTCCCAAGTTATCAAGATAAACAGAAATATAATTGATCATGCAAATTCAAGTTAAACAGATTTATTATCATGCAAACAAACATAAATTCAATCTACCACACACTTCATATCACACTCACAACTTCCAATCAATCACGGGAGGGCAAGATCTTGTCGCAAAGAAGTGTGCACGTAGGGATAAAAGTAACTAAACTCACCAATTGGTGAAAGGAGTGCCCGAGGGACACAAGTCGTGCATCGTGGGTGTCCGATGATAAAAAGAAAAAACAAATATTAAAAGACAGCAAGACCTGGTCCCACCGTGATCGCCAAAATGTTGTAGGTGCTCAAATCATATGTGTGATGTTCATGAGTTTTATGTGGTTCATATGAATAATAAAACTATTCAAACTAAAGAAAACGTGATCGCTAGAAACTATAAATTTTCAAAAAAAAGATTGATCGCTTACCTTTTCAAATTTGGGAGATTGAGTCATTGATTCCCTCTCTATGGCCGGTCAAAGAAAGAGTCCCTTTATTGATGTTCTTGCTTTTGATTTCTTGATGGTTATTCCTTTGGATTTCCTTCTTTCTTCTTCTTTGTACCTCGTAAGAAAGATTAAACAAAAGTAGAAATTCTAATTAGAACTAGAGTAGAGTAGTATCTATTCTAATAAGAAATTTAAACATGCAACTAAACTAATCTACTCACTTGATTGTTATTCTTTAAACCCCTAATATGCATACGGGTGTGGAAAATAATAATGTGTGTGTGAACATGAAGTGATGATAATGATGATGAACTATGGAAAACAATGAATAAACTGTATGAAATTAATAAAAAGTTTAGAGAGAAATTAGGGAAAGAAGATGGTTGGTTGGTTCCTCCATAGCTTTGATCTTCAAAAGCTTCAAAGGATGAAGAGGATGAAGAAGAAGAAGCTTTAGATGAAGCCTCTCTTGTTGTCCACGTTTTTCTCCTCTAGAGCCTTCAAGCACCTTGCCTTGAATTTCAAAATCACCGATGGCCAACCTTTTTCACAGGTCCAAAGGGTGTTGTATTTATAAGAATAGGTTTAGGGGTGTTTTGGGCTTCAGTAGGACTCTCTCCCGCAGCCGGACTTACCTTGGGTGAGCATGGAGGAGTTAGCAACCTTCCCAACTTCAGAAACTGGATTATCTCAGCCAAATCATGTTTATCAGGAAACTACTAAATCGCGTCGCCCAAACAGGATGCCATTTAGTTAATTAAAGCGACCAAAATAGAAAGGAAATCCGAAAAGAAAATCGAAATACATTAGGAAACCTAAATCGCGTCTTGCGTGGGCAACGTGCTTTAGATAATTAGGAAATTAATTCGAATTAAAAATCGAAAACCCAAACGACGACTTAAATGGCATCTCCCTATGGCGACGCTATTCAATTAAATCTATCTGAATTTAAAAATTTAATTCCGAACTGATTTCGGCTAGGAATCTAAATGGCGTCATGAACGGGCGACACTAATTAACAAATTTCAGGAAAAATCAATAAAAGTTAATTAATGATTAAACATCAGATCATTTTGGGGCACAATAATTGTGACATAAAATTTACTCAATATGAGGTTAAAATTAGCATGTCTACAACATCGTGCACTCCTACAAGACTGGGTTGCAAGGGTACCTGATATGCCGTTTTCCCAATTCGAGCAAGAATGGGAAAAGGCCCAATATATCGCGGACTCAGCTTATCTCACTTCCTGAATCTCATCACACCCTTCGAGGGTGAGACTCGGAGAAACACGTGGTCCCCAACCTCGAACTCAAGCGGTCTCCTACAGATATCTTCATAACTCTTATGCTTGCTCTGAGCTGTAGTCAACCTCTGCTACACCACTCTGGCAACCTTAGCATGCTGTTGTATCAACTCTAGCCCTGCTATCTGTCTCTTGCCAATCTCAGACCAATTCACAGGAGATCGACACGACCGCCCATACAATGCCTCATATGGCGCCATGTCGATACTAGAATGATAATTGTTGTTGTAAGCAAACTCCACCGTAGACAAGTGTTGTTCCTAAGAATCTCCCAAATCTAGGCAACAAGCCTTCAACATATCCTCCAAGGTCTGAATGGTCCTCTTCGACTGCCCATCAGTCTTGGGGTGGTAAGTCGAGCTGAAGGCTAACTGTGTGCCCAAAGCCTTCTGAAAACTCCTTCAGAATCTAGAAGTAAACCTCGAATCCTGATCTGACACAATGGACAAGGGCACCCCATGCAAAGAGATGATCCGGTCCACAAACAACCTAGCCAACTTACCGACTGATTAGTCCTTCCTAATAGCTAGAAAGTGCGCAGACTTAGTCAATCGATCAACAATGACCTAGATCGTGTCTCTCCTACCAGGTGACACGGGTAGTCCCATCACAAAGCCCATAATCACATGTTCCCATTTCCACTCTATAATCGGTAATGGCTACAACAAACCTCCTGGTCTCTAGTGCTCTGCCTTAACTTGCTGACAAGTCATGCACCTTGCCACATACTCAGCCACATCCTTCTTCATACCAAGCCACCAAAAGTGCCTCCTCAAACAATGATACATCTTAGTCATTCCGGGATGCACTGCATATCTAGAACGGTGCGCCTCATCTAGGACATTCTTGCGCACCTCTTCCTCTGCTGGAACATAGAGTCTACCTCTAAATTTGACAGTGTCATCATCCCATAACTCTACGTCTGATATCTGGAGAATCTGTGGTAACTCTGCATCCGCCCTCTGCGCCTCGATCACAGAATGGTACACCGCTGCCCTCACAGTCAAGCTGGCCAACACGGCTCTATCAGCTTCTCGGGGAATTCTAAAGGAAGATTTCACAACCTGCTTATACCATCTCCACTGTTGAATCATGAGATATGACATGACCGTCTTCTGACTCAAGGCGTCCACCACCACGTTCGCCTTGTCCGGATGGTAAGAGAAGTCAAGATCATAGTCCTTGATAAACTACATCCACCGGCGCTGCCTTAAGTTCAGATCCCTCTGCGTAAATACATACTTTAGGTTCTTATGATCAGTGAAGACCTGAAACTTCTCCCCATATAAGTAGTGACGTCAGATCTTCAATGCAAATACCACAGCCGCCAACTCCAAGTCATGAGTGGGGTAGTTCTCCTCATACTTCTTCAGCTACCTAGAAGCATAGGCCACTTACCATGCTGCATCAAAACCGTACCCAAACCTCGACGAGATGCATCTGAGTAAACCACGAATCCACTAGAACCATATGGAAGCACTAGAATTGGAGCCGAAGTGAGACGAGTCTTCAACTCAGTAAAGCTCCGCTCACACTCTTCGGTCCACACAAAACGAACTCCCTTACGAGTCAACCTCGACAAGGGGTCGCTAATGAAGAAAAATCTTGGACAAACTGTCTGTAATACCCTGCTAACCCTAGAAAGCTCTTGATCTCGGTTACTGTCGTCGGTCTGCCCCAGTCCATCACTGCCTCAATCTTGGCTGGATCCATAGCAATGCCATCTCCAGAAATGACATGCCCCATAATTCACACTTGCTAAACTTGGCATAGAGTTGGTGCTCTCTCAGAACTTGTAACACCACCTGAAGATGCGTGGCATGCCCTTCTCAGAAGAAGAATATACCAAAATATCATCTACAAACACCACCACAAACTGATCCAGGTAGGCCCTAAAGACCTAGTTCATCAAATCCATAAAAGTCGCCGGAGCATTGGTCAAGTCAAAAGCCATAACCAAAAACTCATAATGTCCGTACGGAGTCCTATAAGTCGTCTTATTCACATCAACCTCACGGATCCTCATCTGGTAATACCCTGACCTTAAGTCAATCTTTGAGAATACCTTGGCAGACTGCAACTGATCCATTAGATCATGAATTCTTGGAAGTGGGTACTTGTTCTTTATTATTACATGGTTCAACTATCTATAATCAATACACAACCTCAAGGAACCATCCTTCTTCCTAACGAATAGAACTAGAGCACCCCATGGAGAAATGCTGGGACGGATAAAACGCTTATCCAACAATTCCTGCAACTATGCCTTTAACTTAGCGAGTTCGGCGAGAGCCATCCAATACGGGGCCTTAGACAAGGGCACCGTACTCGGTGCAAGCTCAATAGTGAACTCAACCTCCCGCTGAAGAGGAAGGCCAAGCAACTCCTCAAGAAACACATCAACAAAGTCACATACTACAAGCACCTCCCAAGGATTGGAACCACTACTAACACCAGCTACAACTACTGAGGCAAGGAAAGCCTCACAGCCACCATAAGTATCATTTGGGACTTAAAAGCAAAAATAAGAATACCACGATAAGAAAGTCAAATACCTTGGAAGTAGAAGGCCGGGATACCCGGGATGGAGAAGCGCACCCTCTTCCTATGGCAGTCCACCTCGGCATAATAAGCCTCCAACCAGTCCATGCCCAAGATGACATTTAAGTCACGAATGACAAACACAAGTAACTGGGCAGGTAATTGATGACCCTCACTACTCAAGGGAACCTTACTCATACAGTGATAAGTCAACATGAAATCCCTAGAATGAACCTCAACCATTAGTCTATCAGATAACTCATCAACAGGTGTATAAATAACATCTACGAACTGCTCATAAATAAAGGAATGCAAAGCACTCGAATCAAACAACACTTGCAGAGAGTTCCCAAGAACATAAAGTGTACCTTCCACCAAGTTGGATGCATGAGCCTCCTTCTTGATGATAGCGAGAACTCTCCATTGGGTCCTCGGCTTCTTCTGATCTCCCGGTCCCTGCCCCTGACCACACCCCTGTGGGCAATACCTAGCCAAATGGCCCTTCTGGCCACAAGTATAAACCTCCCAACGAATGCGGGATACTAAGTCCCATCATGAGTACCACCACAATGGCGACAAGCCTCTGACAGTCCTTGTGCTACCTCCTGCTGTGTGCTAGGTACCGACTGACTCTGCTGCATCTACTTGGGTCTACTACTACCACTGCTACCGCCACTGCCGCCACCACCTCGAAAGAACCTCATGAATCTAGAGCCGAGTGAGGACGATCCCGATCCAGACGAAGGAGTTGTTGCCATTGCTGCTGTCTTCCCCGTGCCGTATGTTGTCCCCTCAGTAGCCAGTCCGCTCTCCTGAGCTAGGGTTTGTCAAAGTACGGCCCGGTCTTGTCATCTGAATGACGTCGGGATTGGATGACGCGTTTTCCCCAGTTTCTACTTGACCAGCGAACCCTCCCTCCTTTCCCTCATTCTCTCCTTTCCTCTCTCTCTCCTCTCTTCTCTCCGACCTCCGGCGAACCCTTTCCCCCTCTCCTTGCTTTCCTCTCCTCATTCCTCCTCTCCCTCCACTCCATTAACCTCCCAACTTCCTCCACTACCACCACCACTTCCTCCGCGGCGCATTTCTCTCCGGACGGCGGCGGACGTCTCGGTGGAGTAACGGCGTCACGGCGGTACCGGCGGCGGCGTGTGGTGAGGCGGGTTGGCAGCTTGGAACTAGGAGGAGTTCGAGTAACCGGTAGAGTAACGATCCCCGTTATATTTCATTTAAAATCATGCTTTTCCCGCTTTGAAGTATGTTTAGGGGGTTTTTGGGGTGAAAACACTAATTGCATGAAATGATAAATTGGGGGTTTTAATGGGTATTTAGGTTCTTCTCCTCCTTCTCCACCTTTTAGTATTTTTACACGATTTGGGGGAGGAAATCCCACCCCGTGGATTGGGAGATGGCGGAGGAAGAACCTGTCTGTGAGGGTTAAATGACGTCGGGGGACAGCGACGCCTTTTAGAAAGGCGGCTTCCACCCACGACGCGATTTAGCCCAAATAACAAACCCTGGCTCTGGACTAATGAGCGTCCAGGGACAGCGACGCCTTTTGAACGGCGACTTTCATGCACAACGCGTTTTAAGTTCAGATCACCCTGAGGAGTATCTCTGTTTCTATCGTTATTAAGTGACTAGGGACAGCGACGCCTTTTAAACGGCGACCCGTTTGGATGACGCTATTTAGGCCATATTCTGAGGCCCATTTTCATATGAACCAGTTTAGCAGGCTTGAATGACGTCGGCTTTGGGCGACACGATTCAAGATAGAATCTCATTAATTCCTGCAAATTAACACGTGTTTACATTGTTAGATAGTTTAGTTAATTGCATGCTTGAAAATCATAATTATGGACGATGGATTCTACGTGATCGGATCTCACCGTGTTGCGTTTTGTGCGATCATGGACCTAGAGTGACAGTTGTTAGCGCTTAGGCACCCTGTGTCGGTGTGGGAGTGACATGGCGCCGGTGTGGGAGTGATGGGGTGACGCCTAGAGAGAGGGTCACCTGGTGAACCCCGGGGTATAGCTAGTACCGGTGTGGGAGTGGTACATTCGGAGTGTCACACGTGCTAGGGGAAGTAGAACCACCTGGAGCCTGTCAGGCCGGAGTAGCCAGCACGCTATCCGAGGGGTTGCTGTTTGGTCTCAGCGGGTTGGTGTTTCCCGCATTCGGCCGTATGGTTGGCGTGTTTTGCCGAGATGCTGGTTGTGGGCTCCGTGGTAGAATGGTTTCAGAATTATGCATGTTATATTTCGAATGCATGCGTTTTATATCGAAATTTAGGAATTGTATTTACTGCTTTACTTGCTTAATTTATCTATATTTGTGTTGCTGCACTTGTGGGTGCGTGAGTGGGCGGTGGGGATCGAAGGATCCCTACTGAGTCTTTTCGATAAGACTTATCCCTGCGGTTTTCAGGTGAGGGTTCCAGGCAGACGTAGCGAGGAGAGTGTTGCTTTGGGTCGCACGCCAGCAGCCGCTGTTCTGGGGTATGCTCCGATGTAGTTGTTATTTTATTTTCTGGCCTGTACGCTTAATTATTTCTTTTCAGTTGGAGTATGTAATTATTTGCTGAGTCAAGTCGCATTGTAATAATTTTTAATTCTTGCACTTCCTTTTCAATTCAATGCGATGTGAATGTTTAACTTAGTTTATCATTTCTTTCCCAGACTTATCAAGATCCTGATTTGACTCCAAATTAATGATTCGGTACCCATTTAGTAATCGGATCCCCGATTATAGGGTGGCGGGTCATTACAGTTGGTATCAGAGCATTCGATCGGACAAATAGATGAATAACTAGGTTAAATATCGTAATTTCGGCAAATAATTACATTATCCCGTACAGGCACGGCGGTAGTATAGGTTTTAGGATTCTAATTAGAACTTTTCGATTTTTGTGATTGTAGGCGATTAGATGGCTCCTAGGAAGAGGATGCCGGTTATTAGAGAGCGGGGAGATGTCCCTTGTAACGACCCGCCACCCTATAATCGGGGGTCCGATTACTAAATGGGTACCCAATCATTAATTTGGAGCCAAACCAGGATCTAGATAAGTCTGGGAAATAAATAATAACTAAGCTAAACATTCACATCGCATTGAATTGGAAAGAAAGTGAAAGAATTAAAAATTATTACAATGCGACTCGACTCAGCAAATAATTACATACTCCAACTGAAAAGAAATAATTAAGCATACAGGCCATAAAATAAAATGACAACTACATCGGGGCATACCCCGGAACAACAGTTGCTGGCGCGCGACCCCAAGCAACACTCTCCTCGCTACGCCTGCCTGGAACCCTCACCTGAAAACCGCAGGGGTGAGTCTCATCGAAAAGACTCAGTAGGGATCCTTCGATCCCCACCACCCACTCACGCACCCACAAGTGTAGCAACGCAATTACAGATAATTTAAGCAAGTAAAGCAGTAAACATAACTCTTAGATTTCGACATAAAACACATGCATTCGAAATATAATGTGCACAATTCTGAAACCATTCTACCACGGAGCCCACAACCAGCGTCTCGGCAAAACACGTCAACCACACGGCCAAACGCGAGAAACTCCGACCCGTTGAGACCAAACAGCAACCCCTCGGATAGCGCCCAGGCTACTCCAGCCTGACAGGCTCCAGGTGGTTCTGCTTCCCCCAGCACGAGTGACACTCCGAATGTACCACTCCCACACCGATACTAGCTATACCCCGGGGTACACCAGGTGACCCTCTCTCTAGGCGTCACCCCGCCACTCCCACATCGGTGCCGTGTCACTCCCACACCGACATAGGGTACCTAAGCGCTAACAACTGTCACTCTAGGCCTACGATCGCATAAAACACAATACGGCGCGATCCAATCACATGGAACCCATCGTCATCGAGTACATTTCCAAGTATGCAATTAACCAAACTATCTAACTATGTAAACACGTGTTAATTGCAAGGGTTAATGTAATTTTGGCTTGAATCGCGTCGCCCAAGGCCGACGTCATTCAAGCTTCCTAAACTGGTTCATATAAAAACTGGCCTTAGAAGTTGGCCTAAAACGCATCATCCACGGAGGTCGTCTTTTAAAAGGCGTCGTTGTCCCTGGACGCCATTCAGTCCAGAGACAGGGTCTGTTATCTGGGTCAAATCGCGTCGTGGGCGGAAGCCGCCTTTCTAAAAGACGTCGCTGTCCCCCGACGCCATTGAACCTTCACAGACAGGTTCTCCCTCCACCTTCCCCCAATCCACAGGGTGGAATTTCCTCCCCCAAATCATGTAAAAACACAAACAAAGTGGAGAAGGAGGAGAAGAACCTAAATACCCCTTAAAACACCCAAATTCTCATTACATGCAATTAGTGTTTTCACTCCAAGAAAACCCCTAAACATGCTTCAAAGCGGGAAAACACGGTTTTTAAACGAAATACAATGGAGATCGTCACCCTACCGGTTACTTGAACTCCTCCTAGCTCCAAACCGTCAACCCGCCTCGCCACACACCACCGCCGGTATCGCCGTGGACACCGTTACTCCACCGGGACGTCGGCCGCCGTCCAGAGAGAAAAACGCCGCGGAGGAAATGGTGGTGGTATTGGAGGAAGTTGGTAGGTTGATGGAGTGGAGGGAGAGATGGAATGAAGGGAGGAAAGCAAGGAGAAGGGGAGGTGGTTCGCCGGAGCTCGAAGGGAAAAGAGGAGAGAGAGAGGAAAGGAGAGAATGAGGGAAAGGAAGGAGGGTTCGCGGGGTCAAACAGAAGCTGGGTAAAACGCGTCGTTCAAGCCCGACGTCATTCAGATGACAAGACCAGGCCGTACACTGACAGACCAGGGTCGTATTCTAAATGGCGTCGTCCATCCAAGACGCCATTCAGACGATATGACCGGGGCCGTACTCTCGCGCCCCAAGGCCAGCCCACGTGGCACAGCCTAAAACATAGCCCCACCAGGGCCCAAACTAAGGGATCTGACCCCGAAACTGACCCTATAACTAGATCCGAAACCTCAATCCTTACATCCCTAGTAGATCTGAGGCCGGTAGGCCGAATATGGAGCATTTCATGGAGGCTATGATGGACACGATGGCTAGATACCAGACTCGAGACCCTAGTGAGAGTTCTAGTTCTCGGGGAGGGTCTTCAGCTGCTCTGGAGAGGTTCCTGAAGCTGAAGCCGCCTCATTTTACCGGTCGTCCCGACCCTGATGAGGTTGTTCATTGGTTGAGGGAGTTGGAGAAGACTTTTGATACCATGGATTGTGCGGCAGTTGAGGGGACTCCGTTGGCTACCTTCATGTTGAAAGATGATGCCTACGACTGGTGGACCACTTTGAAGAGTTTGTCATATGCAGATAGAAATCTCAGGGAGATCCCATGGGAGACATTTGTGAAGGAATTCAATGCGCAATACTTCCCTAGGTATGTCCAGAAGGCCAAGGAGAGGGAATTTATGGAGTTGACCCAAGGGAGCATGATAGTGCTTGAGTACCAGATGAAGTTTGTTTCGCTTGGGAGGTTCGTGCCTTTTATTTTAGGAGACGACAAGCGCCGGACTGAGAGGTTTGTGGATGGACTGAGGTCCAATTTGAGGAGTTTTGTGGCATCCCACTGTTGTAAGGACCTGGCATCGGCGGTTAGGTGTGCCGCGGCAGTAGAGGCACAACATGATCGGTCAGCTCGGGAGAGGGGACTGACTACTCAGGGGCCAGCTCATGGCAGGGGAAAGACAGCAGCAGCAGCAGCTCCTTCATCCGGATCAAGATCGTCTTCACTCGGCTCCAGATTCAGGAGGCTCTTTCGAGGTGGTGGCAGCAGCAGTAGTAGCAGACCCAGGCAAAGCCAGCAGAGTCAGTCGGTATCCAATGCCCAGCAGGAGGCAGCTCAGAGGCTTCCGGCAGCTTGTCGACATTACGGTGGTACTCACGGTGGGACTCAGTGTCCTGTATTTTCTGGGAGGTGTAACACTTGTGGCCAGCAGGGCCATTTGGCGAGGTATTGCCTGCAGGGGCATGGTCAGGGACAGGGGCCAGGTGATTAAAAGAAGTCGAGGACCCAGGGGAGAGTTCTAGCTGTCACCAGGAAGGAGGCACGTGCGTCCAACTTGGTGGAAGGTACACTTTCTGTCCTTGAGAACTCTGCGCATGTGTTAATTGATTCGGGTGCTTCGCATTCTTTTATTTCTGAGCAATTCGTAGATATTCTTTCTGCACCCGTTGATGAGATATCTGATGGACTGATGGTAGAGGTTCCTTCTGGGGATTTCATGTTGTCTTATAACTGTTTGAGTGAGGTTCCCTTGACCATGGAGGGCCATGAGTTGCCTACCCAGTTAGTTGTGCTTGCCATTCGCGACTTTGATGTCATTTTGGGCATGGACTGGTTGGAGGCTTGTTATGCCAAGGTGGACTGCCACAGGAAGAGGGTGTGTTTCTCTATTCCGGACATCCCGACCTTCTACTTCTAAGGTATTAGGCTCTCTTCTCGTGGTATTCTTATTTCTGCCTTTAAGGCCCAGAGATTACTTGTTGGTGGCTGTGAGGCTTTCCTTGCCTCTGTTATTTTAGCTGATGTTAGTAGTAGTTCTAGTCCTTGGGAGGTGCCTGTAGTTTGTGACTTTGTTGATGTGTTTCCTGAGGAGTTGCCTAGCCTCCCTCCTCAGCGAGAGGTTGAGTTCACTATTGAGCTTGCACCGGGTACGACGCCCTTGTCTAAGGCCCCGTATCGGATGGCTCCGGCTGAACTTGCCGAGTTGAAGGCACAATTGCAGGAATTGCTCGATAAGGGTTTTATTTGTCCCGGTACTTCTCCGTAGGGTGCTCCGGTTCTATTTGTCAGGAAGAAGGTGGTTCTCTGAGGTTGTGTATTGATTATAGACAGCTGAACCAGGTGACGATAAAGAACAAGTATCCACTTCTGAGGATCGATGATTTGATGGATCAGTTGCAATCTGCGAAGGTGTTTTCAAAGATTGACTTGAGATCAGGGTATTATCAGATGAGGATCCGTGAGGTTGATGTTAGTAAGACGGCCTTTAGGACTCGGTATGGACATTATGAGTTTTTGGTTATGCCTTTTGGCTTGACCAATGCTCCGGTGGCTTTTATGGATTTGATGAACCAGGTCTTCAGGGCCTACCTGGATTAGTTTGTGGTGGTTTTTGTAGATGATATTTTGGTATACTCTTCTTCTAAGGAAGAGCATTCCACACATCTTCAGGTGGTATTGCAAGTTTTGAGAGAGCACCAACTCTATGTCAAGTTTAATAAGTGTGAATTCTGGCTAGATAAGGTGCACTTCCTGGGGCATGTCATTTCTGGAGATGGCATTGCAGTGGATCAAGCCAAGATTGAGGCAGTGATGGACTGGAGCAGACCAACAACAGCAACTGAGATCAGGAGCTTCTTGGGGTTAGCAGGATATTACAGACAGTTTGTCCAGCGTTTTTCTTTGATAGCAACCCCCTTGTCGAGGTTGACTCGTAAGGGAGTTCATTTCATGTGGACCGAGGAGTGTGAGCGGAGTTTCATTGAGTTGAAGACTCGCCTCACTTCGGCTCCAGTGCTAGTACTTCCATCAGGTTCCGGTGAATTTGTGGTTTATTCAGATACATCTCCTCGAGGTTTAGGTGCGGTTCTAATGCAACATGGTAAAGTTTTGGCCTATGCTTCTAGGCAGCTGAAGAAGCATGAGGAGAACTATCCCACTCATGACTTAGAGTTGGCAGCTGTAGTATTTGCACTTAAGATCTGGCGGCACTATTTATATGGAGAGAAATTTCAGGTTTTTACCGACCACAAAAGCTTGAAGTATGTATTCATGCAGAAAGATCTGAACTTGAGGCAGCGCAGGTGGATGGAGTTTATCAAGGATTATGATCTCAACCTTTCTTATCATCCGGGCAAGGCAAACATGGTAGCAGATACCTTGAGTCGGAAGATGGCCGTATCATATCTTATGGTTCAAGAATGGAGGTTATTTAAGCAGGTTGTGGAATCTTCCTTTAGGATTCCGCGAGAGGCTGATAGAGCCGTGTTGGCCAGCTTAACTGTGAGGCCAGCAGTGTACTATGCTATAATCGAGGCTCAGAGGGAAGATGCAGAGTTACCGCAAGTTCTCCAGACAACAGAGGTGGAGTTGTAGGATGATGGTACAATCATATTTAGAGGCAGACTCTATGTTCCAGCTGAGGAAGACGTGCGCGGGAGTGTCCTGGATGAGGCACACCGTTCTAGATATGCGGTGCATCCCGAAACGACTAAGATGTATCATTGTTTGAGGAGGCACTTTTGGTGGCCTGGTATGAAAAAAGACGTGGCTGATTATGTGGCAAGGTGCCTGACTTGTCAGCAGGTTAAGGCAGCACACCAGAGACCAGGAGGATTGTTGCATCCTTTGCCGATCCCGGAATGGAAATGGGAACACATGACTATAGACTTTGTGATGGGATTACCTGTGTCCCCTGGCAGAAGAGACGTGATCTGGGTCATTGTTGATCGATTGACCAAGTCGGCACACTTTCTGGCTATTAGGAAGGACTGGTCAATCGGTAAGTTGGCTAAGTTGTTTGTGGACTGGATCATCTCTCTGCATGGGGTGCCCTTATCCATCGTGTCAGACCGGGATCCAAGATTTACTTCTAGATTCTAGAAGAGTTTTCAGAAGGCCTTGGGCACACAGTTAGCCTTCAGCACGGCTTATCATCCCGAGACTGATGGGCAGTCGGAGAGGACCATTCAGACACTAGAGGATATGCTCAGGGCATGTTGCCTAGGCTGGGAGGTTCTTGGGAGCAACACTTGTCTACAGTGGAGTTTGCCTACAACAACAATTATCATTCTAGTATCGGCATGGCGCCTTATGAGGCATTGTACGGACAGCCGTGTCGATCTCCTATGAATTGGTCTAAGATTGGCGAGAGACAGATAGCAGGGCCAGAGTTGGTACAGCAGTGTGCTGAGGTTGCCAGAGTGGTGCAGCAGAGGTTGACTACAGCTCAGAGCAGACAGAAGAGTTATGCAGACGTCCGTAGGAGACCGCTTGAGTTTGAGGTTGGGGACTACGTGTTTCTCCGAGTCTCACCCTCCAAGGGTGTGATGAGATTTGAGAAGCGAGGTAAGCTGAGTCCGCGATATGTTGGGCCTTTTCCCATTCTTGCTCGAATTGGGGAAACGGCCTATCAGCTAGCCTTGCCGCCCAGTCTTGCAGGAGTGCCCGATGTGTTCCATGTTTCTTTGCTAAGGAAATATGTTCAGAATCCATCTCATGTTTTGGACTCTTCAAAGTTGGAAGTCACTGAGGACTTTGTTAGTTTTAGGTGGGCTACAAGCCAATCTGACTATGTAAATCTCGTTCATTTATTAATAAAATGGCATAATATTCATTATGTGTAAATCGCATTAATTATCGTTTCTTAATGAAGTCCGTGAATATGTGCTATAGTGATCAGATTATGATGAGATCATACTAATGAGACTGATCACTTAAACACACATATTCTTAATTGTTCCTAGTCGGAGGATATCCGAGAAGGACATCGGATATCCGGTTAGACTAGTACAGATTACTCCTGCTCATATGATGAGGGTGATTGATCTCATAAGTCACTTGTGTGGAGACACTAAGGCGAATCTGTAGGTGCTCATTGGAGAATGAGTTCACTGAACTGATCCGATTGAATCGCTGGATGGTATTGTACCTCACTGTCAACCAGCTTGATTCTATTGTCGCAGTTGCGTGGATGGTCCTCGGACCTGAGACACCAAGGACACCTTGGCGGTGGACTTCTGTGCTTTGACCTTGGTTTACGAATCTCTAGCCACGGGATTCTAATACGCCAAGGATTGGGTACAGCGGAATACCGTCGAAGGGAATTGTGTGTCAATAAGGAATCATTCGCTCTCGGTACTTAGAGAGAGAATGCTCAAGGAAGGATGTGCAAAAGTCCCTGGCCAGGGCGGACGATAATATCGGGAAAGGAGTTTTCCGATATTCATCAGCGGCATCCAATCCAAGTGAGTCGACCGGTTAGGGTTTGACAGCTCGCCATACCCTGAGTTGACTCGAGAGCATTGTACGAATGAAGGATTATACCCACGCGGTAACTGTCGGTGGAAAGGTTCCAAGAGTGGGTTACTTAACCCCAAATACCTTCCGGGTTCACGCGGTGTTGCTTGGCACCCAACGTGATCGGAGGCCCGGTCGAATTCGATGTGCGACGTCAATTCGATTGATTAATTAATTAATAAAAGGTTATTAATTGATTAATAAAGCCAGTGAGGAGTCACTAGGCTTGTTGGGCCATTAACTGGACTGGTACTTGAGCCTAGAGGGTCACACGCAAATGATTCTCAAGGCGATGGATAAATAAGTGGGTTTTATACAAACCGGGGGTTTTTATGAAAAACCGCGTGGTTAGTATAAAACATAGCGAATGGGCTGAGCAGGCCAAGATGCTGCTAACCCTAGCCGCCCCTCCTCTGTTTCTCTCTCTCTCTGGCGTCCAGACAGATTCAGATCTGCTCCGCCGCTTCTCCGAATCCCGTTTGACGGGAAATCGTCTGCGCACTGCGGCGATCGTTGCGGCGACCGGCGGAGGTTTCGTGGGCTGCGAAGAACGAGGAACGTGAGGATATCCATCGCGGGGAGGATCGCGTGGACTTCGCTAGAGGCCGGGCACTTGCGCGGCTTGCGGTGTCACACCGACGGAACCGAACGGCTGCGGATTCAAATCCGCACACGGTGAGAACTTCGATAATCCGATTATCGTACTTTAGATTTCGAAACGGGAACAGATCGTTGTAAATATTTTATTTTCCGCTACGTGAGCGATCTAGAGAAACCGAGAAATCCCAACATACTTGTCCTTTCCAGAATTTCCAGTATGTATTGATGATCGCAAGGAACAGGTCCTTCGGAACAAGGTTATTCCTCTGGTTAAGGTGATTTGGCAGCATCGTTCCGGAGGCGAGGCTACCTGGGAGCGAGAGGATGAAATGCAGGAGCAGTTTCCCTACCTTTTCTCATAAGTTCTCTGGTGAGCTTATACCATTATTTTTCAATCTCGCTATTTTGTAGCAGGCGATTTTGGGGATGGAATTCTTTTAAGGAGGGGAGAATGTAAGGATTGAGGTTTCGGATCCGGTTATCGGGTCAGTTTCGGGGTCGGATCCCTTAGTCGGGCCCTAGTGGGCTGGAGGTTAGTTTCCAAGCTCGACGCGGTTTAAACGGCGTCCAGTAGTGTGGACGTGTTTTAGGTTGTGCCACGTGGGCGCCACGTGGGCTGGCCTTAGGGCGCGAGTGTACGGCCCGGTCTTATAGTCTGAATGGCATCTTGTATGGACGATGCCATTTAGAGTACGACCCTGCTTTGTCAGAGTACGGCCCGGTCTTGTCATCTGAATGACGTCGGGATTGGACGATGCGTTTTCCCCAGTTTCTGTTTGACCCCGCGAACCCTCGCTCCTTTCCCTCATTCTCTCCTTTCCTCTCTCTCTCCTCTCTTCTCTCCGACCTCCGGCGAACCCTTTCCCCCTCTCCTTGCTTTCCTCTCCTCATTCCTCCTCTCCCTCCACTCCATTAACCTCCCAACTTCCTCCACTACCACCACCACTTCTTCCGTGGTGCATTTCTCTCTGGACGGCGGCCGATGTCCCGGTGGAGTAACGGCGTCCATGGCGGTACCGACGGCGGCCTGTGGCGAGGCGGGTTGGTGGCTTGGAGCTAGGAGGAGTTCGAGTAACCGGTAGGGTAACGATCCCCGTTATATTTCGTTTAAAATCATGTTTTTCCCGCTTTGAAGCATGTTAAGGGGGTTTTTGGGGTGAAAACACTAATTGCATGAAATGAGAAATTTGGGGTTTTAATGTGGGTATTTAGGTTCTTCTCCTCCTTCTCCACCTTTTAGTGTTTTTACACGATTTGGGGGAGGAAATCCCACCCTGTAGATTGGGAGATGGCGGAGGAAGAACCTGTCTGTGAGGGTTAAATGGCGTCAGGGGACAGCGACGCCTTTTAGAAAGGCGGCTTCCACCCACGACGCGATTTAGCCCAAATAACAAACCCTGTCTCTGGACTGATGAGCGTCCAGGGACAGCGACGCCTTTTGAACGGCGACTTTCATGCATGACACGTTTTAAGTTCAAATCACCCCGAAGAGTATCTCTGTTTCTGTCGTTATTAAGCGACTAGGGACAGCGACACCTTTTAAACGGCGACCCGTTTGGACAACGCGATTCAGGCCATATTCTAAGGCCCATTTTCACATGAACCAGTTTAAAAGGCTTGAATGACGTTGGCCTTGGGCGACGCGATTCAAGACAGAATCTCATTAATTCCTGCAAATTAACATGTGTTTACATTGTTAAATAGTTTAGTTAATTGCATGATTGAAAATCATACTTATGGGCGATAGATTCTACGTGATCGGATTGTACCGTGTTGCGTTTTGTGCGATCGTTGACCTAGAGTTACAGTTGTTAGCGCTTAAATACCCTGTGTCGGTGTGGGAGTGACACGGCGCCGATGTGGGAGTGGTGGGGTGACGCCTAGAGAGAGGGTCACCTGGTGAACCCCGGGGTATAGCTAGTACCGGTGTGGGAGTGATACATTCGGAGTGCCACTCGTGCTGGGGGAAGCAGAACCACCTGGAGCCTGTCAGGTCGGAGTAGCCAGCGCGCTATCCGAGGGGTTGTTGTTTGGTCTTAACGGGTGAGTGTTTCCCACGTTCAGTCGTGTGGTTGGCGTGTTTTGCCGAGACGCTGGTTGTGGGCTCCGTGGTAGAATGGTTTCAGAATTATGCATGTTATATTTCGAATGCATGTGTTTTATATCAATATTTAGGAATTGTGTTTACTACTTTACTTGCTTAATTTATCTATATTTGTGTTGCTGCACTTGTGGGTGCGTAAGTGGGCGGTGGGGATCGAAGGATCCCTACTGAGTCTTTTCGATGACACTCACCCTTGCGGTTTTCAGGTGAGGGTTCCAGGCAGGCGTAGCGAGGAGAGTGTTGCTTTGGGTTGCGCGCCAACAGCCGTTGTTCCGAGGTATGCCCCGATATAGTTGTTATTTTATTTTCTGGCTTGTACGCTTAATTATTTCTTTTCAGTTGGAGTATGTAATTATTTGCGGAGTCAAGTCGCATTGTAATAATTTTTAATTCTTGCACTTCCTTTTCAGTTCGATGCGATGTGAATGTTTAGCTTAGTTTATCATTTATTTCTCAGACTTATCAAGATCCTGATTTGACTCCAAATTAATAATTCGGTACCCATTTAGTAATCGGATCCCCGATTATAGGGTGGCGGGTCATTACAACATAACTCCTCAAGTTGGACCTCATTCCATCCACGAACCTCTCAGCCCAATACTCCTCTTCCCCCGAGATGAAGGGTACAAACCGTCCTAAAGCGACGAACTTCATCTAGTATTCGAGCGCTGTCATGCTCCCTTGGGTCAACTCTATAAACTCCCTCTCCTTGGCCTTCTGGACATGCCTAGGGAAGTACTGCCCGTTCAACTCCTTTACAAATGTCTCCCATGGAATCTCCCTGAAATTCCTATCTTCATAAGACAAGCTCTTCAAAGTAGTCCACTAGTCATATATCATCCTTCAACATGAAGGTAGCCAACAGAGTCCTCTCAACTACCGTACAGTCCATGGTATCGAAAGTCTTCTCTAACTCCTTCAGCCAATGAACGGCCTCATCAGGATTGGGGCGACTGGTAAAATGAGGCGGCTTCAGCTTCAAGAATCTCACCAGAGCAGCTGAAGGTCCTTCTCGAGCACTAGAACTCTCACTAGGGTCTCGAGTCTAATATCTAGTCATCGTATCCATCACGGGCACCATAAAACGCTCCATATTCAGCCTACCGGCCTCAGACCCGCTAGGAACTTCTCCTTGTTCCCTAATAACTGGCACTCTCTTCCTAGGGGCCATCTAATCGCCTACAGTTACAAGAATTGAAAATTTCTAATTAGAACCCAAAACCTACACTACCGCCATGCCTGTACGGGATAATGTATTTATTTGCTAAAATTACGATATTTAACCTAGTTATTCATCTATTTGCAAGACCGAATGCTCTGATACTAACTGTAACGACCCGTCACCCTATAATCGGGGATCCGATTATTAAATAGGTATCGAATCATTAAAATTTGGAGCCAAATCAGGATCTCGATAAGTCTGGAAAATAAATGATAAACTAAGCTAAACATTCCACATCACATCGAATTGTTAAGGAAGCGCATGAATTAAAAATTATTACAATTTGACTCGACTCAGCAAATTATTACATATTCCAACTGAAAAGAAATAATTATACGTACAGGCCTGAAAAGGAAATAACAACTACATCGGGGCATACCCCGGAACAATAGTTGTTGGCGTGCAACCTGAGACGAAACCCTCCACACTACGCCTGTCTGAAACCCTCACCTGAAAACCACAGGGGTGAGTCTCATCGAAATGGACTTAGTAGGGATCCTCCTATTCCTACCACCCATTCACGCACCCACAAGTGCAACAACACAAATATAGGCAATTAAATAAGTAAAGTAGTAAACACAACTCCCAAAGATTCTCAAATTCCGATATAAAACACATGCAATTGTAAATGCAATATGCACAACTCTGAAACCACTCCACCACGAAGTCCACAACCAGCATCTCGGCTAAACACACAAACTACATAGCTGAACACGGAAAACACCGACCCGCTGGGACAGAACAGCAACCCCTCGGATAACGCGCTGGCTACTCCGGCCTGTCTAGCTTTAAATGGTTCTGCTCCTCCAAAGCCACGAGTGACACTCCGAATGTACCACTCATACACCGGTACTAGCTATACTGTAACGACCCGCCACCCTATAATCAGGGATCTGATTACTAAATGGGTACCGAATCATTAATTTGGAACCAAACCAGGATCTAAGTAAGTCTGGGAAATAAATAATAAACTAAGCTAAACATCCACATCGCATTGAATTGAAATGAAGGTGCAGGAATTAAAATTATTACAATGCGACTCGATATAGCAAATAATTACATACTCCAACTGAAAAGAAATAATTAAACATACAGGCCAGAAATAAATAACAACTACATCGGGGCATACCCCGGAACAACCGCTGAAGACGCTCAACACACGGCCGCACACGCCGCTCTAGGTCTGCTGGGAGTCCTCACCTGAAAACCGCAGGGGTGAGTCTCAAGACAAGACTCAGTAGGGATCCTTCGATCCCCACTGCCCACGCACACACCCACAAGTGCAAAATATAGCTAACGGTAAGGTAACAAGCACAGTAGTAGGTACAATTCCTAATTCTCAACGTGAAATCACATGCAGTCAAAGTGTATTAAACATGCATATTTCTAAACTAACCGACAAGGGAACCCACGACTGCCGCCTCGATAGAATACGTCAACCACATAAACAAATGGTGGGAAAAACTTCGACCCGCTGAGACCAAACAGTAACCCCTCGGATAGCACGCTGGCTACCTCGGCGGCTACTCCTTCCCCCAGCAAACACTGACCCGCTGAGACCAAACAGTAACCCCTCGGATAGCACGCTGGCTACTCCGGCCCAACTGGCTCAGGTGGTTACTCATTCCCCCATCACGAGTGACACTCCAAAGGTACCACTCCGACACCGGTACAAGCTAGCTAACCCCGGGGTTCACCGGGTGACCCTCTCCACTAGGCGTCACCCCGCCACTGCTCCCGTCAGCGCTGTGTCCCTCCGCACCGACACAGGGTGTAGAACGCTACAACTGTCACTCTAAGTCCACCGAAACAGAAAACACGGCACGGTGCGATCCGGTCACGGAAGAAGTCCACGGTCGCACGACACCCACGCAGTGTCATCCGGTCACGAAGAGTTCATCACATCAAGTACATTAACAGCATGCATTAACCAACTATCTAGCAGTCTAAACACATTTTACTGGCATGAATTAGTGTGGTTCTGTCTTGAATCGCGTCGCCCAAGGCCGACGCCTTTCAAGCTCCATGTACAGGTTCATGTAAAATAGTCTTCAGAATCAGGCCTTAAAAGGCGTCGACACCAATGGTCGCCTTTTAAAAGGCGTCGACATCCTCAGACGCCATTCAACACAGAAATCCGGAAATTCCAAAGCCCTTACTCAGGGGATTTCTGCCTTAAAAGGCGTCATGACTACCTGACGCTATTCAAAACGCGTCGCCCACCCATGACGTCTTTTAGTCCCAGAAATCCCAAAACTGGCAGACTCTCTGTCAGGTGATTCCTGTCTAAAAGGCGTCGTGATGGCCCGACGCCCTTCAAAAAGGCGTCGTCCATGCACGACGTCTTTCAATCCCAGGAACTAGAGTTGCCATGAGCCCGAGGGCTCCCCTTTTCAACCCAAACAACCCCAAAATTACCCAAAAACATAGGAGAAAGAGGGGCAATATAATCCATAGGAAATCACATTCATAGAAAATCCCCCGTATCATCAAAAGAACTCCTAAACATGCTCATTCTACCCCACAGAACCAAAGGTCTACAACATGCATAGACGGGGGAAAAACATGGCTTAAACACGATGCTGTGGGAACCGTCACCCTACCGGATACTTGAACGCCTCCGAGCTTCAAGCCGTCCACCCGTCTCGCCCCACGCCGCCGCCGGTACCGCCGTGGTCGTCCTTACTCCACCGTGACGTCGGCCGCCGTCCGGAGAGTAGAACGTCGCAGTGGAAATGGAGGTGGTAGTGGTAGGAGCTAAGTAGAGGATGGAGTGGAGGGAGAGATGAAACGGTGGGAGGAAAAGAGGGAGGAGGAGGGATCGCCGCCGAGTTCGCCGGAGGGGAAGGAGAGAAAGAGAGAAGGAGAAAATGAGG
Organism: Zantedeschia hybrid cultivar; assembly: GCA_030544215.1. Lineage (NCBI taxonomy): Eukaryota > Viridiplantae > Streptophyta > Magnoliopsida > Alismatales > Araceae > Zantedeschia > Zantedeschia hybrid cultivar. Next base: position 44,725,403 of record JARZZO010000008.1, read on the forward strand.
GAAAGAATGAGGGCTCGCGGGGTTAACCAGAGACTGGCTAAAACGCGTCGACATCCACGGACGTCTATCAGGTGACGTGACGGCCGCTCTGACAAAAGTCTGAAACGCGTCGTCCTACACAGACGCCGTTCAGACAACTTGTCAGGGCCGTACTCTGACACACCCAGAGTCGCAGTCCGAAAGGCGTCGTCCCATGCGGACGCCGTTCAGACGACGCGACAGGGCCGTACTCTCGCGGCCCGAAGCCAGCCCACGTGGCACCCACGTGGCAGAACCTAAAACGCGTCTGCAACGGTGGACGCCGTTCAAACCGCGTCTCGCGGGCTCAACGCGAAACATCACAGAGCCCCAGACCCCACTAGGGCCAGAACTGCAGGGTCCGACCTGAAAATCGGATCCGAAAGTCTCGATCCTTACATTCTCCCCCCCTTAAAAGAATTTCGCCCTCGAAATTGACTGCTAGAATTAACAAGGTCAAAACAGGGATGCAGTTCACAAGGAAACTTACGAAAAGAGGTAAGGGAACTGCTCCCGCATCTCATCCTCTCGCTCCCAGGTTGCCTCACCTCCGGAGCGGTACTGCCAAATTACCTTGACCAACGGTACAATCTTGTTCCGCAGGACCTGTTCTCTGCGATCCTCAATGCGAACAGGATACTCTGGAAAGGACAGGTCCTCAGCGACCTCCAACTATGAAAAATCCAACACATGGGACGGATCCTGAACATACTTCCTCAGCAAGGAAACATGGAACACATCGTGCACTCTTGCAAGACTGGGCGGCAAGGCTAGCTGATACGCGGTTTCCCCAATTCGGGCAAGAATGGGAAAAAGCCCAATATATCGCGGACTCAGCTTGCCTCGCTTCCCAAATCTCATCACACCCTTGGAGGGTGAGACTCGGAGAAACACGTGGTCCCCAACTTCAAACTCAAGTGGTCTCCGTCGGATGTCTGCGTAACTTTTCTGTCTATTCTGAGCTGCGGTCAACCTCTGCTGAACAGTCCTGGCAATCTCAGCACACTGCTGCACTAACTCAGGTCCTGCTATCTGCCTCTCACCAATCTCGGACCAACACACGGGAGATCGACACGGCCGCCCATACAAAGCCTCGTAAGGTGCCATGCCGATACTAGAATGATAACTGTTGTTGTAGGCAAACTCCACAGTGGACAAAAGCTGTTCCCACGAACCTCCCCAGTCTAGGCAACATGCCCTGAGCATATCCTCCAAGGTCTGAATGGTCCTCTCTGACTGCCCTTCAGTTTCGGGATGATAGGCCGAGCTGAAAGCCAACTGGGTACCCAACGCCTTCTGAAAGCTCTTCCAGAACCTGGAAGTAAACCTCGGATCTCGATCTGATACAATGGACAAAGGTACCCCGTGCAGAGAGATGATCCGGTCTACAAACAACTTTGCCAGCTTGCCGACCGACCAGTCCTTCCTAATGGCTAGGAAGTGTGCCGACTTAGTCAGCCGATCAACGATGACCCATATGGCGTCTCTCCTGCTAGGGGATGTAGGCAATCCCATCACAAAGTCCATCGTCACATGCTCCCATTTCCACTTTGGAATCGACAAGGGCTGCAGCAACCCTCCAGGTCTCTGATGCTCGGCTTTAACCTGCTGACAAGTCATACATCTAGCCACATATTCAGCCACATCTTTCTTCATACCGGGCCACCAGAAGTGCCTCCTCAAACAATGGTACATCTTGGTCGTCCCAGGATGCACTGCATATCTCGAACGGTGCGCCTCATCAAGAACACATCTGCGCACGTCTTCCTCAGTCGGGACATAGAGCCTGCCTCTGAATCTGACAGTACCGTCATCCCACAACTCCACCTCTGACCTCTGGAGAATTTGTGGTAACTCAGCATCTGCCCTCTGAGCCTCAATCACAGCATGATACACAGCTGGTCTCACAGTCAAGCTGACTAGCACAGCTCTATCCTCTTCGCGTGGGATCCTAAAGGAGGATTCCACAATCTGCTCGAACAATTTCCGTTCCCGAATCATAAGGTATGACATGACCGTCTTCCGACTCAAAGCGTCTGCCACCACATTCGCCTTGCCCGGATGATAAGAAAGGTCAAAGTCATAATCCTTAATAAACTCCATCCACCTCCGCTGCTTCAGATTCAGGTCTCTCTGAGTGAATACATATTTCAAGCTCTTGTGATCGGTAAAAACCTGAAATTTCTCTCCATATAAGTAATGCCTCCAGATCTTAAGTGCAAACACCACAGCTGCAAGCTCCAAATCATGAGTAGGATAGTTCTCCTCATGCCTCTTCAGCTGCCGAGAAGCATAAGCAACTACCCTGCCATGCTGCATAAGGACTGCTCCCAAACCTCGACGGGACGCATCTGAGTAAACCACAAATCCACCTGACCCAGATGGAAGCACCAGCACTGGGGCTGACGTGAGGCGAGTCTTTAGCTCAGTAAAACTCTGCTCACAATCGTCAGACCACACAAAACGAACTCCCTTTCGAGTCAACCTCGACAAGGGGGCCGCTATCGAAGAAAATTCCTGAACAAACTGCCTGTAATAACCGGCAAGCCCCAGAAAGCTCCTGATCTCAGTCACTGAAGTCGGCCTGCTCCAGTCCATCACTGCCTCGATCTTGGCTGGATCCACTGCGATACCCTTGCCAGAAATAACATGCCCAAGGAAGTGCACCTCGTCTAGCCAAAATTCACATTTGCTGAACTTGGCGTAAAGTTGGTGCTCTCTCAGGACCTGCAACACTGCCCGAAGATGAGCAGCGTGCTCTTCCTCAGAAGAAGAATAGATCATAATATCATCAACAAACACAACCACAAACTGGTCCAGGTAGGTCCTGAAGACTCAGTTCATCATATCCATAAAGGCCGCCGGAGCATTGGTTAAGCCGAAGGGCATAACCAAAAACTCATAATGCCCATACCGAGTCCTGAAAGCCGTCTTACTAACATCCACATCCCGGATCCTCATCTGATAATATCCAGATCTCAGGTCGATCTTGGAAAACACCCTTGCGGTCTGCAGCTGATCCATCAAATCATCGATCCTAGGAAGTGGATACTTATTCTTTATTGTTACCTGGTTCAGCTGCCTATAATCGATGCACAATCTCAAAGAACCATCCTTCTTCCTGACAAACAGAACTGGAGCACCCCATGGAGATGTACTGGGACGAATGCAACCCTTATCCAGCAACTCCTACAATTGCGCCTTCAACTCAGCGAGTTCGGCTGGCGCCATCCGATACGGGGCCTTAGACAAGGGCGCTGTACCTGGTGCAAGCTCGATGGTAAACTCGACCTCTCGCTGAGGAGGAAGGCCAGGCAGCTCCTCAGGAAACACATCTACGAAATCACAAACAACAGGCACCTCCCAAGGACTGGGACTATCACGGACATCAGAAACAACCACAGAGGCAAGGAAAGCCTCACAGCCACCAGCAAGCAACCTCCGTGCCTTAAAGGCAGAAATGAGAATACCTCGAGAAGAAAGCCTAATACCTTGGAAAAAGAAGGTCGGGATGTCCGGAATAGAGACGCGCACCCTCTTCCTGTGGCAGTCCACCTCCGCATAAAAGGCTTCCAACCAATCCATACCCAGGATGATATCAAAATCACGAATAGCAAGTACAACCAACTGGGCAGGTAGCACATGACCCTCGATGGTCAAGGGAACATTCCTCAAGCAATTATAAGATATCATAAAGTCTCCAAAAGGAACCTCTACCATCAAACCATCAGATAACTCATCAACGGGTGCCGAAAGGATATCTACGAACTGCTCAGAAATGAAAGAATGCGAAGCACCTGAATCAATCAACACATGTGCAGAGTTCCCAAGGACAGAAAGTGTACCTTCCACCAAGTTGGACGCACGAGCCTCCTTCCTGGTGATAGCCAGCACTCTCCCTTGGGTCCTCGGCTTCTTCTGATCAGCTGGCCCTTGCCTCTGGCCACGCCCCTGCGGGCAAAACCTCGCCACGTGGCCCTGCTGGCCACAAGTATAGCATCTCCCGGAGAAAGCAGGACACTGAGTCCCACCATGAGTACCACCACAGTGCTGACAAACTGCTAGAAGCCTCTGAGCTGGCTCCTGCTGTGCACTGGACGCTGACTGACTCTGCTGACCCTGTCTGGGCCTACTGCTGCCGCTACTACCACTACTGCTGCCACCACCCCTGAAGAATCTCCTGAATCGGGAGCCGAGTGACGACGATCCCGATCCGACCGAAGGAGCCGGCGCTGCTGCCTTACCCCTGCCTCGCACTGGCCCCTGAGCAGTCTGCCCTCTCTCCCGGGCCGACTGGGTCTGCTGAGCCTCCACTGCTGCTGCACACCTAACTGCTGATGCCAGGTCTATACAACAGTGGGACGCCACGAAGTTCCTCAGACTGAGCCTCAGTCCGTCCACAAACCTCTCCGTGCGACGCTCCTCGTCCCCAGATATGAAAGGCACGAACCGTCCCAGCGAAACAAACTTTGCCTGGTACTCAAGTACCGTCATACTTCCCTGCGTCAGATCCATAAACTCCCTCTCCTTGGCTCTCTGAACATGTCTAGGGAAATACTGTGCATTGAACTCTTTAACAAAGGTCTCCCATGAAATTTCCCTGAGACTCCTGTCCTCATAAGACAAACTCTTCAATGTGGTCCACCAGTCATAGGCGCTATCCTTCAGCATGAAGGTAGCCAACGGGGTCCTCTCTACTGCTGCACAATCCATGGTATCGAAGGTCTTCTCTATCTCTCTAAGCCAATGAATGGCCTCATCAGGGTCGAGACGACCGGTGAAGTGAGGTGGCCTCAGCTTCAGGAACCTCTCAAGTGTAGCTGTGGACCCTCCCCGAGCACTAGAACTCTCGCTAGGATCTCGCGTCTGATATCTGGCCATAGTGTCCATCATGGCCTCCATAAACTGCTCTACACTCGGCCTCCCTGCCTCGGACCCACTAGGGGCATCTCCCCGCTCTCGAATAACCGGCATCCTCTTCCTGGGAGCCATCTACTCGCCTATAATTACAAAATCAAAAAGTTCTAATTAGAGTCCTAAAACCTATGCTACCGCCATGCCTGTACGGGATAATGCATTTATTTGCCGAACTTACAACATTTAACCTAGTTATTTATTTATTTGCCAGACCATATGCTCTGATACCAACTGTAACGACCCGCCACCCTATAATCAGGGATCCGATTACTAAATGGGTACCGAATCATTAATTTGGAACCAAACCAGGATCTAAGTAAGTCTGGGAAATAAATAATAAACTAAGCTAAACATCCACATCGCATTGAATTGAAATGAAGGTGCAGGAATTAAAATTATTACAATGCGACTCGATATAGCAAATAATTACATACTCCAACTGAAAAGAAATAATTAAACATACAGGCCAGAAATAAATAACAACTACATCGGGGCATACCCCGGAACAACCGCTGAAGACGCTCAACACACGGCCGCACACGCCGCTCTAGGTCTGCTGGGAGTCCTCACCTGAAAACCGCAGGGGTGAGTCTCAAGACAAGACTCAGTAGGGATCCTTCGATCCCCACTGCCCACGCACACACCCACAAGTGCAAAATATAGCTAACGGTAAGGTAACAAGCACAGTAGTAGGTACAATTCCTAATTCTCAACGTGAAATCACATGCAGTCGAAGTGTATTAAACATGCATATTTCTAAACTAACCGACAAGGGAACCCACGACTGCCGCCTCGATAGAATACGTCAACCACATAAACAAATGGTGGGAAAAACTTCGACCCGCTGAGACCAAACAGTAACCCCTCGGATAGCACGCTGGCTACCTCGGCGGCTACTCCTTCCCCCAGCAAACACTGACCCGCTGAGACCAAACAGTAACCCCTCGGATAGCACGCTGGCTACTCCGGCCCAACTGGCTCAGGTGGTTACTCATTCCCCCATCACGAGTGACACTCCAAAGGTACCACTCCGACACCGGTACAAGCTAGCTAACCCCGGGGTTCACCGGGTGACCCTCTCCACTAGGCGTCACCCCGCCACTGCTCCCGTCAGCGCTGTGTCCCTCCGCACCGACACAGGGTGTAGAACGCTACAACTGTCACTCTAAGTCCACCGAAACAGAAAACACGGCACGATGCGATCCGGTCACGGAAGAAGTCCACGGTCGCACGACACCCACGCAGTGTCATCCGGTCACGAAGAGTTCATCACATCAAGTACATTAACAGCATGCATTAACCAACTATCTAACAGTGTAAACACATTTTACTGGCATGAATTAGTGTGGTTCTGTCTTGAATCGCATCGCCCAAGGCCGACGCCTTTCAAGCTCCATGTACAGGTTCATGTAAAATAGTCTTCAGAATCAGGCCTTAAAAGGCGTCGACACCAGTGGTCGCCTTTTAAAAGGCGTCGACATCCTCAGACGCCATTCAACACAGAAATCCGTAAATTCCAAAGCCCTTACTCAGGGGATTTATGCCTTAAAAGGCGTCATGACTACCTGACGCTATTCAAAACGCGTCGCCCACCCATGACGTCTTTTAGTCCCATAAATCCCAAAACTGGCAGACTCTCTGTCAGGTGATTCCTGTCTAAAAGGCGTCGTGATGGCCCGACGCCCTTCAAAAAGGCGTCGTCCATGCACGACGTCTTTCAATCCCAGGAACTAGAGTTGCCATGAGCCCGAGGGCTCTCCTTTTCAACCCAAACAACCCCAAAATTACCCAAAAACGGAGGAGAAAGAGGGGCAATACAATCCATAGGAAATCACATTCATAGAAAATCCCCCGTATCATCAAAAGAACTCCTAAACATGCTCATTCTACCCCACAGAACCAAAGGTCTACAACATGCATAGACGGGGGAAAAACATGGCTTAAACACGATGCTGTGGGAACCGTCACCCTACCGGATACTTGAACGCCTCCGAGCTTCAAGCCGTCCACCCGTCTCGCCCCACGCCGCCGCCGGTACCGCCGTGGTCGTCCTTACTCCACCGTGACGTCGGCCGCTGTAACGACCCGCCATCCTATGACCGGAGACCCGGTCACTAAATGGATGTCGGCCCATTAACTGCGGGTTCACACCCGGATCTCACACAACACATCTGGAGGAGTAAGTGCTAAACAAGGCTAAATATGACAATCACACGGACTACAAAGGTATAACAAGTGCGCAGCAAGGAAAGTAATAATGTCCGTATATCGTCCAACAATAATTACATGTCCAACAATTAAATCAGTACAGGCAGAAGGAAAGTACAACAACATCGGGGCATACCCCGGAACTAAGACAGCTGCTGGTCCGCACACCAAGAAGACACCACGCTTCCGCTCGCCACGAGGTCCACACCTGAAACCGCAGGGAGTGAGCCACACCAGAAATGGGCTCAGTAGGGATCATCCGATCCCCCGCCTCCCACTCACACACCCACAAGTGCAACAACAGGAATATATGGCAATTAAGTAAAGCAGTAAACATAGCACTCAACCTGATAGGAACCGTACGATAAGCAGTGTAACAAGAATAGTACCAAGTAACCCGAAGAACCCAACACAAAGTCACGTCTTACAGTCAAAGTCCACGAAGCGACTGAACCACACTGTCGACCGAAGTCAAACGTCGCCTCCCAACCCTACCACCACTGCTCACGCCTGTCCACCCCTACAGTGTTCCGGGGCACTGTAGGGTGAGGCAGTGAGCCAAACTAGGACTAGCTGGACTCAGTGTACCGCCACTGCCAGCTACGTGTGCACACAAGCAGTCTATAGACTACTGTCCTACCGTCCGGATTGCCTCCACGCTAGGCCTCAACGCTTCAGGAGGGCCCTGGGGACCGGCGAACCCCCGTCAAGCCGAAGCTACAGGAACTACCCACAAACCCAACTCTCCCGGGCTGCGTCAGGCCAAAGGGCTAAGGGTACCACTCGTAACCTTGATCAAAGGTCACATCAGGCCCGATGGCTAAAGGGTAAACCAACTCCCACCAGTAACACCACCAGCTCCACAGTAAGAAACACGCCAGAAGCTGTCACGACAACCAAAGGAAACCCCGACCCGCTGAGACCAAACAGCAACCCCTCGGATAGCACACCAGCTACTCCGGCCCGACGGGCTCAAGGTGGTTCTGCTTCCCTCAGCCAGAGGTAAAACACAAGAAGCACCCCTCCTCACAGACACCATGGCCCTTCTCCCATCAGCCCATGGTGACAAACGGAAACCACAGTCATTCCGAATCCATATTCGTACAAGCACACACACACAACATGATTCCATTCGTACAGTAAACCTCCGTCTCTGCGTACAGTTGAAGCACACACACATAGATGATGAAATCTCATTCATGCAGAAGTCCTCAGTCTCAGTATACAACTCAAAGCATGCATCTGAACCATCCCCCCCGTGAAATATACATGAAATAACAGGATTTAAGCATTTCTGTCTTGAATCGCGTCGACCAAGGTCGACGCCATTCAAGACCCTCAGACAGGTTTATTAAAAGCCAGATTATCCCTTAAAACGCGTCCACCAGTGAAGCCGTCGTTTAAAACGCGTCAGGGTCGCCAGACGCCATTCAACCCAGAAATCCAGATTGCAGAACCTTTAAACGGGGGCATTTCCTGCCTAAATGGCGTCATGATGGCCTGACGTCCTTCTGAAAGGCGTCGTCCATCCATGACGTCATTTAGCGCTAGAACCCCTAACTCAGGAAACCTCGAACAGGGAGGTTTCTGCCCTAAAACGCGTCGTACTGACCCGACGTCTTTCGGAAAGGCGCCGACCAGGCACGACGCCATTTAGCGCCATAAACCAGGTTTCCTGGTTCGAACCGAGGGTTTCTCCCTTAATCCCAAGCACCCCGAAAAGCCCCAAAACCAAAGGGGGAAGAAGAGAAATCCAACCATCACAAGCATGCTACGAAACCACGCTCACAAGCACCGCCATTCCCACAAGGAATCCCCCTAAACATGCTCAATCTAGCCCCAAACACGTCACGTCACGCCAAGAAACATACGAGCAACACATGCAAGGTTCGTCCCCTTACCGGTTCTTGAACTCCGCCAAGCTCCGTGCCACCGTCCCGCCGCACCGCACACCGCCGCCGGTACCCTCGAGGATGCCGCCACTCCGCCGGGACGTCGGCCGCCGTCCGGAGAGTGGAACACCGCGAAGGAAGTGGTGGAGGTAGAGGTGAGAGGTAAGGTGGTGTTGGAGTGGTGGAAGAGGAAGAAGAGGAAGGGAAGGGGAAGAAGAGCATCGGAGAGGGCGGAGAGGGCGAGGAGAGAGAGAGTGAAGGCGAGAATGAGGGAAAGAAGGGGAGGCTCGCGGGGTCAATCCGAAACCAGCTGAAACGCGTCGATCGAGGCAGACGCCTATCAGTCTGACAGGACGGCCGTACTGACAGCGGTCTGAAACGCGTCACCCTCCACGGACGCCGTTCAGACGACAGGACAGGCCGTACTGACAACGCTCTGGCGCCGCACCCAGACATCGCAGAGGTCACAGTCTGAATCGCGTCGACCGACATGGACGCCGTTCAGACGATGTGACCGGGGCCGTACTCTCGCGGCCCGAAACCCGCACACGTGGCACAACACCCAGCAGACCTAAATGGCGTCCACACAACCTGACGCCTTTTGAAAGGCGTCGAGCAGTGCTGACGCCATTCAGCCAGAAATCTCAAGACCCTCCTCAGGGTCCAAACCAGGGGATCCGGCCCGAACCCGACCCGAATACAGAACCCGAAACCTCAGTCCTTACAATCTCCCCCCCTTAAAAGAATTTCGTCCTCGAAATTAGCAACCGCTCGACGCTCAACTCGGCTAACCAACACATGCCGGCACACTGATCACAACAATCATCCTCACCAATCACACACACAGGGCTCCACAGAAAAAGCCAAACAAACTCACGCCAAGCTAACCAAGATTCTCAATTCTGACGAAAGCTGAAAGATCAACGTTAACCACACACTAGCAAGGCACATGTTACAAAACCGATTCTCCACCAAACCCAAATACATACAAATGCCACAAGAGTTCACAACCGCCTCTAAACAAGACAAGATAAAAGTGCTCTTCTAGCACAGCCTCTCGGACCTCCACAAAGAGACGCGACTCCAATCACGCCTCGAACACCTACTGACCACTCGGCTCCTGACCTGCCTTATTCCTCTGGGGACAGTTCCTCGCGAGATGTCCCTTCCTGCCACAGCCAAAACAGCTACCAGTGATCAAGGGACATATCCTGTCGCCATGAAACCTGCTACAACGGGGACAACGATCTGCAGCGTCCCGCCTCGCCTCCTGCTGCCAGCTGACCTCTGTCTGCATCTGCTGGACCGAACCATCCTCATCCTCGTCACAAGGTACCTCCTGGAACTCGACCTCAAAAGAACTCGAACCACCTGACGAAAAGACCGCTGATCTATCCCTGCTTTGCTGCTTCCCCTGTGCTGAATGCTCTGATTCCTTTGCCGTGTGTTGAAACTGCATCTCCACCGCTGCCGCGCACCGAACCGCTGATGCCAGATCCTTACAACAATGAGCTGCCACAAACTCCCTCAAATCATGCCGAAGTCCATCCACGAATTTCTCCGTCCTAAGATCCTCACGCTCATATATGTGTGGAGCAAACCTTCCCAGAGCCACAAATTTCATCTGATAATCTAGAACTGACGTATCACCCTGCACCAACTCCATAAACTCCCTTTCCTTGGCCCTACGAACATGCCTCGGAAGGTACTGTCCACTAAACTCTCTCACAAAGCCTTCCCAAGGAATCTCTCTCAAAGACCTATCTGGAAACATCAACCCCTTGATGGTAACCCACCAATCATAAGCATCGCCCTTCACCAAGTAGGTTGACAACAAGGTCATGTCACTCTCAGCACATTCTAGAACATCAAACACCTTCTCCACTTCCTTAATCCACTGAGCTGCCGCATCTGGAACAGGTTGACCCGTGAAAGAAGGGGGCTTCAACTTCAAGAACCGCTCCACCACCGTGGATTGGCCACCTCGGGAGCTGGACCCCTCACTTCCATCTCCCTACTGATATCTAGACATAGCCCCAATCATAGCTTCCATGAAACGATCCACATTATGTCCTTCTGCCCCCGAACCACCACCATCTGCTCTCGAACCAAGAGCCAACGGAACTCTCCTCTTCGGTGCCATCACTACCCCACAAACACGAAAATTGAACCAAAACACGTCAAAACCTATCAATCTATACCAGCAGCCATCGCCTGTACAGACTCGTACTTATTGTTGGACTATAATATCTAACCTAGTTTATCACATACTCGACCAGACTGAGCTCTGATACCAACTGTAACGACCCGCCATCCTATGACCGGAGACCCGGTCACTAAATGGATGTCGGCCCATTAACTGCGGGTTCACATCCGGATCTCACACAACACATCTGGAGGAGTAAGTGCTAAACAAGGCTAAATATGACAATCACACGGACTACAAAGGTATAACAAGTGCGCAGCAAGGAAAGTAATAATGTCCGTATATCGTCCAACAATAATTACATGTCCAACAATTAAATCAGTACAGGCAGAAGGAAAGTACAACAACATCGGGGCATACCCCGGAACTAAGACAGCTGCTGGTCCGCACACCAAGAAGACACCACGCTTCCGCTCGCCACGAGGTCCACACCTGAAACCGCAGGGAGTGAGCCACACCAGAAATGGGCTCAGTAGGGATCATCCGATCCCCCGCCTCCCACTCACACACCCACAAGTGCAACAACAGGAATATATGGCAATTAAGTAAAGCAGTAAACATAGCACTCAACCTGATAGGAACCGTACGATAAGCAGTGTAACAAGAATAGTACCAAGTAACCCGAAGAACCCAACACAAAGTCACGTCTTACAGTCAAAGTCCACGAAGCGACTGAACCACACTGTCGACCGAAGTCAAACGTCGCCTCCCAACCCTACCACCACTGCTCACGCCTGTCCACCCCTACAGTGTTCCGGGGCACTGTAGGGTGAGGCAGTGAGCCAAACTAGGACTAGCTGGACTCAGTGTACCGCCACTGCCAGCTACGTGTGCACACAAGCAGTCTATAGACTACTGTCCTACCGTCCGGATTGCCTCCACGCTAGGCCTCAACGCTTCAGGAGGGCCCTGGGGACCGGCGAACCCCCGTCAAGCCGAAGCTACAGGAACTACCCACAAACCCAACTCTCCCGGGCTGCGTCAGGCCAAAGGGCTAAGGGTACCACTCGTAACCTTGATCAAAGGTCACATCAGGCCCGATGGCTAAAGGGTAAACCAACTCCCACCAGTAACACCACCAGCTCCACAGTAAGAAACACGCCAGAAGCTGTCACGACAACCAAAGGAAACCCCGACCCGCTGAGACCAAACAGCAACCCCTCGGATAGCACACCAGCTACTCCGGCCCGACGGGCTCAAGGTGGTTCTGCTTCCCTCAGCCAGAGGTAAAACACAAGAAGCACCCCTCCTCACAGACACCATGGCCCTTCTCCCATCAGCCCATGGTGACAAACGGAAACCACAGTCATTCCGAATCCATATTCGTACAAGCACACACACACAACATGATTCCATTCGTACAGTAAACCTCTGTCTCTGCGTACAGTTGAAGCACACACACATAGATGATGAAATCTCATTCATGCAGAAGTCCTCAGTCTCAGTATACAACTCAAAGCATGCATCTGAACCATCCCCCCCGTGAAATATACATGAAATAACAGGATTTAAGCATTTCTGTCTTGAATCGCGTCGACCAAGGTCGACGCCATTCAAGACCCTCAGACAGGTTTATTAAAAGCCAGATTATCCCTTAAAACGCGTCCACCAGTGAAGCCGTCGTTTAAAACGCGTCAGGGTCGCCAGACGCCATTCAACCAAGAAATCCAGATTGCAGAACCTTTAAACGGGGGCATTTCCTGCCTAAATGGCGTCATGATGGCCTGACGTCCTTCTGAAAGGCGTCGTCCATCCATGACGTCATTTAGCGCTAGAACCCCTAACTCAGGAAACCTCGAACAGGGAGGTTTCTGCCCTAAAACGCGTCGTACTGACCCGACGTCTTTCGGAAAGGCGTCGACCAGGCACGACGCCATTTAGCGCCATAAACTAGGTTTCCTGGTTCGAACCGAGGGTTTCTCCCTTAATCCCAAGCACCCCGAAAAGCCCCAAAACCAAAGGGGGAAGAAGAGAAATCCAACCATCACAAGCATGCTACGAAACCACGTTCACAAGCACCGCCATTCCCACAAGGAATCCCCCTAAACATGCTCAATCTAGCCCCAAACACGTCACGTCACGCCAAGAAACATACGAGCAACACATGCAAGGTTCGTCCCCCTACCGGTTCTTGACCTCCGCCAAGCTCCGTGCCACCGTCCCGCCGCACCGCACACCGCCGCCGGTACCCTCGAGGACGCCGCCACTCCGCCGGGACGTCGGCCGCCGTCCGGAGAGTGGAACACCGCGAAGGAAGTGGTGGAGGTAGAGGTGAGAGGTAAGGTGGTGTTGGAGTGGTGGAAGAGGAAGAAGAGGAAGGGAAGGGGAAGAAGAGCGTCGGAGAGGGCGGAGAGGGCGAGGAGAGAGAGAGTGAAGGCGAGAATGAGGGAAAGAAGGGGAGGCTCGCGGGGTCAATCCGAAACCAGCTGAAACGCGTCGATCGAGGCAGACGCCTATCAGTCTGACAGGACGGCCGTACTGACAGCGGTCTGAAACGCGTCACCCTCCACGGACGCCGTTCAGACGACAGGACAGGCCGTACTGACAACGCTCTGGCGCCGCACCCAGACATCGCAGAGGTCACAGTCTGAATCGCGTCGACCGACATGGACGCCGTTCAGACGATGTGACCGGGGCCGTACTCTCGCGGCCCGAAACCCGCCCACGTGGCGCACACGTGGCACAACACCCAGCAGACCTAAATGGCGTCCACACAACCTGACGCCTTTTGACAGGCGTCGAGCAGTGCTGACGCCATTCTGCCAGAAATCTCAAGACCCTCCTCAGGGTCCAAACCAGGGGATCCGGCCCGAACCCGACCCGAATACTGAACCCGAAACCTCAGTCCTTACAGCCGCCGTCCGGAGAGTAGAACGCCGCAGTGGAAGTGAAGGTGGTAGTGGTAGGAGCTAAGTAGAGGAAGGAGTGGAGGGAGAGATGAAACGGTGGGAGGAAAAGAGGGAGGAGGAGGGATTGCCGCCGAGTTCACCAGAGGGGAAGGAGAGAAAGAGAGAAGGAGAAAATGAGGGAAAGAATGAGGGCTTGCGGGGTTAACCAGAGACTGGCTAAAACGCGTCGACATCCACGGACGTCTATCAGGTGACGTGACGGCCGCTCTGACAAAAGTCTGAAACGCGTCGTCCTACACAGACGCCGTTCAGACAACTTGTCAGGGCCGCACTCTGACACACCCAGAGTCGCAGTCCGAAAGGCGTCGTCCCACGCAGACGCCGTTCAGACGACGCGACAGGGCCGTACTCTCGCGGCCCGAAGCCAGCCCACGTGGCACCCACGTGGCAGAACCTAAAACGCGTCTGCAACGGTGGACGCCGTTCATACCGCGTCTCGCGGGCTCGACGCGAAACATCACAGAGCCCCAGACCCCACTAGGGCCAGAACTGCAGGGTCCGACCCGAAAACCGGATCCGAAAGTCTCGATCCTTACATATACCATGGTGTACACTAGGTGACCCTCTCTCTAGGCATCACCCCACCACTCCTGCACCGGTGTTGTGTCACTCCCACACCGACATAGGATGCCTATGCGCTAACAACTATCACTCTAGGTCCACGATCGCACAAAACACAACACAATGCGATCCAGTCACGTGGAAACCCTCATCTTCGAAGTACGGTATCAAACATGCATTTAACCACATTATCTAATAATGTAAACACATGTTAATCACATGAATTAATGGGTTCTATCTTGAATCGCGTCGCCTGTGGCCGACGTCTTTCCAGACCCCTAAACTGGTTTAGTTTCTCACAGGCACTGGGACCCAGGGGTACTGGCCTTAATGGCATTGCCCATAGCCGACGTCATTCAAATGGGGCCGTTAAATCACGTCGCCTGGTCTTAATGCCATTCTAAATGGCGTCACCTGGTCCTGACGCCATTTAACACCCGAAACTGCGTTCTACTGAGCCAAACTGAGGGTCCCTCTTCTCCCCCAAAACACTCAAAAAACGCAAGGGAGACAAGGGGAGAAGTTTACTAACCGATGATCACCTAAAACCCAATTTCATAAAAATATTCATTTTTATCAAAAACCCCTTAAAACATCCTTTTCTACCCAAAATCTCTACGTACAATGCATGCTTCAAAGTGGGAAAAACATGGTTTTAGACAAACACAACAAAGATCGCCACCCTACCGGTTACTTGAACTCCTCTTTACTCTTAGCCGTCGAATCGCCATGCCACGAGCCGCCGCCGGTACCGCCAGGGATGCTGTCACTCCACCAGGACGCCGGCCGCCATCCGGAGAGTAAAGTGTTGCAGAGGAGATGGTCGTGGTAGTGGTGAGGGTTAGGAGGTTGATGGAGTGGAGGAAGAGGAGCAATGGGGAGAGGAAGAGAAGGAGAAGGGGAAGGGGAAGGGGGCATCGAAGGGTTCAGAGAGAGGGAGGAGAGAGAGAGAATGAGAGAAAGGAGGGAAGCTCAGGCGTCAAACCGAACAAGTCTAAATCACGTCGTTCTAGTAAGACGCCATTCAGATGATAGGATGCGGGTCGTATACTGGCAGATGTCTGAATCGCGTCGTCCATACAAGACGCCTTTCAGACGACACTACCGGGGCCGTACACACGCGCCCCCATGCCCACCCACGCGGCACCCCTGCGAAGCTCCTAAATGGCGTCCCCCTAGAGCCCATGCCCCAGTCCCACAAGGGCCCAAATCAAGGGGTCTGATAGCGAAATCGACCTAATAACCAGATCCTAAACCTCAGTCCTTACACATGTAATGCCCTGTACTCTAACTATCAAGGTATTGTCTATTTTGGCCAATGGGCCTTACAGTTTTATCCCTTTTTTGAGTTAATTGACCCCAGAGCGGAGACTTCTTGGGAGGTCACCCTTCCCGTTACTACTCTTGGATAAGCACACTTAACTACAGAGTTCATTACAAGAATTGAGCCAAGACTGGAAAAGGCGCCTTGATGTTTGGAGATACAACTTAACTATACTCAAGGGTTCTACCCCTCTTATATAGGCGACGTCCTCGTCGCTGCATTACCTAACCTACAACTAGTTCACCAGGTAGGTGGGACTCTAGAGGTGGCCTCCATAGGCTCAAGACGTAGCTCCCACCATGTAGCTTTACATTGTGGCATTATGTATCGCCATTCTACGGGTAGCCCTCTCATGACATAGCACTTTGCCCAATATGCCAGTTAGCTCCCCCGCTTTGGGCTAGTTCGTGGCTATGATACCATTCTATAATGCCCCATACTCCAACCATCATTGTATTGTTTGCTTTGGCCCGTAGACCTTACAGTTTTGTCCCTTTTTAGAGGTAATTGGATTAAGAGCGGGGACTTTCCGGGTGGTCACCCATTCCATTACTACTCCCGGCTAAGCATGCTTAACCATGAAGTTCTTTACAAGAACTGAGTTAACACTTGAACAGACACCTCGATGTTTGGTGATACAACTTAACTATACTTGAGGGTTATTGTAACGCCCCGTAACCTGATAATCGGAGATTCGTTGGGCCTAAGCCAGGATCACTAACACTCATCCAGGGAAATATGTGAGAAACTAAGCTAAATAAATAAATAGAAAGCGAACTATAAACACATAAGGCACAAGAAAATTAGTTATTACAGTCTGACACAGTCCAGCAGATAAATACATTGTCCAATAAGTGCAGAAATTAAATATAGTGCATATAGGCCATAAAAGTAAAAGTATAGCTACATCGGGGCATACCCCAGAACAAAGTACGGCCACTGGCATGAGCTTCCACTATGACCAACCTCCCACTCCTAAACTCATCCGAAGCCCTCATCTGAAACACAGGGAGTCAGCCACACCAGTATTAGGCTCAATAGGGAACCCGCGATCCCTACCTCTCACACATGCACTCGCAAGCTAGCAAGAAGAATAAAGTAAATCAGCAAAGTAAAGTTGTAAACTATAGAGTAGCTAGTGTAGCCAACGTGAAACATGCTAGAGAGTGCTAAAATCACAGACTCCAAACTCCGTACAACTCCAAACTCTACAACCCAAGTACATTCACTGAGTCTTACCTTATGAGCAAACCTTATGTCTGTCCACCCCTGCGAGGCTCCGAATGCTCACAAGGTGAGGCAGTGAAAAAATAGGATTAACTGGCGTCTGCGAGGCCACGCGGTGTCTGCGCCCCTAGCCACATGCGTATACAACTAGTAAAAGCTACTATCCCATAGTCAATTTTCCCTACACCCAGACTCTGGCTATAAATGTAAGGATTGAGATTTTCGGATCCGGTTTTCGGGGTCAAACCTTGTAGTTCAGGCCCTAGCGGGGCTGGGACCCTGTTCTGTTTCGCGTCGAGCCTGCTCGACACGGTTTAAACGGCGTCCGGCGTGGCAGACGCGTTTTAGATTGTGCCACGTGGATGCCACGTGGGCTGGCCTTGGGTCGCGAGTGTTCGGCCCTGTCGTGTTGTCTGAACGGCGTCCACGAGGGACGACGCCTTTCAGACTGCGACTCTGGGTTGTCAGAGTGCGGCCCTGACATGTCTCCTGAACGGCGTCTTGATGGAACGACGCGTTTCAAATTCCTATCAGAGCGGCCGTCACGTCATCTGATAAGCGTCCGTCCACATCGACGCGTTTTAGCCAGTCTCTGGTTAACCCCGCAAGCCCTCCTTCTTTCCCTCATTTTTCTTCCTTCTCTCTTTCTCTCCTCCCTTCCGGCGACTCCGGCGACGACCCCTTCTCCTCCCTCTTTTCCTCCCACCACTTCGTCTTTCCCTCCACTCCATCACCCACCTAGCTCCCACCACTACCACCTCCACTTCCTCCGCGGCGTTTACTCTCCGGACGGCGGCCGACGTCCCGGTGGAGTAAGGACGACCTCGGCGGTACCGGCGGCGGCGTGGGGCAAGACGGGTGGATGGCTTGGAGCTTGGAGGAGTTCAAGTAACCGGTAGGGTGACGATTCCCATAGTATTCTGTGTTAAAACCATATTCACCCTCTTAAAGCATGTTTTAGATCTATGGTTTTGGGGTAGAATAAGCATGTTTAGGAGCTCTTCTTGATGGAATGGGGGATCTCTATGAATGTGGGTTTATGATGGTTTGGTTTGCCTCTCTTTCTCCTCTGTGTTTGGGCGATTTTGGGGTTTTTTGGGGTGAAAAGGGGAGCCATCGGGCTCGAGACAGACCTGGCTCCTGGCGTTAAAAGACGTCGTGCATGGACGACGCCTTTTTGAAGGGCGTCGGGCCATCATGATGCCTTTTAGGCAGGAATCGTTTCGCTTAGGCTCTGTCAGTTCGGGGATTCTGGGACTAAAAGACGTCATGGGTTAGCGACGCGATTTGTAATAGCGTCAGGTCACCATGACGCCTTTTAAGGCAGAAATCCCCTGATTAACGTTTTCTGCGAATCCTGGACTTCTGTGTTATTGGCGTCTGATGATGTTGACGCCTTTTAAAAGGCGACCTCTGGTGTCGACGCCTTTTAGGCCAGATTCTGAGGCCGATGTTTCATGAACCAGTATAGAGTGCTTGAATGGCGTCGGCCTTGGGCGATGTGATTCAAGACAGAACTACACTAATCCATGCCAGTAAAATGTGTTTACACTGCTAGATAGTTGGTTAATGCATGCTTTTAGTGTACTCGATGATGATGGATTCTTCATGACCGGATGGCACTGCGTTGTGTGTCGTGCGACCGCGGACTTTTCACGTGACCGGATCGCACTGTGCTGGGTTTTGTGTTACTGTGGACCTGAAGTGATAATTGTAGCGCTTTATCACCCTGTGCTGGTGTAGGTGGAGCACAGCGCCGGTGGGGGCGTGGGCGGGGTGACGCCTAGGGAGAGAGGGTCACTTGGTGAACCCCAGGGTCAGCTAGTACCGGTGTGGGTGTGGTACTTTCGAAGTGTCACTCATGCTGAGGGAAGGAGTAACCACCTGAGCCAGTTGGGCCGGAGTAGCTAGAGTGCTATCCGAGGGGTTACTGTTTGGTCTCAGCGGGTCGGTGTTTTCCCCACCGTCGTTTGTGTGGTTGGCGTGTGCTATCGAGACGTCGGTTGTGGGTTCCCTAGTAGACTGGTTTAGAAATATGCATGTTTAAGACATTTCGACTGCATGTGATTCACATCGAGATTTAGGAATAGTAATTACCACTGTGCTTGTTACTTTACCTTCAGCTGTATTTTACACTTGTGGGTGTGTGCGTGGGCAGTGGGAATCGAAGGATCCCTACTGAGTCTTTTCTTTAAGACTCACCCCTGCGGTTTTCAGGTGAGGACTCCTGGCAGACCTAGCGAGGGAAGTGCGGCTGTGTGTTGAGCGTCGTCAGTTGTTGTCCCGGGGTATGCCCCGACGTAGTTGTTATTTTATTTCTGGCCTGTATGTATAATTATTTCTTTTCTGTTGGAGTATGTAATTATTTGCTGTATCGAGTCGCATTGTAATAACTTTTAATTCCTGCATTTTCCTTTCAATCCAATGCGATGTGAATGTTTAGCTTAGTTTATTATTTATTTCCCAGACTTACTTAGATCCTGGTTTGATTCCAAATTAATGATTCAGTACCCATTTAGTAATCGGATCCCCGATTATAGGGTGGCAGGTCGTTACAGTTGGTATCAGAGCATTCGGTCTGGCAAATAAATGAATAACTAGGTTAAATGTCGTGAGTCTGGCAAATAATTACATTATCCCGTACAGGCACGGCGGTAGTATAGGTTTTAGGATTCTAATTAGAAATTTTCGATTTTGTGATTGTAGGCGAGTAGATGGCTCCTAGGAAGAGGATGCCGGTTATTCGAGAGCGGGGAGATGTCCCTAGTGGATCTGAGGCCGGGAGGCCGAGTGTAGAGCAGTTTATGGAGGCTATGATGGACACTATGGCTAGATACCAAACCCGAGACCCTGGTGAGAGTTCCAGTGCTCGGGGAGGGTCTACAGCTACACTGGAGAGATTCTTGAAGCTGAGGCCACCTCACTTCACCGGTCGTCCCGACCCTGATGAGGCCGTTCACTGGCTTAGGGAGATAGAGAAGACTTTCGATACTATCGATTGTGCAGCAGTTGAAAGGACTCCGTTGGCTACCATCATGTTGAAGGATAGCGCCTATGATTGGTGGACCACCTTGAAGAGTTTGTCATATGAGGATAGGAGTCTCAGGGAGATTTCATGGGAAACTTTTGTTAAGGAATTCAATGCGCAGTATTTCCCTAGGCATGTCCAGAGGACCAAGGAAAGGGAATTTATGGATCTGACTCAGGGGAGTATGACAGTACTCGAGTATCAGGCGAAGTTTGTTTCGCTTGGGAGGTTTGTGCCTTTCATATCTGGGGACGAGGAGCGTCGTACTGAGAGGTTTGTGGACGGACTGAGGCTCAGTCTGAGGAACTTCGTGGCATCCCACTGTTGCACAGATTTGGCATCAGCGGTTAGGTGTGCAGCAGCAGTGGAGGCTCAACAGAACCAGTCAGCCCGGGAGAGAGGACTGACTGCTCAGGGACCAGCTCGTGGCAGGGGTAAGGCAGCGGCAGCAGCCCCTTCGTCCGGATCGGGATCGTCGTCACTCGGCTCCCGATTCAGGAGATTCTTTCGAGGCAGTGGCAGCAGTAGTGGCAACAGCGGTAATAGCAGGCCCAGGCAGGGTCAGCAGAGCCAGTCTCAGTCGGTGTCCAGTGCTCAGTAGGATTCAGCTCAGAGGCTTCCAGCAGTTTGTCAGCACTGTGGTGGTACCCATGGTGCGACTCAGTGTCCTACTTTTCCTAGGAGGTGTTTCACTTGCGGCCAGCAGGGTCATTTGGCGAGGCATTGCCCGCAGGGGCATGGTCAGGGACAGGGTTCAGGTGATCAGAAGAAGCCGAGGACCCAGGGGAGAGTTCTAGCTATCACCAGGTTGGAGGCTCGCGCGTCCAACTTGGTGGAAGGTACACTTTCTGTCCTTGGGAACTCTGCACATGTGTTGATCGATTCGGGTGCTTCGCATTCTTTCATTTCTGAGCAATTCATAGATATTCATTCTGCACCCGTTGATGAGCTATCTGATGGATTGATGGTAGAGGTTCCTTCTGGGGATTTTATGTTATCTTATAATTGTTTGAGGGATGTTCCCTTGACCATTGAGGGCCATGAGTTACCTGCCCAGTTGGTTGTGCTTGCCATTCGTGACTTTGATATCATCCTGGGCATGGATTGGTTGGAAGCTTTTTATGCTGAGGTGGACTGCCACAGGAAGAGGGTGCGTTTCTCTATTCCGGACATCCCGACTTTCTATTTCCAAGGTATTAGGCTCTCTTCTCGAGGTATTCTCATTTCTGCCTTTAAGACTCAGAGGTTGCTTGCTGGTGGTTGTGAGGCCTTCCTTGCCTCTGTTGTTGTTTCCGATGTCCGTGACTGTCCCAGTCCTTGGGAGGTGCCTGTAGTGTGTGACTTTGCAGATGTGTTTCCTGAGGAGTTGCCTGGCCTTCCTCCTCAGCGAGAGGTCGAGTTTACCATTGAGCTTGCACCGAGTACGGCGCCCTTGTCTAAGGCCCCGTATCGGATGGCGCCAGCCGAACTCGCTGAGTTGAAGGCGCAGTTGCAGGAGTTGCTGGATAAGGGTTTCATTCTTCCCAGTACTTCTCCGTGGGGTGCTCCAGTCCTATTTTTCAGGAAGAAGGATGGTTCTCTGAGGTTCTGCATTGATTATAGACAGCTGAACCAGGTGACGATAAAGAATAAGTACCCACTTCCAAGGATCGATGATTTGATGGATCAGCTGCAGTCTGCGAAGGTGTTTTCTAAGATTGACCAGAGATCTGGATATTATCAGATGAGGATCCGTGATGTTGATGTCAGTAAGACGGCTTTTAGGACTCGGTATGGACATTATGAGTTTTTGGTTATGCCTTTCGGCCTAACCAATGCTCCGGCGACCTTTATGGATCTGATGAACCGAGTCTTCAGGGCCTATCTAGATCAGTTTGTGGTAGTATTTGTAGATGATATTTTAATATATTCTTCTTCTGAGGAAGAGCATGCTACTCATCTTCGGGTGGTGTTGCAGGTCCTGAGAGAGCACCAACTCTATGCCAAGTTTAGCAAGTGTGAATTCTGGCTTGACGCGGTACACTTCCTTGGGCATGTCATTTCTGGCGAAGGCATCGCAGTGGATCCAGCCAAGATCGAGGCAGTGATGGATTGGAGTAGGCCAACTTCAGTAACCGAGATCAGGAGCTTCTTGGGGCTTGCCGGTTATTACAGGCGGTTTGTTCAGGGGTTTTCTTCGATAGCGGCCCCCTTGTCGAGGTTGACTCGAAAGGGAGTTCGTTTTGTGTGGACCGAGGAATGTGAGCGGAGTTTCACTGAGTTAAAGACTCGCCTCACTTCAGCCCCAGTGTTGGTGCTTCCATCTGGGTCAGGTGGGTTTGTGGTTTACTCGGACGCGTCCCATCGAGGTTTGGGCGCAGTTCTAATGCAGCATGGCAGGGTAGTGGCTTATGCTTCTCGGCAGCTGAAGAAGCGTGAGGAGAACTATCCTACCCATGATTTGGAACTGGCAACTGTAGTATTTGCACTTAAGATTTGGAGACATTACTTGTACGGAGAGAAATTTCAGGTTTTTACTGATCACAAGAGCCTGAAGTATGTGTTCACACAGAGAGACCTGAATTTGAGACAGCGTAGGTGGATGGAGTTCATTAAGGATTATGACCTTGACCTTTCTTATCATCCGGGCAAGGCGAATGTAGTGGCAGACGCCTTGAGTCGGAAGACGGTCATGTCATACCTTATGATTCAAGAATGGAAATTATTTGAGCAGGTTGTGGAATCTTCCTTTCGGGTTCCACGTGAAGATGATAGGGCCGTGTTGGCCAGCTTGACCGTGAGACCAGCAGTGTATCATGCTGTGATTGAGGCTCAGAGGGCAGATGTTGAGTTACCACAGATTCTCCAGAGGTCAGAGGTGGAGTTGTGGGATGACGGTACAGTCAGGTTCAGAGGTAGACTTTATGTTCCGACCGAGGAGGACGTGCGCAGGAGTGTACTTGATGAGGCGCACCGTTCTAGATATGCAGTGCATCCCGGGACAACCAAGATGTATCATTGTTTGAGGAGGCACTTCTGGTGGCCTGGTATGAAGAAAGATGTGGCTGAGTATGTGGCTAGGTGCATGACTTGGCAGCAGGTTAAAGCCGAGCATCAGAGACCTGGAGGGTTGTTGCAGCCCTTGCCGATTCTGGAATGGAAATGGGAACACGTGACTATGGACTTTGTGATGGGATTACCTACATCCCCTAGCAGGAGAGACGCTATCTAGGTCATTGTTGATCGGCTGACCAAGTCGGCACACTTCCTAGCTATTAGGAAGGACTGGTCAGTCAGTAAGTTGGCTAAGTTGTTTGTAGATCGGATCATCTCTCTGCACGGGGTACCTTTGTCCATCGTATCAGATCGGGATCCGAGGTTTACTTCCAGGTTCTGGAAGAGTTTTCAGAAGGCCTTGGGTACTCAGTTGGCTTTCAGTTCGGCCTACCATCCCGAGACTGATGGGCAGTCGGAGAGGACCATTCAGACTCTGGAGGATATGCTCAGAGCATGTTGCTTAGACTGGGGAGGTTCTTGGGAGCAACATTTGTCTACGGTGGAGTTTGCCTACAACAACAATTATCATTCCAATATCGGCATGGCGCCTTACGAGGCTTTGTACGGGCGACCGTGTCGATATCCTATGTGTTGGTCCGAGATTGGTGAAAGACAGATAGCGGGACCAGAGTTAGTACAGCAGTGTGCTGAGATCGCCAGGATAGTCCGGCAGAGATTGACCGCAGCTCAAAGTAGGCAGAAGAGTTATGCTGACGTCCGACGGAGACCGCTTGAGTTTGAGGTTAGGGACTACGTGTTTCTTCGAGTCTCACCCTCCAAGGGTGTGATGAGATTCGGGAAGCGAGGCAAGCTGAATCCGCGATATATTGGACCTTTTCCCATTCTTGCTCGGATTGGGGAAACCGCGTATCAGCTGGCCTTGCCGCCCAGTCTTGCAGGGGTACACGATGTGTTCCATGTTTCCTTGCTGAGAAAGTATGTTCATGATCCGTCCCATGTTTTAGATTTTTCAGAGTTGGAGGTCGCTGAGGACTTGTCCTTTCCAGAGTTTCCAGTTCGTATTGAGGATCGCAGAGAACAGGTCCTTCGGAACAAGGTTGTACCTTTGGTCAAGGTGATTTGGCAGTACCGCTCCGGGGGCGAGGCAACCTAGGAGCGTGAGGATGAGATGCGGGAGCAGTTTCCTTACCTTTTTTCGTAAGTCTCCTTGTGAGCTTGTATCTCTGCTTTTTGACCTTGTTAATTATAGCAGACAATTTCGGGGGCGAAATTCTTTTAAGGGGGGGAGAATGTAAGGATTGAGATTTTTGGATCCAATTTTCGGGGTCAGACCCTGTAGTTTAGGCCCTAGCGGGGCTGGGACCCTGTTCTGTTTCGCGTCGAGCCTGCTCGATGCGGTTTAAATGGCGTCCGGCGTGGCAGACGCGTTTTAGATTGTGCCACGTGGATGCCACGTAGGCTGGCCTTGGGTCGCGAGTGTTCGGCCCTGTCGTGTCGTCTGAACGGCGTCCACGAGGGACGACGCCTTTCAGACTGCGACTCTGGGTTGTCAGAGTGCGGCCCTGACATGTCTCCTGAACGGCGTCTTAATGGAACGACGCGTTTCATATTCCTGTCAGAGCGGCCGTCACGTCATCTGATAGGCGTTCGTCCACATCGACGCGTTTTAGCCAGTCTCTGGTTAACCCCGTGAGCCCTCCTTCTTTCCCTCATTTTTCTTCCTTCTCTCTTTCTCTCCTCCCTTCCGGCGACTCCGGCGACGACCCCTTCTCCTCCCTCTTTTCCTCCCACCACTTCGTCTTTCCCTCCACTCCATCACCCACCTAGCTCCCACCACTACCACCTCCACTTCCTCCGCGGCGTTTACTCTCCGGACGGCGGCCGACGTCCTGGTGGAGTAAGGACGACCTCGGCGGTACCGGCGGCGGCGTGGGGCGAGACGGGTGGATGGCTTGGAGCTTGGAGGAGTTCAAGTAACCGGTAGGGTGACGATTCCTATAGTATTCTGTGTTAAAACCATGTTCTCCCTCTTAAAGCATGTTTTAGATCTATGGTTTTGGGGTAGAATAAGCATGTTTATGAGCTCTTCTTGATGGAATGGGGGATCTCTATGAATGTGGGTTTATGATGGTTTGGTTTGCCTCTCTTTCTCCTCTGTTTTTGGGCGATTTTGGGGTTTTTTTGGGGTGAAAAGGGGAGCCCTCGGGCTCGAGACAGACCTGGCTCCTGGCGTTAAAAGACGTCGTGCATGGACGACGCCTTTTTGAAGGGCGTCGGGCCATCATGACGCCTTTTAGGCAGGAATCGTTTCGCTTAGGCTCTGTCAGTTCGGGGATTCTGGGACTAAAAGACGTCATGGGTTAGCGACGCGATTTGTAATAGCGTCAGGTCACCATGACGCCTTTTAAGGCAGAAATCTCCTGATTAACGTTTTCTGCGAATCCTGGACTTCTGTGTTATTGGCGTCTGATGATGTTGATGTCTTTTAAAAGGCGACCTCTGGTGTCGACGCCTTTTAGGCCAGATTCTGAGGCCAGTGTTTCATGAACCAGTATAGGGTGCTTGAATGGCGTCGGCCTTGGGCGACGCGATTCAAGACAAAACTACACTAATCCATGCCAGTAAAATGTGTTTACACTGCTAGATAGTTGGTTAATGCATGCTTTTAGTGTACTCGATGATGATGGATTCTTCATGACCGGATGGCACTGCATTGTGTGTCGTGCGACCGCGGACTTTTCACGTGACCGGATCGCACTGTGCCGGGTTTTGTGTTACCGTGGACCTGGAGTGACAATTGTAGCGCTTTATCACCCTGTGCTGGTGTGGGTGGAGCACAGCGCCGGTGGGGGCGTGGGCGGGGTAACGCCTAGTAAGAGAGGGTCACCTGGTGAACCCCGGGGTCAGCTAGTACCGGTGTGGGTGTGGTACTTTCGGAGTGTCACTCATGCTGAGGGAAGGAGTAACCACCTGAGCCAGTTGGGCCGGAGTAGCTAGAGTGCTATCCGAGGGGTTACTGTTTGGTCTCAGCGGGTCGGTGTTTTCCCCACCGTCGTTTGTGTGGTTGGCGTGTGCTATCGAGACGTCGGTTGTGGGTTCCCTAGTAGACTGGTTTAGAAATATGCATGTTTAAGACATTTCGACTGCATGTGATTCACATCGAGATTTAGGAATAGTAATTACCACTGTGCTTGTTACTTTACCTTCAGCTGTATTTTACACTTGTGGGTGTGTGCGTGGGCAGTGGGAATCGAAGGATCCCTACTGAGTCTTTTCTTTGAGACTCACCCCTGCGATTTTCAGGTGAGGACTCCCGGCAGACCTAGCGAGGGGAGTGCGGCTGTGTGTTGAGCGTCGTCAGCTGTTGTCCCGGGGTATGCCCCGACGTAGTTGTTATTTTATTTCTGGCCTGTATGTATAATTATTTCTTTTCTGTTGGAGTATGTAATTATTTGCTGTATCGAGTCGCATTGTAATAACTTTTAATTCCTGCATTTTTCTTTCAATCCAATGCGATGTGAATGTTTAGCTTAGTTTATTATTTATTTCCCAGACTTACTTAGATCCTGGTTTGGTTCCAAATTAATGATTCGGTACCCATTTAGTAATCGGATCCCCGATTATAGGGTGGCGGGTCATTACAATAAACATGGGGCCTTGGGAACCAGCTCGAACCCATAACCAAGCTAACCCGTGACTTGTGCCTCATGGGTCACAACGTGCACATAGGCACTGGGTGTACTACTAGTGGATATCGTCACCCCAGGTCAAAATACGTAAAATAGAATGTAAAGTTCACCCCCATGAATGAGTCATGCATGCAAGTCTATAGAAACTTATATAACAGTTATACGGAAATGTGTAAGCACATAATCTATACAAGGAAAACTATAATTTATATTATTTTATACATGGGAGTCAATTTCCAGGTGTTTATATCTATTGTTCTAAATTGCATCACTTGGGTCCGACGCCTTTCAAATCGCATCATTTAGACCTGACGTCAATCAAAAGGTAATCGATTTTTAATAATAATTAGTAGTTAATCTACGTTGCATCCACATGGGTGATGCCATTCAGCTTAACCGATATTTTAATAAATCAATTAACCTCGCGTTGGGGTTAGCCAGCTGAATCACATCACACCAGCCTAACACGAATTAAATCGCGTCATCTGGTTCTGACGCATTTTAGCGCTTGAGCCAAGGCTAGACCACTGCTCCTCTTGGCACCCCACAGTGCATTGGAAAATGGTTAAAGGTGACTACCAAAATGCCCACACGTGTTGTGATGATTCCAAACCCTTTATGCCCTGAGAAACTACACCCCCCCCCCTCCCCCATACACACAAACTAAAACCTTAGAAGATCACAAAACATACTCCAAGCCATAAACATCACATGAATCCTAGATGGGTCTAAGCATTAAGGGAGTACCATCACCCTACCTCAGGATCTTGAACTCCTCCCGACTTATAATGAAGCCCTTCATGTGGTGGAACCCATGCTGCCGTGTCGTTACCAAGCTGTTGGCGTGCTCCCACGGCCACTACAAGCGACTGGCTTCTCTAGTTCGTCACCTCTTGCTGCCCCCACCGACAGCCACTGCCGCCTCATCGCCAGACCACCTTGGCTCATGTCGTCTACCAAGAGAGAGGGCAAACTATTGAGGAGGTGGTGAGGTGGTAAGTGGAGAAGGAGAGGATAACTTGGAGATGGAGAGGGTGTAGGAGGAAGAATAAGAAAGGTGGAATAAGATGGAGGAAATGGGCTGGAGGAAGTGAAAATAAGGAGGGAAGGAAGGGCGGAGAGAAAAATCCTACATGTCCGCCCATCGGCGCCTCCGCTGCGTTGTCACGCATGAGTGGAGGGCACTATAGGGTGACTTTGCACCAAAGAGAGTTAAATAGCGTCATATCGAGCTGATGCGAATTGTAAATCACATCACTCCTCAGAGACATGAATCAGAGGGCCTAACAGGGTCCAACCACGCGTCCCCCATGCATGTACCTTGAATTTCGTCGGTGCAGGGTGACGCCAATCACGAATCACATCAAGCTAACGCGAACCATATTCATACAGCTTATCCCCAAAAGGCCCACCAAAGCCTATATGAAACTCGACACCCGGATCTAAAACCTCCGAATATTGCATCCTTCCCCCTTAAGGAAATTTTGTCCTTGAAATTTGTCAGTTCAAAAAAGAATTCACTAATCTCAAATGCAATAATTGAGGAAAAAAGGGAGGAACTTACTCGAACAAATATGAAAATTGCTCCTGCATCTTGTTGTCATGTTCCCAAGTCACCTTGCCTCCAGAATCACGTTGCCAGATTACCTTAACCAATGGGAATCTCTTGGTTCACAGAATCTACTTTCTACAATCCACCACTTGAATTGAGCATTCTAGTAATGGTAGGTCCTCTGAAATCTCCAACTCTGAAAAGTCTAACACATGCGATGGGTTAGGTATATATTTCCTCAGCATCAAAACAGGAAACACATCATGTACTCCGATTAGGTTAAGTGGCAAGGCTAGCAAATAGGTAGTCGCCCTTATTTGGACTAGAATAAGGAATGGCCCAATATAGCGTAGACTCAAGTTGCCCTGCTTTCTAGACCTCATCACCCCTTTCGAGGGTGACACTTAGAGGGATACATGGTCTCCAATCTCAAACTGCAAAGGCCTCCTGCGAGAATCTGCATAACTCTTCTACTTGCTTTGTGCTGCTTCCAATCTCTGACAAACCATCCTCATTATATCTGTGCAACTACCTGTCCCTCACCAACCTCGAACCAATCCAGGGGAGAATGACACGATCGTCCATACAGTGCCTCATATAGTGCCATGCCAATACTTGAATGATAACTATTATTATATGCGAATTCCACGGTAGGCAAGTGTTGTTCCCAAGAGCCTCCCCACTCTAAATAACAAGCATTCAACGTATCTTACAATATCTATATAGTCCTCTCTGATTGTCCATCTATCTATAGGTGATAAGCTAAATTGAAAGCTAACTAAGTGCCCAAAGCCTTATGGAAACTTCGCCAAAAATCTAAAGTTAATCTAAGATCTCTGTCTGACACAATAGACAGTGGCACTTAGAGATCCACTCATGTCCACATACAGTTTTGCCACTTTGTCGATCAACCAATCCTCTTTGGTGGCCAAGAAGTGTGTTGACTTGGTCAATCGATACACTATCACCCAAATTGCATCACGCCTATTGGGAGTCAAAGGCAAGCCCATCACAAAATACATAGTTACATGCTTCCACTTCCATTCTAGAATTGACAATCACTATAGTAAACCTCTAAGCCTAATACTCTGCGTTCATGTGCTGATAAAGAAGACATCATGCCACATACTTAGCTATGTCCTTTTTCATCCCTAGCCACCAGAAATGTTTCTTCAGACAGTGGTACATCTTGGTGGTACGTAGATGAATAGCATATCGCGATCGATGAGCTTCATTCAACACACAGCTGCTAAATTTTTCTTTTGTAGGTACATACAATCTGCCTCTAAATCTCACTGTATTGTCATCCCACAGTTCCACCTCAGTAAAATTGGCCTCCAGTCAATCCATGCCAACAATAACATCAAAGTCCTTAATCCGCAATAGGTGAAGTTGTATTGGCATCAGATAACCTTCTACAACCAAGGGAAACTCTCTCAAATAGTAGGAAGTAAGCATATAATCACTAGATGGGACCTCCACAAGAAAGTCACACGGCAACTCCAAAATAGGAACAAAAAGAGCATCCACAAAGTCTTCGAAACTAAAGGAATGTGAAGCACCAAAATCTCTCAAAACATGAACCATACAGTCGAGGATAGGAAGTGTACCTTCCACCAGGTTGGATGCCTAGGCCTCCTTCTTAGAAAGAGCAAGAATTCGGTCTAGAATCCTTGGCTACTTCTGATCTCCTGATGCCTACCCAAAACCATGCTTTTGAGGGCAGTTCTTAACTAGGTGGCCTGACTAACCACAAGCAGAACATTAGCCTACAAAGTTGGGGCACAGCCTCTCCACCGTGCTTCCTACCATAGTACCGACAAGTGAGCTCCTGTTGTAGACTGGCTATCGACTGTGACTGTTCAGTTGGCCTGTCTCTACCTTTGTCTCCACGAAACAACCTCTTAAACTTAGAACCAATCGATTAAGATAATAATCTAGAAGAAGAATGCCTTTCCCTTGCTATATGCCTGACTCTGCACTGCTATCCCCCTCTCTGGCTCCATCTGCTGGTGTTATGCCTTCACTGTTGCCGCACATCTAACTATTGAATCCATATCAGTGTAGTTTGAGATGCCACCAAACTCCTCAAGTCAAACCATAGTCGATAGACAAATTTCTCAGTATGGCGCTCCTCATTCTCTGAAATAAGGCACGAACCTCCCTAAGGCCACGAACTTCATCTAGTACACTAATACTAACATGCCTCCCTATACTAGCGCCATAAACTCTCTCTCCTTGGCCCGCCTAATGTGCTTTGGAAAGTAATGGTTATTGAATTCTTCCACAAAGGTCTCCCAAGGAATCACACTAAGGGTCTTATCAATATAGGACATTCTCTTCAAAGTCACACACCAATCATAGACATCGTCCTTCAGAAAATAAGTAGCCAGTGCGGTCTTCTCACTTCTTGCATAGTCTGGGTATCAATGGTCTTCTCCACTTCCTTCAACGAGTGGGCAGCCTCATCATGGTTGGGCAGACTCGTAAATGAGGTTGCTTTAGCCTTAAGAAGTACTCCACCAAGGTCGAAGATCCTCCCCGAGTATTAGAACCCTTACTTGAATCTCCGGACTGATATCAAGACATTGTCTCCATCATAGCCTCAATGAATCTCTCCATATTCTGCCTACCCTCATCGGTACAACTGAATCATCTCCCATGTCATGAATCGGTGGAGTCCTCTTAGGAGCCATCTACCCCTTCACACACAAAAGTCAAGAAATATGAATTGCTGGAATAGGATTTCTTGTTATTCTATGCTACCTGTCAACGCCAGTATGGGATGATATATTTATTACTGGAATACTTTATTTACCCTAATTATTCACATATTTAGCCAGACTTTGCTTTGATACCAATTGTAATGCCCTGCAACCTAATAATTGGAGATCTAATATCTAGTGGGTCTCAGATCACCACCGTCGAGCCTAAGCCAAGATCGCAAACACTCGTATGGTGAAATACATGAGATATTAAGCTAAATAAACAAATAGGAAGAGAACTGTAAGTACAAAAGGTACAAGGAAATTAGTTATTATAGTTTGACATAGTCCAACAAATAAATACTTGTCCAATAAGCGCAAAAATTAAACATAGTGTGTACAAGTCAAAAAAGTAAAAGTACAACAACATCGGAGCA
Organism: Zantedeschia hybrid cultivar; assembly: GCA_030544215.1. Classification (NCBI taxonomy): domain Eukaryota; kingdom Viridiplantae; phylum Streptophyta; class Magnoliopsida; order Alismatales; family Araceae; genus Zantedeschia; species Zantedeschia hybrid cultivar. The sequence continues at coordinate 44,757,073 of JARZZO010000008.1, forward strand.
TACCCCAGAATAAAGTATGGCCATTGGTATGAGCTCCCACCAAGATCAACCTCCCACTCTTAAGCTAGTCTGGAACCCTCACTTGAAACGCAGGGAGTGAACCACACCAGTATTGGACGCAGTAGGGATCCTGTGATCCCTACCTCCCCCCTACACACCTACAAGCTAGCAGGAAGAATAAAGTAAAGTAGTAAAACTGTAAACTATTGAGTAGATACTATAGCCAATGTAAAACACACTAGAAAGAGCTAAAATCACAAACCCACATGATAGATTAGAAACCCTTCGGGCAACACCAGCTACTCCAACCACACCCAGCTATAGGTGGTCCCACCCTACCAAGTCATAAGGTAACAAAGGCACACACCCACTAGCACAATGGCTCGTAAGCCAAACACCATACAACTCCAAACTGCACAGCTCGAGTGCATCCACTAATGTCTTACCTTACGGCCAAACCTCATGCCTATCCACCCCTGCGAAGCTTTGGATGCCCACAAGGTGAGGTAGTGAGAAAATAAGGTTAACCGAGGTCCGTGAGTCCACGCAGTGTCTGCACCCCCAGCCAGTGTGCACACAAGTAGTAGAAGCTATTGTACAATCTCCGATTTTCCCCTACAACCAAGTTTAGGCTATAAATGGGGGGAAGGGGGGGCGCTTGGGAACCGGCTCGAACCCATAACTGAGCTAACTCGTAGCCCGCACTTCATGGGTCACAACGTACACGTAGGCACTGGATATACTACTAGTGGATGTCATCACCCCAGGTCCAAATACGTAAAAGGGAACGCAAAGTTCACCCCTATGAATGAGTTAAGCGTACAAGTGTATAGGAACCTATCTAATAGTTATATGGAAATGTAAAGTATATAATCTTACAAGGATAACTATAATATATATTATTTTACACATGGAAATACAATTTTCAAAAGTTTATATCTATTGTTCTAAATTGCGTTACCTGGGTCCGACGCCTTTCAAATCGTGTCATTCAGACCTAATGCCAATCAACAAGGAATCGATTTATAATAATAATTATCAGTTAATCTGAGAGGACTTGACAAGTTCCAGCCACACGTCCCCAATGTATGTATCAAGGGTGACGCTAATTACGAATCATGTCATGTCGAGATGATGCAAATTAGATTCATATAGTTGATCCCTAAAAGGCCCCTAAAGCCTATTTGAAACTCAACACCCAGATCTGAACCCCAAGACATTACAACACAAGACTAGAATCATCATATCATCATCATCATCTTTGGGTTTGGAACATCCCAAAGGACTCTTTACCCAATCAATGTTGTTCCCCCCTACTTGGATCTCTAAAAATCCATGAAGGTGTGGCAAAGAAGCAAAGCAACTGAAGTGTATGATTCCCACATCATGTAGTTTATCCCCAGTTGAGGTATGCACACAAGCAAACTCTCCTACTGCCCTTGGTTAGAGAATCTTAACAAGCTGGGCTCGAACATCTAGACCCTATCATAAGGCTAAGTTGGGCCTTGACTTGACCCCATCAATATGGATACGGACCCTATTCCTTCTCCAGGGGACACATCAATGTGGGTGTCATGCTAGTGAAACAATCATCCTAGTCAAATCATATGAATGTAGTTCATAACTCATTAATTCTTGTAAAAGGAAAAGATAACAAATTAAAGACATGACTTTTCCATGTAAATTACATCCAATCATTCATAATTGAATCAATGATAACCATAAGACATAATCCCAAAGCTAGAGCACGACATTTGGGGATCAGAACCTCTCATTCCTTTGAAGAATATAGTTCTAGGTCTAAACGATCGATTGAACTGAAGGAACGATCGACCGTTTGGCCGGACAGAAGCCAAGCAGACCAATCTATCAAAACAATTGACCAAACTGATTAAAGGGTTGGAGATTGTGGAACTTAATTGGAAGAATTCTAAAAACCACTAAGAACCAATCTTTCTTCAAGAGATAGACGGGTGACTCTAAGCATGATTTATTTTATATTAAAAATTATATTATTTTTAAACTTTTAAAAGCTAATCAATTAGTAAAAAACTTGACATGGATGTTTACTTCATGATCACCAAATTTCATATTTTATGATCTTATTTACTATTTATTCCATTATTATTCTCTCAACATATACAATCTATCCATTTAATTTGTTTGTTTTCCACTATGATCAATTGAGTTATAGATGTTTGTTATCCTTGGTTTGATGTCTTATTGACCTAAAATTTGGACACCATTATGTTTTAATATTATCTTCATGTCCACTAAATTTATAATTGTTTGCATTTGTATAATATTTATTTCATAATTTTCTTGTCAGACTATACAATCTGTCATAATAGTTCTAGAATTCCAAATTGTGAATCTCTATCTCACTTGATTCATGTCCAAATCATCTCAAATTTTGCGGAGACCTTTGTTACATTATCGTTGATCCTCTGTAAAGTTTGAGAAATTTTTGACCTTTTTTTATACTTATTTTTCCCTCTATTTTAAGTTGTTAAAATTATATTCAAGTTGACTTTTCGGAATCAATGTAGGAGTCCAAAATCATATCAAATCAACGAAAAAAATCATGAAACTTTACCAAACCTTTAGTATTTTCCTATGAGCCTATTCACTAGATTTAATTATTTTCTAAATTCATTTGGTTTTTATCTTAATTATTATTATTATTTTCTACCATGAAATTTGATATCCATGCCGAAAGATTATGAGAATTCTGAAATTTTCAAAAAATTACTCAAATATTCATAAAGATATTTTGACCATGGACTCAGTGTCTAGAAGAGAACTCAGTAGGGAACTCCCGTCCACAAATGGCCCATGAAATTTTTGTTGCGTACATAATATTTAAATTTCTTAGAGGAAAGAAGAACAAATTTGATCATAGCTCATATCAATGTCTACCAAGGTTCATAAATTACATGCCATCCACTTAGTCCATACACTAGACGTCATGAAGAAATCCTATGCTTGAATCATTTGTAAACATGGTTCAAAGAAACAATTATATGTAATCATATTCCAAGTCAGTTCGTATATATCACCTATGTATCATATCAAATTATTCATCCAACTATCCTTCTATAGACCCGCTCTGGGGCCAATTCTTATTCATACATGTCATTGACCCATTCCATAGTCAGTTCTCAATCAATCTCATATCCATTCCTTATATGGTACTATAGGAATGTTTTCCTTTATGTTGATGTTTTTCTTATTATCTTTTTTGTAGACTTTAATAACTTGGGAGTAGTCCTCAAGGAGTTTAAAAAAAGGTGGATCAAGCATGAATCCATGAATTTTGACCTCTCCTCATTAACCTTGATCGATGTTAATTACGTTGATTAACTAATTGACAATGTCCTTAAAAAGAAAATCACACATTAAAACCACAAGATTTGAATGAATTGAAGTGATACCAATTTTGAAAGAACGATCTAATTTTGGAAAGAATCCATTTGCAAAAGCAGTCCAAATTATATTTCTTAATGTGACAAGTCCTATTGAATAATTCTTTCAAGTTCATATGTTATGTGATACACTTGTGCTTTCTTTTTGAAATCCTCAAAGGATAGTTAAAAGTTGGTCTTAGTATCATCCTTGTAGTCTATAAAGGATCTTTGGAACACAACCAAGGGAACCTTATCATCGCCTTAGAAGATACTTAAACAATATGCAAATTTCTTTAATAGACATGACTGGAGACATTCGTATATCCCTTTAAGTGTATGCCTTTAAGACATCCTTCAAGCATGCCTCTAAATTCACATGGTATACTTTTATTGATTAAAGAAGTAAAATTACATGACTTAATTAATGAGCACAATGATCGGTCAATAATAATACAAATTAATGGCCATTCATATGACATGAATAAATCAACATTGGTCACTCGAACAATATGAGTGAACCAAAGATTTGGCCATCCAAATCATATGTGTAACACTTGAGGTGTTAGTTGCCTTAGTTAGGCCCGTTAGGAGCCCATTAGAGAGATCTGGGTAGAAGCATTACTCGCATCAACTGTATATGACGTGATTAAGGTGGGTGAGTGAAACGCGTCACATGATGCTGACATAATTAACAAGTTTAGTTCCCTATTGAAACCCTACTAGGAAGCCTTAAACGCATCATATCGGGTTGACACGATTTAGATGTTTAGCTGAATCCAAATCGAACTCAGTTGTTTCCTTCTAGGAGTGATTCTTTTCTGCCTAGAACCCAACTTAGATGTCTATATATAGTTCCCCTACGTGTTTAGAACCCTCTAGTGAACCCATAACCCTAGAGAGAGTGAGAGAGAGAGAGATCGGTTTGTGGTCTTCTTCGTCAGTGCGCAGGCAGCGGCGTGGCAGCATTGCTGTACGAGGAGGGAGGTTCATGTGGTACTTAGGTGCAGTTCTTCTTGTGTGGATTGCGTAGTTTGAGGAAAGTAATGACTAACTATGATTTCATGTCTATTTTTAAGTAGATAAAATCTATTTTCCAAGTATTTTCTTATGCACTATGAGAGTATGTAAAGAAGGTTCTTTGGATGCTATTAGATGCGTTTAGATATATGTTGATTGCTCTTATATTTACTGCATGCATAATTATATAGTTTGTAGAAAAACTGGCTTACAAACTTGAATGTGTCAAGCACAATTGAGGCGATTTGATAATCACGTCAGAGGTGTATGACACGATTTCATGTACATAAACCTTGCATGCACATATAGAGGCGTCAAGTAAGCTTGACGCATATAAGAATTAGCGTCAGACTACCATGATGTAAATTCAACTGGCTTCGGTTAAAATTGCCATGATTTAATATTCATCCTAATGTTCAAATTAGAATTCCGTTACGGTTTGTTGTTAGTAATAATTTGTACAGTGCAGTTATCACGCCATAAAAATAAACTTAACCATGTATGTCTTAATATTTATATTAGGTGGTTAACATTATTCTTTCATATTTTATTCATGCATTTATTCATGATAATCTGTTTAGAGTTTAAGCTAGCATGATAGTAGTTACATCTGTTAATAACTTAGTTATACAATAATTAGATTGTATGGATTGAATGCTTATTGTTCTACCTAGTATTAACGAGTAAAACCATGCAAGTAGATTCATAGTATGCATGATATTTTGAAGCCACGATAGAACTTATGTTTTAACCTATTAAACCATGCTCTAAAATCTTATTTAGATGATAGCATAGCATTCTATTTAATTTCTGTGAACTGGACAGGAGTTCTTAAATGCGTCATATGAAGGTAACGCGAATATAAGAAGGCGTCATCTGACCATGAGACGATTAAGACTGTGTAAAAACTAAATTTGTATAAATTATTGTATATTCTTGTTAAATTGCATGATTTATATTCTATTATTGCATGTTCATGTTCTATATCATAACAGGTTCTATTTGTATGCATGTGGCTATTTAAGATGTTAACTTTCATGCACGGTTATATTTATGTCTCATATTGCGTGCATGTGCATTAATAAGATGTTAAGATATTATGATGCGGATGCACTAGCCGGTAGTTTGGGAACTAAGTGACACGCATGTTATGATAGGAGGAAAGGGCTACCTATAGAAAGCGCTACCCTAGAGCATGAAGCCGCCATTGAGTGGAGCCACCCCTTGAGCTTGTGGAGTTACCTCTACAATCTCTTGTGGAGTTACCTCTACAATCTCATGTCTACTTAGTTATGACCAGAAGGTGATATATGAACCCCTGGCTACAGGTATGAAAATCCTGGAGGTGGCTGTCTGCTTATAGGCTACACTGACCCTGGGTGGGATATGAGAGCGTCCCTCAATTGCACAGTTGAAGACATAGTGGTAATGACCTAACCACTAGGTAAAACTGATGATGATGATGCCTCTATGTCATAATTTGGTTGCTTGTCATATGCTAAGAAAAGTAGAGACATCATGATATGTGTGTTTTTATGATGCTATGATGCTAAAATGATAAGATGCATGATAGTGATGATATGTGTGATCATATACTGATGCAAGTTTCTGTCTAAAGCTTATGATCCATACTAGCAATGCATTTTCATACTTTATGTGAAAGTTATGCATGTTAGAGATCATGTGATAAGATATGCTATGATGTTCCATGCCATGCTAGGAGATGGTTCATGATTAATGATACATATTTAAGTGAAATGATGCACATCAAAGATGATGATCAGTATCATACTAGTTATATGTTTATTTTCATAATTATGAACTCATGCTAATGATCATAAGAAGATGCTCATATGCTAGTTGCATACATATTCATGCTAGATATTCATTTTAATGATAGTATGCTATAGTTAAAGATCATGTTTATTATGTTATAGCATGCTTATATATGAATGAATCATGGTTAGGATGAAGGAGCTATATATTTGTTATCTCTATGATTAGTTAGATGTTATCATGTGATGTTTTACTTTGATGCAGAATTATGGTTTCATTAGATTAGTTGTTGAGTTTCCATGTGAACTCACACTTGCTAGCTAACTGTTTTTCAGGTGAGGATTGAGATTTGTCTTTGCGGAGTACTTGGAGCTTGATCCAAGAGTTATTTAGAAGACGTAGGTTTCCTTTTGTTTCAGTTTATTAGCAAGAGATGTAATAGGATTTTATTTCCTTTTTAAGTGATGTAATTATTCTAGTTAGATATGTAGAGATCTTGGACGTTGTTGTGATTTCAATTGCAGTTTAATATAGTGGAATTAGAATTTGTAGTTATGAAGGTTGTATCATGATGTTCATGGATATATATAAAATGCTCACCTTGAAAGAGGATGTTTGGGTTGTTCCCACTATGGCATTTTCCCGAACCGACGGTTCGCTGTAGGTCAGCAAGACCGAACTAGGCCGGCGGGGTGGGGGCATTACAAAGAGATCGGCCACTCAAACCATATAAGTAGACTGTTAAGAAATTGTGGCCAATCAAACCACATGAATGGACCAATAAATTTTTAATATATTTTTAACCTTGTTATTCCAAAGTCCAAGTGTGTTTCAGCAAATTTTCAGTAGATTCTTGTTTGCCTTTGCATCGAAGTCTTCACGCCTTCGTTAGGTCTCTTTTGAGCCTTGTGCCCTCTCTTTGTTTTCTGCTTTTTTTTTGGACCTCAGTAGTAGCCCCCTTGGAGGGGTTTTATATTGGAGAGGAAGGGAGAGATAGATGGGAGAGATGTGAGAGAAGGGGAGTCGGTGGCACCCCCCATCGGTTGGAGCCACCAGTGGGGGGAGGGTGGTTGTGCCACCAGCAGGACCCCCACCGATGGGCCACTGGTTCCCCCCTCCCCCACCAATGGCTCTTGTTGGGTTCTCGTTGTTTCTCCGGATTGCTTACGCAGCGGAAACTAAAATAAAGTTGAAAACAGCGATCCGTTCCAATTTCAAATAACTAAAATCAATAATCGGATTATCGAATTCTTACCACGTGCGGATTCAAATCTGCAACCGTTCGGTTCCGTCGGTGTGACACCGCAAGCCGCGCAAGCGCCCGGCCTCTAGCGGAGTCCACGCGATCCTCCTTGCGTCGGATATCCTCACGTTCCTCATTCTTTGCAGCCCACAAAGTCTCCGCCGTTCGCTGCAACGATTGCCGCAACGCGCGGACGATTTTCCGTCGAACGGGAATCGAAGAAGCAGCGGAGAAAACCCGACGATCCAGATTCGTCTGAGGCGCCAAAGAGAGAGAGAAAGAGAGGAGGGGGCAACTAGGTTTATCAGCAGCCTGGCCTACTCAGTCCGTTCGCTATTTTATATCAACCGCGTGGTTTTTCATAAAAACCTCCTATTTATATAAAACCCACTTTTTTATCCATCGCCTTGAGAATTATTTGTGTGTGACCCTCTAGGCCCAATAACCAGTCCGGTTAATGGCCCAATAAGCCCAGTGACTCCTCACTAGCCTGATTAATCAATTAATAACTCATATTAATTAATTAATCAATCGAATCAATGTCGCACATCAAATTCGATTGGGCCTCCGATCACGTTGGGTGCCAAGCAACACCGCGTGAACCCGAAAGGTATCGGGGTAAAGTAACCCACTCTTGAAACCTTTCCGCCGACAGTTATCGCGTTGATCTAGTCCTTCAATCGTACAATGTCTCGAGTCAACTCAGAGTATGGTGTACCGTCATACCCTAACCGGTCGACTCACTTGGATCAGATGCTACCGAATAATATCGGAAAACTCTTTTCCCGATATTATCGTCCACCCTGGCCAGGGACTTCCGCACATCCTTCCTAGAGCATTCTCTCTCTAAGTACCGAGAGCAAATGATTCCTTATTGACACTCAATTCCCTTCGACGGCATTCCACTGTACCCGATCCTTGGCTGATTAGAATCCCGTGGTTAGAGATTCATAAACCAAAGTCAAAGCACAGAAGTCCACTGACAAGGTGTCCTTGGTGTCTCAGGTCAGAGGACCATCCACGCAACTGCGACAATAGAATCAAGCTAGTTGACAGTGAGGTACTATACCATCCAGCGATTCAGTCGGATCAACTCAGTGAACTCATTCTCTAATGAGCACCTACATATTCGCCTTAGTGTCTCCACAAAAGTGACTATGAGATCAGTCACCCTCATCTTATGAGCGGGAGTAATCTGTACTAGTCTATCCGGATATCCGATGTCCTTCTCGGATATCCTTCGATTATGAACTATTAAGAATATGTATGTTTAAGTGATCAGTCTCACTAGTATGATCTCATCATAATCTGATCACTATCGCACATATTCGCGGACTTCATTATAAGACGATAATAATACGAATTTACACATAATGAATAATACCATTATATTAATAAATGAACGAGATTACAAAGTCATATTGGCTTGTAGGCCACCTAAGACTAACAATCTCCCACTTGGACTAAAGTCAATCACCTTTATACAGTAAGCCTATAGACTCTAGGTGACGCTCAAACACAATTTTAGACAACGACTTTATCAGTGGATCTGCTACATTGTCGACAAATGGAACTCTTTCCACCACTACATCTCCTCTTGATATAATCTCTCTAATAAGATGAAAACGCCTCAGAATATGCTTTGCTTTCTGATGAGACCGCGGCTCTTTTGCTTATGCAATGGCTCCATTGTTGTCGCACAATAGTGGAACAGGTTCAGAGATGCTGGGAAATACGCCGAGGTCGGTGATGAATTTTTTCAACCACACTGCTTCCTTGGCGGCTTCAGCTACAGCGATGTACTCAGCTTCAGTCGTTGAATCTGCAGTGGTTGCTTACTTGGAACTCTTCCAGCAGACTGTGCCTCCATTCAACGTAAACACAAATGCAGATGTAGACTTGCTATCATCTGGATCTGACTGGAAACTTGAGTCAGTATAGCCTCGCAGTTTCAAGTCATCTCCTCCATAGACAAGAAACATATCCTTAGTTCTTCTCAAGTACTTAAGAATACATTTCACTGCCTTCCAATGCTCTTCGCTTGGATCAGCCTGAAATCTGCTCGTAACACTTAAAGCATATGCAACATCAGGCCGAGTACATAGCATGGCATACATGATAGATCCTATGTCAGAGGCATAGGGTACTCTATCCATGAATGCCCTCTTTTTAGGAGTTTTAGGAGACTGCTCCTTTGAGAGATTAATTCCATGTCTCATCGGTATGAGACCTCTCTTGGAATTTTCCATGCCAATCCTTTTGACTATGGTATCTATGTATAAGGATTGGGTCATTCCAAGCATCCTCTTTGATCTATCTCTATAGATCCGTATTCTCAATATGTATGATGCTTTTCCCAAATCCCTCATAGCGAAGTTTTTCGACAGCCAGATCTTTACCGATGACATCATAGCTACATCATTCCCAATGAGTAGTATGTCGTCCATGTAAAGAGTTAAGAAGGTGACTGCGCTCCCATTGGTCTTCTTGTCCACACAAGGCTCATCTTCATTCTTAATGAAGTCATAAGACTTGGCAGCCTCATCAAATCTTATGTTCCAACTCCGGGAAGCTTGCTTCAGTCCTTAAATGGACCTTTGAAGCTTGCACACTTTATCTGGCGATTCATTGGATGTGAAACCTCCTGGTTGTATCATATACTCCTCTTCCTCAAGGTTACCATTGAGGAAGGCAGTCTTCACATCCATCTGCCAAATCGTAATCGTAGTGTGCAGCTATGGCGAGTAGAACTCTGATCGACTTTATCATGGCAACTGGTGAGAAAGTCTCGTCATAGTCAATTCCTTGCCTTTGACGATATCCCTTTACCACCAATCTTGCCTTATAAGTATCGATCTGTCCATCAGCATCGATCTTTATCTTAAAGATCCACTTGCATCCGATGGGTACAATACCCTCGGGCAAGTCTTCCAAGTTCCAAACTTAGTTGGTGTACATGGACTGGATTTCTAAGTTCATCGCTTCTCACCATTTCCCGGCTTCTAGGCCTTCTATGGCCTCCTGGTAGGTTTTAGGATCATCATCCTCATTATATTCAACCTTAGACTCACCTTCAGCGATATGTCCCACATATCGTTCGAGTAGTCTACGTAATTTACCAGATCTACGAGGCTCATCTATGTGTACCTGAACAGATTCAGGAATAGATATCTCATCTGATGATAATGCAACTATTTGGGGTTTTGGAACCTCTTCCACTACTAGTTTACTCCCACTGTCCTTCTAAAGAAGGTATTCTTCTTCCAGGAACACAGTTTTCCTGACGACAAACACCTTTTGTTCACCAGGATGGTAAAAATAGTATCCAAAAGTTTCTTTTGGATATCCCATAAACCTGCATTTATCAGTTCATGATTCCAGCTTGTCTAGATCATGCCTCTTTACATGAGCATGACTATCCCAGACTTTAACATGTTTAAATTCTGGTTTCCTATCTTTCCATATCTCATATGGAGTAGAGGCTACAGACTTGCTAGGTACTCTGTTGAGTAGGTATGCTACTGACTCTAAAGCATATCCCCAGAAGGACACTGGTAATCCCGAAAAACTCATCATGGATCGCACCATGTCCAACAAGGTGCGATTCCTCCTTTCTGATACATCATTCTCTTTTAAGAATTATGTGAAATTAGTACTCAAGTATTCTCCTCTCCGATCTGATCGAAGAGCTTTAATACTCTTTCATAACTATTTCTCTACCTCATTCTTGAACTCCTTGAACTTCTCAAATACTTCAGACTTGTACTTCATTAAGTACATATAGCCGAATCTTGAGAAGTCGTTGATGAACGTGATGAAGTACAAGAAGCCACCTTTGGCTTGGGTGGACATGGGACCATAATACATCTAAATGTATTAATCCTAGAATGTCCTTGGCAGGTTCTCCATGTCCAGTAAATGGAGATTTTGCCATCTTTCCCATAAGGCAGGACTCACATGTTGCAAACGATTCATAATCGAATGTATTCAAATATCCATATTTCTGCAACTTTTGCAGCCTGCTTTTACCAATATGTCCAAGTCTACAATGCCACATATAAGTTTGGTTCACACAATTCTTGCTCTTCTTAAGAGCATTATCATTGTGAAGATTGTAATAAAAAACATCTAAAAGATATAGACCGTTGACTAAAGATATCGAAGCTATTGATTTATTACCATAATAAATCGAACACTTTCTATTCTCAATAGACAACCTATATCCTATCTTGTCCAAACAAGATACTGATATGATGTTCTTTATTATGCTAGGAACATAATAACAATCTTACGATGATAAGGCATCTCCCGATGGAAGCTTGAGGTTTGTTGTCCCAACAGCAACTGCCACAACTTTTGCACCGTTTCCTAGCCTCAGTTCCACCTCGCCTTTTCACAGCTTGCGCTTACTTGTTAGCATCTGCACATCATGGCAAATGTGAGAAGCACATCCAGTATCTAATACCTAAGATGTAGAATCTCTAACTAACAAGTTGATATCTATCATATAGATATCTGAAGCTTCTGATAGATTCACCTTTCCATGAGCTTTATTGCTGAGGAACTCCTTACAGTTCCTCTTCCAGTGACCATTCTGCTTACAGTAGAAGCAGTCACCCTTTACTACTCCTTAGCCTTTGTCCTTCGATCTTTTATCGTATACGATCATCTCTGCCTCAGTGGCATCCAATGCCGATTCAACAGGAGGATCATCTCCAAGGACGTAAGCAATGTGCTCAGATCTGAAGACACTCTTCAGGTTTCTAAGCCAATCTGAGTAGTTCGGGCTAGTCAAAAGTTTGACATCAGGTATACCACGGAGTGGGTTATTCGACAACATATTTCCCTACAGGAGATAAATAAAATCTATTTAGCAGATGTTCAATTATTAAATTTAAAACAAGGCATGGTCTTTTGTTCATGTTTTAACTCCCACTAATTTACGACGGACTGTGTAACACTCAGCTATATAGAACGAGAGACGCCGACAGTCTCCTAGTGGGGATCAGAATCTCAATGACTTGTAGTACAACCTTGTGGATAGCACAAGAAAGCTGTAAAATAGTCAAAGAGCACCTATCTCATGGGACTTGCAACTCCTTGCAATATCCGATCATAACTATGATCCCCAAAAATTTAATGGCCTTGTAGATAGCACAACAAGCCACTAATTCTAGTCTAAGCTAACCATCGTTACACGACAAGCATAGATTTGCATGCAGCCCTTGTGGATAGCATAAGAAAACTACATGGTTCCTCTACCCCGATCATATAGGCTTCTAATTCCATAGTCGCAGTCTCTCCTCACAACTAAATAGGGCTTGTGGTAACACAACAAACCTGCCTAAAGTGATTCGAATCCTATGACTATAATGATGGTGGACCACGCGGTAAGTTCTTAACTACTCACGTTACGGCTTAAAGTTTAGACGAGGGTATTTGGATAACTTTTATCTTGGTCTCTCCTAGGTGATAATATATAAATATGTCGTAGATATTTAATAAATAATATACCTACTTTGATTCATAATCAAAATTAAAACAATACATCTCATACACATCAAGTATGGTCATGGATAGTACAGTAGGTTTGACTGGAGCCAACAATAAAACGCACACACAATCTAACATAACATTTACATTAGACTACCCTGCAAACACATAGGCAAAGGATCTCCATCACATCGCCTTCCTGGTTGCATCTGTGGATCATCCTCGCTCCTTCCTCGGTTGCTTCGATTAGATTACATTTAAATCTAAATTTACATGTAAACAGAAGAAGGCCTTATGGCAAGTACAAGAGAGAGGGAGGTAGAATTACATCGAAGTATGTAGAGAGAGAGGTATGCAAACTTCTATTTATTAATAATTAATAAATATCTATTCAACCATACATCCACGATCCACACAATCCATTAATCACATGAATAATTTAAAAGTGCTTATCCATGACCACGGTGTGTTTTAAATAATCCACACGTGGTAAACTCATCTAAAGGCTAAAATAAAAGAGTTTTTCAAAATTAAATAATTTTAACTTTCAAAAAGTTGGGTTCCAATCAAATTTGCCTTTTGAATTTCAAAAACTCATTTAATAACTTAATCATGCAATTAAATCAAATTCAAAAGTATAAAACACACATCACATGTGCACACACTCCAAGTTAATAATTCCATATTATTCCATGCAAATTAGAACATTTCTAATAGTTAAACAATCTAACATTTACATCAAAACATATCAATAATCTAACAATTAGACTATTAATAATTAATAATAAATCTAACTCTTAGACTAGTTCACTTAAGTTAATTATTAATTTAACACTTAAATTATTAATCAACTCTAATTAATTATTAACTATAAATCTAACTCTTAGATTAATTAATTAATATTAATTACTAATTTAACACTTAAATCAATAATTAACACAATTAATTAATAAATGTTAATTCTAACTCTTAGAATAGTTAAGTTAAAATTAATAATTAACTTAACACTAAAATTAACAATTAACTCTAATTAACTAAAAGGTGTTAATTTAACTCTTAGATTAGATAATTAATGTTAATCATTAATTTAACTCTTAAAGTAATAATTAACACTAATTAATTAATGACTATTAATTTAACACTTAAATTAGTCATTTAAATTAATTATTAATTTAACACTTAAATTAATAACTAACTTTCATTAATTAACAATTAGAAGAATTAATAATTAATAATCTAACACTTAGAATAATAATTATTAACCGCTAATCTAACTTTTAAATGAGTTAAATTTGTTAGTTTTAGGTGGCCTACAAGCCAATCTGACTATGTAAATCTCGTTCCTTTATTAATATAATAGCATAATATTCATTATGTGTAAATCGTATTAATTATCGTCTCATAATGAAGTCCGTGAATATGTGCTATAGTGATCAGATTATGATGAGATCATACTAATAAGATTGATCACTTAAACACACATATTCTTAATTGTTCCTAGTCGGAGGATATCCGAGAAGGACATCGAATATCCGGTTAGACTAGTGCAGATTACTCCTACTCATATGATGAGGGTGACTGATCTCATAAGTCACTTGTGTGGAGACACTAAGACAAATCTGTAGGTGCTCATTAGAGAATGAGTTCACTGAATTGATCCGACTGAATCGCTGGATGGTATTGTACCTCACTGTCAACCAGCTTGATTCTAATGTCGCAGTTGCGTGGATGGTCCTCGGACCTGAGACACCAAGGACACCTTGTCGGTGGACTTCTGTGCTTTGACCTTGGTTTACGAATCTCTAGCCACGGGATTCTAAAATGCCAAGGATTGGGTACAGCAGAATATTGTCGAAGGGAATTGTGTGTCAGGAAAGGAGTTTTCCGATATTCATCAGTGGCATCCAATCCAAGTGAGTCGACCGATTAGGGTTTGACAACACGCCATACCCTGAGTTGACTCGAGAGCATTGTACGAATGAAAGATTATATCCACGCAGTAACTGTCGGCGGAAAGGTTCCAAGAGTGGGTTACTTAACCCCGATACCTTCCGGGCACACGCGGTGTTGCTTGGCACCCAACGTGATCGGAGGCCCGGTCGAATTCGATGTGCGACGTCAATTCGATTGATTAATTAATTAATAAAGGGTTATTAATTGATTAATAAAGCCAGTGAAGAGTCATTGGGCTTGTTGGGCCATTAACTGAACTGGTAATTGGGCCTAGAGGGTCACACGCAAATGATTCTCAAGGCGATGGATAGATAAGTGGGTTTTATACAAACCAAGGGTTTTATGAAAAATCGCGTGGTTAGTATAAAACATAGCGAACGGGCTGAGCAGGCCAAGCTACTGCTAACCCTAGCCGCCCCTCTTCTATTTCTCTCTCTCTCTGGCGTCCAAACAGATCCAGATCTGCTCCGCCGCTTCTCCGAATCCCGTTCGACAGGAAATCGTTCACGCGTTGCGGCGATCGTTGCGGCGACCGGCGGAGGTTTCGTGGGCTGCGAAGAACGAGGAACGTGAGGATATCCGTCGCGAGGAGGATCGCGTGGACTTCGCTAGAGGCCGGACGCTTGCGCGGCTTCCGGTGTCGCACCGACAGAACCGAACGGTTGCATATTCGAATCCGCACACGGTGAGAACCGATAATCCGATTATCGTGATGTTTAGTTTTTCGAAACGGGAACGGATCTCCGTTTTTATTTTATTTTCCACTGTGCTTGAGATCTGGAGAAACCTGAGAAATCCCAACAGTGGTATCAGAGCCAGGTTCCACTATTTCTCGTCCCGTTTCGGTTTCCGAAATTAATATTTCATGTGTTATTCCATGCTAAATATTCGATTAATTGTCGGATCTGTGTTCATATGATGGGCACAGTTAATTAGATTATTTTTCTGTAATTTTTCGAATTTTACTTTGGGGTTTTCGGTGTTCTTCATGAGATGATGAACCGGGGCTTTTCGGCGACTTCGTCCGGGCTTCCCAAGCGTTGGGATGGAGGGCCGAATCTCAGAATCTCAACATGATAGTCACCTCTGTCCACTGAGTATGATTTTCGGCGCAGGAGTGCCCTTGGAGGGTTGCTAAATCAAGCCCCAAAATTCGATTTTGAAACCATTAAAACCAGAAAAACCAGGTTTTGAATAGGGGCTCGGGCAGCATGTTTTGGCACCGCCGGGGGCGACGCCGGCACCGGCGACGTCGCCGGTGCCGGGGGCGACGCCGGCAGGACTGGCGGGGCCCGGCGCCGACCGCCGGGCGGCCCTGCACTTCCTTCCCGCCGCCGGCCTGCAACTCCATTGTCAATTAAGGTTTCTGTGCCTGGGAAGGAAGATAGCAGTGGACCGGCCGGTCCCGAGCCGGTCTGACCGGCTGGGCCGAGCCGGTCTCACCGGCTGGGCCGAGCCGGGCTGCTGGCCTGGCCGGGCTAGGCCAAGATGGGCCTAGCCACGAACTAGGGTGCGACCCTGGTTCGGACCAACCCGAGCCAATGGCTCAAGCCACTTGAGCCTTTGTTAATTCCTCCCTATTATCCAAAATAAACCCCTATGAGCCCATTTAAATTACAAATAAAATTTGAATAAAATTTTAAAATTAAAAATAGATTTGAAATTTAATTTATTTATTCAATTTTATTTAATTGGGTTATTAAATGATTTTTTAGATCAATTTTGATTAACATTTAGTTGTTAATTAATTAATGTTAATTGTTAGTTTAATAGTTAAACTAATGATTAATCTTAATAATACTAATTTAATAGTTAAATTAGTAATTAATAATTATTAATCTAATAGTTAGATTATTAATTATTATTTCAACTAATTGTTAATTAATATTTGAGTTAGTTAGTTATTTAATTGTTAAATTAATAATTAACTTAGATGACTAATTTAAGTGTTAAATTAGTAGTCTTTAATGATTAATTGTTAGTTATTAATTTAAGGGTTAAATTAATAATTAACATTAATTAACTAATCTAATTGTTAGATTAGTAATTATTAATTAATTAAAGTTAATTATTAATTTGAGTGTTAAGTTAATAATTAATTTTAAATTAACTAATCTAAGAGTTGGATTAGTAGTTAATTAATAATTTAAGTGTTAAATTGTTAATTAACTTTAATGGACTAGTCTAAAAGTTAGATTAGTTATTAATAGTCTAAGTGTTAGATTATTAATGGGGTTTAATCTAAGTGTTAGATTATTAGAATTATTTTAATTGGCATAGAATAATCTGAAATTATTAATTTGGAGTGTGTGCACATGTGATGTGTGTTTATTGCTTTTAAATTTTGATTTAATTGCATGTTAAGTTAATAAAAGTGTTTTCGAAATTCAAATATCAATTTTGATTGGATCCCATCTTTTTGAAAGCCAAAACTTATTTATTTTGAAAACTCATTTATTTTAGCCATGTGATGCGCTAAATCATGTGTGGAATGTTTAAAACACACCGTGGTCATGGATATGCACTTAGTTAATTATTCATGTGATGAATGGATTGTGTGGATTGTAGATGTATGGTTGTTTATTAATTGTTAATAAATAGAGGTCTGCGTACCTCTCTCTCTCTCATACTCCGATGTATTTCTACCTCCCTCTCTCTTGTACTCGCCATAAGGCCTTCTTCAATTTACTAGTAAATTCTAGAATTTAAATATAATATGATTGAGTCAACCGAGGAAGGAGCGAGGACGATCCACAGCTGCAACCAGGAAGGCGAAAAAGTAGAGATCTCTTGCCTATGTGTTTGCAGGTTTTCTAATATAATTGTTGTGTTAGATTGTGTGTGCATTTGACTGTTGGCTCCAGTCAAACCCACTGTGCTATCCATGACCACACTAATGACATGTATAAGATGAATTGTTTTCTTCTGATTATGAATCAAAGTAGGTATAGTATTTACTAAATATATACGATATATTTATATACTATCACCTAGGAGAGACCAAGATAAAAGTTATCTAAATACCCTCATCTAAACTCTAAGCCGTAACGCGAGTCGTTAAGAACTTACCGCGTGGTCCACCATCGTTATAGTCATAGGATTCGAATCACTTTAGGCAGGTTTGTTGTGCTATCCACAAGGCCTGCTTAATTGGGAGGAGAAACTGTGGCTATGGCATTAGATGCCTATATGATCGGGGTAGAGGAACCATGTAGCTTTGTTGTGCTGTCCACAAGGGCTGCATGCAAATCTATGCTCGTCGCATAACGATAGTTAGCTTAGACCAGAATTAGTAGTTTGTTGTGCTATCCACAAGGCCATTAAATCTCTAGGGACCGAAGCTATGATCAGATATTGCAAGGAGTTGCAAGTCCCATGAGATGGGTGCTCTTTGATTGTATTACAGTTTGTTGTACTATCCACAAGGCTGTAGTGCAAGTCATTGAGATTCTGATCCCCACTAGGAGACTGTCGGCGTCTCCCGTTCTGTATAACTGAGGGTTATACAGTCCGTCAAAAATTAGTGGGAGTTAAACTTGAACAAAAGACCATGTCTTGTTTTAAATTTTAATAATTGAACATCTGCTAAATAGATTTTACTTATCTCATGTAGGGAATTATGTCGTCGAATAACCCACTCCGCGGCATACTTGATGCCCTTTTGACTTACCTGATCTACTCGGATTGGTTCAAAAACCTGAAGAATGTCTTCAGATCTGAGCACATTGACTTTGTCCCTGGAGCTGATCCTCCTGCTGAATCGGCATTGGATGCCCCTGAAGCAGAGATGATAGCTAACGATAAAAGATCGAAGGACAAAGGCAAAAGAGTAGTAAAGGGTGACTGCTTCTATTATAAGCAGTATGGTCACTGAAAGAGGAACTGTAAGGAGTTCCTTAACGATAAAGCTCATGGAAAAATGAAGTTATCTGAAGCTTCAGATATCTATATGATAAATATCAACTTGTCAGTTAGAGATTCCACATCTTGGGTATTGGATACCGGATGTGCTTCTCATATCTGTCATGATGCACAGATGCTGACAAGTAAGCGCAAGCTGAGACAAGGTGAGGTGGAATTGAGACTAGGAAATGGCGCAAAAGTTGTGGCGATTGTTGTTGGGACAGCAAACCTCAGGCTTCCATCAGGAGACGCCTTACTTTTAGAAGATTGTTATTATGTTCCTAGCATAATAAAGAACATTATATCAATATCTTGTTTGGACAAGATAGGATATAGGTTGACTATTGAGAATGCTCTTAAGAAGAGCAAGAATTGTGTGAACCAAGCCTATATGTGGCATTGTAGACTTGGGCATATTGGTGAAAGCAGGTTGCAAAAGTTGCACAAGCATGGTTACTTAACAGCATTCGATTATGAATCGTTTGCAACATGTGAATCCTGCCTTATGGGAAAGATGGCAAGATCTCCATTTATTGAACATGGAGAACGTGCCAAGGACATTCTGGAACTAATACATTCGGATGTATGTGGTCCCATGTCCACCCAAACCAAAGGTGGCTTTTCATACTTCATCACGTTCACCGATGACTTCTCAAGATTCGACTATGTGTACTTAATGAAGTGCAAGTCGGAAGCATTTGAGAAGTTCAAAGAGTTCAAGAATGAGGTAGAGAAGCAGTTAGGAAAGAGTATTAAAGCACTTCGATCAGATCGAGGAGGAGAATACTTGAGTACTAATTTCACATAATTCTTAAAGGATAATGGTATCCTTTCTCAGCTAACCCCTCCATATACACCACAGATGAATGGTGTATCGGAAAGGAGGAATCGCACCTTGTTGGACATGGTGCGATCTATGATGAGTTTTTTTAGATTACCAGTGTCCCTCTGGGGTATGCTTTAGAGTCAGCAGCATACCTACTGAACAGAGTACCCAGCAAGTCTGTGGCCTCTACTCCATATGAGATATGGAAAGGCAGGAAACCAGAATTTAAACATGTTAAAGTCTGGGGTTGCCCTGCTCATGTAAAGAGGCATGATCCAGACAAGCTGGAATCACAAACTAATAAATGCAGGTTTGTGGGATATCCAAAGGAAACCTTTGGATACTATTTTTTACCATCCTGGTGAACAAAAGGTGTTTGTCGCCAGGAAAGCTGTCTTCCTGGAAGAGGAATACCTTCTCCAGGAGAACAGTAGGAGTAAAATAGTACTGTAAGAGGTTCCAGATCCCCAAACAGCTGTATTATCATCAGATGAGATATCAGTTCCTGAATCTGTTCAGGTACACACACATGAACCTCGTAGATCTGGTAGAGTACCTAGACTGCCAGAACGATATGTAAGACATATCGCTGAAGGTGAGTCTAAGGTAGAATATAATGAGGATGATGATCCTAAAACCTACCAGGAGGCCATAGAAGGCCCAGAAGCCGGGAAATGGCGAGAAGCCATGAACTCAGAAATCCAGTCCATGTACACCAACCAAGTTTGGAACTTGGAGAACTTGTCCGAGGGTATTGTACCCATCGGTTGCCAGTGGATCTTTAAGAGAAAGATCGGTGCTGATGGACGGATCGACACTTATAAGGCAAGGTTGGTGGCAAACGGATATCGTCAAAGACAAGGAATTGACTATGACGAGACTTTCTCACCAGTTGCCATGATAAAGTCGATCAGAGTTCTACTCGTCATTGATGCACATTTTGATTATGAAATCTGGCAGATGGATGTGAAGACTGCCTTCCTCAACGGTAACCTTGAGGAAGAGGTGTATATGATACAACCGAAAGGCTTCACATCCAAAGAATCTCCAGATAAAGTGTGCAAGCTTCAGAGGTCCATTTATGGACTGAAGCAGGCTTCCCAGAGCTAGAACATAAGATTTGACGAGGCTGTCAAGACTTATGACTTCATTAAGACTGAAGATGAGCCTTGTGTGTACAAGAAGACCAGTGGGAGTGCAGTCACCTTCTTAGTTCTATACGTAGATGACATACTACTCAGTGGGAATGATGTAGCTATGATGTCATCAGTAAAGATATGGCTGTCGAAAAACTTCTCCATGAAGGATTTGGGAGAAGCATCCTACGTATTGGGAATATGGATCTATAGAGATAGATCAAAGAGGATGCTTGGAATGACCCAATCCTTGTACATAGATACCATAGTCAAAAGGTTTGGCATGAAAAATTCCAAGAGAGGTCTCATATCGATGAGACATGGAATTAGTCTCTCAAAGGAGCAGCCTCCTAAGACTCCTGATGAGAGGGTACTCATGGATAAAATACCCTATGCCTCTACCATAGGATCTATCATGTATGCCATGCTATGTACACGGCCTGATGTTACATTTGCTTTAAGTGTTACGAGCAGATTTCAGGTTGATCCAGGCGAAAAGCACTGGAAGGCAGTGAAATGTATCCTTAAGTACTTGAGAAAAACTAAGGATATGTTTCTTGTCTATGGAGGAGGTGACTTGAAACTGTGAGGCTTTACTGACTCAAGTTTCCAGTCAGATCCAGATGATAGCAAGTCTACATCTGGATTCGTGTTTACTTTGAACAGAGGCGCAGTGTGCTGGAAGAGTTCCAAGTAAGTAACCACTGCGGATTCGACGACTAAAGCTGAGCACATCACTACAGCTAAAGTTTTCAAGGAAGTAGTGTGGTTGAAGAAGTTCATCACCGACCTTGACATAGTTCCCTGTATTCTTGATCATGTTCCGCTGTTGTGCGACAACAATGGGACTATTGCACAAGTGAAAGAGCCGTGGTCTCATCAGAAATCGAAAGATATTCTGAGGTGCTTTCATCTTATCCAGAGGAGATGTAGTAGTGGAAAGAGTTCCGTTCATCGACAATGTAGCAGATCCACTGACAAAGCCGTTGGCTCAAATTGTGTTTGAGCGTCACCTAGAGTCTATAGGCTTATTGTATAAAGGTGATTGGCTTTAGTCCAAGTGGGAGATTATTAGTTTTAGGTGGCCTACAAGCCAATCTGACTATGTAAATCTCGTTCATTTATTAATATAATGGCATAATATTCATTATGTGTAAATCATATTAATTATCATCTCATAATGAAGTCCGTGAATATGTACTATAGTGATCAGATTATGATGAGATCATACTAATGTGACTGATCACTTAAACACACATATTCTTAATTGTTCCTAGTCAGAGGATATCCGAGAAGGACATCGAATATCCGGTTAGACTAGTATAGATTACTCATGCTCATATGATGAGGGTGACTGTTCTCATAAGTCACTTGTGTGGAGACACTAAGGCGAATCTGTAGGTGCTCATTGGAGAATGAGTTCACTGAATTGATCCGACTGAATCGCTGGATGGTATTGTACCTCACTGTCAACCAGCTTGATTCTATTGTCACAGTTGCGTGGATGGTCCTCGGACCTGAGACACCAAGGACACCTTGTCGGTGGACTTCTGTGCTTTGACCTTGGTTTACGAATCTCTAGCCACGGGATTCTAAAACGCTAAGGATTGGGTACAGCGTAATACCGTCGAAGGGAATTGTGTGTCAATCAGGAATCATTCGCTCTCGGTACTTAGAGAGATAATGCTCTAGGAAGGATGCGCGGAAGTCCCTGGCCAGGGCGGACGATAATATCAAGAAAGGAGTTTTCCGATATTCATCAGCGGCATCCAATCTGAGTGAGTCGACCGGTTAGGGTTTGACAGCACGCCATACCCTGAGTTGACTCGAGAGCATTGTACGAATGAAGGATTATATACATGTGGTAACTGTCGGTGGAAAGGTTCCAAGAGTGGGTTACTTAACCCCGATACTTCCGAGTTCACGCGGTGTTGCTTAGCACCCAATGTAATCAGAGGCCCAGTCGAATTCGATGTGCGACATCAATTCGATGGATTAATTAATTAATAAAGGGTTATTAATTGATTAATAAAGCCAGTGAGGAGTCACTGGGCTTGTTTGGCCATTAACTGGACTGGTAATTGGGCCTAGAGGGTCACACGCAAATGATTCTCAAGACGATGGATAAATAAGTGGGTTTTATACAAATCGGGGGTTTTTATGAAAAACCGCGCGGTTAGTATAAAACATAGCGAACAGGCTGAGCAGGCCAAGCTGCTGCTAACCCTAGCCGCCCCTCCTCTGTTTCTCTCTCTCTCTCTGGCGTCCAGACAGATCCAGATCTGCTCCGCCGCTTCTTCGAATCCCGTTCGACGGTAAATCGTCCGCGCGTTGCGGCGATCGTTGCGGCGACTGGCGGAGGTTTCATGGGCTGCGAAGAACAAGGAATGTGAGGATATCCATCGTGAGGAGTATCGCGTGGACTTCGCTAAAGGCCGGGCGCTTGCGCGGCTTGCGGTGTCGCACCGACGGAAGCGAACGGTTGCGGATTAAAATCCGCATACGGAGAGAACCAATAATCCGATTATCGTGATTTTTAGTTTTTCGAAACGGAAACGGATCTTCGTTTTATTTTATTTTCCACTGCGCAGGAGATCCGGAGAAACCCGAGAAATCCCAACAAAATTAAGATTAATTATTAATCTAACATTTAAATTAATAATTAACTTTTAATTCATTAACAACTAATTATTAATTAAAAATTATTCATAATCATTTAAAGCCCAATTAAATTTTAGTTTCAAAACAATTTTTGAATTTTAAAACTGAAATTCAATTTTAACTCTTAAATGGGCTATTAGGGTTTAATAAGGTTTAATTGGGAATAAAGGGGGAAGATGGCTCAGCCAATTTGCTGAGCCAAGGCTCGGCCTGGGTTCAAACCAGGACCCTCCTGGCTGAGCCCGTTAAGGCACCTGGCTCGGCCAAGCTCGAGCCCGGGCTGCCCCTGGCTCGCCCGGTCTGGCCTGGACTCGGCCGGCCGGACCGGCCCCGGACCGCCCATCCCCAACCCGACAGCTCCCCACCCTAAACCAGAAACCCTAATCCGCAGGAGCTTGGCGGGGGGGGGAGGCGTTGCAGTGCCGCCGCCGGCCGGTGCCCGGTGCCGCCAGGCCCTCGCCGGCGTCGCCCCAGCGCCGGCGACACGCCCGGCGCCGGCAGGGCTGCCGGCGGTGGCCCCATGGCTGCTGGTCGAACCCCTATTTTCGGGTTTCTCAAACACAAACGAGGAGGAAGATGACTTCGGCATCACTGCCACTGACCTCTCCCGGCGTCGGCCTTGGTGCCAGTGGTGACCGGCTAGGATCCTAGGATCCACTGGGCATCTTGGTCACCCTCAACAGCCACCAAAATCAACCAAACGGTACTGGCAAGATCATGTTCTTCATCACATGAAGAACACCCAAAAATTCCCAAAATTTATTTGATTTTCGCAGAATAAAATAATCAAATTATCTGTGCTCATCGTATGAACATAGATCCAATAATAAATCAAATAAGCACATGGAATAAATCATGGAATAATTATTTCAGAGATCGAAACGGGACGAGAAACAGTGGAACCTGGCTCTGAAACCACTGTTGGGTTCTCGTCGTTTCTTCGGTTTGCTCACGCAGCGGAAATTAAAATAAAGTTGAAAACAGCGATTCGTTCCCGTTTTGAATAACTAAAAATGATAATCGGATTATCGAATTCTTACCGTGTGCGGATTCGAATCTGCAACCGCTCGGTTCCGTCGGTGTGACACCGCAAGCCGCGCAAGCGCCCGGTTCTAGCGGAGTCCACGCGATCCTCCTCGCAACGAATATCCTCATGTTCCTCGTTCCTCGCAGCCCACAAAGTCTCCGCCGTTCGGCGCAATGATCGCCGCAACGCGCAGACGATTTCCCGTCGAACGGGAGTCGGAGAAGAAGCAAAGCAGACCCGGGGATCCAAATTCGTCTGGGGCGCCAGAGTGAGAGAGGAAGAGAGGAGGGAGCGGCTAGGGTTAGCAGCAGCCTGGCCTGCTCAGCCCGTTTGCTATAGTTTATATCAACCGCGCAGTTTTTCATAAAAAACCCCAGTTTATATAAAACCCACTTTTTTATCCATCGCCTTGAGAATTATTTGCGTGTGACCCTCTAGGCCCAATAACCAGTCCGGTTAATGGCCCAATATGCCCAGTGACTCCTCACTAGCCTGATTAATCAATTAATAACTCATATTAATTAATTAATCAATCGAACCAATGTTGCACATCAAATTCGATTGGGCCTCCGATCACGTTGGGTGCCAAGCAACACCGCATGAACCCGAAAGGTATCGGAGTTAAGTAACTCACTTTTGGAACCTTTCAGCCGATAGTTACAGCGTGGATCTAGTCCTTCATTCGTACAATGCTCTCGAGTCAACTCAGGGTATGGTGTACTGTGAAACCCTAACTGGTTGACTCACTTGGATCGGATGCTGCCGAATAATATCGGAAAACTCTTTTTCCGATATTATCGTCTGCCCTGGCCAGGGACTTCCGCACATCCTTCCTAGAGCATTCTCTCTCTAAGTACCGAGAGTGAATGATTCCTTATTGACACTCAATTCCCTTCGACGGCATTCCACTGTACCCAATCCTTGGCTGTTTAGAATCTCGTGGTTAGAGATTCATAAACCAAAGTCAAAGCACATAAGTCTACCGACAAGGTGTCCTTGGTGCCTCAGGTCCGAGGACCATCCACGCAACTGCGACAATAGAATCAAGCTGGTTGACAGTGAGGTACTATACCATCCAGCGATTCAGTCGGATCAGTTCAGTGAACTCATTCTCTAATGAGCACCTACATATTCGCCTTAGTGTCTCCACACAAGTGACTATGAGATCAGTCACCCTCATCTTATGAGCGGGAGTAATCTATACTAGTCTATCCGGATATCCGATGTCCTTCTCGGATATCCTTCGACTAGGAACTATTAAGAATATGTGTGTTTAAGTGATCAGTCTCACTAGTATGATCTCATCATAATCTGATCACTATCACACATATTCACGGACTTCATTATGAGATGATAATAATACGAATTTACACATAATGAATAATGCTATTATATTAATAAATGAACGAGATTACAAAGTCATATTGGCTTGTAGGCCACCTAAGACTAACAGCTCTCCCCTCTTTTCTATATATATATATATATATATATATATATATATATATATATATATATATATATATAGGAAACCCCCTCCCATCGGTGGCCTTCTCTCTTTCTCTCTCTTCGTCCGTTACTGCATCTTCTTGTTGTTGCTATTGCCCTTGCTGCATCTTGTTGTTGTTGTTGTTGTGCCTTTGTTGTGGTTTACTGCTTCCCCACCTTCTGGTCGAGATTCTGGTGTTCTAGAGGTAAACCCTAGACTCTCCCCCATTTTTTTTCATGTACAACCATGCATGCATGCTTGAAGTCCTTGGAATTATGATGAAAATATTAGGTCATAATGAGTTTGTGATAATGAGACCAATATTTCTTACCATAATTCTTAAATTGTTCCCAGTCATAGGATATCAAAGACAGGACATCTATATTCAGATACACTGGTCTGTGTTGTGCCTGCTCATATGATGACTAATCACACAGTCACATTTGTGGCAACACTAGGGCGAGCACACAGGTGCTCATCAGGGAATGAGTTTATTGAACATATCCGACTTGAAACGTTGGATGGTATTTACTTGACTATCAACTAGCTTGATTCAATGTCATGGTTGGTCCTTTGACCAGAGACACCTTGTCAGCGGACTTCTAGACTTTAACCTAGACGAACGGATCACTAACCACAGAGTCCTAATTAGTCAAGCGATCGAATCCAGCAAAAGACCTTCGAACGTGATTGTGTGTTCAATAAAGGATCATTCACTCTCAAGTAATTAGAAAGAGAATGCTCTAGAAAAGATTTGCAGGAGTCTTTGGCTAGAGCAGACATAATATCAGAAAAGGTGTTTTCTGATATTATACATCAGCATCTAATCTAAGTGAGTTAACCATCTAAGATGTGATAGTTGACCATGTCCTAGGTTAACTCGAAAGCATTGTACAGATGAAGGATTATAGCCACGTGGTAACTGTTAACGAAAAGATTTCATGAGCAAGTTATTGAACCCATTGCCTTCCGAGATCATGCAGTGTTGCTTGGCACCTAACTTGATTGAAAGCCCGACAGAACTTACATGAGATGTTAATTCGATTAAATAATTAATTGAATATATGATATTAATTAATTACTCTAAGCTAATAAAATTTTATTGGGTTTAATGGGCAAAAAACCAGACTGGCACTTGGGCCTAGAGGGTTACACACACAAAGATTCTCAGTCAAAAGTATTTAAGTGGGTTTTATATTAATCAGGAGACTTTTGCAAAGAGTCGCCCGATTTAATATAAATAAACACTATGAGAGAACGCTAGGCCAAGCTCCATGGGTTCCCCAGTCTGGCCGTCCCCTCTCTCTCCTCCATCTACAATGTGCCCAACCTAGGGGGTACTCCTTGATGCTTTGCTCTGTGCTTCCAGTTCTGGACTATCTGGAATCCGCACGCATGCCGCAGGGACCGCCATGTAGAGGAAACCATGGCGATCGTAGCGCCTCTAATGAGAAGAGGCGAGGACAAACCTTTAACGAGGACAACATGGATACCACTGGAGGCCGAGCGCTTGCGTAGCTAGCGGCATCGTCTTGACAGAATCAATTCGATTGCGGAGCCAATTGAACACATGGTGATGTTTAATCACCCAATTTATTTTTGTTTTATCTGAAACAGATCGGGGAATGGGCAGGATTGATTTTATACTTCTATTTTCGCTGCGTTCTTCGTCGTCCTGCCCCGATCGTTACAGTGGTATTAGATCTAGGTTACCACCTGATTCATTTCAATGTTCTGAGATTCATTTCTAGATAGATTCCATGCAAGAAAAAATGATCTTTGATCTTGTTTATAATTCATATGACGAATCGTATTTGATTCTGAATTCATGGTGATGAATCAACTTCGTAAAATCAATTTATGTATATACAACGGTTTGAAAAATAGTTTCAAGATTTTACTTTTGTTCTACTCAATCTTGGGCATGGAAGATAGCTGACACCAGCAACCTAGTAGTCCCCAGCGGGTGCGCCGGCAACCGCATGCTCTACCGGCCCTAAGGGGTGCAGCCAGAGCCGGCGGCGCTGGCCCCCCTCCATCTCCTCCTTCTCTTCATGAGATGAAGAGAAATAAGGAGGTAGAAGGGGCCAACAGGCACCCCAGTCACCACCGGTATGACCGAAAGCGACAGGGGTCCAAGCCGACCTCACTGGAGGCCGGAGGGACAGGCGCCAGTACGCTCCTACCCACCGCCCTACTGCTGCATGCTGGGCTCGGGGAGGGGAGACCCCTGGCGGCGGCTAGGGGTTTGCCTAGCCATGTGCTAGGGAAGGTGGGGCTGAGCCAGGGCCCAACTTGGGCCCGAATCGGCCCAGGCTGGACCAGCCAAGCTGCCCCCTTGGGGGCTGGCCTAGGCTTGGCCTATTGGCCTAAGTAGTGCCCAGACCAGGCTGAGCTTGGCCTAGCCCACCTGGCCATTGGCCCCCCTACCAAATAAGGGGCATTGAAATAAAAAAATTAAAGCTTAAATTTTAAAAGTTGTTTTTAAAATTCCAGATATTAAATTTTATTTGGCGATGCCCTCCAAGTGAGATCGTATTAACTTTAAGAAAATTCTTCTTTAATAAAAGGTTGTTAATGATTTTTTATAATCTAATAGTTAGATTATATCCTTTTTAGAGCCGTTCTAAATTATGGATAATTTCATTAAACAAAAGTTATTAACAAAATTTAACCGTATCTAAGTGTTAGATTAAGGTCTACTCCACTTTCCTAACGAAAGTTGTTAGGAAACAAATTAGCCTTGAGGTAATATTAACAAGGGTTGTTAACATATTTAGTTATCTCAAGGATTTCTTTGTTAACATATTTAGTTATCTCAAGGATTTTTTAATAAGAGTTATTAAGAAATCCAGTTTACATAGTGGACTTGTTAACAAGTGTTATTTTGGATTTTATATTTTCTTAAGGTGTTCTTAACAAGAGATGTTAAGGAAATTTAGTTTAATTTTTAAATTCATTAACAAGAGTCATTAAGGGATTTATAAATGATCTAAGTGTTAGATTGATTTATTAGAATTGTTCTAAATTATTCATGGAATCTCTCTAGGAATTAATTTAAGTTTTTGAGTTCACATGTTAATTGCTTTAAAATTAGATTTTAAATGCATGCCTAGAAAAATATGATTTTCAAAAAGTCAAATATCCAATTTTGATGGAACCCAGATTTTATGAAAACCAAAATTATCTATTATCAAAATTTTAGCCTTCACGTGATGAGTTATATCATGTGTAAATGGTTAAGTTTATCACGTGATGATATGTTGTGGTTGTGGATATATTTGTGGAATGGTTTAATTTAATTAAGTGTTAATTAATGAGGCATGTCTACGTCCTTCCCTCCCATTCAAGTGTACTTCTACCTCCCTCCTTCTATGTACTCCACCATAAGGCTTTCTGTTACATTATTGTACATTTCATAATTTGTATCAAATTTAATTGATGTAATTGATTGTGATGGAAGGATGAGGAACGAGGATCATCCACAAAAGCAACAAGGAAGGTCGTCGAGATATGATTGCCAACCTATGTGATTGCTTAGTTTTATTAATATAAGCTGGTATATTAATTTAGTTGTGATTGACTGTATGACTCCAGTCAAATCACTATGTTGTCTATGACTACATAATAAACATGTATGTTGGACGCACCATTTATTTTTTAATTTTGAATCAAATTAATTATCTAAGTATAGTAAATATCAAAGTATTTTTTATATATTTATTTACTATTACTTAAGATGAGACCAAGATAAAATTAATAAAAACCCTCGTCATTAAATTTTTAAGTCATAGTATAGTAGTTGAAAACATGATGCATGGCCCTCCATCATTATAGTTTTAGGACTGAATTCAGATTGAAACAGATTTGTTCTATTATCCACAAGACCTGTGATCTTTGATGATAGACTAAAACTATGTCATTATGATGCCTATCAACTGGGTGGAGTCACCATGTAGTCTTGTTGTATTGTCCACAAGGGTTGCATGCTAATATATACTCGTTAAGTAATGATGGCAATGCTTAAACCAGAAGTTGGTGGTTTGTTGTATTGTCTATAAGGTCTCTAATATTCTAGGGGTTGAATGGTGATCAGATACTATAAGGAGTTGCAACTACCAACAGTTGGCTGCTTGCTGATCATAATGTAGTTTATTGTATTGTCCATAAGATCACATTGTGAGTCAGTGAGATTCTGATCTCCACTAGGAGACCGTCAGTGTCTCCCGTTTTGTGTATATGAGTGTTATAAGTCCACCGAAAATAGTGAAAGTTAATTCAGGATAAAAGACCATATCTAAATAAATAAGAACTATATGTTAAATAACGTTATTTTTCTCTAGATGTCTAAAATGTCATCAAATAATATGATATGTGGCATACTTGATGCCATGACACTGACATGCTCCACATATTCAGTTTGGCTAAGGAAATCTGAAGAATATCCTCAGATCCAGAAAAATAACATATGTTCTTAATTAGCAAGCTCCACGTGAGCTTGCTGATCATGTCAGTGAGGAGAAATCCTATGGCCTCTTACTTGGTGAAACCAAGAAGAAGAGATACTTAGGATAGACCTTTAAGAAAGGCAAGAGGTAGAAGTCTTAAAGGGCTGAATCAATTGCTAAAAATGATAAAGGCAAGCCAACTGAAATAGAGAAGTACTTCCACAACTTTAAACAAGGATACTAGAAGAGAAGGCAAACTATAAGAACATGAAACTTGAAGAAGTTTCAGGTATTCTTAACTTTTGCTTGTGAAATTAGAGAATCTACATCTCCAATATGAGATACCGTATATACTTCGCATATTAGCAAAAGGTGCACATATTTAGACAAGGACATTGAGAGCTAAAGAGTTTGACCTTGTAGACACGTTAATTTTGACTTCACATTGAGTAAATTTCATATCACATTATGATGCTCCAAAGTGATCTTTAATTTAATCATTTGAGTGATTTTTACTGATTATTTGTTGAATTTAATTAAGTCTTTTGAATCACGTCTTCCATGCTAGACACTATTTAAGTTCTACCCCCAATCGGTTTATTAATCAAGTTTTTAATTGATTATTGAATTATCTGAATAGCGTCTTGCATGCAGGATGCCATTTAGACTTCTAATCCTAATCGATTAACTCTTTGATTTTTGAACGGATTACTATTACCATAAAATGCGTCCATCATGGTAGACATCATTTAAACATTCCATATTTATTTTCGATTTTTATTTCCTTTTTAGTCTCTCCAATAGACGTCTTGGTTGGAGGACACGTTTCTAAAATGCGTCTGCTCGAATGGACGCGATTCAATTACATAGCCCAACAGGCCTAATCCGAGCCAAATTGAGGAAACACTACAACACATGTGACTTTTACTGGCGATTTAATAGCGACATCGGTAAGAAGGCCACTATTGATCAAATAGAACTGTTATTCAAATAATTTATAGTGACATTTGTAGAAATCGCCATCAAATCAAATCATTAATGGCAATTATAAGGATATTGCCGTTATCTTCTCTTTTCCTCCATTAGAAGGGTAGATCTTTTTTGGGTACATCAAAATGTGAACTGAGGCACAATATGCCGGATCAATTTGCAACATCTATAGTTGAGGGTTCAATGTGCCATGGTGAACGATGGGTTGTCTCCCTCCCACGTGCAGCATCCTGCGGAAACCTCTTCCGCTAGTAGGCACATACTCTCTCTCTCTCTCACACACACACACACACAAAGTCCTAAAAGAGAAGGCAACTGCCATAGACTCCTCCTCGTGACTTGGACTCATCTTCCTATCTCCATCGCTCTCTATCTCCCTCAAGCTTGTTAAAGGACGGTGGTCTCCATCTCTCTTTCTCTCACAAACCTACTAGAGGACAGTGGATGGAGGGTTTGGCATAGGTGTGGAAGGATAGGCATTACAGGTGCGGATTACCCTCCCCCCCTCTCTCTCTCTCTCTCTCTCTCTCTCTCTCTCTCTCTCTCTCTCTCTCTCTATAATCTAGTAGAGGATGGCCAAGTGTCTTCATCTCTCTCTCTAAACCTGGTAAAAGATGGCGTGTTGAAAGTGGTGGGCAGCACATGTGTGGGCCTTGAACTTGGTTGCCTTGTTGTCCCTCTTGTGCTTTTCTCGCACCTGGCAGAGAACCGCAGGTGAGGTCTCTAGCTCTCCCTCAATTACACTCAATTGTTTATTTTAGAATAATTTAACTTACCTTCTTTAATTTATGATGTGCATAGATTAATGACAAATTATTTTTAGGCCGTTCTAATCAGCTGCGAGTGGAAAGCCGACCTATGGTTTGAATTCACAAATATTAATAAAGCATATCATTGTCGTCCACCCACATGCATGAGTATTAGTTTATTTGTAGGGAGTGAAAAATACATAACGCATGCATGCCTGTGGGTATCATGAGCACGCTGGCCATGATTTCCATATCTTAATGCAACATCTTGAATTATTGACTGGTCTTTATCTGAAGAATCATATCTTTTTCCAAGTATGGGTCGGCCATATAGGAGCATCCAAGGATTTATGATGGATGAAAAGATGTAGATACAAGCGCATCAATATGTTCTCTTCAATTATGATTGTCATGCTATGGAGTCTCTTCGGAGGTTAGTAACATATAAGAATTATTCATAAAAATAACAAATAAAAAGCACATATATTGAATTATTTTAACATTTACAGAGAGAACATTGGTGTAATCAAAAGATTACATCGAAGACGATGCTTAACACAACATGACATTGATCGATTGCATTGTGAAAACTTTCATCAATGGCTAAGCGAGTATGTAAGTGTTTAATTCTTCTTGAAAACTAAAGATCTTTTTAAGTATTAGTCAAAGATATAGAATATGTGAGAATAAGTTTATATCTTATTTATTTTTTTGATGTGCTAGGTCAATGGAATAAGTGTAACTGATGTGCAGATCATAGACGATATTAGCACACTTGCTCGGGGTCCAAATTACATTGCAAGAAGGTTTAATGCTTTTGGTATGAACAATGGTTATAGGTTTCGGACCAGAGAGTATGAAAGAGGAATGAACATACATAACAGTGGGGTCATGGTAATTGCAAAGACACAAAGTTATTCAAGTATTAGTAATTCAAGGCCTGTTTTGGGAGATGTCACATACTATGGTTTATTAACTAATATTGTTGAACTGAATTACTATGATAAATTCAAAATTATTTTATTCAAATGTGATTGGGCCGATGTGACCCAAAGTAGAGGAGTAAAGCAAGATGCATTGGGATTTACACTCATTAATTTTTCCCACTTGATACATACTGGTGATCATTTAAATGATGAACCTTTTGCATTTGTATCTCAAGCACAACAAGTGATATTTGTTGAAGACTGCAAAGAAAGTGGATGGTTTGTAGCATGGCCAATAAAACCTAGAGAGATCTTTGACATGGGAGAAGGCCCTTCTACAAATGAAGTGACCATGGACATTGAAAATGAGGAGCATGTGTTATGTAGTTCAGAAAGTGTTGTTGACTCTGAAGATGATATTGGTTGGGCAAGAGATGATGTTGAGGGACCATTAATTTAATGATAGACCTTAATGGCCCTTTGTTCTTATTTATTTAAGGTGATTCATAACTCATTTGTGTTATGTCATAAAATGTGTTATTTGTATTATGTGATAGATTGTTTCATTGTCATGCATACTATTATGTTGTTTATGGTGTTATGTTGTTTCAATGAAGGATTATATCCACGCGATAACTGTCGACGAAAAGGTTACAAAAGTAGGTTACTTAATCCCAATTCCTTCCGGGTTCACGCGGTGTTTCTTGGCACCCAACGATCAGAGGCCCGATCGAATTTGATGTGCGACATTAATTAGATTGGTTAATTAATTAACATGAGTTATTAATTGATTAATCAGCCCAGTAAGGAGTCATTGGGCCTATTGGGCCATTAACCGGACTGGTTATTGGGCCTAGAGGGTCACACGCAAATGATTCTCAAGGCGATGGATAATAAGTGGGTTTTATATTAACCGGGGGTTTTTATGAAAAACCGCGTTGTTAGTATAAAATATAGCGAACGGGTTGAGCAGGCCAGGCTGCTGCTAACCCTAGCCATGCCCCCTCCTCTTTTCTTCTCTCTCTCTGGTGCCCCAAACGAATCTAGATCCCTGGGTCTGCTCCGCCGCTTCTCCGACTCCAGTCCGAAGGGAAATCGTATGCGCGTTACGGCGATCGTTGCGGCGAACGGCGGAGACTTTGTGGGCTACGAGGAATGAGGAACGTGAGGATATCTGTCGCAAGGAGGATCGCGTGGACTCCGCTAGAGGCCGGGCGCTTGCGCGGCTTGCGGTGTCACACCGACGGAACCGAACGGTTGCGGGTTCGAATCCGCACGCGGTAAGAATTCGATAATCCGATTATCGATTTTAGTTATCCGAAACGGGAACGGATCGCACGTTTTAATCTTTATTTTTTGCTGCGTTTTTACGATTTGGAGAAACACGAGAACCCAACAGTGGTATTAGAGCTAGGTTCCACTGTTTCTCCTCCCGTTTCAGTCTCCGAATTAATTTTTCATGATATTATTCCATGCACTAGTTCGATTCTTGTTGGATCTGTGTTCAGGTGATGAACACTGATTATAAAATAATTAGACTTTTTATGCAAAAATTGGATTTTTATTTGTGGGTTTTTCGTATTCTTCATTCGATGAAGAACGGGGTTGTTGAAGGCTTCGATCTGGTGTCCCCATGCGATGGGGAAGTAGCCTGAAGTCCTGGTATGACCAGGAATCTCCCGTTCACCACTGGCGCCGGAGAGGCAGATGGAGGGGTTGTAAACGACATCTTCTTTAGTGCTTTTGCTACGTTGAAACCGGGTAAGAAAGAGGATTCAAAAGCACCACCTGGTTCTAACAACCGCCAGCATGCCCACCGTCGTCGGCTGGGTCGGGCGCCGCTGGTGGCCGGCCGCCGGCCGGTGCCGTACAGAGCCACTGCCCCAAACACCACCTACAGCTAGGGTTTGCAGATGCTCTAGTGGCATCAGTTAGGGGAAGGGGAAGACCCAGGCGGGCCGCCCGGCCCCGACCCGGTCGGACCGGGCCAGGCACTGGCGGTCTGGACGAGCCAAGGGCGGCCCTAGTCCGTGCCTGACTCAAGCCAGGGCTCAAGCCTGGCCAAGCCAGGGGGGTTCGGACCAGGTCCCCTAAGTGGCTCAGCCCAAACCCCTTTAAAACCCTTCTTTCTTTTTAACCCCAAACCCATTAAATAATTAAATTGGATTTCAATTATTTAAATTCAAAATATGTTTTGAAATATTTAAATCATTGTTCAATTTCTTTTAATTGGGCTTTATTGATTATGAATCATTTTAATTAGCAATTAGTTATTAATTAATTAGAGTTAATTATTAGTTTAAATGTTAAATTAATAATTATTCTTTATTTAACTAATCTAAGAGTTAGATTAGTGATTAATAATTAATAGTTTAAATGTTAGATTATTAATTATTAATTCATCTAATTGTTAATTAATGAGTGTTAGTTATTAATTTAAGTGTTAAATTAATAATTAATTAGTTATTAATTTAAGTGTTAAATTAATAATTAATTTAATTGACTAATTTAAGTGTTAAATTAGCAGTTATTTATTAATTAGTGTTAATTATTAGTTTAATTGTTAAATTAATGATTAACATTAATTAACTAATCTAAGAGTTAAATTAACAACTTTTTGTTAATTAGAATTAATTGTTAATTTAAGTGTTAAGTTAATGATTAATTTTAAATTGGCTAACCTAAGAGTTAGATTGGTAGTTATTAATTAGATTTAATTAATAATTTAAGTGTTAAATTTAATAATTAACTTTAATGGACTAATCTAAGAGTTAGATTAGTGATTTATTATTAATAGTCTAATTGTTAGATTATTAATATGTTTTAATCTAAATGTTAGATTGTTTAATTATTAGAAATATTCTAATTTGCATGGAACAATATAGAATTATTAATTTGGAGTGTGTGCATATGTGATGTGTGTTTTAATACTTTTAAATTTGATTTAATTGCATGTTAAGTTAATTAAAAGAGTTTTTCGAAATTCAAATACCAATTTTTGATTGGAACCTAGCTTTTTGAAAGCCAAAATTATTTATTTTGAAAACTCTTTTGTTTAAGCCATGTGATGTGCTTATCATGTGTGGAATGTTTAAAACACACCATGGTCATGGATATGCACTTATTTAAATTATTGATGTGATGACTGGATTGTGTGGATCGTGAATATATGGTTGAATAAATATTTATTAATTGTTAATAAATAGAGGTCTACGCATCTCTCTCTCTCTCATACACCGATGTAATTTTACCTCCCTCTCTCTTGTACTCACCATAAGGCCTTCTTATGTTTACATGTAAATTTAGATTTAAATGTAATCTGATCGAGACAACCGAGGAAGGAGCGAGGACAATCCACACATGCAACCAGGAAGGCGATATGATGAAGATCTCTTGCCTATGTGTTTGCAAGGTAGTCTAATGTAAATGTTATGTAAGATTTTGTGTGCGTTTGACTGTTAGCTCCAGTCAAACCCACTGTGCTATCCATGACCACACTAAATATGTATGAGATGCATTGTTTTTAATTTTTTATTATGAATTAAAGCTGGTATGGTATTTATTAAATATATACAATATATTTATATACTATCACCTAGGAGAGACCAAGATAAAAGTTATCTAAATACCCTCGTCTAAATTTTAAGCCGTAACGTGAGTAGTTAAGAACTTACCGTGTGGTCCACCATCATTTTAGTCATAGGATTCGAATCACTGTAGGTAGGTTTGTCGTGTTACCACAAAGCCTGTTTAATTGTGAGGAGAGACTGTGGCTATGACATTAGATGCCTATATGATCGGGGTAGAGGAACCATGTAGCTTTGTTGTGCTATCCACAAAGGCTGCATGCAAATCGATGCTCGTCACATAACGATGGTTAGCTTAGACCAGAATTAGTGACTTGTTGTGTTATCCACAAGGCCATTAAATCTCTGGGGACCAAAGATATGATCAGATATTGCAAAAGTTGCAAGTCTCATGAGATAGGTGCTCTTTGACTGTTTTATAGCTTTCTTGTGCTATCCACAAAGTTGTATTGCAAGTCATTGAGATTCTGATCCCCACTCGGAGACTGTCGGTGTCTCCCGTTCTGTATAACTGAGGGTTATACAGTCCGTTGAAAATTAGTGGGAGTTAAAACTTAATTAAAAGACCATGTCTTATTTAAAATTTTAATAATTGAACATCTGTTAAATAGATTTTATTTATCTCATGTAGGAAAATATGTTGTCGAATAACCCACTCCGTGGCATACTTGATGCCAAACTTTTGACTAGCCCGAACTACTCAAAATGGCTCAAAAATCTGAAGAGTGTCTTCAGATCTGAACACATTGCTTACGTCCTTAGAGCTGATCCTCCTACTGAATTAGCATTGGATGCCATTGAGGCAGAGATGATCGCGTACGATAAAAGATCGAAGGACAAAGGCAAAGGAGTAGGAAAGGGTGACTGCTTCTACTGTAAGTAGAATGGTCACTGGAAGAGGAACTGCAAGGAGTTCCTCAGCGATAAAGCTCATAGAAAGGTGAAGCTATCAGAAGCTTCAGATATCTATATGATAGATATCAACTTGTCAGTTAGAGATTCCACATCTTGGGTATTAGATACCGGATGTGCTACTCACATCTGCCATGATGTGCAGATACTGACAAGTAAGTGCAAGCTTAGAAAAGGTAAGGTGGAATTGAGGCTGGGAAACAGCACAAAAGTTGCAACAGTTGCTGTTGGGACAGCAAATCTCAGACTTCCATCGGGAAACGTCTTATCATTTGAAGATTGTTATTACGTTCCTAGCATCTAACATAATAAAGAACATCACATCAGTATCTTGTTTGGACAAGATAGGATATAGGTTTTTTATTAAGAATAGAAGTTGTTCGATTTATTACGGTAATAAATCAATAGGTTCGGCATATTTAGTCAACAGTCTATATCTTTTAGATGCTTTCTATTACAATCTTCACATTGATAAAAGTCTTAAGAAGAGCAAGATTTGTGTGAACTAAACCTACATGTAGCATTATAGACTTAGACATATTGGTGAAAGCAGGTTTCAAAAGTTGCACAAGCATGGTTATTTAACTGCATTCGATTATGAATCGTTTGCGACATGTGAATCCTACCTTATAGGAAAAATGGCAAAATCTCCATTTACTGGACATGGAGAATGTGACAAAGACATTCTAGTATTAATACAGTCAGATGT
Source organism: Zantedeschia hybrid cultivar (assembly GCA_030544215.1). NCBI lineage: Eukaryota > Viridiplantae > Streptophyta > Magnoliopsida > Alismatales > Araceae > Zantedeschia > Zantedeschia hybrid cultivar. Next base: position 44,795,322 of record JARZZO010000008.1, read on the forward strand.
ATGTGGTCCCATGTCCACCCAAGCCAACGGTGGCTTCTCATACTTCATCACGTTCACCGACGACTTCTCAAGATTCGACTATGTTTACTTAATGAAGTACAAGTCCGAAGCATTTAAGAAATTCAAGGAGTTCAAGAATGAGGTAGAGAAGCAGTTAGAAAAAAGTATTAAAGCTATTCGATCAGATCGGGGAGGAGAATACTTGAGTACTAATTTCATACAATTCTTAAAGGATAATGGTATCATTTCTCAGCTAACCCCTCCATATACACCACAGATGAATGGTGTATCAGAAAGGGGGAATCGCACCTTGTTGGACATGGTGCGATCCATGATGAGCTTTTTGGGATTACTAGTGTCCCTCTAGAGGTATGCTCTAGAGTCAGCAGTATACTTACTGAATAGAGTACCCAACAAGTCTGTAACCTCTACTCCATATGAGATATGGAAAGGCAAGAAACCATAATTTAAACATGTTAAAGCCTGGGGTTGTCTTACTCATGTAAAAAGGCATGATCCAGACAAGCTGGAATCACACACTGATAAATGCAAGTTTGCGGGATATCCAAAGGAAACCTTTGGACACTACTTTTTCCATCCTGGTGAACAAAAGGTGTTTGTCACCAGGAAGGCTATCTTCTTGGAAGAGGAATACCTTCTTTAGGAGGACAGTGGGAGTAACATAGTATTGGAAGATGTTCCAGATCCCCAAATAGCTGCAATATTATCGGATGAGATATCAGTTCCTGAATCTGTTCAGGTACACACAGATGAGCCTCGTAGATCTAGTAGAGTGCCTAAACTACCCGAACGATATGTGGGACATATCGCTGAAGGAGAGTCCAAGGTAGAATATAATGAGAATGATGATCCTAAAACTTACCAAGAGGCCATAGAAAGCCCAGAAGCTGGGAAATGGCGAGAAGCCATGGACTCAGAAATCCAGTCCATGTCCACCAACCAAGTTTGGAACTTGGAAGACTTGCCCGAGGGTATTGTACCCATCAGATGCAAGTGGATCTTTAAGAGAAAGATTGGTGTTGATGGACGGATCGACACTTATAAGGCAAGATTGGTGGCAAAGAGATATCGTCAAAGGCAAGGAATTAACTATGATGAGATTTTCTCACTAGTTGCCATGATAAAGTCGATCAGAGTTCTACTCGCCATAGCTGCATACTACGATTACGAGATCTGGCAGATGGATGTAAAGACTGCCTTCCTCAACGGTAACCTAGAGAAATAGGTGTATATGATACAACCAGAATGTTTCACATCCAAGTAATCTCCAAATAAAGTGTTCAAACTTCAAAGGTCCATTTATGGACTGAAGCGAGCTTCCCGGAGCTAGAATTTAAGATTTGACGAGATTGTCAAGTCTTATGACTTCATTAAGAGTGAAGATGAGCCTTGTGTGTACAAGAAGACCAGTGGGAGCGCAGTCACCTTCTTAGTTCTTTACGTAGACGACATACTACTCATTGAGAATGATGTAGCTATAATGTCATCGGTAAGGATCTGGCTGTCGAAAACCTCTCCATAAAGGATTTGGGAGAAGCATCCTACGTATTGGGAATACGGATCTATAGAGATAGATCAAAGAGGATACTTGACATGACCCAAGCCTTTTACGTAGATACCATAGTCAAAAGGATTGGCATGGAAAATTCCAAGAGTGGTCTCATACCGATGAGACATAGAATTAATCTCTCAAAGGAGCAGTCTCTCAAGACTCCTGATGAGAGGTCATTCATGTATAAAGTACTCTATGCCTCTTCCATAAGATCTATCATGTATGCCATGCTATGTACACGGCCTGATGTTGCATATGCTCTAAGTGTTATGAGCTGATTTCAGGCTGATCCAGGCATAAAGCACTGGAAGGCAATAAAATGTATCCTTAAGTATTTGAGAAGAACTAAGGATATGTTTCTTGCTTATGGAGGAGATGACTTGAAACTGTGAGGCTATGTTGACTCGAGTTTCCAATCAGATCCAGATGATAGCAAGTCTACATCTGGATTTGTGTTTACTTTGAACGGAGGCGTAGTGTGCTGGAAGAGTTCCAAGCAAGCAACCACTGCAGATTCAATGATTGAAGCTGAGTATATCGCTGCAGCTGAAGCCGCCAAGGAAGCAGTGTGGTTGAAGAAATTCAACACCGACCTCGGTGTAGTTCACAGCATCTCTGAACTTGTTCCGCTGTTGTGCGACAACAATGGAGCCATTGCGCAAGCGAAAGAGCCGTGATCTCATCAGAAATCGAGGCATATTCTGAGGCGCTTTCATCTTATCAGAGAGATCATATCAAGAGGAGATGTAATGGTAGGAAGAGTTCCATCTGTCGACAATGTAGATGATCCACTGACAAAGTCGTTGTCTTAAATTGTGTTTGAGCGTCACCTAGAGTCTATAGGCTTACTGTATAAAGGTAATTGGCTTTAGTCCAAGTGGAAAATTGTTAATCTTAAGTGGGCTACAAGCCAATCTGACTATCTAAATCTCGTTCATTTATTAATAAAATGGTATTATTCATTATGTGTAAATTCGTATTATTATCATCTCATAATGAAGTCCGTGAATATGTGCGATAGTGATCAGATTATGATGAGATCATACTAGTGAGACTGATCACTTAAACACATTCTTTATAGTTCCTAGTCGAAGGATATCCAAGAAGGACATCGAATATCCAGATAGACTAGTACATATTACTCCCGCTCATAAGATGAGGGTGACTGATCTCATAGTCACTTGTGTGGAGACACTAAGGTGAATCCGTAGGTGCTCATTAAAGAATGAGTTCACTGAATTGATTCGACTGAATCGCTGGATGGTATTGTTCCTCACTGTCAACCAGCTATATTCTATTGCGCAGTTGCGTGGATGGTCCTCGGACCTGAGACACCAAGGGCACCTTGACGGTGCACTTCTATGCTTTGACTTTGGTTTATGAATCTCTAACCACGGGATTCTAAACAGCCAAGGATCGGGTACAGCGGAATACCGTCGAAGGGAATTGAGTGCCAATAAGGAATCATTCACTCTCGGTACTTATAGAGAGAATGCTCTAGGAAGGATGCGCGGAAGTCCCTGGCCAAGGCGGACGATAATATCGGTTAAAAGAGTTTTTCGATATTATCCGACAGCATCCGATCCAAGTGAGTCGACCGATTAGGGTTTGACGGTTTACCATACCCGGAGTTGACTCGAGAGCATTGTACGAATGAAGGATTATATCCATGCGATAACTGTCAACGAAAAGGTTCCAAGAGTGGGTTACTTAACCCCAATACCTTCCGGGTTCATGAAGTATTGCTTGGCACCCAACGTGATCGGAAGCCCGATCGAATTCGATGAGCGACATTAATTCGATTGATTAATTAATTAACATGAGTTATTAATTGATTAATCAGTGCAGTGAGGAGTCATTGGGCCTATTGGGCCATTAACCGGACTGGTTATTGGGCCTAGAGGGTCACACGCAAATGATTCTCAAGGCGATGGATAATAAGTGGGTTTTATATTAACCGGGGATTTTTATGAAAAACCGCGCGGTTAGTATAAAATATAGCGAACGGGCTGAGCAGGCCAAGCTGTTGCTAACCCTAGCCACCCCCTCCTTTTTTATTCTCTCTCTCTGGCACCCCAGACGAATCTGGATCCCCGGGTCTGCTCCACCGCTTCTCCGACTCACGTTCGACGAGAAATCGTATGCGTGTTGCGGCAATCGTTACGGCGAACGGCGAAGACTTTGTGGGCTGCGAGGAATGAGGAACGTGAGGATATCCGTCGCGAGGAGGATCACGTAGACTCCGCTAGAGGCCGGGCGCTTGCGCGGCTTGCGGCGTCACACCAACGGAACCGAACGGTTGCCGATTCGAATCCGTATGGGGTAAGAATTCGATAATCCGATTATCAATTTTAGTTATCTGATATGGGAACGGATTGCATGTTTTAATCTTTATTTTCCACTGCGTTTTTGCGATCTGTAGAAACACAAGAACCCAACAGTATTATCATTTATTCTTCTTATATCATATATTAGTAGCATTTGCCATTTTTCTTTTTCAGATTCTCTAGAAAAGCGAAGGTGCGAGGGCCTACTTTACTTCTTGATGTTTACAACATGCCTGAGAACCAAAAAATCTATGTGCAATTTAATAGCAGAGGACAAGGCATTGGGAAAGAAGCACGTGTGCTTGCTATTTTTTTAGGCACAATGGCAAGGAACCCTCATTTCACACCTCTTCATATTAGTGATTGGAGAAACTTCCCAAAGGATGACAAAAAAAGATTGTTGAATTTTGTGAAGGTATATAAGCACAAGAATTTACTTTACTTTAAATTGTTATTTTTAATATATAATTTTTTTCTTATAGACGAAGTTTTTGATCCCTGATGAAGGCCACAAGTGGGTGCTTAGATCATTAGGAAAGAAGTGGAAGGACTATAAGTGTGAATTAAAATCAGAACATTTTGAAAGGTATCGAAATATAGATGAGATTTTGAGAGATAGACCTGATCGTATACCAAGAGATCAATGGACTATTCTTGTCTCACATTAGAGTTCAGATAAAGTAAAGGTATAATTTTGATTTAAGAATATCATATAATTTATGTTATGTTTTTATTTATAATATTTTTTATGTTATAAACGGAGTGAAGGAAATAAGAGAAATTGTGCAAAGCAAACAATGCCTCACACTGCAGATTCTAAGAGTTTTGCACGTTTGATGGTAGAGAAGGTTAATCATTTCTTCCTCATTTCCTTAGATACACTGTAATAAATAGTAGTACATGTTAATATTGATTTGTGATACTTATTGTTTTCTTTATAATATTATACTAGGCTATTGATGGAGTAAAGCCATCACGAGCACAAATTTATATTGACACTCATAAAGCACGAAAAGATGGAAGACCAATCGATGAAGACTCAACACAAAGAGTTGTAAGTTCATGTGATTAACTTAGCAAAGTTTATTGAGAGATATTAGTTTATTAGTTTTTGTATTATTTTCTTTTAATAGTTATAAATGACAACAAAATACTATTTCTTTATATATCTTTATTTTTTTTTATAGTAATACATGCAAAAATATAAATCTTTACTTTATATGAGTATAGAAACTGATGAAGGAAATGTTGAATCAAGTTCGAAATTCAAATGATCAATCACAAAATAGTGTTGCTTGGGAAGGTGATGTATATTCTCAAGTAATGGGGCCAGAAAGAAGTAGACAAGTGCGTGGGTTGGGACAAGGTCCAACTCCGAGTGATTTATGGGATTCACTAACATCTCGTCAATTGGGAAAATCTTCTGAAGAAAATAGAACATCCAATAAAAGGGTTTGTAAGATTGAGGAAGAAATGAAACTAATGGAAGAGCGTCACAGTAATGAAATAAAGATGATGATAGAAAATCAAAAGAAGTTAGAGACAGAAATTGCTCTAATAAAGTCTTATATAAATAGGAGGAATGATGAAGTTATGCCTTCTACATTCAATGAAACTCTAATGGAACGGTACTTGTCTTCTAATGCTCAATTTAAAGTTCATATGAGATGTTACATTATTTAACAATTATTATAAGTTTATAGCTATTGTTTATGTTTTTAGTGTTGTTAACTTTTGTAGGTCAAATGAATGATGGTATAATAGAGATTCTCCATGCTTCATTAGTTTGACGACTCATTGGAGGTAAGTTCCTTAATTATGTTAACCATGTAAACTTAGTTTTAGCACTCTCTTAGTTTTATTTCTTTCTATATAGTCTAAGTTTGCTTGAAGATTTTTCTCTTAATATTAATACCAATGTGATTATAGTTGTTAAGTATAAAGAATTTTCTTCTTATTTTCAGGTTATTGTTCAAGATGACGTCTTTGCTAGAAGCATCAAAAATATTCACTCAATGTTCAAGGAGATTTCTTTTTGAGAAAGTCTTTTGTCTTATGCGGCATCATGTATTAGACAAGAACATTTATTTTTCAATGATTTTATTTTGGACATTATGTATTGGAAAGACAATTTTTCTATTTATGTTGAACTACTATCATAATTAAATGAGTTGTTTTGATATGAATGTCAAATAGATCATTTTAATATTTTGGTAAATATGGAGCGTAGTATATGAAAAGAACAGTTCTTCTATTTTAATGATATGCATTTATTTTTAGCGGCAATTGTTTGTAATTTTATAGGTGCACATGTGACGGCAATTATGATTGCTGCAAAAAATATAATATTTAGATATTAAATGCTTTTACATAAATTTTTAGCGGTGATTATAATTGCAACGATAAGTACAATATTGTCGATGCTCTTATCCTGTTGTGGCATTTATAAATGCTACTAAAAATAATAAGAGAGTAGTTCAAAATAAATTGTCGTGCACTTTAAATTGCCGCTATGAATGGCCGCTAAAAGAATATTTTTTTGGCGGCAATCGACGCAACCTTTACCAGCAAAGCCCATAAATGCCGCTTTAACTTTTAACGACGGTGGATCTAACAACAATTGATGAATCGCCGATAAAGGTAATAGTGGCGATTATAATCACTGTTAAAGGTAAAAAAAAATGGCCATTAAAAGTCTTTTATGGATTGATCTGAGGGGGAAGGTGAGTTTTGGATAGTTTCCTATCCTTGGAGTGCCTTGGAATCTAAGAACTCCATCTCACATTGATTTATTGCAGGATTTAACTCTCTATATGGATGTTAGAGCTTAAGGGGGGTTGGCTAATTGAGCTTTGTGTGTTCTACCAAAGAGAGAAGAGTGCCCTCTCACCTATGCATGAAAATCAGCAAACTTGAAACTCTTCTTTCTCTCCCAAGAAGCCTTCTTCTTCCTTGAAGGGTGCCTTCAATCAAGGGCGGCTTTGGAGGGATTAATTTATTTCCTTTTCTTCTTTTCATTGAATTTTTATTCATAATTTGTTCATAGTTCATTCATATCCATCTTTCCTCTTCTATATAGGGATTTTAAAGAAAAGAATAAAAAAATTGTGTTTCTAGTTTAGTTGCATGCTTATTTTTTCATCAAGAATATATACTACACTATAATAAAGCTCTAATCATTTTCTTTTATTTGTTTGTTTTCCTTGCAAGGAACACATCAAAGAGAGTGAAAAAAGCTAGAAAGGGAGGCTCTTCTTCTTCAACCAACTGAAGGAGGGAAAGTAAAAGAGTCACAATCATCTGGGAATCACAAGGTATGCACGATCATTTATTTGTTTTAATTTTGAGAATCTCATTATGTGGCGATCACATATTCATTGTTTTAACATGATATTTTTAATCTCTTTCAAAATCTCAATTTGAGCGATCACAACTTTTTGGCGATCACGGTGGGACAACCGTGCCATTCTCTTTCTTTTTATTCTCACTCGCTTTACAGTTGACACCCTCATGTGTCGCCCTTTTTGTACCCTCGTATGCGTTATCTTGTGCTCCTCAAGCACCTCTTTTATTCACTAGCTTTATCCCTCGTGCACCTCGTGCACAACCCCTTTTGAACGGCAAGATTAGCCCCCTCGGGACCAATTTAAAAGTTGTGATTATTTGAGTTTGTTTTGGATATATTTTGGTGCTCTAAATTTGATTGCTTCGCATACCCGAATTCGGGACTTTGCTTGTGAGCTTTGATTATTATTTTTTTTCCTTCATCATACTTGGCTTATAGAGACTGAGTTCTCTATGATTTTATTACGGGTTCTGAATTGTGTCCATTCAGTTAGATGCGATTTAGAATCATGTCCTGCTTGGCAGACGTAATTACATGCCTGTTTACTGCCTGAAAGTTGTCTACTGAAGGGGTTTTAGTTCTTTGAATTTCGTCCACCGTGGTAGACGTGATTCAAAAATGCATCCCCTGGTCTAGACGCGTTTCAAATCTCTAATTCACATTGTTGATTTTCTCACATTTCTTTGCATATTATCATTCTTTACATCTCCTAGGAGCCAAACACCCTCTTGGCACTTGTGATTCCCTCTGGTTGAGGCGGTCCCTCTCTTTCGGATCAGAAAAGCATGTATCAAAACCTCTGCAAATCCCCAAAAATAAAGGATTCCCTCTTTGCTCATCGGGTTGGTTGTACCTCTAAAGTCCCGAGTAGATCACCCTCGCGTGGTAAAATTGTGTGAAGCCATAGAGAATAACGGTGGACACAGAACTGAAACTAGGAACCTACCCCTTTTGAGTGAATTCACCTTGCTTAAAATTCGGCTAACTTAACAAGGAACCCTCAAATAATGTAAGCATCCACTTGTTTGTTAATGTTTTGCTAAATTGTTTGGGCCCTCTACTTATTTCATTATGATGCTACGCTCGTGTAGGATTGTTGAAATGACTTCGTATGAATATGATAATCTGTTTGACTATGAAGTAGTTTTCCATGATCTCAAAATTAAATTCAATTCAATCTAGAAGAATTATATTATGATTAATACAACTCCACTTTGGGATATCATGTCCATTCCCAGGCCCACGTTATAGGATCTTAACCGAATCTTAACTCTAAGGAAGCTAAAGATTTGGATGAGCATTCATCCCCCAATCCTACTCAAATTTGGTCTCCGCCCTCGGAATCCTTGCTACTCATGTTGATCCACAACAGCTTGAGACAATCCAAGCCATTCTGAAAGAAAAAGCTCCTTCAGGTCCTTCTAAACCTGTCAATCCTTCCGCTCATACCTCTGCTCAAATCTCCACTCAGGCCATGGAAAGCCTTCGTATCTCTACCCCGCGACAGGCGGGTCAGTAGTAGTCTACCGCTCGCTATCCTTCAAGGCCTCATACTCCCATACCTCCAAATGCCTTCGGGTATGGTGAAAACTCTGCCATACCTTAACCATACTGTGCGCCTTGTCCTAGCTATTCTAGAAAGCAAGCCTTCTATACATCTCTACCTTGGCCAATTGATCCCCTCATACAAGCCCTTTTAACAAAGATGAACCAAATGAATAAGCAATACAAGGACCTAAAGAAGATGATTGATGCTAAGGCAGCCCCTGAGATTTCTATTTTAGCCCCCCTGCTAGTATTCTACTTGTTGCCATCAGAAATGCCAATTTATAGAAAATACAATGGGACTAGTAACCCGTTCATTCATTTGAAGGAGTTCTTCTATAGATCCTCGTTTTGGTAGAATGATAAGAGATCCCTAGCTTTTTTGTTCAGAAGATCGCTCGAAGGATCCTCCCTTGAATAGTTCTTCTCATTGGATCCAACAGATGCTAAAGACTTTGATATTGTTTCCAAAAGGTTCCTACAGAGATATAAGGATCCAGTTGCTTTGTCCCTTTCCATTATAGACCTGGTTTCTGAGAAAATGAAGTCGGATGAAGATTTCGTCACCTTCGGTAATAGGTGGCGTGCTATGGCAGAGACAGTTAAAGACCACCTATCTGAGTCTGAGCAAGTGAAAATGATGATTGTTAATGACCTCCGTACAAGCTGGTCTTTACATTGAACAACCTCACCAATATGGTTGAATTATATGAGAGGACTCGTTATGCTCAAAATGCATTCAAGGTCTCCACATTTTCTAACCTTTTTGACCCTCACAGATCCAGTAGGCCTCATCTAGGAAACCCAATGCACCAAATTCTTCCAACACTGGCCCACAACTGAAGGCATGATAACAAATGAGCAAGTGAGTTCCTTGAATAACAACTAAGCCCCTTTTGTGAGGAACCAAACCCTACCTTACAGCAACCAAAGGTCATAGAACCTCAAGGCTTTAGGCCCCAGCAATAGCATCCATCTCAGCCACCTTACAACCAACCTCGCCAACATCCAAACTACAACCAAGTGCCACCGCCCACTGAATACACCCAGCAGAGAAAACCACATGGTCCTAAGAGAGCCAAGTATTCTCTACTACTAGAGTCCTTGTCCAACATCTTCAAAGCTCTCACGGCAGCCAATGCCCTTACATTGCCGAAAGCAACGACTATTTGGCTACAAAATATAGATATATCATGTTACTGTGTGTTTCACTGACAGCCTGGGTACACAATTGATGTGTGTTTTCAATTTTTGGACTATATTCATGATCTAAATTATCAATGTGGGATTGATTGGGAGGAGATACACAAGTACATCTTAGCTTTGAAAGCTAAACGACCTCCATAGTAGCAACAACAACAGTAGATTCAACAAGCTCCAGCTCAGCAAGCGGTACCCCAACAACTGAATATGGGTATAGTATACAACTCGCTCCCGAAGCACCCACTAAACCAACAAATAGCCCCTATTCTCACTAACAGTCAGTCCAAAGTAAAACGAGGTCAACAATAGAAGGTAGAGGAAGCATCCTCCGAATACTTTACCATCCACAAAACTGAGGCTTCCACGTTATCCACTTAGCTACCACGCATCATCATCCGTATCACCAAACCTACACCCAGGCCACCACTTTTCCCCAGCCAACCAACATCCGTCGTACAACTACAACCCCCAAAACCCAATCTTACCATACCAGCCAAAGTCTTCATGCTACCTCCATTACTAGCCAAACCCCTACTCGTTGTCCTAAAACCCATACCACCACCAAAGAACCCATTACCCCCACTAGTCCATAACCACTCTATGCCATTCAAACCCCTCCTTCGCATCCCCTTTCCTATACCAATCATCACCAAGGTACCTCAACCCACCAAGCCCCTTATCTGCGTTCCACAACCTACACCCACCATCCAGCCTCATCACCCTCTACCATCTAAGCCTCTGATCATCAAGCCTCTGGCTGTTGAAACCTCTCCCTCTTCCCTCACCATTGAGTCGCAACCTCTAGTGCTCTGGAGTGATAGGATTTTCAACAAAGTGCTCCCCTAGTTCATTGTGCAAGACAATGCTCCCCAATACCCAGAAGAACAGCCAACTGAAGAAAGCATATCAGGCACTCAGTATGACCTACTGAAGCATCTTGACAAAGACTTTAGTACGCGTCTCCATGTTGAAATTAATTAAAAGGTCTAGAATACACCAGAAAACTCTAATGGAATACTTGCAAAAGGTCATGGTGAATGAACATGCACCGGTAGATAAGATAGCTGCCATCCTGGACACAGAGTGATCAACCCGCTATATCTTTTCATGGATCTAAGCTGGCACCCCTAGCTGCACGAGGCATGGCTCTCAATATTACTGTGAATATTTGTCAGAAGGCTATTGATACATGTCTGGTTGACACTGGAGCTTCCATTAATGTGCTGCCACCACGAGCACTGGAGTTATGTAGTTTTCCAAAGGAGAAGTGGTTGTTGTCTCCTATCTCAATTACTACATATGAAAACACCACCAAGTCCCCACTAGGCATGATTTACCTCAAAGTAGAGTTGGGCCCTATTTGTCACCTTGAAGTCGAATACCATGTCCTTGAAATAGACTCTTCTCTAAAAGACTTTCTCGGTCACCCATATGTCAAACTCCTTGAGGCCGTACCCTCTACTAGCTATCAATGCTATCAATGCCTCAAGTTCCCTTATGAAGGCCAAGTTGTGAAAGTCACAAGCATGTCAATCATAACTGCCACTCACACCTTCACTGTCAACCCTACTCATGTTCCAAAACCAGTTTAAAAACCCATCCTATCCCTTTTGGAAACTTATTTGTCGTCAATTGACTTGTTGAAATCCATAGTACCCTCCCCATTTCCCATTGATGTGGTAAAATGAAGCAAACTTGTGGATACCCCAGGATGGCGCATTATGTTGAAAGTAGGATATCAACCTAGAAAAGGATTGGGAGTACAACTGTAGGGTAGGATCAAGTCTATGAAGGATAAAAGAATCGTGTCAGGAAGTGGTGTGGGCTATAAGCCAGAAAAGGTGAGGTATGAAATGATCCAACAAGAGGAAGATGAAGAAAAGAATAAAGTATGGAAGACCATGGTGACCTATTGTAAGGAGAATCAGGATCCCCTTACATGGACGTTGTTTACTCACTTTGTCAAGGGGCCCGTCATTCAGCATAGAGGTAACAACATGATGGTGATCACTTCACATTTTGATTTATATGATGTACATGGAAGGGACTTGGCTAGACATTGTGCCCCACTACTCACTTATCAGTCCTCAGAGGCTCTACGGCCTTTGGAAAGAAGAAAGTTTCATGATCCTGAATGTGAGTGGTACCGATGGTTCGATATGTCGGACATGTACATTGCTCTAAACAGATTATTCCTCCATCCCACAAAACTGAAGTGGTCGTCGATGGTGGATGAGCTAATTGAAAGACCAAGCTCTATTTTTGATAAAAGAATTTTACTAAATGAAGAGACTGATGAAGGGGAACCTGATGACCCCTATGAAGAATGTTTGACTGCAGACCATCTTTGGCTTGACACTTACGCCTCCTATATTTTTGCTCTCCATACTTTATTCAAAACACTACTACTGACCCCCACTTGGGCTAGATTGATCATTGAAGATATTCCCAGGGTATGCCCATTATGATTACTATCACACCATTCATCCTCCTCCCTCGAGCTTCACTCAATCCCGAGGAGATCTATGACAAAATCTGGGACATACTGCTCTATAATCCCCTAAATCTTTTGGCCATACTTCCCATTTCTGCCTTTGCACCATATCCTCCCCAAGTTCATTTTTGATTTACGATTAATGAAAATCTCCAAAAAAAATGTCAATTTCTCAATCTTCTTTTAGGTCATCATTAAAGAGACCTCCTACTTCTTGTCTAAGTGTGCGCCGCCATGCAAGCCGCTTGCGCAAGGTTCTCTTTTAGATCTACTTTGTCCCCCCTCTCAGGGAAGTTCACTTGTATCTCCTTCTGTATCCCATGATTTTTATCCTTCTTCGTCCTTCTTAGGTCAGGATAGAGAGTCTAGTGAAGATAGACATAGGCAAATCAGGAAGTCTAAGAAATCAAAAGGCAGGCGAATCCCAAATAGATACCTTCAGGAGCTAGCCTTTAAGTTTCATTCTTGTTCCCAAATCTCTCAGTTTTTAGAGAATCATATCCAAATGCCGAAAGAATATGAAGAAGATGAACATCGATGATAGATATAGAGTGTATGAATTGTTACATGAGAAAGACCCCATGATGGAAGGAGAAGATGATCATGAGGACGCGGCTGATACAGATGCTAGCAGAATAGAGAGATTTGATAAACCACCAGCTGTTGTAGAAGAGCCCACCAAAAAGACCAATTTAGGAACTGAAGTCGAACCTAGGGTTGTCCTCATCAGTAAGAATCTTCCCCCATCAGATGAAGAGGCTTTGGTTAAGGTTCTCGCATATTATAGGGACACTTTCGCCTAGATATGAAGACATGCTGAGGCTAGATTCATCTTTAATAGAACACATATTGACTTTGAAGTCTTGAGCTAGTCCAGTTAAACAAAAGTTAAGGCAATTCCACCTATAAATGACTCTGAAAATGAAAGAAGAGGACAACAAATTGCATAAGACCAAATTCATTAGAGTTGTCTTCTATCCTCACTGGGGTAATGAAAAAGGATGGTAGAGTTAGAATTTGCATTGACTTTCAGAACATAAATAGAATTTGTCCTAAAGATGATTTTCCATTGCCTCATATTGATGTTCTTATTGGTAACACAATAGGATATGAAGCGTTATCATTTATGGATGGCTTCTCGAGATATAATCAGATTCACTTGATAGAAGAAGATCAAGAGAAAACATCATTCACTATACCCTGGGGAACTTATTGTTATGTGGTCATGCCATTCGGATTGAAGAATACTAGTGCCACCTATCAAAGAGCTATGATAGTAATATTTCATGAAATGATGCATATTTATTTGGAGGTATATGTTGATGATCTTCTGGTAAAATCTAAGACTAGAGTTGACCACACTGAAGTATTGGCTAAGGTATTGCAAAGATCAAGGGAATACAAATTGAAAATGAATCCAAAGAAGTGCGTGTTTGGTGCCTCTTCAGAGAAGTTGTTAGGGTTTATTGTCAGTAAACGGAGTGCTGAGATCGATCCCAACAAGGCCAAAGCTATCATAGAGATGCCTCCTCCCAAGAACCTTAAGGAACTAAGAGGATTGATTGGGAGGTTGCAGTTTATTAGTCGCTTTGTCTCCCAGCACTGAAAGAGGTGTAGGCCATTTTACGAGCTTACCATGTCGGGAGTCAAATTTGATCGAGACAATAAGTGTCAGGAAGCATTTGATGGATGAAAGAAATATCTGGCAAGTCCTCCTATCTTGAGACCAAGGTTCGCTGTCTCGTGGATCCGGATCAAATCGGGTCCAGCTATATACGAGTTGGATACGATCCGGCTCGGGCGACTCGAGCCGACTCGTACGAGTCAGTCCGATTCAGGCTGGTTTAGGCCAGTTCATTTTTATTTTTATTTTTTGAAGAGAAATCTTCAATTTATTGACATAAATATGCAATTTTATAAATTCTACTATATGTTTTTATTACGGTAAATGATTATGAGTCACATTTAACAAGAAAACATCAATTTTGCGTATTTAATTATGTAAAAAAGATATGAGAGGTCCCTAACATACTAATTAAGAAGAATTGAATACAAGAAACATCAATTTTCAAAAGAAAGTGCCACACCAAATCTCATAGAAGGATGAAATATAAAATTTCAAGCATCAACACTGAAAACTCATAAGTTTTTTAGACATGATATTATATATGACAATATGACATATGCAGTAGCAGCAGTACATGAGTCATAAAATCACTCAATCATCCTCATCAAAATCATCAAAAATCACTTTTGTTCACCAAGCTTTCAATCTTCTTTCTCTCGTCTGTCCCAGCAAATGTGGAGTGCATTCATTTGTAACTTCTAAACATTTGCTTCAAGCCTACTTCATGTTTCAACATACTCTACAAGGCAATTAAGTTGGTAGCAAATCTTGCTATTGCAGGCCTTAACAACTCACCATGTGTATGATCCCTCATCAATCTTAATACATAAGCATGGTTGTAGCTATATCGTGTAATCTTCTGTGCATTGGCAACATTCTTGTTCACAGGATCCAGTTGTCCAATTTCTTTCAGCATCAAATCTACACAGTGGGCTGCACATGGGGTCCAGAACAAATGAGGTCTGCGGAGCATTAGCTCCTCTCATGCCTTCTTGTACGCGGAGTCATTATCTGTCACCACTTGGACAATGTACTTCTTGCCAATTTCCTCCACGACACTATCCATCAGTTGCATAATGTATTATGATTGTGTATCTAACTTGATGCATGCACGTCTTATGATAGAACACTTGTCTGTCGCAATACAAAAGAAAATTAATAAGACTGCTCTTGGTGGTCCCTGACCAGCCATCACACATCAGGGTAACCCCATATTTCTCTCACTTTTTCTTGAAAGAACCAATGTACTGCTTGATCTCCTTTACCATCATCAAGATATTTTCATGTCAGTTCTTTTGTAGTGGGGGGTTTAACATGTAATCCTTGAACTTGTGCTTCATGGATCATACTAGAATAATAAGAGCTATTTGGTGCATTGAAGGAGATGCCTGCATGATGCCAAAATTTTACCACAGCCCTTCCCAATGTATATCTCGGACCACTCTTCTTATTGTAGCTATCATCAACCCTTGTTTGTTTCCCATGCTCCCTAGAAAAGATATAAGGGTCAACCTCCTCAATAGAAGTGCTTGATTTGTGCTTCTGAGGCTGAGTTGTAGGTGCTGGTCCAGTGGTAAAATAAGAGGATACACTCTTCCTAGGTTGAGCCCGCCCCCTAGAGGAACTCCCACTAGCACCTGATGATCTACCAACACCCTGCTGAGCTCTCATAAATTCTCTCTCCCGATGCTCATGCCTACGGAGCTCCAACACTCACCGAGTATGTGGAGAAGGAGGCTCACGTCCATGTACCTCCTGAACATCATCATCACCATCAGACTCAGTCCAGCCTCCTTCTTCATCATTATCTCCTCCACCGGCAACTCCATAAATCATGCGTTCTTCCCTCTATTTGTCTGCAACCTTCTTTAAGCGCACTTCCTTCAAACTTTTCAAGTGTTGAGCCATCTGCGTCCTAACCTCCCATGGAACATGTTTACAACCAACCACTTCATTATACCCAACAATTTTTCCTCCTGCAAGGTGCTTCTTCAATCAAGAAACACTACCACCCTGTCCTATAAACTGACAGTAGTTGCACTTGAACTTGTGCCTACTGCCATCAACCATGCTCCCATGCTTCCATCTGATGTCTCCGCACTCTCGACGAGGGGGTGGGGCGGCAATCTAATGACAACAAACAAAAAGAAATAAGAACAAACAAATACATTAAATAACAAGTAAGAATAGTATGACTTAAAATACTGTTAAAATTATCCTTATATTAAAAGAATTTTTACTTTTTATAAATTATAAATATTAAATTACGAAAATAAATAATTCATTAATATATACTTAGCAAATTAAATAAATTACAAATATTAATTGAACATATTTATAAAAGCATAACTTAAAGTGTATGAAGAACATAATATAAGTTGAGGGCATGCCCAAAATTTATATACAAGCATCACATTTAAACATTATTAAGTAATAATATATTATACCATCAACTAATTTAATTACTTAAAAATAAGATTTCAAACTAAAAATTTTATACTTAAAACATACAAGTTAAAATATAGATTTAAATCTAATCATTTTTTACTTCTAGAATATAGAGCAGACAATTTATAAATTATTTTACATTTTAAATTTTATTTCATATTTAATAATCACATTAATAGATTAATCTTCATAACTTAAGATTTTGAATGAAATTTTAAGCAAACATGTGAAACTCATAGATCTATGCCCATCATCACATAAATAGATCATTTATTATTTTTTCTGTATTTTTTTATATTTAATAAAAATCTACCTCAAATTTGAACAAATCTAGATTTTTTCATGTCAAATTTACAAAGAGACAATAGATCTACCTCTTCTTCATCTCTTAATATCCTAAACAACATCAAACAACAAGAAAAGAAGATGAAAATAAAAAAAACTTAGGCTTCGGATGTTTACCTTGTTGAAACCAGATGAAAACGTTCCAAAGAGCTAGAAAACCCCTTTCATTTCCAACAAAATCAACTTCAAACCTTCAAAAATGCTTGGATCTCCCAAAAGCACCAAGAGAAATGGAAGCAAGAAGAGGGGAGAAGGGTTTGAAAGGGTGCGGCTCCTGCGTCTAATGCGTTTTTGTCCGAACATAAACGTTGTTGACAGTTTTAGGGTTTAAAGCCCCGCATCGTATCGGATCTCAGTGTCTCGGGTGGTATCGGGCCGGATAGCAACGACTCGACTTATATCGGGCCAGATCGCACCAGCGAACCGGTGCGATCCGGCCCAATACAAGTCGAGTCGATGTGATCCGGTGGCGATTCAAAGCAAATCGGGTGAGCCGACCATGCCAACACATCGGGTCGGCCCAAATTCGAGTCGACTCGTACGAGTCGGCACGATCCGGTACAATACGGCTAACCTTGCTTGAGACCACCATCTCCAAACAAACCTTTGATTCTATATATTTCAGTCCTAGATAACTCAGTGGGGGTTGTCTTGGTGCAAGAAGATGAAGAGGGAAGGAGATGGCAGTCTACTAACTCTCAAAACTTCTCAACCTTGCACAGCAAAAGTATACGGCGATGGAGAAAACTTGTAGTGTATTTGTATGGATAGTTCAGAAACTAGAGCACTATTTTCTTACCCATGAGGTCCATCTCATCGCTAGGATTAATTCTATCAAATTCCTCTTTGAGAAATCTATCCTCATTGATAGATTAGCATGTTGGCAGAGCTTTCCTTCTCAATTTGACAGTACATATATTCAACAGAAAGTTATCAAAGGCTATGCTATAGTGGTTCATCTTGCTTATCACCCTCTTCCCAGGTTCGATCACGTACAATCGGGGTTTTCAAATGAGGAACTGATGTCCATAAATCGATCACTTGATGACATGTGGATTCTACATTTTGATGGAGCTCTAAATTTCCATGATAAGGGTATTGGCATTATTTTCCTATCACCGGAAGGTATCACCATTCCCCAGGCCTTTCAGCTTGCTTTCCTTGTTACTAATAACATAGTTGAATACGAGGTTCTCCTTGTTGGCCTCGAGGCTACTCATCTTCATGGTGCTACCAAACTGTGGTAGTCAAATCATTCTTCGCAAAGTGCTCACTAAATACTGCACCCTTGACCCCAAGCTCAAGCCTTATCAAGAACTTACATCTGCTTATGCCAATCTATTCACTAAGTTGATCTTCGTCCACGTTCCTCGTAATCATAACATTATAGCTGATGCTCTTGCTTCTCTTGCATTATCCATAGGCATATCTCTCCTACTGTAGAGGATCCTACCTTTCTTAGGATTAAGGAGAAACTGCTGAAGAAGGTTTAAGATGGAGACATTGTAGAGAAAAGAGAGATCATGTTACTAGAACTGTAGGAAGAGTTGGAAGATGAGGAGAAACTATGGTATTATGAAATTACCCAATATTGTGAAGATTAATCATATCCGGAAGAAACCACCTCTGAGCAGAAGCGAGCCATCAGGAGAATTGCTCAGAGATACACCATGGTTGGAGGTGAGCTCTATAGAAGAGGATTTGATGGTATCCTTTTGAAATGTTTAGATGAAGATGAGCTTTGGAAAGTTATGGAAGGTGCTCATACTGGAGTTTGCAGTGGCCATGTCAATAAACAAATACTAGCAAAGAAGATCGTTAGACAATGATATTGTTGGCCAATTATAGAAGAAGATTGTGTAAGATATGTCCGTAGATGTGTTAAGTGTCACTTCATGCTAACAAAATCAATTCTCCTGCATCTTTACTCCATCTATTGTCCTCCCCGTAGCCTTTCTCCATGTGGACATTTGATATCATTAGATCTCTTGGTGATCCTAACTCCTTGACCAAATAAAAATCCTTCATCCTCACGGCAACGGAGTACATCACCAAATGGCCAGAAGCTAAAGCCTACGTGGAGATTAAAGCTTCAACAGTATGCAAGTTCGGCATGAAGAACATCATCATTAAGTTCAAGATTTTAAGTACCATCGTCACCGACAATGGACCACAATTTGTTTATCAAGAGCTCAAAGACCTTTGTAATAGGTATAATATTGTATTGCATCATTCTTCTCCATACTATCCACAAGGTAATGGTCAAGCGGAGGCCACTTATAAAACCTTGATCAAAATAATCAAGAAAACATGTGAGTCTATTAAATATGTAGACAAGCGAGAAAAACTAGTGGAAGCTCTATGGGCCTACACAACTTCGATCCGTACTCCTACTGGGCAAATCCCATATTCCTTGACATTTAGAATGGATGCAGTAGTTCCATATGAAATCCGCATTCCATTATTAAGAGTACAATTAGACAAAGAGCTTTCCATTGATGAACATCGATCTGCACTCCTCGCCCAATTAGAACTCTTAGATGAAAAGAGATGGGCAGCTGCAGTTCTTGTTCCAAATTTCAACCTAATTGGGAAGGTCCCTATGTTGTAAAAAGAAGCTTTTCCTGATAACGCTTATAGGATAGTGATCGCCGACGATCAAGAACTATCACATCCTTGAAATGGTCTCTATCTTAAAAGGTACTACCCTTACGAATGTAAGCGAGCATGCTGCCTGGACTAGTGGAAGTTGAAAGATCAATATTTCAAGTTCTCGTTTTACTCTTTGCAGTTTAATCTGAAGGCAACTAAGTACACAAACACGCTCACTATCGAAGTAACAAATAATGTTAGGTCTGAGGAAAACCAAAGCCAAACTGCGAGCGTAAGGTACTATCCATTCTCTTCTACTCAGTTCACGGTGAGGGAGTGAGGCTTTGGGATAGACTACTAACTTCATCCGCCGCCCTAGTAGGAGGCCGTCATAAAAAAAGGAGAATAAATAATAGAAAAGAAAAGCACAAAAGTCAAATCATAATTCAAAAGGTTACCCTAATTCAAAATCAAAAGGCCACCCAAATCCAAAAGGGCATGAAGGTCAAAGTAGAAAACCCCACCAAATAAAAAATGATTGAACCCCAATAGGCAATAGGGCAGAGGAGGGACATCTTCCCAAGTCTTATGAACTCTTACATGAGCTTTTTAGACCATTCTTCTATTCTCTCTCAAGGTGTGCCCCAAATTCAAGGAATGGTAGAGGCTGACTAAGGGTCCGACCGTTGGATGGGATCTGGTAGTGAGCACTTAATAAGCACATTGTTCGTAGATTAAATTATCGAAGAATATAGTGAGCATTAAAATTTTGATCAACTGCTTTTGACCCACTTACCATGTTGGTGTTTAGATTAGTTGATCTTGTGTTTCAAAATTCCAAAAAAAAAAATTTGAATATTTCAAAATATTCAAAATTCCCAAAAAGGATTGAATATTTAAAATCCCAAAAATTGAATATTTCAAAATTTCTAAAAAAGTTTCATTCTGAATTGAGTAATCAATTATCTTGAAGTTTCTTGAAGACATCTTTATAATTTCTTCTTATTCGTATCTTTATCCCATATTTCTTTATTTTCTTTTAAGATCCTCCATGGCTGTCGCTCGTCCACATTGGCTGGTAATCGGTCTCCATAGCAAAACCTGTAAGGTTTGTGACATAGGGTACTTCCTCTCATGGAGATTGATCGACTTTTATTTTATTCCTTTGCTTATCCTATCCAGACATGATTGATTCCATTGATCTTTTTAAGTCGTTTCATTGATTATTCTGAAAAAATTCTCATCGGGTGATATTGAGCACGTGTCTCATCACACCTTAGCATCATATTTTCAGTAAATTCCACTTCATTTCGTTCAATTGTCGTTTCATTCTATTTTGTTTCATTCCCTTGCAAAGCCGATGCCAAGGTGGGGCATTTATAGATACACTAATTTTAATTTTACATTGAGTAAATTTTATATCAAATTATGATGCTCCAAAGTGGTCTTTAATTTAATCATATGAGTGATTTTTACATATTATTTGTTGAATTTAATTAAGTCTTTTGAATCGCGACTTTCATACTAGACGCCATTTGAGTTTCTAGCCCTAATCAATTTATTAATCAATTTTTTAATTGCTTATTGAATTGTCTGAATCGTGTCTTTCATGTAGGATGCCATTTAGACTTCTAATCTTGATTGATTAACCATTTGATTTTTGAACGATTACTATTAACTTGAAACGTGTCCATCATGGTAGGCGTCATTTAAACTTTCCATATTTATCTTCGATTTTTGTTTCCTTTTTTGCCTCTCTAAAAGACGTTTTGGTTGGAGTACGCATTTCTAAAATGCGTTTGCTCGACTAGACGCGATTCAGTTGCATAACCTAGCAGGCTCAATCCGAGCCAAATTGAGGAAATTAGCTCCAATATGGTTTCTTTCCATACTAATCCTTCTTTCTATGGATTGATCTGAAGGGGAGGGGGAGTTTTGGATGGTTTCCTATCCTTGGAGTGTCTTGGAGCCCACAAACTCAATTTCACATTGATTCATTACGGGAATTAACTCTTTATATATACATATGGGTGTTAGAACTTAAGAGAGGTTGGCGAATTGAGCTATGTGTGTTCTACCAAAGAGAGAAGAGTGCCCTCTCACCTATGCACGAAAATTACCAAGCTTGAAGCGCTTCTTCTCTCCCAAGACGCCTTCTTCTTCCTTGAAGGGTGACTTTTAGAGGGGCCAATTTCTTCCCTTTTCTTATTTTCATTGAATTTTTATTCATAATTAGTTCATAGTTCGTTCATATCTAACTTGAATCATTGGATGGTAATTTATTTGACTGTTAACTAGCTTGATTCAACGTCACAGTAGCATGTTTGGTCCTTGAACTTGAGACACCAAAGACATCTTGTCGGTGGACTTATGCACTTTGACCTTGATGAATGGATCTCTAACCTTGGGGTCCTAATTAGTCAAGCGATCGGGTCCGGCGAAAGACCTTCGAAAGTGATTGTGTGTTCAATAATGGATCATTCACTCTTAGGTAATTAGAGAGAAAATGCTTTAGGAAAGATGTGTAAGAGTCTCTAGTTAGAGCAGACATAATATCAGAAAAGGTGTTTTCTAATATTATATAGAGGCATCTAATCCAAGTGAATTGACCATCTAGGATTTAACAGTTGACCATGTCCTAAGTTAACTCGAGAGCATTGTACGGATAAAGGATTATAGCCACGTGGTAACTGTTGACAGAAAAGTTCTATGAGCAGGTTGCTGAACCCCATTACCTTCCGAGATCATGCGACGTTGCTTAGCCCCCAACTTAATCTGAAGCCCGGCCGAACTTACATGAGATGTTATTCAATTAAGTAATTAATTGAATATGTGATATTACTTAATTACTCTAAACCAATAAAGTGTTATTGGATTTAACAGGTTGAAAATCGAATTGGTACTTGGGCCTAGAGGGTCGCATGCACAATGATTCTCAGTCAAAGGTGTTTAAGTAGATTTCATATTAATCTAGGGACTTTTATGAAAAGTCACCCAATTTAATATAAATAAACGCCATAAGGGAACCCTGGGCCAAGCTCTATGGATTCCCCCAATCTAGTGCCCCCTCTCTCTCTCCTCTCTATGTTGTGTGCCCCACCCAAGCGGTGCTCCCTAATGCTCTACTCTGGCTTTCGCTTTCCCACTATCGGGAATCCGCAACATGGAGCAGGTACTGCCATGGAGAGAAGACCGTGGCAACCGCAGCGCATCTGACGAGAAAAAATGAGGACGAACTTCGACAAGGATCATGTGGATACCGTTGGAGGCCAAGCGCTTGCGCTGCTAACGGCATCGCCTCGACAGAACCGATTCAATCGCAGCTCCAATTCATCGTAAGTGATGTTCAATCACTCGATTTATTTTTGTTTTATCTGAAATAGAAGGAAGGTAAGACTCAAGGGCATGTTTATGCTCTTACCAAGGAAGATGCTAAGGAGACCCCTATTACTGTAGAAGGTACTATTCTTATTTATGAGGTTCATGCTAAAGTGTTGTTTGATCATGAAGCTACTCATTCATTCATATATACTAGTTTCACTAAATCACTTAAGAGTAGACCGATAATTGCTAAGAATCCATTAGTAGTTACCGCAGCTTCTGGAGAGGAGATTTACATTATGCACAATATAGCTTATGTTGTTGTTAACCTTGGGGATAGTGATAGAGTGGCTAAGTTGTATGTGATGAAGATGGTAGATTTTGATGTTATCTTGGGCATGGACTGACTAGATAAGTATTTTATCTTGTTAGACTGTCATCATAAGATATAAATATTTTGAAGTCTAGTGAGAAGGAGTTATATCATTGCCTTAGGCATCGATCAGGCCATGTTATGGTTTCTTCACTCAAGGTTGAGAAGTTGTTAAGGATGGGTTGTCATGGATATTTGACTAGTGTGGTGGTTGTTCCATCAAATGGTACTAGTGAAAGATCTGTCGCTGATATAGATGTCATTCAAGAGCTCCCTAATGTTTTCCCAAATGATCTGCTCAGTTTGCCTCTTTCTGAGAGATCAATTTTGTCATTGACGTTATACTAGAAATATCTCTTATTTCTAAGGCTCCATATTGTATGGCTCCAGCGGAGTTAGTGGAATTGAAGAAGCAATTGCAGGAGCTACTTAATAAGGGTTTCATTCGTCCCAATGTGTCACCTTAGGGAGCCCCAGTGCTCTTCGTATGCAAGAAGGACAATTCTATGAGGCTATGTATCGATTGTTGTCAGCTTAATCAAGTGACTATCAAGAACATATATCATTTACCTAAGATTGATTATTTGTTTGATTAGTTGCAGTCGGCCAAAGTCTTTTCCAAGATTGATCTTCGGTCATAGTATCATCAGTTGCAGATCAAGGATGAGGATATACCTAAGACTGCTTTTCGGACTAGGTATGGGCATTTGAGTTTGTAGTTATGCCTTTTGGATTGACAAATGCCCCTACTGTTTTGTGGACGTGATGAACAGGGTATTCCATATTTGGACCAATTTGTGTGGTATTTATTAATGAGGTGCTGATTTACTCTCCGAGTATTAAGGCACATCGGGAGCATTTGAGGATCGTTTTGGAGCTGTTGAGGTAGAATCAGTTGTATGCTAAATTCAGCAAGTGCGAGTTCTAGTTGGAGCAAGTTTCTTTCCTTGGCCATGTGATTTCCAAGAATGGTGTATCTGTAGATCTGGTTAAGGTTGAGGCTATGCTTTCTTGGGACATAACCAAGAATGCTTCAGAGATCAAGAGTTTTCTAAGTTTGGTAGGTTATTATAGGTGTTTTATTGAGGGTTTCAACTATTGCTACTCCAATGACTAAGTTTACCAAGAAGGGTGCCAAGTTCATATGGTCTGAGGAGTGTGAATAGAGTTTACAAGAGTTGAAGAGAAGGCTTACCACTGCCCCAATTTTGACTTTGCCTAGTAGGTCAGATGGTTTTGTTGTCTACATGGATATTTCCTAAAAGGGTTTGGGCAATGTGCTGATGCAGAATGAGAAGGTTGTGGCTTATGCTTCTTGCTAGTTGAAAGATCATGAGAAGAATTACTTGACATATGATTTGAACTTAGCTACTATAGTTCATGTATTAAGAATTTGGAGGCATTATCTTTATGGAGTACAATTTGAGATCTTTACTGACCATCAGAGCATGAAGTATATTTTCTCACAGAAGGAGCTTAATTTGAGGTAGAGAAGATGGGTTGAATTTATGAGAATTATCATCTTAGTAAGGCTAATGTGGTTGTTGATGCTTTGAGTAAAAACCTTATCGCCTTGTCTTTGTACAAAGATTGGGATATGCTTGAGGATGTTGTTGCTTGTAAACCATAAGTTAATAGTAGGCATTACTTTCTAACTCAGATGGCGGCAAGACCTGCTACTATAAAGAAAGTCATAGAATCCTAGAAGCAAGATCCTAAGATGCAAGAGTTGATTAGTAAGGCTACTATTTCTCAAGCGTAATGATGGAGTTATCAAATTTCGAGGCAGATTGCATGTTCCACATAATGATGAACTTTAAAGGGAGTTGATGGATGAGGGTCACAAATCCAAGTTCTCTATTCACCCAGGGAGTATCAAGATGTACAAAGACATGAAGAAAAAATTTTGGTGGTCTGGTATGAAGAAAGATGTTGCAGAGTTTGTCTCCAAGTGACTTACTTATCAACAGGTGAAGATTGAGCATCAAAGGCCAGGAAGACCGATGCAAGCCATAGATATTCCAGAATAGAAGTAAGAACTCATTAAGATAAATTTTGTGATAGGATTGGTATTAACTAAGAAGAAGCATGATTCCATTTGGATGATTGTTGATAGATTGACTAAATCTACTCATTTCCTAACTATGCATAAGAAGACTTCTTTGGAAGAGTTGACTCGGATATAAATTGTTGAGATTGTGAGATTGTATGGAGTTTTAGTGTCTATTATTTCATATCATGATGTCCATTTTATAGCGAGGTTCTAGAAGAGTTTATAGGTAGCCTTAAGTACACAATTGAAGTTCAGCTCAGCTTTTCACTTGCAGACAGATAATCAATCAGAGAGAACTATTCAGACACTTGAGGATACGCTGAGAGCCTATAGCATTGAATGGAAAGATAATTGGGATAATCATTTGAAATTGATTTAGTTTGCTTACAATAATAATTATCATGCTGGCATTGGTATGGCGCCATATGAGACTTTATGTGGTAGACCATGTTGATCACCCTTGTGCTGAGAAGAAGTTGGTGAGAGAAGGTTGATTGGTCGATAGCTTGTACATGATTGATTAGACAAGATTGATATCATCAAGAATAGACTTTTGACAGCTTATAGTCGACAGAAGAACTATGATGATCATAAGAGAAGGGAATTGGTGTTTGAAGGGAGAGATTATGTTTTCCTGAAGGTTTCACCAACTAAGTCAATCATGAGGTTTGACATGAAAGAAAAGTTGAGTCCAAGGTATATTAGTCCATTCAAGACTTTGGAGCGTATTGGACAGGTTGCTTACAAGCTTGCTTTACCACTGAATCTATTTGGTGTTCATCCGGTATTCCATGTTTCCATGTTGAGTGAGTATGTTGCTAATTCATCTCATGTTTTCGATTATGAGTCATTGGAAGTTCAACCAGATCTATCGTATGAAGAGAAGTCTGTTCGTTTTTTGGATCGCAAGGAGCAAGTGCTGAAGACTAAGACAAATCCTATAGTCAAGATTCTTTGGAAGCATTATTCTATGGAAGAGGTGAGATAGGACTCGAAAGATGATATGAAAAAGAGATATCTGGAGTTGTTTGGTGAATGATTCTACATTTTATCTTGCATTGTAAATTTCGAAGATGAAATTTGTTTAAAAGGAAGAGGATATAATATCTAATATATTTTTTAAATAGAAATAATAAATAATAAATAAAGAGAAAAATAAAGTGTAATCTAGTTATTTGAGTAAGCCAATTAAGTTAGATCATAAGTGGTTTAACCTATTAAGTTGAAGGAAATTTCTAAGTTTGGGTATCGAGGACAACATGTTAGTAATTTGACAATAACTTTTAATGTATAACTCAAATTTTTATGTAGTTGGTTCTACTGGTAAGAGATCGAAGAGATCTATGACTTTATGAAAGACCATTTTCATAGATTCTTTCGTTTACTACGTCGAAAAATTAGATGTTTAGATAAGACAAGTAGAGATGCGTGAAAGGAGTCTGATTTAGAGTAGGATTCTCTCTAATTTGTAGAAGGAAAACTTAATCTGATCCAAAGGTGGACTAAGGAGGTTGTGTGGGATTAGAATTAGGATGTTTGCATTATATATAGGTATTTAGAGGTGCCAATAAACCTTAGCAGCCGCACTTAAGTAAGAAAGTGGATATTTTGTTCTTGTTCTTGAAGAATAGAGAAAAAGAAGTAGTTTATGACTTATGAATTAATGATCTCGTGTTTATGGCATATTCTAGAAGGTTTAGGGATTGAGAAGGAAGGTTATAAGTCTCTGGATTTGTGGTAAGATTGAAGGAATTAGTTTGGGAAGTTCGGTTTGTTTATAAGAGGTAAGCGATGATTTTTTAAAGTATAAATTATTTTATATTAATATGAAAAACTTAGTTTTGATTTTCAAAAGTGGTCAAAACATATTTATGGAAATATATTCTTAGAGTCTATTATCTTTAAGTTTGATTAAATCTATGAATTTCATACTTAATCCTTTATTTTCTTCAAAACTGGGAAACAATGTTGAAACACGTCACTGACAGATGACGCGATTTAATTCGCGTCAGCCCGATATGACGCGATTTAAAATATGTCTACTATTTATGACGTGATTTAAGTTCATCATTAAATACTTTTGAGCCTTTACCTATGAACTTCAAAACCCTTACGTACGGTTTTTAAGACCTACGCCTACAGTTTTCAAAATCGATATCTATCGTTTCTATACTAAAGTTTGATTGGCCATAACTCCTTCATTTCTTAACCAATTGAACTAAAATTTTAATCATATTTTGACATGCTCTATCTATTGGTATATTTTATAACTTTTAAATTTAATTTACCTATTGTTCTACTATTTATTCGATTGGCTCAATTTGACTCGAAATCTTCATATGTTATTTGATGCTCTAAACTATTCATTTGACCTTTGAATCTAGTGAAATTTTGGAAGTACTTTACTTATAGCCTAACTGTCATTGTTTAACCAGTTTGATGAATTTTTGAACCTGTTCTCTATTGATTGACCTATTTAATAAATTTTTTAGCCTAGAAAAATAGGTTTTTATATGTGACAATTATGAAGCATGTTCCAAAAATTTTGAAAAATTCCTAGTAATGATTTTAACACATGATTGATCTATTATAAATAGATTTATTCAAAATTTCACAGTAGGACCTTATGTTGTCTTTAAAACGCTTTGTTTTCATGAAAATTATATTATTTTTGTATATGTATATCATTGGCTATGTGATTAATGTTAATTATAGGTTTTTGTTAAAGTCCAATATATGTAATGCATGTTCCATTAAATTTAATATGCGTGATGTAGACAAGATCATCTTATGAGGATTATGTGGTCCGATTCTAATATAAATATCCTGATTGGATATGGTATTATGTGACCTAAAGGTAATGGGTAAAATCCATGAAATCAACTATGGTATGATGTAGGGGTGAGATATGTGTGATCTTCTATTTCACAGTAGCCAAGACTTAGTACTATTACTTAAGTACCCGGTATACGTATGTATGTGTCCCCTTATGTAGGATGCTTGTCCGTTCCATATATGAAGTATGATAATTTTGACACATAATGAGTTTAATTTGGATCTATTTTAAGTTCATTAAGATCTATTTTAAGTATGTATTTGAATTTTGGAATATATGACTTAATTTTATACTGCTAGTCATTATTTTGAGTCATATGTCATATGATATGTGCCTCCCTATGTGTTAGAGATATTATGAGATATGTTTATAGTTAGTAGTTTGATTTCAAATAAAATAAGAAAATTTGATATATGTGATAAGTATTATAAATTAAAATGTTTGTTTCATACTATTAGAAAACACATCTGATTTAATATGATATATATGAGATCTTGTCTTGTATCATTCTCTTATTTGACTTATATATAGCATTATATTTTATTCATATCATGATTTAGATATCATGTGAATTTCAATTATTATATATTTAGCATGTGGAGTAGATGATGTCTATTGAGTTTTTGTATTCATTTTGTATGTTAACTAATTTTTCAAGAGAGGTGGCCAGAAAGTTAGACTTTGATTCTGACTACGAGGGTTAGGTGTTACTTGGAGCTTATTAGATTCAAGATTAATTATGGTAATTTGGGTCTTTTCATTTTAGTAGATTGATTTAGTAAAATATATTTAAGTCTATTATATATTTGAGAGATCCTAGGGAGTTGTTGAGAGATTGTTTATGTTATGCAAAGATGGTAATTATTATTATCTAATTATTAGTAGACTTGTGGCTTATTATTATTAGATTTATGCAATAGATGACTATTTGTTATTGTCTTGTGAACTCTCAATTCTCATTTTAGTTATGCATATGTTATGTTTCGTAGTTGTACCATCTCTAAATTCTATCGAAAGTTGGATATGACTGAACATGAGATTTAATGCGTTATAAGATGTAAATCTCAAATGTTTAATCTACGAATTTAATGATATCAAACACAAGTATTTTACGAAATTAATGTGTAAATATTTTTTTTATTTAACGTGTTGTCTCACCTCTTCATTGTTAGCGAACTCTCCATTTAAATGCCACACGAAGGAGTTCTTTTACGCATGGCACGTTTGGAAAGACTAATGTTGTGTTGACAGCTCATAATTTTGAAATACTAGCTCTACACTCGAACGATGCATGGTAAAATACTAAATTTGAATCAGTAGGCCTTGGTTTTAACAGGAAAATACGAACCTTGTCTTAGTAAATCTTCGTAAAGAGAGATAGAGAGAGAAAGATTCTTCCTACTACCACGTGTCTTAATTTTAGTTTCAACAGAAAAATAAGAATTATATTTTAATATTATAATGTAAATGTGAAGCTAAAAGAATGAGAAATCTATGAGATGATAATTTTTTAATTTTTAACAATTTATTAAAAATATCTCAATTCTCACAACTTCTATCTTATTGAATCAAGCTTTCCAAGTAATTTAAAGAAAAAATCTCCGAAAAATGAGGAGGGAGTAACGTGGACTCTCCCCCCACGAGATATAGGATGGATGGACGCCAAGTGATTCTGGCGCCACGCATCCACCATCCGATCCAAGAACCTTCCCGCCCGACAACAAAAAATCGCCCTCGGACGGCGTACGTAGCATCCAAGATCGTGTTATATAGCATGATGAATTCGATCTTAAAAAAATTTTAAAAATATAAAAATGGCACGAGGAAGCCGGTAGTGCAGCATGTAACCACGAACTGCGCAGCGATACGTACCGGATGCATGAGTCCAGGATTTTTGTAAAAGAGTGCCTTCATCGGTTGCGATGTTGCTGTGACTCGGCTCTCTCGCTTCTCTTCTTCTCCCCATTCGCGGTGGGGTGCGTAGGGGAGGGTGGGGGGGCGCGCGCGCGCGGGCGAGAGGGGCGCACGAGCTGGGGAGAGGAGATGCTTTGGGAGGAGCTGGAGAGAGAAGACAGCTGGGACTACTTCGGAGAGGACCCAGATGCCCAAGGGGGAGAGCAGAGCGGCTTCGACTTCCTCTCCGTCCTCTCCCAGCCCAAGGTACCACTACCAACCATCTCCTTGTCATCTCGGTCCCCCTCTATTCTCTTCATCTCTCTCTCTCTCTCTGTGTCTTTTTTTTTAATTTCTTGTGTTTTCTTTCACTGTTCTTGTTGGTTCCATCCGTCCGTGTGCCTGCCACCTGGATACGTTCTTCTTTTTCTTCTGCAGAGGTGATAACTTGGAGGTGCAAATTATATATATATATATATATATATATATATATATATATATATATATATATATATATATATATATATATATATAGAGAGAGAGAGAGAGAGAGAGAGAGAGAGAGAGAGAATTTATGGTGCTGTTTCTTCTCCTGCAAATCAGTAACCACATATAGATTGCAGCCAATGATATGGCCGGTATCGGTACCCATCGGTACGGGTATCAAGCCAAAATAAAGAATATTTATTATTGTCTGGTACCAAGCCAAAATGGGCCGGTATCGGTACCCATCGATACGGGTATCGATACTGAGATTGCCATCCTTGATCGAGGTTTCCAATAGGTGCCATTCCATCTCGAACAAAAATACTGTAAATGGAAGTTATGTGGGTGCCTCAGCAATCTGCTTGGATACTTTCGCAGTTTGAGTGCCTTATTGTTGCCCTCTTTGAAGTCCCCTTGTCCTTCCTCTACTCTATTGGTTTTGTCTTAAAGAAGGACTTACTTTATAGACTAGAAAGGCAAAAAGTGCATAGCTTTGTTTTTCCCCAATCAGAACCAGAAGAATATGATCTCTTTACATATTCATCCATCATATACAATGAACTTTTGTTCCCAAGAGTATGGGTAATTATGTATATATATTTTTAATTAATGACATATTTTTTTTCACTTAACTTAACCAAAAGAAAAAGATTTCGTTGACTACGGAAATAGAACACAAACGATACATAATACATATAGCATAGAACTCGTCATTTTTTACAAATTTTGTTTTACTTTATTTTCATCAATCTAATTTTTTTAATAGAATATATGAATTTTCTCTCACTACATTAGCTTACAATATTTTATTCATTTGAACCAGATATAGAAGTAAATGGGTCAAAATATGTTTGGTATTCCTATTTGAATTTTACTACATCTCAGTTTTAGGGGCTTTAATTTAAAAGTGGTGATAGAATTACCTAAAAAATCTCTATTCTTTTGTTTAGTCTCTACATAGGCTGTGGAATACCCTATTCACTTACTTTAGGCTTTCATAAATGGAGAGATTTTTCATTTTGATTATGAAGAATTGATTTGGGACGAAAGGATTCGAACCTTCGAATACCAGTATCAAAACATGTTGCCTTACCGCATTTCTTTACCTCCCATCCAAAAACAAAAAAGGTCATTAATGACCTTTCATTAATGACTAGATAATAGAATCATACCTAAAAAAAATATTTTTGAAAAACAAATGTTACGTTGCGGAGACAGGATTTGAACCTGTGACCTTAAGGTTATGAGTCTTGCGAGCTACCAAATTGTTCTACTTCGTGCTGAAGAATTGGGAAATTTGAGAATATTAATACTACAATCTTATAAAAGGTAGGAAAATAGTAAAAAGGAAAATAAGGTAATGCATGGTGGCGGTTTTTAATTAAGTTTAAGAGCATATAGTCTCATGTTATTTCAAAGTTTGCTTATTTTTCTAGTTCTTCAACTAGCCAACAACCTATCTATGTGACGATATTTTCTTGGGAAATTTTTTATTAAACTTATAGTTGAGAATTCATTTTTTACTAATGGTTGGAATGGTTATACCGGTTGACTATTTCAGAAGAAATTTACTTGTCATCTCTTCTCTATCTTTTATTGTCTTGTAATAACTAAAATCATGGAACATGTTGTAAACTATAATATGTGAATGGAACCTTTATAAGGTACTGTCCACTTTAACCAGGAATGATAAGTCTCTTAAATCTTGTTGTTAATATCTTATCCTTTTGTTTTGGAATTATACACTACTGAAGATTAGTAAATGGGGACCGTTACAGAATGGTATCAGAGTGGGATTTGTATGGTACGATATGGGTTGGTTTAAAGATGAACTACACGGAAGCTGATGGGTATATAGTGACATAGTTAAGAGTCGGGTGGGAGGAAAGGACTATCCATAGAAAAAGGCTACCTATAGAGTAAATCAATGTGGAGCTGCCATGGTGTGGAATCACCACTGTGTCTGAGGCTTGAGGTGAGAATGAGCCAGAGTCCTATATCGAAAAATAGAAAAAGTTTATGGGCTATACACGAGGGATTTAGATCTATAACTTGTGAGACATCTTTTGGGGGGAAAAATCATGCGAGCTTAGCCCAAAGCGGACAATACTTCACAAGATTGGATTGGGTCATTATAGGGTGCTTCACTTGTTCGCTATGTAGATAGAGGTGAGAGGTGAGCGAGACAACTAGGGGATTGCCTTAGCCTCAAATGCTTAGGCGATCACCTAGGCATTTGAAACGACGTGTTCTCTTAAAAATCAATATGAAGGAAGAAGATACAATACAAGAAAAATAAGGAAAACATCCAAGATTATTGTATGTGGGACTTAGAGAAACACCGATTATGAAAGCACTAATACAAGTAGTGGATGGTCTTAAAAATCATCAAAATAAGAAAAAATGTAGTAACATGTAAGAGAACAAGGGCACTGGACATTGTTAAAAGAGGCATTAGCCACTTTGAAATAATTACGAATAGAAAAAAATACTACCACATAATTTTAAAGAAACAAGCATGTGACATAGACATCATTAGACAAGTGCCTAAGTGAGTGAGGCAAACCTGAGGTGAGGTGAGGTGTTTTTGGCTCATCTCAACCTACTTCATTTCCTAGGCGAGCAAGGCGATTGCCTTTGACAACATAGCCCATTCATAGAGAAAGAATGAAGAAATGTATAATCGCTTCTAGATTTTTAGGATATAAGACACTTATAGGCTTATAGCTAGCGTGGTTGTGGATTGTCTGGCCATCGGTTAATGTTGAGTTTTTTGACAATGTATTTAAACTTTGGAAGGAGCCCCTTTGTGCACAACTTTTTTCATAGCAAGCAATGCTTTTGATCAAGAAGGGAGCTGAGTAGGGTGCAGATGAATGCCGTAGTGGATAGGCCTCAGCCTTTAGCAGGTTAAGTTCTCACAACGCACAGGTTCGAGTCCTTGTGTCATCCCGGAGTAGTTATGCGGCATTTTATCCCCCCTTACGTGTTGGGTAGTTTACCTGGTATACTTGGGTGTCTGATCCAGGAGTTGCACAACCTATGTCAGTTTATCTAGTATACTTGGGTGTCCGGCCTGGGAGCTACCCTTTGGCTTTAGGTATGGCAGATGAGTCGAGTCATGCTCGAGTTGGCTCAATTAAAAAGAAAAAAAAAAATCTAGCTTGAGTTGAGCCCAAGCTTCAAATTAAACTGGGGCTTGAGCTTGAGGTTTTTGGGGGAAAAAAAGCTCGAGCCCAACTCGTTCGAGTAGGACCCATTTAATTTGATTGGCCCAGAATGCTTTACTTTGGATTCCAAACCCTTTTGATTTGGACAGTTCAAACTCCATTTAATTTGGGTTGAAGAGCCCATTAGGTTTGGATGGCCTAAAACAACGAAGGAGGAAGAGGTGATTGGAGAGAAAGAGGGGAGGGGCTCAATTTATCAAAAAGGCTAGGAATGGAAGAAACATTGCTTTCCTGTGCAGCCTGGGCCCTTTACTTCGGGACTTTAGCACTACATTAGAAACTTCAGAATTTTTGAAGGCCCTATAATCTGTGGAAAAGAATAGCTTCTGAAAACAACATGCTCGCCAAATCCTAGTGTTATGTTGAGTGTGTTAACTCAGCGAATGTTAAAATAATTATGTATTTATTTTAATATGAGCCAACTTGCGAGCTAATTGAGCTGAGCTCGGCCAAACTCGGGATCGGCTTGTTTATTTGAACGAGCTGTGTCCTAAAGTCAGGCTTGGCTCGTTTATACAAACAAGTCTAGCTGAGTAAAGCTCAACTTGAGCCGAGCTCGAGCTGCTCGTGAACGGCTTGGCTCATTGCCAGCCCTACACCCTGCTTCTGCGGGGGTTTCCTATGGGTATGTCCTGTCTCAGAAAAAGAAGGGAGCTGAGTTTTGACCTTTTAAACTTACATATGAGGATATATAAATGAGTTCCATATAGTATCTTGGCATCATGTTGAAAGGCCAAAGTGAAGAGGTCTTGGAGAGATCGTGAAGAACAGCCAAAGTTCGGGATCATCTTATGTTTCTTAAAAACATCCTTCAAATATTGTACATTTAGCCCCTCAGTATTGGGTTGTATCTGAAGATATGGAAAGGGATTAAATTAACACAGTAATAAGAAGAATCTAAAAACATATTTTCACATATACAATGATTGTTTTCTTGAATCTCAATGCCATTTGAGTGTGTTAGAAAGCTTCTCCTCCTCAATCATTATCCTCATCTTTCCTCCTCTGTTGACATTCTCGTCCCCACCTGCTGCTGGTCGTCTCCTCCTCCTCCTCCTTTATCCTACTCCATATTACTCTTCCTCTATCTCCCACTTATTTTTGGTCTTGGAATATATTTCATATTGGGACCGTTGAGGACATAGAGATTCTTAAGAGATCCTGGGGATGGCAAAACATGGGATATATATGTTTTTTGATGGAAAGCATGTGTTTAGCATTCATAGGAAATCAGAAGTGGAGTGATGCATATATGATGAAGTGAAACTGATCGGAGAGACAGTGTCACCGCACTCAGGGTTCATGGATGCTACTGTTTACCCACTTAACTGGTTGAAGATAAGTCACCTGAGGCTCATTGTAATTTTGTTCTTGAGTATCTAACCTCTTGTGGACTCATGCACTTGCTAACATTATGGAAGATGAATAAAATAGGGTGTGAACATGTTTCTCTTTTGTATGCACTGTCACCATGAAAATCGCTCACTAGATTTTCATGTTGAATCTCCCAACCCCAGATTAGTTTCGCAACAGTAGAGATCTGGGAGTTCTACAAGGTAATGTAGCCCTGATGTGACATATGCATGAGAGGAGGTGAAACCAAAGCACTAAGCCGGCCTCTAGGCATTAGTTTGGTAGCTGTATGTTAGTTGTGGTTAAAGGATGTCCCTGTAGCTTGAAGTTCCTTTGGATCTTTTTGACATTGATACCGAATATCCCACTTATTTTTGGGCTAGGAAAATATCTCATATTGGGACCGTTGAGGGCATAGAGATTCTCAAGAGAGCTTGGAGATATTGGAGATGGCAAACCATGGTGGAAAGCATGTGTTTATCATTGATAGGAAACCAAAAGTGGAGTGATGCATATGATTAAGTGAAATTGATTGGAGAGACAGTGTCACTGCACTCAGGGTTCATGGATGCTACTGTTTACCCACTTAACTGGTTGAAGATAAGTCACCTGAGGCTCACCGTAATTTTGTTTTTGAGTATCTAACCTTTTGTGGACTCATGCACTCGCGAACGTTATGGAAGATGAATAAAATAGGGTTTGAACATGTTTCTCTTTTGTATGCATTGTCATCATGAAAATCACTCACAGGATTTTCATGTCAAATCTCCCAATCCCAGATTAGTCTCGCAAAAGTAGAGATCTGGGAGTTCTGCAAGGTATATACCACTGATATGACATGTCCATATGAGGAGGTGAAACCAAAGCACTAAGCCTGCCTCTAATTATGAGGCATTAGTTTGGTAGCTGGATGTTAGTTTTGGTTAAAGGATGTCCCTGTAGCTTGAAGTTGCTTTGTGGGATCTTTTTGACATTGATACCCAATGTTCCAGTGTCAAGATATAGACTACGGAGAGGTTAAGTGAAGTGGTTCCTCACCATATTTGACTAAATATGAGCACATACATTAACCATCACTAACACTACCGCTTGATGGTTTATTAGTTTTCCTTTGCAGCTTTCCATGTAATGGAGATTGGCCTTAGATATGCCCATATGTTCTCTGATTTCTCTTCACATTATTTTCCTTTTTTTCTTTAAGCTGGGAAATCACAATTGCCACTGTTTACTGAAAAAATGTACGATAGTAGCAAGGCTGCAAAACTATGTTGATGACTGAAATAATATGATTCATACATTAAATTAATGATGTAAATTGTCTTGTATGTTTGAAGGCGGTATGAGTGATTAAAATACCATGTCTTCAGGATTATGGCGTAAAACTCTTATCTTCATTGTTTACTTTTTCTTGTAGGATTACTACAGGATCCTGGAAGTTGACTATGATGCAACAGAAGAAATCATCAGATCAAACTATATACGTCTGGCATTGGTCTGTGGGTTCTTTCCTAAGATATTTTGCTTTTTATTCATCGCCTTCATCAGTTTTCTATTTTTCTTTGGATTTTCTTCTTGCTAACATAGTTATAAGGGTGTCCTCAGGTCATAGACAAGTGTTTCCGGTTCTGATTCTGCTGTTCTTTTTTTTCTTTTTTTTTTTGGGGGGGGGGGGGGGGAGTGGATAATGCCACAAGTTTACAGATGAAAAAAGGGGGAAATTTACAATAAACCACACTGAGGCTGTGTGCGACAAAGTTTCCTTCCAGAAAGGAAACTGCACTAGGTTACCTTGCTTAGAAGAAAAGTTACTTCTGCACCCTATCACATATTAAAAAGACTTTCCTTTCCGAAACTTTTGTAAAGGGCGTACCCAGTGCACGAGGCTCCCACCATTTGTGGGATCTGGGGAAGGGACGATGTATGCAGCCTTACCCCTACTAAGCAGAGTGGTTGTTTCCTTGGTTCAAACCCGTGACCTCCAGGTCACAAACCGGGCAACTTAGCCATTGCTCTAGGCCCACCCTTCTTTTCGGAGCTTTTGTCTCCCACCTAAAAGTTCATTTGTTCCTTTCCAAATTGCACACAACGTGGTATGAAGGATCAGCTACTGTGGTTTGCGGTCTCCTTTAAGTCTTTCACTCCAAATTGCAAACATTGCGGTACAAAGGATCAACCACCATAGTTTGTGGTCTGCTTTGAGGGCTCATCTCTGGACCCATTGTAGGGTCAATCTTTCCACACTGTCTGGAAGCCACTGCCAACAATGTAGAGAATGAACAACTGGTATAGATGATCAAGAGACACTTCCTTCTTTCCACAAAGACATCAAATTTGTTAATACCCTTAGGGGACTGGTGATCCGATATAACCTGCCATATGCAAATCTCCACGAATATTTGCACTTTCAATGGACTCCTAGGACCCTAATATTGGATTCTGATAATCAGAACTGAAATCAGAGTTGGAACTGTATGGGTGAATGCCCATTTTCTATTATTGATACTTTACCAGCTGTTGGATGAAACAATTGACATTAGCATTTGGGGGAGGGGAGGAGTGAGATAGGAATAGGGGGACTAGCTACACTAATGTGGAACTAAAGCATGCGCACAGGTTGCATACTTCTGCACACTTGCTTTGGTCCCAGAAGGTTTCCATCCAACAATTTAAAATATTGATACAAAGTGTGAATGCATACATACATACATACATACATACATGCATACATGTGTGTGTATGACATACCCAAATAACAGGTATTGGATTTCATCCAATGACTTTAAAAGCCAAAACAAGAAAAGAAAAGAGACCTACAAACTCCCTGAGAGAGAGCGCAATGAGCATCCATTTGGATCAGGATCAGCCATTGCTGATCCGATTCCAAGGGGGAAAATCAGTCCCTTACTTAGCTTTTGGAGTCATGCCTGGTCATTTGGAGCAAGGAATGGAATGTCTGATGTCAACATCATCTTGGAAGGCCAAAGAGAAGTATCTTAAAGAAATATTGGACAGATCTGAGAGAGATTTGAAAGACTGAAATAATGACTGGAGATCTTGATAAACTTATATTTTTTTAAGTTTTATGTATTTAGCCATTCAACGCAATTAAGTTAACACAATAATAACAAAAACAATGCAAAACTGTATTTATGCATATACATGGATTGCTTTTCTCCAATCACAATGTCATCTTGGCATGTTGGAGAGCTCCTCTCCTATGTTGATTTGTAATGGCCTGACTGTCTAGTAGTTGGAGCCATGCTTAGTCATTTGGAACCACACAACTGTTTAGTAGTTGGAGCCATCTAATCAAGTTTGACGTCTCAGGGTAGGAAAAAAGGGCACCAAAGGCACATTTAGGGGCAGCAGCCTTACCTGGGCTCCCACGTAAATGTGCCTTTGGTACTTTTTCCCATCACAGCTATCTGATTTTGGTTGGACAGCTGCGATGCTATATGGCGAGGGCATTCCCAAAGGCATGTTTATATAGTAGCATTACTGAGTATGGTGAAGGGACTTTTGTCGGGGGAGATTTAAATGGTCATGTAGAAAAGGATAATAGTGGATATGAGAGGGTCCATGGAGGTTTTTTATCTTCTTATTAAAAAAGCTAATCGATCATTATGTAAAGATTGTAAAGTCATTCGTGGAGAGAGTCTAGCCCCCCAACATAGGATCTTAGTAATGGATGTTTACATTCAAAAGTTGAAGAAAAAGGGTATAGTAAATAGTTGCCTAAAAATTAAATGGTGGAATTTAAAAGGAGAGAATTTAGATGCCTTCAATAAGTGTCTATTAAAGGAGAATATATGTGATTATGAGGGAGAAATTAACATAATATATAATATAATTGCTACTTGTATAAATAGAGTAACAAAAGAAATCTTAAGTGAATCTAAAGGCAAAAGAGTTCTTAGAAAAGAGACATGGTAGTAAAATAACAAAATTCAAAAATCTAGTAACCATAAAAGAGAATGCTTTAAAACGTGGTAGATAAGTAAAAATGAGCAAACTTTCAAAAATTACAAAATTGCAAAAATAAACACTAAGAAAATAGTTAGTGAAGTTAAGTTAAAGACTTTTAAGAAATTGTATCATAAGTTGAAAACCTGAGAGGGTGAAAAAGATATATACAAACTTGTTAAACTAAGAGACAAAAAGGGTAAGGATCTTAATCATATTAGATGTATTAAGAACGGGGAGCGTAGGGTTCTAGTGAAAGATTGAGTACTTATTTTGAAAAATTGTTAATGGGGATCAATTCAGAGGTTACCGTCAGGAAGAAATCAATGAGTTTAGTAGACAAATTTGTTATCAATATATTTGACAAATTAGAGCTTTAGAAGTCGAAGATGCTCTAAAAAGGATAAGAGTGGGTAAGGCCCTTGGATAAGATGGGATACCTGATGAGGCAGAATCCGATTCAGCCCATTAAAACAAGCCCAACACTCAGATCAGTCCAACAGCAGCAGTAAAAGGTCCACTGGCAGCCTTCGGCCCATTAGCGGCCCAGCAGCCCTCGGCCCAATGAGCAGCCCAGTGGTCCTCGGCCCACCAGCGGCCGGACAACCTTCGGCCCATCAGCGGCCCAATAGCCTTCGGCCCGTTAGCGGCCCAGCGGCCTTCGGCCCAGTAGGCTCCAGCCCACTAAGCGGCATCTGGCCCATCAGCGGCCCCCAACCTTCGGCCCAGTAGCCGTATCCGGCCCATTCCGGTGGGAGGGTTAGGCGCTATGGCGGTTTATCAGTAAACCAAACCATAGTCCTATATCGGCTGCCACCATTAAGCAACCTCTATCCTCCGCTATAAATACACAACTATTTATTACCAAAGGTATGTCTTCTCGACCAAGGACAACAGTCCAAAAGCATTAAAGCTATTTCTTCTTCCTTGACTTCTGAATCGAATCTTCTTCAGAAGCTAACTTAGCCGTCGGAGGGGGTTCCTTAGGGCCGAAGCCCGGGACTTATACTGACCGGTTCTTTTTCTTCTTCTCCTGCTGCTGCAGGGGTTTCGGTTTGAATCTTCGCCGACCTCTCCGAGTCGGTCTCGGCCGCCGACCGCGGATTTTCTCCCCCCGGCCTCGACGCCTTTCGCAGGCTGGTCCGCCTCGACCGAAGGAGTCTCGGCTACGCTCCCAGCGAGCCCTCGCCCGGGCACCTCTTGGCTTTGGGTCCTCGGCCCCGTCTCCGTCCTCGTCTCGTCCCGGATCCCCGTCGGTCCCCTTCATCGATCCGATCCAACTGCGGGTTCCAGTCTTGGAATCCGACCGTGGTAAGCTTTGGCAACATCACGTGGCGCCGTTTGTGGGAAACTAGTAAGAAGTCATGTCTCATCGTCCGGTGACCAGATGATCCGGTCAAGACGACATGGAGACATGAGCAACTCCAACTTCAGCACACCACTCCGAAGGTGCCCCGTCCGTTCTTCCTCAAGGGTCTGCCCTCCCTGTCGTACCGGAGTCCGTCACTCCCAGGGACGACCGAGTGGAAGAGCTTCAACAACAGATGGCGACGCTTGCCGCCACCGTTACTGCCTTGGCACCCCTACGAGATATGGTGTCTACCATCACCCAGCATATGGGGCTACTGGGACAGCTTCCGCAGCAGGTACCGCCTCCCCCATTTTGCCCTGCTCAAGTTACAAGGCCGCAGCCGACACCCTCGCTGGCCTTCCCTGACGAGGCCGCCACGGCACGCAGCGAGCCATTCACGCCGCCTGCCCGAGCCCCTCGCGCCAGTCATATCCTGACGGAACAGGACTATGCTTCGTCCGGATTTCATCCAACCAAGACCGAAGGACGTTCGGTCACCACTTCAACCACCCCGGACCTGGATCGGCGGCTGACGGCGATGAGGAAGGAAATGCAGCAGATGGTATCTCGGCCATACGGAGCGCCTCTCGCCAGCACCATTATGGAGCAGACTCCATTTTCACCAGAGCTTCTGGCCATTGAGGTACCTCCCAATTTTAAACTGCCAAAAGGTCCTCTCTATGACGGAATGATAGATCCGGTCTGCCACTTCCAGAGGTTCAATACCTATCTCTCTGTGCGAAGAGTTTCCGAGGCAGTCCGCTGCCATCTCTTCCCCCTCACTCTTGAAAAAACAACCCTTACTTGGTTCGAGACATTGGCCCCCAACTCCATCCACTCTCTAGTTCAGTTGGACCAACTGTTCATCGACCAATTTTACGATGCCACCCGACAGTGTAAAACCTCGGCCAGTCTACTAGCCATTCGGCAAGGACCGACCGAGACCCTTCATGAATATTTTACCAAGTGTCGGGCCGAAGCCGCCCAAATCCCAAACCTGGATAGCTCGATTGCGGTCTCGGCCGTAATTACCGGGTGCATAGACGAAGGGCTTCTTAGCTCTATCGGGAAGCGCCATCCCTCCACCTTCCAGGACCTGGTGGCTCGGGCCCACAAGTATATCAACCGGGAAGCCCTGATGATGTCCAAGGGCAAGAGTACTGCCGAGGCAGTATCGGCGGCTACCCCTCCAGCGGTTCGCCCTCGCCTAGAAGATCAAGAACCATCTCGCAAGCGATACCGGGGGGAAGAATGGGACCGAGACTAGCGCCGAGATCCGCAACGGCGTTATCTGCCACTACCTGCTTCACCCTCCTGGATGCTCATGGAGGTGAAGGGTATGCTTCGGCAGCCTGAGCGCATCAAGACTGATTCCTGCCGAAGGGACTCCAGCAAGTACTGCGAGTACCATCGTGAAACCGGCCATTCGACTGACGAATGCCGGCACCTTCGGGAGGAGATTGATCGCCTCATCCGAGAAGACCGTCTTATCTAAACTCATTCGAGATCGCCTCAGTTGAAAGCTTATCTCCCTGATGTTCCCATCTTATCTAAGCCGGTCCGAGGAGAACAGTTGTTTGTATACCTCGCCGCGTCAGAAGCAGCTATCAGCACCGTCCTCGTCCGAGAAGAAGGTGGTGTTCGAAGGCCAGTTTGTTATATAAGCCGAGCCCTCCACGGAGCAGAGCTTCGGTATCCGGCTCTTGAGAAGCTGGCCTTGGCCCTTGTCGCTTCCGCTAGGAGGCTCCGGCCCAACTTTCTCGCGCACTCAATAAAGGTATTCACAGATCAAACCTTTAAGGCAAGTCCTCTCTTGGCCAGAGGTGTCCGGGAGGCTAGCGAAGTAGGTGATCGAACTAGGAGAGTTCGATATCCCTTATGGGCCTCGAACCGCGATGAAAGCTCAAGTCTTGGCCGACTTTATTGCTAAACTCACTCCCGATGCACCCTCGGCCCCTCAGCCGGAAGTCAGAGTTACTACTGAAGCCGAATCCACTTCGGCTCCTTCGTCGGCGCATGAATAACAACTTTACGCCGACAGGTCCGACATTATTCTCTAAGCCCGTGCAAACCGTACCGGGAGTGGCTTCGTCCATGCAAACCGTATCGGGAGCGGCATTATTCTCTAAGCCCGTGCAAACCGTATCGGGAGTGGCTTCGACCATGCAAACCGTATCGGGAGCGGCACTATTCACTAAGTCCGTGCAAACCGTACCGGGAGTGGCTTCGGCCATACAAACCGTATCGGGAGCGGCATTATTCCCTAATCCCGTGCAAACCGTACCGGGAGTGGCTTCGGCCATGCAAATCGTATCGGGAGCGGCATTATTCTCTAAGTCCGTGCAAATCGTACCGGGAGTGGCTTCGGCCATGCAAACCGTATCGGCAGCGACATTATTCTCTAAGTCCGTGCAAACCGTATCGGGAGTGGCTTCGGCCATGCAAACCGTATCGGCAGCAGCATTATTCTCTAAGCCCGTGCAAACCGTACCGGGAGTGGCTTCGGCCATGCAAACCGTATCGGGAGCGGCATTATTCTCTAAGCCCGTGCAAACTGTACCGGGAGTGGCTTCGGCCATGCAAACCGTATCGGGAGCGGCACTATTCACTAAGTCAGTGTAAACCGTACCGGGAGTGGCTTCGGCCATGCAAACCGTATCGGGAACGGCACTATTCACTAAAGTCCGTGCAAACCGTACCGGGAGTGGCTTCGGCCACGCAAACCGTACCGGGAGCGGCATGGCTTCGGCCACATACAGGACCGAATTCGGCCATCTACTCAGAAAGACATACCATGAGGCAAGCGGAAG
Organism: Zantedeschia hybrid cultivar; assembly: GCA_030544215.1. NCBI lineage: Eukaryota > Viridiplantae > Streptophyta > Magnoliopsida > Alismatales > Araceae > Zantedeschia > Zantedeschia hybrid cultivar. Next base: position 44,838,491 of record JARZZO010000008.1, read on the forward strand.
CAAAATATGTTCTGAAAGCCTTGCCCCTTCGCGACTGGGGACGAAGGCATCCATCGCCAAGTCTTGGCCTGAGACGAAGGTACCAGTAGCAGGGTCCCGGCCTAAGACGAGGCTGTTCGTCACCAGCCCTCGGCCGACCTAAGGCAGTTCTTTTTTTTTACAACGAAGCAAAGCAAAGGTTTCAGACGAAGCCCATGCCGTATTGTTCTTCCAAAGAGGCTTCGGACTTTACTCTCGCCATCTCATGAAACTGATGACGACAAGAGTGGGGGGCTATGTGATGAGGCAGAATCCGATTCAGCCCATTAAAACAAGCCCAACACTCAGATCAGTCCAACAACACCAGTAAAAGGTCCACTGGTAGCCTTCGGCCCATTAGCGGCCCAGCAGCCCTCGGCCCAGTAAGCAGCCCAGTGGTCCTCGGCCCACCAGCGGCCGGACAACCTTCGGCCCATCAGCGGCCCAATAGCCTTCGGCCCGTTAGCGGCCCAGCGGCCCTTGGCCCAGTAGGCTCCAGCCCACTAAGCGGCATCTGGCCCATCAGCGGCCCCCAACCTTCGGCCCAGTAGCCGTATCCGGCCCATTCCGGTGGGAGGGTTAGGCGCTATGGCGGTTTATCAGTAAACCAAAACATAGTCCTATATCGGCTGCCACCATTAAGCAATCTCTATCGTCCGCTATAAATACACGGCTATTTATTACCAAAGGTATATCTTCTCGACCAAGGACAACAGTCCAAAAGCATTAAAGCTATTTCTTCTTCCTTAACTTTTGAATCGAATCTTCTTCAGAAGCTAACTTAGCCGTCGGAGGGGGTTCTTTAGGGCCGAAGCCCGGGACTCCTACTGACCGGTTCTTCTTCTTCTTCTCCTCCTGCTGCAGGGGCTTCGGTTTGAATCTTCGCCGACCTCTCCAAGTCGGTCTCGGCCGCCGACCGCGGATTTTCTCTCTCCGGCCTCGACGCCTTTCGCAGGTTGGTCCGCCTTGACCGAAGGAGTCTCGGCTACGCTCCCAGCGAGCCCTCGCCCGGGCACCTCTTGGCTTTGGGTCCTCGGCCCCGTCTCCGTCCTCGTCTCGTCCCGGATCCCCGTCGGTCCCCTTCATCGATCCGATCCAACTGCGGGTTCCAGTCTTGGAATCCGACCGTGGTAAGCTTCGGCAACATCAATACCTATTAAAGTTTGGAAAAGTGTAAGTAGTATAGGTATTAAGTGGCTTACTAAACTTTTTAATAAGATTTTAAAAGAGAGGAGAATGTTGAATGGCTGGAGAAAAAGTATTGTGATTCTATTCTTTAAAAATAAAGGAGATATTCAAAATTCCGATAATTATCGTGGAATTAAATTTACAAGTCTTATTATGAAATCTTAAGAGAGAGTAGTAGAGAAGCATCTTAGGCGTGTTACTAATATTTCAAAAAATCAATTTGGGTTCATACTTAGTAGGTCTACTATGGAAGCTATTTTCCTATTGATATAATTGATAAAGAAATAGAGAGATAAAGAAAGATTTATACATAGTATTTATTGATTTAGAGAGCTTACATCGTGTACCTAGGGAGCTAATTTGGTGGACTTTAAAGAAGAAGGGAGTATCTAAAGGATACTTCATGTGATTAGAGATATGTATGAGAGGGCTTCTACGAGCGTGATGACTATTGTCTGAAAGACATCGGAGTTCCCTATTACTATACGACTATATCAAGGGTCAGCATTAAGTCCTTATCTTTTTACTTTAGTTATAGATGATGTCACTAAATACTTGCATGGTGACATCCCTTGGTGTATGTTATTTGCAGATGATATTATTCTAGTGAATGAGGATATTAAGAGTTTGAATGGTAGACTGGAACAATGGAGATCCGTTTTGGAATCTAAAGGCTTTAAGATTAGTCAAATTAAGATAGAATATATGAAATGTAATTTTAGTACAGAGAGGTTGACCAGGCATATTTAGTTACTATCGAGGATTAAGTTATTCTTAAAAGTAACAACTTTCGTTATCTAGGATTTATATTCAAGGTAATGAAGAGATCCATGAAGATGTCATTCATAGAGTCAAGGCGGGTTGACTCAAGTTGAGTAGTGCATCTGGAGTCCTTAGTGATCGTCAGGTCCCCTTAAAACTCAAATGTAAGTTCTATAGGACAGCTGTAAGACCTGCTATGTTATATGGTTCCGAGTGTTGAACTGTGAGGAAGGATCATGTACAAAAATTGTAACATCCCAGCTTTTATGGATCTCTAACAGGTGCACAAGAGCAAAAACAAAATAATAAGAAGTGAAGCTTAAAGGAAATAATAGACAATTCGTGTCATCATATAACAGAAATATAATAAAACAAACAACATATCTCAATTATTTTATACAAACTGGTCATACCTGAAAATTTTTCTTCTTTATATGTTGGAATTATCTTCCTTTTCTTCCCTTTCACTACGAGCTTCTGATATTAAATAACTTTTATGAGAACCCATGAAATTGAGTTTTCAATAGGAATCATTTACATCTCTACTGATATCCCTCTTTAAAATCATATTTCTTTATTCGTTTTGTTTATTACTTCTCATCCTATATTTTAAATGGTCAGTTGATTTCTATATAGAAATGACGAACAAAATCAAGATATGTTAAAGTGATTAAGATCTAATTCCTTAAATTGATCAATAACAGTTGACATGCTTCTTTCTTCTATCATTATTCTTAAAATCTTTCTGAGTAGTATGCTTCTAAATGCACTTTTAATTGCATGACCTATAGTGAAGTAATGCAATAAATGCATGTCACAGTGTGTCGTAAAACATCATGAATCCGGTATAAAAGACAACTAACAAATTTTACAATTGCCACACATACTTCTTCCTTCTGATGATACTCTATAATCATAGGATATGAAAATATCTTTCGTTCAACGTTTATTTAGTCTTTAACAATTGAGTTGCTCGTTCATTTTCGTTCATCTGGGCTATCCAATTAATCGTAGAATTCATTGATCGTTCATAAATCGTAAGTTCGTAGAGCGACTCATTTTTCCATTAGAAGTGATAGAGATAATCATGAACTAACAGTCGTACAGTGAGTAGGTCGTTCCTCCTACGCACCTACCACTCTTCAGCCTACCCAGCCCAGTAGGCCTCCGGATGGATACCTACTGAGGAGGCTGGAATAGGACTAAGTCGGGTCTGTAGTGTACCCACACTTCCTCACTACAACGTCCACGCCTCAGCCTATGAGTGCACCCAAGAAGGAACTCCATCCTCTGCCCAGCCGAGGTCTCGACCTTGAACTCAGGACTGTCTCCACAGTGGGATGCTCCGTGCCTCGGCGCCACATATCGTTGGAGAGCTTCCGGTACGCCACCTTATCTCTGGGAGGCGTGCCGTCGTCTCGCTAGTTATGATGTCACTTCTAGTTCTTTTTCTTTTCCTTTTATAGAGAATCTCAAACCATCGTAGGAATCATCGGTCATAGAAGCACATCGTAATCGTGTTCATCTTTATCGTCGTAGAGGCTTCCATGCCTCAGTTCTTTGCAAATTCTCATTTCCTCTATTAACTATTATGTTCCATACGTACCTATATACACATGTATCCATGGTACCATATAACTAGATTAATCACCAAATCCTTTTATCCATGCTTCATCATGAAGATTTATCGTTGCAGAAGACTTTCTAGCCTTCTTCTCATTTCTTTTGTAAGTTTCAGCATTTCAGAGTCAAACACTAGAGTGTGTCATCCAATATTCACATTTGTTTCTATTATGGAAACCTCTCATCGTGATCTTGTGTTTCAGTAAGACATCATGTGGATCATAGGAAAAAATGTTGGAAGTAACACACAAACATACATATGGTACACGAGAGATGCAAGTCATCTTCTTATGAATCACAACCCTTTTTATCAAACATAAAAATTCAACAAGGTCCATGACACATGCCACTTCCATTCAAACATTCAATATAAATATGACCTTATTCATGCACGATGTATGTTCACTAGTATCTTATTTAAAACGTAATTAAACCGTCCCTATTTTCTTAGGATCATAATAATCTTCATATATAATTGGATCTTTACATAAACCTTTTCTTTTCCAAATTATTCCATCATATAATTATTAGAAAGCGAATCAAGTATCCATTTACATTTGAAACTTTATTATAAAATTTCCTTCTCTTTCTTTCTCTCTTATTATAAAACTTCATTATAAACTTCATTCTTATATTTATTTTCAGAATTAATAATTACAACTAACATTAAATATTAATATTTATTTTCAGAGTTGATTAATCACTACAAATATCATTTAAACAATTATATTTATTTTCAAAATCACTAATCACCATTAGTAATTAAACAGTTATATTTATTTTCAGGATTTAATAAACACAAATAACATTAAATAATTATTTACCAAATTATTTCTAATTAAATAATATTATATAATTATTTGTTTAATAATTTTTGAAGTAAATAACATTAAATAATTATTTATCAAAATTAATATTCATAAATGACATTAACAATTGTCTATTACAATATTAATTTCAAAATTAATATTCACAAGAAATATTTAGTATTCATCATTTTCTTTTATTTAACTAAATAACCAAAATTTTCTCAACAATTTAATTTAAATTAAAAGAAATATCTAATAGGGAGAATCACCCTACCTTTAATCGAAGACCGCTGCTGGAGCACCTCCGAACCGCTGCCGGACACCTCTTCCCTCTCTCTCTCTCTCTCTCTCCCTCTTTCTCTCTCTCCCTATCCCCCTTGCTGCCGCCCATGGCTGCCCCCCCTTCCCCCCTATTTATAGAGGGGAAGGGCGGTGGAGAGGGGGCACCCCTTCTTGGCCACTGCTGGTCCATAAAAACCAGGCCCAATGGGCCCTGTTCAGGCCCCTTCTTGGGCTTTTTATTTTAACCTATTTAGGCCCCTTAAGCATGGCCCACTATGGCCTATATTTGGACCCATTAAACCCCTTAATGAAGGGTCCATTAAGCTCATTAAATAGAGTCTATTTAGGCCCAATAACTTATTAAAATTTAAATAACCATTTTTGCATTTAAGTCCTTGAACTTTTATTAATTGTGTATGTGTTCTCATTTCGTTCATAAGTAACCGATAATGAGTCTTTTTCACCGTTTTAAAGTTGTCTTTTGGTCCTTATATAATTTCATTTAAGATCCTATAAAGATAGTCTTTGACACTATTAATCCTAAACTTTCATTAATTGTGTTTATACTTTTTAGGAATTTAGAGATATGCCCCTAAATTTTTGTGGGGTCTTACAAAAATTGTGTGTTGCTGAGATGAAGATGTTGAGGTGGATGAGTGATAGAACTAAAAAAGATAAAATTAGGAATGAATATATACGTAGGATTTAGGGATAGCTCTCATTGACATTAAGTTTAGGGAGAATAGGTTGCGATAGTTTGGTCATGTACATCGTTGATCAAGTTCAGCACCAGTTAAGAGGTGTGATAGAATTAGAGTGGAAGAAGGTAGAAGACATCGAGGAAGACCTAAGATGAGGTGGTTGAATGTAGTTAGAAAAGACTTGGCGTTGTTACGTGTTACTTCTAATTTGACATTAGATTAAGATGGTGGGACATGGTTCATCTAGACAACCCCAATTAGTTTGGATCCCTCCACCCCTTGGTTCATTCAAGATCAACTTTGATGGAGCTTTCTCAACCTCCTGTGGCTCTGTGGGTATTATCCTGCGCAACTGGCAAGGCTCCCCTATTAAAGCAATCACACATCTACTGATGTCCTCTAATCCAATTGTGACTGAAGCAATGGCACTCTATAGAGCTCTTCTTTTGGCCCGGGATCTCACTTTCCCTACCATTGTCGAAGGTGATACCCAAGTTCTGATAAACTCTGCTCTCAAGAAGATATCTCTTCCTTGGAAAGTGAAGACACTCATTGAGAACTGCCATCATATCCTTGCTACTGGCAGCATTTCTTTGCAACTCTCTCCTAGATCTTGCAACAAGGCCGCTCACGCCTGTGCTAAGCATGCTCTGTTCTCAAACTCCGAGCATTGCTGGGAGCCGTCCATGCTCCCTACTTGTATTCTCAATATTGTTACTGCTGATGTTCCAAACTCTACTCTTAATGTTTGAATGAAGGGACACTTTTATGATCAAAAAAATAGACAACCCCAATTAGTTGGGATAAGACTTTGATGATGATGATGAGCATGCATGTGTTGTGTTATAAAAGTATACTTTTAAAAGGTAATCATTATATTATTGGAACATTATCAGAACATGGATGGAATCATTTGTTTTCATATCTGTTTCTGATATCCTACTGTAATATCTGTTTCAAGTTTTGATGAAGTATCAAAGGACTTGAATATCCGAATCCGATTTTGAATGTTGAGTATCGGAAACTGGGTTTCTGCTTACATCCCAACATGTGCTTTTGAGCAAAGATTTCCAGCTCAGTCACATATCAGACAGAATTCCTAAAAATTGAGTTGGATGACTTGAATTGTCTTTACTAGCCAACTTGAACCGACTTTCTGGTTACCTTATCAATCACAGAAGGACGGCTTGAACTGACTTGAATGGTTTATGCTGACACAAATCAACTTACACTAACTCAGATTTCTGACAAGTCGGTGAGACCTACACCAGTCAAGTAAGGCATAATGATCCTAACAGTCCTGATTTACTTGATTAATCTCACTGCTTGTTGGATATTGAATATCCTTGAGTTGACTCATATGAATCAGCATGGGTTGTGGTGACTTGGCCAACCATGGTTTTCGAGTTCAGTGTGCCATCCAAAACAATCATTTTTCTCTCAGATTTTCTGTAATTGACAATCACTTATAAATGTTATTTGTTAAAAGAGCCACATGTTCTTCTTCCACTTCATGCCATTCAGACTCTTTCAATAAAATTGAAAGCATTGAAAGGCCATCATGTTGATGCGATAAACTATCTTTTGAACAGAAATGGCACCCTGACAAGCGAAAAGATGATGAAATTGCAACTTCAAGATTTCAAGAGATAAATGAGGCATATAAGGGTGAGTTTTCTTAAACAATGAATTCATGAGAGCTACAAGCTCAGATATTTGGTGTTTTGCTTATATTGTCAAGTTTCTATTTAAGGAAATTTTAGAATTCTTCCTTGTTGGTCCTCGAATGTTTTTATATTTGCGGTGACTCAGGGCTAGTTGATCATTCTTCATTGTTCTAGCATTTACGTTTTAGTTAGTTTAGGAAAGCCAGGAAAACATGAGAAATAACACATGACTATTTCTTCATGACGGTCTCCTAGTGCATATACTATCTCCCTCTAAATCTGATGGTACTACTGAAACAATCTTGTTCTCCTATCACTTTCCTCTATCGGTGGAGCAGGTTTCTTCTTGGAATTTCAGCTGATAGCGATAAGGACTCTCTAACGTGAAATCTTCTACTTTTAATATTTATTGGTTTCATTTCATTTTTTTCGCTCTAGGGAGAGGAACCTCTCCTCTCCCTGACTGGATGTACTGCCTCTATTTATCTTAACAAAATTGGTAGTACATGCCACAATTTTGTTCCAAAATAAAAATAAAAAAGAGCAGTCTTGTTCTCCTGACTTTTGGTGCATATAGTGCTATCAGTGTTCTGTCTAAAGGATAGTTACCCAATTATCCTAGCATGCAATGACGTTTATATTATGGAAATAAACCATTTGACAGATTGTTTCTTGTGCATCTGGTTTTTCTTGTATTTTGCTTAAATCTCATTGTTATTGAGGGGAGTGTGATTGTCTGAGGCCATTGCCTTTTCTGGAGGGAAAGAACATAAATCTTGTAGTCTGCATTTGTACTTTTGTTTTGTCATTTTCTAATCAGTCCCCCAAAATCATCCTTTGCTAGGGAGCCTCTGGATGAGCATTGAACTAACACTAGTTATACTCAATGTATGATGCACTTGTGGTTTCTTAGATAGAAATCCACAAAGGACCTAGTTGCATGTAGGAACCTGCATTGTTCCGACATTCCTCTCTCCTCGTATGGATCAGACTCAACGGCCAGGTGGTTCGAATGATAATGCTACCATACAGTAAATTGCGAGGCTATTCAGTACACCAATTTTGTATGGGCTGTGACATTGTTGAACCCGAAAATTTTTCATGCGAGATAATGCCATTTGAGCATGCATATGCACATGATTATGTAGAAAAGACTACATGGCATATGCTCACATTAATGTGAGCTCACTATATGGGAAAATATACATAACACATGTTCATATGAGACTATGTTATGCAAAACAAGAAATATATGCCTATGATATGAGGGTTAATATCAAATAGAGACTCTCTCATGTATATGGGAAAACATAAAACTATAGGCACATATTATAAGGGTAATGGAGTAAGAAGCATATTTAGGCCAAGAAGCCTTGATCGAGGTTCTTACGGAGGCCTAAAACAGCCCCAAATCGCCCTTGTATGCTTCCGAAATCAACTCCTAAATCCTCTTAATGACCCTTGATGGTGAGGCCCAAAGGAGGACCCTAAAATGCAGCAACAAGGATGATCTAAACGCTGCGAAATGAGGGTCTAAATCAGTCCCGAAATGGACCCAAACCAGTCCCGGAATAGGGCCAAAATAGTCTCCAAACTTGCCCAAAATGGTCCCAAATAAAGGCCCAATAGCAAGGGAGGCAGGCCCAATATGTGGCCCAATAAGAAGGCCCAATAGGGAGCTCAAATGGGCCAAAAATCAGTCCCCAAAGGGCACCAAAATCTGCAGTACAGAAAGGGGGAAAATCTGAAAACCCAAAAGAGAAAATTACCCAAAGAGGAAAGTGGACCCCTCTCTCCCATTCCCCTTTATTTAAATAGGCCAAGAGGAGGGAGAAGAGAGAGAGGGAACCGGTGGGGGGACCTCCCACCGGTTGGAAACCCCCCACCGGTTCCAAATGGGGGGGGAATTAATTAAAGAAAAAAGAGAGTTAATGGAGTTCTTAACCCCATTCACACTTGGTTAAGAACTCCATGCAAAGCCCTCATTAAAGCCCCTCATTCTAAACCCCTTTCATACTTGGCCAAATCTGAAATTAATGGGCAAAACCCCTTTCACACTTGGGCAAATCTGAAACCAAGGGGCAAAGGCTCATTAAGAGCCAAAAAAGGTGAAAAAAGCAAAGGATGAGGGAGAGGGGAACACCCCCCACCGGTTTTCCAAAACCGGTGGGGGGTCCAAGGCCGGTGGCCACCCCCACCGGTTGGAACCGGTGGGGGTGTCCACCGGATCCCCCCCCTTCTCTCCTCTCAATGCTCTCTCTCACTCCCTTTTCTCACCCATGTGAATAAAAAAATAAAAAAAGAGAAGGAGGGAGAGTGAAACCGGTGGCACCCCCCCACCGTATGTTCATCCGGTGGCACTCCCCACCGGGCCCAATTTGGGGCCTATAAATAGGGCCCCATAGCCTCCAATTCACACACACACACACAGGGAGATAGAGATAGAGATATACACCCACAACACACATATACAAGGGGAGGGTTTGCTGCAAGACCAAACTCGGTGTTTTTAACCCGAGTTTGCTGCGTTTTAGGATGATCTTTTTCATTCCGGGGAGTTTTCTTCTTAAGGTTCAATCATAAGGGGAAGTTCTGCCGAATAATTTCTTGTAAACGCCTTCTTCATAAGGCGAAACTCTACTGAAATAAATCGATCTTTTCATGCCAAATTGTGTGTTTGTGTGTCATTAAAATTAAGTAAATAATATCATGTTTTAAAAAATTAATATATATACATTTAATTTCATAAACTTAAAAATCTGTGTATACCCTTAACCTAACCTTGGCCTCACCCCCATATATAAATAAACTTGGTTTCAGAATTAATAATAAAATAACATATTTAAATTAAAAATGACCTATAATTAATTAATTAATAAAACTTATAAAATTATTTAAAATTGGGAAAAATCAGGAAATACCTGCAAAAATCAGTAAAAATCAGAAATATAACTTAAAAAATCATATTGAACCAAATAACCCAAATACCCCTTCACATATTTAATTAATTAATAAAAATCATAAAAATCAGTAAAATTAATAAAGAAATCAATAAAAATCAGTAAAAAACAGAGAACCAAATCTGAAAACATATAAAATTCCCGAAATAATTAAAATGCCCTTAGAGCTTAATAAAATTACGAAAATACTCTCGCTCATAATAAAAATCTGTAAAAATCATATAAAATCCTTAAAAAATACCAGAACCTATTTCATGACCAAAATACCCTCCATATAATAAAAAAAATCTCATAAAAAATAGACCATAAGTCTAATAAACCCGATTTAAGGTAAAATTACCAAAATACCCTTATACACTTAAAAATAACTTCATAAATCTCATAAGGTTTTGAAACCATTAAAACTTATTTTCATACACTAATATAACCATAATACCCCTATAATTCCTAAATTGTATAATTACAAAAATACCCTTATGGGTTTAAAATACTTGGAATTAATCTAGATAACTTGGAATCAATCCAAATATCTTGGAATCAATCCAAAACCATATAAAACTTATCTCAAACCTGGGTGAGGCCAAGGGCTTAACCTAAAATACATCTTCATATTCATATGCATGTGCTGCCTGTAGTAGTAGTGTTGCATGTTAAAAGGGCATCATACGGACGGTTAATTAAGGGTTGTCGAGCAGTTGCTCGACGTAATTAACACTGACCGAGGTCAGTGGAGAGAGGTCATATACTCGAATCTTCGCCTGATTCAAAGTCCCAGATTCCCTGAGGGCTAATCCCAAGCTCTCATAATCCAATAAAATATAAAACCGACCTATATTTCTCTAGATAAACAAAAATGATATGGATTTTCCAAATAATCCGATAGGAGAGACGTCTAGGTCAGGTCCCGGAAATAAAATTCCGCAAAACAGATTTGGCACGCCCGGTGGGACCTCTCTTTCCCTTTATCTCTCCGTTCGGTGATGCCCTCACCATAACTCTGCTACTAACTTTGCCATGTCTTATGCAGGTGGTCAAGTCTTCTGCCTGATAGATAGCAATGACGGCAAGGGTCACATATGGCCCATTCGCAGTGGCAACCCACGCTCAGTGTGGGTATCTCACTACTCCGATCTGTTTCGGCTATTTCCCCACAGTCGTAGGGTCACCATACTTTTTGGGAGTAATCCCAGCGCCGGAGCCAGCTCCGACACAAGAGAAGAAGCGCGCCTCCCGCGCAAAGAAAATCAACAAAGGTGGGCGACGACAAATAGTCTACACCACCAATACCATCAGCGCATCTCCCGCTTCCTCATCCAGCAGGAGACAGAAGCGGAAGGATACTCCCCCGAGTCCGTCCCGGACCGGGAAGACGATATTGGTTGGGGATATGCGCATCCGCCTAGATGGCGGGGAGCCGATCATTCCCAAAACTCGACATGTCCCGACGGATCCTGTCTGTAATCGGTTTGGGATCCTGCCCAAGGTTTGCCAAGATGTGGCAACCTTTAAGAAGAAAAGAAGGACGCAAAAAGCCGTTTTTCATCGGCATGCGCCTGCAGCACCCTAATATGCCGGGGGCAATACTACATCCCGAGCACGGGATGCTACTATTCTCCAAAATGGGGGCAAGTACAAGGAGGGGCATGCGCTCCGCCTTAAGAAAATGTGGGTGACCAAGAAGGAAGTCTGGAAAATACGCAAGGTTAGGGCCACCCTAGCGGAGCAACAACCTCCCAAGCCTGTAGAGCCGGTGAGGGAAATAGTCCATCCAGCAACTTGGCTTCATCCTGAACGGAGTTAAGGAAAGAAGAATGTCTACAAGGCACAAGAACCTGTCCAAAAGCAGGTTTCTGTCTTTGAAAGACTCGGCGCCCTGGTACGACCAGCGCAGAGGAAGAAAAGGACCACACGGATGACAGATGATGGCATCCGGATATACTTGCTATATTTCCAGCACAAATCGGCAACCTTCTCAATCCGAAGAGCCGAGCAATGTTGCTGGAGTGACGCAAAGAGGCGGGCCAATTACCCGTCAAATGGAGCAAACTATGCGCCTGTTGGGCCAAGTAGGCCAGGGGGCAGAGCCACCTCAAACCAATGAAGGTGCGACTAATGCCCAAGAGCCTAGAGTTGCACAGCTGCCACAAGAACAACCACAACCTCAGACTATTGAGGAGATCAGATAGGAAAATCAACAATTAAAGGCCTTGCTATATGGCCTGATACAGAAAATAGAGGAGCAGCAAAGGGTGGCCCCCGCTCCTCCAATAAATCTACCACCGCCTAGGGCTATTCCTGCACCAGCAGGACCTCCGGTTGTTGAGGTCAATTTCAGTCCTGAATAGATCCAGGAAGACAGGGCTGAGGAACCCAATTATAATGCTCAACAGTCACGTGCATCAGCAGAAGATGTGACAACATCGCAAAAGCATTTGATCGAGCAAATCGTCGAGGCCAAGATGGCCGAACAAGACGAAAGAATAAGCACATTTGATTTATAGAAAGTGCCATTTCCGGTTCGTCACATGTTCAAAAAGCTTCCAGCGGATCATAATAAGCGCCCTAAAGTCACAAGATATGATGGTGAGGGCTCAGCCCAAGAGCATATAACCCATTATATGAGTGACCTGGGAGAGCTAGCAACGGAGGAGGCATACCTTTTAAGGTTCTTTTCGACTTCCCTCACCGGCACGGCATTCCAGTGGTATGCCAAGCTGAAGCCCAACTTCATAGGTAACTGGGAAGAAATGCAGAAAAAGTTCCTTGATCGCTTCAAAGTATCAGAGTGAAAGGTCACTATTACTGACTTAGTGACACTTAAACAAGGAAAGAATGAGTCTGCCGTGGATTACATTAAGAAATGGCGGAACCTCAGCATGAGATACGACAATCCTCCGGTCCATGAGGACGCAGTGAGATTGTGCAAAAGGGGTTTGAAATCCGAAATAAATGAGAAACTGATTGGAGCCAATGTCAGGAACTTCGATCAACTCAATAATATCGTGACGGAGATCGAAATATTCTTCGTCGACTATCCCGCTACACTCCCGAATAAAGGGAAAGCACCAAGGGAGCGAGGCGCTCCAGTTAAAGAAGTAAATGTAGTTGACTTCTCTCCAGCTGTAGAAAAGAATGATGTCAGGGGAGGCTCCAACACTCCAATGGTTAATAAAAAAGGAGAAGGGAAGGCGGTAGTCTCTTCTCTTGCCGAAAGAATGAAAAAGCCATACTCTTTTACCTGCGAGCATACAAAGAAATTATTTGAAACATGTATGCGAGTAAAACTTCTATCGCTCCCTGAGCCCAAAAAGCCAGTTGAGGCAGGCAGGGTGAATGAGCCAAATTATTGCCCATATCATCACATGCTGGGGCATGTAATAGAATACTGTTATGTCTGCAAAGATGAAATAGAAAAGCTTATCCGTGAAAGCGCTGTGGAGATGGACAAGCATTTGATAAGTCCTCCTTAACCTCACTAAAGAATAAGCAAACATTTGCCGTTAATGTCATTTATATGAGCGAGAGCTCATCTGGGTATCACCCTGAAGAAGAAGCGGTGAAGGCCTCTCCAGAGCGTGAGGCAACACCAATATATACTCCAGCAACTCCTCCCCCTGGGGACTCAGTTATGGCGGCACTGGAAGAAATCCAGACAAGCCTGACACGACTTTCGTGTCAGCAGGAGGAGCTCACCTAGATGATGGAGGGACTCTCCAGGCAGCTTTCAGAGACTCTGTCGTTCAACAAGGTCGACAGATTTTTCTCTTCTGAAGGGTTATAATCAGATCCCGATCGCCCTTCGAGAAAAAGAGGCAAGCAAACTATGTTTCCTAGAGAGGATATAAAAACATATCGCCAAGAAGAAACGACCTCTTATAGAAGGAGTTATGAAAGCATAAAAATAGCCGAAAAAGGGCATCAAGCCAGGCGAATGGTCGATAAGAGGCTGGAATACGCTTCAGAAATTCTTTGACTTTGAGAGAAAGGCGCGCAAAGCCCTATTCATTCCCTAAAGACAGAGTTCGGGAACTCTTCCGACTTTGTATGAAAAAGAAAGTTATAGCTCTTCCAAAGTCAAGAAGGGAGGAAGAGATGTATATGACAGATGACCCTAATTTCTGTCACTGTCATCGTGCCCTTGGGCACCGAACGGAGCACTGCTTTGTCCTTAAGGATGAAATAGAGAAATTAGTCCAAGAAGGACAAATAAATATGGAGAAATATCTGGTTGATCCCCCACAGCCTCATGTGACTAATTATTCTGTGAATATGGTCCATAAATTCTCCTCCAACTTGGAGGACACCATAGAAATTGCATATGGGGAAATGACACTTGATAGGCCGCCCACTTCTCACACTAAAGCCGCCATTGATACTGTGGCAGCAATAGGCAAAAAGATGCAAATGTTGGGCATAAAATGGCGACAAGAAAATCCGGAGGTGGGTTCCTCCAAAAAGTCCGAAAAGGAAATATTCGGCGAATATCAAATGTTGCCAGATTCAGTGGTCGAGCAAGCTGTGGCTAAGGCAAATGTTGCCACTCTTGACCGCGATCAGCCAGAAAGTCCGTGGACTAAGGCAAAGAAGAAAAAGAAGCCTAAATCAGTTAAATCCTTGCAAATACAGACGACAAAAGGAAAAGCTGTGGTCCATTTCGACCCATCTCCAGAAATGCCGGCCCAGCCCAGCTTCATCAAAGAAGCAGCAAGGAAAAAGAAACAAGAAAAGAATAAGAAAAGAAGTGAGAAGAGAAGGCTAAAGAAGCAAGAAATGCTCGCTAATGCCATAAATATGTCTAAGGACAAAATCTCGCCACTTCAAAGGCTGCAGAAAATCATTGATGAATTGGAAGAATATCGGCAAAATCGGCCAATAGAGAATGTCCCTCTAGGTCAATACATTCCATGGGAAGAGCTCAATCGGCGAGCTCGCCTCAGAGCATGGCTGTTAGACCTTCGTGATCGCATACGGAAAGCTAGTGAGGATGAGCTCTCCATCTCGGACGATGTTAGTATATTATGGGATGATGGGTTAACAATGGAAAAAGTGGAACAACAATATCGAGCCTGTCATGTAGTGTCGGCTCAACTTCAAGATATTTCGGATGGCGAAGTGAGACACATTTCACCAGAAACCAGAACTCCTTTGGCTACCTACCAAAGAAAGGGGAATCAGAGGAATCAAAATAGAGGCCGAGGCCGAGGCCGAGGTCGAGACCGCGATAATGGTCAAAGTAAAAGCTAGCCAAATCAAGACAAAATCATCTACTTCAGGGGAGAAACCCCAAGGCCAATTCCGGAGCCAGAAATTCGGGGTAATATTTGCTTCTGTCCTTCTTCCGATGAAGAAGAATATTCTTAGCAAATAGAAAATGCTCAACCCACCAAAGAACAAGAAGAGATAAACCCTTCGGCTCAGCCCGATCTTGCGGAAGGAGCCGAGGCCTTGGCGGAATTATTTACCGAAGAAGCATAAATTAATCCCGCAGAAGGGCAAATGCAAACAGGAGAATCCTCGACTCCTGGGGAGCAATCAAAAGCCTTGAAGGAGACCCTTTATAGCATGGCAGAAATAATGCCTCCTATTGGGCAAGCCCGAGCCAGGGCGGACCAAAATGTGCTACAAAATATGAAAAGAATGCTAGCATCCCTCAGCATATGTGAAGCAATAGCCTTGAGCAAGGAACTGAGGGAGGCCTTGATTGTTGCCCTCTAAGATCCTGAAACATATGAGGTCCATATGGCCGAAATAAGAGCTCAGGCATATGAAGCATATGAGGCTACGGTGGCTTTTACCGATGATGATATGCTGCTATCGTCGCCATGCCATAATAGACCGCTATATATGCGGGGCAAAATCAATGGCCGAGAGGTCGATCGAATACTAGTAGACTCAGGATCTGCAGTAAACATATTGCCCCTCAAAACATTTCAAGCATTATACCTCACCCCATATATGAAGAGGGTGTAAGGCATAACGATATTGAGATTCAACCAAGAGGCAGAAGAAGCCCTTGGGCGGGTTGATGTGGAACTATGTTTGGACGACTGGGTGACCCAAGTGTCTTTTCTCATAGTCGACTCCAATACCTCCTTTAAGGCGTTACTCGGTAGGCCTTGGTTACATAGAAATTGGGTGGTGCCTTCAACTCTCCACTAATGCCTTAAATATACAGAAGACGGCGAGCAACATCGAATATTTGCTGATTTGGAGCCATTTAAAGCATATGACTGTCATTTGGCGGATGCCCAATTATACTTTGATAAGGCCTCAGACCCAACGACAGGCGAGAGCCGTCGTAAGGGGAAGAAGATAGCCGATAAGTCTTCCGATGAGGAAGGCAGAATCACAATTAATGAAGCTAAAGCTGCTAGATTCCGGTAAGGAATGAAACCCGGTCAGTCTCATCGAAAGTCGGCTAAATTTGGTAGGCCAGCCGTCAATTTAGAAGCTAATACTATTAGCAAAGAAATAGAGGCTAGCATATGCCTACCTCCCGGCCTTACAAAGCCTATATTCCCAAGGGAAGTCCATACGGTGGAAGAATTAAAAACCCTGACCGTCCGTCACAAAGATGGGCGGTGCATCATATTTTATAAGGGAGATCTTGTGCCAGAGGGTCCTCCTGAAGACGGTTTTGGACATGAAAATGTCCGACCGGAAGTTGAAGAAGTAGTCCGAGAAATGGACGATATGCCCCAATACATAAAACAGATCTGCAAACATCAAAACATTCCGGAAAGGCAAAGTGCAGCCAGAAAAATTCTTTCGAGAATTATGGTATCCTGCAAAAGCCAGGGGGCAATCATCATCCAATCAAGATAGAAGAGGCCTCGGGTATAGGCGATGCCATGGGTCTCCTACCCTATATGCAGTTCATATGGTGAGTCTACCATCAGGGGTAGAGGAACCAACTGGTAATATCAGGCTTGATAGTTCAGGAGATGAAAATGAAGAAATCCCTCTATCTGTCGAGGTAGCCTCAATTGAAACAAACTCTATTTGTGAACGGGAACAATGTCCGGCGAGATCTTCTTAAAACACAAATAAAAGTCATGACATCAATATGGAAAAGCAAAAAGGATCTTCGGGAGCTGCTGATACAACCTCTCAAAACCCGCATGAAAATGCAGGCGAATGGCATAAAGCCTACTCAGCCAATATAGACGAAGATGAGGACTTCATCGATTTCCAGCCAGCTCCCTGTGAGATAGAGGATGGAGGACAAGCTACGGTCGACGAACTGGTAGAGATTAATCTCGGCGGACCAGAAGACCCTCGTCTGGTTTTCCTCAGTGCCCTCCTGAGCAATAATGAAAGACAGGCGCACACTGAACTCTTGATAGAGTTCAAAGATTGTTTCGCCTGGAATTATAAAGAAATGCCTGGCCTGGATCCTTCGGTGGCAGAGCATGAATTATCAATTTTCCATGAAGTCAAGCCAATAAAACAAACTCAGAGGCGAATGCGCCGTGAATTGGAAATCATAGTGAATGCTGAGGTTGACAAAATGCGAGAAGTCGACTTCATTGAAGAATATATATACCCAGTATGGCTGGCAAATATTGTGCCAGTAAAGAAAAAGAATGGTCAGGTCCGAGTCTGCATTGACTTTCGCGACCTAAATAAGGCATGTCCGAAAGATGACTTTCCATTGCCGATAACTGAGACTATGGTGGATGTCACCACAGGATATGAAGCCTTGTCTTTCATGGACGGGTCATCGGGCTATAATCAGATTAGGATGGCCCTAAAAGATAAAAATCATACAGCCTTTCGCACTCCGAAAGGAATATTCAATTACAAAAGGATGTCCTTTGGTCTGAAAAATGCCGGCGCTACCTACCAAAAGGCCATGACCAAAATATTTGATGAAATGTTGCATAATTTGGTCGAATGCTATGTTGACGACCTCGTCGTAAAATCTGTAAAGAAAAACGACCATCTCGGGGACTTACGCAAAGTGTTCGAAAGGCTCCGTTAATATCAACTCAAAATGAATCCCATGAAGTGCGCTTTTGGCGTCTCTAGCGGGAAATTTTTGAGCTTCATAGTCAGATACAGGGGAATCGAGATTGACCCCGACAAAATCAAAGCAATCAGGGAGCTGCCTCCTCCCAGGACTCTAACTGAGCTTAGATCCTTGCAAGGCAGATTAGCCTATATCAGGAGATTTATCTCCAATCTATCTGGAAGGTGCAGGCCCTTCTCAAAATTAACAAAGAAAGGAGCCCCATTTATTTGGGACGAAGAGTGCTAAAAAGCACTAGATGACATAAAAGAATATCTCCTCAGACCGCTCGTACTGGGGGCACCCATAAAGGGTAAACCATTCATCTTCTATATTGCAGCCTTAGATGCTTCTTTGGGAGTTTTATTGGCGCAAGAAAATGAAGATGGAAAAGAGCAGCCGCTCTATTACCTCAGCAGGATGTTGGTGGGTCCTGAACACCGGTATACTCCAACAGAGAAGATGTGCTTAGCACTTATATTCGCCACAAAGAAGCTGAGGCATTATTTGCTGGCACACGAAATCAAACTAATATCGCGGTTTGATCCGCTGAAATTCCTGCTTCGCCAACCTGTGTTATTTAGGAGGTTAGGAAAATGGGCATTACTCCTCATGGAGTTTGATATTACTTTCGTCCCTCATAGGGCAATAAAAGGACAGGGTATGACCGAATTTCTGGCGGCACATCCGATTCCTGAAACTTCTCCTCTGAATAATGAATTGCCTGATGAAGAGGTCTTGCCTGCACAGAAAATATTGATGTGCAGTAGGCAGAAGCAAAAACATGGTAGCTATATTACGATGGGGCCTCGAGAACCATTATAAAGCCGGATGGCACATCAACCACAAAAGCAGGAGCTGGCTTGGTCTTAGTCACTCCAGAAAGAGGGATATTGCATCACTCATCTGCCCTGATGGAATCCCTAACGAATAATGAGGCGGAATACGAAGCTCTGATTGTAGGGCTGGAAATTGCCTTAGAAATAGGCGTCAGATGCATCCAGGTATATGGGAATTCCCTGTTGGTCATCCGACAAATTCTCGGCATATTCGAGGTCAGAAAGACCGAATTAATAGCTTATCATGCAGCAGCCGTTCGGCTAAGT
The DNA here is from genome assembly GCA_030544215.1 of Zantedeschia hybrid cultivar. Taxonomy (NCBI): domain Eukaryota; kingdom Viridiplantae; phylum Streptophyta; class Magnoliopsida; order Alismatales; family Araceae; genus Zantedeschia; species Zantedeschia hybrid cultivar. Next base: position 44,857,618 of record JARZZO010000008.1, read on the forward strand.
GAAAAGTTTTATATCTTCACAATAGAACATATCAGAAGAGGCCAGAATGCTCAGGCCGATGCATTAGCTAAATTAGCTGCAGCGCTGAGATTGCCTCCTGAAGGAAAGCTGAAATAATTGTGAGGGATAGGAGACTCTTCCCCACCTCAATAAATGAAGAAGATGGTCTGACAGTGTTTGAGATCAATACACCAGAAGACTATAATGTCCGAGAAGAAGATGATTGGCGTGTTCCTATCATCAAGATAAAGAATGGCTGGCTCCCTGATAACAAGGCCGAAAGAATCCAGCTGCTGCGGAGAGCAACTTCATACCAGCTGATAGATGGTGTACTGTATCGCCTTGTCCCTCAAAACAAAAATGCGGTTTTGTTCCGGTGTCTTTCTCCGAGAGAGTCCCGCAAAATAATGAAAGAAGTTCATGCCGGGATGTGTGGAGCTCATCAATCAGGCACAAAAATGAAAATCAATATCAAAACTAAAGGCTTTTATTGGCCAACTATGTTCGCGGATTGCGAGAAAATGGCAAAAAGCTGTCCCCAATGTCAAGCCTATGGACCCATTCCTAGGCGACCTCCCAATCATCTGCACCCAACAACCCTGACATGGCCTTTCGCCCATTGGGGAATGGACGTTGTGGGTCCATTGACACTGTCATCTCGAGGGTGTAAATATATTCTTGCCGCAACAGAATACTTTACTCGTTGGGCAGAAGCCATTCCTTTAAAAGAAGTGACCGGCGAGACGGTATCATGCTTCGTCAGGCACAATATTATATACCGGTTCGGGACTCTTAGCCGAATCACATCAGATAATGGCACGCCATTCAAAATATATAAGATGGCGGCTAAATTTCATATAGATTGGAATGCATCATCAGTATATTATCCCCAAGCCAATGGAATGGCAGAAGCTTTCAATAAAACCCTGTGCAAACTCCTGGTGAAGATCAGTGGAGGGTGAAAGCGGGATTAGGACGAGAAGATGCACGAAGCATTATGGGCCTACCGCACCGTCTATAAAACCCCAACGGGATGCTCCCTATACTCTTTAGTTTATGGAGTAGAAGCCGTAATCCCAATAGAGATAGAACTCGCATCTTATAGGATCGCTCTGCATTATGGAGTGCATGAGGGCGACATGAGCGAGATTCAAAGGCGTTATAAGGAATTATCAGACTTCGAAGGCGAAAGATTGCAAGCATGTCAGCGCCTGCAAATATACCAAGCCCGAATGTCTCATGCATTCGACAAATTGGTGAAAGGAAGAACCTTCAAGAAGGGGGATCTAGTAATGGTCAAGCATAAAGATGTCATGGCCTATCGGCCTAAAAATAAATTCAAGTCAAACTGGGTTGGACCCTTTATAGTAAGCAGAGTCTACGAGGGCGGTGCTTATAGGCTGGTGGATGAAAAAGGAAATCTAGCCTTCTCACTGCTGAACGTCCGACATATGAAGTTGTATTACGCTCCGGTGCATGATCAGCCCGAGCGACAGTAGCAACACGAACCAGTGCCGTGAAGCCCAATATATGTCTTGAAGACAAAATGATGATCCGGCAACCCGTCAGGGGATAACGCGCAAAAGCCATTTGCGCCAAGAAAAGTCAATAATGCTCGTGCGCGAGCGCATAGACTCATAAAGCCACATATTTGTTCCCTGGCGGGGGGAGGACTCTCTTGGCCTGCTAAAGGCAGAGATTGAGTTTTCCCACATCCTTATCTAAGGAGGATATTAGAGTTGCCAGTGACGAATAAACCTTTGGTACCACACTAGTAGTACAATAATGTCCCATCAAGGGCTACGACCGAGGTGATGATGACGATGTCCTCCCGACTCGGTAAGGAAGTGGAAAAAACTTGCTCTTCTGCTCGATGCAACATGAGAGAGTAATCCCCATTCATGCTATACCAAATGTAAATACATAGACATATTCTTGAAAGATGTCATATGATTGGGAGTGATTCACCTCAAAAGAAGAAAAAAATTATGTTAGGAATATCATAGAAAGAAATTCATAATTCGTCTACGGAAGGCGTTAAACTCCGGAATCCGCCCTAGGGAGGCATTGTATCCTGAAGATTCCCACATTTCGCCCCGAGGAGGCGTTGTATCTTAAAACTCCATACTCCGCCCCAGGGAGGCGTTGTATCCTAAAACTCCATACTTCGCCCCAGGGAGGCGTTGTATCCTGAAAATTCTCATATTCCGCCATAGGGAGGCGTTGTATCTTAAAACTCCATATTTCGCCCTAGGGAGGCGTTGTATCCTGAAAATTCTCATATTCCGCCCCAGGGAGGCGTTGTATCCTAAAACTCCATATTTCGCCCCAGGGAGGCGTTGTATCTTGAAAATTTTCATATTCCGCCCCAGGGAGGCGTTGTATCCTGAAATCTCCACATTTCGCCCCGAGGAGGCGTTGTATCCTAAAAACTCCATATTCTGCCCCAGGGAGGCGTTGTATTCCCAAAATCTTCATATTTCGCTCCGAGGAGGCGTTGTATCCTAAGTTTTCCCTTGGCAGACACCAGTCACACTGGCATGCCGCGAAGGGTTGAAAATTTCCCTATCGCCTCGAGGAGGAATTGTATCTTAAAGCCTTTCTATCCCACTCTGGGGGGGGGGGGGGTGATACGAAAAGCTTACTTGCGTCCTTGACAACGTTATATCCTAAAATTCTCCTAATATATCATAGTCCCATCGGCGCGCCTATATATTATAGTCCCATCAGCGTGCTATAACAGAACGAATTCGCCCCGGGGAGGCGTTGTATCTTAAAAATTGCCCTTGGTATGCACTGGTCTCACTGGTGTGCCTTGATGGGTTGAAATTCATAATTCGCCTACGGAAGGCGTTAAACTCCGGAATTCGCCGCACGGGAGGTTTTAAATCCTGAAATTCATATTCGCCCCCAGGAGGTTTTAAATCTTGAAATTCATATTTGCCCACAGGAGGCATTAAATCCTGAAATTCATATTCGCCCACGGGAGGCTTTAAATCCTGAAATTCATATTCGCCCACGAGAGACTTTAAATCCTGAAATTCATATTCGTCCACGGGAGGCTTTAAATCCTGAAATTCATATTCGCCTACGGGAGACTTTAAATCTTGAAATTCATATTCGCCCACGGGAGGGAGGCATTAAATCCTGAAATTCATATTCGCCCACGGGAGGCATTAAATCCTGAAATTCATATTCGCCCACGAGAGGCTTTAAATCTTGAAATTCATATTCGCCCACGAGAGGCTTTAAATCCTGAAATTCATATTCGCCCACGGGAGGCTTTAAATCCTGAAATTCATATTCGCTCACGGGAGACATTAAATCCTGAAATTCATATTTGCACACAGGAGGCTTTAAATCCTGAAATTCATATTCGCCCACGGGAGGTTTTAAATCCTGAAATTCATGTTCGCCCACGGGAGGCTTTAAATCCTGAAATTCATGTTCGCCCACGGGAGGCTTTAAATTCTGAAATTCATATTCGCCCACGGGAGGCTTTAAATCTTGAAATTCATATTCGCCCACGGGAGGCATTAAATCCTGAAATTCATATTCGCCCATGGGAGGCATTAAATCCTGAAATTCATATTTCGCCCACGAGGGGCGTTAAATCTCAAAAAATCCCTTTCATACACTCATATCAAATCGAATTTTCATATTTCATATTTCTCCCAATATTTGTTGGTCCAATCATAGCATATATTTAACGGCAGTTAGAGTCATCTTCTTGTAAAAAAAATATATATATATATATATATATATATATATATATATATATATATATATATATATATATATATATATATATGGCTTAAAATGCGAGGTGCTCCGACGGACTTAATCGACCTCATCCTTAAAGGGATCAGTTAAGGGTAAAAAGGTCTTATACCTAGCTAAGGTGAAAACTCGAAAGGGCGCCTTAGGCAAAATCGAGTAACCCCGCTGCATGAAAATCCGTAAGGGCGTGCAGGTAAAAATAAGAGGGGGCTAACGTTGGTGAAAATCCGAGAGTGCGCTAACGTTAGTTTATAAGAAAAAAAAAAGGGAAAAGAAGAAGGAAGAGGGATGGAAGATAGTGAAAGATAAACACTATTTGATTAAAGATCTTTTTATATAAATAGTCGCAAAGGAGGAGCCCGAGACAAGTCCTCGGGGTGACTCAAAAATGGGCTTCAAGTGAAGCAATATTAAGGACAAAAAGGAGGGAGGGATTCCCGAGAGCTAATCTTGAGTGGGATCTGGCTCCCGAACTACCAAAGCCTGCGAAGCATCTAACAGCAGGCGGAGGGCCTCAACTCTGTCGGCCGACTCGTCTCGCTCTCGGGTAAGCTCGTCCAGGCGGCGGTCAAGGGTCGCCACTTGCTCGACGCCTTCCTCTAAGTCCTTTTCCAATTCTTCCAACTGTAATCGGAGGGCAGAGACTTGCGACCTCGCTTCGGCGATGCTGGAGTTCATTATTTCCCTGTCCGCCCGAAGTTCAGAAACTTCTGCGATTCGTGCCGCGACGTCCCTAAGAGCGGACTCCAACTCAGTCCGCAATAAAGCTTGCTGGGCGGCATAGGCAGTGGAGTCATCCTAGTCTTCTCCCTCTGGCAAAACAAAAAGAGAGGAGAACTATAAGACCAAAAGTGAAAATGATAGTGTCGACAGATAATGTTGGCGATGAAATGAATGAATGAGATAAAATGAGAATATTACCTAGCTCCGCAATTTTCCCTGAGTCGGGAGAACCTACTTTTCCATCCTCTCTAGGAGAAGGAGGAAGAGGTTCAGTGTCCCCTGAATGACATGAAAAGGGAGAAGGCGGTAGCTTGATAATGGAGCCACTCCAGGTCGGTGAATCTGCCCTCCGATCAGAAGCGAGTGGGCAAGTAACCTCAGGCTCACCCTCATCCTCGGAGAGGGCTAACAGCTCAGTAGGGGTATAAGCCGGCTCCTCAATTCTGGGCGTACTGGGAGTCTCTCCCGAATAAGAAAGGAGGACAGTATCCCCTGAATGAGCTGGGGAATCAGAACGCAAGTTCCTCCGAGCTGCAGAATAAAAAAAATGGGGTCAATACCTAATAACAGTTGATAAAAGAAAATGAGGAAGAGGAAGCCTCATACCTACCAACATATCAATGCCTTTGAGAGTAGAAATTTGGCTAAAGCGAATGGGAGTCGACATTGCCCTGGCACATGCCGCTGAAGCCACTAATCTTTCAATTCTCCCTAGGAGAAGCCCAGGGGCTGATTTGACCCCCTCCTGGCGTTCCCACCTTTGAGTGGACACGGGGACGATGTCTAGTCAAGGAATAAAGGAGGGCAGCAAAAACAAGACATACTTAGAAAACATGAGAATATAATATATGTGCAGCTCCGAGCATAAGAAAAAGAGAATAGGTCTATCCGGTGACGAAGCGGCATGCTTTTCTTGGACGACCTCAATTTCTATAGGCTCTCCCTCTATCAAGGCAGCTGCAGGAGGAATAACCGAATTGTCTTCCGAAGGAAGAGCAACGGAAGGGGAGGCAGCCGCCGTCGGCGTTGCTTCAACAACCTCTGTAAAAAGCTTGATATTGGCTACCAAAGGAGACATGGTAGTTGAAAAGAAAAGTCATAAGAATTAAAGCGGGCGCGACTTACCCTCAGCTGGAGGACTATCCATTGCAGGGGCGACTGTTGAATCCCCTACAAGGCCTTTCATAAATGAGGAGCCTGAATGACTGGAGGCTGACCGCATCAGTTCCTCAAAAGTAAAATTTATACAAGAAAAAGAACAGAGGGTCAGATCCTATGCAAGGAAAGAAGCAAAGGAGCTGCAATATGCCAGTAAAGAATGTATTACCAAAACGGCCCTGGTCGTCCAAGAGCTCGTGATATAACTGATCGACCAAAGGGATGTCCGATTGATAAGGCTCATAGTCAGCCCAATTAAGGTCTCCTAGCTCTTCATCGTTGCCTAAGGCAACATTAGTAGTTGTGTCCACATTTTCCTGCAGAAAGCAAAAAAGGATGATTGAAATCACAATCACTCCCAGCAAGGGATGAAGAAGAACTTGCCAAAGAAATCTATATACCTCGGCAATGGCCGACACTGCCACCTGAATTGGGTCTTGAGCAGGAGGCTCGGGAACATAAGCCCCTGAAAAGTGGGAATAATGAAAGGTGAGAACCTCATAAATATAGCAAAAAAAAAGAAAGAGACAGAGACATAAAGGAGATGCAGTTGGTCAGTCCCACCTGTCGTAGGGGGGAGTTCACCAACAGTAGGCTCGATAGCGGTCTGAGGCATGCCTTCGCGGACAAGCTCGCCTTCCTCTGCTAGGAAGAAGCAAGAACAATTAAGAGCCATATTCCAAAGAGGAATTAATCCTCAAACGAAGAAAACCAACAAAGTTGTTACCCATAGGCGAAGGTGGTCTCTGGATGAGTGCCGGATCCGGTGAAGGAGGAAGAGCCAGTCGGGGTCGAACTGATCGACATCCCGCCTCTCTTTCAGCCGTCCGCTTCTTTCGAGCCGCTTGCTTTGCCGCAGCCACCAAGAGTTGCATCTCCGAAGGTGGGCCGGTGTTAGCAGAAGGCACGGTGGCCGTTGTGGCAGAAATATGAGGCTCCCTCTCAGAAATATGGTGCGTAGAAGGTCCCCCAGGAGCCGCGGGCGATGGGGAGACGACATCTCCTATAGATTAAAAGAGAAAGCCGAATTAAGGCAAATGTGATGCATAAATACAATAAGAGATATGAAAATATGGATACCTTCCGCAGCAAAAGACCTCGGCGGTTCAGGGATAAGAGAGTTGAAAGACATCCCTAATTGGGTCGCCGCCTGTCCCATCACCTGCCATACGTCGCCGACGGTCTCGGCTCTCAATATCAAAAAGGCTTCGCGGCAAGGGCCGAAGCAAAAAAGCATATGGCTGAGATAGCGCAGCCAATCTCTGGCGGAGTCCCCGTTGAAACTGCCGACGGGCAGCCGGGCGTTATGCTCAAACTTTCTTGGAAGCTTGCAATCTGCCAAGAAATGACGTGTCCGTATATATCCGGAGGCGGCAAGCCCATAGAAGCCATCATCTTCGCTGCCCTTCTTCTTCTTCGCCTTTGGCACCGGCGGGCCAGCTCGGCCCTTATATGTGTGTCGGCCAAGCCCTTTAGCATACTTAGCCTGGGAGGAACCCTGTGTCTGCTCAGGATCTGGCCTAAGCCGCAACTCTCCTTGATTTTTATGCCACCAAGCAACAAAAGAGACGGTCATGTCCCCTTCGTGAGTAGGGAGAGGCACTGCCACTTGACCAGATGTGTTCTGATGCTGAAAATAATTCCACCACAATCGAGCAACGAGGTGACTCTTTCGCTTCTGGTATACCCGAGGCAGCTCAATAAAGGTGAAGCTAGATGCGATCATCTGATCATACCCTAAATTTCGCGCGAAGCGGTTTGGATAATAGGGTTCCAGGAGAACGTCCCTGCCTTTCTTCAATACAAGCAAACATGGGCTAGTACTCAAAGTCCACCCATCTAATACAACGTCGTTATAACTCATACAACCCGTCCATGAGTCAAACCAAGCACGATCAGCAGCTCCTTCTCTGTCAAAATATGGCCTGAAATTCCGCGAGGAGTGGTCGAAATCCACCTTCCGGCAAGAGCCGAAAGGAATGAAACTTAGGGCGGAACGGGCATAAGAGAGCTGACCCGTCCCCTGGCTGGTTGGCTGGCTCGCCAGTCGAAGAATAGTAGGCAATGATGAAGCCATTTCTCTGCCAAGGAGAGAATAACCTGGAAGTAGGAGCCCTGCCCAGACGCTAACATAATGGGTGGCCATAACCACCGAACAGGTATTTAGGGTACCCGAGCTGCAAAGGGCCCCGAAAGAATGATATATGCTGGCAAGTGCTGCTGGCGCAATGGCAAGGCGCGTCCCCACTGCAAGTCTCAAGGCCGCCAATAAAACTTCGGGCCACAAAGCCCCCTCGTCCCCATATGGGACAACAAAAGTCACTAGCCAATAGGCTAGATAAGCAGCCACATATGTCGTATCATCAAGGCCCCAGGGGTTTTCAGACTAATGCTCCGACGCGATAATGATACCTCGGCGAGAAATATCCCTATATGACAATATTGAAGGGACCCGTTCATCGAACATGCTGGCATAGCCTCGGTGATAACGGAAGGGACCTCCAAAGAAGAATCTGACCCAAGCTGCGGGCGATACTTTGCCTGGACTAGAAGAACTCCCCCCATTGGAGGAGGAGGCAGCACGCTTTGCCTTGGATAAGTCCCGCCATATCTTCAACAAGTATCTATAGCAATAAGGAGTAGTGTAGCTCCCCGCGTCGTCAGTCGTGCTGCGATGGAATTCATCTAACACTCCTTCTTCATAGGGTTCTCCTACAATCGGCAGACCTGAAATCCGATGCAGGGACCAAAGGTCAATGACAGTCTCGCCCTCTGAAGTCGCGATAGTGTTGGTGTCGCGAATATAGCGTTCAACAATTGCCTGGATGAAGCCATGATGGCAAGGATAGTCATATTGGGCCGCTGCAACGGCCTCATAAATACCGGCCCTATCAAGAATTGGCTGATAGTTCTTTAAAATATGCAGAAGCCATTCCGTAGCCCCCAGGCGGAAAACATGCGAGCTTCTGACTTGAAGACGAACATCCCAGGCAGGGCGAACGTTCCGACATATGTCTGATAGCAATATGCTGAAGTCAGAAGAATCATGAATGGAGTCTTCTTCTGCCTCAGACAAAAATAACCCTTGCGGGTGCCGTGTAGTCTCATAAGGACGACTCTCTGCTCGCGTCCACATAGTTGGCTGATAGGTCTTGTTGATATCATGGACCCGAAGTATAGCCCGAATGGGCCCCACCTGCTCAGGAGTAGGAAATTCCCACAACCGATCAACGGAAAAAGGGAAAGTCGGATATGAGAAAGGGAGAAGTCCCTCCATATTGTCGCGATCCAGTAAAATGGCACACTCCAGATCGCGACTCTCCAAAGGAGATAATGGTCTTTCGACCGCATCTTCAATATGAATATATGATTGGAGCAGCTCATATATAGAGGCGTCTGAAGGAAGGTGCCGGGTTGTCTTGCCTCGCAAGAAATAAAAGAATTCTCCATCTCTATAAATGCTCTCCCGGCAGATGGGGACAACATCCTCAATAGTGATCCGCAAATGTGGCTGAGCCACCCAGCGAAATCCTGCATCCGGGTATGCAGCAACCTCCTCCTGAAATCCCTCGACGGGAATATCGCCAAGAACGGCCATAATGATGCAAAGCAAGAATATCAACCTGCAAAAGGAACTTTAAAAAAAAAAACACACATCAAAATGATGCATAAAGCAACAATATAGCTAAATATCGACAGGAAGTCAGGATGATGCAAAGATACTTGAATATCGCCTATATATAGTGAAAACATGGCCAACCCAGATTGTCTCATATGGAGCTCCTGAAAATACCTAAATAAAAATGAAGTGCTAATACCTGCACAATATCTATATCATGCCCTTATATATGTATATATTGCCTTAGTGGCGGACACTTGGCCAATTCGGAATGCCTCGCATCGAGCTCCCGGAAATGCCGAAATAAGGTACTAATATCCCTTGAATAGGAATGACGCCATCAGAGTTGAGTGACCCGCTCTATGTTCCCAACTAATCTCCAAGCCACGAAGGCCAAGAGATACTCGGGACCGAGCAATGTGTCGAACAATTCAGATGGCACCAATCTTATAGGACCCTCCGAGTCACGAAGGTCAAGAGGATCCAGATATAAAGGGAATCGAATAACTACAAACCCCCCCAGAAAACCGCAAAGTCATGAAGACAAGGTTTGCTGGAGCGATGTTGGAATATTCAAGTACCAAAAAATAAAGGGTGTCCGAACCCACAAGCTCCATAGGAGCAAATATACATGGCAAATCGTGCAATTGATTGCACAAAGAATATGGGGCAGCATTGCTATTTTCCTAAAAATCCACATGCTCAAACCATATTGAGCAGGATGGGGAGAGTAGCAACATAGCGTCAATATGTGGCGTGAATAGAATCCCTCGGGACATATAAAAAAAAAATATATATATATACCCATGGCCATAAATATATGCATATATATGAAATGGTGTACGGGACACCCGCCTTCGACTTTACCTCCGGCGCGCATTCCGTGGGGGGCATTTGTTGAACCCGAAAATTTTTCATGCGAGATAATGCCATTTGAGCATGCATATGCACATGATTATGTAGAAAATACTACATGGCATATGCTCACATTAATGTGAGCTCACTATATGGGAAAATATGCATAGCACATGTTCATATGGGACTATGTTATGCAAAACAAGAAATATATGCCTATGATATGAGGGTTAATATCAAATAGAGACCCTCTCATGTATATGGGAAAACATAAAACTATAGGCACATATTATAAGGGTAATGGAGTAAGAAGCATACCTAGGCCAAGAAGCCTTGATCGAGGTTCTTACGGAGGCCTAAAACAGCCCCAAATCGCCCTTGTATGTTTCCGAAATCAACTCCTAAATCCCCTTAATGACCCTTGATGGTGAGGCCCAAAGGAGGACTCTAAAATGCAGCAACAAGGATGATCCAAACGCTGTGAAATGAGGGCCTAAATCAGTCCCGAAATGGGCCCAAACCAGTCCCGAAATAGGGTCAAAATGGTCTCCAAACTTGTCCAAAATGGTCCCAAATAAAGGCCCAATAGCAAGGGAGGCAGGCCCAATAGGTGGCCCAATAAGAAGGCCCAATAGGGAGTTCAAATGGGCCAAAAACCAGTCCCCAAAGGGCACCAAAATCTGCAGTCCAGAAAGGGGGAAATTCTGAAAACCCAAAAGAGAAAATTACCCAAAGAGGAAAGTAGACCCTTCTCTCCCATTCCCCTTTATTTAAATAGGCCAAGAGGAGGGAGGAGAGAGAGAGGGAACCGGTGGGGGGACCCCCCACCGGTTCCAAGAGAGAAACCGGTGAGGGGGGAGGAGGATTTCCCTCCCTCTCTTTCTTCTTTGAAAATTCAAATGGGGGGGGGGGGGGGAATTAATTAAAGAAAAAAGAGAGTTAATGGAGTTCTTAACCCCATTCACACTTGGTTAAGAACTCCATGCAAAGCCTTCATTAAAGCCCCCCATCCTAAACCCCTTTCACACTTGGCCAAATTTGAAATTAATGGGCAAAATCCCTTTCACACTTGGGCAAATCTGAAACCAAGGGGCAAAGGCTCATTAAGAGCCAAAAAAGGTGGAAAAAGCAAAGGATGAGGGAGAGGGGAACACCCCCCACTGGTTTCCCAAAACCGGTGGGGAGACCCCCCACCGGTTCCCAACCGGTGGGGGGTCCAAGGCCGGTGGCCATCGCCACCGGTTGGAACCGGTGGGGTTGTCCACCGGATCCCCCCCCCCTCTCTCCTCTCAATGCTCTCTCTCACTCCCTTCTCTCACCCATGTGAATAAAAAAATAAAAAAAGAGAAGGAGGGAGAGTGAAACCGGTGGCACCCCCCCACCGTATGCTCATCCGGTGGCACCCCCCACCGGGCCCAATTTGGGGCCTATAAATAGGGCCCCATGGCCTCCAATTCACACACACACAGGGAGATAGAGATAGAGAGATACACCCACAACACACATATACAAGGGGAGGGTTCTGCTACAAGACCAAACTCGGTGTTTTTAACCCAAGTTTGCTGCGTTTTAGGATGATCTTTTTCATTCCGGGGAGTTTTCTTCTTAAGGTTCAATCCTAAGGGGAAGTTCTGTCGAATAATTTCTTGTAAACACCGTCTTCATAAGGCGAAACTCTGCTGAAATAAATCGATCTTTTCATGTCAAATTGTGTGTTTGTGTGTCATTAAAATTAAGTAAATAATATCATGTTTTAAAAAATTAATATATATACATTTAATTTCATAAACTTAAAAATCTGTGTATACCCTTAACCTAACCTTGGCCTCACCCCCATATATAAATAAACTTGGTTTCAGAATTAATAATAAAATAACATACTTAAATTAAAAATGACCTATAATTAATTAATTAATAAAAACATATAAAATTATTTAAAATTGGGAAAAATCAGGAAATACCTGCAAAAATCAGTAAAAATCAGAAATATAACTTAAAAAATCATATTGAACCAAATAACCCAAATACCCCTTCACATATTTAATTAATTAATAAAAATAATAAAAATCAGTAAAATTAATAAAGAAATCAATAAAAATCAGTAAAAAACAGAGAACCAAATCTGAAAACATATAAAATTCCCGAAATAATTAAAATGCCCTTAGAGCTTAATAAAATGATGAAAATACCCTCGCTCATAATAAAAATATGTAAAAATCATATAAAATCCTTAAAAAATACCAGAACCTATTTCATGACCAAAATACCCTCCATATAATAAAAAAAATCTCATAAAAAATAGACTATAAGTCTAATAAACCCGATTTAAGGTAAAATTACCAAAATACCCTTATACACTTAAAAATAACTTCATAAATCTCATAAGGTTTTGAAACCATTAAAACTTATTTTCATACACTAATATAACCATAATACCCCTATAATTCCTAAATTGTATAATTACAAAAATACCCTTATGGGTTTAAAATACTTGGAATTAATCTAGACAACTTGGAATCAATCCAAAACCATATAAAACTTATCTCAAACGTGGGTGAGGCCAAGGGCTTAATCAAAAATACATCTTCATATTCATATGCATGTGCTGCCTGTAGTAGTAGTGTTGCATGTTAAAAGGGCATCATACGGACGGTTAATCAAGGGTTGTCGAGCAGTTGCTCGACGTAATTAACACTGACCAAGGTCAGTGGAGAGAGGTCATATGCTCGAATCTTTACCTGATTTGATGTCCCGGATTCCCTGAGGGTTAATCCCAAGCTCTCATAATCCAATAAAATATAAAACCGACCTATATTTCTCTAGATAAACAAAAATGATATGGATTTTCCAAATAATCCGATAGGAGAGACGTCTAGGTCAGGTTCCGGAAATAAAATTCCGCAAAACAGACATCAAATCAATCTTGCTTTTGGACTGAAGTTCTACACTAACATGGTAATGGTGGTGATTTTGGAGTACTTGCCTATGTGGTAGGTTCCTGTTGACTGTGGTTTCTTTTGGACAAATACTTTGTATCTCTGATGCTGGCAGAAAGGCTTTGCTTCTGATGCCAAAATCTTATCTCAATTTTTCATTATATATCATTCCTTAATCCATAGTGGTACGGTGCTATCTTTCATGGAGGAAAAGAAAGAAAGTCAGTTTTGAATGCTTAATGTGGGTTTTGGGGTGCTTTTGCTCCTATCACGGCCATTGCTCAGCGCCAACAATGTAAAATCCGATGTTGGGCACCTGTTCCTGTACATGGACCCTAACATTGATGCTTGAGTGTCTAATTCGGAAATGTGGAGTGGCTTAATTCTGGGTGATGCTACCCTCTTCACGCTAATGGTTGTTCTAATATTATATATGTTGCATTCATGCAACTTCAATAGAATCACAGCATTAACTATTACTTCACTAACTAGTCAAATTATGCCATGTTTTTTATCTAAATAATCTGATATTTACAAGGTCATGATGGAACTATCACTTTTTTAAACTGACAAGGGGCTTTTCTTGATCCAAGCAATTTGTTGGAATTTGTTATGAGAATAACTAAAACAGAATTAAATGCTATTTTACCGATTTAGGTGAATACATTTTTGATTTCATGTGACCGAAACAATTCATTAAACAGCTAGACTGGTGACAGAATGAGAAACTAGATATCTCATCACCATAAAGCCCATTCTTATCCTGCACATGTTACTCTGGACTGGTAGAAGGAGAAAAATGAAAAAGAATTGTAGAAAATTTCACAACAAAACCAGAGAAATGGCCCTGATACCATGCTGTGTGTGATAACAATTGTTCCACCCATGAACATGGAGAGGATGTAACCTTTATTGGAGGTTGCTAGCTATGTTGCACTTATTATGAGAGAGGATTATACAAATGAATTTATCCTGATGATTTTTTAACGGCAATCATTGAGAGTGTGTCAATAATGTATATATGTCCTGTGCATGTTTACATGTATGTTATGGCTTCTCTACTAGGTCTGAGGAATAGAGGGTTTGGACTTATTTTTTTGTTTGATAGAATTTTGTTCATTTGTCATGTCATATGTTCTCACCCATCATCATTTTCCCATGCCTTTCATCAGACTGCTTTGATTCTTATTTGACCATGATTTGTTCTCCTTTTTGTTGGCAGTTTTAAGCAATCCAATCAAAAGGCAAGAGTATGATAGGAACGGGATTTTGTATGTCCAGGATCACAATGTCACTGTAAGATTTCTGCCTTTTCTTATTTAAATATGGGGTGAATGGTTAATGCATGTTCACTGAGCGAATGCTCTTAGGATGTGATGATTCTTCACACTTCCTTTATATCCAGGATCACAACGTCACTGTGCGATTTTCTGCCTTTTCTTATTTAAATATGTTTTGAATGGTTAATGCATGTTCACCGAGCGAATGCTCTTGAGGATGTGATGATTCCTCACTCTTCCTTTCTCTTTTTTCTTTTCTTTAGTTTGTGTTTGCATATTCTTCTCTTCCAACATTCTTTGCAGAGGGTTTATCAAAAGGGAGTGAAAGTGCACCTAAAGGGCAGATTACTCCAAAAAGGAAGATAGAAAGTGTTAATGAAAAGAAAAGAAAAAATGTGTAAAGAGGTTATGGAATAAGGTGTTTACAAAATATTAATGGAATGGACTGAACGGGAGCCCTGTATTCTACTTGATACAATCAGTGCGATGTTTTGCCCAAATTATAAATCAACATTGCTGTTGGTGCTGTACGTGTGCTTTTGATTCGAAGTTCAGTTTCCTGGTATACTTGTTAAACTGCACACTCGAGAGAACCATGGAAAAAGGGTCTAGAAGAGTGTTTGTGGAATATTTACACAACAGACTGAATATTAGTCACTATGCTGGGCTCCAGAGCAAATCAAAACTTATCTCCTCCGTGATTTTGGAAATGCATTGAGTCTGGAGATGAGACACAGGGCCTTGGCTTTGGAGATGCTTCTTTACTGTAGTTTGGAATGGCAACTTATTGCATCTGGGAGTTGGTAAGTGGGGCCCATTCTCATTTGGTGTAAAATGAGGAGATTTTTGAGAAGATGCAGAATTCTTGGTACTCACGTCAGATTGAGGTTAAAGGTTGGACAATATAGGTTGGAGACAGCTTGAAGTTGATAGTGTTAGTGCAGCGGGTCTTCCATCAGATAAGGTGCTTAAAATGTCAATACAAGATCTAGTGGTAGGGAGTTAAAATTTTTAGTGAGAGATTGTATATATATTGTATCTACGTATCCTAGTTTTACTTGTTCTAGTTACACTTGGATTAAGTGCCCTATTTACATTAGGGGGATGTTGAATCCTAGTTACACGAGTGTTGGAGAGTGTCCTAGTCTTATTTGTACAAAGGAAGGAATAATCAGGGATTGTGCATGGATCAGCCTGGTCTAGGACTGATCGGATCAGATGATCCGATCCAGTCCACTCTCCCTTTATTTGTTTAATTTTTGAACATTTATAAAAGTTCAAAAAAATAAGGAAAATTTGAACAATGAAAAAATAATCATCAAATTATGCAAAATAATCTCGTTCATTTTCAATTTCAAATATATGAACTACATCAGAGAATTTTAAATTTTTAAGTCATGCACTAGACCATGTGGAAAATAAACAAGAAAAAGGAGGATACACAGACCTGATATCCTTCTTTATGGATGATATCTGAGATATGATTCATTGTAAAATGTGGATGATTAGAGCATCCTTCTTGTCGCTTGTATCTATGAATGGAGTGGATACACTTCTGGATTTAATCGACAAGAAGGGTACTCTGTGGATACACTTCTGGATATAACTGACAAGAAGGGTACTCTGTGGATACACTTCTGGATATGACCGACAAGAAGGGTATTCCGACCATCCTCATGTTGCAATGGATCGTATCTTTGATATCGCCTATAAAACAATAAAAATGCATGCTTTAAAAATTTGAACTTATAATGTTTGTGACAAGTTGAAAGAAAAAATGTAAAAAATAAATCCCAGCACTCAAAATTTACATTCCTTTGCCATACTTCCATATTATCCTTCCTTAAATAATATAATTATTACAAAATAATATAAATTTATATATGTGCAACACCTAAAATTGATGAACTATTTGCATCCAATGTCATTATCATTCGACACAAATTGTTCATCAATTTTGTATACTATCCATGTAGCAATTTATATTCTCTGGTGATACTTCCAAGCACATACATGGAAGTGCAACGATGGAATATAGAAGTTATAAGGCTACAATAGTCTAGTATAATTATAATGATTGCCATGGGGGTATCACTGATGGTGTTGGAGTGCCATCCAATCTCCATGGAAAGCCATGCCTTGTTTGGACTTTGGAGCCAATCCGATTGCCATGGAGCGCCATCCGATTGCCATGGAGCTAATCGGAACCGATCGTCATGGATCGCCATGGAGCCATCCCATTGCTATGGATTGCCATGGAGAGAAAGCTTAGAGAGAGAGGACAACTTAGAGAGAGAAAGCTTAGACAGAGGGAGAGGGAGGGAGAGAGCTTAGAGAGAGGGAGAGAAAGCCTAGAGAGAGAGAGCTTCCAAAGAGAGGTAGGGAGCTTAGATGGGGGGTGCAGTGGCCTTCGGGGGTTTATATAGATCCCCAAGGCCCAAACTAGCCATTGGGAACCATTCTGTCAGCCAGTCTGAATCTAGCTGTTGCAGTCCAATCTGGACTGGAGATCGTCCAATCTGGCCAATCCCTGGCCCAACTCAGTGATTGGAACACGGGATCGGATCCAACCAGCCCAAAATTGATCGGATCGGCCGATCTGTTCAGTTCCGTGACAATCCTGCTTGCCATGATTTATACTAGAAGTGTCTTGTACTCATGTACAAGATTGGGCTGTGGCTTTTATTGTTGGATAGAGAATTTTCATTATTTTCTGCTCTATCTTAACGTGATATCAGATCAATCAATTCCAGCATAGGCTGAGTTCTTCCTCAATGTCCTTTTCCTTTTGCTTTTCTGAACTCCTCTTGCATCTTTTCTTTTGTTGTCATGTTCTCCTTGTAGTAGAGATCAAGCCTCTCTATGAGACTGAGTTCCACTGTGATGTCCTTTGTTGCTTTGGAACTCCATGTGGTCGTGCATCATCCTTTCTAGCACCAAGTTTCCCCTGCGATTTTATTTCCTTTGTCACTTTTGGAGCTTTCCTTTGCATCAATTTTTGGTGTTGCTCATTGTTGTTGTTCCAATTTCTGGCATCCTTTGTAGTGATTGCACTAATTTCTGGCTTTATCATTCCTTCCCTTAGCTGTTGTCACTGGACTTTGTCATCATCTTCGCGAGTAGCCAGTAGCAATTGGTCTCGCCGTCACCAGTTTTTGCTGTTGATGTCGTTATTATCGTTTCTAATTTCTGTCCTTGGACTTGCCATTGATCTCCCTTGTCATCACCATTTGCTCACTGTTGCAGTGTCGGCCACTATTGTCGTCACTGGATGTCAGCTTCACCTTCCCCAATCCATCTCCTGTGCAACCCTTACTGTTTCGCCTTTGGTTGACAGTGTTGGTGCTTCATTTTGTTGCAAGTTAAAGGGCTGTGAGACTTGATTTTTGAAATCAATCTTTCCTTTTGAAAAGAACTTAAAAGATTTTAGTTTTCAAAAGAATCCTCTTTTTTGTTTTAAGTGTAGACTTTAAGAGCTTAGGATTAGCCCTCAGGGAGTCTAGAGTTTTGGATTAGATAAGTGGATCTATGAATTTGACCTCTTCCCACTGATCTCGATCAGTGTTAATTACGCCAATCACCAATTGGCAACCCTTAATTAACCGTCCGTTGATACCCTTTAAATAATAATGACGCACTAAAGTTTGGAGTATTAAATCACAGTATAAATCAAACACATCATTTCACTGATCTTTATATTAAACACCTTCGAACTTGATGTTTATTTTGAATCCCATTTGAGAATCCTAAAGGATACTTAAAAGATGTCACTTCACATGGAGTGGATATGAGCTCGAGACCCTTAAACGATACTAAGAGGACATGCCTTGGGCAAGATTGTTCTTAGAACCCTTAAAGGATTCATTTTGGTTAGATAGTATCCTTTAAATATCCTTTTATGAAACTCTAAGGGTTCATGAGAATTATTTAAGTGCCAAAAATCTCGGAGGCAAGATGAAGCCGAGGTAAAACCTTAATATTTCTTCTTATGTTTTTATTTCATGCACACCCATGCATGTATGTCATTTGCTTCTTATTTCTTCTCTTGTTTGGGGTGAAACCTTAATTTTATATGCATATACATGTCTAGGGTTAGCATATGCATAGCCCAAAAATCAGTCCAACAGTGCATCACAAGGAACCAAATACAAATTCTCTCTTTTCTCTATCAATTTTATTCTAGTTGCTTTATAACTAGTTTCATTATCAGTGACAATTTGGAGAACACTTTCTTCACTAATCTTCTCCACTATTTTATCTATCAATCTGAACAAATAATCTGCATTCTTGATATTATTAGAAGCATCAATTGGTTTCATGAAAATTATTTTTGTGTGCAATAAATAAGACAATTAATCATAGATTTCCTTGTCATGCATGTTCATCCATCACATATAAGTGTGCAACATCTTTCTTTTCAAACAACTTTAAAGCTCTTAATGCATTCTTTAAGTTCAGCAACCTTTCTATCAAGTCTAACTCTATAGATGTCTCGTAGTGTAGGGGCCTTTAAGCATGGACATGCTTCAACAATTGAATCTAATATGGTTTGAAAATATAGAGATGATGTTGTATGTGTAGGAACACCTACATGTAAAATCATTTTCACAGTATTTTAAAGGCATGATCAGCAGCCTGTGCAGTAGCCCTCACCTCCTTCATTGCTTGTTTTATTGTCTTCTACTTGGCACTTCGCTTTTTAAAAAGAAATTGATCAATTGGACCTCGTACTAGATCATGAATATCAAATAGACTATCTCTACATTCCATGCTTTCTACTATACGACGAGTTGTAGAAGTGCTTTCAGGAAGAGATCCCCTAATCATGCCAGAGCATGATCTCCCTACACCACTTTTATATGATCTTTTGCATTCTTCTTCATTTGTAACTGTATGAAGATTCTTTGCATTTAGTAGCCCTATACTCATCATCTTGATCATGATCATTATGACCATCAAGATCATTAGATTTAAGTTCAATTAGTTTTTCAGGCTGAATGTGTAAGTCTTTTTTCTTCTTGGATGACTAAAGATCTCTTCATGTAACTCAAGTTTCTACTCACCTTTAAAATCTTTCCAAGCTTGTTTTCCTGTCGTATATGCCCTTGTTTGATCTTTGAACTCTTTTGGACAAACTTCACAAGATTTTACTTCTCCTTTAAACGAAAGACGCCTCCTTTCATCTCCTTTCCGTACCACTTACGCTTTACTCTTTTCCTTACTAGACCAATCAATTCTCCATGTTCCCATTTAATGTCATCCTAAGGCTTAAACTACTCCTCTGCCATAATCATATAAAAAAGTATAAATGCAAATTAAGTAATTAAGATAAAATTAGACATATCAATTCAAATGTAAAATTGAATGCACATGAATGTGCAATCATGCAGCAATTGATGTAATTGACTGGTTTATATTTTTAATTGCATCAATTAATGAGAAGTCCCAATTTTTAAACCTTAATTTAAGCAAAAATTAAAAATTAGAGATTTCATCCTAAATCTAAAACTAAATATATATAAATGTCCAATCATGCATCAATTGATGTGGTTGATTGATTTACATGTTTCATTGATGTTTAATTACGTCAGCTAATGAAAAGTCTCATTTTTTAAACCTTAATTTATGTAAAAATTGGGGATTTCATCCTAAATCTAAAATTAGATGCATATGAATGTGCAATCATGCATGATGTAATTGATTGATTTTCATGTTCAATTGATGTTTAATTACATCAATTAACAAAAAGTCCTAATTTTTCAAATCCTAATTCAGGTAAAAATTGGGAATTTGATCTTAAATCTAAAATTAAATGCACAGGAATGTGCAATCATGCATTACTTGATGCAATTGATTGATTTTCATGTTCATTTGATGTTTAATTGCATCAATTAACAAAAAGTTCCAATTTTTTGACCCTAATTTAGATAAAAATTGACGATTTCACATATTCTTTGAAATTTCATGTATACAGATCTTCAATCATGTATTCACTAAAATCTGTCTTTTTTTTTAATTTTTTTTTAAATAAATAGATTGTATACGACAGCAGTGGCGACTGGCGGCAGTGACCTGGGCTGGGCGGCGGGTCGGCGGCGGGGCAACATAGCAGATAGCAGGGAGAGAAGGAGCTTAAAAGCCCCCTTCGGTTGGATCATCGGTATCGGCTCGGATTGGGCGGATCGCCCGATTCCGGCCTGATACAGCCAATTCGGCCAATTCTATCTTTTTTTTTTGGCATTTAACCCATTAACTCGAATCGTTTGATTTTGATATGGATCAGACGATTCTGCATTCCATGGTTGCTATTTCTGTCAAGCTACTCCCTCTAATTCACTGACCATACAGATCTGTATGCAGCTCGCTATGCTTTCCCTTCCTCTCCCATGGATATCTTACACAATTGAAATCTCCACATATTGCCAGGCCCTAGGAGTTCTCTCCATTCTCCAAGCAATTCCATTTGAAAAAAGAAAGTTCTCTGTCCCATGCGGTCCATAAACTGAAGTTAAAGCCCACTAAGCTTCCGTCGGTGTGACTGTGATAAAATATCTACTGTCATGAGTCTCGGTGCCTCATAAGCTTTGCCTCATCCCATGTAATAAGAATGCCTTCTTTATGCCCATCAGCCTCTTTACAGCCTACCGTTTAAAATTTTTGTCCTTATATTTCCTAGTGATGCAACCAATGTTGTTCTTGTTTCTTGAAGCATACCACATCAGTGCTGTGGGGTTTTATTAGATCCCAGATTGCTCTCATCTTGGCCTCACTATTGATTCCTCTTGATATTCCAGGTCATGATATTCATTATTCACATGTAATTAACCCCTGCAATTTTCCTTTTTTGGACCCGACATTACTGAACTTTATGAGTTTGAAAATGAGTCCAAATTCATTGATCTTTATGCTGGTAGCCGGAATTGTCATTGCAACCATTTGATATTTTACTTTTCTATTATGGTTCCTCCTGTAAAACTTTTGGATTCTCCTTGTTAAATCCCTTGTCTCTTGATCTTTGTCGCAGGAATATATCAATCGCCACAAAAGTTTAATTTTGACATGCAATGGCCTCGGAATTAGGTATTCATTATGGTAAGCAGAGACATCTTACGGACGCTGTGTTCATCACTCGGTGCATTGGAGGCTATGGTAGTGACAACTGCCGATCATGTATTGGATGGCTGGATGTTGACTGTGGATTCAGGTGCAGCTGGTTTTGAAGTGATGTGCATAGGGAGGTACTAAATGTTGTACTTAGATGTTTTGTCTTTATGTTGTCTATTAGCCATTTCAGTTCTTATGTTAGACATGCGGCATGTGGTGGACTTGTTCGTTGTAGTCTTGATTCCTCTGCTGCAAGCAATTCTGGTTAATGCAAACAAGTGGTTATACAACTAGTGGAATGGCTGCCCTGCAAAGTGACGAGTTTGATAGTTATTATGATCCATGAACCTGTGTGAGGGACGGGGCTGTTGCATTGCAGCTTACAAAGAAGATGCATTTAGTTAGCGTCTGTTTGGTGAACGTGGTCGTGCATGATTGCCGTAGCAGAACCCACAACTACAATCAGATGAGGTTGAATGATTCGGGCTGTTTGGCTGTAAATGGTGAACATGTTTTACGTTTGTCATTAAGTAATTTTCTCTTGCAAGAGTGTTGGATTAGTAATCCGATGGCTGGATCTAATGGAGGGACAAAGGCTCCACAATGTTCATAGTAGTTATGTCACCTCCACAATTTACGTGGGTGGGTCGGAGTGTGGAAGTGGCTATAGGTATGCGTG
This sequence comes from Zantedeschia hybrid cultivar, assembly GCA_030544215.1. Taxonomy (NCBI): domain Eukaryota; kingdom Viridiplantae; phylum Streptophyta; class Magnoliopsida; order Alismatales; family Araceae; genus Zantedeschia; species Zantedeschia hybrid cultivar. The sequence goes on from JARZZO010000008.1 coordinate 44,879,752, forward strand.
CATGTGCATGCTTGTGTTCCCCATTTCTAAAATGGTGTTTTGATGCACGTTGGATCCGCCTCCTATGTCCCGAGTGGGCTGACCGTCTCCCATGCGGTGTTTGGTAAAATTGAATTGGATCCAACAGAATCCTCCAAATTCTTTTAAGTTAGCTGTCGGCGTCTGTGCTCACCATGAGTTTTGAGGTTATAGTAGGAAGTGAGATGTTGATCGCTGAAGGTCCGGATCAATTTCAATGAGTAGGTTCCCAGTAAGGCATCCTTTTCTCTAGTAATACTTTGCTGCACCGCCTGCCGTGCAGCAAGTTGGGTGTAGCCACATTTTTCTTGAATTTTTTGAAAAAAATTTAAGGTCAGGTCCATCATGTTGGACATGTTTGTAATTTGATCTTTGATTGGACAACTATAAAAATACGAAAAATCAGAAATCAAATCCCTTTTTATTGAGTTCGGCCTATTAAGATATTTTTCACTGTTCATTGGGATTTGGTTTTTGACACTTCTTATTCTTTTCTTGATCGTCTGATCGAAAATCAGATTATGTAGATTTGTCAGACTTGACGGCCTGACCTGAAAAAAATTAAGGTGAATGCGGCTGCATCCATATGGTGCAGCAAGTATTACTCTTTTAATCAAATAGAGCCTTTGGATATAAAGATGGTGATGATCTAAGTTCCCTAATCTGATCTCGTGAGTTTTCGCAATAAGGATCTGGCTAACTCCTACTGTAGTGCGACATTAGAGATGCATCTCTCTAAGAAACCACGATCTTCCTATAACAGAACATGGAGTAATACTGGCTGCACTGACCCCAGTGCTACATTGAGGGTCAGTGCAGTAGATAAAAATACAGAAATTTATTTTTTTAAAAAAAACTAAGTGGGCCTTGAGGTGTCCTACATGTCCGTACAGGTCGATGATCTAAAAATTTTGAAAAGTAAAAAACTGTTATTTGGCTCGGCCCATTAAAAATATTTTTACTCTTTATGGGGGCTCGGTTTCTTATTTTTCATATTTTTTTAGATCGTCCGATTGGAGATCAACCTATATGGACAAGCAAATGTCACTTTTAACGAGCAAATTCCCCCAAATATTCATTTTTAGGGTGACTCAGTTCAACTTACTCTGTCAATAAGCTTCAATTCTAATAATAGGATTTGATTATCATCCTCATGAACAATGTAACGTGAATTCATGTGCCAAATACTTCTGGAGAACAAGATTTATTAAAGTGGGTAAACTACCACTTTGCAATTAATAGATTTAGTGTTTGCAAAGTAATTTACGATTAACTTATGATAAATATGTCTTTGATCCATCTTATTCTGGAGACTGATTATTGTTCAATGATTTCTGAAAAATATCTTTTAGATATTGATGGGGTAATACGAATAGGCCCAGAAGTTGGGCCGAGAGCTGGGCCGAGAGACGTCCAGAAAGTCATGAAGCCCGAGGGCCGATTGGGCCGAGAGCTCAGAAGCCCTCTTAGACTCGACTTGGGCCGGGATATGGGCTTTCGGCCCAATAAGAAGTAGAAGAGGCCCCTGGCATTTTGGGGATCCGTGTTCCCATATCTATGAATAGTTCTACATCGTCTGCTATGAAGAAAGTTCTCTCACCTACTCACTATAAATGGAGTACTTCTTGCATCAGAAAAGAAAGGTAACATAAGCCTTCACTTTCCCCTTAATACATTATTTTCATCCCTTAACCGGACCCTAACTTGACCGTCGAAGAGGGTTCCCTTGGGATGAGACCCGGTGCCCTTGCTGATGAAGTTTCTTCTCCTTCTTCCCCTTCAGACTCTCCTTGGTCTCGGATCTTCCTTTCGACTTTAGATCTCCTGGCTCTCATATCCGCTTCTGAGAACCGTCTGCGATTGCCTTGGCTGCATCCCTTGGTGCCATCTGTTAGAAAGACGCAGCCATGGCTCATCGACCACTAACAACAGGACGGTCTGGAAAGGAGGAGCCGGAGACGAGGGTGAATCATGCTCCATCACTCGGACATGCCGAAGGGGTGTCCACGAACTTGCCGCAGGGACCAGCGCTCCCAGTGGCACCTGATCCTACTCTTCCTAGGGAAGATAGGATAGAAGAGCTCTCCCAACAGGTAGTGAACCTGACTACCACTGTTAATTCATTTTCCCCCCTGTGGGTCTCAGCCATCACCCAGCATGTGGGTCTACTGCATCCCCAGGTCAGGCCAGCACCACTGCAACCTCAGTTCTATCCACCCAGTCAATTCTCGACTGGGTAGCCGAGCCACTCCCGGGGTTTGCCCCCCGAGGTGGTCTAGGCCTGTAGTGATCCGTACGGGCCCCAGGCTCAGATTTCGTGCATCAGTCATCTGCCAATTGAGCCGGACATAGCTTCATCACGCACTCATCCTACGGGAGCCGAGGGGCGCTCGACGGCGGCCACGACAACGACTCCAGAGCTGGATTGGAGGCTGACCGAAATGAGGAAAGAGATGTAGCAGATGGTGCCGCCAATCCCTGTTCTCCCCTGAGATTTTGGCGATGGATGTGCCGCCAAACTTCAAGTTGCTGAAGGGGCCATTGTATGACGGGATAACCGATCCGATCAGCCACTTTCAGAGGTTCAATTCATACCTCTCGATCCGAGAGGTGCCCGAAGCAGTCCGTTGTCGGCTCTTCCCTCTCACTCTTAAGAAAATAGCTTCCACTTGATTTGAAACCTTAGCTTCTAATTCCATTCACTCTTTAGTATAACTCGGCCAACTATTCATTGACCAGTTCTATGATGCCACTTGGCAGTGCAAGACTTCGGTCAGTCTACTTACTATTTGGCAGGAGCCGACTGAGATCCTCCGAGACTATCTTGCCAAGTTTCGCGCCGAGATAGCGCATATTCCAAACCTGGATAGCTCCATTGCAGTCTCGGCCATCATCAGTGGCTACACCGACGAGGGGTTGCACAGCTCCATAGGGAAGCGGCACCCCCCGATGTTCCAGGATTTGGTGGCTCGGGTGCACAATACATCAACCGGGAGGCATTAATGATGGCCAAGGACAAAAAGGTAGTTGAGCCTCCTTCAGCAGTAGCCCTGCCTGCGACTCGCCAGTGCTCGGGAGACCTCGATCCCTCCCGGAAGAGGTTCAGAAGAGAAGAAGATTGGAGCCAAGAGGTCGATCCCTCTCGGAAGAGGTTCATAAGAGAAGAAGATTGGAACCAAGAGGAACGTCGGGCCCATCACCCTCAGCGTTTGCCTTTGCCAGTGCCTCCTTCAAGACTTCTCATAGAGGTCAAAGGCATGCTCCACCGGCCAGAACGTATCAAGACAGACCCTTGGTGGAGGAATCCCTGGAAGTATTGCGAGTACCACCAGGAGACAGGCCACTCGACATACGAGTGCCGCCATCTTCGACAAGAGATAGAGCACCTCATCTGAGAGGGGCGCCTGCCTCAATACGGCCGGGACAGGCAGCCGCAGTAGTAACAAGCCCATGATCCTCAGGCAACACCGAAGCAGCATCAGCACCCATTCAAGGACAGGCCTCCCCTGAAACTTTCCCCAGTAGTGGAGGCTTCACACCAGCGGCCGAGTGCAGGGTCCATCATGGTCATATCTGGAGAGCCAGATGAGGTACCACGCAGGCGTTGGCGAGACGAGGCACCCTTAGCCGTTGCAGAGGTCGACAGTGAGCCGAACGCTCTCGGCGGGAGGACATCACCTTCACCGAAGCCAATCTTGAAGTAGTCCAGGTCCCCACGACAATGCTCTCATTGTTAGCGTTGTAATAAAAAACTATATGTTGATCGTGTTTTTGTAGATAATGGAAGTTCACTTAATGTGCTATTTTATGACTATTTTCTCAAACTTGGCCTAACCGAGGCCAACATGAGGGCCCATGGCAGGCCTCTGTTTGGTTTTAACGGCGCATCCTATCAAGTGGAAGGTATAGTCCGACTGCCAGTAACCCTCGGCATGGCTCCGAAGCAACTAACGGTTGAAACTGACTTTGCAGTAGTAAAGGTAGGCTCGGCCTACAATGTCATCTTCGGTCGACGCCTAATCGGACACATTAGGGCCGTACCTTCGTCCTACTACCAGAAGCTTAAATTCTATACCGACTATAGAGTAGGAGAAGCCAAAGGAAACTAGGAATCGGCCTGGCAGTGTTACATGATCTTGGTGAAAGGCAAGGCAGCGGCCGAGTCACTTTCAATCAAGTCTTTAGCCGATGCTTCCCCGGGCGAAGAACTGATTGCCATCCCTGTCCCAGGAGAAGACGACTAACTACTACAAACAGGTTCAAGTCTATCGGCGGATGAAGCCGAAAAGTTGATTAATTTCCTAAAAGAAAACCTCGACGTATTCGCCTGGTCACCTTCGGACATGCCGGGGAATTGACCCGGAGGTATCTGTGCATCGTCTTCATGTAGATCCGAACCATCCTCCGGTCAAGAAAAAACACCGAAGCTTCAATCTGGAAAGACGAATTGCGATCCATGTTGAAGTGCAAAAAGGTTTAGATGTTGGACATCTCCGAGAGGCTCATCATCTCGAGTGGGTCGCCAATGTTGTAATGGTGCCAAAGAAGGATGGTAAGTGGGAGATGTGTGTTGACTTCACTGACCTCAATAAAGCTTGTCTGATGGACAGTTTTACACTGCTTCGGATAGACCAGATGGTGGATGCCACTTCCGGCCACGAACTACTCAGCTTCCTCGATGCCTACTCGGGTATCATCAAATCCGAATGCATCCGGAGGACGAAGACAAGACTAGCTTCACCATTGATCTCGGCCTCTATTGTTATAACCAGATGCCATTCGGCCTGAAGAATGTTGGTACAACTTATCAACACCTCGTCAACAAGATATTTACCCTTCAGCTTGGTCGGAACATGGAAGTGTACGTTGATGACATCCTTGTGAAGAGCCGAGTTACGTCTAACCATCTAGCCGATTTGACCGAGACCTTCTTTGCTTTGCGCAGGTATCATATGAAGCTAAATGCAGCCAAGTGTGCTTTCGGCGTAGCTTCCGAGAAGTTCCTCGGTTATTTGGTGACTGGTCTTGGGGTGGAAGCAAATTCCACAAAAGTGGCGGCCATCCTTCAGATGCGCCCCCCGGGGAACGTCTGAGAAATACAAAGGCTTAATGGACGAGTGGTAGCTCTAAGCCACTTCATGTCAAGGGAGGTAGATCGCTGCTTCCCCTTCTTTAAGATGTTGCGGAAGACTGGCGATTTCCAGTGGATGGACGAATGCCTATCAGCTTTTGACCAGCTCAAAGGTTATCTTTCTGAAGTCCCCGTCTTGGCCAAGCCTGTCGAGGGGGAGCAGTTATTCATATATCTCGCTCCCTCCGAAGCTACACTGAGTGCCGTCCTCGTCTGAGAGGAGGATGGCATTCAGAAACCTGTCTATTATATTAGCTAGGCACTTCACGAGGCTGAGCTTCGGTACCCGGCATTGGAAAAACTGGCACTTGCCTTGGTCGCATCCGCGAGGAGACTTCGGCCTTATTTCCTAGTGCACTTAGTAAAAGTGCTCACTGACCCACCCTTGTGGCAGGTTCTCTCTCGGCCATAAGTATCCGGAAGGCTTGCCAAGTGGGCCATAGAGCTAGGCGAATTCAATATCAGTTACGGGCCCAGAATCGCAGTAAAAGCACAAGATCTCGCTGACTTCATCCCGGAGTTGACTCCCGAGGGATCCTCGGCATGGAAGCCGACTAGAGGTGAAGAACCTGGCTCCTCTCCTTCATGTCCTTCGACCGACAGCCTCTCGGCCAAATTACTTGGCACAAGTAGTGGCTGGCGTCTCTTTGTGGACGGGTCCGTATGCACCTTGGGCAGCGGTGTCAGATGGGTCCTGATGTCCCCAGATGGAGTGGTCGCCGAGTATGCTCTCCTCTTCGCCTTCCCTGCCACCAATAACATGGCGGAGTACGAAGTTCTAATATCAGGCCTCGAGGCCGCGAGGTGACTCAGTGTGCTAGAATTAAGCGCATTATGCGACTCCCAGTTGATCGTCAACCAGGTAATCGGGGAACATGATGCCCGGGATTCTCTGATGGCGACTTACCTTTAGGTAACAAAAAATATCTTGGCTGAGTTCAATTCTTTTAGCATCATGTAGACCCCATGGTCGGAAAACACCTAAGCCGACGCTCTCTCCCGGCTAGCATCCACTCATAGAGGGGGAGGAAGCCGGATGGTACTCGTAGAAGAGCTCGGTGCTCTGAGTATCGATTGGCCAGAAAAGGTAATGCAAACTAAACTCTCTGAAGACGAGACCTGGATGACCCATTATCGAATTAGATCCTCCGAGGGGAGCTCCCATCTGAAGAAAAGGAAGTGAGGCGTATTCGGCTGCGCTCCACCCAATTCCTTTTTATAGAAGGGCTGTTGTACAAAAGATTCTTCGGCTAATCACTTCTCAGATGTCTCAGTCCGGCCGAGGCCGATTACGTCCTTCGAGAAGTTCATGAAGGAGTATGCGGAGGACATGCCGAGGACCGGGCCTTGGCCCACAAACTGCTAAGATAGGGGTATTGGTGGCCAACCCTTCGGCAGGACGTAGCCGAGCTCGTCCGGCGCTGCGACCAATGCCAATGGTTCAACCTGCTTATTCACCAATCAGTAACACTGCTAACACCTTTATCAAATCCATGACCTTTCGCCCAGTAGGACATAGACATTCTCCGCCCTTTTCCTATGGCTACCGGCCACAGGAAATTTCTTATTGTTGTTGTTGTTGATTATTTTACCAAGTGGGTCGAGGCCAAGCCCCTTGTGTCTATCACAGACAACAATGCCTGGAATTTTGTCTGGAAATCTATTATATGTTGTTATGATACCCCTAGGGCGATTATATTAGATAATGGCAAACAATTTGATAGCAGTCAGTTCAGGGGCAACTACGAGAGCTCCGATATTCTACACAAATGCACATCAGTAGCCTACCCTCTGACAAATGGGCAGGCCGAAGTCACCAATCGCAGTATTTCGCAAGGGTTGAAGACTCATCTTGGCGAAGCTAAAGGTCGATGGTCGATGAGTTGCCCAGTGTACTGTAGGCCTATCGGACAACAAGTCAAGCCCCTACCGGCAAAACTCTCTTCCGGATGGCTTCTGGTGTCGAAGCGGTCATTCCAGTGGAAGTAGGCATCTTGTCCCCAAGGGTCCTTGCTTACGACTCGGCCACCAATAATGAAGCCTTGAAGGATCAACTAAATCTCATTGAGGAGATGAGAGACCTGGCCCGTATTCGGCTTGCGGCATATCAGTAGTGCATGGCCAAGTATCGCAATGCCCGAGTGAGGCCTCAAAGTTTTGAAGCTAGAGACCTTGTGCTTCGGAACGTTCACACTTCCAAACCAGTCGAAACCTCTGGAAAGCTAGATCCTAATTGGGAAGGGCCCTACCGAGTGAAAGAGGTCGTCTGACGGGGGGCATACCGATTGGAGACCCTCTCAGGTCAACCTCTTCCTCGCACCTGGAATGTAAAGCAGCTTCGTCGCTATTTTATGTAAAGATCTCTCAGCTTTGTCCAGATGGAAACGGTTAATTCAATACAAAGGTACCAATTGATGGCAAATCCAAGGCCCTATCTTTAAGATTGTGCAAACCGTATCGGGAGTGGCACACACTCTAAGACCGTGTAAGCCGTACTGGGAGCGGCTTCGGCCGTGCAAACCGTATTGGGAGCGGCACACACTCTAAGACCGTGTAAACCGTACTGGGAGCATCTATGGGACTTATACATATGGGTGATTGGCTGTAGTCCAAGTGGGAGAATGATTGAATTGGGTGGCCTCAAAGCCAATCATTGTACATTCTAGTTCGAAATATTAATAACGGCAATCATTTCTTCATTTATAGTTCTCGCAACTTAACTATTGTAATGAAGGTCCGTAGATAAATGTATGGGGTATTGAATCATGATGAGATCATGATAGTGAGATCAATATTCTTAGTCACTTGTTTTAAATAGTTCTCAATCATAGGATATTTGAATTGGACATTAAATATCCGATAAGATCGACACATGTTATTTCTACTCATGCGATGAGGGTGAATGATCTCATATTCACTCGTGTGGTGATACTAAGACAAACTTGTGGGTGCTCATTAGAGAATGAGTTCACTGAACAGATCCGAATAGAATTCCTGGATGGTCATTATACCCAATAGTCAATCAAGGAATTCAATCATCGCAGTAGCGCAATTGGTCCTTTGACCTGAGTCACCAATGATACCTTGCTTGTAGACCATTGTGACTTGATTCTTTGGCTTGTGGACTTTAACTATTAAATCCATGATAGTCAGTCTCTTAGACACAGGGGAAAGCTTGCGAAGGTAATTGAGTGAACAACAGGGGATCACTCACTCTTGGTATACTACTGGAGAGAGAATGTTCTATATATGTGTACACATAAATCCTTATCCAGGGTCAACTTAAAGAGATGTTTTTCTAGAAGTTAACTGAGTACTGGAATCCATCTAAATAATGCGATAAAGGGTTTGATTATGAAACCATACCCTTGCGTTATTGGGACATTAGATGAGTGAATGATTTTATCTGTGCGGTATCTGTAGAAGGAAAGGTTCAAATAAAGGAAACAATATCCCTTATATCTTATGGGATCATGAGGTAGTGTTTGGTGCCGTTCATGGTCAGAAGGTTAAGTGAATTAATCATCGGATGATAAACCACTTATTTATTGAATTAATTATTTAACATATGATGTTTAATAATAATTAATAAATACTAAACTTTAGAATTAGTTCTAAGTTTAGTGGGCCTGAAACCAGACTGATATATGGGCCTGGAGGGTCACACATATAAGAGTTCTCGTAAGACGATGAGAGATGTTAAATATTATATTTATCTGGATTTTTGTGAAAAACCACAGGATAAACATGAATATTTAAATAGAGAATTATCTACAGCTAAACTCTTGGATAATCATGAGAAATAAATCTTGTGCTTATCTACTATTAGTATAAAAGAAGGTCCAAGGGGTGGTGTACGTATACCACAAGTCTAGAGATTTTCTCTCTCTCTCTCCCTCTCTTTTCTAAACTGTATGGTGGATTTGAGATCGGGTCGAAGTACTCAAGCCGAGGAGGAAATCGCGTCTGCGTCGGGAGCTCGTGTGGATACCTTTGGAGATCGTGCGCGTGCGCGATTACCAAAATGGTTCAATCCACGGGAGATTCGAAACCCCGCAAAGGTGAAGAATGGTTCTTTCCAGTTTAAATTTATTTTGTCCATTTTACGATCCAGCAACCTGATACTTGGAATCGTATTTAATTTTTGCTACGTTCCGTAAATTCTTAACAGTGATATTAGAGCCAGGTTGCTGGTTCGATCGTAAAACGACATCATTTTGCGTGATTATTTCTCGTTATGCGTGAAGAACTTGTATTGTACACGTTCTTGGGTTATATTAAAAGGAGTATTTAACTATAGCTTGATATTGGGAACTGTTCCCAAGTTTAAAGATTTTGATTCTATGCCTTCTTGATATATTCGGAGAGCATGTATCTTGGTTAATATATTTATTCTCTTAGAATAATCTTTGATTGCACGGCTGAGAGAGAACCGAAGGATTCTCTTTACTTCTATGTTGCTGCAAGAGGGTTAACGGGATCTTAGACTGCTACTCATGCCGGCCAAGACGAAAATAGTTTATCCTCTTGGGTTGTATTTGTACAGAGTGTCTGTGTACATTGCAATATTTACTTGTGTTAAAGGAAGCCACAGGGATCGTCCCTAGGTTCTAGCCACTGTCTGGTACGACCAGCGTGGACTCTGGTCACGGCCGGTGCTTGCCAACGCAAGCGGCGGCCGGCGCTGCCTCACTTCTTCCTCCTAAGGCCATGTGTAATAGGCCGTTTTGGAACCTGCCATGCACGTGTGTGTTGGAAGAAAGGGGACATCCGGCGATGTCTGGAGCACCGCCGGCGACGACTGCCAGCGTCGCCGGGGCCGTCGGACACCACCCCGCGGCGGCGGCTTCTAGGCGCGCCTCCCCCCTGAAACCCTAACGGGCCATGGGGATGGAGGCTGCGTGGGCAACCGGGCCGCTCGCCCGGACCTGCGCGGATCCGCGCTGGATCCGAACTGGGTCTAGACCCGGCGCCACCCCCAACCCATTATGGTTTTTAAACCCCTATTTAGCCCCTTTTATGCTTCATTAAACCCATTTTTTTTTAAGTTTTAAATTTATTTAAACTGTAAAAATTTTAATTAACAGATTATTGAATTGTTTAATTAACTGTTAATTAATTTATGGGATTTAAAGTTTATGGGGTATATGTTAATCATTTTAAAATTGTTAAGTTAACCCCATTTTATTAATTAAGTTCGGAATTTATTCTTTTAACTTGATTAATATTGTGCATAACTTGAAATGTTTTGTTCGTTCAAATTGTTTGGACATGTTTTGAATTAACTAAATAGTTTAGTTATTTAAATTATCAATGATACTGTGAATATTGTTGATAAGTTTGAAATAATTGTTATTTCGAAAAACTAATGGTATTTTAATTTTTTTAATTTACCAAACAATAATTATCTGATAATTATTTGATGCATGTGATGTGTTTATTGACTGGTGGGATGATTATGGACTTAGATTAATCATGTGATGGTTATTGTGTGTGAATGCAATGCATGTTTTATTTAATATTTTTAAATAGGACTTGTATGTCCTCCTCTCTCTTAATCCTAATGTACATTCTATCTGCCTCAAAGTTTGTACTCCCCTTGATTAGATCAAAGTTTCAAATTATTATTTAAATGTACACTAATGGACCTGCGAGTCCGATGTTCATATTTACATGTAGTTTTTTGCAGATTAAGCTATTGAGGTTGAGATCTTCTGAAGACACCTCTGGAGGACGGATTAGGCATCAGATGGAACCTGAATTGCTGGATTCACCATAGGATCTCATTATCGATCATCGTTTGGCTCCGATGATTTCATAATAGAATTAATAGTCCATGATCATCCTAATTTATTTTTTGCATATATGTGATATCTGTGGAGTATGCTATTAGATAGATATTTCATTAAAGTATATATGATACTTCAAATCGAAATATTATTAATAGCACATATTTTATAAAAAAAATAACTAAAATACCCTCTTTTTAAAATTTAAGTTGTAACGTGAAATATTTAGAATAATCCACGTAACCCACCATCATTATAGATCTTAGGTTAAATTTTATTTCAAATGGATTTGTTGTGCTACCACAAGGCCTATTTCTATTTAATAATTAATCACGATCTATGACATATGATGTTCTTTTAGATAGGTGGACAAATGGTGTAGTTTTGTTGTGCTACCACAAGAATTACACCACGAATTCATGCTATCTTCGTAATAATAGATTAACTTAACTAAATCATTTGATTTGTTGTGCTACCACAAGATCAAACTGATTTAGGGGTTAAACCTGATCGGATATTGCAATTGTTGCGATTGTTAAGAGTTGGCTGCCTGAGAATTGTGATGTGATTTGTTGTGCTACCACAAGATCACATGCATGATATCCAAATGATTCTGATCATCACTAGGAGATCACCGGAATCTCCCGTTCTGTACAATAGAGGGTCGTACAGATCGCCGAAAAATAGTGGGAGCTACATCAAGATTAAAAATCCTAAATCTGATTTAATTGAACTATCTGCTCATTATCATAAAATTCTTTGTAGGTCGCTATGTCGTCACCAAATCCTCTTCGTAGCATACTCGATGCTAACAAACTCACGGGACCGAATTATATTAATTGGCTCCGCAACCTGAAGATTGTCCTCAGGTGTGAGAAAGTTGCTTATGTCCTAGATCAGCTTGATCTAGAACAGCCTCGTGAAAATGCCAATGAAGATGAACTGATGATTTACGAAAATTGGAAGGAGGACTCTATTAAAGTCCAATGGTATATAATGGGTTCTATGTCTAATGAACAACAAAAGCAGCATGATAATATGGAAGCAAAGGCCATTCTGAATCACCTACAAGAGTTGTTTGGTGAACAGTCCAGAACAGAGAGATATGAGTGTTGGGTTCTCAGGTTTCTCCGGATCTCCCGCGCAGCGGAAAATAAAATAAAAACGGAGATCCGTTCCCGTTTCGAAAAAACTAAAAATCACGATAATCGGATTATCGGTTCTCACCGTGTGCAGATTCGAATCCGCAACCGTTCGGTTCCGTCGGTGCGACACCGCAAGCCGCGCAAGTGCCCGGCCTCTAGCGAAATCCACGCAATCCTCCTCGCGACGGATATCCTCACGTTCCTCATTCTTCACAGCCCACGAAACCTCCGCCAGTCGCCGCAACGATCGCCACAACGCGCGGACGATTTCCCGTCGAACGGGATTCGGAGAAGCGGCGGAGCAGATCTGGATCTGTCTGGACACCAGAGAGAGAGAGAAACAGAGGAGGGGAGGCTAGGGTTAGCAGTAGCTTGGCCTGCTCAGCCCGTTCGCTATGTTTTATACTAACCGCGCGGTTTTTCATAAGAACCCCCGGTTTATATAAAACCCACTTATTTATCCATCGCCTTGAGAATCATTTGCGTGTGACCCTCTAGGCCCAATTACCAGTCCAGTTAATGGCCCAACAAGCCCAGTGACTCCTCACTGGCTTTATTAATCAATTAATAATCCTTTATTAATTAATTAATCAATCGAATTGATGTCGCACATCGAATTCGACCGGGCCTCCGATCACGTTGGGTGCCAAGCAACACCGCGTGAACCCGGAAGGTATCGGGGTCAAGTAACCCACTCTTGGAACCTTTCCGCCGACAGTTACCGCGTGGATATAATCCTTCATTCGTACAATGCTCTCGAGTCAACTCAGGGTATGGCGTGCTGTCAAACCCTAACCGGTTGACTCACTTGAATTTGATGCCGCTGATAAATATCGGAAAACTCCTTTCCCGATATTATCGTCCGCCCTGGCCAGAGACTTTCGCACATCCTTCCTAGAGCATTCTCTCTCTAAGTACCGAGAGCGAATGATTCCTTATTGACACACAATTCCCTTCGACGGTATTCCGCTGTACCCAATCCTTGGCGTTTTAGAATCCCGTGGCTAGAGATTCGTAGACCAAGGTCAAAGCACAGAAGTCCACCGACAAGGTGTCCTTGGTGTCTCAGGTCCGAGGACCATCCACGCAACTGCGACAATAGAATCAAGCTGGTTGACAGTGAGGTACAATACCATCCAGCGATTCAGTCGGATCAGTTCAGTGAACTCATTCTCCAATGAGCACCTACAAATTCGCCTTAGTGTCTCCACACAAGTGACTTATGAGATCAGTCACCCTCATCATATGAGCAGGAGTAATATGTACTAGTCTAACCGGATATCCGATGTCCTTCTCGGATATCCTTCGACTAGGAAGGATTAAGAATATGTGTGTTTAAGTGATCAGTCTGATTAGTATGATCTAATCATAATCTGATCACTATAGCACATATTCACGGACTTCATTATGAAACGATAATTAATGTGATTTACACATAATGAATATTATGCCATTATATTAATAAATGAACGAGATTTATATAGTCAGATTGGCTTGTAGGCCACCTAAACCTAACAATCTCGCACTTGGACTAAAACCAATAACCTTTATACAATAAGCCTATAGACTCTAGGTGACGCTCAAACACAATTTGAGCCAACGGCTTTGTCAGTGGATCTGCTACATTGTTGACGGATAGAACTCTTTCCACTACTACATCTTCTCTGGATATGATCTCTCTGATAAGATGAAAGCGTCTCAGAATATGCTTCAATTTCTGTTGAGACCGCGGCTCTTTCGCTTACGCAATCGCTCCATTGTTGTCGTACAACAACGGAAATGGTTCAGAGATATTGGGAACTATGCCGAGGTCGGTGATGAATTTCTTCAACCACACTACTTCCTTGGCGGCTTCAGCTGCAGCGATGTACTCAGCTTCAGTCGTTGAATCTACAGTGGTTACTTGCTTGGAACTCTTCCAGCACACTGCGCCTCCGTTCAAAGTAAACATGAATCCAGATGTAGACTTGCTATCATCTGGATCCGACTAGAAACTTGAGTCAGTAAAGCCTCGCAGTTTCAAGTCACCTCCTCCATAGATAAGAAACATATCCTTAGTTCTTCTCAAGTACTTAAGGATACATTTTACTGCCTTCCAGTGCTCTTCGCCTGGATCAACCTGAAATCTGCTCGTAACACTTAAAGCAAATGCAACATCAGGTCGTGTACATAGCATGGCATACATGATAGATCTTATGGCAGAGTCATAGGGTATTCTATCCATGAGTACTGTAACGACCCGCCATCCTATGACCGGAGACCCGATCACTAAATGGATGTCGGCCCATTAACTACGGGTTCACACCCGTATCTCACACAACACGTCTGGAGGAGTAAGTGCTAAACAAGGCTAAATATAACAATCACACGGACTACAAAGGTATAACAAGTGCGCAGAAAGGAAGATAACAATGTCCGTATACAGTCCAACAATAATTACATGGTCCAACAAATTAATTTAGTACAGGCAGAAGGAAAGTACAACAACATCGGGGCATACCCCGGAACTGAGACAGCTGCTGGTCCGCACACCAAGAAGGCACCACACGCCACCACACGCCGCGAAGTCCACACCTGAAACCGCAGGGAGTGAGCCACACCAGAATTGGGCTCAATAGGGATCATCCGATCCCCTGCCTCCCACTCACACACCCACAAGTGTAACAACACATATATATGGAAATTAAGTAAAGCAGTAAACACAACACCTAAATCTGATAAGAAACGTACGATAAGCAGTGTAACAAGAACAGTTCTAAGCAACCCGAAGAACCCAACACAGAGTCACATCTCACAGCCAAAGTCCACAAAGCGACTGAACCACACTGTCGACCGAAGTCAAACGTCGCCTCCCAACACTACCACCACTGCTCACGCCTGTCCACCCCCCACAGTGTTCCGGGGCACTGTAGGGTGAGGCAGTGAGCCAAACTAGGACTAGCTGGAACCAGTGTACCGCCACTGTCAGCTACGTGTGCACACAAGCAGTCTAGACTACTGTCCTACCGTCCGAATTGCCTCCACGCTAGGCCTCAGCGCTTCAGGAGGGCCTTGGGGACCGGCGAACCCCCGTCAAGCCGAAGTTACAGGAACTACCCACAACCCTAACCTCCCGGGCTGCGTCAGGCCAAAGGGCTAAGGGTACCACTCGTAACCTTGATCAAAGGTCACATCAGGCCCAGTGGCTACAGGGGTAAAACAACTCCACAACCAGCTCCACAGTAAGAAACGCGCCGGAAGCTGCCACGACAAACAGGGAAACCCGACCCGCTGAGGCCAAGCAGCAACCCCTCGGATAGCGCACCAGCTACTCCGGCCCGACGGGCTCAAGGTGGTTCTACTTCCCTCAGCCAAAGGTAAACCACAACATGTACCGCTTCTCCCACCGGTACGGCACAATGCCTCACAGACACCATGACCCTGTCCCCATCGGTCCATGGTGACAAACGTAAACCACAGTCATTCCGACCCACAGTTGTAGAAGCACACACACACACACACATAACATGATGTAATTCCACTCACACAGAAGTCCTCAGTCTCAGTGTACCACGTAAACCATGCATTTGAGCCGCCCAACAGTGAAACACATGTTAAAACCAGCACTTAGACAGTTCTGTCTTGAATCGCGTCGACCGAGGTCGACGCCATTCAAGCCCCTCATACAGGTTCATTTAAAAGCCAGATTATTCCTTGAAACGCGTCGTCATAGGGAGTCGCCCTTTAAAACGCGTCCACGTCCACAGACGCCATTCACATCGAAATTCCAGATTTACATACCCTCACTCGGGGTGATTTCCTGCCTAAATGGCGTCATGATGGCCCGACGTCCTTTCGAAAAGGCGTCGTCCATCCATGACGTTTTTTAGCACCAGAACCCCTATTTGTGAAACCTCGAACAGGGAGGTTTCTACCCCTAAAAGGCGTCGTACTGCCCTGACGTCCTTCTAAAAGGCGTCGACCAGGCACGACGCCGTTTAGCGCCAGAAACCTGGTTCCCTGGTTCGAACAGAGGGTCTCTCCCTTAACCCCAAACACCCCGAAAAAGCTCCAAAACGAGAAGGGGAGGAAGAGGAATTCAACCACCACAAGCATGCTACGAATCCACGATCACAAGCACAACCATTCTCACAAGGAAACCCCCCTAAACATGCTAAATCTAGCCCAAACACATCATGTCACGCCATGGAAAACACGAGCATCACATGCAAGGTTCGTCCCCCTACCGGTTCTTGAACTCCTCCAAGCTCCTCGCCACCGACCCGCCGCACCGCAGACCGCCGCCGGTACCCTCGAGGACGCCGCCACTCCGCCGGGACGTCGGCCGCCGTCCAGAAAATGGAACGCCGCGAAGGAGGTGGTGGAGGTAGAGGTGAGAGGTAAAGAGGCTATGGAGTGATGGAAGAGGAAGAAGAGGAAGGGAAGGGAGGAAGGAGGGCGGAGAGAGCGGAGAGGCGAAGAGAGAGAGTGGGAAGGCGAAAATGAGGGAAAGAAGGGGAGGCTCGCGGGGTCAATCTGAATCTAGCTAAAACGCGTCGATCGAGGCAGACGCCAATCAGTCTGACAGGACAATCGTACTGACAGCGCTCTGAAACACGTCGCTCACCGCGGACGCCGTTCAGACGACAAGACAGGCCGTACTGACAACACTCTGGCGCCGTATCCTGACACCGCAGGGTCGCAGTCTGAATCGCGTCGACCGAGCTGGACGCCGTTCAGACGATGTGACAGGGGCCGTACTCTCGCGGCCCGAAACCCGCCCACGTGGCGCACACGTGGCACAACAACAAGCAGACCTAAATGGCGTCCACACACCCTGACGCCTTTTGAAAGGCGTCGAGCAGTGCAGACGTCATTCAGTCTGAACTCTCAAGACCCCTCTCCAGGGTCCAAACCAGGGGATCCGGCCCGACCCGACCCGAATACAGAACCCGAAATCTCAGTCCTTACAAGTACCCTCTCATCAGGAGTCTTAGAAGACTGCTCCTTTGAGAGATTAATTTCATGTCTCATCGATATGAGACCTCTCTTGGAATTTTTCATGCCAAACCTTTTGACTATGGTATCTATGTACAAGGATTGGGTCATTCCAAGCATCCTCTTTGATCTATCTCTATAGATCCTTATTCCCAACGCGTAGGATGCTTTTCCCAAATCGTTCATTGAGAAGTTTTTCAATAGCCAGATCTTTACTGATGACATCATAGCTACATCATTCCCAATGAGTCGTATGTCATCTACGTAAAGAACTAGAAAAGTGACTGCACTCCCACTGGTCTTCTTGTACACACAAGGCTCATCTTCATTCTTAATGAAGTCATAAGACTTGACAGCCTCGTCAAATCTTATGTTCCAGCTCCGGGAAGCTTGCTTCAGTCCATAAATGGATCTCTGAAGCTTGCACACTTTATCTGGAGATTCTTTGGATGTGAAACCTTCTGGTTGTATCATATACACCTCTTCCTCAAGGTTACCATTGAGGAAGGCAGTCTTCACATCCATCTGCCAGATTTCATAATCAAAATGTGCAGCAATGGCGAGTAGAACTCTGATCGACTTTATCATGGCAACTGGTGAGAAAGTCTCGTCATAGTCAATTCCTTGCCTTTGACGATATCCCTTTGCCACCAACCTTGCCTTATAAGTGTCGATCCGTCCATCAACACCGATCTTTCTCTTAAAGATCCACTTGCAACTGATGGGTACAATACCCTCGGGCAAGTTCTCCAAGTTCCAAACTTGGTTGGTGTACATGGACTGGATTTCTGAGTTCATGGCTTCTTGCCATTTTCCGGCTTCTGGACCTTCTATGGCCTCCTGGTAGGTTTTAGGATCATCATCCTCATTATATTCTACCTTAGACTCACCTTCAGCGATATGTCCCACATATCGTTTTAGCAGTCTAGGTACTCTACCAGATCTACGAGGCTCATGTGTGTGTACCTGAATAGATTCAGGAACTGATATCTCATCTGATGATAATGTAGCTGTTTGGGGATCTGGAACCTCTTCCAGTACTATTTTAATCCCACTGTTCTCCTGGAGAAGGTATTCCTCTTCCAGAAAGACAACTTTCCTGGCGACAAACACCTTTTGTTCACCAGGATGGTAAAAATAGTATCCAAAGGTTTCATTTGGATATCCTACAAACCTACATTTATCAGTTCGTAATTCCAGCTTGTCTAGATCTTGCCCCTTTACATGAGCAGGGCAACCCCAGACTTTAACATGTTTAAATTCTGGTTTCCTGCCTTTCCATATCTCATATGGAGTAGAGGCCACAGACTTGCTGGGTACTCTGTTTAGTAGGTATGCTGCTGACTCTAGAGCATACCCCCAGAGGGACACTGGTAATCCCGAAAAGCTCATCATGGATCGCACCATGTCCAACAAGGTGCGATTCCTCCTTTCCGATACACCATTCATCTGTGGTGTATATAGAGGGGTTAGCTGAAAAAGGATATCATTATCCTTTAAGAATTGTGTGAAATTAGTACTCAAGTATTTTCCTCCTCGATATGATCTAAGAGCTTTAATACTCTTTCCTAACTGCTTTTCTACGTCATTCTTGAACTCCTTGAACTTCTCAAATGCTTCCGACTTGTACTTCATTAAGTACACATAGCCGAATCTTGAAAAGTCGTCGGTGAATGTGATGAAGTATAAGAAGCCACTTTTGGCTTGGATGGATATTGGACCACATACATCTGAATGTTTTAGTTCCAGAAAGTCCTTAGCACATTCTCCATGTCCAGTAAATGGAGATTTTGCCATCTTTCCCATAAGGCAGGATTCACATGTCGCAAACGATTCGTAATCGAATGCAGTTAAGTAACCATGCTTATACAACTTTTGCAACCTGCTTTCGCTAATGTGCCCAAGTCTACAATGCCACATGTAGGCTTGGTTCACACAATTCTTGCTCTTCTTAAGAGCATTATCAATATGAAGATTGTAATAAGAAACATCTAAGAGATATAGACCGTTGACCGAAGATGCCGAAGCTGTTGATTTATTACCATAATAAATCGAACAACTTCTATTCTCAATAGTCAACCTATATCCTATCTTGTCCAAACAAGATATTGATATGATGTTCTTTATTATGCTAGAAACATAATAACAATCTTCTAATAGTAAGGCGTCTTCTGATGGAAGCCTGAGGTTTGTTGTCCCAACAACAATCGCCGCAACTTTTGTGCTATTTCCTAGCCTCAATTCTACCTCGCCTTGTCTCAGTTTGCGCTTACTTGTCAGCATTTGCACATCATGGCCGATATGAGAAGCACATCCGGTATCTAATACCCAAGATGTGGAATCTCTAACTGACAAGTTAATATCTATCATATAGATATCTGAAGCTTCAAACAGCTTCACCTTTCCATGAGCTTTATCGTTAAGGAACTCCTTGCAGTTCCTCTTCCAGTGACCATACTGCTTATAATAGAAGTAGTCACCCTTTACTAATCTTTTGCCTTTGTCCTTCGATATTTTATCGTTAGCTATCATCTCGGCTTCAGGGGCATCCAATGCTGATTCAGTAGGAAGATTAGCTCTAGGGACAAAATCAATATGTTCAGATCTGAAGACATTCTTCAGGTTTCTAAACCAATCCGAGTAGATCAGGTAAGTCAAAAGGGCATCAAGTATGCTGCGGAGTGGGTTATTCGACGACATAATTCCCTACAGGAGATAAGTAAAATTTATTTATCAAATGTTCAATTATTAAAATTTAAAACAAGATATGGTCTTTTGTTCAAGTTTAACTCCTACTAATTTTCGATGGACTGTATAACCCTCAGTTATACAGAATGGGAGACGCCCACAGTCTCCTAGTGGGGATCAAAATCTCAATGACTTGCATTACAGTCTTGTGGATAGCACAACAAACTGTAATACAATCAAAGAGCACCCAACTCATGGGACTTGCAACTCCTTGCAATATCTGATCATAGCTTCGGTCCCCAGAGGTTTAATGGCCTTGTGGATAGCACAACAAGTCACTAATTCTGGTCTAAGCTAATCATCGTTACACGACGAGCATAGATTTATATGCAGCCCTTGTGGATAGCACAACAAAGCTACATGGTTCTTCTATCCCGATCATATATGCATCTGATGCCATAGCCACAGTTTCTCCTCTTAATTAAACAGGCTTTGTAGATAGTACAACAAACCTGCCTAAAGTGATTCGAATCCTATGACTATAATGATGGTGGACCACGCGGTAAGTTCTTAACTACTCACGTTACGGCTTAGAGTTTATCTGAGGGTATTTAGATAACTTTTATCTTGGTCTCTCCTAGGTGATAGTATATAAATATATCGTATATATTTACTAAATACTATACCTGCTTTGATTCATAATCAAAAGAAAACAATGCATCACATACATGTCTAGTATGGTCATGGATAGCACAGTGGGTTTGACTGGAGCCAACAGTCAAACGCACACACAATCTAACACAACAATTATATTAGATAACCTGCAAACACATAGGCAAGAGATCTCCATCTTTTCGCCTTCCTGGTTGCAGCTATAGATCGTCCTCGCTCCTACCTTTGTTGCCTCGATTAGATTACAATAATTCTAGAATTACATGTAATTAGAAGAGAGCCTTATGGCGAGTACAAGAGAGAGGGAGGTAGAAATACATCGGAGAATGAGAGAGAGAAAGGTGCACAGACCTCTATTTATTAACAATTAATAAATAACCATACATCCATGATCCACACAATTCATTCATCACATGAATAATTAAATAAGTGCATATCCATGACCACGGTATGTTTTAAACATCACACACATGATATAACGCATCACATGGCTAAAATAAAAGAGTTTTCAAAATAAATAATTTTGGCTTTCAAAAGTTGGGATCCAATCAAAATTAGTATTTGAATTTCGAAAACACTTTTAATTAACTTAACATGCAATCAAATCACATTCAAAAGCATCAAAACACACATCACATGTGCACACACTCCAAATTAGTAATTCCAGATTATTCCATGCAAATTAGAACATTTCTAATAATTAAACAATCTAACAATTAGATTGAATCAAATTATAATTTAACAATTAGAATATTAAAATTATATACTAATCTAACTTTTAGATCAGTAGATTAAAATCAATCATTAATTTAACACTTAAATTAATAATCAACACTAATAAGTTATTAACAATTAATCTAACTCTTAGACTAATTAATTAATTAATGTTAATGACTAATTTAACTCTTAAACTAGTAATTAACACAAATTAATTATTTAACCACTAATATAACTCTTAGATTATTAGATTAATATTAATTTATTAGTTTAACACTTAAACCAATAATTAATAACTTCTAATTAAACCATTATATTAGTTAATTAAAATTAATCATCAATTTAACAATTAAACTAAGAATTAATTATAATTAGTTAATAACTACTAATTTAACTCTTAAATTAGTCAATTAAAATTAATTATTAATTTAACACTTAAATTAATAATTAATTCAAATTAATTAACAACACTTTGTTAATTATAATGATTCATAATCATTAATGCCTAATAAAAGGAAATTGAATAATAATTTAATTTTCAAAACATTTTTGAATTTAAATTAAACTCCAATTTTATTTAATTAGGCTTATAGAATTTTGGTTTAAATAGAATAAGGGGTTAAACAACAATGGGATTAAGGGGTTCAGTGGGCTCAGCCCTCTGGGGCAAGTGGTTCGAGCCCTAGCTCGAGCCATGGCTCGGCCAGGGGCTCGGACCCAGGCCTGCCCGGGGCCGCCCCAGCCGGCCAGCTCTCGGCCCGGTCCGGTCGGACCGGGCCGGGACCGGGCGGTCCGGCTGCATCTTCTCCTTCAAACGCCTGAAACTCTAACCGCTGGCAGGTTAAAGGGTTTGTAGCGGCGGCGATTGCCGGAGGGCACTGACCGGCGGCCGGCCCCCCCCGGCACCTCCTGGCACCGCCGATGACTCCCTCTGGTGCCGGCGACACCCTCCTCGCCGGTTGGACTGCCGGTGGTGCGGCATTAAGTGCAGGCCGAGCCCTTTAATACACCCAAAAAAACTAGTTTTTTCTGGTTTCTTAAAACCTGGGAGATGATGATGAGGGCCCTTCCGGCCATTCCCAGCATACCATCTGGTGCCGGTGAGGATCCTATAGTAGTCCGGTGATAATCCCCAGATTAACCGGGGTTCCGATCCCTCATCCCAACACTTGGGAGGCCCAAAACAAAGCTACAACGAAGTCTGGTTCTTCGTCCGAGGAAGAACACCAAAACCCCAAATTAAAAATTCGATTTTGCAGAAATAATAATTAAATTATTATTGTGTTTATCAAATAAACACGGATCTAGCAAAACAATTGAATTCGCACATGGAATAATACATGAAAAAATTAAATTCGGAGATCGAAACGGGACGAGAAACAGTGGAACCTGGCTTTGATACCACTGTTGGGTTCTGATGCGGCAGAATCCGATTCGGCCCATTGAAGCAGGCCCAAACCCCATTCAGCCCAATAGTAGCATTATTAGGCCCTCCGGCGGCCTTCGGCCCGTTAGCGGCCCAGCAGCCCTCGGCCCATAAGCGGCCCCGTCGCTCCCGGCCCAGCAGGCTTCAGCCCGTCAGCGGCCCACTAGCCTACGGCCCGGGAACAGCACGGCGGCCCAGGGCCCAGCAGGCTTCGGCCCGTCAGCGGCCCAACCCCCTTCGGCCCGGTAGCCGAATCCGGCCCACTCCGGTGGCGGATCAGACGCTATGGCGGTTTGTCAGTAAGCCTCCTTTTAGTCCTATATCGGCTGCCACCGTTAACCATCCGCTACCCTCCGCTATAAGTATCCTGCTATTTGTGGCCAAGGGGGTGGGTGGGAAAAACGGATGCCCCCCTAAGCTTCCGAAACCCCTTAAAGGACTACTGTCCGAATAGTGTTCTAGCTATTTCTTCTTGCTTCCTGAATCGAATCTTCTTCAGAAGCTAACTTGACCGTCGGAGGGGGTTCCCCAGGGCTGACGCCCGGGACTCCTGCTGACTGGTTCTTCTTCTTCTTTCCCTCCTGCAGGGGCTCGGTTCGAATCATCGCCGACCTCCCCGAGTCGGTCTCGGCCGCCGACCTCGGACTCCTCTCCCCGGTCTCGACGCCGAACGCCGGCTGCCCCGCGCCAGGAGACTCGGTCTCACGCTGAAGTAGCCTTCGGACTCGCCGTCCGAGGGCAATCCCGTCGGTCGCCCCGCGCCAGGAGGCTCGGCCTCGCGCTGAAGGTGCCTTCGGACCCCCTCGTCGGAGAGCGAGCCGTCCCCCCGTCCGATCTCGGACTTTCCGGCTTCTGCTCCGACGCTCGTCGACCGCTCCGCCGACAGGAGCTCCTGCTCGCGCCGCGCCTTCGTCCGACCGAAGGAGCAGCGGCTCACTATCCAAGAGCAGCGGCTCACTATCCAAGAGCAGCTCCGGCGGCAGATCGCGCCCCCCGCGGGCGGATCCTCTTCATTCCGAAATAGCCTCGGCTTCGCCCTGTTGTGGATCCCCGTCGGGTCCCCTCGTCACCGTTCGATCCGGACCGGCTCCGGATCCTCCTTGTTTCGGATCCCCGTTTGCGGGATCCGGTCGTGATAGATCCAGTCTACATCAGGTTCTCGGGTTTCTCCGGATCTCCCGCGCAGCGGAAAATAAAATAAAAACGGAGATCCGTTCCCATTTCGAAAAAACTAAAAATCACGATAATCGGATTATCGGTTCTCACCATGTGCAGATTCGAATCTGTAACCGTTCGGTTCCGTCGGTGCGACACCGCAAGCCGCGCAAGTGCCCGGCCTCTAGCGAAGTTCACGCGATCCTCCTCGCGACGAATATCCTCACGTTCCTCGTTCTTCGCAGCCCACGAAACCTCCGCCGGTCGCCGCAACGATCGCCGCAACGCGCGGACGATTTCCCGTCGAACAGGATCGGAGAAGCGGCGGAGCAGATTTGGATCTGTCTGGACGCCAAAGAGAGAGAGAGAAACAGAGGACGGGCGGCTAGGGTTAGCAGCAGCTTGGCCTGCTCAACCCGTTCGCTATGTTTTATACTAACCGCGCGGTTTTTCATAAAAACCCCCAATTTATATAAAATCCACTTATTTATCTATCGCCTTGAGAATCATTTGCGTGTGACCCTCTAGGCCCAATTACCAGTCCAGTTAATGGCCCAACAAGCCCAGTGACTCCTCACTGGATTTATTAATCAATTAATAACCCTTTATTAATTAATTAATCAATCGAATTGATGTCGCACATCGAATTTGACCGGGCCTCCGATCACGTTGGGTGCCAAGCAACACCGCGTGAACCCGGAAGGTATCGGGGTTAAGTAACCCACTCTTGGAACCTTTCCGCCGACAGTTACCGCGTGGATATAATCCTTCATTTGTACAATGCTCTCAAGTCAACTCAGGGTATGACGTGCTGTCAAATCCTAACCGGTCGACTCACTTGGATTTGATGCCACTGATAAATATCGGAAAACTCATTTCCCAACATTATCGTCCGCCCTGGCCAGGGACTTTCGCGCATCCTTCCTAGAGCATTCTCTCTCTAAGTACCGAGAGCAAATGATTCCTTATTGACATACAATTCCCTTCGACGGTATTCCGTTGTACCCAATCCTTGGCGTTTTAGAATCCCGTGACTAGAGATTCATAGACCAAGGTCAAAGCACAGAAGTCCACCGACAAGGTGTCCTTGATGTCTCAGGTCCGAGGACCATCCACGCAACTGCGACAATAGAATCAAGCTGGTTGACAGTGAGGTACAATACCATCCAGCGATTCAGTCGGATCAGTTCAGTGAACTCATTCTCCAATGAGCACCTACAGATTCGCCTTAGTGTCTCCACACAAGTGACTTATGAGATCAGTCACCCTCATCATATGAGCAAAAGTAATCTGTACTAGTCTAACCGGATATCCGATGTCCTTCTCGGATATCCTCCGACTAGGAACGATTAAGAATATGTGTGTTTAAGTGATCAGTCTCATTAGTATGATCTCATCATAATCTGATCACTATAGCACATATTCACGGACTTTATTATGAAATGATAATTAATGCGATTTACACATAATGAATATTATGCCATTATATTAATAAAGGAACGAGATTTACATAGTCAGATTGGCTTGTAGGCCACCTAAACCTAACAATGAGATATCAAAGAAATTGTTCAGGACTAGAATGACTGATGGCACATCTGTGCAAACACATGTGCTTAAAATGATAGAGTGGATAGAAAGGCTCACGGTGTTAGGCTTTGTTATGAACAATGACTTAAGCATCGATTTAATCCTTCAGCCCTTACCAAATTCTTTTTCACAATTTATCATTAACTTCAATATGAATAAAATTGAGATTACACTGGTTGAGTTGCTCAATATGTTGAAGACAGTTGAAGGGACTATCCAAAAGGATAAGCCACATGTTATGCTTGTTTGTAAGGCCAATAAGAAAAGGAATGCTGGATAGGCCTTTAAGGAAGGAAAGTCTAAGAAGCTAGTGAAAAGCAAGCCAACTGTTCAAAAGGACAAAGCAAAAGCCAATGCTAAAGGTTAGTGTTTCCACAGCCATAAAGAAGGACACTGGAAGAGAAACTGCAAGATTTATCTAGCAGAAAAAGCAAAGGAGAAGCTTGGTGAAGCTTTAGGTATACTCATGATTGATCTTAACTTGTCTTATAGAGAATCTACATCTTGGGTATTGGATACTGGATGTGTTTATCATATCTGTAATAACTTGCAGGTGCTAACAAGTAAAAGAAGATTGAATCGCGGAGACGTGGATCTGAGACTTGGAAATGGAGCAAAGGTTGCTGCAATAGCTGTGGGGACAACAAGACTTAAGATGCTATCAGAAGACATATTGGAACTTAAAGATTGTTATTATGTTCCAACTATTATTAGTAATATCATTTCCATTTCTTATTTAGACAAAAAAGGATATTCTATGAAACTAGAGAATAATGGTTGTTCTATTTATCTAAGAGACAAAATATTTTCTTCTGGATATTTATCAAATGGTTTGTATTTACTTGATATTGTATATGATGTATGTCTAGTAAATAGGTCTCTTAAACAAATAGATAAAGATGTGAATAAATCATACCTATGATATTGTAGGCTTGGTCATATGAATGAGAATAGGAACGTTAAGTTGCAAAAGAATGGATATCTTGATCCATTTGATTATGAATCATTTGCAACTTATGAAGCTTGTCTCATAGGAAAATTGACTAAAGCTCCATTTTTTGGACATGGAGAAAGAGCTAAAGAATTATTGGAACTAATACATAGTGATGTATGTAGTCCAATGTTTACTCATGCTATGGGTGGGTACTCATACTTCGTTTCATTTACAAATGATTTCTCAAGATACGGCTGCATATATTTAGTGAAATATAAGTCAGAAGTCTTTAAGAAATTTAAAGAATTTAAAAATGAAGTTGAGAACCAAACTGAAAAGAGTATCAAGACTCTTCGATCTGATCGAGGGGGTGAATACTTAAGTACAGAATTCACACAATATCTGAAGAATAATGGTATTCTGTCTCAGTGGACTCCTCCCTATACATTACAGTTAAATGGTGTTTCGGAAAGGAGAAATCGTACTCTATTAGATATGGTACGATCAATGATGAGTTATGCTAAACTTCTAATTTCTTTATGGGGATATGCACTACTGTCTGCTGCATATCTATTGAACAAAGTTCCTAGTAAGTCATTATCTTCTACTCCATATGAGATATGGAAATGGAAGAACCTAGACTTTAAGCATGTTAGAGTTTGGGGTTGTCCTGCACATGTCAAAAGACATGTTCCAGATAAATTGAATTCCAAAAGAGACTTTTTGATATTATTTCTATCAGCCCAGCAATCAAAGGGTCTTTGTCACAAAAAGAGTTATCTTCTTAGAGAAGGAATATCTTTTAAAAGAAGACAGTGGGAGCAAGATAGAATTGGAATAAATATCAGACTCACAAATCAATGCTGACTCATCTGATGAGCCATTAACTCAATAACTTGTTCAAGATTATACACAAGAAATTCGCAGATCTGGTAGAGTGCCTAAGCAGCCTAAAAGATTTGTTGGACAAATCGATGACGACAAACCAATAGTGCACTTAAATGAGGATGATGATCCTCAAACCTACCAAGAAGCCATGAATAGTCAAGAATCAGAGAAATGGCAAGAGGCAATGAATTCAAAAATTCAGTCTATGTATGCCAACCAAGTTTGGAACTTGGTTAATCTGCCAGAAGGTATAGTACCTATTGGCAGTAAATGGATCTTTAAAAGAAAGATAGGGGCAGATGGACAGATTGACACTTGCAAGGCAAGGCTGGTAGCGAAAGGGTATCATCAAAGACAAGGCATTGACTATGACGAAACTTTTTCCCCAATTGCCATGGTTAAGTCAATTAGAATACTTCTTGCTGTTGCTGCATTCTATGATTATGAAATATGGCAAATATATGTGAAAACAGTGTTCTTTAACGGGAACCTTCAAGAAGAAGTGTATATGATACAACTTGAATGATTTACCTCCAAAGAGCATTCAAGTAAGGCATGCAGGCTGCAAAGATCCATTTATGGATTAAAGCAGACATCATGAACTTGGAACTTAAGATTTGATGAAGCAATTAAATCTTATGACTTCATTAAGAATGAAAATGAACCTTGTGTATATAAAAAGACAAGTGGGAGTACAGTTACCTTTTTAGTACTTTATGTTGATGACATTTTATTAATTGGGAATGATGTAAGAATGTTGTCATCTGTAAAGATATGGTTATCCAAGAACTTCTTTATGAAGGATTTGGGAGAGGCATCCTATATTCTAGGAATTAGGATCTATAGAGATAGATCCAAAAAGATGCTCGGATTATCCCAATCTATGTACATAGACACCATAGTCAAAAGGTTTGGCATGGAAAATTTCAAAAGAGGTCTCATTCCAATGAGACATGGAATTTATCTCTCTAAAGGAATGTCTTCCAACACGCCTGAAGAGAAAGCATACATGGATAGAGTTCCTTATGCTTCGACAATAAGATCTATCATGTATGCAATACTATGTACTAGGCCTGATGTGGCACATCAACTAAGTGTCACTAGTAGATATCAGGCTAATCCAGGTGAGGAACACTGGAAGGCGGTAAAATGTATCTTTAGATACTTGAGAAGGACTAAGAATCTATTTCTCGTTTATAGAGGAAACGACTTAGAACTTCGAGGGTTTACTGACTTGAGCTTCCAGTCAGATATGGATGACAGTAAATCCATGTCTAGATTTGTGTTCATGTTAAATGGAGGTGCAGTGAGTTGGAAAAGTTCCGTACAAAAAACAACTGCAGATTCGACAACCGAAGTAGAATACATTGATGCAGCTGAAGCGGCTAAAGAGGTGGTTTGGATGAAGAAGTTCTTCTCTGCACTTAGAGTAGTCCTAAGCATTTTAGATCATGTTCCAATATTGTGTGACAACAATGGGGCAATAGCTCAAGCAAATGAGCCAAGATCGCATCAGAAGTCAAAGCACATTCTGAGACGATTTCATCTGATTCGTGAGATAATCGCCAGAGGAGATATAGTAGTTGAGAAAGTCTCATCCGAAGATAATATAGCAGATCCCTTGACTAAGCTATTGTCTCAAAACAATTTAGAACATCACCTTAAGTCTATGGGACTTATACATATGGGTGATTGGCTATAGTCCAAGTAGGAGAATGATAGAATTGGGTGGCCTCAAAGCCAATCATTGTACATTCTAGTTCAAAATATTAATAAAGACAATCATTTCTTCATTTATAGTTCTCGCAACTTAACTATCGTAATGAAGGTCCGTAGACAAATGTATGGTATATTGAATTATGATGAGATCATGATAGTGAGATCAATATTCTTAGTCACTTGTCTTAAATAGTTCTCGATCATAGGATATTTGAATTGGACATTAAATATCGGATAAGATCGACACATGTTATTTATGCTCATGCAATGAGGGTGAATGATCTCACATTCACTCGTGTGGTGACACTAAGACAAACTTGTGGGTGCTCATTAGAGAATGAGTTCACTGAACAAATCCGAATAGAATTCTTAGATGGTCATTATACCTAATAGTCAACCAAGGAATTCAATCGTTGCAGTAGCGCAGTTGGTCCTTTGACCTGAGTCACCAATGATACCTTGCTTATAGACCATTATGACTTGATTCTCTGGCTTGTGGACTTTAACCATTAGGTCTACGATAGTCAGTCTCTCAGACACAGCGGAAAGCTTGCGAAGGTAATTGAGTGAACAATAGGGGATCACTCACTCTTGGTATACCACTGGAGAGATAATGTCCTATAGATGTGTACACAGAAATCCCTGTCTATGGTCAACTTAAAGAGATGTCTTTCAAGAAGTTAACGGAGTACTGGAATCCATCTAAATAATGCGATAAAGGGTTTGACTATGAAACCATACCCTTGCGTTATTAGGACATTGGATGAGTGAAGGATTTTATCTGTGCGGTATCTGCAGATAGAAAGGTTCAAATAAAGGGAACAATATCCCTTATATCTTATGGGATCATAAGGTAGTGTTTGGTGTCGTTCATGGTCAGAAGGTCAAGTAGATTAATCATCGGATGATAAACCATTTATTTATTGAATTAATTATTTAACATATGATGTTTAATAATAATTAATAAATACTAAACTTTAGAATTAGTTCTAAGTTTAGTGGGCCTGAAACCAGACTGATATATGGGCCTGGATGGTCACACACATAAGAGTTCTCGTAAGATGGTGAGAGGTGTTAAATATTATATTTATCTGGGTTTTTGTGAAAAGCCGCAGGATAAACATGAATATTTAAATGGAGAATTATCTAAGGCCAAGCTCTTGAATAATCATGAGAAATAAACCTTGTGCTTATCTACTATTGGTATAAAAGAAGGCCCAAGGGGTGGTGTACGTACACCACAAGTCTAGAGATTTTCTCTCTCCTCTCTCTCTCTCTCCCTCTCTCTCTCTCCCTCTCTCTCTCTTGAAGAAGATCCCTCTCTCTTCTCAACTATATGGTGGATTTGAGATCGGGTCGAAGTACTCAAGCTGAGCAGGAAATCGTGTCTGCGTCAGGAGCTCATGTGGATACCTCTGGAGATCGTGCGCGTGTGCGATTACCGAAGCGGTTCAATCCACGGGAGATTCGATACCCCGCAAAGGTGAAGAACGGTTCTTCCTGGTTTAAATTTATTTTGTCCGTTTTACGATCCCAGCAACTCGATACTTGGAATCATATTTAATTTCTGCTGCTGCGTTCCGTCGATTCCTAACAGCATCTTCGGTCATGCAAACCGTATCGGGAGCGGCATACTCTAAGACTGTGTAAACCGTACTGGGAGCGGCTTCAGCCGTACAAACTGTATCAGGAGCAACACACACCCTAAGACCGTGTAAACCGTATTGGGAGTGGCTACGGCCGTGTAAATCATATCGGAAGTGGCACACACTTTAAGTCCGTGTAAAACGTATTGGGAGCGGCTCCGACCATGCAAACCGTATCGGGAGGGGCACTACTCTAAGTCCGTGTAAACTGTATCGGGAGTGGCTTCGGCCGTGCAAACCATATCGGGAGTGGCACACTCTAAGTCCGTGTAAACCGTATAGGGAGCGGTTCCGACCATGCTAACCGTATCGGGAGCGGCACACACTAAGTCCGTGTAAACCATACAAGGAGCGGTTTCGACCATGCTAACCGTATCGGGAGTAGCACACACTCTAGACCGTGTAAAGCATACTGGGAGCAGCTTCGTCCGTGCAAACTGTATCGGGAGGGGCACACTCTAACTACGTGTAAACCGTACTGGGAGCGGCTCCGGCCGTGCAAACTATATCGGGAGCGGCACTACTCTAAGTCTGTGTAAACCATACAGGGAGCGGCATCGGCCGTGCAAGCCGTATCGGAAGCGGCACTACTCTATGTCCGTGTAAACCATACCGGGAGCGGCTTCAACCATGCAAATCGTATCTAAAGTGGTACTGCTTCCACCGCGCGAATTGTATAGGAAGTAGATTTATTCTAAGTCTATCCTTATTCTCTAAAGCCCACGAGGATGACGTCAACATCATACATAAGGAATTATGGACAAACCATACACGGACATGCTTAAAAGCAAATTACACAGGTATGATCAAAATATGTGATTATATTTAGAAGATGGGAACAAAGGTCCCGGATTACAAAAAGGATCGGCTGTACAAAAAGATGACGGAGACACTCCTCGGCTCACCAATTAAAAAAAAAAGAGAGAAGCTTTGTCAGCTACTAACTCCTCCCCGTCGGAATTGAGGAGTGAGTTGCCCAGAGTCGCCAGGGTCGAAGGGGTCACGCCGCGCTCGGGGGTAGCCGCAGCCTCCTCGGGTGCTACCGGGACTCTTTCAGCCTTCAGCTTCTCCCACCAGTTCAGTAGCTCCGACCCCTCCGGCTCATCAGGGAGGATGAGATCAGTCAAATCCTATCCCGGACAAGCCTTATGGGTGACGGCCAGCTTGAGATCAAAGATCATCATGGCCGTGTTGGCCCAGCCTCAAGCAACGCCTCGGCGAATTCCGGCCCGGACTTGTACGCCTCGACGACAGAGCATATGTCATCCTCGGCCTTCCGCGTCGTCTCTTCGGCCTTGGCATCGGCGATGGCAAAGGCATCGGTGTGCCGCTCACGCTCCTCGTTGAGCTCCTTCTGAAGCCGAGTGAGAGCTTCATTCTTCTCGGCGAGAAGGGTGCGAAGTCCGTCCAACTCCTTGTCGGCCCTTTCTTTCTCGGGCCTTCGCCGTCAAGCGGACTTCCTCCTTTTGCCTTGTCAACTTGGTCCCGAGCCGGGCGTTCATGTCAAGGAGCGCGTCGATGTTGCCCTCCAAGTCCCTTTTTATCGAGGCCACCTTACCTGCGGCTAGGTGGTCCGCGGCTTTATCCACGTCCTTCAATTCATCTTGGATGTAGGCGTACCGCCGGGCAAGGGCCGCGCAGATGGTCGTGGCTTTAAGAAAAGAAAGAAGGTAAGCATCAGTTTACGACTGAAGAGACAGAAGTAGGGCCGAAGGAAATTGGGCCAAAACCTCCTTACTTGAACCACATGGTGCACACATTGCGCTGTGAGGCCCTCGGTTGATACGGACCTCAGTTCGTTATCGGCCATCGGAAGAGTGACGCCTGGGACCTGGGCCAACTTAAGACAAGTCCCGGAATCATCTAGGGACTCATCCGCGTATACGCCCAGTTATGGGCGTCACAGCTCATGCCTATACTCCGGGGACTTGTGCATCCCGGTTGGGCCATAGGGAAAGGACAACGATGTCCCCCCAGCCGAGATCGACTCCATGGGCGTCGATGGAGGTGGTGGACGAGCCGAGCGCGGCGCATCCCTCACTTCTGCTCTTTTCTTGGCGGCGCGAGCCACCGCTCGCTCAGCCTTCCTCTTCCTTCTCTCAGATTGGTCGCCTCCATGAGTGACCAACTTGTCCTTGTCCGCCTTCTCTCGCTCTGAGGCGGCGGCGGCGGCGGCGGCGGTGGCGCGACCTTCTAGAGAGGCCGTTGTATGTTGGGCCGGGGCTGGCCCGGCGAGGCTGTGCCCCCAGCCCGAATCCTCCCTATCAGGTATCTAAGATCGAGCGACATATCTGTAAACAAGAAAAGACAATAAGCAAAAGAAGATCAGTATTATTAAGAAATGGAATAGGCCTGAGACCGACTTTCCCTCGACACTGGTGGCAGTGTCCTCATCACTAGACACTTCATGTATTTTAGTCGAATCGTCGGCCACGTGCACTGCGATCGGCACCAAGGCCGTCCTTGGGGCCTCGGTCTCAACTGTTGCTCCTAGACTTTGGTTGGGAGGTAAGTAGGGAGGCCGCCCGAGCTGGTATATGATATGGGTCTGGCCATGCGCCCATAGCGATCAGCCTCCTTTTGTGCAACAAAAGTTCATTCACGTCCATTGGTGACTCATCTACTATTCTTTGGGCCTCGGCCAGCTCTTGGACGTTAAGTTTGGGGGCGTCCGAGACGCCCTCAGCTAGTGGCTTCTACTTAATGGGGAAGGGCCAGACGCCTTGTTCCTCTTCTGGGAGACAGGCAAAGAAATACCCTTCCTTCCAGTGATGGATGGATAAGGGCTTCCCAATAAAGATTGTCTGGCCTGATCGGGTGGTGAAACAAGACCAAGAGGATTTCCCTTGGAGCATTATTTTGAAGAGGTAGCGAAAGATAGCTACTGAGGGGCTAGGCCTAAGATGGAACAAAGAACAAGAAATCTGTAAATCATCCGCCAGAAGTTCGGAAAGAATTGGGACGGGACAAGGTCGTATATACAAAGGAAATTGATTATGAAGGGGTGAAGAGGGAGCCGAGACCCGACTCGGAAACTGGGGTTATAAATGGAGAAGCTCCCTGGCCGAGAGGAGTTAGCTCTGGCGTTCGGCCAGGGTTTGATCAGGTGGACCCACTCCGAGATATTGTAACATCCCCACATTTCCTCAACTGCCTCGCTGCACAGGTTTGAAGGAACATCTGAGACTTGCTCGACCAGTCAACGTCTCTGCCAGACCAACTTAGGTTGCTAGGTCCCGGTGGGTACAGACGCATTGGGGATCGAAGTGGCCCGCCATTGCAGAAACAAAAGAATTGACAGAAAAAATGGAGGAAAGAGAAGGTTGGGCCGGAAGCTGTTTAGAAGAAGAGCAGGATCAGCTGCTCAATAAGAGAGAGGAAGAAACAGACATCAAATGGCTAAGGATAGGACATGGTCGGAGGCATACCCTCAGATTTTTTGTTCTCCCAGCATTCGAAGAGACGTACTTGGGCCACCCCTCCTTGAAAAGACACTCTTGGGCTACCCCTAGACGCACTATGATGCCGAGACCTCAAGGGCAAAAAGATCAAATGAGGATAATGAGGATCCCCTGTAGCGCTTGGGCAGGTATTTATAGGGACCCTCAAGGGGGCCTGATAGACGATCAACGGTCAGGATCATACAACCCTTCAGCTACCGCCTCGGATGGACGCCACATGTCACGGCCCTTCGTATGGCGTGCCAACGAGCAGTAAATTCAAAATTTATTGCCGCCTTAATTTGGCGCCCTTGCGTTTCAAAATGACGGTCAAGATTCTGCTTCGGCCTGGTGAATCAGCTAGTCATGCATATCTGATTCCGATTTCCTCTCGGCTCAAGCCGGCAACTTCCATCAGTTCGAGTACATCGGTCACATTCTCTCAGCTCAGGACTATAACTTCCCTCAGTCCTAGTACTTCGGTCACGTCTGTAGACACGCTAATTTTGACATCATTTTAAGTAAATTTCATATCATATAATAATGCCTCAGAATGGTCTGATATTTAATCATTGGTTGATTTTTATTAATCTAAATAGTATCGGGTCAGACAGACATAACTTAAGTTAATTAATTAAATTGATTTTAACTCAAATTTTGATTAAAATATGAAGAAGTCTAAAAGACGTCGCTCTGTGCAGACTCCATTTAGAGTTTATTCCTATTTTGATATTTAAATTTAAATTTTTAATTAATTGATTAATTAGCCAAAACACGTCTGCCAGGCACGACGCAATTTAGGTCTCTTAAGCTGTTTCTGTCTCCTTTCCGGATGTTTATCCTTATCTTAATTGGTGTAAAAGGCGTCTTTATTGAGCGACGCATTTTATACAATTACAGATAAAGATGAATTTTTCTCGGATGTTTATCCTTATCTTAATCAATCTGAAAGGCGTCTCCCATGGGCGACGCGTTTTAGATTAATGACAGATAATGATGAATTAATCTGTGTTTATCTGTTGGTTAAGCTGGATAAACTTCAAAAATTTCTTCATGTAAATCCGTAGACGTAAAAAGTCTATAAATACCCAGCCTCTTGGTCAAGTGACAGTTAGTGGTGATAATTAGTGTCAGTGATTATAGTGAGAGTGACAATGATAGTTAATTGAGTAAGGAATCTTGGCGACGATATCCAAACGCTGAAGGATCGAGGTGCTGCTGCTTCCAGGAGTTCTTCGTCCATTCTTCGTCCATTCAAGAATTTTCAAGACCAAGGCTCTCTAGGGGCCATCCAACCTAGCTTCTAATTGTTTCTGCATCTTCTCACATTTTTCATCACATTATCCTCACATTTTCATCACATCACTCCATGCAACACACACTCACCAACATTCTTTTTCAATCCATATTTTGAGGGGTTTAAAAGACCACTCAACAAGTGAGTCCATCTGCTTAGTTGCATGTTCAAAATCTCTTATAGAATAGATACTATTCCTGCTTAAGTTCTCATTGTGTTTTCTCTCCTTCTTTTTCATTTTCCTGCAAGGTACAAAAGAAGAATCAAGAGGAGGGAACCAACAATAAACAACAAGGAATCTGGACGATCCTCAAAACCCAGTAAGCAACCAAAGCAATAACAAAGACAAAAAGGGCTCTCTTTCTTCAGCCGGCTGAAGGAGGGGAATCAAGAACCTCAACAATCTCCCACATCCAAACAAGTAGGCGATCAAACTTTCTTCTTTTGAAACTTTTTAGTTAAAAGTTTATGGCGATCACATTCACCTAGCTTCTTTTTAATAGGTTTATTTTTCACTTAAACAACATAATTTTTCATGATAATCACACACTCAATTTGAGCACTCACAGCTTCTTGGCGATCACGGTGGAACTTGGTCTCGCCATCTTTTTAATCCTTTGTTCTTGCTTTTATCAATCGGGCACCCACCGTGCACCACCTGTGTCTCTCGACACGCCTTCACCAATTAGTGAGTTTTTTTAGTTTAGTTGTTATTCCTACGTGCACCACGTGCACACCCCTGCGGCAAGATCTTGCCCTCCCCGT
Source organism: Zantedeschia hybrid cultivar (assembly GCA_030544215.1). Classification (NCBI taxonomy): domain Eukaryota; kingdom Viridiplantae; phylum Streptophyta; class Magnoliopsida; order Alismatales; family Araceae; genus Zantedeschia; species Zantedeschia hybrid cultivar. Next base: position 44,915,746 of record JARZZO010000008.1, read on the forward strand.
TGATTAGTTGAAAAGCTGTTTTTGTGATAAAAGATTGTGTGATTGATTGATATTTTAGTTGTTTATCTGATTAAATCATCCTGTTAAAATTTGAAACAAAAAAAAAAGATTTGCATGAACTGATTATTTATCGCTTTAATCCTGTTTGAGGGGGAATCGATCCAGAAATTTCTCCTGAATTATTGAATCTGTGACTTGAAAAGCGTCCAGGAACAGCGACGCATTTAAAACTGCGTCGCTTAACCCAGACGCCTTTCAGGCTATTTTTCTGTCTGCTGCCTGAGCTTCTGCGAAAAAAAATAAGGTTCTGTTTGAATAGCGTCGACCAGCAGCGACGCGATTCAGGCAATTTCTTGTTTCTTCTTCAGTTCTCAGATTTTTTATCTGTTTGCTACTACACTTTATGTATTAAGCATTAGAGGCCACCTAGGCTACAGGTCATAAGCACTGAGGCTAACACCCTCCTCTTCTTAGGAACACTCTTCTTGACGTCTTCAACTCTCTCTGATTGGGTCGGTCCCTCGATTAAACTAGAGTAGTTGGCATTAAAGACCTCCGTAAGTCCCCCAAATCAAGGTATTCCTCCTTGATCATCGGGTTGGTTGTACCAATTGAAGTCCCAGCAAAGAATCCTAAAATAACGTTAAACATCCACTTGTTTGCTTAATCTCTGTACAACTTGTTTGCCAATCTCTGAAAAAAAAAAAATCTAACATCATGCTACTTCGATCAGGTAGGGACTTGAGCATGGCTCCATATGCCATAGTCAACTACGAGGGAGATGCTAATGCCCCTCGTGATTCTGATTACCGTTTTGAAAGCGGGAGAGATGCTGATGCCTCCCGTAATTCTCTCCCTTGTCCAGTTCGATATGAGGGGAATGTCCCAACCCCTCTTCATTGCCCTTATGATCAATATTCTGATCTTCCTCCGCATGTGCACACGGTTCCTAACCCTATCTTCGAGGGAGACATGAATCCTAATGATCCCTCGTCTTCCGATCCCTCGGATCTTGTAAATGCTTTGGGAGTTCTTACCTCCCGTCTGGACCCTCAACAGTTCGAGGCGATCTAGTCCATTCTAAAGGGGAAGACGCCCATGCAGTCTGCCGAGCCGAACCCTACGGCTCCCTTTGCCATCCCTCAACAACCTCCTCATCATCCTCCCTTCATTCACCAGGCCATGGAAGGCCTCCATGTCTCAACCTCTCGGCCAGTTGGGCCGCAACTTTCCTCTTCTAGGCAACCGGTCAGACCGCTGATGCCCACTTACCAAAATGCCTTTGGGCATGGCGGAAGCTCTGCCGGACCTCCACTCTATTGTCCTCCTTGTCCTATGTACTCTAGGCAACAGGCCTATCAAGTACCTCCACCTACCCCTCCTCCCCAGGCTGATCTGACAACGCAAGCATTGCTGGCAAAGATGGAGCGCATGGATGAACAATTCAACAACTTCTAGAAGATGATGGGGGTCAAAGCAGCACCAGAGATCAACTTACCAAGTCTGCCTGTGTTCCACCTGCCACCCTCTGAGATGCCAGTGTACCGAAAATACAACGGTACTGGTAACCCCTTCACTCACTTGAAGGAGTTCATGTACGAGTCGTTCTTCTGACGAAACGACAAGAGGTCGTTGGCATTTTTGTTCAGGAGATCCCTAGAAGGACCAGCCCTCGAGTGGTTCTTTTCCTTAGAACCCTTTGAAGTAGAGGACTACGGTATCGTCTCCCGAAAGTTCATTCAATGATACCAAGACAGAGTTGCCCCCTCCCTGTCCATTATTGACCTTATAGCAGAAAAGATGAAGCCCGACGAGGAGTTCGTCAGTTTTGCCGACAGATGGAGAGGCTTGGCCGAGAAAGTGAAAGATCACTTGTTTGAGTCAGAGCAAGTAAAGATGCTCATTTCTAATGCTATGCCTCAGTTCAAATTAGTCCTCTCTCTGAACAATCTGACCAGCATGGCAGAGCTCTATGAAAGAGCGTGGTACTGTCATAATGCTTTCAAGCATGCTACGTTCTCTAGCGTCTTTGATCCTCACCGACCTAGCAGGCCTCCACCTCGGAAGCCTACAGTGCCAAATTCCCCTAGCACAGGTCCAACTACCGAGGGCACTCTCTCTCATGAGCAGGTTAGCAGTATGAACAATAACCAGCCCCAATTTGTGAGGAGTCAACAACCACAATATCTGCGGCCACAGCAACCAAACCAGCAGGGTTATAGGCAGCAGTCAAACCCCCAGTATCAGCAGCCCCAGTATCAGCGGCCTCAGCAGCCGAACCAGCAACAGCAACAGCAGCCACAGTAGCAGCCGCAACGGCAGTTACAGTACCAGCCACCTCCACCACAGCAGTATCAGCAACAGCAGCAGTACCAACCGCGCGCACTGCCGGCATATCACAATGTCCCTCCTCCCGCTGATTATAATAAGCAGAGAAGACCTCCAGGCCCGAAGAGGGCAGAATATTCAGTCGTCCCAGAGTCCTTGGCGGACATTTTCAGTGCTTTAATGGCAGCCAATGCCTTGGTCCTGCCAAGAGAAAAGGTAATCTGGCCCCAAAATGCCGATACTTCCAGGTATTGCTATTTCCACAGGCAACCTGGACACACCATAGACACCTGCTTCCAATTCAGAGATTATATTCATGATCTCAACGAGCAGGGAGGTATTGACTGGGAGGAGATGAAGAAGTACATATCCACCCTAAAGGCGAGAAGACCACAGCAGCAGCAGTAGCAGCAACCAAGAGCGCCGGCACAAGCAGCGGCACCATCAAACATGGGCATAGTGCAGAATCCACTTTCGGAGCACCAAAATCAGAACCAAGTTGCCCCTATTATGACAAATAGCCGGTCTGAGGCTAACTACGGGCAACAGTAGAAGATAGATGACTCTTCCTCTATTTATTCAACGGGCCACACTTCGAGTACCGCAGAATAACCACCGCGCCGCACCATTCACATACCTAGACGACAACCCATTACCATCACCCCTGTACCAACACCCGCATATCACTCACCCGCACCCACTAACCCATTACCACCGCCCACTTTCCTCAAACCCATTACACCCTACACCACTATGCCTCCATTAAGTAACCCCCCGCAAGCCAACTACGCACCCCTTATGCCATCCAGACCGCTACTCCGTGTACCATTCCCTACATCACCCATTACCACTACCGCTTACCCAGATACCATCCAACCATCTAAACCGCTACTAAGCATGCCATTTCCCACTTCACCCACACCGACCACTTACCCTCCCACCATCCAACCATCTAGGCCTCTAATCCGCACCACGCCACCACCAACTAATCCTATGCCACCACCAACTAACCCCCATGCCATCACCCACATACCAACACTCCACACCATCCGCATCCTCCAACCCTGCGGTACTCAAGTTATCACCCGGACCTTCCACGACTGAGGAACATGCGCTCCGGAGTGGGAGGATTTTCAACAAGGTCTTTCCCCAGTCAACAGTTAGAGATGGCCCATCACAGCCGCCGGAGGAAGCACACAATGATGAGAGTGCACCAGGCAGTCAATACGACCTGTTGAAGCATCTTGACCGAACACCGGCACGAATCTCCGTGCTTGAACTGATAAAAAGATCGAAGACTCACCAAGAAGCTCTGATGGAATATCTGCAGAAGGTGATGGTCAACGAAGACGTGCCGGTAGAGAAGATTGCCGCACTACTAGTTCCTCAGGGGGATCAGCCCTCTATTTCATTCCATGCATTGGAACTAGCACCGCCAGCAGCCAGGAGTATGGCTCTGAGCATTACGGTCAACATCTGTAAGAAGGTCGTAGATGCATGCCTAGTCGACACAGGGGCTTCAATCAACGTCTTGCCTCCGAAGACCCTAGAATTGTGCGGTGTGCCTAAGGAAAAGTGGCTGCCTAGCCCAATCTCCGTTACAGCATATCATAATTCCACCCATTCCCCTCTAGGAATGGTCTATTTGAAAGTGGAGCTAGGCCCTGTGTGTCATGCCGATGTCGAATTTCACATTTTGGAAATCGACCCTTCTTTAAATGCCATTTTGGGTCGTCCTTACATAAAAACCCTCGAGGCGATTCCCTCTATGAATCATCAATGCCTCAAATTTCCCTACAAAGGACGAATCATTAAAGTTACGAGCATGCCGATCCTTGCTGCTGCTCACTCTTTGAATGTCAAACCCTCTTCTTCACCTGGCCGACAACCTTTTTTGTCGGTATTACAGGTTTACCATCCGGTGGCTGATCCTTTAAAGGCCGCTACTCTTACTCCATATCCGCTAAATGCCATAAAGAGGGGGAAGTGCATGAGTACCCCGGGATGGAGAATAATGATGAAGAATGGTTATCAGCCTGGAAAAGGCCTGGGCACACAGTTACAAGGTAGGACCATTCCCGTCAAGGATAGCCGAGCGACACCTGGAAATGGCCTGGGCTATAGGCCAAGAAGAATGAAGCAGGACATTGCTCAGTAGGAGGAGAATGAAAGTGGTCAAAGGTCTGGAAGACAATGTCTACACCCTACAAAGAAGGCCGGGACCCCTTAGCGTGGACTCTATATACACATTTTGTCAAAGGGCCTGTAATCAGTCATGACAATACGGTGGTCATTACTTCATGTTTTGACTTCCATGATATATATGGGAGAGACCTGGCCAGACATTGCTCAGAATTACTCACGTACCAGTCCTTGGAGGCTCTGCGGCCGATGAAAAGGAGGAAATTCCAAAACCCTTAATGTGAATGGTACAGATGGTTCGATTTGAGGGATCTGTATATCGCATTGAACAGACTGTTTCTTGATCCCTCCGAACCTAAGTGGCCGCCGCAGATAGATGAATTGATTGAAGGGCCTGGTGCCATTTTCGACAAGAGAATACTGCTCTCAGAGGAAACTGATGACGGGGAGCCAGATGACCCCTATGAAGCTGGCTACACCACGGATCTGCTCTGGAGGGGGACTTATCCTTCTCATATTTTTACGTTTCACACCTTATTCCGCACTTTGCTCCTGACCCCGACTTGGTCGCGGGTCATTACTGAGGATATTCCACAGGCTCCGCCCGTCATGATTACTCTGTCCCCACGGGACCTCATTCCACCACCTCCTCTCGATCCAGAGAGGATGTATGATTTAATCTAGGACATACTGTTGTATGATCCCCCTAATCCTTTGGCCTTGGTGCCACTTCCTCCATCCCATTCTCCTTCTATTCATCTTCATTCTTGTTTTATGTTAAATTCTTCCTTTATCCAAAAAAAAACGCCAATTTGGCAACAAATTTCTCCCAGATCCTCATTGAGGAAACCTCTTACTTGTCCGATTGTACCCCATCGCGTGGGTCTTTCGGTCAAGATTCTCTTCTAGATCTACTCTGCCCCTCCCCTCAGGAGGATTCTCCCGTATTTTCGTCTGTATCCCATAATTTTCATTCTACTTCGTCCTCATTAGGTCAGGATAAGGAGTCTAGTGAAGTTAGGGAGTCTAGCTCTAGGTAGGTTAATCAGGTTAGGAAGTCTAGAAAATCTAAGGGTAGACAGATTCCAGATAGATACCTCCAGGACGTAGTTGATAAATGCCTTTCTTGCTCTTTGATTCCTCAGCTATTAGAAAATCCAATTCAGATGCCAGAAGATTGTATAGAGGATGAGATAGTTAATGATGGATATGGAGTGTATGAATTGATACATGAAAAAGACCCCATTATTGAGGATGAGGAAGATGACGAGGATGCGGCTGAGGCATATGCCAGTGGGGTAAAAAGATTCGATGAACCCTCAGCTGCCGTAGAAGAACCCACCAAAGAAATCAATTTAGGGACTGAAGACGAACCTAAGGTTGTCCTCGTTAACAAGAATCTTTCCGAAGAAGATGAGAAGGCAATAGTACAAGTTCTCAAGGATTATAAGGACACTTTCGCTTGGAGTTATGAGGATATGCCGGGATTAGACTCATCACTAGTGGAACACAGGTTGACATTAAAGGATGGAGGTAGCCCGGTCAAACAGAAGTTAAGGAGATTCCACCCACAAATGGCTTTAAAGATGAAGGAAGAGGTCGATAAGCTACATAAAGCCAAATTTATTAGAGTTGTCCTCTATCCACAATAGGTGGCCAACATAGTCCCGGTTATGAAGAAAGATGGGAAGGTTAGAATCTGTATTGACTTCCGAGATTTGAACCGGGCGTGTCGTAAAGATGATTTTCCATTGCCTCATATTGATGTACTCATCGATAATACTGCTGGCTATGAGACTTTATCATTTATGGACGGATTTTCAGGATACAATCAGATTAAATTAGCAGAAGAAAACCAGGAAAAGACATCATTCACTACACCTTGGGGAACATATTGCTATGTCGTCATGCCATTTGGATTAAAGAATGCTGGAGCCACTTATCAAAGGACTATGATGGCAATATTTCATGACATGATGCATATTGATCTGGAAGTGTATGTGGATGACTTGTTGGTAAAATCTAAGACGAAGGCTGAACATGCCAAAGTTTTGGCAAGAGTATTAGAAAGATCAAGGGAATATCAGTTAAAGATGAACCCCAAGAAATGTATATTCGGGGTATCCTCAGGAAAATTACTGGGATTCATTGTCAGTAAACGGGGAATTAAGATCGATCCCAACAAGGCGAAGGCTATCAGAGAGATGCCACCTCCCAAAAACTTGAAAGAGTTAAGGGGATTGATCGGGAGGTTGCAATTTATTCGCCGTTTTGTCTCCCAGCATTCACAAAGGTGTAAGCCGTTCTACGAGCTTACCAAGCCATGAGTCAAATTTGATTGGGACGATAAGTGTCAGGAGGCATTCGAAGGATTAAAGAATTATTTGGCAAGTCCTCCTCTTTTGAGACCACCATCTCCGGGCAAACCATTGATACTTTACATTTATGTCCTGGATGATGCAGTGGGGGCTGTCCTAGCACAAGAGGATGAAGAAGGAAAAGAGAGGGCAGCCTACTATCTCTCTAAACTTCTCAACCCCGCTGAACAGAGATACATAGCGATGGAGAAAACATGTGCAACATTGGTCTGGGTTGTTCAGAAATTGAAGCATTATTTTCTAGCCCATGAAGTCCATCTCATCGCTAGGATGAATCCGATTAAATTTCTTCTTGAGAAATCTGTCCTTAGTGATAGGTTAGCACGATGGCAAAGCTTTCTATCTCAATTCGATATTACTTACATTCAGCAAAAAGCGATCAAAAGCTATACCATAGCAGAACATCTCGCTCATCACCCCCTTCCTCGTTTTGATCCAGTCCGATCGGAGTTTCCGGATGAGGAACTGATGTCCATAGACCAAATCAGAGATGATATGTGGACTCTGCATTTTGACGCGGAGCTCTGAATTCCCATGGAAAGGGTATTGGCATTGTTCTGTTATCACCTGAAGGTGTCACCATTCCACAAGTCTTTCAGCTTGACTTTCCAGTCACTAACAATATAGCTGAATACGAGGCACTCCTTGCTGGCCTCGAGGCTGCTCATTTCTATAGTGCTACCAAACTCAGGATTGTGGATGATAGCTAATTGATTCTTCGCCAAGTGTTAACCAAGTATCGAACTCTTGATCCCAAGATCAAGCCTTATCGAGAACTTACTTCTGCTTATTCAAAGCTTTTCACCAAATTGATCTTCATCCATGTTCTTAAGAATCAGAACATCTTAGCTGACGCTCTAGCTTCACTTGCATCCTCTCTTGATTTTCCAATCAGTAGACAATCCGAGTCGATCATCGTTCATAGGCGTCTTTCACCCGCCGTGAAAGACCCTTCATTCCTTAGGACTAAGGAAAAGCTATTGAAGAAGGTCAAGGATGGAGATATTGTAGAAAAGAGAGAGATCATGTTAATGGAGCTGTTAGAAGAAATGGATGATGAGTAGAAACCATGGTATTATGAAATTGCCAAATATTGTGAAGATCAATCATACCCTGAACAATCATACCCTGAAGAAGCTACAACTGAGGAGAAAAGGGCTATCAGGAGAGTTGCCCAAAGATACACCCTAGTTGGAGGAGCATTGTACAAAAGGGGTTTTAATGGAGTTCTTCTGAGATGTCTAGACAAAAATGAGCTTTGGAAGGTTATGGAAGGAGCTCATGCTAGAGTTTGCGGTGGCCATGTTAATGGACAGATGTTAGCAAAGAAAATCCTTAGGCAAGGATTCTACTGGCCAACTATGGAAGAAGATTGTGTAGGATATGTCCGTAGGTGTGCTAAGTGTCAACTTCATGCCGATAAGATTCGTTCTCCTGCATCTTCACTCCATCCTGTTTCCTCCCCATGGCATTTCTCCATGTGGGCTTTTGATATCATTGGACCCCTTGGTAATCCTGATTCCAGCATTAAGCAGAAGTCCTTCATCCTCACGGCAACAGAATACTTCACCAAGTGGGCAGAAGTTGAAGCATACACGGAAGTCAAAGCATCAACCGTCTGCAAGTTCATCATGAAGAACATCATCACCAGATTTGGAATTCCAAGTACCATCATCACCGACAATGGACCGCAGTTCGTGTCACAAGAACTGAAAGACCTCTGCAACAGGTACAAAATTGCATTGCATCATTCGTCTCCTTATTATCCACAAGGCAATGGCCAAGCAGAGGCAACTAACAAGACTTTGATAAAAATCATCAAAAAGACGTGCAAGTCTAATAAATTTACAGACTGGTCAGAAAAATTGATTGAGGCTCTATGGGCCTACCGAACTTCAATCCGCACGCCTACCGGGCATACTCCTTATTCCTTAACATTTGGAATGGAGGCGGTAGTTTCATACGAGATCCTTATACCGTCATTAAGAGTACAATTGAATAAGGAATTCTCCATTGACGAACACCGGTCAACACTCCTTGCTCAATTGGAACTCTTAAACGAAAAAAGATGGTCAGCTGCTAATCATGCAAGAGTTTATCAAAATAGATTAGCACGATTTTATCAAAAGAAAGTCATCGAACGTAAGTTCAAAGTCGGTAAAACCTGGTGGTCCGCGTTCTAAGCTCCAACCCAATTGGGAAGGACCATATGTTGTATCCCATGCTTTTGTTGGTAATGCTTATCGTTTGGTTAATGCAGAAGGGGAAGAGCTAACTCACTCCTGGAATGGTTTGTATCTCAAGAAATACTACCCTTAGGTTAAAGAGTCGATCAGCATGGTGCAAAGACCAGTGGAATCAGAAAATTTCTAAACTCAAATTCTCTTATCAGCCTGGATAATTTAATTCCAAACACATTAATGCACACACTAACACGTTTGATTCGTGAGTAATAAAAGATGCCAAGTTCTAAGGAATACCGAAAGCTTGACTGAAAGTGTAAAGTGCAAATCATTCTTTTCGAACAAAATTCCATTTTACACTCAGCCCATGATGTCGGAATGAGGCTTAGAATAGACTACCAAGAATACTCGCCATCTTAGTAGGAGGCCGTCATAAAAAAATGGGGGAGATCCATTTGCAAAGAAAAAGAAAAGCAAAAATAAAAGGCAAAAGTCAAATGTCAAATCAAAAGGCCATTACACTACAAACGTTACATCAAGACTATGAAATGAAATGAAAGGGAATGCAAGGTCGATAAATACCCCGGAAAGAAAATGACCGAACCCCAACGGATATTAGGGTAAGAAAGGAACATCTTTTTAGGTCTCCGGAACCTTCTCGTGGGCTTTCTAAACCAGTTCTTCCTTTCTTTCTGAAGAGACGTACTCCAAACTTAAGGAACAACCTAGATTGACTAAGGAACAAATCATCAAATGGGATCACGAATGGAAACACAAGTTCAAACACGATGGGTTTAAGTTAGATTATTGAAGAACAATTTGAGAATTAAGTTAATAAATGAATATGATCTTTTGATCTGAGTACCATGCTGGTCTTTTTAGTTTGCACCATATTCCAAAATCCAAAAAAATTCATATTCAAAAATCCAAAAAAATATACATATTTCAAAATCCAAAAATTTTCATATTCCAAAATCCACAAAAAAAATAAATACACATTTCAAAATCCGAAAAAAAGTACATACTCCAAAATCCAAAAAAAAGGTACATATTTCAAAACCCAAACAAACACGAATATTTCAAAACAACAAAAAAAATATTTCGATTAGCATCTGCTTATTGCATTTAGTATGCTTTATTCCTTTTATTTTCAGTAAGCATTTGTCTGCTTGCATGTTGCATTTTGCTTAAAGTTTGATTATTCACATTACCTTTGTTAATAAAGGCTATGCCCCTTGACCTTTTCACTAAGGAAAAGATTGATCGACCATTCATTTGGTCGGGCAAGGGGCTAAGCCTGAATAGATACTTAACCTGTTTGTTAAGTAATGTGCAGGACATAGGACAAACAAGTGGGACACGAGACTGAAGGCAAAGATTTCATGTATATATCAAAAAGTGTTTGTACATGATGCACAGAAGAAAGGAAAATACATAAGCCCTCAAGGCTGACTCTCCCCAGCCCCTTCATCCATTTGACTCTGAGCCTCATCCTGGGCGTCTGGCGGTCGAGCTCTGGGAGGTGGTGGTCCCATCAGACTTGGACCAGCTTGGCCTGATGATATGGCCACACTCGCGGTTAACGCACTCCCGTGCCCCCTTTCCTGTGCTCGCTGGCGGGCACGTCGGTAATGCTCCTCCACGCTGCGTCGCTCATGCTCTGCAACGCCAAGCTGGACCCTGAGAGAAGTCATCTCGGCTTCCACTCGCTACCGCTCCTGCCGCTCCTGTTCTCGGTCCTCGGTAAGCATCTCCAGACGGATCTGGAGGCGTGTCAGCTCATGAGGGAGATCGTCGCTAGAGAGGCGTGCCAGCTGCTCCTCCAAGGCTCTAATATGCGCAGCATCAGCCTCGGCACGAGCAGCCGCTACACGAGAATGCTCCGACTCCGCTTCAGCCCTCTGAAGGGCCTCCTGGAGTTCAGCAACCTGCAGAAGAAGTCATTGTTAGTCCAAGGCAATCAAACAATCAAAATCAAGTTCATAAATCAAAGGAAGTAATAGGACTTACTCGAGCGGCACAGTCCTCCTCTGCAAGAGTAGCCTGGTGGATGGCGGAGGCAAGCTGGCTCTGGAGGTCGGCCAGAGCAGCCTCATGAGCAGCAGACGGGTAGGAGGAGGATGAGGCTCCGTAAGAAGGAGGAGCCGCCTGGGTGTAGACAGCTCGCTGCACCAAAAGACAATCATCAGTGGTTAATCGTCAAAACAAATTAATTAAATAATTAATTTATTCATATTCATTCATACATACTAGGTCGAAGAGCTCCTTCTGGACCTGTTCCAGCTGGGCCTCCGCATCATGTAGGCGGGCCCAGAGGTCGATGATGACCGCATCTCGCGCATCCTGCATACCACACATACATACATTCATCCACAGACATAAGCTAAGATAATAATAAAATGAAAGACGCATAAATCATACTTACATCGAGTGGTTGGAGGAGCCGTAGCTGCTCGGCGTAGTGAGCCCGGTACTGCTGGAGATAGGCCTCGCTACTCTCCGTCCGGGACTCCACCCTGACGCCACGGCGGTGCCAGTCCTCGTACTGCTCCGGGAACTTGGCGCGCCAGTCGGTGGGGGCATGCTTGCCCCTCATGCTCCTTCTGATGCCCTCCGGGACCTCCTCATCGATCCATTCCTGGTGGAGGCCCAGCGTCCTCATCACGAGCCGTAGGCGGAGGGGCTCGATTTCGTTCAGGCAGTGCAGCCACATCTGCCTGCCGAACCTCCTCTGGCCAGCCGTCACCCATGGCTGACCTTCTTCACCCATACCGAGGTATAGGCGCTAGATCACCTGCATACAAGTTAGATGCATTCGCATAAATAACTTGCATTTAATGAATAAAAGATTGCATTTAATGAACAAAATTGAACAAGTTAAGAACTCACCAGTAGCTCGGGGTAGTCGAGAAACTGACGACGGAGGGCTGTCAGTTGGTGGTGCTGGGGTGTCGTGTCCACAATTGGCTGCCAACGGCAGGCCAATGGGACGGCACCAGGTCGTACTATCCGTGCTCAGCCGAGCGGGAAGTAGTGATAACTCCAAACCTGCATACATGAACATATAAGTTAGAAATCATCATATCATATCACATTGCATATCATGAACAAATAAAAAGACGATTTAATACCTGGAGGAACGGCGAGAAGCCGCTGATGGTGGTCTCACGGTCAGGCGTGACCGCAGACAGTTTGGCGAACAGGTGGGCTAGAAGGGCCGCACCCCATGCATACTCATGAAGCCTATCTAAGTCGTCTAATAGATAAAGAAATCTACAATGAATGTGGTCGCCCTTCGTACCGAAGAGCAACCGACCAAAGAATAAGACTAGAAAGACTCTCAACTGCCTATCTACCTCCTCCTCCTGACTAGGGTCGCTACAATACACAGAGGAGGATGACTCTGCTAATCTACTCCTAAACTCTTCCCGGGTCTCATCTGATCGACGTCGGGGCTCATCTAATCCTAGGATAGCCTCTACTTCTACCCTAGGGACCATCCTGGACTCCCTGCCTAGGCTAGACACCTCTATGCCTAGCAGGGCCTTTGCCAATCCCTGGTAGTTAGGGTAAGTCACCCCACTTACCGGTCGGCCCTCTACCTTGAGGCCAGTAATCCTGGCCACATCCTTTAGGGTGGGGATCATATGTCCCCAAGGCATTAGGAAAGCCCTGCTTTCCGCATGCCACCTCTCTCGCAGCACCTGCAGGAGGATCAGATCGAGCCAAAATGGCTCGATATCCAAGACCTCACCGAACCCCATCTAGCGCAGGCGCGCCTTCTGGAAATCCAGGAGCCCCCTATATGCTCCTATAACTAGGTCCCAACTGATCCTAGCTCTCATCGTCCCCTGCAAATGAAAACAAGGAGTTCCATCAGTTAATGAGCATAAAAGCAGATAATATATTTCTGAAATGAAAGGCGTCGAGTCACATGGACGCCTATTGAAAGGCGTCCACAGGTCCTGACACAATTTGAGATCATTTTCTATCCATTTAAAAAAATCTGGAATTTAGCCTGAAAGGCATCGGACCAGGGCGACGCCTTTTGGAAGGCGTCCCCTGGTCTGGATGCAGTTCAAGCCCGATTCCGGGTTCTTCCAAGAACCCCTTTCTTCCCTCCTATTCTCACTCCATTCAAACCATAGAAGACTTACCAGGTGGAGGTCGCCCTCCCCTCCTTCTTCCACGACCACGGGCACCGGAGGATCCCCCTCCTCCTCCAAGAACACCGCTGCCGCGGCGAGCTCGGCCGGCACATCTTCTTCATCCCTCGCCGAGGTCCGACGGCGCTTCACCATCGCCTTGGCCTTGCGAGAACCTTCACCGTGCTCCATGGTCTTAGAAGAGGGTTTGCAAGGGAGAAAACGAGCAAAGATTGCTAGAGAAGGAGACGTTCGCTGGATAGCTCGAGGAGAGAGAAGGTTTTGGGGAAAGTGAGGAAGAAAGGGGGGCTTCGCAGGTTCTGTTTGAAAAGGGTAAAACGCGTCTGGCTACAGCGACGCCGTTCAAGGTGCATAAATTGAGGCGGCAAGGCCAGCTGTTTGAATTGAGTGAAAGACGTCCACATATGGCGACACATTTCTGGTTACCGCCAATTCTGGTCAGAACAGTACAAGGCATGATGATGAAAGGCGTCTACAAATCACGACGCGTGTCAATGGATTAATCACAGAATTAATGTTGGAATTCTAGAGAAAAGCAAGAGAGAGAATTGAAAGGCGTCTACACATGTAGATGCAGTTTAAGGTTAAATCTAGATTTTAAGGACTAAATCCTTGATTTTTGAGTTAAAAGCTTCTCTACTTGTGGACGCGTTTTAAGGGTATTTCAGGATTTTAAGGATTATTCTTATTCTGGAAAAAGATTTTGATGGAAAGACGTTTTTTCTGATGGACGCGTTTTATGCTTAATTCGGGATTTTAATGTCTGATTTCTGGAAAATGAATTATGGTTGAAAGGCGTCTTTATGAGTGGACACGTTTTGCATTAAGTAAACCCGAACTGTCATATTTTAAGGAAAAATCCAATTTTTATTCAAGGAAAAACTATGGAAGGATCACAGGAGGTTAAGGAAAGATTTCAAAACATAAAGGAACGATTCTTTATTCAATAAAAATTCTTTATCACATCAAGGAAAGAAAAGAAAAAGGACATTCAAGGAAAAAATTCCCGAAGTGCTAGTATGTATTCAACTTTTAATCCTCTATCTGTATTCTTTGAGGATTTTACATGATGACTAAAGCCAATGTTCCACAAAGTAGCAATGAGTTCTGTAGCTTCATAGTCTTCATCGGATTCCAAAGCACGCCTTTTGATTGGAGATGTAAGGGAGAATTCGGGGAATTCATAACGAGGCAAGCTGAGCTGAGTAAGGCATCGATGGGGGTTGTACAGCATGAGCTCGGTAGCCCCAATCAGCTTAAGCTCTGCACCGGATGCGTGGCGTACTCTAATGGGCTTTCCAACGACTGCAAGTGGGGAAGAGTCAAACCCATTAGACAACATACGTCTCAGATATTCTCTCCAGTCGGCTCGGGTCTTGAGCTTTAGTACTTTGTTGATCATCCTCTCGTTGAATTTCACGATGTTGGAGATGTGGTGGATCGGGCTATTCAGGTAGATTTGAGATGGTCTTGCTGACATCCTCGTGTGATATTCAAATTTAAAATGTAGCTCGACCCATAAAACAAAGAGCAGCATGCACCCATAAGGAGGTTGACCTGTGGACGCCGCAGAGAGCCCACTGTAGAGATAAGCCAGGATCGCAGTGCTAATGGATTTTTCCTCGAAGATCGCGCAGATCGCGCTGACTTGATCATCTTCAAGGATGTTGTCTTGCGCGGGAAAGAACAGAGCCCCGGCAAGGCACGTGACGAAAGCTTTCATCACGTCTTCAGCTTCATCCTCCCTCAGATCATCGATCTCGTATAAAGTCCACTCTGCAAGCTTCGCGAGGTTGATTCCTTTCTTGGTAAGGCACCCTTTTACCTCTGTGGGGTCCTTCATGATTGACATCAACAGTTGTTGGCCGGTGATCTTTTCCTTCATCAAGGCCATCTTATTCTTGATCTTCGGAAGGCCCAACAAAAACTCCACCTCCTCTAGAAGGATAGTGCACTCAAACTGAGGGAAAAGAAAGGTGTGGGTTTGAGGATGCCACTACTCAATCAAGGCACCCATGGCTGCCCAATCCACGTTTGGGCTCTTGTAGTGTTTAGCATGGACCACTAAGCCTTGGAGATTCCACTTTGAGATAAAAGTTTGCATGGAGAGTTTGGTACTCTTAGCGAGTTTGCGAATCCAAGGAAGGGAGGTGAATTTCCTTGGACTAGGAAACATGGGGTACGTCTGGAAAATAGAAGAAAGGATCAATTGAAAAACATGAAGAAAATGGGGGGAAAAAGAGGAAATTGAAGAAGAGGGATTGAATGAAAGATAATTCAACTTACTTGGAGGTTGGGATCTCTTCCGATTAGATGATTCTCCACGTCGGAGAGCTTCTCCAGCGTCCTTCTCATCCTCTTGCTTGAAGAACTCATCTTGTTTTCGAGCTTCTTCCTTCTTGAAACCTTGTGACCTTGAAAACCTTGGAAATCCCTTGAACTTGGAAGAAAAACTCTAACTTTGATCTCTATATTGAGGTAGGATTGCTTTGAAACAAGTTAATGGTGTTTATATAGAAGGAATTGCGATCTTAGGAAGGCTTCTCCTGATTGAAAAAGGGATAGACATGGGAAGAGTTGGAATCTGGGTAGAGAACAGCCAGAACCTGTTTCTGTGACTTAAAAGGCGTCGTGGGACAGGGACGCATTTTAAATGGATAAAGGGCATCAACGCGACACGACGCATTTCAAGCTTTCTGTTATTTACCCGAAATTCAATGTCTTGATGCTTAATTAAACACTTGATTGAAGTTATTGATGAAATTTTGAGTACAGGAAAATCAGGAAAATTCAAATGAAACTGGAAAATATCAAGAAGATCCCACTGTGGGAGTTTATGAGTCTCGACCATGGCTAAAAAGATGGTTATCTCTATCCCTTGTGCTATTTCATGTAATTAGTTTGCATAATCTCACTACTATATGTTAAAATATTTATTAGAGTACATCAAGGACCTTGTGGTTTTGATGAAACTGGAATTTGAGTTCCCCTACATCAAAAACGGTGATAATTCCAGAGAATTCTTAATCGCACGGACAAGCCGTTGGATTGTTAATTAGTGAGGACGATGGTTCCATTTTTGTAAAAAGGTGCGTGGATAAACGAGCTTCGGCTTAGTACTAAATTACAAGAATTGGTATCTTGACTCATTAATGACAATTTAACAATATTATCCTTGATTAATTTATATTTTATTTGACTTTACATTTTTCTTTTAGCCCAGCATGCATCATGTAGGATTTTGATATCATTGTGATAAAAATTAATTATTAATTAAGTTTCAGACCATTGATCAAATAATTCCCAACATGATATGAAATATTCCATTCTGAATTGAGTATCTTGATTATCTTTGAGCTTCGCTTGAAGATATCCTTCGAATCCTATCCTTTCTTGGACTCTTTATTCAATATTTCTTGTTTTCTTTTAAAATCCATCATGGCTGCAACACGTCCACATTGGCTGGCAATCGCTCCCCATGATGAAACCTGCAGTGTCTACGACCTGGGATATTTCCCACTCCGTGGAGGTTGATCGACCTTATTTTATTTCCTTGTCTACCTCATCTAGACAGGATTGATTCTATCGATCTCTTTGAGCTATCTTCATTGATGATTTTGAGAAAAATTCCAATCATGTGATGTTAAGAGCGCGTCTCATCACACCTTAGCATCACCTTTTCAGTACATTCCCTTTCATTTCACTCCCTTGCAAAGATGATGCCAAGGTAAGGCAGCTGTAGACACGCTAATTTTGACATCATTTTGAGTAAATTTCATATCATATAATAATGCCTCAGAATGGTCTGATATTTAATTATTGGTTGATTTTTATTAATCTAAATAGTTTCGGGTCAGACAGACATAACTTAAGTTAATTAATTAAATTGATTTTAACTCAAATTTTGATTAAAATATGAAGAAGTCTAAAAGACGTCGCTCTGTGCAAACTCCATTTAGAGTTTATTCCTATTTTAATATTTAAATTTGAATTTTTAATTAATTGATTAATTAGCCAAAACACGTCTGCCAGGCACGACGCAATTTAGGTCTCCTAAGCTGTTTCTGTCTCCTTTCCGGATATTTATCCTTATCTTAATTGGTGTAAAAGGCGTCTTTATTGAGCGACGCATTTTATACAATTACAGATAAAGATGAATTTTTTCCGGATGTTTATCCTTATCTTAATCAGTCTGAAAGGCGTCTCCCATGGGCGACACATTTTACATTAATGACAGATAATGATGAATTAATCTGTGTTTATCTGTTGGTTAAGCTGGATAAACTTCAAAACTTTCTTCATATAAATCCGCAGACATAAAAAGTCTATAAATACCCAGCCTCTTGGTCAAGTGACAGTTAGTGGTGATAATTAGTGTCAGTGATTATAGTGAGAGTGACAGTGATAGTTAATTGAGCAAGGAATCTTGGCGACGACGTCCAAACGCTGAAGGATCGAGGTGCTGCTGCTTCCAGGAGTTCTTCGTCCATTCTTCGTCCATTCAAGAATTTTCAAGACCAAGGCTCTTCAGGGGCCATCCAGCCTAGCTTCTAATTGTTTCCGCATCTTCTCACATTTTTCATCACATTATCCTCACATGTTCATCACATCACTCCATGCAACACACACTCACCAACATTCTTTTTCAATCCATATTTTGAGGGGTTTAAAAGACCACTCAACAAGTGAGTCCATCTGCTTAGTTGCATGTTCAAAATCTCTTATAGAATAGATACTATTCCTGCTTGAGTTCTCATTGTGTTTTCTCTCCTTCTTTTTCATTTTCCTGCAAGGTACAAAAGAAGAATCGAGAGGAGGGAACCAACAGCAAACAACAAGGAATCTGGACGATCCTCAAAACCCAGTAAGCAGCCAAAGCAAGAACAAAGACAAAAAGGGCTCTCTTTCTTCAGCCGGCTGAAGGAGGGGAATCAAGAACCTCAACAATCTCCCACATCCAAACAGGTAGGCGATCAAACTTTCTTCTTTTGGAACTTTTTAGTTAAAAGTTTATGGCAATCACATTCACCTAGCTTCTTTTTAATAGGTTTATTTTTCACTTAAACAACATACTTTTTCATGATAATCACACACTCAATTTAAGCACTCACAACGTCTTCCTGAACAAACTCGCTATCATGCCTGTCTTCTCGATCAATGTTCACACGGAGTATGGCATTACTCCCGGCATCTTGCCCATTTAAGGTATGCCTAAAGTAGGGGCCCCTGTGATGGGATAACCCAAATAGGCCCAGAAGTTAGGCCGAGAGACGTCCAGAAAGTCATGAAGTCCAGGGGCAGATTGGGCCGAGAGCTCAGAAGCCCTCTCAGACTCGGCCCGGTCTGAAGATAGCCAGGATGTGGGTTTTCGGCCCAATAAGAAGTAGAAGAGGCCCTTGGCATTTTGGGGATCTATGTTCCCATATCTATGAACAGTCCCACATCGCCTGCCATGAAGAAAGTTCTTTCACCTACTCACTATAAATGGAGTATTGCTTGCATCAATAAAGAAAGGTGACATAAGCCTTCGCTTTCCCCTTAGTACGTTATTCCCATCCCTTAACTAGACCTTAACTTGACCGTCAGAGAGGGCTCCTAGGACGAGACATGGGGCCCTTACTGACGAAGTTTCTTCTCCCTACAGGCACCTTCTTCCCCTCCGAACTCTTCTCCGTCTTGGATCTTCCTCTCGGCTTCAGATCTCCTGTTGGCTCTCGGATCTGCTTCTGAGAACCGTTCGCGATTGCCTCGGCTGCATCAGATGTGATTCAAATCTTCATCTTACATGTGACATTAGTGTGCCAATAATATAAGTGGTAGAGGAATTGATATGTGGAATTATTATCTGACATTTTTTAATATAATAAGTTGGACATATGATATCATTGTTAGTATTATGTATGGCCCATAAATCAATTAGATATAATCTTCTTCAATTATTTACAATGGTAATAAATATTCATTATGTGTAATCGAATTTTTTTAATATCATGATTAATTGTTATATTCGTATCATAGTGTGGATATGTGCAATAATTGTTAGATTATGATGAGATTATAATAATGAGACTGACAAACTTATAAAATACATTCTTAATTATTCCTAGTTGGAGGATATCTAAGACATCAGATATCTGGTAAGACTAGTACACATTACTCCAACTCATGTGATAAGGGTCAATGATCTTATAGCCACTCGTGTGGATGTAACACCCCAAACCTTAGAAAGTCCATTTAAACTTTAACGATAACTGGGTTAAAACATTCATAAGTAAATATAGTATGGTCATGTTAGTTAGAATGTAGTACATTCCAAGAAAAGAAAAAGAATAAACAATAAAAATATAGATAATCATAAAATAAAACTAATAATATATATCGAGTAATTAGTTAAGCAAATTGAAATTAGAGAATAATTTGTAATCAGTTACTGTAACGATAATTGATAATCGTAAACTGAAATTAGAAAATAATTTGTAATCGGATTATTGTAGTGATAAGTGATAATTACAAACTAAAATTAGATAATAAGCTGAAATCGATTACTGCAACGATAACTGATAATCGCAAACTAAAATTAGAGAATAATTTGTAATCAATTACTGTAGCAATAATTAATAATCGTAAACTGAAATTAGATAATAATTTGTAATCGGTTACTGTAATAATAACTGATAAGCACAAACTAAAATTAGAGAATAATTTGTATTCGATTACTGTAACGATCTGATAATCGCAAACTAAAATTGGAGAATAATTTGTAATCAATTAAAATTAGAGAATAATTTATAATCAACTAAAATTAGAGAATAATTTGTAATCAATTATTATATCATTGATTGATAATCGTGAGCTAAAATTTGAGAATAATACATAATAGATTGTTGTAGTAATAACTGATAATCGGAAATTGAAATTAGAGAATAATCTGTAATCGGTTATTATAGTAATAACTAATAATCGTAAACTAAAATTAGAGAGTAACTTATAATCAGTTACTATAGCAATAACTGAAAATAGCAAATTGGAATAAGAGAATAATTTGCAATCAGCTATTGTAACGATAACTGATAATCACAAACTGAAATTAGATAATAATATGTAATCAGTTACTGTAGCGATAACTAATAGTTGCAAACTGAAATTAGAGAATAATTTACAATCAGTTATTGTAACAATAATTGATAATTGCAAAACAAAATTAGAGAATAATTTACTGTAGCGATAAATGATAATCACAACTGAAATTTGAGAATAATCTGTAATCGGTTACAATAGCAATAATTGATAATCACAAGCTAAAATTAGATAATATGTTTGCACACTCCAAGTATAGGATATTGAGAAAGGGTGAAGCCCAGTCAAAAGGTTAGAGAACTCGTCCGACAAATAGAAGGAAAAGATTCTCTCCCACTTTAGGAGAAAGGAAAAGAGGTCATTAACATATCTGATTCGGACACAATCCATGTGATTAGCAATGATGAGAAAAACATTTCTCCATATAGATGCATTGTGAAGATAACTTCTTCCCTTGAAAAGATATCAAATTGGTTTGCTGCTCCACTAATCTTCAGAGGGAACCATAAAGATGATCCCACTTTAAAAAAAAGGTCTCACCAGACTTAAAAACTCAAACTAGTAGGTACCCTTCCAAAATCTTTGTACGAACTATCTGTCAGAAATTTCTCACTGATAATGAAAACATATCTAAGAAATAAAAAATTGCAAAATCCTAAAAAAGAAAATATCTTAAATTTTTAAAAAATAAAAAAATAGAAAAATAGAAAACTCTAAAAACATAGAAAATACAAAAAATAAAAAATTATCAAAACACAAAAATCCCTTTTGATTCCAATAACACTATACTTAATGGACCAACTCATTAACCTCCTTTTTCTGTTGAACTCGATGTACATAACTTTCACTCTTAGTTAAACTTCGACCTCATGGATATTGAGAATGATGATAAATTTGAAGACAAACTTACAACTTTAGAATTGTCCAATCTCCTTATCCAGCATGAGAACAAGTCTCTATCTGTTTAAGAAGAAATTGAAGAGGTGAACTTAAGAGTAAATGGTACAACTAAGTGCGCGCGCATCAGCGAACCTTTGCCTACTGATGCACATCAAACTCTTGTTGATTTTTTGAGAGAGTACATTGATGTGTTTGCATGGTTATATGAGAATATGCCTGGTCTTGATGTTGATATTATAGTTCACCGCCTCCTACTCAAAGTAGTGGCAAAACCAATCAAACATAGACTTCAGAGACTAAGGCCAGAATGGATTTTGAAGATCAAGGAGGAAATTGTCAAAGAATACAATACTAGATTTCTAAAGGTGGTACTCTATTCAGAATGACTTGCTAACATTGTTTCTATACCAAAGAAAGATGGAAATGTACGGATGTATGTGGACTATAGAGATCTCAACAAAGTCAGCCCAAAAGATGAATTTTTCCTACCTCATATTGATGTTCTTGTCGACAACACTACTGGCCATGGGATGCTATCTTTCATGGATGGTTTATCTGGCTATGATCAAATCCGCATGGCGAAGGAGGAC
This sequence comes from Zantedeschia hybrid cultivar, assembly GCA_030544215.1. NCBI lineage: Eukaryota > Viridiplantae > Streptophyta > Magnoliopsida > Alismatales > Araceae > Zantedeschia > Zantedeschia hybrid cultivar. The sequence goes on from JARZZO010000008.1 coordinate 44,937,510, forward strand.
ATGGACAAGACTCAATTCATCACACCGTAGAGAGTCTTTTGTTATACAATAATGTCATTCAGCTTAAAGAATGCTGGGACAACTTATCAAAGCGCAATGACGACGCTATTCTATGACATGATCCACAAGGAGCTTGAAGTTTATGTTGATGATATGATTGCTAAGTCTTTACATCCATAAGATCATTTGGTAAATCTCAAAAAACTCTTCGACTGCCTTTGAAAATATAAACTATGACTTAATTGTGGAAAGTGTGTTTTTGGTGTCACTTCAGGAAAACTATTAGGATTCATTGTTAGTAAAAGGGGCATTGAGATAGATCCAAGTAAAGCCAAAGCCATCATGGAGATGCTATCACCAAATATAGAAAAAAAAAAAAGTAAGAGGGTTACTGGGTCGCCTACAATACATCAACCGATTCATACCCCAACTTATCCCGATATGTGAGCCCATTTTTAAACCTTCGACGAAAAATGCACCTCATGGTTTGAATGATGAATGTCAACATGCTTTTGAAATGATCAAAGCTTATCTTGCAACCGACTAGCACTTGTTTCTCCCAAACCTAAGAAACCATTTCTCCTCTATCTTTCGACTACTGAGACGTCAATGGAGTGTGTCTTGGGACAACATGATGATACTAGTAGAAAGGAACATGCAATATATTACCTTAGCAAAAAGTTCACAGACTATAAAGCCCAGTACTCATCCATTGAAGAGACTTGTTTATCCTTGGTGTGGGCTACACAACGGCTTCGCCATTGTATGTTATCATATCATGTCCTTCTTTTAGCCCGGCTTGACTCATTGAAATATCTCTTTGAGAAACCAACACTTATTGCGCGCACTGTCAAATGTTAACTTTTATTGAGTGAATTTGATATCACCTATATCACTCAACTATCAATGAAGGCGTAGGCAATTGCTGACCATTTGGGTGAGTTACTTGTTGGTAGGGGTATGCACGGTTTGGTTTGGTTTTGGAGAAAATTTCTCCAAATCGAACCGAACCACATTATCACTTGAAACCAAACCAAACCGAAATATTTCGGCTTAGTTCGGTTCAAACTGAAATTCTTTATTTTATTCATATTAAATGAATATATATGTATTTAATATTAAAATTAAATTTTAAAAATACATATTTATACATAAATATGTATCTGACACTAAAATATTAAAATATTTATATATATAATGTTAATATAAGATGTATATTATTTAAAATCGATTTATTCGGTTTTTCGGTTCGGTTCGGTTTCACAACTTTGTGAAACCGAACCGAACCGAATTGTGAAACCGAATCGAACTGAACATGACTCCAAATCGAACCGAACTGAACCAAATTACCTGGTTCGATTCGGTTTTTCAGTTTGAACCGAATTATGCATAGCCCAACCTGTTGGTGATTATGAACCTCTAAGAACTAATTTTTATAATGAAAATGTTTGGTTTATGCTAAATAAGGATTTGTTTGAAAATGGTGAAAAGCCTACATGGAAAGTTTACTTTGATGGAGCAGTAAACAGGCATGGAAGAGGAATAGGGACAACCTTAGAGTCTCCGCAAGGTGATCAATACCCAACATCAATTAAGCTCTCCTTTGAATGTATAAACAACATGACTGAATATAAAGCATGCATCTTAGGGTTAACTATGGTCTTTGATCGAGAAGTTAATCATCTTCAAGTATTTGGTGATTCTCTTCTCATCATAAGCCAAGTTAAAGGAGAATGGAAAGTACGAGATGGAAACCTCGTCCCTTATCTTAACCATCTTGAAAATTTGACTAAAAAAATTGAGATTGAATTTACAAATATGTCAAGAGCCAGGAATGCATATGCAGATGCCCTTGCAGCTCTTACAGGATAGACAAGCATCTCATAAGGAGGATGTTGTGATCCGAGCGGGACGCGAAGAACGCAGCGGAAACGACGAACAAAACTATCCCGCCTGATGCCCGCTGATCCGATTCGGAACGAAAAACTAAAACCGAAAACCGGATTGTAATCTGATTACCGTGCGCAGATTCGAATCCGCTTCCGTCTCGATTCCGTCGAGGCGATGCCGCGACCCCCACAAGCGTCCGGCCTCCAGTGGCATCCATGCGATCCTCCGCGGTGGGTCGTCCTCGCTCCCTCATCCGTATCAACTCGCTCGCTGACGATCCGTCGCCGCAACGATTGTCGAAAACCCGCCGACGGGAATTCCCGACTTTCGGGAATCACGCGTGGCAGAGACGTAGACAGTCCCGGCGCCTCGAACAGGGCGCCCAAAGGAGGAGAGAGAAAGGGGGGACGGCGAGCAAGGGGAAATCCTAGAGCTTAGCCTAGGGTTTCTCAACAGCACGTATATATATTAAGTCAGCGCGACTTTTCACAAAAGTCCCCGACTTAATATCAATCCCACTTATGTACCACTGACTGAGAATCTTATTCCGTGTGACCCTCTAGGCCCATTTACCAGTCCGATTTTCAGCCCGTTAAGTCCAATAACTAGTTATTGACTTATTATAATTAATTAATATCTAGATATTAACTAATTACTTAGCCGAATTAACATCGCATGTAAATTCGGTCAGACTTCCAATCAAGTTGAGTGCCAAGCAACACCGCACGATCCCGAAAGGTAATGGGGTTCAGCAACCCACTCATAGAACCTGTCCGTCCACAGTTACCGCATGGTTATAATCCTTCGTTCGCACAATGCTCTCAAGTTAACCTAGGATATGGTCAACTGTCAAACCCTAGATGGTCAACTCACTTGAATCAGACTCCGCTGTACAATATCCGAAAACCTCTTTTCTGATATTGTTTCTGCTCTGGCCAGAGACTCCTGCGGATCTATTCTAGAGCATTCTCTCTCTAGTTACCTGAGAGCGAACGATCCTTTATTAAACACACAATCACCTTCGAAGGTCTTCCGCTGGACCCGATCCTTGACTATTAGAAATCCTGTGAATAGGGATTCATAGATTAAGGTCAAAGTCCAGAAGTCCACCGACAAGGTGCCTTTGGTGTCTCAAGTCTAAAGATCAACCACGCCACTATGACGATAAATCAAGCCGATTGACAGTCAGGTAAATTACCATTCGGCGATTCATGTCGGATCAGTTCAGTGAACTCATTCCCCAATGAGCACCTACAGGTTTACCATTATGTCTCCACACGAGTAACTAACGAGATTAGTTACCCTCATCATATGAGCTGGAATAACTTGTACTAGTCTTACCGGATATTTGATGTCATTCTCAAACATCCTACGACTATGAACAATTAAGAATATGTGTTTATAAGTTATCAGTCCCATTATTATGATCTCATCATAATTTAATGACTATTGCACATATTCATGGACTTCATTATGCGCAATTATTAATATGCCAATCTACATAATGAATTTAATGTCATTGATTAGTGAACCAGATTGAAATATGTGCCTAATGATTGGCTTAGAGGACACCTATATCCATCAATCTCCCACTTGGACTCAAGCCAATCACCTTCGCATTTGATCTCTATCAAATCTAGGTAAAGCTCACATAAAGTCTGTGACTAAGACTTGGTCAGGGATCTGCTAAATTATCTATAGATGGAATATTTCCATTACGTTATTTCCTCTTAATTCTTTGTCTCTGAACTTGTGAAAGAGCCTCAGAATGTTCTGCAACTCCTAAAGAGAGCATGGCTCGATCACACAATTGATCGCTCCCACTGTTGTCCTACAACAACGGGATTTTATCAGAGACCTTTTAGAACTACATCTAGTTCAAGGATGAACTTTTTCATCCATACTGTTCCAATAACAGTATCACTTGTCTATGTCGTCATCTTAATATCGAGTTCTGGATTGGAACCCTTCTAATTCATTCCTTTCTTCTAGAAGGTTAAATCCATTATTTGACTTGAAATTTGAGTCAGTGTGAACTCATAGTTTCAAATCGTCCTCTCCATATATGTGAGTGCATCCTTAGCACTTCTCAAATGCTCAGTGATGCGTTTCACTCTTGTATCCTTTAAGAAACTTTTTCCCTAAAGAAATAAATTTCATATCTCAACAATTGAGACTTATTATGAAATTTATGCCAAACATCTTGACATACAGGTCAATATAATATCCCCACCGATCTATCATAATAGATTCGTATTTCCAATACGTGGGATATTATAACTAAACCTATTATAGAGGAAAACATGGTTGATAATGCTTTTACTAATAGTAACATCCTGAAGTCATTCTCAATGACTTTGATGTTATTATAACAAAGCATTACTAAAGCGACCATACTCCCACTGTCCTCTTTGAACACACACAGTCCGTGATCATTCTTAATGATCACGTAATATTAAGTCAAAAACTTTTATTACAATTTAGGAAGCTTCAGTTTGATTTAAAATGATCTTTGAAATCATAACTTGCTTCCTGGACATTCTAAAAACTTTAAAAGTGTATCATATACATCATTTTCTCAATCACATTGAGAGAACGCTTTTCATATTCAACTGTCATCATCTCATGATTATGATAGGCAGTATTGGAAAGTAGAATTCTAGTAAACTTATCAATCTCAAAGTTGTAATGACATAGAGCATCATTATCATAGATTTTAGATCATAATCTATTTTAAGCTCCTCTCATCTTGCTAAATCAGATATATCAAACATATCATTATAGTCACTGAGAGAATCTCAATATATATATATATATATATGAAGCTCTCTGATGTGTGTTATGAGTGATTCCAAACAACTAAAGATTATCTCATAATCTTATGTTAACTTATGAATCTAGAACATCTTCTAGTTTTATCAGCTTTCACTGTCTTCTCTAAGGACATATTCTTCTTCATAGAAGACAGCTTTCAGGACGATAATTATTTTATTATCGCCTGGCCAATAAATGTAATGTCCAAACTCTTTAGACATTTCACAAATTCACATCACGGTATAACTTGACTTTAAAATCAGGTTTGTTCATAATTCACATCTCATATGAACTATTTGGTTTCCATATCTTATATACACTGACTTATTTGAAATCATTTGTAAAGTATGGACATCTAATGTTCATACTCATGTTCAAAAAGGATATAAGAATTTGGCAAAACTTATTATGCATTGCACCATATCTTAATAAGGTATAATTCCTCATTATATCATATTACTATGATGTACAATGAGGATCAATCGAGCGAGGATACAATTATCCTTTTAATGATTTATGTGAATCATATACTAAAGTATTAGTTTCTTTGATCAAATAAAAAATTCTAATACTTTATATTGATCTTATATCTTAATCTCTCAGATGCATTCGACTTGTACTACATTAAGTACATACAGTCAAATCATTCCAAGAGTAAATTATAAGGTAAGGAAATAGGAGTGATTATCTTTGGCCTTAAGAGGATATTGAGCTGTTTACATCAGTATGTATTAACACCAATAATTTCTTATTGTACAACCATGTGTACAATACCATAAATAATCAGGATTCATACAGTTCATTTCTATAGGAGACTTGTGAACCTTCATCACATGAAATGTCACATCAAAAATCTATAGTGCATTGACTGATTCGAAGAACTATTATTCTTTCTCAATCAATGTTATTCTTGATATCTTATGCAACTAAATAACAATTATTCAGTTTCATATTTGACTCCTATAAATATACAAAGATTTACTGTCTGACAGTAACATATGAATATCATGAACAATTGTTGAGTCTAACTTAACACTTGCATTTTCTCAATTTCCTTTTACTTGTCTAAATCTGCATACCATCGCAGCTCTGAGAACCATTTCCAATATCTCATATTGGAGATGCTAATTCTCCAAAAGATATGTAAAAGGTTGATAATAAGAATATCTGAAACTTCTTTCAAGTTTCATATTCGTTTTGCCAATATTCTTATATTGGTTGCAGTGGGAGAACTACTACTTCTCTATCTCATATGACCTTCCTACATCCTTTCAGGTGTGGATTCGACCGTTTAAAATCTTACCACTTACCTTTCTTAAAGGCACATCATAAATATCTCTTCATCTTGATCTATCCAAATAAGAGATTTCATGACAACCATTGCCTTTCAAAAACACACACCATGAGTACCTCTTCACCTTGGTCTATCCAAGTAAGAGGATTCATGATATATGATTAGGATAGTGACTTTCACTTGCCCCTAAAGACATTCTTCAGAGTTTTTTAGTCAATCTGAATATGAGAAGTATTGACATCCAATATGTCAAAATCTCGAATAGACGACATTTTAGTGAACGAAGGAAATAACGTGATTTAAGCAGATAGTTCTTATAATTCAATTATGGTCTTTTATCTTGAATTATTTCCCACTATTTTTTGACGGACTGTACAACCTCTAGGTGTACAGAATGGAAAACTCCGACGGTCTCCTAGTGAGGATCAAAATCTCCAAGAATCACAGTATGGCCTCGGGTAAACACATAGTATCATACTATTATCTTAGAGAAACCATCTCATGGTAATTGCAACTCTTTGCAATATCCAATCTTATTTCGGCTTCTTAATGGTCCCGAGTAAACACAGTAGACCATTATACCTGATCTAAGCTTTACCATCAATACGTGACAGAGTAGAGTAAGAATGCTGCTCCCGGGTAAATGCGAGGATAGCTACACCGTCCCTCTATTCCAGTCTCAAGGCATCAAGATGTCATAGTTAATAGTCATTTCATCAGATGGTGGCAGATCTCGGGTAAACACATAAAAACTGCCATCACTAAATCAAGCTCTAAGAACTATATTGATGGAGAGCCACACGGTGCATTCTCAATGACTCGCGCTTCGGCTTAGACTTTAAATTGAAGGTTTTTGCTTATTTTATGTTGGTCTCATCCTAGGTGATGGTTTATAAATATATCATATATATTTAACTATACCTAGATATGAGCAATCGATTCATAATTAAAAACTAAAAGCATGCATCATCCATACATGTTCATTATGTGGTCATGGACAGCACGGTGATTAATTGAAGCCATACAATTAATCACCACAACTAAATAACAATTATATAATCTAAACATGCAAACACATAGCCACTGGTGATCTCATCTCCTGTCGCCTTCCTGGTTGCATTTGTGGATCATCCTCGCCTCTCCTCGGCCGGCGCGATCAATTACAAATATAAAACAGAATTTTAAACATTTTTAAATACAAATTAATTGTAAGAGAAAGTCTTATGGTCGAGTACAATAACAGAGGGAGATAGATTACAATGGAATGAGAGAGAGAGGGAGACACGCAGGTCTCATTAATTAACACTTAATTAATGTACATCACATTCCATAACAATCCACATAATCACACACCATCACATGATATGAAATTTAACTTAGTGCATGTCTATAACCACCATAAATTTTAACCATCCACACATGATAAAACACATCACATGAAAGCTAAAACTTTTGAAAATATAATAATTTTGGTTTTCTTAAAACCTAGGTAACAATCGAAATTGGATAATTAGGATTTTCGAAAATCTTATTTTCTAACATGCAATAAATCTAATTTAAAGCATCAAACACATCAACATGTGCAAACAGAGCTAAAATTAAAATTCTAAAATATTCCATGCAAAATTTAGAACAATTCTAAATTGATTAATCTAACACTTAGATTAATATTAAATCACATTAATAACAATTATTAATGCGAAAACAATCTAACATTTAGATAGAATTAAAAATTCCTAAATAACACTTATAAAATAATTTCTAATTCCAATTATAATTCATTAACAACTCCTTGTTAATTAACCCCCTTTATTAAATAAAATTTCTCAATAACAATTATTAATAAAAATTAATTAGAACATTTCTAATTAAATATAATCTAACTAAATTAGTCTAACAATTAGACATAATTTAATCTCTTAATAACTTTTATTAAAAGATCAATTTAAGTGAATTAGATCTTCAAAACTTAATTAAGTGATCCATAAGAATATTAATTATTTATCTTAATAACTATTATTAAGATCTAATTAATCCTTAATAACTTTTATTAAGGTTAATTCTCAAGAAATAATTAACTCTTTAATAACCATTATTAAGAGCTAATAAAACACTTTATAACTACTTATTAAATGTCCTTAATTAAATAATTAATTTCATAACAACAATTGATAGGAAATTAAATATCTAATCACCTAATTAGAATTAATTAACAACATTTGTTAATTAATATCCAGGTCACTACTTAAAAACAATTAACAACACTTGTTAACTATTAATTAAGATCATACCTTACTGAACTCCTTTATTACTTAATTAAAAGTTTAATTAACAATAATTGCTAATTAAAGTTTAAGATCATATCTTAAAAAAATAACAACACTTGTTAATTAATAAATTAAGATCATATCTTAATAAATTCATAACCCTTTATTAAATGAAAAATTAAAATTTAAGTTCAAAACATGTTTTAAACATAAATAAATTTCAATTTTTCAATTGATAAGGAAGGGATTTTTGGGTAAAAAGGGGTTTAGGGGTTAATTGGGTTGGAAATAATGGGGCTTAGGCCCATATGGTCAGGGGCCTGGGCTCGGGCCCGGCTAAGCCGGGTCCAGGACCCTGGCTCAAGCCAGTCTGGCCACTGGCTTAGGCCCAGGGCTCAGGCTAGGTAGCCAGGGCCAGCCCCTGGTCCGATTTGGCTCGAGCCAGGCGCCAGCTAGCCCAGCCAGGTCTGGCGCCTGGTGCGCTTGGCCTGGGTCCAGCTGCCCCCGGTCGGGCCTGCTCGGGACCGCCGGTCAGGGCCCCCAGCCCTGGTTCGGCCGGTTAGGGTTCCCCCCCCCCCCCTTTACTGTTGCAGGTTTTTATGGGCGGCAGGGGGGGCCGGAGGTTGCCGGGGGGTGCTACCCCCTTCGTCTCCGGCACCGGCAATCGCCAGCCAGCGACTCCATAGCCACCGGTAGCCCTTCCAAACCTCCGGTTAGCTAGGGAAAACCGAATTTTCTTCCCCTTTTGTTCTTCCAAAATTTGGAAAATTTAAAAGAGAAAGATGGTCCGCCGGCAACCGGTCATAACAGGAAATTCACGGGGTCAAGGAGGGATAGTTGGTCATACCAGCAAGTTAATTTCGTAGTCTTCCATCACCATGGAAGCATATGAGCCCATGAATGTCGGTTCTTTATCTCTATGAAGAACAATCCAAAAAACCCCAAAAATATTCAAATTTCTTCACTAAAAAATTAATCTTAAATTAATATGCTCATCCAATGAACATCTTCCGTGAAAGGAAAAACGACTCGAGCATGGAAATTATTTCAGAATAATAATTTAGTCGTTCCAGAGCGGATTAGAGCGGAACCTGGCTCTGATACCACTGTTGGGATCCGTGCGGGACGCGAAGAACGCAGTGGAAACGACGAACAAAATTATCCCGCCCGATGCCCGCTGATACGATTCGGAACGAAAAACTAAAACAGAAAATCGGGTTGTAATCAGATTACCGTGTGCGGATTCGAATCCGCTTCCGTCTCGGTTCCGTCGAGGCGATGCTGCAAGCCGCACAAGCGTCTGGCCTCTAGCAGTATCCACGCGATCCTCCGCGGTGGTTCATCCTCGGTCCCTCGTCCTTATCAACTCGTTCGCTGAAGATCCGTCACCGCAACGATTGCCGAAAACCCGCCGATGGGAATTCCCGACTTTCGGGAATCACGCGCGGCGGAGACAAAGACAGTCCCGGTGCCTCGAACAGGGCGCCCAGAGGAGGAGAGAGAAAGGGGGGACGGCCAGCAAGGGGAAATCCTAGAGCTTGGACCAAGGTTTCTCAACAGCACGTATATATATTAAGTCGGCGCGACTTTTCACAAAAGTCCCCGACTTAATATCAATCCCACTTATGTACTGTCGACTGAGAATCTTATTGCATGTGACCCTCTAGGCCCATTTACCAGTCCGGTTTTCAGCCCGTTAAGTCCAATAACTAGTTATTGACTTATTATAATTAGTTAATATCTAGATATTAACTAATTACTTAGTCGAATTAACATCGCATGTAAATTCGGTCGGACTTCCAATCAAGTTGGGTGCTAAACAACACCGCACGATCCCAGAAGGTAATGGGGTTCAACAACCCACTCATGGAACCTGTCCGTCCACAGTTACCGCATGGCTATAATCCTTCGTTCGCACAATGCTCTCGAGTTAACCTAGGGTATGGTCAACTGTCAAACCCTAGATGGTAAACTCACTTGAATCAGACTCCGCTGTACAATATCTAAAAACCTCTTTTCTGATATTGTTTCTGCTCTGACCAGAGACTCCTGCAGATCTATTCTAGAGCATTCTCTCTCCAGTTACCTGAGAGCGAACGATCCTTTATTGAACACACAATCACCTTCGAAGGTCTTCCGCTGGACCCGATCCTTGACTATTAGAGATCCCGTGGATAGGGATTCGTAGGTCAAGGTCAAAGTCCAGAAGTCCACCGACAAGGTGTCTTTGGTGTCTCAAGTCCAAGGATCAACCACGCCACTGTGACGATAAATCAAGCCGATTGACAGTCAGGTAAATTACCATTCGGTGATTCATGTCGGATCAGTTCAGTGAACTCATTCCCCAATGAGCACCTACAGGTTTACCATTGTGTCTCCACACGAGTAATTAACGAGATCAGTCACATTCATCATATGAGTTGGAATAACCTGTACTAGTCTTACCGGATGTTTGATGTCCTTCTCAAACATCCTACGACTAGGAACAATTAAGAATATTTGTTTATAAGTTATCAGTCCCATTATTATGATCTCATCATACTCTGATGACTATTATACATATTTATGGACTTCATTATGCACAATTATTAATATGCCAATCTACATAATGAATTTAATGCCATTGATTAGTTAACCAGATTGAAATAGGTGCCTAATGATTGGCTTAGAGGACACCTATATCCATCAGAGGAGTCATGTGATTCAAGTTGATAAGCAAGAAGAACTAGCTTATTATCTTTAAATTGAGCCAGTCTTAAATATGGACTTCCATGGTACCACGACATCAAAAAGTACTTAGAAGATAAAACCTTCCTTTCAAATGCATCATATAATGACCGTAGAACTATTCAGAGATTGGCCATATAGTTTGTATTATGTAGTGGGCATTTATATAAAGGTCATATGATACCATTCTCCTTAGATGCATTGATGAATATGAAACTTCAAAAGTAATGGAAGAGATTCATAATGGTGTGTGTTATCCACATATAAATGGTCACATGTAAACTAAGAGAATCATCAGATAGTATCACTATTGGACTACTATGGAATCTAATCATCAGATAGTATCACTATTGGACTACTATGGAATCTAATTACTACAATTTTATTTTAAGATGCCATTAATGGCAAGTTCATGTTAATTTGATTCATGCACCAGCATCAGAACTCCATAATCTCACAATACCATGGCCCTTTTGATAGAATTGGGTGGCCTTAATGCCAATCATTGTACATTCTAGTTCTGAATATTAATAAAGGCAATCATTTCATTATATATAGTTCTCGTAAATTAACTATCGTAATGAAGGTCCGTAGACAAATGTATAGGATATTGAATCATGATGAGATCATGATAGTGAGATCAATATTCTTAGTCACTTGTCTGAAACAGTTCTCGATCATAGGATATTTGAATTGCACGTTAAATATCCGATAAGATCAACACAGGTTATTTCTGCTCATGCGATGAGGGTGAATGATCTCACATTCACTCGTGTGGTGACATTAAGACAAACTTGTGGGTGCTCATTAGAGAATAAGTTCACTGAACATATCCGAATTAGAATTCCTAGATGGTCATTATACCTAATAGTCAACTAGGGAATTCAATCGTTGCAGCAGCACAGTTGGTCCTTTGACCTGAGTCACCAATGATACCTTGCTTGTAGACCATTGTGTCTTGATTCTCTGGCTTGTGGACTTTAACCATTAAGTCCACGATAGTCAGTCTCTCAGACACAGCGGAAAGCTTACGAAGGTAATTGAGTGAACAACAGGGGATCACTCACTCTTGGTATACCACTCGAGAGAGAATGTCCTGTGGATGTATACACTGAAATCCCTGGCCATGGTCAACTGAAAGAGATGTCTTTCTAGAAGTTAACTGAGTACTAGAATCCATCTAAATAATTCAATAAAGGGTTTGACTATGAAACCATATCCTTGCATTATTGGGACATTGGATGAGTGAAGGATTTTATCTGTGCGGTATCTGCAGACAGAAAGGTTCAAATAAAGGGAGCACTATTCCTTATATCTTTTAGGATCATGGGGTAGTGTTTGGTGTCGTTCATGGTCAAAAGGTCAAGTGGACTAATTGTCGGATAATAAACCACTTATTTATTGAATTAATTATTTAACATATGATGTTTAAATAATAATTAATAAATACTAAACTTTAGAATTAGTTCTAACTTTAGTGGGCCTGAAACTAGACTGATATATGGGTCTAGAGGGTCGTGCACATTATAGTTCTTGTAAGACGGTGAGAGATATTAAATATTATATTTATATGGGTTTTTGTGAAAAGCCGTAGGATAAACATGAATATTTAAAACGGAGAATTATCCAAGGCCAAGCTCTTGGATAATCATGAGAATTAATCATTGGCCTTATCTATAATTGTTATAAAAGGAGGCAAAGGGGAGGGTGGTGGTAGTACACATACACAACACACCACAAGAGCCTTAGAGTTTCTCTCTTCTCTCTCTCTCTCTCCCTCTCTCTCTCTCTCTCTCTCTCTCTTGAAAAAGATCCCTCTCTCTTCTACTTTTCAACTGCATGGTGGATTTGAGATCGGGTCGACGTACTCAAGCCGAGGAGGAAATCGCATCTGCGTCGGGAGCTCGTGTAGATACCTCTGGAGGTCGTGCGCGTGTGCGATTACCGAAATGGTTCAATCTACGGGAGATTCAAAACCTCGCAAAGGTGAAGAACGGTTCTTCCTGCTTTTAAGATTTTGTCCATTTTATGATCCCAGCAACCTAATACTTGGAATCGTATTTTATTTCCGCTGCGTTCCAGCGATTCTTTATAGTGGTATTAGAGCCAGGTTGCTAGTTCGATCGTAAAATATCCTCGTTTTGCATAATAATTTCTAGTTATGCATGAAGAACTGGCATGGTACACGTTCTTGGATTAAAAAGGGTGTTTTATTATAGTTTAATATTCGAGAGTAGTTCCCAGGGTTAAAGTTTTTATTATGCCTTTTAAGATTTTGTTTGATCCTTTAGAGAGCATCTGTGATGATCGTCAGCCATATTCTCCTTATTGAGATATATCCTCATGTGCACGGCAAGTTGAGAGACGCAGGACTGTCCTTGCTTCTTTGCCGTTGCAAGGGAGCTTACGGGGTCATCCATAGGGTTGCACCTGTAGAATGGGTGGCTAGGTTATGCTTCTTATTCGTGTGCATGTTTAGGGAGAGAGGGATATAATTTTGATGAGGAAAGCTGCGGGAGTTGTCCATGGCTTCTTGCTGCTGCATAGGACGCCCAGCAACCTCATACACCATCGCCGGGGTCGCCCATCGTAGCCCCGACCGGCCAGACACCTGTTTTACAAAGATTATTCTTTTGATGCATGTGGGACGATGGCCACACGACCATGTTTTTTTAGGGATGCATGCAGATGTAAGGGGAGGACCGGCAACGTCCATCGGTGTCGCCAAGACCGTCCGGCACCGCCCCAGCCCCGCGATGGCTGGCGGCGGCCTCCCCCAGGCCGGATAACCCGCACACCAAGCGCCCCCCCTGCTGATGCCCTAACGGGCGTCGGGGATGAAGCTTGTGTGGGTCTGTGGGTGAACCGGGTCGGAACTCGACGCAACACCCCCCCCCCCCCCCCCCCCCCCCCCAATACCTGTTTAGGCATAGTACCCCCTTTTTAACCCTTTTCCAAATTGTTTAAACCCCATTTTTCAGCTTTTAAATTTGTTTAAAACTGTAAAATAATTTTTATTAACAGTTTATTAAATAGTTTAATGACTGTTAATTAAATTTAAAGGGTTTTTATTTATTATAGGGCATTAGTTAATTATTTAAAATTGTTTTAGATTATTAACTTCCCTATGAATCAATTAAGTTTAAAAATTGTTTTTTAACTTATTTTTCATGCATAACTTGATGTTTATTTTAATGTTAAAATTGTTTGAATTCTGTGATTAGTTAACTAAATAGTTTAGTTAAATCTTTTGTCAATAATATTGTGAATATTTGTTGATTTAAACTTGAAATAATTGTTATTTCGAAAAACTTATAGTATTATGTTTTATTTTTACATAAAATAATGCTAGCAATAATTATCTGATAATTATTTGATGCATTTGATGTGTTGTGTCGAATGATGGGATGATCATAGACTTAGGTTAATCATGTGATGATTATTGTGGTTGAATGCGATGCATATTTGGTCTTTTTAAAATAGGACATGCGTGTCCTCCTCTCTCTTAATCCATATGTACATTCTATCTCCCTCAAAGTTTGTACTCCCCTTGATATGATCAAGGTTTCAAATTATTATTTAAATGTACATTAGTGGACCTACGAGTCCTATGTTCATATTTACATGTAATTTTTGCGGTTTAAGCTATTGAGGATGGGATCTTTTGAAGACACCTCTGGAGGATGGACTCGCATCAGATGGAACCTATATTGCTGGATTCACCATAGGATCTCATTATGAATCATCGTTTGGCTCCGATGATTCCATAACATAATTAGTAGTCCATGATCATCTTATTTAATTTTATGCTTATATGTGATATTTGTGGAATGTGCTGTTAGATAAATATTTCTATTAAGTATACTTGATACTTTAAAACGAAATATTATTAGTAGCACTTATTTTTAACTCAAAGTGCCCTCTTTTAAAATTTAAGTTGTAACGTGAGATATTAAGAATATTTCGCGTAACCCACCATCATTATAGATCCTACATTGATTTTTATTTCAAATGGATTTGTTGTGCTACCACAAGATCTATTTGACTTAGAGATTAATTAACGGTCTAAGACATAATGCTGTCAATTTAGAGGGGTGAATAAATGATGTAATTTTGTTGTGCTACCACAAGGATTACACCACGAGTTCATTTTATCTATATAATGATGGATTAACTTAACTAAATCATTTTGATTTGTTGTGCTACCACAAAATCAATCTGATTTAGGGGTTATAAACTGATCAGATATTGCAAATGTTGCGATTGCCAAGAGTTGGCTGCCTGAGGATTGTGATATGATTTTTTGTGCTACCACAAGATCACATGCATGATATCCAAAGGATTCTGATCCTCATTAGGAGATCACTGGAATCTCCCATTCTGTACAATAAAAGGTCGTATAAATCGCCGAAAAATAGTGGGAGCTAAATCTAGATTAAAAGTCCTAAATATGATTTAATTGAACTATCTGCTCATTATTGTAAAAATTCTTTGTAGGTCGCTATGTCGTCGCCTAATCCTCTTCGTAGCATACTCGATGCTAACAAACTTACGGAACCAAGTTATATTGATTGGTTCAACAACCTGAAGATTGTCCTCAGGTGTGAGAAAGATGCTTATGTCCTGGATCAGCCTGGTAAAAATGCCAACGAGGATGAACTGATGATTTACGAAAACTGGAAGAAGGACCTTATTAAAGTCCAATGTTATATGCTGGGTTTTATATCTAATGAACTATAAAGACAGTATGATAATATGGAAGCTAAAGCCATTCTAAATCACCTACAAGAGTGGTTTGGTGAACAGTCATGAACAAAAAGATATGAGATATCAAAGAAACTGTTCAGGACTAGAATGACCGATGGCACATCTGTGCAAACACATGTGCTTAAGATGATAGAGTGGGTAGAAAGGCTCGTGGTGCATGGCTTTGTTATGAACAATAACTTAAGCATCGATTTAATCCTTCAATCCTTACCAAACCCTTTTTCACAGTTTATCATTAACTTCACTATGAATAAAATTGAGGTTATACTGGTTGAGCTGCTCAATATATTGAAGAGAGCTAAGGGTACTATCTAAAAGGATAAGCCACATATTTTGTTTGTTGGTAAGACCAATAAGAAAAGAAAAGCTGCACAAACCTTTAAGAAAGGAAAGTCTAAGAAGCCAGTGAAAAGCAAGCCAACTGTTCAAAAGGATAAAGCAAAAGCTAATGATAAAGGTCAATGTTTTCACTGCCATAAAGAAGGACACTGGAAAAGAAACTGCAAGATTTTTCTAGTAGAAAAAGCAAAAGAGAAGTTTGGTGAAGCTTCAGGTATACTCATGATTGATCTTAACTTGTCTTATAGAGAATCTACATCTTTGGTATTAGATACTGGATGTGTTTCTCATATCTGCAATAACTTGCAGGTGCTAACAAGTAGAAGAAGACTGAATCATAGAGACATGAATCTGAGACTTGAAAATGGAGCAAAGGTTGCTGCATTAGCCGTGGGGACAACAAGACTCAAGATGCCATCAGGAGACATATTGAACATAAAGATTGTTATTATGTTCCAACTATTATAAGGAATATTATTTCCATTTCTTGTTTAGATAAAGAAGGATATTCAATGAAACTAGAGAATAATAGTTGTTCTATTTATCTAAAAGACAAATTATTTACTTCTGGATATTTATTAAATGGTTTGTATTTACTTGATATTGCATATGATGTATGTCTAGTAAATAAGTCTCTTGAACAAATAGATAAAGATGTGAATAAATCATACCTATGGTATTGTAACCTTGGTCATATAAATAATAATAGGATCATTAAGTTGTAAAAGAATGGATATCTTGATCCATTTGATTGTGAATCATTTGCAATTTGTGAAGCTTGTCTCATAGGAAAAATGATTAAAGCTTCATTTTCTAGACATGGAGAAAGAGTTAAGGAATTATTATAACTAATACATAGTGATGTATGTAGTCCAATGTCCACTTATGCTATGGGTGGTTACTCATACTTCATTTCATTTACAGATGATTTCTCAAGATATGGCTGTATATATTTAATGAAATATAAGTCAAAAGTCTTTGCAAAATTTAAAGAATTTAAAAATGAAGTTGGAAAACAATCTGGAAAGAGTATCAAGACTCTTCGATCTGATCGAGATGGTGAATACTTAAATACAGAATTCACACAATATCTAAAGAATAATGGTATTCTGTCTCAGTAGACTCATCCCTATACACCACAGTTAAATGGTGTATTGGAAATGAGGAATCGTACTCTATTAGATATGGTACGATTAATAATGAGTTATGCTAAACTTCCAATTTCTTTATGGGGATATGCACTACTATCTGCTGCATATTTGTTGAACAAGGTTCCCAGTAAGTCAATATCTTCCACTGTATATGAGATATGGAAAAGGAAGAAACTAGACTTTAAGCATCTTAGAGTGAAGGGTTGTCCTGCACATGTCAGAAGACATGATCCAGATAAACTGGATTCTAGGATAGAAAAATACAGGTTTGTGGGATATCCAAAAGAGACTTTTGGATATTATTTTTATAAGTCCTGCGAGCAAAGGGTGTTTGTCGCAAAAAGAATTATCTTCTTAGAGAAAGAATATCTCTTAAAAGAAGACAGATGAAGCAAAATAGAACTGGAAGAAATTTCAGACTCACAATTCAATGCTAGCTCATCTGATGAGCCATTGACTCAAGAACCTGTTCAAAATAATATACAAGAAATTCGCAGATCTGGTAGAGTGCCTAAGCAACCTGAAAGATATGTTGGACATATCGATGACGGCAAACCAATAGTGCACTTAAATGAGGAAGATGATCCTCAAACCTACCAAAATGCTATGAATAGTCAAGAATCAGAGAACATGGCAAGAGGCAATGAAATCAGAAATTCAATCCATATATGCCAACCAAGTTTGGAACTTGGTTAATCTTCCAGAAGGCATAGTACCTATTGGCAGTAAATGGATCTTTAAAAGAAAGATCGTGGCAGATGGATAGATTGACACTTACAAGGCAAGACTGCTAGCGAAACGGTATCGTCAAAGATAAGGAATTGACTATGACGAAACTTTTTCCCCAGTTGCCATGATTAAGTCAATCAGAATAGTTCTTTCTGTTGCTGCATTCTATGATTATGAAATATGGCAAATGGACGTGAAAACAACATTTCTTAACGGCAACCTTCAAGAAGAGGTATATATGATACAACCTGAAAGATTCACTTCCAAAGAGCATCCAAGTGAAGTATGCAGGCTGCAAAGATCCATTTATGAATTAAAATAAATGGGAACTTGGAACTTAAGATTTGATGAAGCAATCAAATCTTATGAGTTCATTAAGAATGAAGATGAACTTTGTGTATATAAGATGACCAGTGGGAGTGCAATTACCTTTTTAGTACTTTGCGTTGATGACATTCTACTCTTTGGAAATGATGTAGGAATGTTGTCATCAGTAAAGATTTGGTTATCCAAAAACTTCTCTATGAAGGATTTGGGAGAGGCCTCCTATATTCTGGGAATAAAGATCTATAGAGATAGATCCAAAAAGATACTTGGAGTATCCTAATCCATGTACATAGACACCATAGTCAAAAAATTTGACATGAAAAATTCCAAGAGAAGTCTCATTCTTATGAGACATGAAATTTATCTCTCCAAAGGAATGTCTTCTAAGACACTTGAAGAGAAAGTATACATGGATAGAGTTCCTTATGCTTCGGCAATAGGATCTATCATGTATGCAATACTATGTACTAGGCTTGATGTGGCACATCCACAAAGTGTTACTAGTAGATATCAAGCTGATCCAGGTGAGGCATACTAGAAGGCGGTGAAACGTATCCTTAAATACTTGATAAGGACTAAGGATCTATTTCTCGTCTATGGAGGAGACGACTTGGAATTTCGAAGATATACTGACTCGAACTTCCAGTCGGATATAGATTATAGAAAATCCATGTCTAGATTTATATTCATGTTAAATGGAGGTGTAGTGAGTTGGAAAAGTTTCAAATATGAAACAACTGCAGATTCGACGACCAAAGCAGAATACAATGCTGCAGCTGAAGCGGCTAAAGAGGCGGTTTGGATGAAAAAGTTCATCTATGTACTTGGAGTAGTCCCAAGCATTTTAGATCCTATCCCATTATTGTGTGACAATGATAGGGCAATAGCTCAAGCAAAGGAGCCAATATCACATCAGAAGTCAAAGCACATTCTAAAACGATTTCATCTGATCCGTGAGATAATCGCCCGAGGTGATATAATAATTGAGAAAGTCTCATCCGAAGATAATGTAGCAGATCTCTTGACTAAGCTATTATCTCAAAACAATTTATAACTTCACTTTAAGTCTATGGGACTTATACATATGGGTGATTGGCTTTAGTCTAAGTGGGAGAATGAGAGAATTGGGTGGTCTTAATGCCAATCATTGTACATTCTAGTTCTGAATATTAATAAACGCAATCATTTCTTTATATATAGTTTTCGCAAATTAACTATCGTAATGAAGGTCCGTAGACAAATGTATAGGATATTGAATCATGATGAGATCATGATAGTAAGATCAATATTCTTAGTCACTTGTCTGAAACAGTTCTCGATCATAGGATATTTGAATTGCACGTTAAATATCTGATAAGATGGACACATATCATTTATACTCATGCGATGAGGGTAATGATCTCACATTCACTAGTGTGGTAACACTAAGACAAACTTGTGGGTGCTCATTAGAGAATGAGTTCACTGAACAGATCCGAATTAAAATTCCTAGATGGGCATTATACCTGATAGTCAACCAGGGAATTCAATCATTACAGTAGCGCAGTTAGTCCTTTAACCTGAGTCACTAATGATATGCTTGTAGACCATTGTGTCTTGATTCTCTGGCTTGTAGACTTTAACTATTAAATCCACGAGAGTCAGTCTCTCAGACACAGCGGAAAGCTTGCGAAGGTAATTAAGTGAACAACAGGGGATCACTCACTCTTGGTATACCACTCGAGAGAGAATGTCCTGTGGATGTGTACACCGAAATTCCTGGCCAGGGTCAACTGAAAGAGATGTTTTTCTAGAAGTTAACTGAGTAATAGAATCCATCTAAATAATGCAATAAAAGATTTGACTATGAAACCATACCCTTCCGTTATTGGGACATTGGATGAGTGAAGGATTTTATCTGTATGGTATCTGCACACGGAAAAGTTCAAATAAAGGGAAGAATATTCCTTATATCTTCTGAGATCATGAGGTAGTGTTTTGTACCGTTCATGGTCAGAAGGTCAAGTGGATTAATCATCGGATGATAAACCACTTATTTATTGAATTAATTATTTAACATATAATGTTTAAATAATAATTAATAAATAATAAGCTTTAGAATTAGTTATAAATTTAGTGGGCCTAAAACCAGACTGATATATGGGCCTAGAGGGTCATACACATTAGAGTTCTCGTAAGACGGTGAGAGATATTAAATATTATATTTATCTGAGTTTTTGTTAAAAGCCGCAGGATAAACATGAATATTTAAAACGGGGAATTATCCAAGGCCAAGCTCTTAGATAATCATGAGAATTAATCATTGGCCTTATTTATAATTGTTATAAAAGGAGGCCAAGGGGAGGTTGGTGGTAGTATACGTACACAACACACCACAAGAGCCTTAGAGTTTCTCTCTCCTCTCTCTCTCTCTTTCTCTCCCTTGAAAAAGATCCCTCTCTCTTCTGCTTTCCAACTGCATGGTGGATTTGAGATTGGGTCGACGTACTCAAGCCGAGGAGGAAATTGTATCTGCGTTGGGAGCTCATGGGGATACCTCTGGAGATCGTACGCGTACGCGATTACCGAAATAGTTCAATCCATGGGAGATTCAAAACCCCGCAAAGGTGAAGAACGGTTCTTCCCGCTTTTAAGATTTTGTCCATTTTACGATCCCAGCAACCTGATACTTGGAATCGTATTTTATTTCCGCTGTGTTCCGGTGATTCTTTACAGCTTTTTCATATGGGGGAGTACATATCATCGGGAAAGTCAATACAAGGTCTTCAAATGGCCACGAATTCATACTAGTGGCTATTGATTATTTTACAAAATGGATTGAAGTTGCATCTTACTCTTCCATCACTTCTTCCTATATTATCAAATTTTTGAAGAATCAAATTATCTATCGTTATGGAGTACCTGGTGAAATCATCACTGACAATGGCACCAACTTCATCTCCGAAAAAATGAAAAGCTTTTGTGGAAAATTCAAAATCAAACATCACAAGTCTTCTCCATATTCTCCACAGACAAATGAAGATGTAAAAGCTGTCAACAAGACTCTAGCCCACATAATTGAGAATATAGTAGTGACACGGAAATTGGCATGAAAAGTTCTCTTATGCATTATGGGCATATCGCACTTCCATAAGAACATCAACTGGGGCAACACCTTATTCATTAGTATATGGAATGGAAGCAGTTCTCCCAATTGAAGTGGAAATTCCATCAGTTTCAATTCTCATAGAAGTCAAGCTTGATGAAGCAGAGTGAATTTTAGCAAGACATAAACAATTCAATCTCATTGAAGAAAAAAGGTTGCAAGTGTTACACCCGGATCTGAGTCATTTTTCTTTTAGTCAAACTCTGACTACGAAATCTCGATACAAATCCCATCATAACAAACAGATATAAGAACTAAACAATTGCAAGGCGATTTAAATAAATATCATAACCATCAATTATTCCAAAATATCTAAACATAGCCAATACCAAAGTTCACAAATTATAATATTCAACAATTTGTATATAAATTCTCAACCTCACTAAATAAATAAAAAACATCAATTTCTCATTATCCCTACTACATCAAATCTAAGAAAGCTATAAATTTAAATCTAGATAACATCTTGAAGATGTCAAATGCTTGAATCAGAAGTCTCCTCAAATTCCAGTTTCTCTTTCTTAGACTCTGAAAATGTTAATAGGATTTATGAGTATAACCACTCAATAGACTTCAAACCATCTACATTACTTAACATATAGTAAATTTACAAATCATATTATATAATTATACTAAACATGATCTTACATAGTTCTACATATAGTTCAAATACAAACATGATATAAGACATAGTCAGATATAAGCTTATCAAATCAAATGTCATTTATAATAGTATGAATAGATCAACTAATATATAACATATATGACATGATCGAATTCATATTAAACATATCAAATTATACTAGTCATAATCAGAACATATTAAATATCGAACAAAACATATCAAATGGTCATCTCTTACGTATTGTCGTCCTCTGAGTACATCTCGTATCAAATAGCAAATATCATGGCGTAGTAACTTATCAAATCAGATTCATATCAAGGATTATATAGTTAAGACAGATTCATATGATTGCAAAGGGATAGCTAAACAAGATAATCAACGGATTCAAAGAACTAAGCTGAATCCAGATAAACATATGGAGCAAAAATTTCATATTTATGTACCGATCAAACAAATCAAATCATATCATAACGGATATACACCTAAACCACAACATAAGGAGCCCTACACGTATACCAAAGCATCTAAGCAATGATGCAGAGGTCTTAGTGTTAGGTTCGCTGTGTCGGGATCCGACCGAAAACACAGCGGAATAAAAATAATTTCGGGATCGGATCCATCTCCTTTCGATTGTTAAAATAAAATCGGCGTAAATCGGATTTACCTTGCGCGGATTCAAATCCGCGTTTGTTTTCCGGTTCCGTTGAAGCGATGCCGCAAGTCAGGCAGATGCCTGACCTCTAGCGGTATCCACGCGGTTCTCCTCGCGATGGATTGTCCTCGCTTCCTCGCTCGATTCAACGTTCGTGGATACCGTCTGGCTTCGCGTAATCCGCCGCGAAATACGGATTCAGAATCTCCCGTCGGACGGAAGGCGGAGTGGTCGGGAATCGAAGCGGATCCTCTAAAGGGTCGGCCTCGTATCGTGCGTCTGGAAGAGAGGATAGAGATAGAACGACGGCTAGGTTAGGGTTGCTGGCCCCCGACGTAGCGTCCCTTCTTTTATAATAAGTCTGTTTGCGGTTTTTCGTAAAAACACAGACTTATCCCAAATCCTATCAGATTATCCATCAATTTGAAAACCATTTCTGTGTAACCCTCTAGGCCCAAATACCAGTCCAGTTAATAGCTCATTAAGCCCAGTAACCTTTTACTGACCCACTGAATTAATTGATATCCTTATATTCAATTAATCAGCCGAATTTAATGTCCCACAATAAATTCGAACGGACTTTCAATCACGTTGAATGCCAAGCAACATCGCGTGATCCTGGATGGCACTGGGGTTATCGCAACCCTCTATTGGAACCTTTCCGTCATCGGTTAACGGGCGGATATAATCCTTCATCCGTACTATGTTCCCGAATCGACCTAGGGTATGGTTTACTGTTAAACCCTATTCGGTCGATTCACTTGAATCAGATGCCGCTAATCTGAATCCAATAACTCCTTATCGAATATAGAGTCCGCCCTGGCCAGGGACTTTAAGCGCATCATTTCTGGAACATTCTCTCTCAAACTACCGAGAGCGGATGATCCCGTATTGAACACACAATTACCTTCGAAGGCATTTTCCTGAACCTGATCGCTTGACTTATTGATAACCCTATTCGTTAGTTAAGGTCAAAGTCCAGAAACCTACCAGCAAAATATCTTTGGCGTCTCAGGTCCAAGCATCATCTACGCAACTGTGACAATAGAATCTAGCTGGTTAACAGTGAGGTGATTACCATCCAGCGATTCATAGTCGGATCAGTTCAGTGAAGTCATTCGCCAATGAGCACCTACAGGTCCAACATAGTGTCTCCACACAAGTGACTTATAGGATCAGTCACCCTCATCATATGCGCTAAAGTAACCTATACTAGTCTATCCGGATGTTCGATGTCCTATCTCAAACATCCTATGACTAGGAACAATTAAGAACATGTGTTTATAAGTCTTCGGTCCCGTAATTATGATATCATCATAATCCGAAGATTGTTGCACATGTTCATGGACTTCATCGTGATACGATAAACATGGATCGAATTAATTACACAAAATGAATTATTGTCATTTATTAATAATCTGAATCAGTACATAGTATCAGATTGGCTTTGAGACCATCTAAAACTAACACTTAGTTACTGCGTAAAACTGGGAGGTCAAAGTCCCACCCAACTCCAAACCGCCAAAACGTTACATATCGCCGTCCCCTGGTTTAACCGGCCGAAAATAAGGATTCCACCCATTGCCCTCGAGTTCAAATGCCATATCCAATACGGATGATTATACCGGAATCGGACCCTACATCTCCTTAAGATGGCAATGTTCAAATGAATCAAATCATATACGGCACAATTAGATAATAAAGAGTAAATGATGAGCATAGATTTGAAATTTTAATTAACAAAGTGCTACATACATATAAGAGTTAAAATACATACTTTTATATACAAAATAATCACTTAAAGAATCATTATGGTCATATAAATGGAAAATCAAAATAAAGCTGATGTAAACAGGTTACCGGACATAAATATGAGCTTGAAGAATTATCTTAGAATTTTCGGAATAACAAACATATGTTTTGGCTATTAAGACTAATTTTCAGAATTGAAAAATTAACAAATAGGTCGAATATTATCAAATAGATTCATAAAATTGTCAAACTTGGCGAACATGTCAAAGAGGTCACATATAAAGTGTGGATAAAGTTTCATCAATTTATACATTGGTTTGATATGATTTTGGACTTCCGCTTCGATTTTAGAAATCTAATTTAAATATAATTTTAGAAACTTAAAACAGAGAGAAAAATAAATCGAAAAGGAGTCATAAAATTTTCAAATTTGACATATAAATAAATAATTGTATATAAAATGTCTCCAAATAATTTGGCATAATTTTTACATAAATCGAGTGATATAAAAGATCTACAAGTTGGGATTTCAAAATTGCAAGGAAAGATTATATAGTCTGAGAAGAAAATTTTATAATAAATATCAAAAGATTTCAGATAATTATGAAATTTAGTGGAAAAAACTATAACATGTAAATTAGACTTCTATCCAAAATTGAACTCAATTAGACATAGGACAAGGGAGAACAAACATCTGTGACTCAAGTGATCACAGTTAAAAATAGAACATATTGAATGGACAGATTGCATATGCTGAGATAATAATCATAGAATAAATAGTAAATAAAATTATAAAAATATGAGACTTGATGATCATGAATTAAACATATAGATCAAATTTCTTACTAATTGATTAACTTGTGAAACTTTTGAAAAGTAATATATTTTTTTACATAAAATAGATCATATTTAAAGTTATCTATCTACCTCTTGAAGAAAAATAAGTTCTTGGTTCTCCAATTGCTTCCTTGCTTTCTATCTATGTTTCTTTCCTCTTATAGACTCTTATTCACATTCTCTAAACTCTTTTCCATGTTCTGTAAGTCTCCAAGAATACAAACATTGATTAGAATTAAATCCCAAAAGAAATAATCATGAATCAACTATATTATCTCAAGAACACCACATGAACTTATTCTTAGTAAAGAGCTACGTGAAATATAGCTTATGTACTACTCCAAGGCTCTATTTATACTTATTTCTCTTCCTACTATAATCACTAAGATCCCCTTTCGTTGCTATAGTCAAACTCTAATTTCTCATTACTTAATCTCTCAGTCAAAGTTACGTCCTAGTGCAAATCAGACTCTGTTTATGGCACCTGTAATTTTCTTTTTTGAAAACCTTTAACTTTGACCCATTAAACGTTCGAATTAGAAAAAACTCTCTTTTACAAAGTTTTATACTTTGTATTATCTTTCTAACGCCACTAATCTCACTATTTTTGGATATTTGTACAAAAACGTTATGCCTATTTTACTTACCTGCTATTCTGAATACTCCGAACCCAGAAATATGACTGATTTCCTATATGTCCAAAGATATACTTATTTATGACTAGTAAACGACTTATTTTAAATATATGATCTTCATAAAACTTATAGAATTTTTAGTCATCGTTTTAATGGGATTTGTCTCATCTAATTTAAAATTTCATACGCGAAGTTGTGCTTAAACATCAAGACTGTGTCAAGTAAATCTATGTACAAAATTTTAGTTTAACAAGATTCTGATCATGACTTTCTACCCACTAATTAGAATATTAACCATACTCAAATTTATTTTGTTATACTTTTAATCTAAGTCAACTATGTCATATATAACTTTTCAGGTCATGATTAACTTTAATTATACTATCTTTTGTTTCCTAATTCAAATCCTAATCTGATTAAGACGTTTTCTATGGGCAACCCTTTCTAAAATTGATCATCAATATTTTGACCATCAAAATATCTAAATTAGTAAAAATAGTCTTCTACAAAGTTATAGATCTTTCATGTTCCTTCTAATGATACTAACCATGGCTTAATCTGAATTTTTTACAGAAAGTTATCATTATTTTACTATACTACTCTCTAATGCATTAAACCCAGAATTTTAACTAAATTAGTCGGTACTTAAACTCACTAATAGACTCTCATAATTAGTTAATTGGTTTAAGTTAAGTTAATTAAATTCATTAATATATTATAAAAATGCATAGTATAGCATTAAGCTCTTTGCCATGCACAATGCTAATGAAGAAGAGTTGCTAGGACATATGATAAAAGGATGCGTCCAAGAGAATTAAAACCAGAAGATTTACTTCTCAAAGAAAGACAAACACCTGAGATTAAAGGCCAATTTCAGTCAAACTAGAAAGGTCCTTATATCATAAAGGATGTTTATCTAGAATATGCACTTCAACTTATGGATATGGATGGTGAAGTACATCTTAAGTCCATCAACTCTAGGTATGTCAAGAAGTACTATGCATGATAGTTAACTTTATCTGAAATACTCATAGGCTAATATTATCCACATTCCAAATCCATCCACACCTTCCATCATTTTTTACGTGAATGAATATCCCAAATGCGTCCACATCTTTTACCATCTTTCTCATGTATGTATATTCTTATGCAGCTCATTTGTTGATGATAGTCAATTTTGAATAATCTTTGATGACATATGAGGAAGGCTCTGAGACAATAAAATCCACAAGTAATCTTCCCCTTGAAAAAAAATTATTAAGTAACATGATCAAAAGTCCACTTCTTCTCCTACATTCATGATGGATTTAAGCTCAAGCAAGTTTCAAGATAGTGCGTCAAGTATGTGCATTATTTTATTCTCTTTTTCCTCTTCCTTATTCACCAAAAATGGCTATATGTCTATTTGTAAGACACCACGTGTCTTTGCAGAAAAGACTTTTAAGGTAGATATTAAAAGTTAACAAACTCCACTGACATTCTCTTGAACAAGAATACTAAATCAGATAATTTAAAAGGTGTGGTATCTTTGAAGGTATGGCGAAGCTGACAGCATGATAACATGTTGTAACCTTGACTGCGAAAGCATAAAGGATATGTTACACATAAAAGCTCATAGCCATTACCTCATAAGAATACATCAACATTCTATTGTGTGAATTGAAAATGGCATCTACTAGCTTCAACCTTCAGTTGCGTCGCAACATCACTTGAAGATGAGCAATTGTAGACACCCTATTTGGATGGATATAGATTGAAGACCCAATAGGCATCCATTTAGATAAGTTTAATGCTAAAAATCCACGAGATATATCCAAGACTTGCAAGCCCGTTCGAAGATCCCAAACACAAAGAGTCCAACATGTCCAAGTAAACTACTACATCCACTATGACCCAGTGGCTTAACTATGGCCCAGTAGCTCAATGGTCCAATGGCTCAAATATGGCATAGTAGTCCAATGGCCCCATGGCTCAACTATAGCCCTATGGCCTAATAGTAAGCTCAATGGACCATCTACAACTCCATCAAATCATGAACATGAGATGTGTTGGACCCTTCCGTCTCTTCTTTTAAGAACCAATGACATGTCATATCTATTTTCCATCTAAGTCAAAGGTTAAACATGCCTACGTGTCCTTCTCTTTAGACTAGTCCTTCACTTCTTTTAAAAACTAATAAAATGTCACATCCTCTTTCATCCAAGTTAAAAGTTAAACATGCCTACATGTCCTTCTCTTTAGACTCTTATTTTATTTCTTTTAAGGACTAATGACATGTCAAATCTTCTTTCCATCTAAGTCAAGTTCAACATGCCTACATTTCCTTTTCTTTAGATTCTTCCTTCACTTCTGATGTAGCCGAGGCTATCACTGTCGGATTTCCATAGATGAATCCGAATGTCAGCCGGGTGACCGATAGCCGAGGGGGACTCGGATCGAGAGGTGGGCAAAAACCAGGCCGAGACTCCTGCGCAAAGAAGGAACTAGTCAAGAAGGGTCCTGGGTTTCGGTCCTGGAGAACCCCCTCCGATGGTAAAGTCAGTCTTGGCAGGAAGACTTAATATTTAGAAGAAAGAAGAAGCTTGAGTGCTTATGGCATACCTTTTCGGTAGTGAATAGCGCCTCTTTTATAGCTGGGGATGAGGGTTCCTTTCTTACGGTAGCCGATATAGGACTATGTTTGGGGGTTTAACAGGAAATCACGAAAATACCCCGCGTTAATAGGCCGAAGGCCTGCTAGCAGTCGATCGAAATGGGCTGGGCCCATCTCGGCTCATCATGCGCTTGGATTGGGCCGAATACTGCCGTTTGGTAATCGAGCCCATTATGTGGGCCGGACTTGTGATGACCCAATATGGCATCTAGGTCGATTCTGTTTAACTGGCTTCATAGGCCGAATGCCCCCCGGCTCCATATCCAGTTGGACTGGCCTCAGCTGTTGGCCTAATCGGATTCTCCCCCATCACAGGGCCCCCTACTCTCGTCGTTCTATACTGTTGTGAGACGTCGAGAGTAAGATCTGAATCCGCATAGAAGGATACTTGGGTTCGGACGATAGACAACCTTCGTCTGAAGCCTAGAGTTGGTGACAAACTTCTTCGTCCAAAGCCGAGAGTTGGTGAAAAGCTTCTTCGTCCAAAGCCGAGAGTTGGTGGAAATGTTCAAACATTTGGGCGCCAAATGATGGCGGGAATAATTTTGAATCTCCCACCGATAGGCTCGCTCCGCGAGGAGCACAGGACACCTGGCGAGCATCTGAGGGACTACTGTCGGGCCGGAGGATCTTTACCGTCAACTGCTTTCACTCGGATTACCGTCATTTCGGCTCTCTACACGAGGACTCACTCAGATTACTGCCGCTTCGGCTCCCGGCACGAGGATCAAGGACACGTGGCGAGCATCCGGAGGAGTAGCCGAAAGTTAGGTTGCTTCCAGCCGCTGATTGCTTCTTTTCGAACGTGCAGCCCAATCGTCATCATGAGGAAGGACGGGACACGCGGCAGACATCCGAGGGGGAGCTGCCGAGGGGTTGAAGGATCTCGACCGTCGGTCTGCCATCCGACCCCTCGAGGTTTCCCTATAAATACCGGCTTACTGGCCTCAGAACTATTCTTGTGCTATCTGTCTCTGAAATTTCTTGCGCTAGAGCGATTCTGCGAGCAATTCCGCGAGCGTCCCTTCTTCTCCGGCTGCGAGTGTTCCATTGAGGTCATCCGAGAGCATCTCGTCTGTCGCCGGGGATTTCTTGATCTAAGGTAAGCCTCAGTTTCGGCTTCATCTATTTTCAATATATGTCCAGCAGCTCTTTTTCTGCCGAGAGCAGTTCGTCCTGCTCTTCGTCTAAACCTGTTCCCCAACCTTCTCTTTCATCTCCTTTCTCCTTAAATTCCTTCCCTTCTGACATGGCGGACAAAACCGAATCGACCCCTGCTCCCACCGAGCCCTCCGTATCCGGCCGCCGTCCGGCCGAGCAGGTCTCGGACGTGGCTTCTATCCTTGGCGTCGAAGCGGTGATCAACGTAACCAATAATTATCTCTATCCGTCTTGGATGATACCTGTCCAGCCTGGGAGGAATACAAGAGCCAACTCCCCCCGGCCGGGTTCTTTCTCAATCTACGAACACAACTTCCGCGCTGGGTTTTGTCTTCCCCTACACCCTATCATCATCAACCTTCTAAACTTCTACGGATTGGCTCCGTCTCAGTTCTTTCCGAACTCCTGGCGGACTGTATATGCTTTCTTAGCTCTTAATTCCATACTTGGTCTCGTCCCCTCTGTAAATATTTTTCGCTATCTTTTCAAAATCAAATCCCAAGGAAAATCTTCTTAGTTTTGTTTCATTCCCCGCTTTGGCCGGGGCATCTTCTCCGGGACGCCCTCGTCCATCCACCATTGGAATGAGGGTTTCTTCTTCATCTCACTCTCGGAGAAGCACAAGGGTGTCTGGTCCTTCCCCATCGAATGGGGGTCTATGGCCGAGGGGATCTCCGCGAGCCCCTCCCTCAGCCTCGAGCAGCTCGCCGACGCCCATTTATTCGTGGACGACGCCCCCTTTGATATAAACGAGCTCCTAGAGGACGAGGACAGGCTCGTCGGAATGGAAGCCTGGCCGGATCCGTCAAACCCTCCCATTCGGGCCGCTCCCTATCTGCCTCTCGGTCAAGCGCCGGGTGAGACCGCGACGAGGGCTGCCGCGACGTCCAGGGCTCCAGCCGAGACCCATCGTCCACTCAACGAGGGTGCCGAAGCTTTCGCCGAGGGTAAGTCAGCTTTGAGTCGCATAATCATTGCCGAGTTTCATTTAACTCTTTGTTTTACTTTCAAATATGGCCGGCCTCGGATCGCTCATGGCCCGGATCTCCCAGTGGTACGCGCCTTCCTGTCCGTCCAAGTCGCGGCCCATCGAAGGAAGGTCGGCCGACGTCATATTGGTGTTGGACGCATCTCTGGCCCGACATACGGCTGCCTCCGCCGAAGGACGGGCGGCCGCGGCTGCTCTTGAGAGGGAGCGACGGGAGAAGGGCAAGGTGGTTGCCCATGGGAGTGAGCGCTCCTAGAAGAGGAAGCGGTGGGCCGACCACGGCGAAAGGGAGTCCGCCCGGGCGACCAAGAAATTGGTCGCGAGGTGGGATGCACCGCTCGCGGCATCTCCTCCCCGACCGCAGAGGGGCAACTCCTCTTCGGCCACAATAGCGGCGACGGATACGAGGCTGTCATACCCGTTTGGAGCGGCCGAGACTCACATGTCCCGGGAGTACGGGCATAAGCCATGGTGTCCATATACGGGAGTCTTCGCGGATGACAGCCTGGAAGACTCCCGGACGTGCATGCGCCTCGCCCAGGGCATGGCCATTCCCATGGCCGAGGACGAGATCCGAGAGCTGTCCTCGGAGGGCCTCTCTCGGCAATGCATCTGCCACGCCATCCAGGTGAGTGAACTCTGGCTCTTTCGGTGTTATTCTCATTTCTTCTTACTGCTTCGTCTTATGTCTTTTTCTCCTCTTTTCAAGCCACGATCATGTGCGAGGCTCTCGCTCGCCGCTAGGCTCACATCCAACAGAAGCTTTCGGATGTGGACGAGGCCACAGATCAACTAGCCGCGGGCAAGGTGGCCTCGGTGCAGCGAGACCTCGAAGCTAACATCGACGCCCTCATTGGGGCGAATGTTAGGTTGCGGTCTGACCTGGACGGTCAGAAGGAGGTGGTCCGGGCGGCCACCGAGGCTCAAGAAAGGGCCGAGAATAAACTGGAGCAGGCCCGTGCGGAGGCCGAGTCTTGGAAGGCTCAGCTCTAAAATAAGGAAGACGAAGTCGCCGAGAGGATAGCTCGGCTGGAGAAGGAGCGGGATAAGGAACGCCGCAAGTACGCCGAAGTCGTCTCGGCACTAAAAGCGGACCTAGAGGCCAAAACAAAAGAGGCTGATGACGTCACGCTCGTGGCCGTGGCGAGCTTCAAGGAGGGTCCAGAGTATGCCGAGAAAATGGTCGAGGCCGGGGCTAAAGCGGCCGAAACCATGTTCGATCTGGCGATGGCCATTGACCAAAGGGCTTGCCCGGATACGGATCTGACAGGTTTCGGCTTCCCCGAAGAAGACGAAGGCAATCGGCTCTTGGACTGGTGGTGGCAGCTTAAGGCCGATAAGATCCCAGCTACTCCAGAAGATGCGGCGGCGGATTCTAACCATGCTTCTTCTCTCCCGACGACTCCGGGAAACTCCCTCGTCGATTTAGAAGGCGAGAATGCTAATGTATAGCTAATCCGGGGGCTTGTCCCGAATACTATTTTTGAGTTGCCGACACTGAGTGAGCGGCTGACTTGTTCTTCCATATATTATAAAAAGAACCTTTTTTGGAATTTATCAGACATATCTCAACCAAAAATTGTCTTTCCACATTCGGTATTGTATGAATCTTTTAAGGTAGAGATTATCTCATGGACAGATCGATTATAGGACGAACTTCCGAATAACCTAAGAACCTGGTTCGGTCCCGGTCATGGCCGAGGTTACTTCTGGCGTGCTTTTATAGAATTAGGATAGTGCCGCTCCTGATACGATTTGCATGGCCGAAACCACTCTCGGTACGGTTCACACGATCTTAGAACAGTGCCGCTCCTGATACGGTTTGCATGGCCGAAGCCACTCCCGGTACGGTTTTTACGGTCTTAGGATAGTGCCGCTCCCGATACGGTTTGCATGGCCTAAGCCACTCTCAGTACGGTTTACACGGACTTAGAATAGTGCCGCTCCCAATACAATTTGCATGGCCAAAGCCACTCTCGGTACGGTTTACACGGATTTAGAATACTGCCGCTCCTGATACGGTTTGCATGGCCGAAGCCACTCCCGATACAATTTACACGGTCTTAGAATAGTGCCGCTCCCGATACGGTTTGCATGGCCGAAGCCACTCCCGGTACGGTTTACACGGATTTAGAATAGTGCCACTCCCGATACGGTTTGCATGGCCAAAGCCACTCCCGGTACGGTTTACATGGTCTTAGAATAATGCCGCTCCCAATATGGTTTGCATGGCCGAAGCCACCCGGTACGGTTTACACGGACTTAGAATAATGCCGCTCCCGATACAGTTTGCATGGCCAAAGCCACTCCCGATACGGTTTGCATGGCCAAAGCCACTCCCGGTACGGTTTACACAGACTTAGAACAGTGTCGGATACAGTATTTCATAATGATATATTCATTAGATGTATCCGGTCAAAGGTCGGGATAACATTTTACATAAAATAGCACCGAAGCCGCTCCACATTCCATGTGTGAGGGAGAGGCTTGTTGGGATCCGTGCGGGACGCGAAGAATGCAGCGAAAATGATGAATAAAATATTATCTCGCCCGATGCCCACTGATCCTGTTCGGAACGAAAAACTAAAACCGAAAACCGGGTTGTAATCTGATTACCGTGCGCGGATTCGAATCCGCTTCCATCTCGGTTCCGTCGAGGCGATACCGCGAGCCGCACAAGCGTCCGGCCTCCAGCGGTATCCACGCGATCCTCTGCGGTGGTTCGTCCTCGCTCTCTCGTCCGTATCAACTCGCTTGCTGAAGATCTGTCGCCGCAACGATTGCTGAAAACCCGCCGACAGGAATTCCCGACTTTCGGGAATCACACGCGACGGAGACGGAGACTGTTCCGGCGCCTCGAACGGAGCGCCTAGAGAAGGAGAAAGAAAGGGGGGATGACGGCCGGCTTGGGGAAATCCTGGAGCTTAGCCCAGGGTTTCTCAACAGCGCGTATATATATTAAGTCAACACGACTTTTCACAAAAGTCCCCGAGTTAATATAAATCCCACTTAAGTACCACCGACTGAGAATCTTATTGCGTGTGACCCTCTAGGCCCATTTACATGTCCGGTTTTTAGCCCGTTAAGTCCAATAACTAGTTATTGACTTATAGTAATTAATTAATATCTAGATATTAACTAATTACTTAACCAAATTGACATCGCATGTAAATTCTGTCGGACTTCCGATCAAGTTGGGTGCCAAGCAACACCGCATGATCCCAGAAGGTAATGGGGTTCAGCAACCCACTCATAGAACTTGTCCGTCCACAGTTACCGCGTGGCTATAATCCTTCGTTCGCACAATGCTCTGGAGTCAACCTAGGGTATGGTCAACTGTCAAACCCTAGATGGTTAACTCACTTGAATCACACTACGCTGTACAATATCCGAAAACCTCTTTTCTGATATTGTTTCTGCTCTGGCCAGAGACTCCTACGGATCTATTCTAGAGCATTCTCTCTCCAGTTACCTGAGAGTGAACGATCCTTTATTGAACACACAATCACCTTCGAAGGTCTTCCGCTGGACCCGATCCTTGACTATTAGAGATCCCGTGGATAGGGATTCGTAGGTCAAGGTCAAAGTCCAAAAGTCCACCGACAAGGTGTCTTTGGTGTCTCAAGTCCAAGGATCAACCACGCCACTATGACGATGAATCAAGCCGATTGACAGTCAGGTAAATTACCATTC
This sequence comes from Zantedeschia hybrid cultivar, assembly GCA_030544215.1. Taxonomy (NCBI): domain Eukaryota; kingdom Viridiplantae; phylum Streptophyta; class Magnoliopsida; order Alismatales; family Araceae; genus Zantedeschia; species Zantedeschia hybrid cultivar. The sequence continues at coordinate 44,971,956 of JARZZO010000008.1, forward strand.
GGCGATTCATGTCGAATCAGTTCAGTGAACTCATTCCCCAATGAGCAACTACAGGTTTACCATTATGTCTCCACACGAGTAACTAACGAGATCGGTCACCCTCATCATATGAGCTGGAATAACCTGTACTAGTCTTACCGGATGTTTGATGTCCTTCTCAAACATCCTATGACTAGGAACAATTGAGAATATGTGTTTAAAAGTCATCAATCTCATTATTATAATCTCATCATAATCTGATGACTATTGCACATATTCATGGACTTCATTATGCGCAATTATTAATATGCAAGTCTACATAATGAATTTAATGCCATTGATTAGTAAACCAGATTGAAATAGGTGCCTTATGATTGGCTTAGAGAACACCTATATCCATCAAGGCTGGCCTAAGAGGGTCTCCAACCGATAGGTCCCCCCATCGAATGACTTCCTTCACTCAATAAGGGCCCTCCCAGTTTGGAGATAAGCTTCCTGCAGCTTCGGCCAGCTTCGAAACATGGGCATTCCGCAATATAAGGTCCCCAGCTTCAAAGTTTCGAGGCTTCACTCGAGCATTATGATATCTGGCCATACGTTGTTGATATGCAGCCAGCCGGATGCGTGCCTGATCCCTAGTCTCTTCAGTGAGGTCAAGGTGATCTCTCATGGCTTCGTCATTACTTTCCGGATGTAGGCGAGGACCCTTGGCGATGGCAGGCCGATTTCGACCAGGATGACTGCTTCTACTCCATAAGCCATCCGGAATGGAGTTTCTCCGGTAGGGGCTCAGCTTGTTGTTCTATAAGCCCACAACACGCTTGGCAATTCTTCCACCCATCGGCCTTTAGCTTCGCCGAGACGGGTTTGTAACCCTCGCAATATGCTTCGGTTAGTGACTTCAGCTTGACCATTCGCCTGAGGGTGAGCCACCGAAGTGAACTTGTGCATAATACCGAAGCTTGACCAGTTGCCTCTGAACCGATTGCTATCAAATTGCTTGCCATTGTCTGATATAATCGCCCGAGGGATGCCATAGCGGCAGATAATAGACTTCCATACGAAGCTCCAGGCATTACTATCAGTGATAGATGCAAGGGGTTCGGCTTCAACCCATTTTGTGAAATAATCCACTGCTACAATAAGAAACTTCCTCTAGCCGGTGGCTATGGGAAATGGACCCAGAATATCAATCCCCCATTGGGCGAAAGGCCAGGGATCTGATAGAGGCATTAGTATGGTTGCCAACTGATGAATAAGAGAACTGAACCTCTGACATTGATCACAGTGGCGGACGAGACTAGCTGCGTCCTCCCGGAGGGTTGGCCACCAGTATCCTTACCTTAGGATTTTATGGGCCAAGGCCCTCCCTCCTGCATGTGCCCCGCAGATACCTTCGTGTATTTCCCGAAGGGCATAGTTAGCTTCGGAGGGGCCGAGGCACTGAAGGAGCGGCCGGCCGAATGATTTTTTGTACAATATTTCTTCTAGAATTAGGAACTGAGAGGAGCGTTGTCGGATGCGTCTTGCTTCTTTTGCCTCGGACAGGAGCTCCTGTCGGAGGATAAAAGCAATTATTGGAGTCATCCAAGTTTCCACTTCGGAAGTATCTACTTGCATTACCTCGTATTCTTGAAGACTGGGCTTAGATAATTCTTCGACCAGGACCATTCGGCTCCCTCCCCCATTATGGGTCAACGCCAGCCGAGAGAGGGCATCGGCCCGAGTATTCTCGGACCGGGGGATCCGTACAATTTCAAAGGAAGTAAATTCGGCCATGATTTTTTGGGTTACCTGAAGGTAGGATGCCATCAATGCATCTCGGGCTTCATACTCTCCAGTGATCTGGCTGACAATGAGCTGAGAGTTGTTGAATGCTTTTATTTCGAATGCGCCGAGTCTTCTAGCGGCCCGAAGGCCTGATATGAGGGCTTCGTATTCGGCGGCATTATTAGTGGCTGGGAAGGCGAAGTGCAGGGGATACTCGGTGACGATTCCTTCCGGAGATGCCAGGATCCACCCTGCGCCACTACCCGAAGAGCATGCAGACCCGTCAACATATAATTGCCATTTATTAGTTGAGGGGAATACCGATGCCGAGGTGCCTGCGTCTTCAGGGTTTACTTTGATGACGGCCGCTTCTCCTGGTTGGGGAGCCGAGGACGATTCGGGAGTTAATTCAGCGATGAAATCGGCTAGGGCTTGAGCTTTTATTGCGGTCCGAGGCCCGTAGGAGATGTCAAATTCTCCTAACTCGATTGCCCATTTGTCCACCCTCCCATATACTTCTGGCCGAGAGAGAATCTGCCTTAAAGGTTAATCAGTGAGGACTTTTATTGAATGTGCGAGGAAGTAAGGCCGAAGCCTTCTCGCAGATGCGACGAGGGGTAAAGCCAGCTTCTACAGGGATGGATATCGAAGCTCTGCTCCATGAAGCGCTCGGCTTATGTAATAAACAGGCTTCTGGACGCCATCCTCCTCCTGGACAAGGATGGCACTAAGAGCAGCTTCGGATGCAGCGAGATACATGAATAATTGATCCCCTTCGACAAGCTTGGACAGGACGGGAACCTTGGAAAGATAGGTCTTCAGCTGATTGAAGGCCGATTGGCATTCGTCTGTCCAGGAGAAATCGCTGGTCTTCTTCAGTATCTTGAAAAAAGGGAAACAATGATCCGCCGCTCTCGAATGAAGCAGCTTAGCGCCGCGATTCATCCGCTTAACCTTTGAACTTCCCAGATGTTTGTCAGCGGGTGCATTTGAAGTATAGCCGCGACCTTTGCGGGATTCGCCTCCACCCCTCGGCGAGGAACCATATAACCGAGGAACTTCCCTGAGGCTACGCCGAAGGCACACTTGGTAGGATTTAGCTGCATTTTGTACCTGCGCAAGGTTGAGAAGGTTTCGACTAAATTGGCCAAATGGTTATTGGAGACTAGGCTTTTCACCAACATATCGTCGATGTAGACTTCCATGTTTCGGCTGAGTTGTGAAGCGAACATTTTGTTGACAAGGCGTTGATAAGTTGCTCCAGCATTCTTCAAGCCGAAGGGCATCCGGATGTAGCAGTATAGGCCAAGGTCTGTTGTAAAGTTGGTTTTGTCTTCGTCTTTCGGATGCATCCGGATCTGGTGGTACCCCTAGTAGGCATCGAGGAAGCTGAGTAGTTCGTGGTCAGAAGTAGCGTCCACCATTTGGTCTATTCGAGGCAGCGAGAAACTGTCCATCGGACAAGCCTTATTAAGGTTATTGAAATCAACACACATTCGCCACTTACCGTCTTTCATGGGTACCATTACTACATTGGTGATCCAGTCGGAATGATGCACTTCACGGAGATGTCCCACGTCCAGCTCCTTCTTTACCTCAGCCTGGATTGCCATTCTTCCTTCTTGATTGAAGGTGCGCCGCTTTGCTTGACCGGGGGTTGATTCGGATTAACATGTAGATGATGCTCCGCCACCTCTGGGTCGAGTCCGGGCATATCCGAAGGGGACTACGCAAAGACGTCGAGGTTTTCTTTCAGGAAGCTAGTCAGTCTTTCGGCTTCGGCTTTTTCAAGGCCGGAGCCTATTAGTAGTGTTCGGCCTTCTCCTCCGGGGACTGGAATGGTTACAAGTTCTTCTTTTGGAGATGCTTCGGCTGAAGATTCAATTGAAAGAGATTCGGCCGCAGACTTCCCTTTGACTGAGATCATGTAACTTTGCCGAGCAGCTGCTTGATTCCCTTTTGCCTCGCTGATTCCATGGCTAGTATGGAACTTTAACTTCTGATGGTAGGACGAAGGCACAGCTCTGATTCCTCCAATCAACCTTCGGCCGAAGATGGCGTTGTAGGCCGAGTCAATTTTCACCACTGTAAAATCTGTTTCAATGGTCAGTTGCTTTGGTGCCGTGCCGAGGGTCACAGGCAGTCGGACGATGCCTTCCACTCAGCATGGGGCTCCATTGAAGCCAAATAGGGGGCCCCGGTGAGCTTTCATATCTGCTTCGGTTAAACCCATTTTCAAGAAACAATCATAAAAAAGCACATTAGGTGCACTCCCGTTATCAACAAAAATACGATGAACATCGTAATTTTTCAATACAGCATTTACTACAAGAGCATCATCATGCAGGACTTGAATGTCATAGAGGTCTTCTTGGCCGAAGACGATGTCCTCTTGGCAGGAGCGCTTCGGCCGTTGGTGTGATGCTTCTACCGTAGTCAAGGCGACTTTCGGCTGGGATGGCGCTTCCTTGACTGGAAGTTGTGGTTGCCTAGGCACTGCTGAGGCATCTCGGCCTTGCCTCTGTTAAGGTTGTACCCGTCTGTACTGTGGCAGGCGGCCTTCCCGGATGAGGTGATCAATCTCCTCCCGAAGGTACCGGCATTCGTCTGTTGAATGTCCAGTTTCCCGATGGCATTCACAATATTTCCAGGAGTCCCTTCGCCGGGGATCGGTCTTGATGCACTCAGGCTGCCGGAGTATTCATTTTACCTCCATGAGCATTCGGGAGGGAGGAGCTGGCAGTGGCAGGTATTGTTGTTGTGGAGCCCGACGCTTGTCTCGGCCCCAGTCTTCTCTCTGATACCTCTTGCGAGAGGATTCTTGATCTTCGGAGCGAGGATGTGCCGCTGGTGGGGAAATAGCCAACATTGCTTCGGCGGCACTCTTGCCCTTACACATCATCAAACCTCCCGATTGATGTACTTGTGGGCCCGGGGTACCAGATCTTGAAAGGTAGGAGGATGTCTCTTCCCAATGGAACTGAGAAGTCCTTCGTTTGTGCAGCCACTAATTACGGTCGAGACCACGATTGAACTATCCAAGTTTGAAATCTGGGATGCTTCGGTTCGAAACCTAGTAAAATACTCCTGAAGGGTCTCGGCTGGTCCTTGCCGAATGGCCAGTAAACTTGCTGAAGTTTTACATTGCCGAATAGCATCATAGAATTGGTCAATGAATAATTGGCCCAGCTGAACCAATGAATGGACAGAATTAGGCGCCAAGGTGTCAAACCAAGTGGAAGCTATTTTCTCGAGGGTGAGGGGGAAGAGGCGGCAGCGGACTGCTTTGGGAACCCCTCGGACAGAAAGATAAGAGTTAAACCTTTGAAAACGGCAGACTGGATCCGTCATGCCATCGTACAGAGGACCTTTCGACAGCTTGAAGTTAGATGGTACTTCGGTGGCTAGAATTTCAAGAGAGAAAGGGGTTTGTTCCATAATGGTATTGACGAGTGGTGCTCTGTATGGCCAGGACACCATTTGCTGCATCTCCTTCCTCATTTCCGTCAGTCTCCGGTCCAGCTCCAGAGTTGTAGCAGTAGTAGCGGCCGAGCGTCCCTCGGCTTCAGTCGGGTGGATTCCAGACAAAGCGTTGTCCTGCTTCGTCATCAGATGGCTGGCACGCGGAACTTGGCCTTGCGGTCCGTATGGTTCGCTACGTGTTGAAACCCCTTCGTTAAGGAATGCCCGCGAGGGCGTCGGCTGCCCCTTCATAGGCTGAGTAGCCGGACAATATTGTGGTTGGGGTGGAGCCTGCTGAGGTGGATTCAGGAGCCCCATATGTTGAGCGATAGTCAAAACCATGTCACGCAGTGGCGCCAAAGAGGTAATGGTAGCCATTAGTGTGGCTACCTTTTGCTGGAGCTCTTCCATCCAGTCGTCCCTAGGAATGACAGGCTCCGATATTACCGGGAGGACAGACCCCTGCGGAAGGGTGGACGGAGCTCCTTCAGCATGGAGTGACTGTGCCGGAGTCGTCCGCGTCTCCGCTTCGTCTTGACCAGATCGCCTCGTCACCGATCGATGAGACATAGCTGATAAGTTTCCCACAGACGGCGCCAAGTGATGTAGCTGAGGCTATCACTGTCGGATTTTCGAAGATGAATCCGAATGTCAGCTGGGTGACCGGTAGCCAAGGGGGACTCGGATCGAGAGGTGGGCAGAAACGAGGCCGAGACTCCTGCGCAAAGAAGGAACCAGTCAGGAAGGGTCCTGGGTTTCGGCCCAGGAGAACCGCCTTCGATGGTAAAGTCAGTCTCGGCGGAAAGACTTAATATTTAGAAGAAAGAAGAAGCTTGAGTGCTTATGGAGTACCTTTTCAGCAGTGAATAGCGCCTCTTTTATAGCTGGGGATGAGGGTTCCTTTCTTACGGTAGCCGATATAGGACTATGTTTGGGGGTTTAAGAGGAAATCGCGAAAATACCCCGCGTTAATAGGCCGAAGGCCTGCTAGCAGTTGACCGAAATGGGTCGGGCCCATCTCGGCTCATCATGCGCTTGGATTGGGCCGAATACTGCCGTTTGGTAATCGAGCCCGTTATGTGGGCCGGACCTGTGCTGACCCAATATGGCATCTGGGCCGATTTTGTTTGACTGGCTTTGTGGGCCGAATGCCCCCCGGCCCCGTCTCTAGTTAGACTGGCCTCAACTGTTGGGCCTAATCGGATTCTCCCCCATCAACTTCTTTTAAGAACCAATGATATGTCACATCTCTTTTTCATTCAAGTCAAAGATTCAACATGCCTACATGTCCTTCTTTTTAGACACTTTCTTCACTACTTTCAAGGACCAATGGTGTGTAGTATCATCCTTTCACATTAATCGTCATCATACATTGATGGAAAAGACAATCTTCTATGATTTAAGGTTGCAATGCCACATTATCAAATTACTATACCATCTATTCACTTATAAATAGAGCACCTCATCCTACTCATTTCTCCAAGCTAAGGAGAGTATAAGGAGACCCCTTTTGCAAACTTTAGAAATCTAATAGAAAGAGAGATCTTAGTCTAAGTCATGGAGTCTAAGTTCTAACCTGTCCAAATATTAGTGAAGCATGAGATAGTCGGCGGAAGTTAGCAATATAATCATCTTCCTCTTTCTTTCTTTTTATCTCTTACTTATCTTTTATTTTTTAAAACCCTTCACAAATTAATCTTATCACTAATTGGTAAGGTTCATTTTGTTAGTAAGTTGGTATCTTTACGAAAAGGACCTTATCACTAGTTGATAAGGTTCGTTTCGTTAGTAAGTTAGATTAGTACAGACTATCTTAAGAGTGTGTAAGTGCTTAACCTCTTTCACACACTTAACCAAAATACAAATCCATAACCTCTGTTAAGATCTAGCCTTGGGGTCAAATTTGTTATCATGTTTTTCTAAATCTTTTAGTTTTTTGAATCTCTTATTCGGGTGATGACTCCCAGAACCCATTTTTACTGTCTAAACATGGAGTTGCTATGGCTAGCGAATGTATTGGGGAAGCTTCAACTTGAGCATTTAGCCATCTTTTTACTTTTTTTTTTTCTTTTTTTTTTTTAACTTCTAGTTAGAGATTCTCTACTAGAAGTTTGAAGGCGAGTGGTAAACCCTTGAGAGGGTAGAAATACCCTTGGACTTAATCCTTATCTAAAAAAACACAAAAATAAACTTGTATTTTCTTTTCCTGCATTTTGAATTTACGTTCTTATATTTTTATTCTCATTTGTTCACACCCACTTCACTGTTATTTTCTTTTTGTCATCTTTTTTTCTGTACCTTATCTAATCATTTGTGTCACCTGTCTCCACGTCAATCACAAACTTCACCTGTATATTTCCATTTATGTAATATGTATGTTTACTTTTCTTAGCATAATTTCTTGCTTTCTTATATTTCCTTTCTCGATTATTAATTATATTTTTACATTTTTTAATCCTTTCTTCACCTGTGAGCGCACACTTTACCAGTATATTACTTTATGTTGTCATCTCTTGCATTCTTTTTTCTTTAGCATATATAGTCATACCTGAATATCTCTTACTTTGAGAACAATCTAATTATTTGTATCATTAGTTCCTAATCTAATCAAACACGTCACTTGCATATTTGCATTCTTCTTTTATATTAGTATTTCATTATTCATTATTGTGATAGTTGTTAACAATATTCATCTTTTGCACAATCTTCTACTTTAAGTTTATATTTCCTACTTTATTCTTTTGCACAATCTTCTACTTAAAGTTTATATTTCCTACTTTATCTAACCCATGTCATTCTCATTCTCATTATTTTGTATATTTGTTTCACTTTTATTTTAATACTCTTTCTCTTTATTCCCATAACCTATCTCACATTCCTAGTTAGAGTGAATTTTTCTACTTCATCCTTTGAGCCAATACGGGGTCCTTCATTGAGAACCTCTACTCGGCGTTCCCTCATTGTTAGTTCAATTCAAACTCGATCTCGAGCATAAACAGCTTAACTGTAAGGATTGAGGTTTCGTATCCGGTTATCGGGTCAGTTTCGGGGTCGGATCCCTTAGTTTAGGCCCTCGTCAAACGGCGTCCAGCTATGTGGACGTGTTTTAGGCTGTGCCATGTGGGCGCCACGTGGACTGGCCTTGGGCGCGAGGGTACGGCCCCGGTCATATCGTCTGAATGGCGTCTTGGATGGACAATGTCATTTAGAGTACGACCCTGGTTCGTCAGTGTACGGCCCGGTCTTGTCGTCTGAATGACGTCGGACTTGCACGACGCGTTTTACCCAGCTTCTGTTTGACCCTGCGAACCTTCCCTCCTTTCCCTCATTCTCTCCTTTCTCTTCTCTCTCCTCTCTTCCCTCCGATCTCCGGCGACCCCCTTCCCCCTCTCCTTGCTTCCCTCCACTCCATCAACCTCCTAACTCCCACCACTACCACCACCATCTCCTCCGCGGCGTTTTTCTCTCCGGACGGCGGCCGACGTCCCGGTAGAGTAACGGCGTCCACGGCGGTACCGGCGGCGGCGTGTGGCAAGGCGGGTTGGCGGCTTGGAGCTAGGAGGAGTTTGAGTAACTGGTAGGGTGACGATCCCCGTTGTATTGTGTTTAAAAAACCATGTTTTTTCCCGTTTTGGAGCATGTTTAGGAGTTTTCTTGGGATGAAAATACTAATTGCATGTAATGAAAATTTTGGTGTTTTAATGGGTATTTAGGTTCTTCTCCTCCTTCTCCACTCTTCTTAGTGTTTTACACGATTTGGGGGAGGAAATCCCACCTCGTGGATTGGGAGATGGCGGAGGAAGAACCTGTCTGTGAGGGTTAAATGGCATCAGGAGACAGCGACGCCTTTTAGAAAGGCAGCTTCCACCCGCGACGCAATTTAGCCCAAATAACAAACTCTGTCTCTGGACTGATAAGCGTCCAAGTACAGCGACGCCTTTTAAACGGCGACCTTGTTGAACGATGCCTTTTAAGCCTTCTTCCGAGACCAGATTTCACATGAACCAGTTTAGGAGGCTTGAATGATGTCGGTCTTGGGCGACGCGATTCAAGACAAAATCTCATTAATTCCTACAATTAACATGCGTTTACATTGATAGATAGTTTGGTTAATTGCATACTTGAAATCATACTTAAGGACGATGATTTCTACGTAATCGGATCGCACTGTGTTGTGTTTTATGCGACCGTGGACCTAGAGTAACAGTTGTAGCGTTTAGGCACCCTGTGTCGGTGTGGGAGGGACATAGCACCGGTCTGGGAGTGGTGGGGTGACGCCTAGAGAGAGGGTCACCTGGTGTACCCCGGGGTTAGCTAGTACTGGTGTGGGAGTGGTACCTTTGGAGTGTCACTCGTGCTGGGGGAAGCAGAAACCACCTAGAGCCAGTTGGGCCGGAGTAGCTAGCGTGCTATCCGAGGGATTATTGTTTGGTCTCAGCAGGTCGGTGTTTCTCGCGTTCGGCCTTGTGGTCGACGTGTTTTGCCGAGACGCTGGTTGTGGGTCCCGTGGTAAAATAATTTCAGAATCGTGCATGTTACATTTCGATTGCATGTGTTTCATATCAAAATTTAGGAATTATGTTTACTTCCTTACTTGCTTAAATTATTTATACTTGTGTTGCTGCACTTGTGGGTGCGTGAGTAGGCAGTGGGGATCGAAGGATCCCTACTGAGTCTTTTCGATGAGACTCACCCCTACGGTTTTCAGGTGAGGGTTCCAGGTAGGCATAGCGAGGAGAGTGCTGTCTTGGGTTGCGCTTCAGCAACCGCTGTTCCGGGGTATGCCCCGATGTAGTTGTTATTTTATTTTCTGGCTTGTATGCTTAATTATTTCTTTTTAGTTTGAGTATGTAATTATTTGCTGAGTCGAGTCGCATTGTAATAATTTTTAATTCTTGCACTTCCTTTTTAATTCAATGCGATGTGAATGTTTAGCTTAGTTTATTATTTATTTTTCAGACTTATCTAGATCCTGATTTGAGTCCAAATTAATGATTCGGTACCCATTTAGTAATCGGATCCCTGATTATAGGGTGGCGGGTCGTTACATTAACAAGGCTCTTCTATACAAAATATGTTGAGAAAGACCCAGTGGGTATATAACCTATTGATGAAGGTGGGGTGTCAAACATTGCAAATAATGACCAACCATCGAGGAAAATGTTTGGTCAAATCATGCAAGCTATCCAGACCTTAATGACAATGATAACTCAATCTCAACTACCTCAATTAGGGGTACCATTGGCATGATCTAACCCTCCATAGGCTCACATGCTCCCTCCAAATGACCCACCAATCTCATATTCATTTCCTCAACCTATAGGAATTGCCAATAGTAGGTATGAAGAAGAAGTAAGAGAGAATGTTACTCCTCAAAACTCATATCAGCCTGTTATAGGAGGGATGACATCAAATCCCATTCCAACTCTTCCTTCTAGCTTCTAAAAGAATATTCCACTACCTCGAACAATTGATCCGGTCCAAACAAGTCTAGAATAAATGGAAGAGGAGATGGCAAAGCTTCAAGAAAGAGATTTCTAAAACATCCGTTTTCAAGATCTATGCTGATTCCCTGATGCTCAACTCTCTGAACAATTTAAGCTACCTGAGCATGAAAAGCATGATGGAAATGAATGCCCAATCTCTCATCTCCGCGCCTATTGCGAACACATGGCTCTACTCAAAGCAAATGAGCAATTGCTTGTTCGCTACTTTGATAAGAGTCTGACCGGTCCAATCCTTCAGTGGTACACCTTCCTTGATCTATCTAAGGTAACATCTTTCAATCAACTATCTCGACTCTTTGTTGATAAATACTTTTATAACTTTGACATGGAACCCCGTAGAGAAGACCTTGAGGTCTTGACCCAAAAATCAAATGAATTATTTGGCACCTATGTTAGGACGTGGAGAGCAATGGTTGCACATGTCAAACATTGTCCAACTGACAAAGAGTCGATTAACATTGATCATTAGGACTTCTCTTCCCTCTTTATCTCAATTTTTAGCAATATAAAGCCATCAAAATTTTGTTGCTCTCATTAAAGTAGGTGGAAGAGTGGAAACTGCCATCAGGCAAGGCCAAATTCCAACTCTTGGAGGATCTCAACGGAAATCTCCTTCTAACATCCTCTCAATCAAAAAAGGCAAAAGCGATTAAAAAGCCATTACACAAGGCACCTCGCCGAAGTCAATTGAAGGTGTCAACACCACTTTTCAACATGTGACAAAGCGTATCCCTAGGTTTCTTATCCATCAAATGCAAGACAACCCCATCTATTGGGGCAAGCTTCAAAGCCAACCCAGGCCACATTTCAATCTCAACCAGTTTCTGTAAGTGCACCCAATCTTCCTCCAAAGTCACCTCCTACTCACATCCCCGCTCTTACTCTCCAAACACAACCTTAAGCTCCTCCTCCGTTTCAAAATTTCACTCCTCTTAGCAAACCCTTGAACTGTATATTATATTGCCTTTTAGAAAGCAGTGACATTATGTTACCCCCTCCTCGGTAGATAAATCCACATTGAAAAGGATAGGATGTGGCAACCTATTGTGACTTCCATCAAAGCAAAGGGCACATCACTAATCGACTTCAACTTGAAACATGTAATCCAAGACCTCATTGATCAAGAAGTCATAGTAATCAAAGCACATGGGATTAAGACATCCAACATAGTCCAAAATCCCTTGTCAGTCTACAACTTTGATGGAGCAAGTACCTCACAGTCCGTCAATGTCATTGATGGATATACTTCATCATACAATCCTTTTAAGTGCATCTTCATGAGCAGCCCTTCCTTATCACTTCATAATACTCAATATCACGTTGTGCTAAGGACTAAGGAGCTATTGTCAATGCCCTCGCTCCTATATGGGGAACTCCTCAATGTTCTAGACAACCCGTGATAGTGATGGGCCCCCCTCAAGCATCTAAAATGCCTCTAGAAATTATTGGAGTCCCAACAAAGTCTAGAAGATCAATCAAGGTGATGAGCTTGTCTACAACTCTAACTATGAATTAAAATCACATTAAGACAAAGCCTATGGAGGTACTAAGAAAAAAGCTCATAGAGTTGACTAGTGAACTTGATCTGCACAAGGTCATATATGTGTATGGCGAAGTTTTACACCATCCATGTGTGCCGAAGTAGAAAATATGACAAGGTCAAGGAGGATATTCAAACCTACCCATCTCAAAGCTGAAAATCTCACGAAATCCAATTCAGAAGGCCAATGTGACACTAAAGTCATATTCAGAAAAAGAGAACAAAGTTATGATGTCATTTCCCAACTCGAAATGACAAAGGCCAATATCTCTATATGGGAATTGTTAAAAAATTCTCCGCCCCATAGGCAACCCTTGATTAAGGTCATTCAATCAGCTCATGTGTCCAAAAATATTGATCTTTCATGTTGGAGAACATGCTTGGCTAAGTCCTAGCATCTTATGTGATTATATTTTTTGATGATGAACTCCCTATGGAAGGTGCCAACCACAACCGCTCTATAAGCATTACAGTCCAATATGATGACCATAATATATCCCTTGTTCTTGTAGACAATGGGTCTGCACTTGATGTTTATTCACTTAGGACCTCAACAAAGTTAGGAGCTGACCCATTGAGTCTCAGAAAATCCAATTAAGGGATCAGAGCATTTGATAACATAAAGAGAGATGTCATTAAAGAATTGGACCTAGAACTACTCATTGGCCCTGTCAAATTCCAAGTCGCTTTCCAAGTAGTTGACATCAAGTCAACTTTCAACTTGCTTTTAGGTCGACCTTGGATTCATCCACATTAGATCATCCCTTACAATGTGCATCAAAGACTCAGATTTCGTCATGGTAATAGAATTATTGTCATCTTCTTTGAACCAGACACAATGGTCCCAACAGATAAACACCACCTATGGTTTCCAACAGCTACAAATACTTGATATCACATATTCACCTTCTAATGTTGCTGAGCACAATTTCCATTTTGAGACAGTTAATGTTATGCCTAATGAGGATTCTTTTGTTGTCAAGTCACCCACTCACGATTCCAACTGGATGATAGTCCAATTGTGTAAATAATGGAACTTTCACTTAGGATGTCAAGGGTTGGGGAAAGTGAACCAAGGCCAACTAGAACCTATTTGAGCAAATAGATAACATGAAACATTGGGCCTAGGTTATAAACCCACCAAAAGGGAGAAAAAACTTGCGTTCTTAGCCAAACAAGTGGAAAGGAACATAATTGAAGAAGGAGAAAGCATCCCTTATCAAGCTAAGCGAAAACCTCCACACATTAATGAAACTTTTGTTTTTAGATGTCAAAAGGGTGATGAAGAAATATGTGATCAAGAAGATATGTCCAAAGGGATTGCCACATTATTTGGTAAAATGTAAGAAAGAGATGGTATGCCATTCTACGAGGAGATGACACATGAATCAGGAGTCAATGCGACTGAGGATGATCCTAAAGGCCCTCCACCATATACACTTATCACCAAAATGGATCCTGGCCCTTCTACCTCAAGACCAATTCCTATTGATGATACAATAGAAGAAGGTGGAGATGCACAATTAGAAGAAAATCAAGAGGTTAGAAAACTCGTAATACAAACTCTTAAAACATTTCATGTAGTTATGACAATGCTATCCCATGCTCATCCTATGCAAGTCTCCTCATCCGCAACTCAATCACCCAAACCTTCTTACGCTATTAGCCAACTTGAAGGCATTAGGCTCAGTCCTGCGTACTCCTAATCCCAACAAGAGCCTTCACCCGCGTTCATCTCTGCCTAATCCAAACTAGAAGCAATATAAAAAACCTTAGAAACGTTCAAAACAAGGAGTATATCGAAAATATCGATTCAAGATCCAAATCAACCCCCACATCTTGAAACACTACTTTCACTCAAGGGTGGAGAATAATAGCTCATCCACTTATTCCAAAATGATCTTTTAGGAGCAACATTATATTAGTTTTTCTCTCTTGATCCTAATCAAATCACTTCATAGAAAGTTGTTCAAACTCTTCATCAGATAGTTCTCATACATTTAGAACATTAGGCCAAAAAGGGAGCACCATGAGGCTATGGTGTAAAACTCAGATCTGAAGCTCAAAACCTTTGTTCAGAGGTGGTTGAAAGTGATTGTGCAAATAGAGCAACCACCTACTAGAACTGAAGCAATAAGCATGATCATAAAACCCATCCTGCCACCTCTATCAAAATTCTTGGCAATTCAAAACATCCAAACCTTCGATGAACTGATTGACAAAAGAACTAAAGCAGAAAGTCTTATCTGGATCCCCCATCCTAAGGTTCCCTCTGATAGAATTGAGTGGGCTAAAAGCAAAACATAAACTCATTTTGTACATTTTAGTTCTATATTTTAATAAAGGCAATCTTTTCATTATGTGGTTCTTGCATATTTAACTATCGTAATGAATGTCCATAGACATATGTAAAAGATATTGAATCATGATGAGATCATGATAGTGAGATCAATCTTCTCTTAACATTTGTCTTAAATTTTTCTCGATCATAGGATATTTGAGATGAACATCAAATATCCGTAAAGATCGGCACAAGTTATGTCTACTCATACGATGAAGATGAATGATCTCACATTCACTTGTGTGGTGACACTAAGCCAAACTTGTGGGTGCTCATTAGAGAATGAGTTCACTGAATAGACCCGAATAAGAATCCATGGATGGTCATTATTACCTAATAGTCAACCAGGTATTCAGTTGTTGCAGTAGCACAGTTGGTCCTTAGACCTGAGTCACCAAAGATACCTTGTTTGTAGACTATTGTGCCTTGATTTCAGGCTTGTAGACTTTAGCCATTAAGTCTACAGTCAGTCTTTCAGACTCAGTGGAAAGCTTGCGAAGGAAATTGAGTGAACAACAAGGGATCACTCACTCTTGGTATACCACTGAAGAGAATGCCCTATAGATATGTATTCAGAAATCTCTGGCCATGGTCAAATGAAAGAAGTGTCTTTCTAGAAATTAACTGAGTACTGGAATCCATCCAAACGATGTTTTAAAGGGTTTGACGATGAAACCATACCCTTGCGTTGTTGGGGCATTAGATGAGCGAAGGATTAAATTTGTACGGTATCTGCAAACGAAAATGTTTAACAAAGGGAATGGCATCCCTTATATCTTCTGGGACTATGAGGTAGTGCTTGGTGTCGTTTATGGTCAGAAGGTCTAGTGGATTTATCATCAAATGAAAATTCACTTATTTATTGAATTAATTATTTAACATATGATGTTTATATTATTTATTATTTAATAAATATTAAACTTTAGAAATAGTTCTAAGTTTAGTAGGTTTGAAACCAAGCTAATATATGGGCCTAGAGGGTCATACACATAAGAGTTCTCGAAAGACGGTGAGAGATATTAAATATTCTATTATCTGAGTATTTATGAAAAGCTGCAGGATAATCATGGAATATTTAATAAAGAATTATCCAAGGCCAAGGTCTTGGATAATTATGAGAATTAATCTTTGGCATTATCTCTTATTCTAATAAGAGAGTTAAAAATGGAGCTAAAGGGGGTGGTGTACGCACACCACAAGTTTGGAGAATTCTCTCTCCACAATCTCTCTCTCCCCCTTTTGAAGCCAAGGTCTAGTATTTCTCTCTCCTCCTCTTCAACTGCATGGTGGAGGTTCTGAGATCCGGTCGACGTCTTCAAGCCGAGGAGGGAAACTCATCTGCTTCAGGAACTCGCGTGGATACCTTAGCAAATCGGTACTTCGCACGGGAGATTCGAAATCCCGCAAAGGTGAAGAACGGTTCTTCTAGAATAATTTAATTAGTCTGTTTTTCGATCTCAGCAACGTGATACATGGAATCAAATAGTTTCCACTGCGATTTTGTCGATTCCTAACAGTGGTATCAGAGCCAGGTTGTTGGTTCGATCGAAAATCGGCATCGTTTTACGTGTTATTTTTTCTCGTTATGCATGTAGAACATTGTATTGTACACGATCTAGGGTTAATTTATGGGGTGTTTAACTATCATTTGATAATTGGGAAATAGTCCCAAGCTTAAAGGGTTTTTATTTTATGCTCCTTGAATATGTTGGTTGATCCTTCGAAGAGAACATACCATGTATATTCTCTTTATTGAGAATAATCTTCATGTGCATAGTAAAGAGAGAACCGCATGGATTGTCCTTGCTTCTCTGCCACCTATTGAGGGGTTCGGTGATGGCCAGGGGTGTCGACGGTGTCATCTAGAGGCTTCACCTGCCGATGAGGGTGCCGGTTACTTTTCCCCTCCCCACGGGCCTGAGGCTATGACAATAAGGGTTTTGGGAAGTCGCAGGGATGCTCCTTGGCTTCATGCCGCTACGTGGTACGACCATCGATCTCCGGTGATGCTTCAACACGCATGGCGGCCCGCCTCCCTCCCGCAGGCATGCGCACAAGGCCCTGGCATAACCATGCAAGTTTTTTTTTTTTTTTTAATTGAAGGACATGTAGCCGAATGGGTCGACCGGCGACGTCCGGTGCTGCTCTGGTCAGCACGGGGGTCGGCGGCATGTGGGACTGCAGGTCGGCCTGCCCGAGTCTGGGACCTGCGCCTGACCCGAACCGCCCGTACCCGAATGACCCGCTAAGCCCCTTTTAACCCTTTTTACCCCATTTAATGATTATTTAAGCCCATTTTTTGCAGTTTTTAAATTTGTCTGAACTGTAAAATTTTAATTAACATATTATTTAAATTGTTTAATTAATTATTAATTAATTTAAAGGGTTTAAAGTTAACGGGGTATCTGTTAATTATTTACATATGGTTTTAAATTGTTAACTTAATCCCCTATTAATCAATTAAGTTTAGAATTCGATTCTTAAACTTTATTTACTTTCAGCATAACTTGAAATATTTAAATTTTGTTCAAATTGTTTGAGCATGTGATAGATTAACTAAATAGTTTATTTATTTTTCAATGATATTATGGATATTGTTGTTAAAATTGAAATAATTGTTATTTCAAAATTTATGATATTATATTTTTACAATACCAACAATAATTATATGATAATTATTTAAAGCATTTGATGTGTCATGATGAATGAAGGGATGATCATGGACCTAGCTTAATCAAGTGATGGTTAATGTGGTTGAATGCAATGTATGTTTTTTATTTGATGTCTTTTAAGGACCTACGTATCCTCTCTCTTAACCTTATCAAATGTACATTCTATCTCCCTCAAACTTTGTACTCCCCTTCATTAGATCAAGGTTCCAAATTATAATTAAAAATTTACATTTGTGGGCCTGCAAGTCCTATGTTCATTAAGATATGCAATTGAAGCGGAATAAGATATGAGGACAGGATCTTCTGAAGACACTTCTGGAGGATGTGTAGACACGCTAATTTTGACTTCATAGTGAGTAAATTTCATATCACACTTATAATGCCCCAAAATGGTCCAATGTTTAATCATTAATTAATTTTTATTGATTTTTCTCGGAATTTGTTGATTAGCGTTGCCCTTGAACGACGCCATTTAGATTCCTAGCCGAAATTAGTTCAGAATTAAATTTCTAAATTCAGATAAATTTAACTGAATAGCGTCGCCTTAGGAAGATGCCATTTAAGTCCTAATCCGTCTGGATTTCTGATTTTTAATTCGAATTAATTTCCTAAATTATCTAAAGCGCGTCGCCCTAAGGAAACGCAATTTAGGTTTCCTAATGTATTCCAATTTCCTTTTCGGATTTTATTTCTATTATGGCCGCTTTAATTAGACAAATGGCGTCTCGTCTGGATGACACGATTTGCGAGTTTCCTGATAAACATGATTTGGCCGAAATAATCCAGTTTCCAAAGTTGGGAAGGTTGTTAACTCGTCCATGCTCGTCCAAGCTAAGTCCGACTGTGGGAGAGAGTCCTTTTGAAGCCCTAAACACCCCTAAACCTATTCATATAAATAAAACACCCTTTGGACTGATTTTGAAGCTTGAAGCAAGGTGTTTAAAGGCTCTAGAGGAGAAAAACGTAGACAGCAAGAGGAGCTTCATCTAAAGCTTCTTCTTCTTTATCCTTTGAAGCTCTTGAAGACAAAGGCTATAGAGGAGCCAACCAATCATCTTCTTTCCCTTAATTCCTTTCTAGCTTTTCATTAATTTCATATAGTTTATTCATCATTGTTTTTCATAGTTCATCATCATCACTCCATGTTCACACACACATCATTATCTACTACACCCACATACTTATAGGGGTTTAAAGAACAACCATCAAATGAGTAGATTAGTTTAGTTGCATGTTTAAATTTCTTATTAGAATAGATACTACCCTACTCTAGTTCTAATTAGATTATTTACTTGATCTTACAACGTACAAAGAAGGAGAAAGAAAGAGATTCAAAGGAACGATCATCAAGAAAACAAAAGCAAGAACACATTGATAAAAAGACTCTCTTTCTTTGGCCAGCCAAAGAAAGGGAATTAAGGACTCAACATCTCTCAAATTTGAAAAGGTAAGCGATCAATCTTTCTTTAAAACTTTACAGTTTCTGACGATCACGTTTTATTTAACTTTTAATAGTTCTACTATTCATATAAATAACATGAAATTCATGAATGTCACACACCTAATTTGAGCACCCATAGCTTTTTGGCGATCAAGGTGGGACTTGGTCTCACCGTCTTTTAATGTGTTCTTGCTTTTTATCATCGGGCACCCACGGTGCACCACTTGTGTCCCTCGGGTACTCCTTTCACCAATTGGTGAGTTTGGTTACTTTTATCCTTACATGCACTATGTGCGCATCCCTTGGCGGCAAGATCTTGCCCTCTCGGGATTGATTGAAAGTTGTGAGTGTGATAGGAAGTGTGTGGTTGATTGAGTTTATATTGTTTGCATGATAATAAATCTATTTAAATTGAAGTTGCATGATCAGTTAGATTCCTTCTTATCTTAATAATTTGGGAGAGGATTGTCCTCGAAATTACTCTATGTTTACTATTTTCAGGCTCTGAATAGCATCTAGATAGAGAAACACGATTCAAACCGCGTCTCTGAGCAAAGACGCCATTCAGCCTCATATTCTTGTTGCGTTGCCGCGTGAGCGTCTGTGAACAGAAGAAGCTTCTGTCTTGAATAGCGTCAGTGAACAGCAACGCGATCCAAACAGTTTCTTCTTTTGCTCATCAGTCCTCGGATCTTCGATTTCTTTTGTTACCTATATGTATCTTATAGTACATTAGAGGCCATCTAGGCCGTAGGTCATCTGCATTGGGGCTCACCCCCCCCCCCCCCCCTGATAGGAACACTTTTCTCAGCATCTTCACCTCTCTCTGACTGAGTCGGTCCCTCGGTCAGACTAGAGTGGTTTTCTAAAAATGCAATTGCAAAACAAAAGTATTTCAATTAGCATTTGTCTTATTAAGTCGTGAATGTTGCATTCTTTTATTTTCAATGAGTATTTGCATGCTTGTATGTCGCACTTTAATTATTGTCTTTAATCATCTTTATTTGCCTTCATTAAATAAAGTCTTCGCCCTTTGACCCTTCTACCAAGGATGGAATCAAGTAACCAATTACTTAACTGGGCAAGGGGCTAAGCCTGAACATATATTTAATTTGTTTGTTCAAGCCATACGCAGGTATGAAAAGAAAGTCAATAAGGGAAAAGTAACAAGACAATTCAAGTGTGAAGAAACTACTTTCATACATATTAAAAGTGTTCATATACAGATATCTGAGTCCCTCAACAACAGCATTCTCAAAAAGAAAAAAGTACATGATGGCAGCCATCACGGCTGACTCTCCCCCGCACCCTCGTCCAGCTGGCTCTGCGCCTC
Source organism: Zantedeschia hybrid cultivar (assembly GCA_030544215.1). NCBI lineage: Eukaryota > Viridiplantae > Streptophyta > Magnoliopsida > Alismatales > Araceae > Zantedeschia > Zantedeschia hybrid cultivar. The sequence continues at coordinate 44,992,001 of JARZZO010000008.1, forward strand.
GTCCTGAACGTCTGGCCCTCGTGCTGGTGGAGGCGATAGTCCCATGATGCTTGGCCCAGCCTGGCCGGAAGATACTGCTATGCTGGTGGTAAAAGCACTTGCCTGTCCTCGCTCCAACGCCCGCTGCCACGCACGCTGGTAACAAGCCTCTATGCTTTGGCGCTCGTGCCCCGCCACTAATAGCCGGCCATGGAGACTCTCCAATCGGGAGCAGTCATGATCCCTCTCCTCCGTCAAGATCTCCAGTCGAACCTGAAGTCGTGCAAGCTCGCAAGGAAGATCACCTGTGGAGAGCCTCGCCAATTGTTCTTCCAGTTCAGCAACCCTGGCTGTTGAACTGCGGGCCTATGCCAACTCAACATCTCTCTCTCCAAGAGCCAGGCAAAGCTCTTGGACCTACAGCAGGAGACATTGTCATCCAACTAATCAAGCAAGGAAAACATATCAGGCAAGAAACAAGTTGGAGATTTACCCGAGCAGCAGCATCCTCCTCAGCCTGAGTGGCTCGGCAGATGGCGGAAGCCAGTTGACTCCACAGGTCGACGAGGGCAGCCTCGTGAGCGGCGCTGGAAGATGGGCCGGCAGCAGCAAAGGATGAGGGAGTCGTCGCATGAGTATAAGCGGCACGCTGTAACAAGAGGAGATCACTGTCAGTGTACAAGTGTCAAAACAGTTTAATAATAAAAGGAAGCATTCATAATGCATATTTCATTCATGCATACCAGCTCATCTAACTCTTTCTGGACTTGTTCTAACTGGGCCTCGGCATCCTAGAGGTGACTACGGAGTGTGATGATGGTGGCATCCCGTGCATCCTGCATTTTTCATAACATATCACATTCACAAATGTAAGCAAGATAATTAATAAAATGAAAGACACATTCATAGTATGCATATGCATCATACTTACGTCGAGAGGGCGGAGTAGTTGGAGGTGGGCCGCGTAGTGGGCCCGGTAATGCTGCAGGTAAGCATCACTGCTCACCGCCTGCGACTCTATCGGGACTCCATACCGATGCCAATCATCCCGCTGATATGGGAGTTTGGCACCCCAGTCGGTGCGGGCCTGTTTACCCCGCATGGTCCTCCCGATCCCCTCTGGGATCTCCTCCTCCACCCACTCTTGATGCAGCCCCAGCGTCCGCGTCACCAGCCTCAGGCGCAGGAGGGCTATCTCGTTCATGCAGTGTAGCCACACCTGGCGCCTGAATCGGCCCCGCCCCTGCTCTACCCAGGACTGTCCTGCATCGTCCATACCTAGGTATGGACGCCAAATAACCTGCATTCATATAGGTTAGTCGCATTGCATATCACATATCAAGTAATTAATAAAAATGAATCAATAAACTGTGTCATGTTCAAAACAATAAACATTTAATAAGATGTAAATTCAAATATTCATCATTCAATCATTTAATATTTAACAAACATGTTGATAAAACATCTAATTAAATTAATACTCTAATAAAATGTTTAATTAAATGTTTAAACATTCTAATAAGCCATGAAACAGTTAAAGAAAAGAATTTTGAAACTTACCAACAACTCTAGGTAGTCTAAAAATTGACGGCGGAGGACCGTCAACTGGTGATGCTGTGGCGCCGTGTCTACTATCGGACGCCAATGCCGGGCAAGCGGAACTGTCACCGGCTGTATGGATGGCCTCGCTCGGCCTAGATGAAAATAATAATAACTCTAGACCTACATAAAACAACATATAAGTTAGAATCATCGCATGCATTGTACCATAAGCATTTATAAAATGAACAAAAATAAAACAAATTAAGTACCTAAAGAAACGGCGCGAAGCCGCTGATGGTGGTCTCCCGGTCCAGTGTGACGGCGGAAAGGTCGGTGAAGAGGTGAGCCAGAAGGGCTGCACCCCAAGCATACTCGCCTAACCTATCTAAATCTACAAGGAGACTCAGGAAGCGACAGTAGATATAGTCGCCCTTCGTCCCAAAGAGTAGCCTACTGAAGAAGAAGACTAAGAACCTTCTAAGGTCCCTATCTACACTAGTCCTATCACTCGGATCCTGGCAATAGACTTTGCTGGCCGCCCTCGACAGTCTCTCTCTCAACTTCTCCCTAGACTCATCCGTCTGCTACCTAAGCTCCACTAATCCTAAGGATCTCTCGACGGTTGTCCTCAGGAGAGTCCGAGACTCTCGACCCTCTATTCCTGTCACCTCTAGTCCTAGCAGCTCTAGTGCTAACTCTCGGTAATCGGGATACGTGATCCTGCTCACTGCCTGACCTTCTACCCGAAGGCCGGTGATCCTGCACACATCCTCGAGACTGGGGATCATATGTCCCCAGGGCATTAGGAATACCCGACTCTCAGCGTGCCACCTCTCTCTCAGCACCTAGAGTAGCACTAAATCTATCCAAAAGGATTCGATCTCCAGTATCTCCCTAAACCCCATCTCTGCCAATCTTGCCTTCTGGAAGTTCGGGAGAGCTCGGTAGGCAGCTACCACCAAATCCCAAGATATCCTGGTCCTCATCGTGACCTACATTGTTCAAGCAATTCATTAAAAATCATTAACGAGACATTAATAATCAATTTCTTAGGCATTATTGGTCATTTTTTTTAAAGGCATCGTGGTAGGCTGATGTGTTTCAAAAGGCGTTGCTCACCCTAGACGCCATTCACCACAGGTTTCGAGAACTTGTGGTGGATCTCCTCTTTTCCCCAAAATTGAAATTTAAGTATAAGAAGCGAGTGTTTCGAAACTCACCAAATGTGGGCCGGCCTCCTCGGTCGGTGCCGCTGCCGCCTCGCCCACTAGAGCCTCGGGAGGAGCTTCCTCGGCCTCTATAAAGGCCACCACTTCCGCGAGTTCCATTGCCATTTCTTCCTCCTCGCCCACCTCCACCACCTCGATGGCGATAACCCTCCGTCGTTTCCTACTCACACCGCTAGGCTCACCGGACTCCATGGGTTCGTGAGAGAGGGTGAGAGAGAAAAGGAGTTCGGATAGAGTAGAGAGAGCTAGAGAGAGCAAGAGAGAGAGATAGAGAGAGGAAGTAAGAGAGGATGTGAGAGAGAGGTGGTCGGCGGTGATGGAGAGTGACCGGAGTTGAGGAAGATCGCCAGAGAACCTCGCCGTCGCCGGAGAAGGAAGAGAGTGAAGAGAGAGAAAGAGTTAGAGAGAATGAAGAAGAAAGGGGCTCAGGCTAGCGAACCCCTATTGAAGTTCGTTAAATCGCGTATGGGGATAGCGACGCAATTTAGTGGCGCACAAACTGAGGTGGCAACAGAAAATTTTTAAAATTTGTAAAACGCGTCTCTGATGGGCGATGCCTTTTGGATTTTACCGCCTCTTTTGGCCAAGTCCGTACCGCATAAACGTAGAGTAATCATAGATTCGCGTCTTTGAAGGAGGACGCGATTCAATAGATTAATTGCAGGAAATCTCTGGAAAATAGGAGAGAGAGAACAGAAAGACGTCTTGCTGACCCGACGTTTTTTTGAGCTTTTAAGGATTAAATTTTTATATTTGAAATTTGATTAACATTGAAAAGCGTCTCCTTGAGTCAACGCAATTTGAATTAAATGAACCCGAACTATGATATTTTGAAGAAAAATCACAGTTTCACTCAAGAAAAAATTACAGAAAATTGCAAAGCATTAAAAGATGATCTTTATTGTATTAAGGAATGATTTCTTCGATGAAAATAAAATCAAAATACATCAAGACGGAAGATAAGGATGAAGAGCTTTCAAGGACGAATTTTCCTAAGTTCCTTTACATATGATTTCCATAATTCCTTATTAGCTTCATGAAGATGTTTTACACAACGGGTGAAGTCGATGTTCCACAGAGTTGCAATAAGTTCTGTCACCTCAAAGTCTTCGTCAGTTCCCACAGCCCGCTTCTTGATTGAAGAAAGAGAAGATATTTCTGAAAATTCATAGCATGGCATACCAAGTTGAGGATGACAACGATCTGGATTATAGTGAACGAACCCGGTCGCCCCGATCAGTCGGAGTTATGTGCCAGCACCACGGCGCACTCGAACCGCCTTTTCCATGAGAGTAAGTGGCGTAGATTCAAATCCAGTTCTGGGCATAGTCCTGAAGTAAGCATGCCAGTCAACTCGAGTCTTGAGGTTGAGCACCCGATTGGTCATGTTGTCGTTGAACTTTACGATATTTAAGATGTCGAAGATAGGGCTACGCTGGTATGACTAGGATATCCTTGAAACTTTTTCTTCATTATGGTTGAACTTGAAGTGGAATTCTACCCACATAGTTAAGAGAAGCATGCTGCCATAAGGAGATTGACCCGTAGAAGCTGCAGAGAGCGCACTGTAGAGATAAGCTAGAACCGTTGTGCTGATTTGCTTTCCCTCGAAAATTCCGTTGATTGCGCTAATTTGATCATCTTCTAAAATATTGTCTTGGGTAGGGAATAATAGAGCTCCAGCTAAGTATGTAGTGAACGCCTTCATCACGTTCTCTGTATCTTCATCCTTGAGATCTTCTATCCTCTTCAGAGTCCATTCAGCTAATTTTACAAGGGTGATTCCCTTCTTAGTAAGACAGCCTTGAATTTCCTTTGGGTTCTTCATAATCTTTTCCAACAATTGTTGACCCGTGATTCTTTCCCTCATGAACATCATATCACTCAAATCAAGTTCATCATTGTTGACCTTAAACTTAGAAAGACTCAATAAGAGTTCAACTTCTTCTAAGAGGATAGTGGCTTCGAATGTGGCAAAGAGAAGAGTATGAGTCTGTGGATGCCATAGCTCGATCAAAGTGCCCATTGCAACCTAATCCATACTTCTGCTCTTGTAATGTTTGACATGAATAACCAATCTTTGGATATGCCACTTGGATATATAAGATTTCAGGGATAGATTGATCTTATTAACTAGCTTTTGGACCTATGAAAGTGAAGAAAATCTTCTTGGACCGGGGAAGAAAGGATACCCCTAAATAAAGAAAAAAATTGGAATAGTTCTATCTTACTCGTTGAAAATTAGAATATGGAGAATATGTAGAGAGTTGCATAGAAAGAAAGAATTGATTAGAAGAGAGATTAGCATACTTGTAAGTTAGGATCTCGGCCACTAAGATGATCTTTAACTTCATAGAAATTTTTAATCGCCTTTCTCATCCTCTTGTTTGAAGTAGAATCCATCTTTCCTTCTTGTTTGAGTTGATTTTCCCCCTTGATTTCTCTTTTTTCCTTGAGCTTTGGAGATAATCCTCTAGCTTTCTCTCTTGATTGCTTATTGTATTGCTTTGATATGAAGAGAGGAAGTTTTTATAGAGTGATTTGCGAGATTCAGGAGCCCTTTCCAAATTGGAAGAGGGTTGTACATTAAGGCAAGTAGAGTTCGGATTGGAGTCAGAACAGAGAACAGTTTCTATAAGTTAAATGGCGTCTGGTCAGGGCGACGTCATTTAAATGACGTCTGTGAACAGCGACGCCATTTGATCAGTTTTCTATCTTTCTGTTATTTATTCGAAAATCCATAAATGCATGAGATTTAATTATCTATTTACTGAGGTCCCACTATGAGAGTTCATGAGTCTCAACCGTTACTAAAAAGACGGTTATCTCTATCCCTTGTATTCCATTATGTAATTCATTTGCATTATCATTACTATATGATAAATAACTATTAGATATATCAAGGACCTTGTGATTTTGATGAAACTGGAGTTTGAGTTCTCCTTCAACAAAAACAGTGATAATTCCAAAGAATTCTTAGTCGCACGGATAGGCTGTTAGATTGTTAATTGATAGGGATGATAGTTCCGCTTTTGTGAAACAGTACATGGATAAATGAGCTTTGACTTAGCACTGGATCCCAAGAACTAGTATCTTGACTCATTAATGACAGTTTAACAATATTATCATTGATTAATTTATATTTTATTTCATTTTAATTTTCTTTTTAGCCCAGCATGCATCATGTAGGACTTTGAAATAATTGTGATAAGAATTAATTATTGATTAAGTTTCAGACCATTGTTCTAAATAAATCCCAACGCGATGTGAGATATTCCATTCTGAATTGATCTCTCAATTATCTTTGAGGTCTTCTTAAAGATATCCTTGGAATTCTATCATTGTTTAGATTCTTTATCCCAAATTTTCTTGTTTCTTTTTAAGATCTATCATGGTTATAGCACATCCACATTGGCTGGTAACCGCTCTCCATTATGAAACATGCAGGGTTTGTGACCTAAAGTACTTCCCAATCGTAGAAGTTGATCGTCCTTATTCTATTTCTTTGTCTCTTTCATCCAGACATGATTGATTTCCATTGATCTCTTTGAGTTATTTCATTGATTATTTTGACAAAAAAATCTTATCATATGATGTTGAAAGCGTGTCACATCACACCTTGGCATCACCTTTTCAGTACATTCCATTCCAATTTCACTCCTTTGCAAAGTCAATGCCAAGGTGGGACAGCTGTAGACACGCTAATTTTGATTTCATATTTAGTAAATATCATGTTACACTTATAATGTCCCAAAATTGTCTGATGTTTAATCATTAATTAATTTTTATTAATTTTTCTCAGAATTTGTTGATTAGCGTCACTCTTGAATGACGCCATTTAGATTCCTAGCCAAAATCAGTTCAGAATTAAATTTTTAAATTCAGATCTGAATAGCATCGCCTTAGGGAGACGTCATTTAAGTCCTAATCCGTGTGGGTTTCTGATTTTTAATTTGAATTAACTTCCTAGACTATCTAAACCACATCGCCCTAAGGAGACGCGATTTAGGTTTCCTAATGTATTCCGGTTTCCTTTTCGAATTTTATTTCTATTATGGCCTCTTTAATTAGACAAATGGCATCTCGTCTGGGCGACGCGATTTGCGGGTTTCCTGATAAACATGATTTGGCCGAAATAATCCGGTTTCCAAAGTTGGAAAGGTTGCTAACTCCTCCATGCTCGTCCAAGGTAAGTCCGACTGCGGGAGAGAGTCCTTTTGAAGCCCTAAACACCCCTAAACCTATTCATATAAATAAAACACCCTTTGGACCTTTGAAAAAGGTTGGCCATTGGTGATTTTGAAGCTTGAAGCAAGGTGTTTGAAGGCTCTAGAGGAGAAAAACGTAGACAGCAAGAGGAGCTTCATCTAAGGCTTCTTCTTCTTCATCCTCTTCATCCTTTGAAGCTCTTGAAGACAAAGGCTATGGAGAATCCAACCAATCATATTCTTTCCCTTCATTCCTTTCTAGCTTTTCATTAATTTCATATAGTTTATTCATCATTATTTTTCATAGTTCATCATCATCACTCCATGTTCACACACACATCATTATCTACTACACCTTACTTATAGGGGTTTAAAGAACAACCATCAAGTGAGTAGATTAATTTAGTTGCATGTTTAAATTTCTTATTAGAATGGATACTACCCTACTCTATTTCTAATTAGATTCTTTACTTGATCTTACAAGATATAAAGAAGGAGAAAGAAAGAGATTCAAAGGAACGATCATCAAGAAAACAAAAGTAAGAACACATTGATAAAAGGGCTCTCTTTCTTTGGCCGGTCAAAGAAAGGGAATTAAGGACTCAACATCTCCCAAATTTGAAACGGTAAGCGATCAATCTTTCTTTGAAACTTTACAGTTTCTAGCAATCACGTTTTCTTTAACTTTTAATAGTTTTACTATTCATATAAATAACATGAAATTCATGAATGTCACACACCTAATTTCAGCGCCCACAAGATGGACTCGCATCAGATGGAACGTGTGTTGTATAGATGAATATGATTCACCGTAGGATATCTTTATGGATCATCATTTGGCTCCAAAGCTGCCATATTAGAATTAGTAGTCCATGATCATCCTGTTTTAGATTATGCATATATGTGATATCTGTGGAATGTGCTATTAGAGAAATATTTCTATTTAGTATATTTGATACTTCAAATGAAATATTATTAATAGCACTTATTTTATATTAAACAAGACAACTCAAATACCCTCTTTTTCAAAATTTAAGTGGTAACGTGAGATATTTAGAATATTCCACGTAGCCTACCATCATTATATATCTTAAGTTAATTTTCATTTCAATAGATTTGTCGTGCTACCTTGATCTATTTGACTTAGAAATTAATCAGGATCTATGACATTTGATGCCATTCTAGAGAGGTGGAAAAATGGTGTAGTTTTGTTGTATTACCACAAGGATTACACCACGAATTCGTGCTATCTATGTAATGATGGATTTACTTAACTAAATCACTTGATTTGTTGTGCTACCACAAGATCATTGTAATTTAGGGGTTAAACTTGATAGGATATTGCAAATGTTGTGACTGCCAAGAGTTGGCTACCTGAGGAACATGATGTGCGATTTGTTGTGCTACCACAAGATCACATGTATGATATCCAAAGGATTCTGATCCTTACTAGGAGATCATCGGAACCTCCCGTTCTCTACAATAGAGGGTTGTACAGATCACCGAAAAATAGTGGGAGCAGAATCTAGATTAAAGTCTTAATCTTGATTTAATGAACTATCTACTTATTATCGTAACATTTCCTTGTAGGTCGCTATGTCGTCGTCTAATCCTCTTCGTAGCATACTTGATGCTAACAAACTCACGGGACCGAACTATATAGATTGGCTCTGCAACCTGAAAATTGTCCTCATGTGTGAGAAACATGCTTATGTTCTGGATCAGCCTGATCCAGAACAACTTGTGATAATGCAAATGAAGATGAACTTATGATTTATGAAAACGGGAAGGAAGACTCTATTAAAGCTCAATGTTACAGGCTTGGTTCAATGTCCAATGAACTACAGAGACATCATGATAACATGGAGGCCATTCTGCGTCACCTACAAGAGTTGTTTGGTGAGCAATCTAGAACAGAAAGATATAAGATATCAAAGAAAATGTTTAAGACCAGAATGACCGAGGGCACATCTGTTCAAACACATGTGCTCAAAATGATAGAGTGAATAGAAAGGCTCGCAGTACTTGATTTTGTTAAGAACAATAACTTGAGCATCGATCTAATCCTTCAGTCCTTACCAGATTCTTTTTTCACAGTTTATCATTAACTTCAATATGAAAAAAATTGAGGTTACACTGGCTGAGCTGCTCAATGTGTTGAAGACAGCTAAGGGAACCATGCAAAAGGATAAGCCACATGTTCTACTTGTTGGTAAGACCAATAAGAAAAGGAAAGCAAGATAAACCTTTAAGAAAGGAAAGACAAAGAAGCCAGTGAAAGCCAAACCAGTTGTTTAAAAAGATAAAGCAAAGGCCAATGATAAAGATCAATGTTTCTACTTCCACAAGAAATGACATTAGAAAAGAAACTGCAAGATTTATCGAGCAGAGAAGGCAAAGGAGAAGCTTGGTAAAGCTCCAAGTATACTCATGATTGATCTCAACTTGTCTTATAGAGAATCTACATCTTGGTTATATGATACTGGATGTGTTTCTCATATCTGCAACACCTTGCAGGTACTAACAAGTAGGAGAAGACTGAATCGCGGAGACGTGGATCTGAGACATAGAAATGGTACAAAGGTTGTTGCATTAGCTGTGGGAACAGCAAGACCCCAGATGCCTTCAAAAAACATTATGGAACTTAATGAATGTTATTAAGTTCCAACTATCATTAAGAATATCATTTCTATTTCTTGTTTAGATAAAGAAGGATATTCGTTGAAACTTGAGAATAATAGTTATTCTGTTTATCTTAGAGATAAATTATTTGCTTCTGGATATTTACTCAACGGTTTATATTTACTTAATATTGCATATAATGTATGTCTAGTAAATAAGTCTCTTGAAAAGGTTGATAAAAATGTGAATAAGACATACCTTTGGCATTGTAGGCTCGGTCATGTAAATGTGAACAGGATTATAAATTTGCAAAATAATGGATATATTGATCCATTTGATTATGAATCATTTGCAACTTGTGAAGCTTGTCTCATAGATAAAATGACAGAAGCTTCATTTTTTGGACATGGGGGAACACTAAGGAATTATTGGAACTAATACATAGTGATGTATGTGGTCCAATGTCGACTCATGCAATGGGAGGTTACTCATACTTCGTTTTGTTCATAGATGATTTCTCAAGATACAGATATGTATATTTGATGAAATACAAGTCAGAAGTCTTTAAGAAATTTAAAGAATTTAAAAATGAAGTTGAGAAACAAACTTCAAAGAGTATCAAGACTCTTTGATCTGATCGAGGAGGTGAATACTTAAGTATACAATTCACACAATATTTAAACAATAATGGCATCATGTCTCAGTGGACACCTCCCTATCCACCACAGTTAAATGGTGTATCAGAAAGGAGGAATCGTACTCTATTAGATATGGTACTATTAATAATGAGTTATGCTAAACTTCCAGTTTCTTTATGGGGATATGCACAAAAGTCAACTGCATATCTGCTGAACAAGGCTCCTAGTAAGTCAGTACCTTCCACTCCATATGAGATATGGAAAGGGAAGAAACCAGACTTTTAGCACGTCAAAGTCTGGGATTGTCCTGCGCATGTCAAGAGACATGATCTAGATAACTGAATTCCAGGACAGAAAAATGCAGGTTTGTGGGATATCCGAAAGAGACTTTTGGATATTATTTCTATGCCTAACGATCAAAGGATGTTTGTCGCAAAAAGAGTTATCTTCTTAGAGAAAGAATATCTTTTAAAACAAGATAGTGAGAGCAAGATAGAACTAGAAGAAATTTCAGACTCACAAATCAATGTTGGCCCATCTGATGAGATGTTGACTCAAGAACCTGTTCAGAAGAATACACAAGAAATTCGTAGATCTAGTAGAGTGCCTAAACAGCCTGAAAGATATGTTGGACATATCGATGAGGGCAATCCAATAAAGCACTTAAATGAGAATGATGATCCTCAAACCTACCAAGGGGCCATGAATAGTCCAGATTCAGATAAATGGCAAGAGGCAATGAATTCAGAAATTCAGTCCATGTATGCCAACCAAGTTTAGAACTTAGTTAATCTGCCATAAAGTATAGTACCTATTGGCAGTAAATAGATCTTTAAAAGAAAGATCGGATCAGATGGACAGATTGACTATGACGAAAGAGTATCGTCAAAGACAAGAAATTAACTATGACGAAACTTTTTTTCCAGTTGACATGATTAAGTCAATCAGAATACTTCTTGCTATTGTTGCATTCTATGATTATGAAATATGGCAAATGAATGTGAAAACAGCGTTCCTTAACGACAACCTTTAAGAAGAGGTGTATATGATACAATCTGAAGGATTCACATCCAAAGAGCATCTAAGTAAAGTATGCAGGCTGCAAAGATCTATTTACGGATTAAAGCAGGCCTCCCGAACATGGAACTTAAGATTTGATGAAACAATCAAATCTTATGACTTCATTAAGAATGAACATGAACTTTGTGTATATAAAAAGACCAGTAAGAGTGCGGTTACCTTTCTAGTGCTTTACGTTGATGACATTCTACTCATTGAGAATGATGTAGAAATGTTGTCATCAGTAAAGATATGGATATCCAAGAACTTCTCGATGAAGGATTTAGGAGAGGCATCCTATATTCTGAGAATAAGGATCTATAGAGATAGATCTAAAAGGATACTTGGATTATCCCAATCCATGTATATAGACACCATAGTCAAAAGGTTTGTCATGAAAAATTCCAAGAAAGATCTCATACCAATGAGACATGGAATTTATCTCTCCAAAGGAATGTCTCCCAAGACACCCGAAGAGAAAGCATACATAGGTAGAGTTCCCTATACTTCAGCAATAGGACCTATCATGTATGCAATGCTATGTACTAGGCCTGATGTGGCACATCCACTAAGTGTCACTAGTAGATATTAGGCTGATCCAAGTGAGGCATACTAGAAGGCGGTGAAATGTATCCTTAGATACTTGAGAAGGACTAAGAATCTATTTCTCATCTATAGAGAAGACGACTTAGAGTTTCGAGGATATATTGACTCAAGCTTCCAGTCGGATATGGATAACAGCAAATCCATGTCAGGATTTGTGTTCATACTAAATGGAGGTGCAGTGAGTTGGAAAAGTTCCAAATAAGAAACAACTGCATATTCGACAACTGAAGCAGAATACATTGCTGCAGCTGAAGCGGCCAATGAGGCGGTTTGGATGAAGAAGTTCATCTTTTCTCTTAGAGTAATACCAAGCATTTCAGATCCTATCCCATTATTGTATGACAACAATGGGGAAATTGCTCAAGCAAAGGAGCCAAGGTCACATCAAAGGTCAAAACACATTATGAGGCATTTTCACCTGATCCGTGAGATAATCGCCCGAGGAGACATAGTGGTTGAGAAAGTCTCATCCGATGATAATGTAGCAGATCCCCTGACTAAGCCATTGTCTCAAAACAATTTTGAACGTCACCTTAAGTCTATGGGACTTAAACATATGAGTGATTGACTTTAGTCTAAGTGGGAGAATGATAGAATTGAGTGGGTTAAAAGTCAATCATAAACTCATTTTGTACATTATAATTCTATATTTTAATAAAAGAATATTTTCATTATGTGGTTCTTGCATATATAACTATCGTAATGAATGTCTATAGACATATGCAAATGATATTGAATCATGATAGTAAGATCAATCTTCTGTTAAGATTTGTCTTAAATTGTTCTCGATCATAGAATATTTGAGATGGACATCAAATATCCGTAAAGATCGGCACAAGTTATGTCTACTCATACGATGAAGATGAATGATCTCACATTCACTTGTGAGGTGACACTAAGCCAAACTTGCGGGTGCTCATTAGAGAATGAGTTTACTGAACAGACCCGAATAAGAATCCCTAGATGGTCATTATACCTAATAGTCAACCAAGGTATTCAGTTATTGCAGTAGCATAGTTGGTCCTTAGACCTGAGTCACCAAAGATACCTTGCTTGTAGACTATTGTGTCTTGATTTCAAGCTTATCGACTTTAACCATTAAGTCCATAATAGTCAATCTTTCAGACTCGATAGAAAGCTTGCAAAGGAAATTGAGTGAACAACAAGGGATCACTCGCTTTTAGTATACCACTAGAGAGAGAATGCCCTATGGATATGTACTCTGAAATCTCTAGCCAGGGTCAAATGAAAGAAATGTCTTTCTAAAAGTTAACTGAATACTGGAATTCATCCAAACAATACTTTAAAGGGTTTGACGATGAAACCATATCCTTGCGTTGTTAGGGCATTGGATGACCGAAGGATTAAATCTGTGCGGTATCTGCAAATAGAATGGTTCAACAAAGGGAATGGCATCCCTTTTATCTTTTGAGATCATAAGGCAGTGCTTGGTGCCGTTCATGGTTAGAAGGTCTAGTGGATTTATCATCAGATGATAATTCACTTATTTAATAAATTAATTATTTAACATATGATGTTTAAACAATAAATTAATAAGTACTAAAATTTAGAAATAGTTCTAAGTTTAGTAGGCTTGAAACCAAACGGATATATGGGCCTAAAGGGTCACACACATAAGAGTTCTCAAAAGACGGTGAGAGATATTAAATATTCTATTATCTGGGTTATTATGAAAACTCGCAGGATAATCATAGAATATTTAATGAAGAATTATCTAAGGCTAAGCTCTTGGATAATTATGAGAATTAATCTTTGGCATTATCTCTTATTCTAATAAGAGAGTTAAAAAGGGAGCCAAAGGGGGTGATGTACGCACACCACAAGTTTGGAGAATTCTCTCTCCACAATCTCTCTCTCTCTCTTGCTTGAAGCCAAGGTCTACTATTTCTCGCTCCACCTCTTCAACTACATGGTGGAGGTTCTGAGATCCGGTCGACGTCTTCAAGCTAAGGAGGGAAACTTGTCTACTTCGCACGGGAGATTCGAAACCTCGCAAAGATAAAGAACAGTTCTTCTAGAATAATTTAATTAGTCTGTTTTTCGATTCCAGCAACGTGATACATGGAATCAAATGGTTTCTACTGCGATTTTGTCGATTCCTAACACCCTCTTCTAGTGACAAGAAGAGAAAATATGAAAAGGTTCAATCAGAACATGCCAATAAGGACTTTCTTGGCCTAACCTTAGGACTTCCGGCTTAACAGAAAGTCCATCCAATAATATCCCCAAGAACTATTCTGAGGAGACAATCATTAGGAAGGCTCAAACAATTAAGTAAAACCCATAGTTCAATCTTTTCTCGTATATTGAAAAGATGATTTTACCTACACCTCCAAATCTTTTACTCCCTTTTCGAACTGATTATGATCCAAAATCTTTCTGTGAATATCATCGACAGGCAAGTCATTCAACCAATCAGTGCCAAAACTTGAGGAATGTAATCCAAGAAATAATTGATAGAGGAACCTTACATATCGACACTCATTCTCCAGAATAAGTGAATCGCCCTCACCAAAATGATGATCCCAAAAGTAGAGGAAATGTCAATCACATCAATTATAGTGATAAGGATATTGATTCATCTCATTCCATTAAAAAGCCTCTGTCCTATAACATACCAATGAAGGTCATCCCTCACTCTATACCAAGTTCATTTGACAATGGCTTAACATTTCATGTCAGCTCGCTAGTCAACTCTTATCTTTTTTATAAGCTATTAGAGTCTCAGAATGATGATCTTAACTCTGGTTACATTGAAGGTTATGACCGACATCGGCAACCATACATGAGTAAAAAATGAGAAAAAGGATAGCCATGAAAGAGAGGATCAACTATTCTTTAGAGGGAACAATAAAAAAACTTACTCAAGTATAGGATGTTGAGAAAGGTGATGTCCATTCAAAACGTCAGAGAATTCGTCCAACAAATAGAAGGAAAAGATTCTCTCTCACCTGAGAAGAAAGGACAAGAGGTCTAATGTGTTTGATTCGGATACAATCCATGTCACTAATAATGATGAGGAAAAAACTTATCTAGACAGATTCATTGTGAAGGTAATTTCTTCCCTTGAAAAGACATCAAATTGGTTTCTTACTCCACTATTCTTTAGAGGGAACAATAAGGATGATCCTGACACTCTAAAAAAAGTCTCATTAGGCTTAAAAACTCAAACCAGTAGATAACCTTCCAAATCTTTGTACAAACCATCTATCAGAATTTTCTCATTGATAATCTATTGATGGAAAAGACAATCTTCCTTGATTTAAGGTTGTAATGCCACTTCATCAAATTACCATGCCATGCATTCACCTATAAATAGAGCACCCCATCCCACTCATTTCTCCAAACTAGGGAGAGTGTAAGGAGGCCACTCTTTTACAAACTTTAAAAATCTAATAGGAAGAAAAACCCTAACCTAGGTCATAGAGTCCAAGTTCTAATCCTTCCAAATGCTAGTGAAATACGAGATAGTTGGTAGAAGTTAGTGATATAATCCTCTTCCTCTTTTTTTCTATTTCTCTCTTCATTATCTTTTATTTTTCTTAAGCCCTTCACAAATGGATTTTATCACCAATTGGCAAGGTTTGTTTTGTTAGTAAGTTGGTGCCTTTACAAAAGGGACATTTTTACTAGTTGATAGGGTTCGCTTTGTTAGTAAGTTGGTTAGACTAGTAGAGACCATCTTGAGGGTGTATGGGGTGTCTAATTCCTTCCACACATTTAACCGAAGCACAAACTTATAACCTCTGTTAAGACCTAGCCTTAGAGTCAAATTTGTTATCATACTCTTCCAAATATTTTAAGTTTCCGAACCTCTTATTCAGGTAACGACTCTCAAAACCTATTTAGTAATCTAAACGTCTAGTTGCTACACTACCCAAATCGGATGAAGTCTCATCAGAAGATGAGAGTGAAGTAGATAGTGAAGAAGTAGCTCCGCTATCCAGAAGACCATAGAGAATCCTGAAGAAGAAAAAGAAGCAAAATACCTCAGTTAGAGGTATTACAAGAAGAAGAGTAGCAACAACAAAAAAGTAGGAGACATCCTGCTATGAATGTAAGAAACTAGGGCAATGAGAGTTGAGTGCCCTCAGCTCAAAAAGAAGGAACACAAGAAGAAGGAGTACCTTAATAAGTACAAGAAGAACTTGAAAAAAAAAAGGTCATGATAGCAACCTGTGCAATGAGGATGACTCTTCTTGTTCATCGGGCTCAAATGAAGAAGAAGAAGCCAACTTGGACTTGATGGCTAAGAACAACAACTAGGAGGATGATCAGGTAAAATCTGATACATCATTTGATTCTTGTTTTGATTTTGATGAAGAGTTGTCCTTGGAAGAAGCCTATGATGACCTATATCAAAATTTTAAAATAATTTCCAAGAAATTTAAATTGCTTAAAATAGACTATGACAAATTGAGCGTAATGAGTGATTCCTTAAGATCTGAGAACATAAAACTAATGCAGATTAACTCAAGGTTAAAATATGAAAATCAAGAGCTATGTAAGGATAATAAAACTAAGGATCTAAAGCTTCAAGATCTTCATACTGAACTATCGAAGATAACTATGGGAAAGATGGTACTTAATGAAGATAAAACAAATAAAAATGAGCTAATTCACGAAAACTAATGTCTAAAATCCTCTGTTGAGAGATTAACCAGGACTAACGCATCTCTCCACCTTTGCCTAAAAGGACTTGGGTTTTAATGATAGCAAAGGTGGACTCAGTTATATGCCACCTAAAGTCTCTAAACCTGTAAAACCCTCAGATGAGTATCTTCTCCCTAGATTTGTAAAAGTTTTAACTAAGAGAGGCTCTAACTCAAAGGTTCCTTACTTGGACTGTTGTTCACACTGTGGCAAATTAGGCCACACTTCCAAGACCTACAGTCAAGGAAGTGGGTCTGGGTGCCTAAGGGATCTTCACTTGCTACTAACATCAAAGGACCAAAAAACTTTTGGATAAGTGATCTTTATAGGAAAGTCTTAGAGCATTCAAATGGTACATGAGTAGTGGATACTCAAGGCATATCACAGGGAACTAGACCATATTCAAATTGATGCAAGTTGAAGGAGGTACAGTCACCTCTGGAGATATTGGCAAAAGAAGTGTCATGGGCAGTGACACATTGGGTAGCAAGTCAACCAACTTGATTGAAAATGTACTTTGTGTAGATAGCCTAAAGCACAATCTGATCAGCATAAATCAGCTTTGTGACAAGGGTCACAAGGTGATGTTCGAAGTAGTTGAGTGCACAATCACTAAGGAGGATGAGGTGATTTTCAAAGCTCACAGAGACAAGAACCTATTTCCTGCACCTTAATGAACTTAAGGAGTAGAGTGTCTGTTTTGACAACAAAGAGCTCAAGAGAACTGGATATGTGGCACATAAGCCTAGGTCATGCCAACCATGGCATCATTCAAAAATTGATCAAGTATGACTAGTTGGGACTGTCATGGCTGAAGTTGAAGAGTTCTAGCATTTGTGCAGCATGTGCTAAAGGGAAACAGACCAAGATCTCATTTCAATCTAAGATAATGGTCACAACTTCTAAGCCATTGGAGTTTGTTCACATGGATCTGTTTAAACCAATGAGGACTACCAGCCTAGGTGGAAAGAATTATGAATTTGTATGGTTGATGGCTATTCAAGATTTACCTGAGTATCATTCTTGGAGAGTAAGTTAGACACTTTTGAAGTCTTCTTGGAGTTCAACAAAGCTTTTTAGAAGGATCAAAAGTTCACTATAGTAGTAATCAGATCTAATCATAGAGGAGAGTTTAAGAATGTAGAATTTACAAGATTCTATGAAGAGCAATGTATACAAATAACTTCTTAGCTCGTAGGACTTCACAACAAAATGGTGTGATAGAGAGGAAAAACATGACACTACTAGACATGGCCAGGACTATATTGTCAGAGTACAACTTGTCAAGATATTTTTGGGCAAAGACAGTGAACGTACAGCAACATCATCAATAGCACCATAATCAGACTAATTCTCAAGAAGAGCCCATATGAAGTATATAAGCGTAAGAAGCCAAAGATCAGTCACCTCAAGTCATTCGGATGCAAGTGCTACATCCTCAATATTGTCAAAGACAACCTCAGAAAGCTCAATCCCAAGAGTAATAAAGGATTGTTCCTAGGGTATATTTCTAAACCTAGTGGCTATAAAGTTTTTAATAAGAGAACTTTAAATGTTGAGTAGGCTATCCATGTGTTATTTGATGAATCTGATCTATCTTACAAAGGAAGAGAAGGGTATGATGATGACAATGTAGGTGAATTAACAAAATAGATGGACAACATCAACCTTGATAAAGATAAGAAGGAAGATCTACCCTTAAAAGATCTGCAGCTGATGGATGAACTACATGATGATATGCCCAAGGAGTAAAAGTATAATAGAGATCATCGGAAGGAAATCATCATATGTGATATTCAATAGGGGGTACAGATCAAAAGTAAGATTAATCCATGTGATTACCTTGCATTTGTCTCTTAAATTGAGCCTAAGATAGTAAATGAAGTACTAACAAATGAATCTTAGATTCTAGCTATACAAGAGGAACTTAATCAGTTCCAAAGAAATCAAGTTTCTTCTTTTGTGCCTAGACTATTAGATCATCTAGTGATTGGCACTAAATAGGGTTCAGGAACAAAATGGATGAGTTTGGTGTGATTACTAAAAATAAGGCTATATTGATAGTTGAGGGTTATACCTAAGAGGAAGGCATAGATTATAATGAAACTTATGCCCCAGTTGCTAGACGTGAGGCCATTCATATTCTACTTGCATATGCGTATGCACTGGATTTAAAACTTTTTCAAATAGATGTTAAAAGTACTTCTTTAAATAGTTTCATAAAGGAGGAAGTGTATGTTGAGAAACCACCAGGTTTTGAAGATCATGTTTCTATAAATCATGTCTATAAATTACATAAGGCTTTGTACGGTCTAAAACAAGCTCTTAGAGCTTGGTATGAAAGACTAAGTGTTTTTCTCATTCAACATGACTTCACTCGAGGCAAAGTAGATAGTACTTTGTTTATTCAAAATAGCAAGTGGCACTTTAATTGTTCAAATTTATGTAGATGATATTATTTCTTGTGCCACTAATGAATCTCTCTAGAAGAAATTTAAGAAGTTGATGTAGGAAGATGTTAAGATGAGAAACATGGGAAAATTGAACTACTTCTTTGGGTTGCCAATCAAATAAATAAAATAAGAAACTCATGTTTGTCAGGCCAAGTACACCAAGGACTTACTGAAGAAGTATGGCTTTGACAAGGCAAAACCTCTCACAAGTCCCTTGAGCACCTCAACCAGATTGAACAGTGATCCAGAAGGTAAGAAGGTAGATCAGAGGATTTACATAGGTATGATTAGATCTTTACTGTATTTAACTTCTAGTAGACCTGGTGTTTTATTTAGAGTATGCATGTATGTTAGGTTTCAAGCAGATCCTAAAGTATCAAGTTGTTCTATGTTAAAAGGATCTTTATATATATGATTGATACCTGTAATTTTGGTCTCTAGCATCCAAAGGGTTGTGTTTCGATTTGCTTGGTTAATCGGATGTTGACTATGCTAGATGTAAGATAGATAGAAAAAGTACCAGTGGTACCTTTCAATTTCTTGCAGGTTGCTTGATTTTATAGTCGTCCAAGAAGTAGAACTCAATAACTTTATAAAAGGCAAAAACTGAGTATGTTGCAGTTGGGAGTTGTTGTACTCAACTTGTAACACTCGAGGTGTTAGTAACCTTAGTTAGGCCCGTTAGGAGCCCATTGGAGAGATCTGGGTAGAAGCTTTATTCACGTCAACTGTATATGACGCAATTAAGGTGGGTGAGTGAAACGTGTCACACCATGCTAACGTGATTAAGAGGATTAGTTCCTTGTTGAAATCCTACTAGGAAGCCTTAAAAGCATCATATCAGGCTGACACGATTTAGATGTTTTTGTTGAATCCAAATCGAATGCAATTGTTTCCTTCTTAGAACGATTCCTCTCCGCCTAGAACTCAACATAGACATATATATAGTACCCATGCGTTTTTAGAGCCCTCTAGTGCATCCATAAACCCTAGAGAGAGTTAGAGAGTGATTGGGAGAGAGAGAGAGATCGGTTCGTGGTGTTCTTCATTCGTACGCGGGCGACGAGCAAGAGAAGCAATGTGGCAGTGTTGCTGCTAGGGGAGGGAGGTTCCAGTGGTGCTTAGGCGTGGTTCTTCTCGTGTGGATTGCGTACTTCAAGGCAAGTGATGAGTAACCATGATTATATAGTTATTTTTAAGTAAATAAAACCTATTTTCCAAGTATTTTCTTATGTACTATGAGAATATAAAAAGAAGGTTCTTTGGATGCTATTAGAAGCGTTTAGATCTTTGTTGATGGCTCTCATGTTTACTTCATGCATAATTATGTAGTTTTGTGGGAAAAAAGCCTAGCTAACAGGCTTGAATGCGTCAAGCACAGTTGACACGATTTGATGATCACGTCAGGACTGCATGATGCAATTTCATGTATATTAACCCTTCATGCACGTATAGAGGCATCAAGTAAGCCTGACACGTATAAGTAATAGCGTCAAACTAACATGATGCGAATTTAACTGGTTTGATTAAAACTGCCATGAATTTGGTTGTCATGCTAATGTTCATATTAGAATCTTGTTAGGATTTTCTATTAGTAATAATATGTACAGTGTAGTTATCATGTCATACAAATAAACTTAACCATGTATGTCTTAATATTCACATTAGGTGGTTAACATTATTCTTCATGTTTTATTCATGTATTTATTCATGATAATCTGTTTAGAGTTTAAGCTAGCATGATAATGGTTAGATCTATTTATAACTTAGGTATGTAATAATTAGATTGCATAGGTTGCTTGCTTATTGTTCTAGCTAGTTTAAAGAATAAAATCATGCAAGTAGATTCATAACATGTATGATATTTTGAAGCCATGATAGAACTCATGTTTTAACATGTTAAACTATGCTCTAAAATCCTATTTAGATGATAGCATAGCATTCTATTTAATTTATTTGAACGGGACAAGAGTTCTTAAACGCATCATATGAAAGTGACACGAATATAAGAAGATGTCATCTGACCATGATGTGATTAAGACTGTGTAAAAACTAAATATATATAAATTATTGTATATTCCTGTTAAATTGTATGATTTATATTATGTTATTGCATGTTCATGTTCTGCATCATAATAGGTTCATATTTGTATACATCTGGCTATTTAAGATGTCAACTTTCATGCACAGTTATATTTATGTCTCATATTGCATGCATGTGCATTAATAAGATGTTGACATGTTGTGATGAGGATGCGCCATGCACAGTTATAACTTGGGAACTAAGTGCTATGCAGGTTATGATAGGAGGAAATGGCTACCTATAGAAAGGGCTTCCCTAGCGCGTAAAGAAAACTATAGAGTAGAGCCACCCCTTGAGCTTGTGGGGGTTAACTCTAGAATCCCATGTCTATTTGATTACGACCATGAGATGATGTATGAACCCTTAGCTGCAGGTATGAAAATTGCAAAGGTCTTTGTCTACTTGTGGGCTACACTAACCTTAGGTGGGATATGAAAGTGTTTCCCGACTGCGTAGTTGAAGACTTAGTGGTAATCGCCTAACCACTGGATAAAGAAGATGATGATGATGCCTCTATGTCATAGTTTGGTTGCTTGTCCTATGCTAAGAAAAGTGGTAAAACATCATGATATATATGTTTTCATGATGTTGTGATGCTAAAATAATAAGATGCATGATAATGATGAGATGTGAGATCATATATTGATGCAAGTTTATGTCTGAAGCTTATGGTCCATGCTAGCGATGCATATATGCCATATTCATGATTTACATAAAAGTTATGCTTGTTAAAGTCACGGGCTAAGATATGCTATGATGTTCCATGTCATACTAAGAGATAGTTCATGATTAATGATGGACATCAAAGATTATGATTGGTAACACACTAGTTATATGTTTATTTTCAGAATTATGAACTCATGCTAATGATCATAAGAAGATGCTTATATGCTAGTTGCATACATGTTCATGCTAGAAATGATAGTATGTTATAGTTAAAGATCGTGTTTATTATTTTATATCATACTCATGTCTGAATTAATCACGTTTAGGAAGAAGAAGCTATGTATATATTATCTCTATGCTTAATTAGTTAATGTTATCATGAGATGTTTTACTTTGAAGCTATATGATATGCAAAATTGTGGTTTCATTGGATAATGAGCTTGCTGAGTTTTCTTGTGAACACATGCTTGCTAGCTAATTATTTTTTAGGTGAGACGAAGGCCTGGCTTTGGAGAGTACTTGGAGTTTGATCCAAGTGTGATCTAGAAAATGTAGTTTCCTTTCATTTTAGTTTATTAGCAAGAGATGTAATAGGATTTTATTTTCTTTTTAAGTGTTGTAACTTATTTGGATATGTGTTGTTGTTCAATTGCAGTTTAATATAATGGAATAATAATTTATGGTTATGAAGGTTGTATCATGGTGTTCATAGATGTATATAAAGTGCTGACCTAGACTAAGAGGATGTTTGGGTTGTTCCTATTGTGGCAAAACTGATGGTTTGCTGTAGGCTTGCAAGATCGAATCGGGCCGGGGGGTGGGGGCATTATTGGAGTTGGTGTCAGAGCTAGATTTCAGACTGAGCACTTAAGAATGATCAACATGAACCACTAAACTATGATCATAGGATTAGAGATTATTAGAATTGGAGTTAGGCTTGTAGTTCATAGGCCTGACTTGTGTTCTTTCCTTCAAGATATGTCCGGCAGGCATGGACGATTAGTGAGGAAGCGCGTCCCTGAAGAGAAGGACGTGAGAGGGGATGGTGATGCAACCCTTCCATTGTCATCTTTGGATGTTGGTACCTTCATGCAGTTGTTCCAAGGACTTGTTTAGGTGGTGCAATAGCAGCAACAGAGGCCTATAGGACCGAAGGAGACTGAGAATTGACAAGACCTGATGGCAATGGAGCACTTTAAGAGAATGGATCGACCGTCATTTAAGGGGCAGAGCGACCCCATTGTGGCTGAGAATTGCACTAGGGAGATGGAGAACATCTTCTGGGTGATCAGGTGCCTCGAAGAGGACAAGGTTAGTTTGGCAAGCTATATGATTCAAGAGCATGCTAATGTTTGGTGGGCTTCGATGCTGAGGATGAAGTTTGCTGATTTGGAAGTAGAGATCTCATGGGAAGATTTCTTGGCAACCTTAAGAGGGAAGTTATTTTCACAGCACATTCAGGACAAGAAGGTTCAGCAGTTCTTGAGTTTGACTTAGGGGCCGAGGAGTGTGATGGAGTATGAGTCAAGGCTTTCTAAGTTGGCGAAGTTTGTGTTCCACATGTGCGCTGATGGAAGGTGGAAGACACAGAAGTTCCTAATGGGGTTGAAGCTGTTCATGAGATCAAAGCTTGTGACTCATAAGTTTCCCACGATGGAAGAAGTGGTGGAAGCGGCTTGTTGCCAAGAAGCGGAGCACGAGGTATTCCTTGAAGAGTGCAAATCGGCACCAAAAGACCAAGGACCATCATTGAAGAGGAGAAGTTGAAATCGCGAGAGACTTCTGAAGAGGTTCTAGTGATGACGACAACACCAGTAGTAGCTAGAGATGCACCAACTAGTACATCTTGTGAGAAGTGTGGGAAGATGAATGGAGGAAAGTGCTTGTCGGTAGCGGGCAAGTTCTACGGATGCAGTGAGACTGGCCATCAGATCAAAGATTGTCCCAAGATGAAGGCTACATCAACAACTGCACCAAATCGACTGAGAACAGTCAGTGAGTATTTTAATTTCCATGGTTTCTGTAGTACTCCCATTGACTTGATTCATGGATATGTTATAACTTTCATAGTCAGCTTTTATAAAAGAAAAATGGATCTTGATTTGGATATGTATGTTGTGAGATATGGCCCTCTGAAGTGAAGGTGCGCAGTGAAGGTGACAATTTTGGCAGTTTTTCTGCTGACATAACCACTCGATCGTTTCGACTAAAATGGTAAACCATTTTTGCCAGAAACTATGTTTGACTTTGTTTTGACCAAACAATCAATCGTTTATGAAATCTGGTCGACTGTTTGTATCCATAATGATGAAAATTAGTTGTTTTGGCCTATTTTGACCACCAGTAGACACATTTTGACTTGGGATTCATACATGGTGTTTATAATTAATCTAATTGAGACTATTTGAGCGACTTAACACTTATGAACCTATATTCTCATATCATGTTTGGTCTTATAATTATTTTTTATGATTGGCTCATGTTCTTGTGATTTGATTAGAATGACTACTCACTAGCGGGTACCTTTTTTATTCTATCCATTGGAGGGCGGGGATAGGGGTTTTAGGCTTTTGTTTGGGTCACGTCAAGACCCGACTTAGTCTTTTGTTTGGGTCTAGATATCCAGACCCAGCTTGTTGTCTGACCAAGGACAGTAGGGGAGTCTGCTTGTGTGCGCACCTCAACTGAGGGCAAGACTACATGACATGTAAATTGTGAACCTCAGTTGACCTTACTTATTTGCCACACCTTTAAGGATTTTCGGAGATCAAAAAAGGAGAGAGTGGCATAGACCGGATAGGAATCCTTTGGGATGTCCATACCCCTATGTGAATGTGAACATGAACATGAAATAAGATCGATGCTAGTGTAGTTTCCCATCATTCTAGATTTATTATGTGATGTGACTCATGTGATTTCAGCCATAGATGGCAATATGATTTATGAACTTACCCTAGAATAGGTCAATGACATGTGAAATTATGAATTAGCCCTAATATGAATTCAAGAACAGTTGATATATATATGATAAATATGAATTTGTCTTAACACAGATGCCATCAAATTGAAGGTTTCGTGAGACGATGCAAAGATGACTCTCACCTTTGAATACAAAGTATCCGTATGATCTTTCCCTATGTGTTTGTATAATTGCTTTATTGAACAAAATATAGAAGTGAACCTTGTGAACTCATGTGAAATAATATTTTTGAGATCCATGGCACATTTTGATTGATGACTAATGAAATGACATTATAATTTGTAAACTGGCCATGGAATGGAAATCATTGAAAAAATAAATGAATACATGATAGATATGACCTAACGTTGATACAGATATATGGTAAATATAAATTGGCATTGATATGGACTCTATGTAATTGGATGATTAGCGAGATGATCAAAAGATGATTCTCACATGTAGATATGATCTTATGTTCTCTTTGACTCGTTCATGTAGAATTTGAGTTGACCCATGTGAAATGACCTCTTCAAATCCATGGATGATTTTGATTAATGATTCTTGTGTTATCTAATAGATAATAGTTTAATTCTTGATTGGTAATTATTTAATTAGTGAATTTGTTTAAATAAGTTGTTTACTATATTGAGATAATCGTGATTTATGTTCAGTAGAGATTTCGTGAGCCTTCATGGACACAGGATCCCTACTGAGCTCGTTTATGAGACTCAGCCCCTTCCATGGGTGCAAGTTACTTTTGATTAGAGTGCACAGCGGATGTAGTGTGGCCAGCCTAATAAATTGGTATAGTTCTCATTTTGAGGTTATATGTTGGACGTGTCAGTTATTTACCTCGGCAATTGTGTATGAATGACTCAATTATTTATTCTTTATGTATGTCTCCCTTGCTAAGTTTCTTTAATTTGCACTAATTACCTCCAAATAATTCGAACAATTTATAAATCGAATCGGTGATATGCCAGGTCAGGGAAGCCAACCCGGAGCGGTTCGATGTCCTTTGGACATAGGCGTAACATCTTAGTATCAGAGCAAGGTGTGGTGGTAGTTTATGTAATTAAAAGATTAGGAGTGGAGTATTTTCTCAGTGAGTCATGATTACATGATGCTGCATAACGAACATGACCAAAATCCTAGCCACCTACAATTGATTGATCTAAGTGGAGATTGTGTCAAACATGAATCTCGGATGCCATAACTTGATCAATTTGATATTCTGAGATCATACCGAGAATGATTTCTCCAAGAACCTAATTTGTGATTGAATCGTGAATTTTGAAGATTTTCATTATGTTTAGTCTTGAGATTGATGATTGAATTAGTTGTGATTGCCATGAATGATTGCATAGTTCCTTGCAAATAGAACGATTTAGAAAGGATAGGTGGACATCCTTAACATGATCCCTGATAGGTGTAACAATTATACTTCAGAGATCATTAGTTACTCATAGGTGCAGATTACAGAGGATAATTGGCTAATTAGTTGTAAACCATTTGATAAAGATATGCACTAGAGATTTTATGGTACGATTGATAGAATCATGATAATATTTCTGCTAGTTGCCTCAGATCTTGGGTCATAGTGATCTTGTTAGTAAGTGAGCAATGAGGAGCAAAGGTGGAAGATCTTAAGAAGATTGTCTGCTGTGAAGGACTCGAGTATTATTGACAAAATTATATATAGAGATCTAGTTGTGGTACCCTTTGTTACCACTTAACTCAGTAAGGTGTCGAAAAGGAAGGCATAAGAAGAAGTTGTTATAGTTAAGTGGAATGAGATTATGACATCAGTAGGAGTGATGGTGAAGATTTAAGGATTTGAATGGACCTATGGTAGCAGTGAAGGAATTCCTGATACATCTGAATAAGGACTGACGTTAACCATGAAATAGTATTATTTTCTCTTAAGTATAGTTGAAGATACAATATATATATATGGAGAGAGAGAGAGAGAGAGAGAGAGAGAGAGGATGACAAGCTATGAAACTAGAGCATAGTTGATTTAATAACAAGAATGAGATTTGATTGTTTAGTTAATTGATTGAATGATCGTTACAAGAACATATAGAGGTTTAGAAGGCTATACTCGTTGAGTGTGACGAGAAAACCGTAAGAGAAGGATAAAGGATGGACGCCTTGAAACCTTAATTAGAAAAGCAATCTATTTGTAAAAGACGTGGATAGATAAAATAAGATTCGATCGGTGAGTTAACATGTAAAGTTAATAACCAGAATAAAAGTGGTAACTAACCAAATGCCATCTAGACTATATGTTAACTCTGAGGATTTGAGAAGGTTCTTATGTGATTGACGTGCAAGCCGAGGATAGATCGTGATATTCTGGTGAGAGAGGCAAAATGAAAATTTGTAAAGGGTTGAGTGTCTTAGATGAAGAAGAATAAACAAAAGAAATTGTTAACCCAGTTTACAGACTATAGAGTATTGAATCATAGCTGAAATTCTATCAGAACCGACTTAAAGAGATGATTGTGAATAGGGAGATTATTGCTAATTAGAGTAGAGTATTGAATATCAGCGTGTGGTGAAAGTTCTTCTTCCAATTGATATAATATCGATTGTGTGTGTAGATGTTGTGCCTTTACGAATTTCTGATATGATTTATAAATTTCATGAATCGATTTATGAATATGTTATCAGAGGTATCCTATGTTTCTGTGATTTCTCGACTCTTCTTGGTACCAAGCTGTGTCCGTCCCATAGTACTGGCCATACCATGTGATTGGAGCTCTTACTCTCCTGAAGACGAGGGTGGTGTGTGTTTTTAAGGTTTGTACGTGTTAACCTTTAGTGATATGGCCTCCGACTAGGACCATGAACTAAGTGCCACTTGTATCCCCCTATTCGATTTCAAGATTTATTATTACACGCATTATTATGTTATACTTATGTACTCATTGTAGGAGTGTGAGTCAAATTAAACAAAGGAACATGATTGGGTAAGAATAGAATAGAGAATCGATCTTTGACTCATGGATCAAACTAATTAAGCCATTGAAATAGTAAGAGTGCATAGAACTAAGCTAAGTGAGAATCATGTTAAGACAATTGGAATTTTGCATTCTAGGCCATGTTTTTAAGATGGTCATAGTAAAAACGACTATTATAGAATAGGTCAGAGAATAGGTATCCTCATACTAGAAAGCAACTAAACAAAAAGATTAAAGACAGTCTAGATAGAGGCAATACTGGTATGAGGCTGTTGAAGCAGAGTATAAGAAGTCCCGGTGCATTGGGATTAGGTTCCATAATATGAGCTTCTTTTAGCATAAGTTAATGTTTGGTTAGTGGTACTCTGATGTACGGTTAAATGATTAGTGCAACAGCAAGTAAGATGTACTTAATAATAAAAAGCGAATGTGCATTTTTCAATAGAATTTATTATGTTTTTAGTGAGACTTCTTCAAGAAGAGTCATTACTTCAATGTGATTGGAAGGCTGTGATAATCTTTATCATGGAATATGTCACACCCTGTATAAGAAGATGTTAAATAGACTAAATCAGTAAACTACTAATAACACTGTCTAGCCACTTTCGGAGTTCGAGTTGGAAAGAACTCCGAAGTTAAGCGTGCTCAGTTGGGAGAAATCCCAGGATGGGTGACCTTCCTGGGAAGTCTACCAATTTGCATTGTTGTTGGGTCAGTTAACTAACTTGGTCGTTACAAATGGTATCAGAGCCTAATACTAGCTGGAAGTATGGAAGCTAAGTGCCATATAGGGAAAAGTGCTACATCATGGAGCCACCTCTTGAACCCGTATGGGACAAAGTGCTATATGAGGGGAGTCACCTCTTGAACCCGTGGGCGCCACCTCTAGAATCCTACCTGCCTGGTGATCTGGAATAGTTGTGATATAGTGACGAGGACGTCACCTATCTAAGGGGAGTAGATTGTCACACTCGGTATAAGAAGATATTAAATAGACTAAATCAGTAGACTATCAATAACACCGGCCAACTATTTTTCGAAGTTCGAGTTAGAAAGAACTCCGAAGTAAAGCGTGCTCGGTTGGGAGAAGTCCCAAGATGGGTGACCTTCCTGGGAAGTTTACCAATCGGCACCATTGTTGGGTCAGTTAATTAATTGGGTCATTACAGAATATGACACCGTCTTTAAAAATAGAAGCTTAATCAATGATTGCCAAAGTGGTAATTCTAATCAAGTAAGTGGGACGTTTTCCTGACGAAGGTGGGTATATGATTTAACATATATGGGATGGTCTAGATTGAATAAGTTTTAACCAAAAAATCAAAGACGAGATTTGTCATAAGGACGGGAGGATGTAATATGTCGACCCTCCAGCTCACGACTCTTGGACCGGTTTACCGACTTTGACCAAATTTAACCCTCATCGAACAGAATCGATTTTTAATAAATCATTTTGTTTTTTGATAAGCACGATATTACGGTAAAAGCATGTGCAAATTAAGTCTAATTAAGTGTGTTAATTAAGACTTAGTGAATTTGGACTTGGATTCATAAATTGCTGGGTTTTATTGAATGAATTGAGTGCATGGAATATTTTAAAAATGACTTTGTTTCATGAACAAATTTTGAGACCCAAATAAGAACTATTGGCCTTAGAAGGTGGATTTTAAGTGGCCCATTGAGTATATAAAGGTGTGAGGGGTCAATTTTCATAGTTTGAGGGTTTATTTGAAATTTTTTCAAGCCCTTTATAAGGGGAGGTGGCATGCGAACTACACTTCCACTTCCACCTCCCATGCCTCTCCCACTCCTCTCACATCTCTCTTGGCTCTTGGTGGGCAGATCTTGTTGCATGTGTGTGTGGAGGGGTGGGTGGAGGGCTTGCATGTGGGATTGGAGGCTTGGAGATGATCCTTGGAGGTTCTCTTGGTGATTGGGAGCTCATTTGAAGGCTCTTGGTGACATTTTTGAAGTTTCTTAGTGGAGATCCTTTCTTTGGAGGTGAATTTCGTGGGATGAAGACTTGGAGCTCATCTTCTAGCTCTCTTAGAGTTTGGATTGGGATTCTATAAGACTCTTTGGATTTGGAGGAGATCAAGAACTAGGAAGGGTGATGTCATGAAGTGATTTCCTAGATCTTTGTGTGCATGTTGGTTCCATGATTTTGCATTAGCTTGCATGTGGTAGAATTGATGCTTCATATGGAGTTTCTTAGATCCATGCTCTTACTTTTCAATTTATATAAGATTTAGGATGTGAAATCCCTTGTTGTTCATGCTTCCCAATGTACAGTCTAGGAATCAAATTTTGGTCCTACTTGTCATGCTATTTATGATCAATGTGATAATTAAAATGGAATGCATATTCTTACACTTCAAGTTAAATATGTCTAGTTGCTTCAGTTTAAATTTCGTAGCATTTGGCTTTAGTTTGAGTGGGATCTAACCCCATCTTCATAGGTGTGTGGTTGACTCTAAAAACAGGATAGTCAGTGAGCATTTTAATTACCATAGTTTGTGTAGTACTCCAATTGATTTGACTTTTAGATATGTTATAGTTTTCTTAGTCAGATTTATACCAAACAAAAATCTTGATTTGGATGTGTATATTGTAAGATATGACCCTTCGAAGTGGAGGTGCACAGTGCAGTCCATAGATAGTTTCTATTGACAGAAACGGTCGATCGTTTTTTGTCAAAAACTTTGTTTGGCCTTTGTTTTCACAAAATGGTTGACCGTTTGTATAGTCTGATCAATCAGTTAGACACAGAATGATGAAAATGAGTTGCTTTGGCCTATTTTGATCACTTACAGATGCATTTTGACTTAGGATTCATACAGTGTTTATAGTTGATCTAATTGGGCTATTTGAGCTATTTAACACTTATGAATCTATGTTCTCATATCAAGCTTTGATCTTATGATTATTTTATATGATTAGCTCATGTTCTTAAGATTTGATTAGAATGACTACACACTAACAGGTACCTTTTTTATTCTATCTCTTGGGGGATGGGGATAGGGATTTTAGTCTTTTGCTTAGGTAAGGTCAGGACCCAGCTTAGTCTTTGTTTGGGTCTAGATGTCTAGACCTGGTTTATTGTCTAACCAAGGACAGTAAGAGAGTCTACTTGTGTTAGCACCTCAATTGGGGGTTGGACTACATGACGTGTGAATCATGAACCTCAATTGGCATTGCTTCCTTGCCACACCTTTAAGGATTCATGGAGATCTAAGAAGGATAGAGCGACATTGACCGGATAGGAATCCTTTGTGATGTCCATACCCATAGGTAAATGTGAACATGAACATGAACATGAATAAGATCAATGCTAGCGTAGTTCTCCGTCATTTTAGAATTATTATGTGACGTCACTCATGTGATTTCAACTATGGATGGCAATATAATTTATGAACCTATCCTAGAATGGGTCAATGACATGTGAAATTATGAATTAGCCCTAATATAAGTTCAAGAATGATTGATAGATATATGATAGATAGAGAATAATTTTTTGTATCGCCAGAGGCAATTACATCGCCTAGCGGTGGAGCTAAGTTAAATTCTTTTATTTATTTATTTTGAAACCCTCTAACCGACTAGATCGTACAATCGATCTTGAATAGGAAGAACCAAAAAAAAAGACAAAAAATCTAAAACTTTTTTTACTATTCATTTAGGGTCGGTTTTCAATTTTTCATCTTTTTTTGGCTCATCCGATTCAAGATCGGATTGTACGGTCAGTCGGGTACCATAAGGGTTTTAAAAAAAATCATTTTTTTTTAACTTGGTTGCAACCTCCAAGCGGCATAATTGCCCCTGACAGTGCAACAAGTTATTCTCATCATAGATATGAATTTGCCTTGATATAGATGTAGACACGTTAATTTTGACATCATTTTGAGTAAATTTCATATCATATAATAATGTCTCAAAATAGTTTGATATTTAATCATTAGTTAATTTTTATAATTTTTCTGAAATAATTATCTAAATGACATCAGGTCAGGAAGACAGCATTTAAGTTTATTAATGAAATTCATTTTAACTCAAATTTCTAATCAAATATGAAAAAATACCAAAAGATGTCGACATGTAAAGATGCCATCTAGGGTTTGATTCTTATTTCGATTTTTAATTTTAATTTTAATTAATTTGTTAATAAACTAAAAGACGTCTGCCTTACACGACGCCATTTAAGTGTCCTAAAGTGTTTATGTTTCTTCTTTCCGATGTTTATGCTTATCTTAATTAAGCTAAAAGACGTCTCCCTAGGGCGACGCGTTTTAGGTAATTACAGATAATGATGAATTAAATTGTATTTATCTATTTCATGGTTAGATTGGCTTCAAACTCTTTCATGTTAATCCGTAAGTAACCACGGACGCATGTAGAGTCTTGAACTCAACTCTGTAAATACCCAAGCCCTTGGTCATTAGAAAGTTAGTGAAAATCTTTGAAGAAGAGTGAAAATCTTTGAAGAAAAGTTAGTGAAAATCTTTGAAGAAAAAGTAAAAATCTTTGAAGAAGAATTCAAGAGAAAGACGACGTCCAAACATTGAAGGAATAAAAGAAGGATCGAGGCGTTGCACGGCTACTTCCAGGAGTCTTGAAAGAAGAGCTTCGTCCTTTCTTCATCCTTTATTCATCCTCTTCGTCTATTCAAGACCAAGGCTTCGAGGGTCCATTCAAATTCTTTTATTCTCATTGTTTTCACCATCATATTAGTTCATAGTTCTCTTCATAACATCACTTCATGCTACACACACAAAACTAGTATATTTTTCCAACCCACATACTAAAAGGGTTTAAAAGACTACAAAACAAGTGAGTTCATCCTATTTGAGTTGCATGATTAGAATTCTTATTGGAACAAATACTACCTCTATTTAGTTCCTATTGTTCTTTCCCTCTTTTATTTCATTCTTTGCAAGGAACAATCGTCAAGGTCAAAAGATCAAAAGGAGGGAATCAACAAAGAAAATCTGGACGATCCTCAAAACCCAATTAGCATTGAAAGCAAGAACAAAGTTAGGAGGGCTCTTTTTCTTCAGCCAGCTGAAGGGAAGGAATCAAGAACTTCAACATCTCCCACATCTGAAACAGGTAAACAATCAATCTTTATCTTTTGAAATTTTTAGTCAAAAGTTTATGGCGATCACATTGTTTTTAATAGGTTTATTTGTCATTTAATCAACAAATTTTCATGATAATCACACATCAAATTTGAGCACTCACAATAGACACCATAAAATTAAAGGTTTCGTAAGACGATGCAAAGATGACTCTCACCTTTGAATACAAAGGATGACCGTATGATCCTTCCCTATGGGTATGTACGATTGCTTTATTGAATAAAATATAGAAGTAAAACTTGTGTACTAATGTGAAATGACCTTTTTGAGATTCATGGCACATTTTGATTGATGACTAATGAAATGGCATTATATTTTGTAAACTGGCCTTGGAATGAGAATTATTGAAAGAGTTAACGAATACATGATAGATATGAACTGAACTTGATATAGGCACATGGTAAATATTAATTGGCATTGATATAGATTCTTTGTAATTGGATGTTTAGTGAGATGATCAAAAGATGATTCCCACATGTGAATATAAGATATAATCTTATGATTCTTCTTGACTCGTTCATGTGGAGTTTGAGTTGGCCCATGTGAAATGACCTCTTGAGATCCATGGATGATTTTGATTAATGATTCTCGTGTTGTCTAATAGTAATGAATTTAATTCTCAATTAGTAATTATTTGATTAGTGAATTTGCTTAAATAAATTATTTACTATGTTGAGATAATTGTGATTTACGTTTAGTAGAGATTTTGTGGGTCTTCATGGGCATGAGATCCCTACTCAAGTCTCGTTTATGAGACTCAACCCCTTTCATGGATGTATGTTACTTTTGGATTAGAGTGCACAGTAGATGCAATGTTACCATCTTAAGAAATTAGTATAATTCTCACTTTGAAGTTGTATTTTGGATATAACAATCATTTATGTAACGACCCACCACCCTATAATCGGAGATCCGATTACTAAATGGGTACCGAATCATTAAAATTTGAAGCCAAACTAGGATCTTGATAAGTCTAAAAAATAAACGATAAACTAAGCTAAACATTCACATCACATTGAATTGTAAAGGAAGTGCAGGAATTAAAAATTATTACAATTCAACTTGACTCAGCAAATAATTACATATTCTAACTGAAAAGAAGTAATTAAGCGTACAGGCCTGAAAAGAAATAACAACTACATCGGGGCATACCCCGAAACGATGGTTGCTGGCGCGCAACTCGAGACAAAACCCTCCTCGCTACGCCTACCTGGAACCCTCACCAAAAAACCGCAGGGGGTAAGTCTCATGAAAATAGACTCAATAAGGATCCTTCGATCCCCACCACCCACTCACGCATCCACTAGTGCAACAGCACGAATAAAGGCAATTTAAATAAATAAAGCAGTAAACACAACTATGAAACCACTCCACCACGGAGTCCACAACTAACATCTCGGCCAAACATGCAAACCACGCAGCCGAACGCGAAAAACACCGACCCGCTGAGACCAAACAGCAACCCCTCGAATAGCGCACTGGCTACCCCAGCCTGACCTGGCTCAAGGTGGTTCTGCTTCCCCCAGCACGAGTGACACTCCGAATGTACCACTCCCACACCGGTACTAGCTATACCTCGGGTACACTAGATGACCCTCTCTCTAGGCGTCACCCCACCACTCCCACACCGGCGCCATGTCATTCCCACACCGACACAGGGTGCCTAAACACTAACAACTGTCACTCTAGGTCCACGATCGCACAAAACACGTCACAGTGTGATCCAATCACGTAGAAATCCTCGACTACGAAGTATGGTTTTAAGCATGCATTTTAACCAAACTATCTGACAATGTAAACACGTGTTAATTACATGGATTATTGAAGTTCTGTCTTGAATTGCGTCGCCCGTAGCCGACGTCATTCAAGACTTCTAAACTGGTTCATACGAAAACTGGCCTCAGAATGGCTTAAAGCGCGTCGTGCAAGGTAGTCACCTTTTAAAAGGCGTCGTTGTCCCTAGTCACCTAATCACGACAGAAACAGAATCAAGTCTCAGGGTGATCAGAACTAAATCGCGTCATGGGAGGCAGCCGCCATTCAAAACGGCGTCGCTGTCCCAAGACACCATTTAACGTTCGCTAACAGGTTCCCCTCAGCCTTCCAAGTATAAAAAGTGGAATTTCTTCCCAAAAATCTCCTAAACATGCTCCAAAGCAGGAAAAACGTGGTTTTAATCAAAACACAATGGAGATTGTCACCCTACCGGTTACATGAACTCCTCCGAGCTTCAAGTTGTCGGACCGCCACGCCACAAACCGCCGCCGGTACTGCCGTAGACGTCGTTACTTTATCGGGACGTTAGCCGCCGTCCGGAGAGCAATACACTGCGGAGAAAATGGTGGTGGTAGTGGTGAAAGTTAGGGAGGGGGTTTGATGGAGTGGAGGGAGAGGAAAGGAAGGAGAAGGGGGAAGGGAGAACGAAGGGTTCGAAGAGAGGGAGGAAAGAGAAGAAAGGAGGGAGGGTTCGTGGGTTTAAATCGAACCTAGCTAAAACGTGTCGCCCAACACCGACACCATTCAAGTGACAAGACCAGGACCGTACTCTCGCGGTCCGAAACTAGCCCACGTGGTGTCCACGTGGCACCGACGTGGCACACTCTAAAATGCGTCCCCCTAACAGGACGTTGTTTGAACCGCGTCGAGCTTGAACCTATACCCCAGCCCCTACAAGGGCCCAAACCAAGGGGTCCGACACCGAAACTGACCCAATAACTAGATCCGAAACCTCAATCCTTACAATTTACCTTGAAAATTGTGAATAAATGACCCAATTATTTATTCTTTATGTATGCCCCTTATTAATTTCTTTAATTTTCATTAATTATCTCCAGACAATTAAAATGACTTAGAAATCGAACCAGTGACAGTACCCGGTCAAGGGAGCCAACCCGGAGCGGTTCAGTGTTCTTTGGACGAGGGTGTGACAATGGCAGTCCATGCATATCCTCAAGCCTTTGTCGTGCTTCTTTTGGAAGAGGACCGGCGCCCCATAAGGGATTTTAGTGGGACGTAGGAAACCGGTCTCCATCATCTAATCTAGTTGTCTCCTCAACTCGGCTATCTCTGAGGGAGACATGCGATAAGGCTGTCGTGCCGAGGGTTGAGCCCAGGCACCAACTCAATCTTGTAGTTGATCGCCCACTTTGGGGGCAAGGCCCTTGGCGATTCAGGTCGCATGACCGCCTTAAACTTGTTTAGAACATCTTGCACAACTTTAAATAAGGGGCCTTCCTTTAAGGGTGATTCAACTTCTATGAGGGTCACCAAGAAGGTGGGATGATCGATCACACACGTGCGTCGTTAAACACTCGCGCAACCATCAATTTAAAATAAACCAAACTCACATATTTTAAACACATGGCATGAAGCAAGTGGTGAGCATGGGTCGAATCTACAAGGAGATCTCATATTTTAAAGTTGAAAGTATTGAGTTTTTAGAGGAAAAATAGAGAATAAAGAAGAGGGAACATGATGATTTGATAGAGAACAATTGAAACTAGCTGGACTTATTACGAATTCACAAAAGGAGCACCTCTAAACGAACATAATTAAACTATCTACTGAATTAAGACTACCACTAAAAAATTAAATAACATAAGAATATAAAATTTAAGTAATGTCAACAGAAGAAAAACAAAGAGTTGTAAAAGAAAAAGATGGAGAAAATGCTACTTGGTCCACACTACTATCAAATGGCATCAGAACTTCATGAAATTTTACAGGGACATTGTAAATGAAAACATAATATGACTCTCAGAAGATAACTTTTAAAGAAACTACTCGAAATATTGTGTAACACAGATAACTAAAAAAATTAGAGAGAGAAGATAGAGAGAGAAAATAAGTGTTTGCAATTGTTGCAACCCTTCGCACGGATCTTTGGCAGCCCTGTATTCCTTCCAGTAGTCAGTTGCAGTGCCTCGAGTCTACCTTCAGCCCCTCGTAGCCGCTGATTTGAGAGAGATGTAGAGAGATAGAGAATGAAAGCTAGATAGATAGATAGAGAGAGAGAGAGAGAGAGAGAGAGAAAGGGAGGTGTTGCTATAGTACCCGCGGGTACTATAGCAGATAGAGGGAGAAAGAAAGAGAGATAGAGAAGGTGGGGGGGAAGAAGAATATCATTTTTTTACTCCCCCTCCTTAGGTTTTATAGTTTGAGTGGAGATTTTGAATTTCAAAAAATGTAATAAAAGGGTTTAAATTCTGAATTCAATTCTTCCTTAATTAGGGGATCCTCCTTAAAGATAATAAATATCATTTTGAAATTTGAATTTTGAAAAAAATATTTCTCTCTTTATCAGGATTCCCTCCTCTCTCTCTCTCTCCCTCTTAGTTGGCATGTGGGCTCCATTTGAAGAGAAAACACGAAAATAAAATATTATTTCTACCAGGATTTGAACCCTGGTCACTTCACTATAGTTCAAATGGTCTAACCACTATGTCATTTGTCCGTTCATGTCCTGCATCCACATAAACTAATAATTAAGTCTATGCGGCAATTAAATTATTCAAATATACATTAAATCTTTGCCAATAA
The DNA here is from genome assembly GCA_030544215.1 of Zantedeschia hybrid cultivar. Classification (NCBI taxonomy): domain Eukaryota; kingdom Viridiplantae; phylum Streptophyta; class Magnoliopsida; order Alismatales; family Araceae; genus Zantedeschia; species Zantedeschia hybrid cultivar. Next base: position 45,029,362 of record JARZZO010000008.1, read on the forward strand.
GCCCTTATTGAGAATGAAATTGTCACACTCAATTAATTCCATGAAATGATGATATCTTCAATTCCGATTTTTACAAAATTGATATATTTGAAAGCATCATCGATTTATCTATCATTTTATATGGTTTTGTATCTAAAATCGCAAATATAGTGTGTAAATTCTATCTATTTATCATCTAAAAATATATAATTATCACATCCCCTAACTTAATCATTACTAGTTCCTTAACAATGGAATCAGTGAAAAATTAGGACTAGCATGATTAGTAAAAGAGATCAAACTGCATTTTAAAAGATATCTATCACAAATGGTTGGTAATTTAAGTTAAAGTTCTCATTCTCCCCCACTATACTTGAAATCAGGACAGGGGATTGTGCATAACCGTTGACATGCTTGGAATTTATTTCCATCCTACTTGTATATCTTTGCCTTCGTTGATCTTTGGAGAAGAACTATCCGGGGGAGAGAGAAAGACAAAAGGGGATCGCCTGATCAGTTGGCTAGATTCGCTTTTTGGTTTTCGCCTTGACTCAACATTTTTTTTAGGATTTGGTCTTATTTTGTTGTGGGGGACTTTTTGATTGAGCGCGATTTTTCATTTAGTTGCGCTTTGAGAATGCGTACTTTTTGCCACCCTCTTTACTTTGTCCGAGAGGAGGACGCATACTTTTTGACACCATCTTTCCTTTGGCTCTTTTAAAACATATTTATTATTTATTATTTATTATTCATGTTTCTAATTGTCCTTTTTCGAGATGACCGTCTCCTTAGGGTACTGAGTGGATTGGTCCCCTATTACGAATCATAACCTCCCTTTCATTAGATCCAAAATAAAAATAGATTGGTAACCCAATGCTTCGGGTCAACTCTAGCAACTCTACACTTTCAGGATCTTCCATTTTTTCCAAGTTGTCGTGTGTGTGTGAAAGTCATCATGTCGAGACTTTCTTGTAGAGAGAGGGGTTAATTCAAACTTTTACTTAACTTTCTAACTCGATATTAATTTGTTTAAGACTCCCTAAATGAAGCATAATAGATAAGAAACTCAGTTGGAGTGTGAAAATGAAGAAATTTTTGAAAAAAAATCGTCATTTTCTTAAAAGATTATTTAATATGCACAATGATCCTCTCCCCCCCCCCCCCCCCCCCCCCCAACTTAAATGACATTGTCCTCAATGGCATGATAATGAAAAGAATCATTTAACATGAAATCCATAATGAGGAAAGATACAACCTAAGGTTTAGGAGAGGCTTCTCTATGTACACCAAAGTGGATGGTCTCAACTTCCTAAAAAGAAAAGAAAAGAATCAGAATAAAAATGAGAAGACTGGATTGCCTCCCAATAAGCACTAAGTTTAACGCCTTCAACTAGACACATGCATGCTCATTATCCAATACCCATAGATTCAAATATCAATTTATGTGCTTTCACACATGTCGATTGAAGGAACTCTCTCAAATAATAGCAAGGTAGAGGTGGGACACTCAAGAAGAAATCAAAAAATGAAGGACACATGTCCACCATCCAGAAAGGATCTATAAAATCGTCACATGGGTACTTGAGAGATATATCGATAAATTGAAAAGCATCCATAATAGGCTTTACCTCTAGTGGCTCAGATCTTACAAAAGAATCAGTTGGGATTAACTCCAAAGATGATGAATACTCCACACACTTAATACTATCACCTGTGCCCCCATCATTATTTAACTCCTTGATAGAGTTGAAATCCATAGTATCACAAAACATGATTGAGTCATTTATATACATCATGTTGTCTATCCCCTCAACCAAATCAAAAGTTTCTAAGGGTGGATTTTCAGGGAGTGCTTCAATACCCTTATGCCCTTCTTTCTCTTTTACTTGTATACCCTCTTCGGAACATTCATCAACAATGAACATAGCTGGTGATTCATCACAATCTTCAACGTTAGAAATGTTCAGGTTCTCAACTTGAGGCATACTAGTGTTACCCACTTCCTCTTGATGATGCACCTCTTCAAGGACCCCCCCAACTTGATTTGGACATATCGTGAGCAAATTCTAGTTGGGTGGCTTCAAAGGAAACCTGAGGTTTAGTGTGGTTGCAACATTCAGGAAAATGATTGATCAAAGATTCTATGGGTTCACTAGGCAAAACTCCTGGCTCCTCCCCCTTTGGTTCTTTAGCAAATTGTTCTATTTGATTTTTCAAATTAGAACTAAACTGTTGTTGAGCAAAAATGAGTTGCTGGAGTTGCAGAAGTGGATCATCTTCATCAATCTGCAGGGGAGGGGATTGATAAGTTGGATGATAATTATATGATTGAGGGTAAGATCGGTGAGGGATAGCATATTGGAAACAAGGTGATTGAGGCAGTGAGTATGCAGGCAATAGATATTTTGGTTGTCCTCCACTATAGGTTTGATCTTGAAAGTTGGTTTGAATTGAAGTCAAATTTTGACAATTTTGCATGGAAGGACAATGAGCCTAGGCTTGATGAGATTCCCACGAGAAATTAGAATGTTGCTTCCACCTTAGGTTGTAAAAATCAATAGAAGGGAGAGCTTCATATGTAGCCCGCACTTGAGCTTGAATAGCGAGTGGTAGTTGTGCAATAGTAGGGCACATGCTAACATGATGGATAGGGCTAGCACAAAAGGTACAATTCTCCTGGTGAGTAGGGGATGGTATGTTGATCTTGGAAGCAAGGAAGTATATGTTCACCCATGAATTAGAATCTATAGAATGTTGGAGTTCAAATATCTCTTTATTTTTGGATTGGGTGGCAGAGTTATAAAGTGGAAGAGAAACATGGTTGCTTGAGTTTTCACTCGAGATTTCAAAAAGAGAATACGCTTCATCCTCACTCTTGCTTATAAAAGTACATCCACAAGATATATCTACTAATTCCTATTGAATTCAATCAACCCGTCATAAAATGATTGAACGATTTGTCACTTAGGTAAACCATGATGACGACATATTCTCAACAACTCCTGTAATCTCTCCCATGATTCATGAAATTGTTCTTCAGGGAGTTGTGAGAACCTTATAATGGCTCTCCTCAAAGCATTGGTTAGGCCAATGGGGAAATTTTTTTTCAAGAATTCTTGTTGTAGATCTATCCATGTGGTGACAGGTCTCCCAGTGGTCTTAGGCTAATACTTAGCTCGGTCTTTCAAAGAGAATGAGAATAGAATGAGTCGGAGAGCATCATCAGAGAGGTCTTCGATTTTAATTGTAGAGCAAATTTCAAGGAAGTCATTCAGATGCTTATATGGATCTTCATGAGGATCTCCAAAAAAAGATGGGAGCATCTGAATGGTATCGGGGTTAATCTCATATTGTTAGACATGGATTTTAGGGAGTTGGATGCAAGTCGATGGAGTGTATTCATTGGGATAGAAATAGTCCCTCAACTGCTTAGTTGACTTCATAGATGGAGATTGGTTGCACTCCATGTTGATTTTTTTTTTTAAGATTTATATTTTTTTCCTATTAACAAACAAATTATCAACACAAATTGACCTATGGACCTAAGGGTTTTCTAGACCTAAGAACACAACTAGTGTGATTCCCTCAAGTTTAATTGAAGTCCACACACACACACTCTTGGGCTAGCCAGGTAAGAGGTGGGATCGTGGGAGGCTCCCCTCGCTCTCGCGAGGTCCTAATTAGAGAACCACGAGTCCACATAGGCTTGGCCTGTTAACCTCTTTGCCTAGACACCAACCTTAAAGAATAGTGCAAACACAATCTTACTTAAGGTCCAACCACTAATTGGACTAAATATAGGTTTTTTCACAAATCGACTAAGGATCCACTTAAGTCCACTTCCAAATTGTCCACTAGCTTGGTAAGAGGTTGGGATGTTGGAGGCTCCCCTCACTGTCGTGAGGACCTAATTAAGTAACCACAAGCCCGCTCAAGGCGTTTGCCTTTAGACCTCTAACCTTAGACACTAGTGTCCAAAATGAAAATGGGCTCAATTTCACCTTCATTTCAATGTGAACCCTAGGGTCAAGTTGCTATTCTTTTTTATTAGGCTTTGGGTGGATGCAAAGAGATTGTGGTTTGTGGGTCAATGAAGGGTGATCAAATCCTCACCTTATGTTATTATGGGTTGTGTCCTTAAGATATTTTTTAAGCATACAATGCACAAACAAACCAAATCAACAATGAGTTCTTATGCCAAAATGAAATGAAAATGCATGCATACAACAAATGACAAAAATTAAACAAAAGCAAACTATTTCTAATACACTACTAAATGGTGCATGTCCTAAAACATGAAAGTGTGATATCTAATTTTATGATGATGACTTTGATTGGGTTCAAGTGATTTTTTTTTTAATTTAATGTTCCTATCTAACCAAAAGAGCAATAGATAATTTTTTTATTATTATTCTTAAACATGTAAACTAGTTAAACAAGGAAGCTTAAATAAAATAACACAAAAGTAAAGTTACATACCTCAGAAAATTCTGAAATTTTTATAGGAAGCCACTCTCTTTTTTGATGATTTTATGAATTTTTTTCAAAATTTTATGGTTTTCGAAAATAGTTTTCATTTTTTTTTCAGTTATTTTTCACTATTTTATGATTTCTTGGCTTTTGCACTCACCCCAAGGCATATCAAGAATCTGAAACTTTTTCAGAGACCATTTTTTCTCATTTTATGATTTTTACAGATTTTTTTTCAAATTTTTCTCGAATTTTTCCTACACACAATTAAAAGACAATGTTAATCTCGATTGATTCCATGCAAACAAGAAAAAGAACAAGATGAAAATAGAGGTATATACAAGAACACCCAAAGTTAATCAACATAAAAAATACAGAAATCTCCCCGGCAACAGTGCCAAAAATTTGATCAATCGCACACATGCGTCGTTAAACACTCGTGCAACCGTCAATTTAAAATAAACCAAACTCACATATTTTAAACACATGGCATGAAGCAAGTGGTGACCATGGATCAAATTCACAGGGAGATCTCATATTTTAAAGTTGAATGTATTGAGTTTTTAGAGGAAAAACAGAGAAGAAAGAAAAGGGAACATGGTGATTTGATAGAGAACAATTGAAACTAGTTAGACTTCTTACGAACTCACAAAAGGAACATCTCTAAATGAGCATAATTAAACTATCTACTGAACTAAAACTACTACTAAAAAATTAAATAACATAATAATATAAAATTTAAGTGATGTCAACAGAAGAAAAACAAATAGTTGTAAAAGAAAAAGATAGAGAAAATGCTGCTTGTTCCAAACAAACTACTGTCAAATGGCATCAGAACTTCATGAAAGTTTACAGGGACATTGTAAATGAAAAATAATATGACTCTCAGAATACAACTTTTATAGAAAATACTCAAAATATTGTGTAACACAGATAACTAAAAAAATTAGAGAGAGAAGATAGAGAGAGAAAGCAAGTGTTTGCAGTCGTCGCAATCCTTCGCGTGGATCCTTGGTAGCTTTGGACTCCTTCCAGTGGTCAATTGTAGTGCCTCGAGTCTACCTTCAACCCCTCGTAGCTGCTGATTTGAGAGAGATAGAGAATGATAGTTAGTGTGAGAGAGAGAGAGAGAGAGAGAGAGAGAGAAAGGGAGGTGTTGCTACAGTACCCACGGATACTGTAACAAATAGAGGAAGAAAGAAAGAGAGATAGAGAAGGTGGGGGGGAAAAGAAGAATATCCTTTTTGTACTCCCCCTCCTTAGGTTTTAATTTGAGGGGAGATTTTGAATTTCAAAAAATATAATAAAAGGGTTTAAATTCTGTATTAAATTCTCCCTTAATCAGGGGATGCTCCTTAAAGATAATAAATGTCATTTTGAAATTTGAAAGAAATATTTCTCTCTTGAAATTTCAAAATTCCTTCCTCTCTCTCTCTCTCTCTCTCTTAGTTGGCATGTGGACTTCATTTGAAGAGAAAACACAAAAATAAAATATTGTTTCTATCAGGATTCAAACCCTAGTCACTTCACTGGAGTTGAAGTGGTCTAACCACTATGCCATCTACCCGTTCATGTCTTGCATTCACATAAAATAAACAATTAAGTAAATACGGCAGTTAAATTGTTCAGATATACATTAAATCTTTGCCGATAACCCCTTATTGAGAACAAAATTGTCACACTCAATTAATTCCATAAAATGATGATATTTTCAATTCCGATTTTTACAAAATTGATATATTTGAAAGCATCATCGATTTATCTATCATTTTATATGGTTTTGTATATAAATTCGCAAGTGTAGTGTGTAAATTCTATCTATTTATCATCTAAAAATGTGTAATTATCACAGGCTCACCCTTTTGTAAGCCCCATTCCAATTGAATTGTTGAGAGCAAGCTTACTTCATCGTCCCCTTTTCGAGACAATGGCACTATGCAAGGGGACTCATCCCCCATCAGGCATAAGGAACTTAGGAAGGGCATTGGCATGGCACGTGCGCACTGCAAGAATTCCATACCCAAAATGAGGCGGAAATCATCTATGGACACCGCGAGAAGGTCACTAGTGTCAGACCATGTTCCGACCTGTAGTCGAACATCCTTGGCAACGCCCGTTGCAAGATGCGCTTCATAATTAATGACCTTCATGTAGCTGGCATCCTTTAATAACTTGAGGCCTAGCCTGCAGGCCTTATGCGCTACAATGAAATTGTGCATGGTGCCTGTGTCAACCATCACACGGGCAGGATAGCTGTTAAGGCAAACATCCACACATAGAAGGGCATTGGCATGCAAGGGTTTCGCCTTTGCCTTCTCCCTCACTTGGGCCTTAATGGCATGTAGAAGCCATAGCGCCCCAACTCTGGGGGGCCTCTTGCTCATCATCTCTCGGGACGTCTTCACTATCACTTGCCTCCCCCACACTAGCAGGTTTGGTGGGAGCCCCTTGTATGGCATACAGTCCCTGTTGGGGACAACTACCAACTCTATGAGGACCACCACAAAGGATGTAACTTTGCCACACACTGCTCTCTTCTTGCTGCGTGATTTTGCCGGGAGGCCCTCTCCACACATTGTAGCCTGTCTTCCATCTACTCTGACTAGGCGGTGTTGCCACTTCTAGTTGAGGAGGTAGTCAATCTTGGCTTGCTCCCCTTTGAAGCACTAGCGAAGGGGGACAGGGCCACTCCCTTCGCGGTTCATAGGCTTCCATAGTGGTGCTCCCTATCGGAAGAAGTCTTCCAAGCGCTTGGCCGTGGCCTGCGCAACAACGACATCTTTTATCTCACAACAGAGGAGTTCATCTCGGACTCAAGGCTGTAAGCCCTCAATGAAGTAGACGAGCTTGTCCTTCTCGGACATATCTCGGACATCTAGTATGAGAGCGGCAAAGCGCTTCATATAGTCCCATATGGAGCCAACATGTCGGAGGTGCCGAAGGTTCCTTCGTGCAATGAATTCCACATTCTCTGGCTAGAAGTGGATCTTTAACTTTTTCTTCAATTCATCTGATGTATTTACGGAGTAAACTTTGGCTTGGATGTCTTCATACTAGACATGCAACCATAACTTGGCGTCACCCTTGAGATACATTGTAGCAATGGAGATTTTCTCTTCCTCTGAGCTTGGCCGCACCATGTCAAACAAGAAATTTTGGAGTTCCTTTGCATCTCGTGCGCCTTCATAGCCTTGCATTTCGGGGTACTGAACCCTATGAAAGTCATCACTATCAGTCGTCGGGGTGGAGCCAAAAGCCCTAGTGAGCATTGAGAGTTGCGAGGGAAGTTCCTCCATTCTTGCTCGCAAGGCTTCGATGGCGCCCCTAGTTTCCTCAGCGAAGCCGTTGGCGTTCTCCACGAGGCTCTTCACTTGGTCATCCTGGGCTTCCCAAGCTTGGGCAGCCACATTGCAGGACTGCTCCAAAGCATCAACACGATCAATAAGCGCTTCTAGCCTGTGGGCTAGTGACAACACATGAGCACCAGCATCCCTAGTGCGTCCTTCATCGTGAATGGGGCCAAACGGATCCGCCGTTGTGGTGGAGTTGGAATCACCCTCATACCCACCTTCAGTGGAGCTTGTATGTCTACCAGTACACGTCACCACCATCACGTGTGCTCGTGCCTCTCGAATCCTGTTTTGATACCAACTGTCACGGTCTCAAGTTGTTGCTAACTTGAGACCATGGGGCGTTCGTGCAACCAACGGCCATGGGTTAGCCAACATGCGCACCATGCGTTCCCTGCAATAAGCAAGCACAAGCCGCACACATAAGCAACCACAAAGAGAGGTACGAGAGTTAGCCAAGACAGTCAATAATCATTGCATTACTTGAAAGAAGCTTACAACGGTGGATAATAGGGAATAGACTTGGGTCAAAATGGACGGCAAGTTTGGTATGCACATCAAGATTCCACTTGATGGTTTTAAGTTCTTTTACTCATACTAGATCATAGGAAGGTCCCTCTCTCCCCCAGATTTGGACATAAAATTCTCCAACAGAAAGATTTTCCAACAAAGGACTTTTTTTTAGATAAGGTTGGAGGTCTTCTTAGATGGACTAGTGGAATTAGGGCAGTGGCTATCCGAACATTGCAGGACATAACAGCCGCCGCTGCAGAAATCAACGCCATTGGTGTAGCAAGTTACGGATGGGCAGGTGGGCTGCGGCTGTCATCCAGATGGAGACGCAGGAGGAAACAACAACGACAGCTGAAGTGGCAAATCCTTGCGAAGAGGAGAGAGACTATCTCATGTCTTGCGAGAGTGGCAGCCGTCGCGAGGACTAAAAAGCTGGCGCCTTTATTATCTCTCTCTCTCTCTCCTCTGCAGCTGCAGACGCCCCGCTGCCTTCAAATCTCTTTTCTAATTAACAACCAGCTCGATGCACACGTGCTTCTCACCCCTCCTTGGCGAATGGAATGTAATATACACATACACAGAGAGGAGTGAGGGAGAGTGAGCGAGAGGAGATTCTGGTGGTGGGCTTGCTGGGTCTGCCTCTGTACTAGATCCCCTCCCCTCTTCTTCCTCTCCTCTCCTCCTCCTCCTCATCTTCTCTCCTCTTCGGGCTAGTGCCTCCACAGAAGAGGAGAGTGGCAGGTTGAGAGAAGGGGGAAGCATCGCGGGCCGAAGCATGGGGGGAGCGGAGTCGATCGACCCATCACCCACTCGCTGGAGTTTCCAGGTAAAAATCTCTCCTTTCCCTCAATTCCATCTCGCCAGCGCGTCCACATCTGGAAAAGGTGTTGCCTTTGAGGACACGCGGGGAGGGATGACCTCCACCTTGGAGTGGATCTGCCAGTGAAAAAGAGCCTCGATAGTTTATTAATGTATTTTCTCTAATTCCCAGTTGGTGGTGCATTCTGGGCTATTGTTTGAAATGGCCAAGTGTGTTTTTATTGGGGTTTCTATGCACTTTTCTCATGTGTCCAGTGATCCATGCACCTTTGATAAGCATGTGTCCTTGTTTGTGTGATGTTTTATGGAGAGTGATCTGCATTTCCTTCTGGAAGTGGATCTTGGAAGTCACGAAGAATTGGTTGGAATTTCTATTTCCTTGGTCTTTTCCATAGTCAATGCTAGATTTTCCTTGGCGACTCAATAAAGGAGAGACCTTGATTATACCAGGTTTTCACTGGAGTTCCATCTTTGTTTAGCGAATGATGAACTCGGTTTCATGTGCTGCTTTATTTTCAATTGTAAACAATGCAAAGGTTCTGCACTTCTTTATAGGCAACGTATTCTTGGTTGGAGAAGGTTGAGGGGACATGTCATAGAGATGGTTCTTGGCTGCCATTATCTGTGGAGTATCATAGATAAAATGAGGATGCTGTCTCTTTAACCCTCAGAAGCATGTAGGCGATCTGCTTGATGATGATTTTTTTTCCCGTGCCTTTTGGTCTTTTTTTTTAAGGACTTCAAGACATTCTATGATACAAAGTTTGGAAGGAAGAAGGAGATGGAGAACAAAGACTTATCAAGACAACCGTTGGATTCAAAAGTGGCGGCCAATGGAAGCTCTTCAGAGAGCACAACAAATTTGAATGGAAGCCACAAGAGGACTGCAGATTTGGCTGTTTTTGAACAGTTTGAAAGCCAGGTTTGTTTTTCGGTACATGATTGCATTTGCTGTTTCATCAGCAAAGCTTGCATGCAAGCATTACATCAGCTTCTAAATTTTGTTAGGATGCATTTTGTAACATATTCCTCTTGGGTTTCAGGAGAAAAATTCTGCAGGCTATTCTGGAGTCACTTCTGGGGGGGATGAAGAAAGGCCGTAAGATCTCAAGCGTCTTATTTTTGATTTTGATGTCTCTTGGAATTTTATACTTGGGATAATTACATATGTACCCTCAGAATCCGTCTTTTACGTATCTAATGTATATCCTATATTACTTGTATGATCATGTACACGGTAATAAATTGTAGCTTGACATTTGTAGTCCTACAATCATTTGCTGTTTGTTTTATTTAACCTTGGGCGAGTTAAGAGAGGAAAAGAGACTAACCTGGCCTTGTTTAAGCACCTTCACTATCAAAATCGCTACACTCCAGACACCTAGAATCTTTCATACCATCTTGCATATCCCCATAAAAACCTTATGTTTTATGCCGTAGTCATGTTTTTAACAGAATATTATTTTGGATCTCATGATATTGGAGCCAGAGGGATATACCGGAAGTAATATATCTAAGTATTAGGCTATACACCACAATATAAGAGATATGGGATAATAGAGTAGAATAGAATAGATTCTTGGGGTGTACATATAATTATTCCTCTAGACTTTAATCAGATATGCTGTTACATTTTGCATATGTTGCAGTGTCAAGGTTAATACAAATCCTCCAATGCATTCACTCAATGTGTAGCTTGTAGGATTCACTGATTTCATACTGTAGTTTTCTTCAGGCAGATATATCTGAAATTATCCAGGAACAAGATCAACTCTGCTATTGACTACATGACAGCAGAGGTAAATTGATGCTCTGCAGAAAGTTGATGAAAATTCCAAAATTAACGGGGAGCTGTCCTTGTCCTTAATTTCTGTATAGGGATGAAAGTCTCAGTCAGATCTCTCATAGAGCCCAAAGGCATTAGTGGTGAATTACACCTCGGGTAACACCTGTGCTTTGGATGAATTCCTATTTGATGACATGTATCATTTCATAATACTGAATGACCCTATATGTCTAAAGCAGTAAGACAGCTACACTTCCGACAGTTTGATAATGTTATCTGAAGCTTAGCACTTTAGTGTCACAGAGAGTTGGATGTTAGATTGGCGATGGGAGAAATTTATGAATCCCAGGGTAATCACAATAGTTCAGAAGAGATATGAAAATAGTTCAGACGAGCATTCTCCGATATGCTTATCCTGTGAGCTTAGCACTTTAGATGTAATTCTCAGTATCCATCATTAGCACTTCTGTGAAGCTTAAGAGGGCTTTACTTGACACTTTAGGTTCCTGCTGGGAGTGCTTCCCCCTGTTTATCAGCTGTAAATCTATGGATTGGATTATTAAGCTTCTCGGGATTATACAATAAAGAAAAGTATTGACCAACTAATATGATCTAGAAAATTCCTATTCAATTGAACATATTTTAATGACAGCTTTACCAAAGTGCATCTCAACTCTTCATTCATATTTCCTTTGTAAAATGTGTCCTACTATCTTGGAAAAGTGGTTAGTTTATCAAGTTGGGTGATCCTGTGTCATAGTGAGTATCAGCAGCTCAAATGTTCCATGAAGTGTTTCATGTCATTGAAAAGCTAGAGACACTTTATCCATGGCAAAATGCTTTCTTCCTGTTCTTTTATAAATCAGTATTTTTTTCTTCTAATTACTGTGACTAGGACTGCAACAAATTTAACATATTGAGACACCTGTCTATTTAATAAATAAATTGCTTTGATCTTTTCACTTTCCCAATATCTTTTTTGTAGATGGATGGTACCACAATTATACTAATTGTGGAAAGAAAGGGTGTGTACAAGTAAGAGACAATACAATCTAAAGAGACCATACAATCCATAAAAGCCCCCATACAAAAGAACTTCTACACTCTGATGGTATGGCACATTCTTATGCCCCCAACAAGGCAAAAATTGAAGAGTTGAGTGTATTCACTTTACAAAGAACTTTGGCCCAGCTCTCCCACCCTATCGCAAATAGAGACAGCCACCCTCTTGGGCCAAAGCTTCACTTCCAAAAGGTGTCTCATTAATCTTCCCCCCAACTATCCCACAGAGTCTCATATATGATCTGCCACCACTCTATCCTATCATCCTTGAGTTGCTACATTCAGTGCCACCCCAAGAAACGACACTTTCTTGAGGATGGTTGACACAATAAACTTTGTCTGGGAATTTCTTCCAAATCTCCCATGCAAAGGAGCCTCCAGGGAACAGGTGATCCAGAGTCTCCTACTCTCTGCATAGGCAACAAGAAATGCAGATGCCATCCAAAAAGCAAGCAATCCTGTCACAGATGGACAACTGAGAATAAATTCCTTACCTCTTTTCACTTCCTCAATATGCCATTGAGTTTGTTTGCTACATCCTTAGATACTACAAGCACTATTCAACTCCACTGCTGAAGGAGAATTAAGTTGGTGTACTGTCATCAATTAGCTTACCTTCATAATTCTGGGCACCCAATTGAGAATCTGAGATAACTATAAAAATTTGAAGATGTCTAATTGACAGAATGGAAAAGTTACCTTTTTCTGAAAGCAAACTGTGAAGATACTTAACTGACACAAAGGAGAAATGCGGTCAGCAGTTCAGTTGTTGCTATCAATTGAGATGATTATGAATGTGAAGCTGTTTAATGGACAGAATGGAAAAACCAAATCTTGGCATATCCAATGTTGAATAGGATGATGAACTGTTGAAGAGTTTCTCTGATGTGATTCAGTTGTATCCTGCTGAAAATATGATTAGTACATTCAAATGGTTCTGGTATACCTCACACAAAGGTCTCCCAACCTTTCTGGATCCTTCGGGGATTATTCTGAAATTTGAATGTAGCCAAAATGAGTTTAAAATTGTTAGTTGTTTTTATCTACATGAATTTTTTTAAGGTGGAGATTGCACATATATGTTTGCATGTACTATGACAGGGAGCCATTAAAATAAGCTGTATCCTCAAAGTCCTGCCTCACAATATTAAACAAGCTCAAGCCAAGTATCTAGTAGCTTGCGAGCCCAATGAGTCCGTCATAGATTTAGGCCAAATTTTTTAATAAATTTATAAACTCAGGCCAAACCATGGTGAGTATCAAGTCGTTTACACTCCTGATTATTTGACAGAAAACTCTATAAGACATTAAATATCTTATTGACTAAGTTTATTCATGAATAGAATAATTACATGAATAATTAAATGAGCTCCTAATGAGTATGTAAGCGAGCTCTTAAAATGAGTACTTAAATGAGCCTGTTCACGAACATTATTGAGACGAGCTCGCCTGTGTTCAAGCTTGGCTCATTTAATGAACTGAGTTTAAAATTTTGTTCGAAATTGTTTATTTAGCTAATAAATGAGCTGAGTCAAGCTATTATCGAGCAGTCTCATGAGCTGTTCATGAGCATATTGTTTCATTTGCAGAACAATCTTTTTCTTTAGATCCACATGATGATGCACATGCCTATTCAATGTCTTGTTTGAAAGGGGTACATGACTCTAATATGCTTGTATTTGTGGAAAATAGGCCTCAAAAAGTAATTCTTAGAGGGGGCTTTTATTAATATTGCTGCATTATCTTACAGAGCCATTTGTTGATCTTTCAGGCAAAGGCCTCTTCTTCCTCCCTTTGAATCTGCAGACATGCGTACATTAGCGGAAACGTTATGCAGGCAATTTCACAACTTCCTCAGCTAAACAGCTTCCCATCTGTGCTTTTATGAACTTGGATATAATTCATTTATGTCATAAGCAAAGTCAGAATCTTTGCTGGTTTTATAGTTTGTTCACTTTGCATGATTTTCATTAGGGATATCATTCGTGGGAGTCCAGATGTCAAATGGGAAAGCATTAAGGGATTAGAGACTGCAAAGCGCCTTCTGAAAGAAGCAGTTGTCATGCCAATAAAGTATCCCAAGTAGGTTGCTTATCCATAGTTATTTCCTATTGCATATTTTACTTTGTTTGTCAATATTTTATCTAAGCCATACTTTGCTAGTAGTATGCAAAACCTACGTGCATTAGAAAATGCTTTCTTGGTATCCAGTACTTAAAATATTCCCAAAAATTGCATTGTTATAAATCTTGTATTCTTTTGGCAATTAAAGTTTTATTGCACTTACGTCTTCTTGAAGGGCTTTCTGCATATGTTCCATCTTGCACAAAAGTTATGCAATAATCCGCCCTGGATGTGTTAACCTCGCTATGTCAAAGTTTTGTGGTTTTATATATATTCCTTTATCATTTACTTTTTAATGTGTAAGAACAAGAATGATATTAAATCTCGATGACTCATTTATCCTTTGTTTGTTCCAAGCTAAATGCTGGATCCATTGTTGTTGAAGTGCTCTTATGACAGATCCCTTGTAGGCTGCCTGTAGAATCCCTACAACATCAAGTGTGTAAAGTCCGGAGGGGAATGGGAAGCATCAGGTTTGGCTGGCTATCCAATGGCCAGCACCCTTCCCAACATGTTGCCCTTCTCTCATAATGAGCAGGGGATCATTGGTGCCATGGCCTAACTAAGAGAGGGAGAGGGATGGCACAATTGTAACATGGGTGGGGATGTGCTGGTGTTGAAAAGTTAAAAACAATCAATTAAGGAAAAATGAATCTTTTGTTTTTGAAGAGCTTTTTTTGATTGATTTAGAGAATTTGGCTATATTCTGCCCTGTGGAATTGGCATGTAGCGCTCAAGAAGTCAGACTGTTCCCACTGACCTTGGTTTGTGTTAATTACATCACTTTAACAAGTGAAAATCCTTAAACTACTAAAGATGATGCTTGAGTAAGACCAACCACAAAATTATGCGTCTTTTATTACAAAGACAATTCGGATTGGGCTCAAAGGCTTAACCATGGTCTGGGATAGATTCCGCAAGGGTTGGAAGTGTTTTAAGATATTTTGTGTTGATTTTGACTTTTGAGTGTCTTAAGCCTCAAGGGAATGATTGTTACATCCAAGAAGGTGCTCATATCCAATGGATGGTTGTTTTAAGAAGAGCTTTAAAAGATGACGAAGTTGGTATTTAAATCTCATTCAATTTCTGGACAGGATTAATATTGCAGACAGATAAAAGAGATCAGGTTATGTGGGTTAAAGATGGTGGAATATTTTCAGTCAAATCTTTGTGTCATAAAATTGAATGTAGCAGAGAACCTTATCTCAAATATGGGCAAGTTAAAGCCCCAGTCAAAATTCGTGCTTTTATGTGGCTTATGTTTGAGAAGAAAATTATAACAAAAGTTTTCAAAGCAAAATGGGCTCCAAATGCTGATACGACCTGCGCACTTTGTGGTATTCTGGCAGAAGACGGCGACTCAGACCATCTATTTATTCAGTGTTCTTTTAGCAGAGGAATGTGGCAAGTTATCAATAAAACACTGTGCATTCATTGCAACTTTAATAACATTGAAGTTATATCTACAAAGCTCAGGAAGCTAAGAGCCCAGGCCACCAACAGAACCAGAAGCAAAGTCTGGTCCATTATCCCCCATGCCGTATGTTGAAGCATATGGAAGGAGTGTAATGTTGCAAACTTTTGGGGAAGTAAACCTTACACGGAGAATACTTGTCTCAGACTTATTCACTACATATATCTTTGGAGTAGATTTTTTGCTTAATATTTCTGTAGTTAGCTTGAGAAGGGAGTTTAATCTCCACCCTGTCTGATTTTCTATTCATTTTATCCCCTTCTTAGAATAGGTACCTCACCTATCCTATTTTGATTGTACCCCCTCTATTTCTGTTCTAACAAAATTGGAGGTACAATCTACTACTTTCTTTCGAAAAAAAAGTCACTAGGGTATTTTGGTGATTTTGCATGGATTTAGGGTATGTGTGTATTTTGTCCATTTTAGGGCTTGGGATGTATTTTAGTGGATTAGGGATGTCTTGAAGCCCTAGAATGCATGTTTAGGTCATTTTGAGTTTTTTTGGATCCTAAGGTTTTTTTTTTTATCATTTTGAAGGATTTCAAGGGTAATCTGGACATTCAAGGCAATTTTAGATTTTTAGGAATTTGCTTATGATTTTTGACGGCTTAACGTATTAATGATATCTTGGTATTTGACATATCTTAGGGTTTCAGAGTGTGTTTCTCTGTTTATGATGATTAGAATTAAACATTTTGTCGCTATTGTAACAAACATGCAATTCATAGGGAGGTAAAGAAATAGATCAAATACAGCGTGGGAACAATCCTTCCAAGCTAAGAGCATGTGAACAATCTTTTCAAGCTAAGGAGCAATGGGAGGTTGATAACATAGATTTTAGATCTTTAGGAATTTTAAATGCCTTTTAGAAAATGTCTAAGGTCTTAAGGGCATTTTTATAGTTTTGTATATTTCTGTGTGTTTGGAGGAGACTTTGGTCATTCCATGTAAATTTTAGAATTTTGAAGATTTTTTTTTTGTGATTATATATGGTTTTAGAGTTTGAGGGCTGTTTGGTAAATTTGGACATGTTTAAGAGTTTTATGGGCATCTATGGCATTTGGATCAACTTTGAGGATTTCATGGGTAGTGTGATCATTGGATTGAGTTTTAAGGGTTGAACAGATGCTTGGGTTCATTTTTAGGTTAAGATTGTTGAACAGATGCTTAGGTTCATTTTTAGGTTAAGATTGAAATTAAAGTCATTGAGGTCATTCTGATTTGAAAAGGAGGACATATTAACTCGTATCCTCCTAGATATGAGTCATACTTTATCTGATTCAGGCCAACTCATATGAGTCACATGTGTTGGGCCTATGCAGGCCAATTTTTATTTTTTCGTCTCTAGATCCTTTAATTTTATGAATAGTTAGATGTAAATAGACTTTTAAGCCCATTGGTGATGGGAATTCAGAGGCTGCTGAATGGATTTTGGGGCCCATTTTATATTTTGTTTGGCCCATTAAAGGCCCAATCGATGTATTTTATTTTATTTTTTAAGATTTAGCTCTGTTTTATTTTGAATAAGGGGTATTTTGGTCTTTAGGGTTAGGGTTTCTTTGGGGAGTCTCTATTTATTGTCTTGTAACCCTCCTTTGGGAGGTATTAAAGAAGATTTTTGAAATGAAAGAGCCGCCGCTGCGTTTTTCTCCCGAGACGGGACATGAACCCGTGTGAGCCCTAGCTTCTTCCCCAACCCCCTCTCTTTTTCCGTCATCCGGTCTCCCTCCCTTGCTGTCCCGCATCAAGTGGTTTATTAATGACAATGCCTTTAAACCAAATTTAGAAGAAATCTACCCTATTAATTGATATAAAACTGTAAATTATTTATGAAATTGGAGAAAACAGTCAAATTAGTTATCAACTGGAGAAAAAAATTTAAATATTTACTAAATTGAAAAAAGTCTACTTAATAAGAAACAAGGTGAAAAGCTCATAAAGAGCAACTCAATGATGCATGTGAATAAACCATGCATATCAGGCCAGATCGAGTTCGTGTGATATGATATGACTCGCATTGAGTCAGGTTGAGTCGGATGCATCTTGGCAAGTCAGGCCGTATCTGTGACTCAGAATTGGAATCAACTCATGAGTCGGTACGAGTCAGTGCACCTTGGCAAACCATGGTTGAAATTAGGGTGTTGTGGGCATTTAGGATATTTGGTTTGAGTCATGGTCATTGGGCTGGATGATCCAGGATTGTGGGGAATGTGGGCCATGGTTTAGCTTATGGATTATGCTGCAATCTGGCTAGGTCCAAGTTGAGTGCAAAGGGCATGGTACACGTAGTGGAAAATTGGTAAATGCACTAAAGGACATAACCTTAATAGACATTGTTTAGGTACAAAGGTGATAAACCTAAAAAGTTCTGTTAGGATCAAGTTCTTTGGCAAACTTAGATTTACTCAAGTCCACTACAGGATACTGGACTATCAATTAAGGATTAAGGATAATCGGATCATGAACCTTATGAGGATCCAGCAAATATCCGTTAATCCAATATCCTTTAGCAAACTTTGGCAGACCTAATAAGGATCCACTATAGGGATCCAACAACCCATAGGCAATGTTAAGGCTTAGAACATCATGATAGATGTTTCCATGATGGACATCATAATACACCTTATAAGAACATTGCCATATGATCATGTTATGACTGTCATCCTCACATGAACATCATGATGTTCGCCGTATTGTGACCATCATAATCATATGGTCATCAGCATATCATCACTGTCAACATGAATATTAACACATTTAACATAATTATTCTTGAAATGTCATTGTCAATATATGGGCATGATGGAGCATTTAAGCCTTTAGAACTTCAAAAATTCCTTAACAAAGCATGTGTCCCTCCTCACCTTGAGCCTTGCAGACTTGTGGTTGCTTGCTCCTTTCCTTGTCCAGGTGGCAAATGGCCAAGGATGGGTTATTTATATGCTCCAGGAGAGAGGAACGAGGCACTGGGATTAATAGAAAACCCTGTCACCACAATCCAGCCAATGGGGCTTTGTGAAAAACCTCACAAACAAAGTGCGACCCCCTTCTTTACCCCACTGGAAATGGGTTGCAGCTTGGTAGTTAGATTTACTCATTTTGCCATCATTCCTGCTCCAAAAGCGCTCGTGCTCATTCCTGCTCCTACTCCAAGGGTAATTCAAACGGTAAATTAGAAGATCCCCTGCAATTATCTTGTTCTCATTACCGCTTCCCTGAGGGCACTGGCTGCACACAGCTCTGGGGGTTGGCCTGGGGCCCACCCACAGTTCCTACTGGCTGCATTCTGGAAATAGTTTGGTGGGGTTGGCCGTGGGTCCATCCGTGGTCCCACCCCCACCCTGTTCAGGATGGCTGTAGGGCTCACACGTGTCCCCAACCAACCTTCTAGTGGGGTCTTGAACTCTTCATCCTTCCTTTTCTTTCTTTCCCTGCTTTTGTTTCCTGAGAACTCTTTCTTACGTGGTTTATCTTCCTCTTGTTTCTCTCTTCCTATCTCTTGGACTCTTCTTTCTTCCTTTTCCTTCTTTCCTTGCTTTCTTCCATTCTTGCCTGAGAACTGTCTCTCACCTGGTTTCTTTCCCATTTTCTCTCACCTTAGAACTGTTTCTCACCTGCTTTCTCCCATTCCTTGCCTGAGAACTGTCTCTCACCTGGTTTATCTCCCATTTTCTCTCCCTCTCTCTATCTCTCGGAGCCTTCCTCTTCCCACTTGCTTGGTTCCAAGGCAAGAAGGAGCGGCTGCTGCTGCTGCTAGTATGTGGCTGATGTTATTGCTTCTGTTGCTCAGCTGTTTCTTCTCCTTCCTTCCCTTCTCTGCTGCATCAACAGGGAAACAAAACCCTAGTCTGGCTGGATGCTGTGTCATTGCACACACATGTTGTTGTCAATTTTTTCCTCCTTTTTTCTTGGTTTCAGTAGTAGCTATCCAACCTTGGCCAGCCCTCTTCCCAACACATTGCCCTTCCCTTTTAGGGAGGAGGGGTTTGTTAGTGGGTGGCTGTGGCCTGTCTGGAGGAGGAAGAGGGATGAATGGCACTGGCGGTTGGGCATAGTGGTGGGGGGTTGGGGTGGTTCGGGAGGTGTCGATGGGGGTTGGCTGGCTATCCAACCTTGGTGAACACAGGGGTTTGTTAGTGGGTGGCTGTGGCCTGTCTGGAGGAGGAGGAGGGATGAATGGCACTTGCGGTTGGGCATAGTGGTGGGGGGTTGGGGTGGTTCGGGAGGTGTCGATGGGGGTTGGCTGGCTATCCAACCTTGGTGAACACCCTTCCTAATGCATCATCTCTGCCCTCACAAGCAGCAGAGGGTGTTAGTGGGTGGCTGGGTTCTATGGTTTTGAATTTGCCATAGAAGAGCTTGATCCCGGGGCGAGAAATGCTTTTTGAACGAAGCCAAGGGAAGTTATGAGTACTTTTGTCTCCATAGAAGATTATGTAATTGGAAAATGTTTGAGTGAAAGTGAAGAGGGGATGTAGGCAGCATTTTTTCTTTATCACTATGGAGTGCCTATGCGCCTGTACGCCTATCGAGACTCTCCCGGCTTTGTTTGTGGGGCGAGTATTAAAGTTCCTTGGGTTTTCTATTAATTTAATCATATTTTAATCAATATTGAAATATTTAATCACATTTTAAATGAATTTGCAGAAATAGTCACCTGTCAGGGATTGGCGTTCTCAAACCCAACCTAAAGTCGGCGTTGCCAATGCCGAATTTAGGTTGGCGTTATCCACTCTGAACTTTAACAGGGGGTTGGGCAGCCAGAAGAGGAACAGTAGGGGGGGTGGGTGCAGGTGAACGGGCCGTGAGCTGCTGCTGGACGTGCGTGGCAGTGGGGGGTGCTTGGGCGGCAGCTGCTGCTGCTGCTGTTGGGCATTCACAGCAGCAAGGGGGTGAATGGGCTGTGGGCTGCTGCACGCTGCGTAGTGTGGCAGCGAGTGGGTGAATGGACTGACGGTGCTGCTGGGTGTGCACGGCAGCTAACGGGTGGGTGTGGGGGAGTTGGCATTAATGGTAGCACCGACCATAGTTCAGTTTTGCCAAGTCCGACTTTAATGGCTTTCTCAACACTGAACAATATCAAGTGCCTATTTCTGCAAATTTATTTAAAATGTGATTAAATATTTGAATATTTATTAAAATATGATCCAATTAATAAAAAACCCATGTTCCTTCCTTCTTAGTCAAATTAGATTATATGGCTCACACCGCTTGTGAGCTTATAAGGCTTCAAACCTTCCTAAGTGAGCTTGGAGTTGAGGTCTATCATCCTATGAGTAAATATTCTTTGATAATCGAGCAGCAACTCACGTTGCCTCTAGGCTTCACCTTGAATACTTTGTGTTCGTATGCTATGGTTAGTCTAGATTTCTCAATACCTCTCGATGTACTGTTTAAAGCCTCCTTTTGTGTGTTACAGCATATGCCGGGCAGTATATAAGAGAAATCTCTATGTTCGCTACGGGTTGCTGTTTCGCAATAGAGGGAGAGCGATGGCACCATCTCACCGGTGGGTCACTGATGTGGGAATATGCACCACAGGGCTGTCTCATTCTTGCTTTGAGTGGTTCCAGAGATATGTGGATGCAGGATCATCATGTGATGTCTTTGTCTATGGGCATGAGATTGTGTAGTGGTGGAGGTATGCAAGGGCATTCTCACGATTTGGCACTTTCCATTGTGGAACTATTCCAACAAGCGGAGAAGGAATCAGGTATTTACATAACCATCTTCTATGGAGAAGACGGTGTTGTCCAGGCTATAGCCTAACCGGGGGAGGGTTGAATTGGTTCTTAAAATTCAAATGCAAGTGACTGAAAGAAAATTGCAGCAATCACAAAGAATTAGATGAGAGATAAGGAGCAATCACACAAATGGACAAGGCACAATGATTTTTATATAGGTTCGGTCTGCAGACCTATGTCCAGTCCCCAAAGGATTCACTGGCACAACTAGGCTACATAGGATACAGACCTCTTGGAAGTCCAACAACACCACCCAGCTTTTGCTGGTCTTCCTCTCAACAGAGGGAACCATAGGATACAGACCTCTTGCTGGTCACACAACCTGTAACACTGCTTCACTTCCTTAGGGATGCAACCAGGTTCCAAGGTACCGCTTCCCCTTCACACTTAGGAGGAGGAACTAGAGAAAATATTCGAAGTTACATAGCAATGCCTCTGAAAGGCTACAATGTGTACAATACAATCAAAGAAACAACTCAAGACAGAATGTAAGAATGAAGAAGCAAGTCTTGGTTGTCGAGGAGGGCCCGAGAGCTTCTGAGCAACACAACGGATGGAGAGGAAGCAGATGGTGCTGAGCGTTTGAAAGTATAGCTTGGTTTTTGAGCTCTTTTCTCTTTCAGATTAGAGTTCGGGCGTTTAGGGTTCTCAGCATGGATGGCAGTTTCGGCCGGTACCGGTACCCCCATTTCGGGCCGGTACCGTAAAAAAAATAAAAAATAAAGATAAAAATGACTGTACCGGACCGGTACCGGTCCGGTACGCCCGTGAAACACCCCTTTCACTGTCCCCTCTCACAGAAACAGATCTGTGAGAGGGGATTCCGGTTTTTTGCAGTGGGAGGGGAAGGGAAGGAGGGAAAGGAGGAGGAGAAGGAGGGGAAAGAACCGCCGCCGCCACCCGCCGCCGCCGCCGCCGCCGCCGCCGCCTCCGCCACCCGCCGCCGCCGCCGCCCGCCGCCGCCGCCGGAGACGTTTTCATCCTTTTCCGGAGACGTTTTCACTGTTTTGGGTGGAAGAAAAAAAGAAGGTATGATTTATATTTTAATGTAGTGATTATTTTTTAGTTTGTTACATATTTCTTAGATGATTTACGTTCATTTTCTTGATAAAATAGACAACCCCCGATTTTGACCCTAATTAGTGGTTAAAAATTAGGGTTTTTGTCTAATTACTTAAATTAAACATCAATTGGAGCCTAATTAAGCTTCATGACATGTTTTAAATTAGGAGTGTGCTGTCAATTACGTTGATCGACGGTTAATTAGGGGAAATCTCCAATTTTGGCCATAATTAGCGGTTAAAAATTAGGGCTTTTGTCTAATTACTTAAATTAAACATCAATTGGAGCCTAATTAAGTTTCATGACATGTTTTAAACTAGGAGTGTGCTGTCAATTACGTTGATCGACGGTTAATTCGGAGAAATCCCCAATTTTGGCCCTAATTAGCGGTTAAAAATTGGGGCTTTTGTCTAATTACTTAAATTAAACATCAATTGGAGCCTAATTAAGCTTCATGACATGTTTTAAACTAGGGGTGTGCTGTCAATTACGTTGATCGACGGTTAATTAGGGAAAATCCCTAATTTTGGCCCTAATTAGCGGTTAAAAATTAGGGCTTTTGTCTAATTACTTAAATTAAACATCAATTGGAGCCTAATGAAGCTTCATGACATGTTTTAAACTAGGAGTGTGCTGTCAATTACGTTGATCGACGGTTAATTAGGGGAAATCCCCAATTTTGGCCCTAATTAGCGGTTAAAAATTGGGGTTTTTGTCTAATTGTTAAAATTAAACATCAATTGGAGCCTAATTAAGCTTCATTGCATGTTTTAAACTAGGAGTGTGCTGTCAATTACGTTGATCGACGGTTAATTAGGAGAAATCTCCAATTTTGACCCTAATTAGCGGTTAAAAATTGAGGCTTTTATCTAATTATTTAAATTAAACATCAATTGGAGCCTAATTAACCTTCATTGCACGTTTTAAAATAGGAGTGTGCTGTCAATTGTGTTGATCGACGGTTAATTAGGGGAAATCCTCAATTTTGGGGCCCCAATTTTACATGTTTTAAACTAGGAGCATAATGCCAAATGTTCTTATATTTGTTTCTATTTTTTTTTTTTATGTGTTGTAGGAACATGGCTGAACAGCAAGAGCAAGACCCAGGGTGGGCCCATATCACCTTAGTTAATACTGCAAAGAGGAGAGTGAAATGCAAATATTGTGGCAAAGAGATAGGTGGTGGAATCACCCGAGGGAAAGAACATTTAGCAGGGAAGACAGGACAGGTGACAAGGTGTACTGTCTGTCCCCGACAAGTTGCCAACGAGATGCGTGAATTGTTGCGTGGCCGAAAAGCACAAAAAGAACAAAAGAATGAAGATGAGGTTGAACTCCAAGGCGAAATTTCAGGTAGACATAATACAAAAGGCAAAGGGATGTATACTGCGGCCAGTGGCATTTCTATACGTGAGAGGCAAAGGGCTGAACAAATTGTAGATTCTAGTGATGATGATGATGATGATGATCCTGACATGGCTGCAGCTAGAAGAGAGAGTTTGTGGCATCAACAAGAAGATGAAGCCCGAAGGAGAGGTGATGGACCATCAATAAGAGGCACAAGTCAACCTACAGGCCAAGTGGGTCCTATGGACAGTTATCTTTTTAGAAGACAGACTTCTACTCAGCCAAAAATCAAGCAAGCAATGAGAGGAGTAAAAAAGTCAGCTGAAGCGGCAGGACATACTTTTAAAAGCATATGCAAATGGTTTTTGCATGCAGGTGTTCCCTCACATGCTGCTCAGTCTCCTTATTTTCAGCCTATGATTGATGCGATAGTAGATCATGGTCGTGGGTTCAAAGCCCCCACACGTCGAGACATATATGGACGGGGGCTTGATGGAGAATACGAGGAACTTCAACAGTGGGTTGAAAGTTTTAAGGTAGTATGGAAGGAGAGAGGATGCACAATTATGTGCGATGGCTGGACTGGTACTACGAAGAAGTCCATGATTAATTTTCTTGTTTATTGCACAGAAGGGACAGTATTTATGAAATCTGTTGATGCATCAAACTATTCAAAGAATGCAAAATATTTATTTGGTTTGATGGATCAGATGGTGCAGGAAATTGGAGAGGAAAATGTTGTCCAGGTGGTCACCGATAATGAACTAAGTTATAAAGCTGCAGGGAAGAAGTTAATGGACAAGCGCAAACACCTTTATTGGGTCCCATGTTGTTCGCGCGAAGATTTTTCTAACCTTCGTCGTTCGGGACCCCTGACCTAGGCATATCTATCCTCCCCTATATCGGATTATTCGGAAATCCATTTTCTTCGTTTATCTAGAGGATTATAGGTCAGTTTTATATTTTTATCGGATTATGAGAGCTTGGGATTAGCCCTCAGGGAATCCGGGACTTCGAATCAGGCGAAGATTCGAGTATATGACCTCTCTCCACTGACCTCGGTCAGTGTTAATTACACTGAGCAACTGCTCGGCAACCCTTGATTAACCGTCCGTGTGATGCCCTTAATCATGCAAAACTACTACTATAGGCAGCGCATGCATATGCATATGAAGGCATATTTTAGGTTGAATCCCTAGCCTCACCCCGGCTCGGGGACAACTTTTTATATGGTTCGGGATTGACTCCCGGTTATTAGGATTGGCTCCAAGTTGGGTGGATTAATTCCAAGTTATGCGGATTGATTCCCAATTTTTAATCCCACAGGGGTTTTTCTGCAATTATCCACTTTTAGGGGTTTTTATGTAATTATGGGTGCCTTGTAAGAGCATGACGTTTTGTAAGTAGATATGGGGTGGATTTTAAGGGGTTTCACACTTTATGAGGGTTGTAAGATCAATTTTAAAGGTATAAGGGGTTTTTTTGTAATTTTCCCTTAGACTGGGTTATCGAGTTTTTAAGATTTGATCTTGAGACTATTGGTGAGAAATTTTACCCATGATATGATTTTTAGGGCTTTCGGGGTTATATATGCAAATATTATACCCGGGGGTATTTTGGTAATTTTATATATTATGTTCACTATTAATGGTTTATATTCTTTCAGATTTTTTAATTCTCTGATTTCTTACTGATTTTTATTGATTTTATTCATTCATTCATCCATTCGTTCATCATTTTTTTTATGGTTGGTTTGATCAATTAATTTAATTAATCAATTAATTATTCATATGAAATTATTTAGGTTCATTATAATTTTCCACAGATTTTACTGTTTTCTTACAGATTTTCCTGATTTTTACTAATTTTTTTCTGATTTTTAATTGATTTTTCGGATTTTTATTAATTAATTAATTATTATTTATAAATTATCTTTTGAGTTTAATTATAATTTTTATGTAGTTTTCTGAACTCATATTTTATTTGTTTAGGGGGGGGTGAGGCTAAGAGTTAGGTTGAGGGTACACTCAATTTCATTTAGTTCTAGGAAAATATGTACATATATTATTATTTATTTTTGAAAATATGATAATCATAAAATTTAAATGGCACACATAAGCACAGAAATTCTGATTTTATTTTGGCAGCATTTCGCCTTATAACAGGGTGTTTTCTACAAAAATTTCGGCAGAGCCTCCCCTAGGATTGAACCTTAGGAGCGAGGACTCCCTGGGACGAAAGAAAGGACCTCCGAAATCGCAGCAAATCCGGGTTTAAAACCCGAATTTGGTCTTCAGCCGGACAGCACTCTCCCTCACAATCTCACACTTGTATATGGTAGTGTGTATAGGCTTGTATATATGGCCTTGTATCTATCAAATGGGGACCCTTGGGGTCCTATTTATAGGCCCCAAATTGGGCCCGGTAGGGGGTGCCACCGGATGAGCCCACGGTGGGGGGTGCCACTGGTTCCAATCTCTCTCCTTCTCTTTTCTTATTTTCTTATTCCCAATGGCCAATAGATGGCAAGAGAGGGTGAGAGAGAGAGGACTAACAAAAGAGAGAGAGGGGGGAAGGTGGGCACCCCCACCGGTTCCAACCGGTGGAGGGGGTGCCACCGGTTGGGCCCCCCACCGGTTGGGAACCGGTGGGGGGCTCTCCCCACCGGTTTGGGAAACCGGTGGGGGGGTTTCCCCCTCCCCACTCTCCTTTTCTTTTTCCTCTTCCAAGGCCCATCAATGGGGTTTTCAGATTTACTTTTTGGGGGTTTGGGTTTTAGGCCAATGTGAAAGGGGTTTAACCCCATTAACTTCAGATTTGGGGTAAGTGTGAAAGGGGGTTTTTAGGATGGGGTTTAAGAGGGTTTCTGTGTGGGATTCTTAACCCATGTGAATGGGGTTAAGATCCCCCATTTAATTCTCCTCCTTTAATCAACTCCCCCACCCCCTTATTTTGAATTTTTAAAATCTGAACAGAGAGAGAAAGGAGGGAGATCCTCCTCCCCCCCCACCGGTTTCCCTCTTGGAACCGGTGGGGGGGGTTCCCAACCGGTGGGGGCTCCCCCCACCGGTTCCCCCTCTCTCTCCTCCCCCTTCTTTAGTCTATTTAAATAAAGGGGGATAGGAGAGAGGGGTCCACTTTCCTCTTTAGGGAAAATCCACTTCTCCTTTCAGATTTTTTTTTTTCTTCTGGCCTGCAGATTTGGTCCCCCTTGAGGACTGATTTCTTGGCCCATTTGAGCTCCTTATTGGGCTTTTTTATTGGGCCACCTATTGGGCCTATCTCCCTTGCCATTGGGCCCTTATTTGAGACTATTTTAGGCAAGTTTGGAGGCTATTTCGGCCCTATTTCGGGACTGGTTTTGGCCTATTCCGGGACAGATTTAGGCCTGTTAGAGGTGCCTATTGGGCCTCTTCTTGGGCCTCTCCCTTGGGCCATTTATTGGGCCTAACTTTCCCGACATTGGGCCTCCGTTCCGGGACTGATTTGGGTAAGTTCCGAAACTGATTTTTTCCTATTCCGGGACAGATTCCAGCCCACTTTTGGGACTGGCCTTGGGCCCATTTGGGGGCTTATTGGGCCTCATCTTGACCCCGCCCATAGGGTTGCTTATTGGGCCCATCTCCCCCACTATTGGGCTTTCATTTCGGGGCCATTTTGGGGGAGTTCTAGGACTGATTTTGCCCCATTTCGGGACAGATTTTAGTCCATTTAGGGACTGATTTTGACCCTTGTTTTGCAGCATTCGGGGTCCCATTTATCGCCGCATTTGGGGTCTCCCATCGGGTCTCATTATCGGGCATTGCGAAGGCGGTTCGGGAGCTGATTTCGGAAGCCGAAGCAAGCAACTTGGGGCTGCCTTAGGCTCCTAAAAAAAATCTGATTAAGGCCTTTGTGGCCTAGGTATGTTTTCCACTCCGCTGCCCTCGTAATGTGAGCCCATGGTTTCTCATGGATTTTTAGTATTCGGCTATATCATAGGCATTTTTATTTTGCATGACATGGTCCTTCATGAACATATTGTCATGCCTATGTATGTGTATTCTCCCATGGGGAATCTCACATCGACGCGAGCATGCGTCATATATGTATATTCATACAATGCAAATCTGCATGTCTGTATATGAAATTATTTTTTTGGGTTCAACACATGTGCAGCGCATAGTCTGGACTTGATGCTTGAAGACATTGGTAAGGATCCAACTATCAGCAAGACTGTAAAGAGAGCCCAAAGAATTACCCAATTTATTTATGGTCATCCCAGGATCTTGAATATGTTCAGAGAAAAAGCATCTGGAGGTCGAGATCTCATCCGTGCAGGGCCTACACGATTTGCATCTAATTTTATTTCTTTAGAATCTTTGCACAAATTCAAGATTGAGATCAAGGGTTTTATGTTTAATAAGGAGTTCTTGGAGTATATGCGGACCACCTCCAATGAATCTAAATCTGAACATTTGGAAGTGAGAAAAATCATAGAGAATAAAAATTTTTGGAGTAATATGGAGACTTATCTGAAATTGGTGGAACCTCTCGTACAGGTGTTAAAATTGGTGGATGGGGATGATAAGAATTACATGGGATATTTGTACGAGGCAATTGACATTGCTAAGGTGCACATCAAGAACGCATTTCCCAACACTTATATGAAGTGGTGGGACCTTATTGATGTCAGATGGGAAAGCACATTACACCACGACTTGCATGCAGTTGGTAAGTGAAGTCTTATACTGTTACATGGGAGATTATTTATTAAATTGACATTAGTAATTTTTCACCTAAATGCAGGTTATTATTTAAATCTTCGAGTAAGATACAGTCGTCAAGTGCATATTGATGGAGAGGTGATTCAAGGCACACTAAATGTGATTGCACGTTTGTCGAGGACAATAGAAGATAGGATTGAGGCAGAGAGACAGATATACTTAGTGAAGATTTGACTTTAAGATTTATCCAATTACTTGTAATTTGAAGAGCCTATGAATTCTATTAATTGTTAATTCCATCTTTGTAGATGGAGGCTTATAGGCTAAGGCTGGAGACATATAATGAAGACTCTGTGCAAATTGTTGTAGAGAAAGTGAGCCCAGGTATACTTAGTCATTGCATTGTTGTCAAATGTGCATAAGAAACGAGAACATACATTGATTAATTTTTTTTTTGGTTTCTTTTAATGATGGCACAGCTGAGTGGTGGATAATGGTGTATAACAGAGATAGGTGCTATAATCCATTGGCTTCCGTTGCAGTGAGGGTTTTGAGTCAGACGACGTCAGCAAGCCAATGTGAAAGAAACTGGAGTACGTTCAGCCTTATACACTCAAAAATTCGTAACCGGTTAAAGGCTGAACGATTGGACAAATTGGTGTACTGCCATTACAATATGAGATTGAGGATCAAAAACATCCGGTTGAGACAACAATTGAGGGAGAAACGAGCTGCAGGGCACGCAGAAGATGTGGTTGGCCAAATTGATGTGGAAGAGTTATTTGATGATGATAATCCCTTGCAGACTTGGGTTGAGACACGAGCAACTGTCGATGAGCCAGTTTTTGATCCTGATGATACAGAATGGGCAGAAGGCATACTAGATGGAGCTGTTGCTAGAGATCCAGAATTAAGAACCTCGAAAAGGTAAAAAGAAAATTCACCTCCTCCTTCACATGAGCATCAGAGTCAGACTGAGCATGTGCCTTTATTTGCACCTGATACTGAGCTTGAGCCTGCTAGACACTCAGAATCAGATAGTAGGCCAGTCACTCCTAGAATGGTTGGGCCACCATCATTCTTGAAAAGGAGTACATCTACATTGTAGAGGACTAATCTGGCTGCCAGAGACGATCCTGCCATTGATGAGATGAAGCAAATTTATGTGAGGCATACACCACGAGGAAAAGGAGTATTGAATCGATTGAACTTGCAAAAAGATCTAGAAAAAAAAGAAAGCCAGTAAAAACAGGCATCACAAAAGAAAAAATCAAGTACTGTTAAAAGAAAGTTAATTGTTGATTATGATCAAGATGATGATGATGATGGGACATAGTCTCCTAGTGATGATGCTGGTGCAGCTGCAGGTGTTACTACCGGGGGCGGAGTGTATGCACCTTCTTTCTCCTTACATATTGACACAGGAAGAGGACAACATGAAAGTCAAGGAGATTATGATTCACAAAGTCAGCATGGACAACAGTCAGGTTATGGAGGTGGCCAACAAGAAGCAGGCATGTATAGCTGGGGAGATCAAGTAGAGTATGAAGGCTTTCAATTCCATCCACCGATTCCACCCAGTAGCAGTTATGGGTCAGGGTCTTCTTCTTATCCTCATGCTACTTCTTTGCACCATGATTCTGGAATTTCATCAAGTCAACAAGCATATACTCTAAGAGGGATTCAAAGAGGGATGCACGACTTGGCTGCATCATTGTTTAGTTATGGTGAATATAGGGAACATATGCAACCTTATTATGGATACCAGCAACAGCAACCAGATGATGAATCAGAAGGATCTACGGGTTATTATCCATATTAAGGGACTCACTTATGTTTTTCATAGGTAAGGATCGTTTGATTTCGTTAATATTTTGCATTGTTGTAAATATTTAGTACATTAACATAATATTTTTCATGTTTAATCTTTATAAAAATAGTCATTTTGTATGTGTTATGTGTACTTCTTTGTCTTAACTCACTTTTATCACACCCAACACATAGCTAATTAATTGTTTACATTTTTTCTGATTTTTTCTGATTTTTTCTGATTTTTTTCTTTTTTTTCTGATTTTTTTTGGGCCCTTTTAAGCCCGTACCGGTCGTACCGGCCGGTACCGGCCCGGACCGGTACTGGTACCGGTACCGGTACTGCCATCCATGGTTCTCAGATTGCTTGTCTGGCCGAAGGCTTCAATTTATAGACAGATTTTGAATTTCCTTCATTAGGCACATAATCTATCCGTTATCTCAGAGTAGGATCCATTGTGTCTAATGTTATCCTTCCATGCTAGTAATGTTAACTTTATTGACTCTTGCTGGAGAGAATAAGCTTTGGAGAATTTGTCTTTATCCATCTAGAAGCTTCCATTCTTGGCCTGCAAACCTTTTCCAATTGAGATATACATACCCTACTGAATCTCCTGTTGCATAACTTAAAACAGTAACCCATCTGATGGCCTACTAGAGGGTAGGTGAATAGCAAAGAATCTCAAAATGCATGGCAGACAAAGAGGAGACAAAGATCTGATTTTCGACAGAGAAACAAACAGTACAAGTCTGAGAGATATCGATTAAGTCGAAGCCATATAATCGCTTAGTAACAGTTAATTGCAAGAGCTATCGGCCAAGTGATAGACAAATAACAACTTAATCGATACAATAAAGCACAATTAATTGTTACATGCAGGTGCCAGTTAATCGATAAGGGAGAGGGCAGGTTATAAAAGAGTGCTTAAGTTAATCGATATCCTACTAGTTAATTGATTAAGTCACTAGAAGCGCATAATTGACAAGGAATGAATTAATCGATTAAGAGGTGTAGCTAATCGATAGAAGTGGCAAGTTAATTGAATGAGTTAATCGACAACGGCTGGAGTTAATTGATAGCGAGATTGATTAAGTGAACCAGAGTCATGTTAATCAATTAAGTGAGGCTACTTAGTCGATGTTTTAGAGAGTTGGTCGGTAGATTGATTGAGGTACCAGCCAAGTTGATCAATGTCTTAGACAAGTTGATTGATTAACTTGAGTCTGGGCTTAGGTGGCTCCTGAAAAGTGACTAAGCCCCAGAACACTGAGAATTGAGACCTGATTAACATGATTCCTGAGCACAACAAATTGATTAGTAGATCCAATTAATCTACTCAAATAGAAACTGATTACGTTATGTTCATTATTTGTTATCACCAAAACATGGGGATTCAAACAAAAGGGATCTAATGGTTCAACATGTGGCTCCAGGTAGAAACATAAAGTACTTTGCGGGTTGTGAGGATGGAATTGTGGTGGTCCAGTCAAAAAAGCTTTTAAGCGTGCTAAATGAGCCTCTCCAGTGTTCCCAAGTCCAAGCTAAACAGGTTGTTTAGATTTGAATTATCATCACTTAGACACAATGATTTTCCTGTTCTGGTTACCAAATGGTGGAATGAGGCCCCCTTCTTTGCACACTCTTGCAGCATATTCTCTTGCAAATTTAGATGGATCAGATCTCAGATGAAAACATGGTCTAAATCTATCTTTGGGATGGATGCTGATCTCAGACAAAACCTTTTACAAAGAATTGGGAGCTGGACTTAAAGAATGAAAATGGTTTTCTTGAGGTTTCCGAAACAACTGAGTGGAGCAGGCTCATAGGTGAGCTCAATGAATGTCTGATAAGAGGAGATAACATGGAAACAAAGATCTAATAACTTTGGCTTCAGCAAGGTGATAAGAATACTAAGTTCTTCCATGCAGCTGCTAGTGTCAACTGTCAAGAAGAGAATTAGCAAAATTAACAATATTAAGGTGGGTGGTTCAACCTATTTGGATGATGCTAATGTTAAGAAGGTTATCATTGGCTGTTATACAGATCTTTTCTCTGAAAACAACTATTCTAGATCTTAATTTATTCAAAGCCATTTCCAAACACTGTTGGAGGAGGAGGCTAATAGCCTTAAACTTCCTTTTCAAGAGGAAAAGGTCAAAGCTGTTGTCTTTAGTATGAAAACTGAGAAATCACCAGGCCCAGATGGTTTCTCTATGGGCTTTTATCAACATTTTCGGGAAGTCATCAAGGATGATCTGTTGTGGGCTATGAAAGACTTTGAATTAGTTGGTCTTGTCTTCTCAATGTTATGTCTATCTTACATGGATCAATTGGATAAAAAATTGCGTCTCCAGAGCTAAAATTTTCTGTCATGATTAATGGTGAACCTTGTGGCTACTTTGTCAGCTCCAGAGGCCTTAGACAAGGTGGCCTCCTCTCACCTTTAACTTTTCATTCTTATTGGACAGTTTTCAGCACAATTTGGAACAAAGCTTTGGAAACTGGATTATTCAAGGAGTTCAAGTGGGAGGAAGCAATACCATCATTTCTCATCTTCAATTTGCTGATGACACATTGATGTTTTCTCCTATGGACATCAACCACATTCTAAATGTAAAGATTCTCCTCAAAATCATTGCGGATACATCTGGTCTAAAGATCAACTTTAACAAAAGTGAACTAGTTGGTCATTGTAGCGGTGCAAATCTCATATTAGCAGTAGAGCAATCCTAAGTTGCAAATGGGGTTCTTTTCGTATCAAATATCTCGGTCTTCCTCTGTCAGATGGTTCTCTTAAGCTCTCGGATTGGAATATTTTGATCAAAAGATTTGATAATAAGTTTGCAGGTTGGAAATCCAAACTTCTATCTGATGGTGGCAGATGGATTCTTTCCAAATCTGTTTTGTCCTCCTTGCTCACCTATTTCCTCTCCATATTCAAGTTGCCGAAGTTTATTGAAAAGAGAACCAAAGCTGTCAGACAGTCTTTTTTTCTGGAAAGGTAACAATTCTGATCACAGCATTTATATAGCCCGATCAGTTGGAAAAGGGTCTGCAGAACTACTAGTGAACGTGTAGTCCTTACACCAGTTGCTTCCATTAATATGGCTTTCCTCTCTAAATGGTTCTGGCTTCTTGGTGAGGGGAATATTTCACTTTGGAAAACCATTTTAGATCAAAATACTTTCATACACACTCTTTCCGGGATCTTTCCCCCTCTTGAGGAAGCGGTATTTCTTCAATCTGGAGAGCAATATTTAACTGTCAGGACTTAGTCTTGGCAGGAAGTTCTCTCATTCTGTTCAATGCTAAGCATTTCAAATTTTGGACTGATGCTTGGGTGCTCAATTCTCCCCTAGCTGAGCTCTTTCCTAGAGTTTCTCACTCTGTACAGACAAAGGGGACGTGGTTTGTGATTTATATCATGAGGGTTCTGATTTTTGATGGATATTCAGGAGGAATTTTACTGATGATGAATTCTCTGAATATCTGAATTTATGCAACATTCTTCACTCAATTCATCTTCCATGAGGAAGATAAGAGGCTTTTCTTATGGGGTCCTAAAGGACAATTCAGTGTTAAGTCAGTCGCAAGATCCTCACTTATGGAGGTTTTAAGGTTAGATTCCTTTGGAAGAAGTTTTGGCCTATGAAGATTAAGATCTTCATGTGGAAATTAATCCAGGACACAATTCCAACTTTGTTTGGGTTAAGAAATTCAAATCCAATTCAAGACACATGTTTCTTCCGTGGTAACCTCATGGAGACTTCTGAACACTTGTTTCTTCAGTGTGGTATCATCTCTGCTGTCTGGATCACTGTTTTCAAATGCCTTGGCTTGCCGTGGCATCAGCCTCATTCTATTTTGAATATGGTCACTTTCTGGGATGAGTTTAGTAATCTTAAGTAGGATATGGATAGCTGGTTCATGCTAAGAGTGGAATGCAAGATGTCTCAAGCAAGCTTTTTCCTCACCTTTCAATATCTTCAATCACTCCATCAATTTGATCAAGAACTGGAGAATTGTCCTCAATATGGAGCCAGAGTTTGAATTCTCTTGCTTATCATCATTGTACGCTTGGGGGAATTTTCTATTTGTGGTGTACTCTTCTGTAGGTTGTGGCAGGTTCTGGGTGTTTTCTCTTCTTTTTTTTTTTTTTTTGGGGGGGGGGGGGGCTTCTTTCTCTTTTAGGTTACTCTCGCTGTAGCTTAATTGTTGTTCACTGACTTTTATATTATCATATTATTAACTGTGGCTTCTTCCACCTTCCAAAAAAGAGTGTGTACAGCCCATAAATTGTTATTTTTTTGGTTTTTTGATTTATTTATGGTCGGCCCCATCATGCCCGACATGCCCATACAACCCGATCTCCAAATGGATGACCCAAATTCTAAAAAATAAAAACCAAGCTCCAATAAACAACGAAAAAACACCCTTAAATGGGCTGATCCCAATAAGCAGGAGCTCAATTTTTGATTTTTTGGAATTTTTTGGCTCATCCGACCGGAGATGGGTTATACGGACATGCTAGGCATGATGGGGCCTACCATAACAAATTTCAAAAAATAAAAAATAAAAAATGTAATACTCCGTTTGATTAGCAACCTTATAGGATAAAATAAGGGTGAATTCACCATCTCCTCATATGAATTAAGATGGATGGGCATCTAGCTAGTGAGGGGCAGAAATAATAAAATTCATCTTTCAAGATGCCAGGTAGGAAAGGCAAAGGAATATATTTAGAAGGGATGGTTGACAGATGGCTCTAGAGATGAATCAAAAGGGAAAGGAATATATCAGAACTAAGGACAGATGGCGCTGGGGAGAAATCTATGGTGGATGATGCTAGTGGAATGAACAGCAAGCTATGATTTGATGGCACATCTATTTACACTGGAAAGTCACACTGGACACTTAAACATGTCGTGATGCTAAGAAACATGCATATCTGAGACTCCACTTTAGGATTTTATAATGAGCAAATTAATAGTTTTTGAAAGGGGTTTTTCGCTTTTGGTATCTCTAATCTACTTAATCTAGGAAAAATTCGCTACAACCTCTGTATTTAGGAAAGACTCCTTGTTATCTTACTTTTGTTTGGAAAGGATCACTTTTCAGGGAGTTTTTCTATCAAAATATTTAGGAACCTTTTTCAAAATTTCTGGGGTGTTTTCTGAATAAAAATGAGGTTATGGGGAGTTTTTACTAAATATGAAGGTTATTGAGATTTTTTTTCCTAGATTAAGTAGAGGGGCTAAAAACAAAAACCCTTCTTCAAAATACTCTTTTGAATGTTGAAGTCCAATGATTTGATTTATGTTTATTTACCATTTTTACATTTTTAACAAGTTTTAACTGATCATACTTTACTAGATGAATGTACAAGTGTATATGAATATGTTCAATCTGTATACTTCCGATGGCTAGGTATATTTGAATATGTCCACATCTGTATACGTCTGATGGCCTCATGTATTGTTTCTAAACATTTGCTGTCCCTGACACATTTGTCTGTGTGGACATCAGATACCTATGCCTGTGTCCACAGATCATAGACAGCTATTGGCTTGGTAAGGTGATTAACACTGGCTGAATACTTATTTCTATTTAATTATAACTGCTAGACCACTTTCTGTTCTTTTTATTTATTTATTTCTATCAAATTCTCTTTCTTTTGCCATTGCATCTCCTTTCTTTACCTCTTTCTTTTCCTCTACTCACTACCTGTCATTCATCAAGTCTAGCATATTACTGACAAGATTTTGAATATCATGTTGACGGTTGGTTGCATTCAATGCTGATAGATTAGGCCTGTTCGAATGACAACTGTATATAATCTCTTCTTATTTATTTTCTGTTTTTGGTTGTAAGCCACAACAGCTTTGCCACATAAAGTATTCCTTTGAGTTCCATTTATATGACTTCAATTTTCGATCATTGATGGATCAGTTGAGAGAGGGTTGACAATTTTTCTTGACGTTATGTATTTTTGATTGAATGACTGGGTTCTTAAACAGATGATCTCAAATCATAATTGCAACGTAGTAAGTGTACCTTGCTTTGTGGTTTCTTTCAGGTATTTTACTGGTCTTTTGTCCCCTTGGAAAGGAATTTTGCTTTTTGGCCCTCCCGGAACTGGCAAGGTTTGTATTCATGGTACCTGCTACTTGAAAGATGCTCTTTATTCATAGTCCATTGCAAACAATGTATTTTAATCTATGATGGTCTTATTTTCCCTTATTTGGCCCGCAGATAGGAGAGAAAAATAGGATTGTTCTATCCTCCTCAGTTTCAATCAGGCCTATATCCTGGAGCAGAAATAGGTGATCAATGTCAAAATAGAGTTACACTTAGTTTTAGCCTGGGTCATCCAAACTAGACTTCATTTGTGGCCACGTTGATATTGGATACTGCTATGACCTCTTAGTATATGCCTTCGCACATCTTAGGATTTAAAGGAAGGATCAGGGATCGGGCGCAAATTGGTCCAGGCTGGACCGATTGGATTGGCGGATTCTGTCTGATCCAGACTGATCCCAAGGCAGTATAGCCTGACCCCTCCTCTATGTTCACAAGGCACATGACAAATTCAAAAAAATATGGAAAATTTTCTAAAAAATATAAAAGTGAGTGTTGCAATATATGAAGATAATCTGACAAATTAGAAAAAAGATACTTGTGCTAAAGACTTGTGAACTTGCGTTTTTAGAAGTTGAGAGGAGTGTTGTTGGGGGGGGGGGGTTGTGGCCACATGGGTCTATTGATACCCCCCAAGCGATCCCCAACCCCCAACTAACCGTTGGAAGCCCTCTACTACATGCTAGAGTTGGTTTCTGGAGGCTAATTCAAACTAGCCTTCGGAGCCCAACCGCTAGTTGGAATCAGCTGGATCGAGCAATCTGGGGGACAATCCTGCCCCAGATCGGCCTGTCCGGCTCACTATGTTAAAAAGAGGCCACCTAGAAAATTATGCAGCCCGCCTAGGCACCTTAGATGGGTTGGCTGCATCATAAGTTTCTACCTCAGACTTTTTTGTCTCATCGGTTTTTCCCCCTCATGTAAATACGTAATTAACTAAATGCCCTTGATAATACATTACATAGGATGTGTTAAATCTCTAGATGTTGGGTATGACTAGATAACTTATAATAACCACTTTAAGATATTCTTTGTAGATATCAGACATTGCTTCACTGTTTGATGTTTATTCATGGATATATTTATGATTAGAAAAAGAGACTACATTAGCACTACAACAATAAATAGGGTGTGTTAGGGTTTGGAAAATAGGATGAAAAGTCTACTTTTCGGAAAAACTAGTTTTCATTGGATTAGGATTTTGGGAATGTTACAAAAAACTTTTTATTCCTTGGTTGGAAAAATATCCCAAAAATTTTCCCACATCTAGACCTCGGAAAATTTTCTTTCCTAGGAAAAAAAATCAAGCTTTTCTTCCACTTTCCATAGATCACTCTCTCCCTTTCAAAGGAACAGTTGAGATTTAACATTAACCCATACGAGATTTAACTTTTCTTAATAAAATTTAACGAGAGAAAAATCATGTTTTCTCAGCATAATTTTAGTCTGAGAAGAAAAAAAAGTTTTCTTTTTCCAAAGAATAAAAAGTTTCTTTAAACACCTGATACACCCATAGGCAAGGATTGCACTATTGGTATCGGTACCACTATTGGGGGGTACCGATACTGATATCGATATCAGGCATATTGGCCCGGTACCGGCCCATTTTGTCCTAGTACCACCAATAAAAGTTTTTTTAATTTTTTACATACAAGTGACTAGTATCGGGCTATCTCCTAATATCATATCAGTACCCACTGACATTGATACATATTGGCTAATACGTATCGGGCTCGGTCGATACTACCGACCATACCCATTGGGAAAGTATTAAATTGAATGGTGTCCTTGCCCCTTTTCTAGCATTGTATACATTGGTTGGACTCTTCACTAATTTTCCACTTTAATGTCATTTTTTATTTGTGTTGGGACAATGTAAGGTCTCCAGCGAGTCCTATTGGGATGAGAGGGAGGGTGCGAGTGATGGCCGTGGGCGACCACACCTTCTTCGGCAACGGGGGCAAACCGGACCCCTTTGGGTAGAGCTCTGGCGTTCCTGTAGGGGGCTGAGAGTTGCTTTTTGTGCTGAGGGGTAGGCCACTTCTGGGGGGGGGGTTTGTTTGTCGAGGAGAAGCAGGTCCTTCGCCGAGGTGGTGAGAGGTAGCGAAGGCTATGGGAGGCAGAGAAGAGGGGGTATGGGAGCCATACGATATACCCTACAGGGTACTGGCTTCGCACGGGTGCACATACAGGAGTCAGAGGTGCTCGCCAGGAGGAAGGTGGAGACCCTGAGGTGCTGCCAGTGCACCATTCTAGTAGGGATGGGGAGTGAGGGGGAGGTCCTCACCATTTTAAAGGAAAGATGGGCCGTAGATGGTTGGGTGGTGAGGAAGGTCTCTCTGAAGTGCTTCCTTGTGGTCGGGCCTTCTCAAGAGTTTGCAGAGGAGCTAAAGGCGGCTGGAGTTCTGGCTAGGCAGTCGCTGATCATCAGGGTTTCACTCTATGAGTTCCATATGGTGACGTACCCTAATCCCAAGGTATTGACCTTCGACCTTTCTTTGATTGGCTTGCCGCTTCTACTGATGGAGGAGTCTCTACTGAGAGCTGCTCGTGAGCTTTGCTGATCTAGTTGGGGTGCTTTCATGGTCGACGTCGGGTGTGTCCTTGTTGGGGGCGATGGTCATGGTAAAGGTGGTGGCTCGGTCGGACGTCTCGAGGGTTATTGAAGTAGCCGTTGACGGTTGCAGAGCTTGGTGAGGGTCCACATTTCGTTGGATTTCAGTGTGGGGGTTAGTAGTGGGCGTCAAAGCTCGGCGCTGGAGTTTCATCGCACAATAAGGCGGGAGGAGGAAGACAACCTGGTGACACGTGCGGCATACATGCCAGCTGGGCAGGCCCAGTCAAGTTCAAAAATCCCGCCCGTAGGTGGATCGGATTTGAGCAGGACTGGAAATAGTCAGGGAGGATTGGACCAGGTTTTAACTACCCGGGTAGAGTCATCGGGCTAACCCGATGACTTACCTAGGATAGGACCTGACGTGATAGCCATTCTGAGTCTCCTCCTCCGCCCGATAGCACCTGTTCCCTGCAGATCGCCTTCTTCCGGTGGCGACACTCTGAACCTTGGTCCCGGTGAGCCCAGAGTGCCAACGAGCCCCTCCTTCTGCAGTTCCCACATCAGTCAGGGGGTGGTGATGGCATAGAAGTACGGTGTAGAGTCAGTCCCACAACGCCAGAACATAGGAGCTCCATGCTGGGATCGGGTGGTTTGGACCTAGAAAAAGTCCACCTCCTTTGCTCTAGAAGGATTGTGGAGGTGGCAAGGGAATCGCAGAGGGAGTCTGCACCTGTTGCCGCCGGCAGAGGCCAGAACACTCTTGCCCACTACATTATTGGGAGTTCTACAGAATTTCCGGTGGATTGGAGAGATCTGACAAGCCTCTTGCAGCAAAATGGAGGCCAGGGGAGTTTTCCTTCTTTCATCTGGTGAACAGGGGCACGACAGATATTCTTGATGGTCTGGAGGATGTGTGTAAGGGAGCTGGTGTACAGGAGCAGGGCGGTGATGCATTGTAAGATGTTGGGTAGGGTTTGAAGGGGCATGGGCTGGCAGAAGGTCTCTTGGAGGCTGAGGAGGAGCATGTAGAGGACTTACTGGTTGGGGAGGAAGAGGCTCAATGAGACAAGGGTGTTCCGAGGGAGGCGAGGTCTACTTCTACTCAGGGGGATATTGGGAGGTCTAAAGTAAAAGAGATCATTGCGAAGGTGGAGCGGGTTGTGGAAACCCAAGCTAAATAGGTGGCCGGTGCTATTGGGGTCTCTTTTAAAGAGATGGAGAAAGACATACATTCAGTATTTTCTAAACTGTAGAAGAGATGACAGTTGGGTGTTGCTCGGGGTGTTAGGAGTGAGAAGATGGGCAAGAAGGATAGTGTGGGGGAGGACATTTAGGAAAGTAGAAGGGGGGGTGAAGAGGTAAGTGTTGTTAAACACATGAAGATTGTGTCGTTGAATATAAGGGGTATAGGGGGAGAGAGAGAGAGAAGAGAGGCTGTGAGGGACATCGTTAGGAGCATGGTCTGCTGTATCGTATCGGATCGGGCTGACTCATACGAGTCGACTCGTATCTAGACGAGTTCGAGTCGTCGGGATGGTTCGAGTCGATGAGTCGCATCCGACGCGAGCCGACTCGATGTGACTCGGTTTGACTCGTGTCGATTCATACGTGACTCATACTGAGTCGACGTGACTTGTGCCAAGTCGATGTGACTCGTATATGAATCGATGACTCGTGTCGACTGCAATCTGGTATAGGTAGCTGTTATCCGGTTCAGGCCTACTCAATGTGACTTAATGTGACTTGTATCTTATTAAGTAGACTTTTTTTTTTCTAATTTGATAAGTAGAAGGGGGAGGCCATTCAAGAGAGTAGAAGGAGGGGGTGAAGAGGTAAGTGTTGTTAAACCCATGAAGATTGTGTCGATGAATATAAGGGGTATAAGGGGGAGAGAGAAGAGAGTGGATGTGAGGGACATCGTTAAGAGCATGGTTTGCCGTATTGTATCGGATCGAGCCGACTCGTACGAGTTGACTCGTATCTGGACGAGTCTGAGTCGTTGGGACGGTTCGAGTCGACGAGTCGCATCTGACTCGAGCCGACTCAATGCGACTCGGTTTGACTTGTGCCGACTCGTACATGAATCGTGCCGAGTCGATGTGACTCGTATGTGAATTGTAGCGACTCGTGCGATACGTTGCGATCCGGTACAGGTCGCTGTTATCCGGCTGAAGCCTACTCAATGTGACTTAATGTGATTTGTATCTTATTAAGTAGACTTTTTTTTTAATTTGAGAAGTAATTAGATTTTTTTTGTCCAATTGGTAAATAATTAGACTTTTTCTCTAATTTAATAGGTGATTTACACTTCTATATTGATTAATAGGGTTGATGTATCCTAAATTTGTCTCAAAGTCATTGTCATTAATAAACTATTGGAGTTAAAAGTCTATTTATGTCATAATTATTCATAAAATTACAAAATTTGAAAAAATAAAAAATAAGCATGGATCGGCCTGACTCATGCGAGTCGGACCGAGTCGGACCGGTATCGTATCGTATCTAGTAAGATACAATCCGATACAAATCAGTGATATGGCGAACCTTAGGTAGGAGGTTGATGGTAGGTATCCTTTGTATCCAAGAGACAAAGTATCGGCGCTAGATCAGTACCACTCTCACATGCATGTTTGGCAGTATCGGCCTATACGGATACGTATCGGCCGATACGTATCGATATCGGTCGGGACCAGTATTGGTAATCCGATACCGGATAAAAAAATTAAAAAAATTAAAAAAACCATGTATCGGTCGGTCTCGGCCTAGTTTCGGGCGTATCGAGCCGGTATCGACCGATACGCCCAAAAATGGGCCGGTATTGACTGGTACAGTGACACTTTTCCCTCTCAAGATGGAGGAACTGTAGAAGGCAGGGGAACTTAGGGATGGGAAGGAGGGAAAGGAGGAGAAGCTTGCTATCGCCGCTGTCGCCATATACCGCCGCTACAGCATGTTGTCATCCCGGGGTGGTTTTAGGTGAAAGAAAAAAAAAAGGAAAAGAAGGTATATTTTATTTTTTAAAAAATATTTGATGGGAGTTCAGAGGCTGTTAAATGGATTTCGGGGCCCATTTTATATTTTGTTTGGCCCATTAAAGGCCCAATCGATGTGTTTTCTTTTTTTTTTAAGATTTAGCTCTGTTTTATTTTGAATAAGGGGTATTTTGGTTTTTAGGATTAGGGTTTCTTTGGGGAGTCTCTATTTATTGTCTTGTAACCCTCCTTTGGGAGGTATTGAAGAAGATTTTTGAAATGAAAGAGCCGCTGCTGCGTTTTTCTCCCGAGACGGGACAGGAGCCTGTGTGAGCCCTAGCTTTTTCCCCAACCCCCTCTCTTTTTCTGTCATCCTGTCTCCCTCCCTTGCTGTCCCGCATCAACTTGGTATTAGAGCCCAAGATCGGTCCCCCACTGCGTCACCGCACCGCCATCTCCGGTTGCAACTCCCACCGCCGTGGTAGTCGCTGCCTATTGCGTTTGCTGCCGCCGCAGCCCCTGCCGATGCCATCAATGGCCCCTTTGCCGTGCTGCCCTTCCCCCTCGTGCTTCCCCTCTCTCTCTCTCCTCGTCACAGGGAGTACAACGTAGCAGAAGAAAAGAGGGAGGAGGAAGGTGTGGACTCACCGAGGAGCGCCAGCGCCGTCGCCGTCGCCTGACTCCAACGGAGCC
The DNA here is from genome assembly GCA_030544215.1 of Zantedeschia hybrid cultivar. Classification (NCBI taxonomy): domain Eukaryota; kingdom Viridiplantae; phylum Streptophyta; class Magnoliopsida; order Alismatales; family Araceae; genus Zantedeschia; species Zantedeschia hybrid cultivar. The sequence continues at coordinate 45,071,968 of JARZZO010000008.1, forward strand.
ATCATCGTCGACGCCGGGCTCCATCGAAGCCACTGCCTTCATCATCGACTTTTGTCGACCCCGCAGCCGCCTTTACCGCTAGCCAGCGTCGCCAGCGCCATCACAGCCTGCCGTCGCCGGTCGCCCCGCCGCCTCACCCCGTCGCCGCCGGAGTCGCCGGCTTCCACCACCGTCGCCATCTCCCACTATGGCCCACAGTCATCGCCGCCACCGCCGTCGGTGCTGTGGCTGCCCTCCACTGCCGCCACACTCACTGCTTGCCAGCCCCACCGCCTCACCGGGCCACCGTTGGAGCCCGCCGGCCCCGCCATCACAGCTGTCCGCTTTCCCCCCACCTCTGGCTCGGCTAGCTTGGAGAAGAAGCCCTAACAAGATCGAGCCCGACTGTTTAAGTCGATCGGATCCAGATCCGGTTCGACTAATTCGAGTACATGAAGCCGGTACCCTGAAGCTCGAGATCCAACCCAACAAGTGGATATGGTAAGCAAGTCGAGCGGTTCAGCCGAACCGGGTCGACCTAGCCTAGGCTCGAACCAAATGCAATCCGGTTTGCTACAGTGTGCACAGGAGGTGCACTAGAGGTCCTATCGCACTGCCCTCGTTCCAGATTCATCGGTGCTCCGATTTGCCAGCCGCACGCGCCGTTGGGATTGTATCGGCGAGGCCGACCTCGCTGTACAATCCGTCCGACTGCAGTGCCCCGTTTTGCGTGCCGCACTTGCACGCTTTACGATGATACTTGGGCTCGCCGATCGAGGTCTTTTCGGACTCCGATTAGTGCGGATTCGTCTCGACGAGGACAACTCAGATCCAGTATGCTGTATCTCAGATTTGCCTCGTTTTGCGTGCCACTTTTGCACGCCCATCGAGGACCCTAGTCGCGCATCCCGAGGTCAACCTCAGTTGCCTCAGTTTGTGTGCCAGCCTCCTAGTGCACTATTCTCGCAGCAGCTAGTGTCCGCTTTACCTTGTTTTGCGTGTCACTTTTGCACGCATATCGAGGTTGGTGATTTGAGCTCTGATTCTTGTGCCGATCGTACCGTGGGCATCCTTGCAGCGAGGCGGACCTTGGCCAGCGCTGTCTCAGCCTGTGGTGCTTTGTTCTACGTGCCATTTGCTCTGGTAGAACCGATTTGTTCTTACAATTCGGAATCCTAGGTACGTTTTCTCACCATGGATTTTAGCTTTGAAGTGAATCTACCCAATTCTGTGAAAGCTAGGGTGTATCTTGAGGCATTTTCGTTCGGCTATGTTATTTCACAATTTATTGTTGATTCTATCTCCCAAACGGACTACGTAATTGTCTCTGGAGACCGAGTCTGTGTCATTTTTCCATCTCTTAAAGAGCAAAAGTACTTTCCGATCCGTCAGGTATTGTGATGATGCATGGTGTAAGATTATACCACATGGCTCATATATCAGTTTGGGTAGAGAATGGATGGACGAGCGACAAGTTGTGGTTGATCCTACTGGGCGAGATTGTCTTATACGACCCGAGGGATATCCGGCATCCATTCGTATTCTCAACGCCACTTATCACCGGTTACAGCAGAAGTATTTGGCTTGTGTCGCTAAGGTGGCACCACCACCGGTTACTGGTTGGGATCACGACTTATTCATGACATCGGGACTACATATGATCGTTGATACAGTGTTCGAGGTTGATGTCAGATATATGGTTGACAGTTGGGATCATGCTTTGTTTAAACGGTCAGGATTGAATCGTATCTCTGAAGATGTGTTTAGCTATGGTCTACTTGATACTGCATTAGTTCATATTATCTCATGGGATCATGAATTATTTATTGAGGCAGGCTTATATCTTATTGCTGAGGATATTTTTGCTCACTCAAAGTCTCGTCTAACGCTTACTGAGAGTGTAATGATAACTACCCTACATGATGGCACGTATGATTTGTTATCGTCTTCATTGGACATGGTATGGCAGGACTTTTATGATTCACATGTATCAGACCAATTTGTGGTTTTTGAGATGATCCTCTGCTTGAAGACTCCTATTGATGATCCAGTCGTCCGCGTACTTATTCTGGCTCACTTTGAAATTCAAGGACGAATTTTTTGAACATGGGGAGAATGATGGGAATTCAGAGGCTGCTGAATGGATTTCGGGGCCCATTTTATATTTTGTTTGGCCCATTAAAGGTCCAATCGATGTATTTTTTTTTTTAAGATTTAGCTCTGTTTTATTTTGAATAAGGGGTATTTTGGTCTTTATGGTTATGGTTTCTTTGGGGAGTCTCTATTTATTGTCTTGTAACCCTCTTTTGGGAGGTATTGAAGAAGATTTTTGAAATGAAAGAGCCGCCGTTGTGTTTTTCTCTCGAGACGGGATAGGAACTCGTGTGAGCCCTAGCTTCTTCCCCAACCCCCTCTCTTTTTCGGTCATCCGGTCTCCCTCCCTTGCTGTCTCACATCAATATTATTATTATTTTTGAATTCTTAAGCATTATTACATTGTTTATGTTTCTCGTCTTAGCAAAATAGACATAACCTCCAATTCTATCCTAATTAGCGGTTAAAAATTAGAGCTTTTGTCCAATTACTTCAATTAAACATCAATTGAAGCCTAATTTAGCTTCATTACATATTTTAGAGTAAGAGCATGTTGTCAATTGTGTTGATTGAACGTTAATTAGAGAAAATTTTCAAGTTTGACCTTACTTAGCAGTTAACAATTGAGGCTTTTGTCTAATTATCTTAATTAAACATCAATAGAAGTCTAATTAAGTTTCATTACATATTTTAAAGTAGGAGCATACTGTCAATTGTGTTGATTGAGGGTTAATTAGGGAAAAACTCTAATTTTACTCTAATTAATAGTTAAAAGTAGATTTTTTTATCTAATTACCTTAACTAAATATCAATTTAAGTCTAATTAAGCTTCATTGTATACTTTAGAATATGAGTATATTGTCAATTGCGTTGATTAAATGTTAATTAGCGAAAAATTCTAATTTTGACCTTAATTAGTAGTTAAAGTTTGTGATTTTATCTAATTATCTTACATAAGCATCATTGAAGTCTAATTAAGTTTCATTATATACTTTAAAGTAGGAGTATAGCCTCAATTGCGTTGGTTGAAGGTTAATTAAGAAAAAACTCCAATTTTGACTCTAATTAGTGGTTAAAAATTAGGGTTTTTGTCTAATTACCTTAATTAAATATCAATTGAAGACTAATTAAGTTTCATTGTATACTTCAGAGCTAGAAAATGCTGTCAATTGCATTGATTGAATGTTAATTAGAGAAAAATTTCAATTTTGACCCTAATTAGCGATTTAAAATTGAGATTTTTATTTAATTATCTTAATTAAACATCAATTGAAATCTAAATAAGTTTCATTGCATACTTTAGAGCAGGAGTATGATGTCAATTGCACTTATATATGTTTTTTTTTTTTTTTCCTTGTTGTAGGATTGTGATTGAACATCAACAGTCTGGTGAGAGATAACGAGATCATGACCCAGTGTGGGTCCATATCATCTTGATTGATGTTGCAATGAGGAGAGTGAAATGCAAATATTGTGGCAAAAAGATGGGTGGTGGAGTAACCATAGGATCTCGGGACAGGTCACCAGGTGTATCATCTGTCTCCGACCAGTGTCCAGCGAGATGCGTGCATTGTTGCATGGACGGAAAGCTAAGAGGGAACAAAGGAATGAAGAGGAGGTTGAATTTTAAGAGGAGATTTCAGGTAGACAAAATAAAAAAGACAAAGGGTTGTACACTGGGGTCAGTAGCATTTTCCTATGTGAGAGGCAGAGGGCTGAACAAATTATTGACTCTAGTGATGATGATTCAGATCTTGAGATGGCTGCAGCTAGAAGAGAGAGTTTGTGGCACCTAGCAAAAGACGAAGCCCGAAGGAGAGGTTATGGACCATAAACAACATGCACAACTTAATATGGAGGCCAAGGTTCTACGGCCCATGATACAACATGATCTAATACACATTAAGTGGGTCTTATGGACAATTAGAAGGCAGAGTTTAGTTAGCCAAAAATCAAACAAGCATTGAGAATAGTCAAAAAGTCAGCTGAAGCAGCAAGACATGCTTTTAAGAGCATCTGCAAATAATTTTTGTATGCAGGTGTTCTCTTACATGCTGCTCAGTCTCCTTATTTTCAGCCTATGATTGACGCTATATGAGATCATGGTCCAGAGATAAAGGGCTCTACACGTCGAGACATATATGGACGTGGGCTTGATAGAGAATATGAGGAGCTTCAACAGTAAATTGAAAGCTTTAAAGTTATATGAAAAGAGAAATGATGCACAATTATGTGCGATGGCCGGACTGGTACTACGAAAAAGTTCATGATTAATTTTCTAGTTTATTATACTAAAGGGACAATTTTTATGAAATCTGTTGATGCATCAATTATGTAAAAAATGTTAAATATTTGTTTGATTTGATGAATTAGATGGTGCAATAAATTGGAGAAAAAATATTATGCAAGTAGTCATTGAGAATGAACTAAGTTATAAGACTGCATGAAGGGAGTTAATGGACAAGCACAAATACCTTTATTGGATCTTATATGCAGCACATAGTCTGGACTTGATGTTTGAAGATATTGACAAGAATCTATATATAAATAAGGCAGTAAAGAAAGCACAAAGAATTTTCCAATACATTTATGGCCATCGTAGGATCTTGAACATATTCAGAAAACAAGCAAGTAGGGGTCGAGATCTCATGTGTGCGGAGACTACAAGATTTGCATTTAATTTCATTTCCTTAGAATCTTTGTATAAGTTCAGGAATGAGATTAAGGATTTTATGTATAATAAATATTTATTGGATTATGTGTGCAATAGCTCATCTGATGCTTAATCTGAATATTTTGAAGTGAAAAAAAATCATAGATAATAAAAAATTTTGGAGCAGTGTGCACACTTATCTCTTATTGGTGGGAGTCTTCATAAAGGTCTTAAAATTAGTAGATGGGGATGATAATAATACATGAGATATTTGTACGAGGCAATTGATATTACTAAGATGCACATCATGAAAGCATTTTTCAAAAACTATATCAAGTGGTGGGAGATTATTGATACCAGATGGGAAGGTACACTAATGCATACAGTTAGCAATTGAAGTCTCATATCGTTAAATCACACATTATTCATTAAATTGTTATTTACTAATTCATCCACCTAAATACATGTTATTTTTTAAATCTTTGAGTAATGTGCAGTTGTCAAGTATATATTGATGGAGAGGTGATCCAAGGCACACTTAATGTGATTGCATATTTGTCGATGACGGTAGAAGATAGAATTAAGACATAAAAACATGTGTTTATCAATTATATCAAGAATTGACTTTAATATATAATTAATTACTTGTGTTTTTAAGATTCTATCGATTGTATTAATTGTTCATTCTATCATTGTAGATGGAGATGTATAGATTAAGACTCGAGACATAATGAGGAGCATGTGCAAATTGCTGTAGAGAAAGTGAGTCTAGGTATAGTTAGTGATTACATTATAATCATATATGTAATGATAAGAAACAATAACATATATTTATTCATATATATATATTTTTACTGATGTAACAATTGAGTGATGGATTATGGTGTACAACAGAGAGATGTGCTATAATCTTTTGGCTTCCGTTGCAGTGAGGGTTTTGAGTCAGACAACATCGGCAAGTCAATGTGAAAGAAATTGGAGCACATTAAGTCTTATACACTCAAAAGTTCATAACCGATCAAAGACTGAACGATTAGAGAAACTGGTGTACTGTTGTTACAATATGAGATTGATGATAAAAAAAACATCTAGTTGAGACAACAATTGAGAGAGAAACGAGTTGCAGGACAGGCAGAAGATGTTGACCAAATTGATGTGGATGAATTATTTGATGATGAGAATCTCTTGCAGACTTGGGTTGAGATGTGATCAACTGTTGTTGAGCCAGTTTTTGATCTTGATATACAAAATGGGCAGAAGGCATATTAGATGGAGTTATTGCTAAAGATCAAGAATTAAAAACATCAAAAAGGCAAGGAGAAGATTCACCTCTTTCAGATGAGCATTAGAGTCAGAGAGAGCCTGTGCCTTAGTTTGCACCTGATATTGAGCTTGAGCCTGTTAGATACTCGGAATCAGATAGCATGTTAGTCACTCTTAGAATAGTTGAGCCACCACTATTTTTGAGAAGAAGTACATAATATACACTTGAGAAGGCTAATTTGGCTGCCAGAAACGCCCTCGCGATTGTTGAGATGAAGCAAATCTTTGTGAGACATACTCAATGAGGAAAAGGAGTATTCGATCGACTGAAAAAGAATACAATAGGAAGGGATGGCCAGCAAGAGACCTCACAAAGAAAAAAAAATCAAGGACAAGAGGAAGTTGATTATTGATTATAATGATGATGGAACAGTCTCCTAGTGATGATATTGGTGCAGCTGCAGGTGCAACTATTGGTGGCAGAGTGTATGCACCTAGTTTCTCCTTATACATTGACACTGGTAGAAGATAGAATCAAAGACAAGGAGATTATGCTTCACAAAGTCAATTTGGACAACAGTCAGGTTATGGAGGTGGCTAACAAGAAGTATGCATATATAACTGGGGAGATCAAGTGGAGTACGAAGTCTTCCAATTCTATCCAGCCAGTAGCAATTATGGGTTAGGATCTTCTTCTTATCCTCAAAGTGCTTCTTCTCATCTTCATTCTGGAATTCCAACAAGTCAATAAGCGTATACTTCAAGAGGGATCTATAGAGTGATGCACGACTTGGCTGCATCGTTGTTTAGTTATGCTGAATATGGAGAACATATGCTGCAGCCTTATTATAGATACTAGCAACATCAATCGGAGGATGAATTAGAAGGTTCTACGGGTTATTATCCATATTAGTATACTCACTTCTATTTTTTATGAGTAAAGGTCGTTTAATTTCATTAACATTTATTATTTGTAAATATTTAGTACACTTGTAGAATATTTTCATGTTTAATATGTATCAAAATAATCATTTAGTATGCGTTATGTGTACTTCTTTGCCTTAATCCACCTTTGTTACACTCAATACATATCCAATTATTTTTTTATTTTTTCTTATTTTTTTCTTATTTTTTCTGATTTTTTCAAGATTTTTTTAAATATTTTAAATCGGTATCGGCCAATACCGATGATACTGGTACGTACCGGTACCGATACCCTCCGATACCAGTACCGATATCAGTACTACCATCCATGCTCATCGGCCTTTCCCATATTATTTAGTATTATTGCTGATCCTGGGGCAGTGGTGGAGCGGATGGTGGACATAGGTGTAAGTGGTGAGGGTTAGAATCCAATGTCTAGGAGAAACCTTAGGGAGGACGAGGTTATGGAAATTGTGGGCCTTATGGAGATACTGGAAGGCTATAAGCTGGATGTCTCTCATCCAGATTCACCATGTTGGTCTTAGGCTTCTCAGGGAGACTTCTCTGTCAAGTCAGCTTATTTGGTTATAGCGGATGGGAGTCTGCGGTCCCCTGTTGTTCGTCATATCTGGGCTCCCGAAATCTCCTCTGAAGGTTAAGATTTGGAGGATTGCAAATGAAAAGCTCCTAATGATAGATAGGTTGATCTATTTCGGGTGTGATGTCCCACCTCTGTGCAACCTTTGTGGAGAGGAGAACTGAAGGGCTTGATCATCTGTTTGCTACTTGTTCTTATTATATGGAGATTTGCGATACTATGTTCCAGAGGTTGCATATAGTGAAGCATCTTCAGCTCTTTGTGAAGGACTTCATCCGTTTTTGGTCGTGTCAACTTCGATAGGTTGTTGTGGTGGCTGATTCTGCATGTTAGTTTATAGGCGATTTGGATAGAAAGGAATATAAGGATTTTTGGGAGGGAGGCAGCTACTCAGGACGGAGTTTTGTCTTTTGCTTTTAGTAAGGTGAAAGAATGGATGAGAGTTCATTGTAAAGAATATATTGCGAATTCTTCCCTTTTTGTCCTTTTAGAGGAGTATAGATGACTCACCATCTTGGTGCATGTAGAGTGAGATAAGAGAGCGCCTATTTTGTACACTTGTAATTTTTGCTATGTAGTTAGAGGCGTGAGACGCCCGAGGTGACTGGGGGGTCGCCTCAGCCTCAAATGCCTAGGTGATGGCCTAGGCGTTTGAGGCAAGGTAGGCCAACTCGGGGGTCGGACTCGGATCGGTCCGGTCCTGACCGAGTGGATCGGCCGATCCGACCCGATCCCGAATCGGTCCGGACCGAGCCGGACCGGTTTGGCCGATCCAATTTATAAAAAGGGAAAAAAATAGAAAAACAAGTCCAAAAAATAAGAAAAAAATTCAAAAAATCAGAAAAATTTATATTTACCCAAAACTTATCTAGGACCTTGGATAAGCCCTTGAATTTTTATTAACTTTGAAAAAAACTTGAATACAATACATGGGGGGGACATAAAACCTTACCCCTAAGTATTACATGATAATAAAAAAAAAACACTCACACAAAGTGACAGAACAAGTAGACATACATTTATTCTAGCCTTACATTGTAGGTGCATATTCCTGTACAAATCGGCCCAAGACATATAAGCTTGGTAACATTGTTCATATTCCTGTACAAATCGGTTATACTCATCTGTGAATGGGTAGATTATTGTCACCGGTATCCATTCTTGTGTCTTTGGCTCATGATAAGATCCTTCTGAGGTTGAGGATTGATAAGAGGAAATATCTGAAGTTGGAGGATAAGTGGGATATCCTTTTAAGTAACTCGATGCATCATAGGGTGGTGGATGTTGATAATATGTACCTGGATATCCATAAGGACTATAACCCTCTAATGGAAGTTGAGAGGATGCATCAGACGAATGCTCTTGAGAGGATGTTCTCTTTAGGAACTCTTGTTGTTGTTTCCCTTTGCCTTTATTTGTTGCTGATGTGCCCTTAGCCAACCTACTGGAGTGGTCACCATCCTGCGTAGCATGCGTAAATTCTTGCTCTACTGTGAAAATCATTGGAGGAGCTTCACCATGTTGACTTGATCCACGTCCTCGAGATGACCGTTGTTGCAAGGATCCACCTTGACTTCCATGTGGATCATCATCGTCATCGTCAGGGGTAGTCGTTGCCGAAGTAGAGTCGTTTGAAGTTTGGTAAACGACCTTGTCGCTCGGCTCTGGTGTCTCGTCTGACTCATCTTCTTGTACAGTTTCTAAATCTGCAATATCAACATGAGTTAGTTTACCTTTACCCTTACTTGAACTTTGTGGGGTGGATTTCTTTTGCCGTTTTGAAGGAGGTGGAAGTTGAAACTCAACGGACAAGGGGACACCATCTAATTGTCCTTCTGCCAATGGCCGATCGTTTGGATCAAATTCTGATGGACTCAAAACAGTCCTTGCATCCACCCATGCATTCAGTGGGTTCTGCTCCTCGAATATCTCGTCCAGATCGATTGGTTCCTCAACTTGTTGTTCTGCTTGCACCGGTCTTCCAGCAACTTCATCTCTCCATCGTTCTTCTTCTCTTTGGTTCTCTTGAATTTTTTGAAGATTCTTTAATTTCAAGCGCATGTTGTAGTGGCAAAAGACCAATTGCTCTAATCTCGCTGAGCTTAATCGGTTCCTTTGCTTGGTGTGTATCAAGCTAAATGTAGACCAGTTCCTCTCACAGTCAGAAGAGGAAGTGGTTTGGCTCAATACACGGATAGCAACATAAGCAAGATCTTCATAACCTGGAGCCTTCCCATGATCTATCCACCAATCAGCTGTAATTCCATAATGATCCAACTAACAATTAGTATTGTAATTTGTAAAGCCTAGGCATGATAAGTTGATAACAATTTTTTGAAAGTATTAGTTATGTGTAAAATTCTTAATACCTGGTGAAAGCAACATGACTGCCCGTTGAGCACGATGAGTACCAAAATGTAATGTCCGGAGCCTATAGTGATGCATTTTGTTGCATACTATGATAGCTCGATCCTCATCATGTAACAAACGCCGAATTACATTTTGAGTCCCACGGAGTACTTCTTCATCATTGGGCGCATGTTGAGTAGCAGAACTATATTGGTATCTTGGGTTGAAGAAATGATCTAAAGAATTGAAAAATAAATTAAAAATGAAATAAAACTTATAGGAAATAAAATGGCGACCAATATGGATTGACTTATTTTGTTACCTGCTGCATGCAAGTCATGGTGGAGTGTCCTATCCCATCTTGCATCTATAATATCCCACCACTTTCTGTATGTATTTTTGTTGGCCCTAGCAATGTCTTCCTTTGCACGGTCCATAGCTTCATATAAATATCCCATTGTGGCCTTCTTATCTCCATCCACCATCCTCAGAACCCGCACAAGAGGTTCAACTACGCTCAAGATCATCTTTATATCCTTCCAATACTCTCGGCTCTCAATCAAGTCCTCAACCTGTTTCCCCTTGTCTCTAGCATCATGCTTCGCGTGCCTTGTCATCCAATCCTCCCATCCTTTACTTGAAATCATCTGCTTCAAGGGGCGTTTTTGTGATTGTATACTCTCCAAGGAACTGTATGTGGAGGCGAAACGAGTTACCCCAGGACGTAGTAACTCTCTCTGTCTAGTGTGTTCACGCATCAACGTGAGCACATAGTTATGGTTGTAGATATAGGATGTGATGAATTGGGCTGACTTCACTGTTTCAGTAATTTTTACATCTTTCCCAATATCTTCTAGCATCAAATCTAGGGAATGAGCAGAGCAAGGAAGTCAATATAGATGTGGCCTCTTCTCCATTAACATATGGCCAGCAGCTTTATATGAAGCTGCATTATCTGTTACAACTTGGACAACCCGATCTTCTCCCACCTGCTCCACAATGTCATCAATTAACTTGAAAAGATATTCAGCATTCTTTACCTTTCCACTAGCATCTACGGACTTCCAAAATACAGTCCCAGCTTGACAGTATATAAGGAAGTTAATCATACTTCTTCTCGTAATTCCTATTCAAATAATGTTATAGATGTTAGCGAATGTCTAAATTAACTAAAAATATAATATGTTAATCTAAGATTCTAATTTCTAAATATGTTAAACTAATTCAATGTACTCACCTGTCCAGCCATCTGTCATTATTGTGCATCCTCTTTCATCCCAAATTCGCTCAAACGACTTGATATACTCCTGGAGATCACTTACCTCTTGAGGAAGATAAGTGTTGTATATCTCCTTGGGGGTTGGTCCAGGAATACCCTTACCCACATCTCCAATAGTCTCAATCATGTCCTCCCAATAAGGACCCTTTGCAGCATTGGCAGGTACACTGTTATAAACAAACAATCTCGAAACAGCACGGCCAATCTTCTCCTTGCATACCTTCAGGTTCTTCATAGCAGCTGTGATTGATGGTTGTCTACCTCTCCGTCTTGTTAGGAAAGCATCTATAGGACCCACTCTAGGATCATTGTCCCTAGTCAAGTCATGAATTTCCTCCTCGTTGGATCCATGTCCGGATCCACTTCCTTGCCCAACGTGTTGACCGGTGCGTCTATACACATCCTCATCAGCAAAAGATCGTCTACTTTCGTCCATAGCTCGACGTATATCATCTTTAAATTAAAATAGATGATTAGACTAATTTAATCGAGATGAAGTATAAAGAAGTAAATAATTAATTGAAAATTTTAAATCAAAGAATACCTCGAGAAAAGTATTCAAATGCAGTGGATCTCCTTCTGGTAGGGTCTATGTCTCCCTCCCGAGATCTATCTCCCGGAGGGTGAATATGAATACCTTGACCTGAGGGCCGTGTCATTTCCTCCCTAATTTGGCCTCTCATCGTTGATGCTGCTTCTTTTTCCAACTCTCTTTGTCGTAGGTAATTTTTGAATTGATTTTTTACCTCTAGTGGTGCAGCAGTACAAGCCTTCACTTCTCTTTTGACACCCCCAATATGTTGTTTTAGACGAAAAACTCCACCCGAAATAATCCGACTGCAGTAGTTGCATTTGACTTTGCGTGAAGCCATGTCTACGACGGTGCAGTGGTTCCATCCCGGGTCACCACGAGAGGTGACAGATGTGGCCTCATTATGCTCAGAAGTCGACATCTTTAAAAATAAAAAATATATTAATAGGGAAAGAGATAATTAGTAATTAACTAATTACATAAAGAGAAATGGTGAGAAATAAGAAAAAACATAGAGAAAGAGAGTGAGATTTCATATCATACCTCGAGGGAGAGTGAGAGACAATGAGAAATAAAGCTACAAAGACAAAAAGAGGTTAGAGAGAAAAATTAAAATGCAATAAAAATAATATGATGAAATTTTTTTGATGTAGTCCGTCGGTCCGTCCTTTAGAGTTTAGAACTCTAGAGAGCTTTGAAAGTTTGGAGAGAAAGAAGTTAAGAGAACTTTGAGTCTTTGAGAGAGTATGAGAGCTTAGAGAGAGAGAGAGAGAAGTTTTAGAGAGAGAGAGAGAAATGAGAATTTGTGTGAATGAGGGAGAGAAGGGTAGGAGGGGGTTTTATAGGGACTTGGGGGGACTTGGAGGGGCTTAGAAGCCCCTCCTAACCGTTGGGAACCCATTTGAATGGGTTCCCAACGGCTACCCAACGGCTAGTTCTGAACTAGCCGTTGGGTGGCCGGGTCGGCCGGACCGGTCCGACCCGGACCGACCCGGGTTGGGGTCGGCCGACCCGGCCGATCCAACCCGATCCCAGCTATCCCGGGCTGGGGTCGCTGGGTCGGGGCTCGGGGTCGGTTCGGACTGCTCGGATTCCGAGCGGACCGGGCGATCCGATCCGACCCGGACCGACCCGGCCGACCATGGTTTGAGGCAACATTTTATAAAAAATATAAAAATTTAGGTATTTAAATATACTATTAAACATGTCAAAAACACATAAAAATCGTACAAAATTACTTATTCCTCTACCCAAATATAACCAAACAAATTTAAAATCTACCAAATTGTGTCAAAATTTAATCAAATCAAGATGTAATAAAAAAATTCATACAAATTTTGATGTTAAATAAACACATCATAGATGAAGATTTATCAGATAAATGCTAGAAATCATATACAAATTCATACTAAATAATAGATGTAGAGAGTGAGAATTCAGAGAGGGAGACTCTGCATGTTTTTGTGTGTGTGTGTGTGTGTGAGAGAGAGAGAGAGAGAGAGAGAGAGAGAGAGGGCTCCAAGCCCTTTGTAACTACACCTCCGTAACTTCAGACGGAGAGAGATAGAGTGCAGTCGAGAGAGGGGGGAAGAGAGAGAGAGGGCATCGGGCCCTTTGGAATTTTAGAGGGAGAGCAAGAGAGAGAGAGAGAGATGGGAGAGTGTAGGAGAGAGAGAGATGGAGTGAGTGCAGTCGAGAGAGAGAGAGAGTAAAGTGGAGAGAGGGAGAGATACAAAGAGAGGGCTACATGCCCTCTTCATGTAGAAGTTACAAGGGTTCCAAGCCCTTTGTAACTTCAAATGGAGAGAGAGAGAGAGAGAGAGAGAACTTACCTCATGTAGAAGAGGACCGTGCCGAGGGTCGACGAAGTTGTCGGGCTTGGAAGTTGTCCTTTTCTCGGGCATCTCAGGGCTCGCTAAGGCCGTTGAAGCTGCCATGCTTTACAGTCGTCCTCTCGTTGATCTTTGCAGGGATTGCCGAGGTCGTTGGGTTCGTCAAAGATGTCTTCGCACGGGAGCAGAGGAGGAAGGGTTAGGGTTGCAATGGGATTGTGGTGGATGCGAACTGGGGAATGGGGTCCTTTATATTGGGGATTGAACGAGCTGGGCGGCTGGAGCTGGGAAGTGGGTCGGGCGCCCAAATGGGCCCAGGGGCCATAACTAGCTGAGGCGGGCCGAGGCGTGAAAGGCAGGCCAAGGCGAGCATCTTCTCGATCCAGCCGATTCCAATGATTGCTTAGGCGACCTGGGCTGAAGCAAGGCGTCAAGTCACCACCTCTCCTCGCCTCGTCACCTAGGCAATCACCTTGACTGCCTTTGATAACATAGAATTTTTATTTCTCTTTTATAATATATAGTGGTACCATCCACTTTCAAAAAAAGAAAGGTCATTTTTATTTATTTTTTCATATATATATAGGCCAAATTTAAACATATCTAGTATACGATAATTATAATTCTCAATCTTGGTATGTAATTATAAGATTTCGTATATAACATTACCTGCATAAATTATTGAGAGACAACAATATTTGCTAATAGCCTCATACCTCGATACATGTGACTCGATCTTCATCTTTAGTTATGCATTATCTTGTATCTCTTACACTTTATTTGAAAAGCGAAAATACGTCAATTATTCCTTCAATCCTTCTTTATGATTAATGTACAGAAAGAATTCCGAATGTCCCAAATGGTGCATAACATTGTGTAAAATGTTAAAAACTCACAAAAGAACTACCACATTAATGAGGAGCCTGCCTTGCCGAGTAGGCAGCAGGTGATATCTACCACCTCGGCCCACGTAGACATTTTTAAAACATTCCTGCCTAGGATAAGCTGAGGCGGAATTGGGATCAGAATGGTTTAGCAAAAAGCTGATCGGATCGGTCGATCCGATCCATGCCGATCCTTCTTTTCGAGATCGACCATGCTGATCCTTCTTTCCACGTGCCTAAACCACCCCCCCACCACCCCTCCAAACCCCCACCATGCACACACACACAAATCAGATTGTCAGGGTGTTCCAATCTGAATCGGACAAATCAGATTGTCAGGGCGTGATTCCAATCTGAATCGGGCTATCCAGATCAGGATCGGCCGATCCTTCGAACCGTGATACAAACAGCTTCTCCTGTGATAGTGTTTCTTAGTCATTCTCTAGTTCCTGAATGCTCTATTTTCAATGTTATGTTCTAAGGGTTCCTGAGGGAGAAATTTCCATCTGAACAGCTTTTCCCGTGATAGTCTTTCTTCGGCATTATTTATGTGCAATGATTTTGTTATTTCTATAGAGAGCGCATATGCATTCTTTTGCATTATTTCATTCTTTTTCATTATATCTGTCTCACTAATGGTGATTGGTGATCCCTTGTCTGTATCACCTGAGCTCTTCCATGTGAGGAGATGAAGGGATGCACTTGCCAAAAAATTAAAACGCAAGTGACAGAGGAGTCGAGGAATGTTGTGCAGAGATTGACTGATGATCATCACATAAACTTTGTGGAGATTAGGTGGCTTTGGAATGCTAGCAATGACAGGAGAGAGGTATTGAGATAGGCTCAATATTGTGACCACCAGAAACAGTGGCTGGCTCAGTTTCTATACAGGCTGAGTACATGATGGTGGTCTGCTGTGGGAGTGGTAATGAGATCTTGGAAGCTTAGAATAAGCATGAAAGTGGTAATGAGAATAAGGTGAATGGGGAATTTTCTTGTTTTTACCATCCAAAGTTTCTTTGGGAATAGGAGAGGGAGTGAGAACATTGTTGGGAATAGGAATGATGGCAAAATGAGTGAATCCTGCTCCCATGTTGTGTGTTGTAGCTCGGTTGGCCTTCCTTTTTATCTTTTACGAAATTCCAGCATTGTTCTATAACATACTGGCTAATTCTGTAACATACTGCCCTAGCCTGATTTAGGCATTAAGCAGCCACTCCAAGTCTCCAACCACGAGAGACCGATCCTCTGTTCAGGTTATGGTCAGATGACAATTGGACAGGTCAGCCTCAAATTGACCTGGATTGGTGGCTTCTGACTGATCTGACATATTAAAAACTCTGGCCGAAGAGAAAATGTCACAGCTAGGGATCTTTTTGTTGGGTGATTCAGAACTTTAAAAAGGTCATTCACCTTCTCAATCCTCTTGCCTCATTTTCTGTCTAACAACTTTTGTTTCTTTGCTTTCAAATTTATTCATCTGTTTTGTTTCTTTTGTTTGTCTTCTCATGTAACTTTGTTGTTTTCCATCAACCTGTCTGATGAATATTGATATTTACCTCCTAGTTATCTAACCTTAATATTTCATCTATAACATTATAGAAAACAGAGAATGATATTTTGTAGTTGTCAGTAGCTGTCAGCTAGCCAGGTTTTTTTTCCTTTTTTTGGGGAAGGTGGATGGTACCACTTATATCGTAATTGAAGAAAAAATGCATTTGGAAGTAAATATGGAAAGAAAAGGAAAGCACTCCTCTATGTAGTCAGAGGCAAGAGAGGCGACTAGGGGTTCGCCTCAACCTCAAATGCCTAGGCATTCAAGGCGTGCTCTCTCATGAAGCACCATGAAGGAAGAAAATGGTAGTGTAAGGAAAATAAAGAAAACATCCAAGATGATTGATCTATAAGATTTTAAGAAACATTGATCATGTCCAATTTGTAATGACCAATTTGTATAAAGTGCTCATATAAGTAGTGGATAGCCTTAGGAATCATCAAAAAAAAAATGTTGCAGCATGTAAGAGAAAAAGGCATTGGACATTGTTAAGAGAGGCATTAACCATTTTGGAATAATTAAGAACAAGAAAAAGTAATACCACCTAATTGAAAAAGAAATAAACATTTAGCATAGACATCATAAGCAAGTGCCTAGGTGAATGAGGCGAACATAAGAGGGGGGGGGGGGGGAGGCGTTTTCGGCTTGCTTCAACCTACTTCATTGCCTTGGCTAGCAAGGTAATTGCCTTTGATAACATAGGAGCCCTATCCAAAAACACGAAGATGGTGTGTCTCTTCAAGAACCCTCCCCAAGACAACAAAAAATGAAGTTACAATTACCCACATTACACAAGACCCTTGCCCATTCCTTGGCTTTGCCATACAAAAAGGAAGAAACTCTTATGAGGAGTACTAGCCTTCAGCCTGAAGATCCTATGATTACATTCCATCCAGAGGGTCCAAATGGTTGCATGCAAGATGATCCACCATAGAATATGGTTTCCTTTTCGCTGGCCAATGCCTGCCCCAGGGAAGAAGGAGCGTCTCCATCGTATCACACCTTCTATGATCAACCTTCAGATGATTGCACACAATTTGCCAAACCTCCTCTATAAAGTAGCATGCCGTGAAGGGATGATCCGTAGACGACTCCATGGCACAACGGCAGCAACGGGGACGCATATCCTGGACAAAATGGGCCAGCCTATTACAAGTAAGGAGCTTGTTGAGGGAGGCTTTCCATAACAGAATCTGCACCTTAGGGGGACTCTTGACCTCCCAGACTTGTGAAGGTGCCTACCCCCCCAATCAGCAACCATAGGTAGACCGATCTGACCATGAATCTCCTCCTGCTATCCCATGATCACTGCCATCTGTCTAGAGAGGAGGGATCAATACAGAAGGGATGCAAGAAGCAACTGCACCAAATCAAGTTCCTCATCCCTCAAAGGTCTTCAGAAAGCAGATATCCAGAGGGCCAATTCTGCAGCAAAGGCCTGATTGACAATTGAATCAGACTAATGGGGGATGGCAAAAAGGCATGAAAACAAAAGCTGAAGAGGGTGCGGAGCAGACCAAATGTCGGTCCAACATAGGCACTTTTCTGCCATCTCCCACATGGATATGTGCACCAGCCAAAAAGATACCCATACTCCGTACTCGAAATTCGAAAGTATACCCTTCCAGACCTAAGAGACTTTGTAAGTAGTCTGAATGGACATCCCCCACAATCTAGCAGATACTACTTTTGGGAGATGACCTCCCACCACAGGCCAGAGTCTGAATTGATCAGCTTCCACAGCCATCTGGTTAGGAGAGCCAGATTGAATGCATTGCTGTTCTTCAGCCTCAAACCACCATCTTTTTTCTTTCTGCACACCCTGCCCCAGCTCACACCATATGCTCCCCTTTTTGATTCTCCAGCGCCATGCCAGAAAAATGTAGCTTGAATAGACTCCAACCATCTAGCCACCTTTTTAGGGATCTTGAAGATGGATAAGAAGTAGATGGGTAGGAGTTCAGCAGCTAGCCAATGTTAGGGGGTCAACAGAAAAAATAATGTTATATCTCCTAGCCAGCATGGCTGATAATTATGTTTAGTTTGACAATGTTTGATACCCAGCCTACCACTCGAATTTCTATGATGTGTGCAATATATTTATGTGAATCCTTTGGCTGATATCATTAAGTTTAATGATGATGAACGTGAAGCCTGACTTGAGATTTTCTCCCCCCCTTTAGGTTCTAAAATGTCACTGGTATTTAACTTTCTTATTAGAGGACTCCAAAAAGATAATAAAACTTTGTCAATTGATCATAGATTGGAGCAATCAACTATGCAAATTAAGTCACGTTTCAGCTTCTTTCTTACAGACTATGCTTGCAAAAGCTGTTGCAACTGAGTGCAAGACAACTTTTTTTAACATCTCAGCATCATCAATTGTGAGCAAATGGCGGGGTATGTTATGTTCACTATGCACGCCTTATTCTTTTTCAGTTTGCGGTGTCATTATCTTGATTGTCTTTCCATTTTGTGGATGTGCAAGGTATTTATTGAAGTATCTAATAGTTTCTGAAAAATGTACATGAAACTTGAAAGTTCAGTGTGGCATTCTTTTGTTGTAGTGGTGCATTCTCTTTGGAATAATTCATTCGCATTACAATTCTTGTATGTTATTTGACCTGTATTGATACAAATCAAGGCATAGTTATTAAGTAATAGCATTATTTTGCCCAATTGTACTGCAGCTTTGCTCTCTTGGAAGGTACATTTTATGTTGTTCTGAACTATCTTCCATTTGTGAATGTTTCTCTCTGTCCATATTATTCTTTTCTACTATCAATTTTTTTTTGAAAGAAAGTATGTATTATCCTTCCAATTTTATTAAAGAATTAGAATGAGTCTTCAAGGCTAGCATAAAGATCACATTCTTTCCACCTTTCACCTTATTAGAGGAAGACTAGATTATCATAAGACAGAAGTTGTGGACGGTCATGAAACCTTATGCTAGACCACCTCTGAGACATCAAAATTAGACATTGAGTGACATGGTGCATATAAAAGATTCCACATTCAGTTGCGTGATTGTCCATAGGACAAAGCAGGAAAGGATTCCTGGTATAGTAGTATTTATAACATTGAGACATCATGGAGTAACATGGTGCATATACCTGTATAGTCCCGCATTCACCCATGTGATTATCTTATAGACAAGGCAGGATAGGGATGCTTATTAGTTTAGTAATATGTAGAAGAACTGTAATCTGTTTCTTCATTGTAGTAGTGGTGGTAAAGTGATTTGCGTCAGTTTTTAACCATGGGCAATTTTTGTCTGACATAAAGCCTCGAGTAGTTGCCCTCTGTTTTGTCCGTTAGATCAATGCATGACATTTGCCAATCTTGTGGCATGCGTCACCATCTTTTCAAAGTAGCATTACCTTGCTTTCCTATTCAGTGCTACCCTAAAAAAAAGTTCCCTGTGGTTCCGTGTTTTAGCTTGGGGGGGGGGGGGGGGGGGCGGTATCCCCAACCCCTTTAGGGTATGAGGTTGTAACAATCCAATTCAACCCTTGTGAGGTATTGTCCACTTTGGGCCAAGTCCACACATTTTTGTCTCAAAAGGCACCTCACAAGTTATGAATATAAATCCCACATGTAACGGTCCAATCCAATCCTTGTGAGGTATTGTCCGGTTTGGGCTAAACTCATACAGTTTTGTCTCCAAAAGGCACCTTAGATCTTTAGGGAATTTGACTCGGGCGTCCCCTTATCTCTGGGAGACAGATCTTATGGGCCCATCCAACTAGTAAAGTGATGTCACTTCCTTTCTTAAAAGTAGAAACATCGTGAGAAATCTTCATTCATAGAAGGCTTTCTTGCCTTAAATTCATTTCATGAGTTCCTTCATGGTTCTATTCTTCATAGGGAGTGCACTAGACTGTCTTTTTTGTTCTTATTCTTTTGTCCCCTTCTTGGGGTCACTGTTGTTGTGGCTTCTTTCATATTTCATAGTAAAATTATAATAATATTTTAAATAAGATATGGAGCCGAAGACTCAACATCTTCTATTTCATAATAATTCATCAAGTTCATGTGAGTTTCATATGGACTTGATCTATATCGGATTCTTTCACGTGTTACCAACTAACTCTTCATGTTTTCTTTTTTTTTTGAGAAAAACATGGCTTGTACCGCCAATTTTATTCATAAATAGATGAAGTACAATGCACTACTGGACAGGAGAGATTCCTATCCCATCAAAAACAAAGAACCGGAAAAATTACAAAGGCTTTATCTATTTAAAGCCTTTTTCCAGTTGGCAACAGAAAAACCTAGAATATGTCTAGAACAATTATATAAAAAACTCAAACTCCTAATAACGATATTTTCCACATATACTTTGCTTCCTTTGAAAACAGCCTCGTTTCTCTCTTTCCAAATACTCCAGCAAATTGCATGAGGAATCATCCCAAAAAATCTTCTCTGCATTTTCTGTTTTTGCTTAGAACTCATGTGTTTGAAGAAGATCCACATCTCCCCTACTGTTAGGAACTTTGGTTTAAACTGCAATAACTCCCCGATGGTACTCCAGCATATTTGACTTATCTTGCAAGTGACTAAGTGATCCACATCTTCTGGATTGCTACCACAAAGAAGACACAAAATATCATCTTCCCGGCACCACTTCCTCCTATAGACTTTAGTAACAATCCTCTTTTCATACATCAGCCACATAAATGCTCTAACTTTGAGAGGTGATTTGATTTTCCGAACTTCCTCATACTTCAAGTATTTAGGCATGTCTTCCTCCAACTTAGTATAGTAGGACTTCACAGTGAAGTGCCCTGTGGTAGGTTCCCAAATCAATTTATCCACCATATCTGTATGTAAAGAAGTAGCATATAAAGCATTAATCAAATCTGTAAACTGATTTATTTCTTCCTCCTTCAAATTCCCGTGCATCCGAACATTCCATTGAAGCTGGTTCCCCACAATTTCATAACAATCTTTCACCAAGGACCACTGATCAACAGTGATAGCATAAAGGTTGGGGTATCTATCCTTCAAACATCTATCTCCCAACCATTTGTCCTTCCAGAAGAAAATGTTTTTCTCATTTCCTAGTTTGTGAAAAATATGTCTCTGAAAATTAATTCCAGCTTTCATGATATCTGTCCACAATGGTGACATCATAGAAACATTATTTTGTTGAAGGAAAAATCTGCATCTAGTCAAATAATGTTTCTTGATGATCAGTCACTTCCACAAGCTAGGTTCTTCCTCCATTAATTCCCATAGCCATTTTCCCAGTAGTGCCACATTCCAAACCCGCAGGTTCCTTACTCCCAGGCCTCCATTTGCTTTTGGTTTGCACACTTTCTTCCAGTTTATCATTGAAATACGTTTTTTGTCTTGATTGTATCCACCCCAAAGAAATCTTCTTCTGATTTTATCTATAGCCTTGCAAACAGAAATGGGCATGAGAAAAACAGAACAATAGTGCATTGGTATTGCTGTGAGAACAGAATTAATTAGAGAATTCTACCCCCAAAAGACAACTGTTTGGCCTTCCATGAAGACAGCTTTCTTTGTATTTTGAGAATAATAGGGTCCCAATCTTTTACACTAACCCTTCTATCATTCAAAGGTAATCCCAAATAAGTGATTGGAAGTTTACCAATTCCGCATCCAAGAATATCAGCCACATTAGTACCCTGGTCTTCACTCAAATTTACAGGAATAACCGAGCTCTTATCATAATTAATTTTCATCCCAGAACATGCCTCAAATCCTTTCAACAGAAAAGATATAAACTTAACATTCTCCATATCAGTCTTGAAGAATAGTAAAGTGTCATCCGCGAACTGTAAATGGGAGATGCCTGTTTGACCCCTGCAAATTTGAACACCTCTAATCCAACCATCATTTTCAGCAATGACACATTTAGATATGCAACTTGGGTTATTTATACCATAGCCCTTTGAGTTGGAGAACATCTCATATAAGGTTCATGTAAGATTTTATAATAAAACCTCATAGTTATCTTTTCATATTGGAGGCAAATAAATCAACATACATCTTTACCAAATAGCATATAAATCAATGAAAAGCATATTGAAATTTAAACATGGAATATAGTAGATTCATGCTCTTTTACAAGCTTTAAGCCTCCAATGTAATTTTCTTACAACAAAATTAAACTAACAGCACCTTCCCTTCTATTAGCATGCATGTACAACCCTCCAAGCTCTAAAAGAAAATGTAAAATAAAAGGACAACATGTAGAGGTATCGCCCTACCTTTTAGAAGTTCCTCTGCCCGCTTGTGGAGTAGAAACATTGTTGCAGTCCAGGAGTTGATGAAGAATCTTCCGCTGCAGCCCCCCTCTCTTGTATCTTCTTCTCTTTGTAGCTTTCACAAGTCTTCACTCCCTTTTTATAGTCTTCTCATTTTCCTCTTCAATTTCTTCTTCTATCCCACCTTCAATTTCTCTCTCTATCTCACTTTTGTCTCCTCTCACTGTTCTTCTCCTCTTTGTCTCTGTAATAGACCCTCTCTTTCTCTCTAGATCCATCCCCCACAGCCCACCTCTCTCTCTCTCTCTCTCTCGGGGATGAGGATGGAGGAGGCAGCCTACCTCCTTTTATAAGGAGGTTATACTTATCCGTTTCTAAGGGCTAAACCGCCACTCTCCTAATAGGCCTACTATGACCCACTAAAAGTGGCCCAATAAGGGTCCATTACCGTTAAACTAGTAGCCTATTATGGGCTCACCAACAGGCTCATTAATAGTCCAATTTCTCAACCCAAAGCTTATTAAAACAATTCCTAACACGGCTTATTAAAACCCACTCAAAGTCCATTACTTAAGGTCCATTAAAAGCTCATTAAAAGCTTAATATGGATCCATTAACTACCCCTAAACATATCTTAATTCAGTTAAATCTAATGCTCATTAAAGTCTATTAACTAATAACTTAAGATCCATTAGAATCTATTTAAGTTTTTAGTCTTTAAGCACAATAAGAATCTATAAATAAGCCCAATAGCCCTTGGGTAAATTTATATGTAGACCCTAATTTTCTTTCTAATTGCACTTGTATCCTTATTATTAGGGCTGTCAACGGAAACCCGATTATCCGATTTTTCGATCTGTTACCCAAAAAAAAAAAATCGTTTCCGATAAAAAATATCCGTCCGATAGCTATCGGAATCGGAATCGGATATTTCCGATAAGCTATCGGAATCGGAAACAGAAACTCCTGTTTCTGTATCCGCTTTCTGATTTTCGATTCCGATTGTTATTAAATTTATTATTAAGAATAATATTAACCTTAAGATTGTTTTAATCTTATTAATCATTATCTAATATAATTAATCATTATCTAATATACTAAGACGTATTGGTTATATTTAGGTTTCATTTTATATGTTTTAAACAAATAAATCAAGAAATCATTAATTTTCGATAATTATCGGAAATAATATCCGATTCCGATATCGGAATCGGAAACAAATCGGAAACGGAAAATAGACTTTCCGATTTTATCGAAAACGGAAACGGATAATGCACTTTCCGATCTTATCGGAATCGGAAACAGAAACAGGCTATCCTTATCGGAATCGGAAAACGGAAACACCTGTTTCCGTATCCGTATCCGTATCCTACCAGTTACACTCCTACTTATTATTTTAGTGGGTTCTTACATTACATATATAGTCTAGTAACTTTTTTCTATTTTTCAATGCAAGACTAATCCGGTTGATTCTCGTCCCAGCCCCCAATTGCAATCGTGGCTCCACACCGTGGCAGCTCCACACTACTTCACTTGCTTGTAGCCCTTTCCTATAGGTAACCTTCTTCTACTGCTTGGCTCGTGATTGGGTCATTACATGCCCACTAGCTTTAGCGTGGTTCGTCTCCGAACCAACCTGTATCGTACTATACGGGTCCTGCTTTGATATCATTCTGTAACAACTCGATCCAACCCTTGTGAGGTTTGTCTGCTATGGGCTGAGCCCACATGGTTTTGTCCCCAAAAGATGCTTCACAAGTTATGGATACAAATCTCACATACATAGTCCAGTAACTTTTTTTCGTTTTTTGATGCATGACTAATATGGTTCATTCCTGATAAGATATGTTGTTCGTAGCAAGGCCGGTACTACGAATTAAGGCAGTACTTCGAATCCTACGTATCGATGGATTTATGATACGGATTCCTACCAAAATTACTGTTATTGTCAATATTTGTATACTATCTTATAATACAATTATTGCATGAAACTGAAGTATAAAGAACAAAGATTCCTTTGACCTGATGATTATAGAAGGAAACCTAGTTATGAATTGAAATTTGAAAGAAATAAGGTCCACACACAGAAGAAACCCACTACGATTTCTGTGTCTCTAGGATGATAATAACATGAAAGAATTAAACAAAGATTTACAACAATAAAAATCCATATTAAGAATATGCCTATCAGATCATCCTAGATAATTAGCTGGTAGCTAGTGAAGCCATCCATAATTAAAAGATTATTAAGAAAGAATGTGTTGTTATTAAACTGGATTTTGAGAAGGCCTTTAATATTGTCAACTGGCATTGTATCCACAAAGCCTCGGGCCTCATGGGTTTCAAACAAAAATAGATAAGCTGGATTATGAGTTGTATCTCAACCCCTAGGTTTTCCATTTTCTTCAATGGTCTTCCATGTGATTTTTTTTAGTAGTTCAAGGGGATTGAGATAAGGAGATCCAATATCACCACTCTTGTTCCTTGTTATAGGTTAGATCATGAGCTCTCTCTGGGATAAGGCAGATGGTCAAGGATTGATAGACAGGTTCTGCATTGGTAGGAATGATCTTCACCTCGTACATCTTCAATTTGCAGATGATACCTTGCTGTATACTTTAGGGCATTTTGGAATGTTGAGAAATCTGAAGATCCTGCTGGTCTTGACAGAAGCTATAACTAGGCTTAGCATCAACTTCCAAGAATCTGAGGTAGTAGGAATCAACCTGGATAAGGTCAAGTTGGACTGCATGGCTGAATTACTAAAGTGCAGAGTGTCTCATTTTACAATTAAATACTTGGGGCTTCCTTTATCTTGTGGTCCTATAAGGTTAAGGGATTGGGATGTGGTCATTAAAAAGTTTGATTTATAGGCTAGAAGGATGGAAAGCTAGATTCCTTTCAGATGGTGGAAGATGGGTTCTCTCATTATCAGTTCTCTTCTCACTAGCCACCTATTATCTTTCAATTTTTAAAGTACCAAGAACTGTGGAAAAAATGATAGAGGCTAGGAAGAGATCCTTCTTTTGGGGGGAGGAAAGAGAGATGGGAAAGGCCTTCATCTCATAGCTTGGGATAAAGTTTGCAGAAGTAAGAATCAAGGAGGGGCTGGTCTAGTTACAACTAATCATTTCAATAAGGCGTTGCTTGCTAAATGGCTGTAGAGGTTGGGGGAAGATGAAGACCATCTCCGGATTAGAATAGTTAGGGCTAAGTATTACCACAACTGTTTTAAATGGGATTTGAAAACTTCAAGGTCCTACAATCTATCCCATATCTAGAGGAATATTGTACATTTGCAGGTCCTGGTTCTTCCAGCAGTCAGTTTTCTACTGGGTAATGGAGAAAATATAAGCTTTTGGAAGGATAAATGGCTCTCTAATGTTCCCTTCATTGAACAGGCTCCTAATATATATCAGCTTGTAGATAACAAAAATGCTACAGTGGCCCAAGTTCTCTCTCAACACAATGATGTTCAATGGAATCTTAGCCTCCGAAGAAACCCAACAAAATCTAAAATAGGGGAGTTATTCAGAATTCCACACCGAACTTCAAATGTCCATCTCATTAGGGATTAGGAAGATAAAAGAATTTACACTTGGAATAGCAAATGATCCTTTTCATCTAATATTCTTATTAGTATTATCCAAGATGGTGGCATCAGAGTGTGGTGGAAATTCCTAGTGTGGTCCAAGTATATCTCAGTCAAAATCAGATTGTTCCCCTGGAAAGTGGCTTTGAATAGGCTTCCTACATCTCGAAAACTGAAGAGTATCTTCAACTTCAACAACTCACTATGTGTTTTCTATGGACTATTTGAAGAAGATCAGAATCATCTTTTCTGTCACTATCGGATCATTCCAGTGAAAAGTCCTATCCAAGGCTCCGAGGATTCAGTGAGTGTAACCTCTTGACTCCCTTCATCTTATGCAAGGGTGGTCAGTTATCTGTCCTACTCAGGTTGACAGGAAGATGTGGTCCTTGTTCCTTCCAGCCATGCTGCGGTCTATTTAGTTAGAAAGAAATAACAGAAGATTCAATCACGAATTTAGAAACCCTTCCATAATCCTCCAAAGAGCTCTTAATTGGGTGAAGGAATGGGGAAGATCAGTTGATATCTGAATGCTTCAGAAGGAGATATCATTTCCAGGGCTTGTGGATGGAAAAACTTTTTGTTATGATCTCAGTTTCCCTGAGGCACTTCTGTTAGCTTCTATTTTATTTTCTTAATAAAATAGAAGCCTAGGGTTTGCCTCTCTTTTGTTTGCTGTGGGATTGTGGGGTTGGCTATCAGCCATCATGTTCGACCTTTGGTCTCCTTTGTATCCTCTTTTATCTTTAATGAAAAGTGACTTTATGTCACCTTCCAAAAAAAGAATATGCCTATCAAAGTAGCGCAATAGAAGCATGGTGGATTAATGAATCTAGTTTGAGTTATAGAAGCATGGGACAAATCTTATGTCATAGATTTCAGAGTGTCTAATTTATGCTCTAGAGAAGCCTTAATATAAATCTATGAGGAGTTCCTTTTATGTGTTTGGCAGTACATGGAGGTAGATAGAAAATGGTAATTTTAGTGATCTTGGTTTGAAGAAAGATAAGATAAATTAAATGAGACTTGAACCTTAAAGATCCCCCTTAATTAATAGAAAAGCCTAAGAATGAAAGAAAACAAAATTAGTTTTCGATGGGGTAGTGTTAAATGAAAAGGTGGTGTTGGGAATATTCCAAAAAGAATGTGGAATGCTTAGAAGATAATAAGATGACAGTAAATTTCGAGGATGAAATTTTTATAAGGAGGGAAGGATGTAAGAACCCACTAAAATAAATAAGGATATAAATGTAATTAGAAAAAAAATTAAGATCTACATATAAATTTATCCAAGGGCTATTGTGCTTATTTATAGATTCTTATCGGGCATAACAAGGTTAAGAAACTTGGGATCGGTTCCCGGATCGGCCGGTCCAAAACAGATTGGATCGGCCGAGTTCGATCCGAGTCAACCCGATCCTGGCCAATCCTGGCTGAGTCAGGCTCGGCTGGTTCGGGTAGCAGAAAAAAATTAAAACAAATATGAAAAAATATGAAAAAATATAAAACACAAGTCTAATACATAATTGTGTTGAAATATATTGATTTGAAGTACATAAGATGTTGTTGGACCAAAAAATCTTGAATAAACTTACATATATGATTATGAACTTACATTTATTCCAAATGTACATTATACTGAATGAACATATGGCTTACATACTCAGACCATGACATATAGCTATGGTAGTATTGTTCATATTGCATCACATACCGGCTATAGTCATCCGTATTGGTATAAATGACTGACAATTGTAGATATTCTAGACAACCCCTGAATAGTCGGATGTATCAGAATGTTGAGGAGGGTCTACATATCCAGTAGGATGACTATATCCTTCATATGGAGAATATGATGATGCATCTGATAGTTGCTCCTAATATTCTCTCTCCCTCCTAAGTTCTTCTTTGGCTTCTGCACACTGAGGAGCTTTACCTTTGTCCTTCCTCCTTGATCTGCTGAATGTTTGAATGGGAGATTCTTCTCGTCCTACTCTGCTACCATGATGTTTATCTTGAGTAGCATGTGTATTCTTGTTCTCCAGTGAATTGAATTAGTAAAGGTGGGGCTGGGGCACTGGTAGCATCTCCGCTATCCTCAGAACTGTCGGAGCTTGTCTTTGATGTCGAGTCATTTGAGGTTTGATATTGTACCTCACCATTTGGTTCTGGTGTTTCATCCTCTTCCTCGATAGTCTCCAGGTCAGCAATCTCAATTCCAGTAGCACTCTTCTTTTTGCTTGGTGTTTGTTTTTTGCTCTTCTTCTGACATTTTGGAGGAGGAGGTTGAAAATCAGTAAGTAGTGGAACATTATCTAACTCACCTTCCACCAATTCCCGATCATTTGGGTTGAATTCAGACTCATTTGAGGTGCTTGCATCAACCCATGCATTCAGTGGATGTTGCTCTTTGAACAGCTCATCCAAGTCTATGGGTTCTTTTGCATGTGTCATCTCCGTGGCTTGTCCAGAAATTCTCTTTTTCTCCTGCCTTTGAAGGTTTCTTATGAGCTCGAGATTTTTTATCTTCAACATCATGTTATAATGACAGAATACTAGCTTCTCTAGACGGCTCGACTTCAATCTATTCCTTTGCTTGGTATGAATCAAGTCAAAGGTATTCCAGTTTTTCTCACAACCTGATGAAGAGGTTGTTTGACTTAAGACCCGAATTGCGACATAGGCTAGATCTTCATACCCATATGTTTTTCCATGATTTAGCCACCAGTCAGCTGTAAATAGAAAATTGGCCATGCCAACAATGCGTAAGCTATAATTAAAAATTAAGTAGAACATCTGGTTAATAATTTTCAAATATGGACTCAAAATTTTGGCAGCTCTTTGAGCAGTACTTGTCCCAAAGTGGTATAACATCATTATGTAATCATGCATTTGCTTGCATGCCATTATTGCTCTGTCCTCATCTGCAAGTATGTGCTTAATAACAGACTTAGCTCCCATCAACACTTCCGAGCAACTATCATGGTTATCTTTTTTCCCATAAGTTCTAAACATGTACTGAGGGTTGAAAAAATAACCTAAATAAATAAGTCGAAGTTAGTTATTACTTAAGAGAAATGTGTATACAAATAATATATATAGAAAGTTAGTAGCTTACCAGCTGCATGAAGATCATGATGTAAAGTGTGTTCCCAACGTCTGTCTATTATGTCCCATCACTTCACATAGGTTGTTAGATTGTTAAGTTGAATGAGCTCCTTAGCTCTGTCCATAGCTTCATATAAATATCCCATATCCGATCTTTTTTCTCCATCACAAGATCGCAAGACACGGACAAGCGGTTCTACAATATTTAACACCGCTTGCACCCCTCTCTAGAAGGGCCTAAACTGAATTAGATTATCCACTTTCTTACCTTTCTCTTTGACCTTAGTTGGTACATGCCGCAATATGTAATTCTCCTAATCTTCCGACGCCACCATCCTAATCAAGTTGTTTTTTTGTTGACTTAAACTATTTAAAGAGATATATTGAGATGCAAACCTGGTGGCTCCCGGACGAAGCAACTCTCTTCCATGAGTATGTGTGTGCATGATATCCAGAATGTTGTTGTGGTTATAGATGAATGTGGTGATAAATCGACCACTCTTGACCACTCCATCTACCGTCGGATCAGAGCAAATGTCTTCCAACATCAAGTCAATACAATGAGCAGAACAGGGAACCCAGTATAGATGTTCTCTCTTCTGCATCAACATTTGTCCAGTTAACTTGAACGCCGCTGCATTGTCCGTAACCACTCGGACAATCTTTTTTTCGCCTACTTCATCCACCATTTGATCCATTAATTCATATAGGTACTGAGCATTCTTTATTTTTCCAGATGCATCAATAGACTTCTAAAATACGGTTCCTGCTTTGCAGTAAATTAAGAAGTTGATCATACTTCTTGTTATCCCTGTAAAGTTCCAAACGTGATAAGAAATCAGAAAGAGACCCATTCTGATTTAAGAAAAAATGAAGATAAGATAAAAAAATGAAGATAAGATTTATGTACCTGTCCATTCATCGCATATTAAAGTACATCCATACTCATCCCATATCCTTTCAAATGATGTAATATATGTTCGAATGTTGTCAACTTCCATATCTAAGTACTTGTTGTATATCTCATATGGGGAAGGTCCCTCAACCCCTTTGCCAACTTCTTGTATGGTCTCGATCATGGACATAATATGGCCCCTTGGCAGCATTAGCTAGAAAAATCACCTAGCTGTAGGTCTCCCTATCTTCTCCTTACAAGGCTTTAAGTTCTTGAATGCAGTACTAATAGAAGGTTGTTTATCCCTCTTTTTGGTGAGGAAGAGATCTATTGGACCTACTCTAGGATCTCCAGCTTTAGTGAACTCCTGAGGCAGCTCCTCGCATACATTAGTGCTCATGCCGGCACTAGTGCTCCTTTGTGCAGAAGGTGTGGAGTCACTTCCTTGTCCTCCATATCTTCCAGTGTGCCGAAATAAGTCCTCATCTGCAAAGGACCGCCGGCTTGCTTCCATTGCACGTTGCAATTCAGCTTTAAATGTAAAAGAAAAAAATTTAATCTACTATAACTATTTGTCTGAAAACGTTAAATGAAAAACATGAAAATAAGTTAAATATGAAACTTACTTGTATCCCAATCATCAACATTTATAGGTTGATTACTTCCACCAACTCGGACTCTAGCATTAGACTTTCGCGTTGGTTCAGACAACTCCTCTCGAATTTTCTATCTTCTTCTAAAAGTACTTGCTTTACTTGATTACTTCTCCTTCATATAAGTTCGAAATTGGATCCTAACCTCTGAAGGAACTCGAGCACATGTTGCAACTTCATCTTTTATTCCAGCAAGATGTTGTTTGAATCGGTAGACCCTGCCAGAGACGATCCGATTACAATATTTGCATTGTACCTTTCTCTGGCCCATGTCCACCGGTGTGCAATGACCCCAAGCAGGATCAACGCTAGGAAGATTCTCAAATGACCGCTCAGCAACACCTTGAGATGCCATTCCTTCACATCACAAGAAGAGGAGAGATCGCGGAGCTTGTAGTAGTGACCTCGTGGGAGAGACGGAGAGAGAATTCTATGATTGAGAGAGTGGGAGAGAGAGCAAGAATGTTAGGAGGCTCAAAGGGCATTTGTGGAGCCTTAGGAGGGCCTTGGGGGGGTTTAAATAGACCCCTAAGGCCCAAACTAGCCGTTGCTGGCCGTTTGGGAATGGCTAGGAACAGCTAGTTTGACCCCCAACGGCTAGTCAAACTAGCCGTTGGGGGCCGGGTCGGGCCGACCCGGGCCGATCCACACTCGGATTGTCCGATCCGACTCGGATCGGACTATCCGAGTCCTGGACTCGGCTAGGAAACCCGGGATCGGCACGGACGGCTCAAAACCGGTCCGACTTGGCCGATCCGAGCCGGGTTTTTGAACCTTGGGGCATAAAGACCAAGAACTTTAATAGGTTCTAATGGGCCTTAAGTTCTCAGTTAATAGACTTTAATGGGCCTTAGATTGAACTGAATTGGGGCATGTCTAAGGGTAGTTAATGGGTCCTTAGTAGGCTTTTAATGGGTCTTAAGTAATGGACTTTGAGTGGGTTTTAATGGGTCGTGTTAGGACTTATTTTAATGGGCTTTAGGTTGAAAAATTGGGTTATTAATGGACCTATTTTAAGTGATTTTCAGGTAGACCCATAATAGGTTACTAGTTTAAGGGTAATGGACCCTTATTAGGCCACTTGTAATTGGTCTTAGTAAGCTCATTAGGAGAGTGACGGTTTAGACCCCAGAGATGGTGGGCTGCCTCCTCCATCTTGAGAGAGAGAGAGAGAGAGAGAGAGAGAGAGAGAGCAGGGAGAAAGAGAGGGAGAGTAGGAGAGAGAGCGGGGCTGTGGGGGAGCTAGAGAGAGAAAGAGAGGGTCTGTTAGAAAGAGAAAGAGGACAAGAACGCTGAGAGGAGGAGAAGAGTGAGATAGGGAGAGAATTTAAAGGTGGGATAGAAGACGAAATTGAAGAAGGAAGTGAGAAGATTATAAGAGAGAGAGAAGACTTGTGAAAGCCATAAGGAGACGAAGATAACAAGTGAAGAAAGGGGCTGCAGCGGAGGATTCTTCATCAATTCCGGGGCTGTAGCGGCGTCTCTTCTCCACAAGTGGGCAGAGGAGCTTCTCTTGGCTTGGATTTCTACTTCTAAAAGTTAAGGTTATACTTCTACTTGGCAGAACAGGAACATTAGGAGGCATAGTCTAGTACACTCCTTAAGAAGAATAGAACTATATAGGAACTCATGAAATGAATTTAAGGTAAGAAAGCCTTCTATGAATGAAGATTCTCACGATGTTTCTACTTTTAAAAAAGGAAGTGACATTACTTCACTAGTGGGACTGGTTCATAAGATCCATCTCCCAGAGATAAGGGGATATCTGGGTTAAGCTCCCTAAAGATGTGAGGCGCCTTTTGAGGACACAACCGTGCGGGCTTGGCCCAAAGTGGACAATACCTCACAAGAGTTGGATCGGACCATTACATGGGTGATGTTTGACCTGTTGGGGCCTGGGTTTTGCAGGGTTGAACTGTGCTGGGGCAGGGCTGCCGGTCCCCCAACCACTAGGCTATTGTAACCAGAAAACAATTACCCCAACAAAAACAAATTCAATTCATGAGAAATTCCCAAACCCACTGGATCAATTTTACTCGCACTAGTCAAACCTTTCAAGTTACTGTGTCATTTCTTACAGTGTATATAGCCTTTCAAGTTACTGTGTTATTTCTTAGTGTATACTAGATTAAACCTTATGTCCACCATGTCATTATTGTTATTTTTTTGATACATGATGCATCAGTTTTTCTTATATCATCCTGTGATCTAAAACCAGCCATTGAGATCTTGTAGATCTGGATCTAACAGTTGAACATTGGCATAATCATCCTAGGTTATAAAATACATATTCTAGACTCTTTTGTTATCTATGATTGAGTTTTTATCTGCCTTTTGTTAGGCCTTATTGTCAAGGGTGCCTGTTTTGATGGTTATGTCGATCCTATTCCCACAAATCTCTGTGGGGTTCCTTATGCCTTGGTATTCTAAGTATTCCTATGTGCTGATGAGAGTCATGGGTTATCTTTCCTCCCTTTCATTTTTAAGTAAAATGACGTGTGCATTGTTGACATATAATTTATTTTGAGACAATGAAATCCAGTTTGTCTGTACGCGTTTGCTGATACTGTTCAACGTTCAATGTCTAGGTGATTCGGAGAAACTAGTGAAAGTATTGTTTGAGCTTGCCAGACACCATGCACCATCTACTATATTTCTTGATGAGATTGATGCAATCATCAGTCAGCGTGGGGAGGCTCGCAGTGAGCATGAAGCCAGTCGTCGTTTGAAGACTGAACTACTTATACAGGTGCACTGCTTATTTTACTGCTTCATATGCAATTCTAATTCTTGCTCCCATTTTCTATTTACTAATTATGATACTAATGAAAAGCAGTTTCATCTTTGCTTGGTTTCTCAAATTGATCACTGATATTAGACTGCAGATGGACGGTTTGACGCGGACAAATGAACTCGTTTTTGTTCTCGCAGCAACAAATTTGCCATGGGAACTCGACGCTGCAATGCTTCGGCGTCTTGAGAAACGGGTATCCTCTAAACTTAATACCTTTTATTGCCATAACATTCTAAATAAGTAAAGCATGTGGGTATGTCATTATTTCCATGATAATATGCATTTTATGTCTAATCAATAGATCGTAAATGCTTATCATTTGGAGAAACATAAAATCAATGATATATGCTGTCCAAGTATTTGCTAAACATACAGTGGTGACATCTGTTTTCTACATTCGAAACATATGATAATTGGTCAATTTCTAGTTTTATGCAACATTTCACAACATTAAGATGCTACACAATAATAGTTGTGCTTCTGAGTCTACTCCAAGACTACCATTCTATAGAATGCGTTTCTATTTTTTAATACCTCCAAAACCAAGGCAGGCTTTACGGAGATCAAGGTACAGAAAGACGTCATTTACTTATAATGTAGTTAGTTAAGTCAGCATCTTTTACTGGTCTCATCTAATCTACTCTCTTGACATACTACGCCTTTTCCACTATGCAGGAGTCCTAAGATATGCTGTCCACATCTGCTTTCGACATAACATGTATTTTCATTTCCCACGCTGCTAACTCTTGGAATGTGGCAAACTAAGAACGGACTTTGGCCATTCACAAGGAAGGAAAGATTCAGGCCATCTTAAGCAGGCTCCATTTTGATGATAAACTGTGGCATGGGGGCCATGTAAAACATCTGAATTTTCAAATGCAATATTAAAATCAAATAATAGAACATCTTGATTTTTCAGCTAGCTAGAGATAGTATGATCATTGAGAAAAGGTCTAAATTTAATGTCGTGCAACACATTTATCTCCCTGAACTTCACCTATTGCAATTGTTAGCTTTCTATGGCTCTTGGAAGAATCTGCAGTGAAAGTTGCTTTAATCCTGTTGAAAATAAAAGGTGATTATTTTATTTTTCAAATTGAGACAGATAACCTCAACTATTCTTACTGCTGGGCTGTGGCCCAGTTAATACTTGTAGTAAGAGATAGGTGGGACACGTTCGAACCTGAGAGGAGCGTGATGAGAGGAGCGGAGCGGAGGCGGAGGAGGAGGCAGATTGGATGAGCGGAGTGGAGGCGTTGACGAGGGCGAGGTAGGCCAGTGGGCAGAAGCAAGGATAGCTGTCGTGTGGGAGGAGCGTAATATCGACAGTTCTCAAAGAAGTCCAGGGGGAGGATTAGTTACATAGACAATTGATACTTTTACCAAGTGCAACTATGATAAGGACTTTGAAGATGTGATGAAAGGATTTATAATTTGCTTGGCGGGAGCATTGTTATTCCCATCCCAAGACAACATACTTGAAGATGATCAATTGAGTGCGATATGTGGAATTTGGGAAGGAAAACACATAGGGCCTGCCGTGTTAGCATATCTCTATAGCAGGCAGACTCACAGCGGCATCTACTAGAAAACCTCTCCATAGAAGCATGCTACTTTTGGCTTTATAGATTTACTTTCACTTCAAATTTGACTATAGCCAAGAAGAAACTCCAAGCATCTCAAGAATCCTTAAGAAGAGTCTTATCTACAGCATAGCAAATGTGGTGAACTTCAACGACCATATGACTAACCGGGTTTTGAAGCTCAAGACTCATAAGGATTGGCGAGAGCACTTCAAGAACATGGCACTGAATTACTTTGCTCATGCACCTTATGCATTACTCACGAAAGATCTCCAAACAAGATACACTTTGGGCGTGGACCTCTATCTCATTAGTGCAATTGAGATAGTCCTCTATAATGCCCATCGGGTCCACTCTGAAATCCAAGGAATTCCGGGTCGGATCGGGTCCCGGCGATCCTGATCCGACCTGGATCGGATCGGCCGAGTCGGCTGATCCAAATGAAGTCTGGCCGGTCCGACTCGGTCGGATTAAAAAAATAAAAAAATAAGAAAAACTCAGAAAAAATCAGGAAAAAAATCAGAAAAAATTGTATACATATGATTCAATGAATGTATAATAAAAATGAATGCAATTCATGTACATCCATAAAAATATATACATTGAAGACAACTAAGGGTCTGATGTCCGGTAGAGTGATGCTGTTTTCTCTGAAAAAGCAAGTGGACAAGTGTCCCAAGGGCTGGACAATTGGAACAAATCGAAGGGGTTTGACAATGACTCTGCAAAAGCATGGAATTCCACATCTGTGTCAACCAAAGGAGCAATGTCTAATGAGGATCAAGCTTGGACTCCAAAGACTGATTCCGCTAAAGCTGACGAGCCTGGTTGTTGGGGCAATCGCAGTGGTTCATTTCAGTAGAGAAATGCTTGGAGTCAAGAAAAGCTTCATGGTGGAGCACATAGTTCTGGCGAGGGAAGTGGCTGGGAGAGATCTAATGGGGGGAGTGCAGAGAACGGCGGATGGTAGCCATTCATAGTATGGCAATGTACATCAGCTTCTTGTTTCCGCTTTGATGGTTCTGTATCTATTGTGATTGCTGGTTATTTTCTTTGTCTTATATACTGATGATCATCTGTATATATTTTCCTTCTAATGTCTGAAGCCAGTGACAACCTTTTTTTTTGATGGAGCCTATTTTAGATCTTTCCAGATAAAAGGCAACAAGGTTTAATCACTTCGTTTGTCCCTAGCCTATTATACATGAGATTTTCGAAGCTGTAGCCTGTTTTGGGGGTCAAGTTGCCGGTGGCGGCGAGTGGTGGCGGTGGGGCCGGGGAAGGGGGAGGGGCTGGGGGAAAGGCTAGCAGCAGTAGCTGCTGCTGGCCGGATCGGCCCCTTTAAAGGGGGATCCAAATCGCGCCTGAATCGGGCCAAATCGGACCGGACCGGCCAATCCAAATCAGATCGGACCGGCCTGATTGGCCGGTCCGGACCTGATTCGGACTGATTCATACTGTTCTTTTTTTTTTTTTAGATTGGGGGGGGGGGGGGGGGATGAACAGTGAAATTCCCCCCGAATCGGATCGGAACCCGCCGATTCCGCAATCGATGCTGAAATCTGCTTGCCAAGATATGACTTCCCCAAATTGTCTCATCTTCCTCCTATCAAAAGAAGATTCCTAGGCACAGCCCAAGACTTGGAAGAGGTGAGGAGTGTTGCAGTGCTTTGGAAGACAAGCATCCCGCGAAGGATTGTAATGCACGAGGAAGAACACCGAGAATTATGAAAAGCTTATACGAAACATGTTAGGAAGCTTGGACCTAAGGAACCCAAAGCTTGATCACTATGTAA
Source organism: Zantedeschia hybrid cultivar (assembly GCA_030544215.1). Classification (NCBI taxonomy): domain Eukaryota; kingdom Viridiplantae; phylum Streptophyta; class Magnoliopsida; order Alismatales; family Araceae; genus Zantedeschia; species Zantedeschia hybrid cultivar. The sequence continues at coordinate 45,108,570 of JARZZO010000008.1, forward strand.
TCTGAATTTTCTATTTAATGAAAATGATCATTTCCTAATGTATAAAATCTAATCCTTGATTTGTATTATTTTTATGGAAATTTTCCTTCAAGTTTCATAGCTCAAATCCTTAAAATTCCAAATTTCGGATGTGTTCAGTTGAAATGCTTCACACACATATGACATGCTTTGAATCGCGTCACTACTAGAGGACACCTATAAATTAACTTGAAATTTCAAAATATTATGAAATGCATCAGCTTAATGACGTCTATCAATTTTTCCACAATTTTTATAATAGATCAGCTCCTTTGAAACATGTCAGGTCGGGCTGACGTTTCTCTGAAACGCGTTGAGACAGAGTGACGTCATTCACTCAACTCAAATTCCTCAAATTGCGTGCCAACTGAAATGCGTCACTAGGGTATGACGTCTTCCTTTGTCCAAATTGAAATGCGTCAACTGTAGATGACATCTTTCACTTCTAACGACCAAAACTTAAAATTGAGCTCCCCTTCCTTCTTCTGTCTTCTTCATTCGTTTCTTCATTCTCCTTCACCTCCTCCCATCCGACGAACCGAGCTTCCCTGGTGATTCAAGCTCTCCCCGGTGAACTGAGCTTCCCCCCTCCTCCGCCGATCTCTTCTCTCATTCTCTCTCTCTCTCGCGCTCACTCTCCCTTTCCAGGTTGATATCCCACCTTGAGCATGATGCCCCACTTTGGTGTATTCATTGGTTCCTTCCGTTTGAGCATGGCAACAGGGGAAGGAGAAGGCATTTTCGCGATTAGTGGGTTAGTAGAGGGCTGGTAGGTATTAAGGAGGGATAGGATGGGTTTTTGGGTTGGTGTTAAGGTGGGTGTGGGGTTAAATAGTGAAGGTGTGGGTGGTGGCTAAGATTGGCATGCTTGTGACCTTTTTGACTCGGCCTTTGTAAGGGAACTTAAGACATTAATGATTGGTGGAGGGTACAACCTCAAGGAGTTTGATATAAGGTCGACCGAGGATGCCTTTCAGAGAAGGATCTATTTCAAGGATGTGGAATTCAACTTCAGGAGGACAAATTTGATGCAACTCTATTTTAAGGTAAACCATGCCCAGTGGGGACTTGGTAGTATTGTCATTGGAGTGACTGAGATAGGGGATGACAATCATTTCTCCTTAGGAACCCCACGTAGCTCCAGCGTTCGGGGTGGTAGGACATTGATAGACACACCAATGTCAACTAAACATGCATCTATCTGATAGATGTTCACAGTAATATTGAAGGCCATACCCTGTGCAACCGATGGGGTTAGTTTAGATGCATGAAATGATATAGCAGGTTGATCACTTTGTAGAGCCAGGATAGCGGCAATCTTGTCTACTGGCACATTTTCATTTACCATTACTTTTTGCAAGTATTCTATTAGAGCTTCTTGGTATATCCGGGACCTTTTAATTAGTTCCAACATAGAGATACGTGTCGGATTTTTGTCAAGATGCTTCAGGAGATTACACTGAGTACCTGGTATACTCTCTTCAGTTGGTTGTTCTTCTGAGAGCCGAGGAGCACTATCCTGTGTAGCGACCTAGGAAAACACCTTATTAAAAATCCTACTGCTCCGAAGTACCAGTGCTGTGGCTCAATAGTAGAGGATGAATGAGGGGTTTCAATAGCCAGGGGCTTTATGATTAGAGGTTTGGATGGTAGGGGGTGACTAGGTTGTGTGGCAGGTGTATACTGTGGAATGTGGATGAGAGGTTTAGTGGGTTGCGGCATGGTAACGATTGGTGAAGGGAAAGGAATGCGGAGCAGTGGCTTGGATGGCATTAGATGGTTATTGACCGGTGAGGGTGATGAGTTACTTAGTTGCGGTGTGGGTTTTGGGATGTCGAGCAGAGGCTTAACAGGTGGTGGAGGTGGTGCGGTGGCTTCAGAGGGTATGGTGAGGATGGGTTTTGGGGGTTGTGGTTTAACAGGAGCAGTGGAAGAGGGTGTCGGTTGACTGGGGGAAGATAATAGTTTAGGAGGGGTAGGCTTTGTGATGCGGATGATGGAGCGTGGTGGTTGGGCGTTGGAAGCAGAAGCCTTAATTTCGTGGGTGGCGAAGTACACGGAAGATGTTTCCTCTACCTTCCATTCCTAACCCCTATTGACCTAAGATTGATCGTTGGTGAGGATGGGGGCTATTTGTTGGTTTGGAGGGTGCTCCGGAAGCGGATTTTGTACTATACCTATGTTTGACTGCTGTGGCATTGCTTGCTGAGCTGGTGCTTGCTGAACTTGTTGTTATTGCTGTTGTGACCTCTTCACTTTCAAACCAGATATATACTTATGCATTTCCTCCTAGTCAATCCTACCATGATCATTCAAGTCATGAATATAATTTTGGAATTGAAAGCAAACACCAATCGTATGCCCGGACTGTCGATGGAACACACAATAGCGGGATATATCTGCATTTTGTGGCTAGACGGTCCTTTTCTTCGGTACAGTAAGAGCATTTGCTGCCATGAGGGCGTTGAAAATATCGGACAAGGACTCATGCAATAAGTGATACTGGGTTCTCTTGGGTCAAGTAGCGTCCGCTGTTGGTTGTATTCAGTGGGTGGAGGCACTTGGTTGTAGTTTTGCGGTTGACGGTACAAGTTATAAGGTGGTTGGGGTGGATGTTGTTGCTAAGGCCTGAAGCCTTGAGGATTATGTGGTCATTGGTTGTTAAAATGGGGAACTTGGTTCTTCACAAAAGGAGTTTGGCTATTATTTATAGAGTTCACCTGCTCATTGGTTATAGTGCCTTCAGTTGTAGAGCCGTTGTTGTAGGAGTTTGGGATGTTAAGATTCATGAGAGGAGTGCTATTGGGTCTGTGAGGGTCGAAGAGGCTAAAAAAGGAGAAGTCCTTAAATGCATTCGGAGCGTAGCGAGCCCTCTCATACAATTCAGCCATGGTGGTGAGGTTGTTTAATGTGAGGACTAGCTTGTACTAGAGTGTTGCATTGGCAATCATCATTTTTACTTACTCATATTTTGACAGGTGGACCTTGACTTTCTCTGCTATGGCTCGCCATCTATCGGTGAAGGTGACGAAGTCTTCATCTGCCTTCATCTTTTCAGAAATCAAGTTCGTGATGGAGAGGGATGGAGCAATCCGATCTTTGTATCTCTGTCTTAGAAGCAATGTCAAAGTTCTCAACATCTGTGGCTTCTAATGAAAAGAACCATTCCAGGGCAGGTCCTTCTAGAGACCTTCAGAACAAGAGAGCAAGTGACCTTTTGTCACTTTGCCAAAACGAGGACTCGTAGAGGAAGTCCTTTAAGTGTATGAATGGATTGCCGGTCTTGTTGTACTTCCGATACATTGGCATTTCATATGGTGGCAAGTGGAAGATTGGAAGGGCCGAAACAGAAACTCCTAGAGCAGCCTTGGTATCGATCAACTTTTTCAAACTCTTGTATTGTTCATCCATCTGATTCATCTTAGTAAGTAGAGCCTACGTGAGTAGATCAGTCTGTAGGGGTGGAGATGTATAGTAAGCTTGTTTTCTAGGGTAGGATGGACATGGTGGATAATGAGGTTGTTGTGTGGCAGGGTTTCCGCCGTGCTCGAAGGCATTTTGGATTACTAGAGTTTGAGGCCTTGAAGAGTAACAGAAGTTTAACTGCTGCTGACCTCCCGAGTGTTGAGAGGGGGGTGATTATGAGGCCCTCTATAGCCTGGACGGGGATTCAGGTATATTGCCCTTGATCTTGAGATGAGTGAGGGTTCCCCCCTTCAGGTTGGATTTCAGGGGACTAACCCTTAAGGATTGCTTGGACGGCCTCGAGCTGTTGAGGCTTCAAATGATTGGCAAGCACGCCAAGAGCAGTAGCCAGATCTGGTGGTAGAGTAGTGGATAATTGTTCATTAGCATCATGAGCTTCAGAGAAGGGATTAGGAAACCGGGTGGTCCGATCTGATTCCGAGCCCCGACCCAGCGGTCTCGAGCTGGGATAGCTTGGATCGGGTTGGATGGGCCGGGTCGGCCGACTCGGTCCTGGGTCGGACCGGTCCGGCCGATCCATGCCCCCAACGGCTAGTTCCAAACTAGCCGTTGGGGTAGCCATTGGGAACCCATTCAAATGGGTTCCCACCAGCTAGAAGGGGCTTCTAAGCCCTTTCAAGCCCCTTTAAGACCCTATGAAACCCCCTCCCACCCTTCTCTCCCTCATTCACACAAATTCTCATTTCTCTCTCTCCCTAAAATTTCTCTCTCTCTCTCTTTAAGCTCTCATACCCTCTCAAAGACTCAAACTCAAAGCTCACTTGCTGTCCAAAACTCTCTAAAGGACGGACGGACGTATTATATCAATTTTTTTCATCATTTTATCTCTTTAATATTTCTATTTTTTTACGTTTTTATTATTTTATCTCTCTCTCTCTCTAACTTTTTAATCTCTTTTTAACATATCTCTCTTTATTTTTTGTCTCTATTGTTTTTTTTTAATTTTCTCTAACATATATATCTCTCTCAAAACTTTTTCATCTCTAAATTCCTCTATTTTTTCTCTTTAAGTTTCTTTCTCTCTCTAACCATTTTTTTTTTCTATACCTATTTATTTTTATCGTATTTTAGTTTTTCTCTCTAACCTTTTTTTTATCTCTGTAGCTTTCTTTCTGATTGTCTCTAACTGTCCCTCAAGATATGATATGATATCTCACTATTTTTTTTTATGTTTTTTCTTATTTCTCACCATTTCTCTCTCTGTAATTCTCTCTTTCCTTGTTAATATATATTTTTTTCTTTTTAAAGATGTCGACTTCGGAGCAGAATGAGGCCACATCTGTCACCTCTCGTGGTGACCTGAGATGGAACCACTGCACCGTCGTGGATATGGCTTCATGCAAGGTCAAATGCAACTACTGCAGTCGGATTATTTCAGGTGGAGTTTTTCGTCTAAAGCAACATATTGTGGGTGTTAAAGGAGAAGTGAAGGCTTGCACTTCTGCATCACTAGAGGTAAAAAATCAATTCAAAAATTACCTACGACAAAGAGAGCTGGAAAGAGGAGCAACATCAACGATGAGAGGCCAAATTAGGGAGGAAATGACACGACCCTCAGGTCAAAGTATTCATATTCACCCTCTGGGAGATAGATCTCGGGAGGGAGACATAGACCCTACCAGAAGGAGGTCTACTGCATTTGAAGACTTTTCTCGAGGTATTCTTTGATTTAAAAATTTCAATTAGTTATCTACACTTTATCTCGGTTTAAATTAGTCTCAAATCATCTATTTTTATTTTAAGATGATTTACGTCGAGCCATGGACGAAAGTAAAAGATCTTTTACTGACAAGGATGTGTATAGAGGCACTGATCAACACGTTGGGTAAGGGAGTAGATCCGGACAGGGATCCAACGAGGAGGAAATTCATGACTTGACTAGGGACAATGACCCTAGAGTGAGTCCTATAGATGCTTTCCTAACAAGACGAAGAGATAGACAACTATCAATCACAACTGTTATGAAGAATTTGAAGTTATGTAAGGAGAAGATTGGTTATGTTATTTCGAGATGGTTTGTTTATAACAGTGTACCTGCCAATGTTGCAAATGGTCCTTATTGGGAAGACAAGATTGAGACTATTGGAATGGGTAAGGGTATTCTTGGACCAACCCCCAAGGAGATATACAACACTTACCTTCCTCAAAAGGTAAGTGATCTCCAATAGTATATCAAGTCGTTCGAGCGAATTTGGGATAAAAGAGACTGCACAATAATGACAGACGGCTGGACAGGTAAGTACCTTGAATTACTTTTATATATTTAGAATTTTAGATTAATAGATTATATTTTTTAGTTAATTTAGACATTCTCTAATATCTATAACATTATTTGAATAGGAATAACGAGAAGAAGTATGATTAAATTTCTTATATACTGTCAAGTTCAGACTGTATTTTTGAAGTCCGTGGATGCTAGTAGAAAGGTAAAGAATGCTGAATATCTTTTCAAGTTAATTGATGACATTGTGGAGCAGGTGGGGGAAGATCGGGCTGTACAAGTTATAATAGATAATGCAGCTTCATATAAAGCCGTTGGCCATATGTGAATGGAGAAGAGGTCACATCTATATTGGCTTTCTTGCTTTGCTCACTCCCTAGATTTGATGCTAGAAGATATTAGGAAAGATGTAAAAATTACTGAGATAGTGAAGTCAACCCAATTCATCACATCCTATATCTACAACCATAACTTTGTGTCATGTTGATGCGTGAACACACTGGACAGAGGGAGTTACTACGTCTTGGGGTAACTCGTTTCGCCTCCACGTGCATTTCCTTGGAGAGTATACAGTCACAAAAATGCCTCTTGAAGCAGATGATTTCAAGCAAATGATGGGAGGATTAGATGACAAGGCACGCGAAGCATGATGCTAGAGACAAGGGGAAGTAGGTTGAGGACTTGATTGAGAGCCGAGAGTATTGGAAGGATATAAAGATGATCTTGAGCGTAGTTGAACCTCTTGTGCGGGTTCTGAGGATGGTAGATGGAGATAAGAAGGCCACAATGGGATACTTATATGAAGCTATGGGAGTATTGGAAGGATATAAAGATGATCTTGAGTGTAGTTGAACCTCTTGTGCAGGTTCTGAAGATGGTGGATGGAGATAAGAAGGCCGCAATGGGATATTTATATGAAACTATGGACCGTACGAAGGAAGATATTGCCAGGGCCAACAGAAATACATACAAAAAGTCGTGGGATATCATAGATGCAAGATGGGATAGGACACTCCACCATGACTTGCATGTGGCAGGTAACAAAATAAGTCATTCCATATTACTTGCCATTTTATTTACTATAAGTTTTATTTCCTTATTAATTTTGTTTTCATTTCCTTAGGTCATTTCTGAAACCCAAGATACCAATATAGTTCTGCTACTTAAAATGCGTCCAATGATGAAGAAGTACTCTATGGGACGCAAAATGTAATTCGACATTTGTTACATGATGAGGATCGAGCTATCATAGCATGCAATAAAATGCATCACTATAGGTCCCGGACGTTACATTTTGGTACTCATCGTGCTCAACAGGCAGTCATGTTGGTTGCACTAGGTATTTAGAATTTTACAGAGAACTAATACTTTCACGAAATTGTTATCATGCCTAGGCTTTACAATGCTAATTGTCAGTTGGATCATGGAATTATAGCTGACTGGTGGATGGATCATGGGAAGGCTCCAGGTTATGAAGATCTTGCTTATATTGCCATCCGTTTATTGAGCCAAACCACCTCCTCTTCTAGCTGTGGGAGGAACTGGTCTACATTTAGCTTGATACACACCAAGCAAAGAAACCGATTAAGCTCAGTAAGATTGGAGCAATTGGTCTTTTGCCACTATAACATGTGCTTGAAATTAAAGAATCTTCAAAAAATTCAAGAGAACCAAATAGAAGAAGAACGATGGAGAGATGAAGTTGTTGGAAGACTGGTGCAAGCAGAACAACAAGTTGAGGAACCAATCGATCTGGACGAGATATTTGAGGAGCAGAACCCAGTGAATGCATGGGTGGATGCAAGGAATGTTTTGGGTCCATCAGCATTTGATCCAAACGATCGGTCATGGGCAGAAGGACAATTAGATGGTGTCTCCTTGTCTGTTGAGTTTCAACTTCCACATCTTTTAAAACGGCAAAAGAAATCCACCCCACAAAGTTCAGGTAAGGGTAAAGATAAAAGAGTAACTAATCCTGTAGATATTGCAGATTTAGAAACTGTTCAAGAAGAAGAGTCAGACGAGACATCGGAGCCGAGAGACAAAGTCGTTTACCAAACTTCAGACGACTATTTCGGCAACGAGTACCCCTAACGATGACGGTGCTGATCCATATGGAAGTCAAGGTGGATCCTTGCAATAGCGGTCATCTCGAGGACGTGGATCAAGTCAACATGGTGAAGCTCCTCCATTGAGTTTTACAAGGGAACAACAATTTACACATGCTACGCAGGTGACCACTCCAGTAGGTTGGCTAAGGACACATCAATAACAAATAAAGGCAAAGGGAAGTAACAACAAGACTTCCTAAGGAGAGTAAGAGAAACATCATCTCAAGAGCATTCATCTGATGCATCCTTTCAAGTTCCATTAGAGGGTTATAGTCCTTATGGATATCCAAGTAGATTTTATCAACATCTACCACCCTATAATGCGTCGAGTTACTTAGGAGGATATCCCACTTATCCTCCTAATTCAGATGCTTCCTCTTTTCAGTCCTTAGCCTCAGAAGGATCTTATCATGGGCCAAAGACACAAGGATGGATACCAGTGACAATAATCTATCCATTCACAGATAAGTATAACCGGTTTGTACAGGAATATGAACAATGCTACCAAGCTTATGTCTTGGGCCGATTATGTGCAACATTTGTATAGCACCTACAACTACAATGTAAGGCTAGAATAAATGTATGTCTACTTGTTTTGTGTTTATTTTTTTTTTACTATCATGTAATACTTAGGGGCAAGGTTTTATAACCCCCCCCCCCCCCATGTATTGTATTCAAGTTTTTTTCAAAGTTAATAAAATTTCAAGGGCTTACTTGAGGTCCTAGATTTCGGATAAATATAATTTTTTCTGTTTTTTTTTTTTTTAATTTTCCTATTTTTTAGACTTGTTTTTCTATTTTTCTCTATTTTTCTATTTTTTTCTTTTTTTTTTAAAATTGGATCAGCCAAACCGGTCTGGACCCCACTCGGTCAGGACCGGACCGATCCGAGTCCGATCCCCGAGTTGGCCTACCTTGGTATTCAGAAGTATATCCCTCATGATAGAATTACGAGTTCAAGTCATGGGAATCATTTTCATTATTATCCATGTCATCCTTAGTGTAGTTTGCCATTCCAACAATTTTTCTTGAGCGTAACATCATTATGACAAACAATAAGAGAGGATTCAAACAATTTTGTAGGTAATAACTCAAGCAAGTGGATGTTTACGCAAATTTTCAGATGAACCTTAAGCAAGTAGGAAATTCTCTCAATGGGTGGGATCCTAGTTTCAGTTCAGTTTCCACCATTATACTCTAGGGGTTTACACCCTCACCACGAGTTAGATAACTAAACCTGTGTCTTCAATGGTACAACCAGTCCGATGAGCACGGAGGGATTCCCGTGGTTTTGAAGACTTACAGAGGCCTCGCTATGAGTAATTCCGATCCAGAAGAGAGGGACTGCCTCAACTGGAAGGTCTTACACACAACGAGAAGGTACTTGAGTCCTAGAAAGTATAGGGAGGGATGGCTCCAACCTAGGGATGTCCCGTGACCTGATAGACAATGCAAACTAATACAACGAAACATATAATGAGCAAATAACCTGAAATCTGAAATACGTCACTGATATGTGACGCGATTCGAATAGTGTCACTATGGTGTGACGTGATTCAAACCAAATAGCCACTGTGTAGCAGTGGTTCTTGGCAGCAAACAGGAGACCTGAGACATGTTAGGTAGAGATGATGTGCTTCAAATCATGTCTCAGAGAGGTGACATGATTCAAGCCCGTACAACAAACAATAATAGGGGCCTCTGCCCTTTGGCCAAACAAGAATAAGATGAAGTAAAGTGCACCAAAACAATCTCCGAGAACTCATGATAACAGTGATGATAGGAAGATGGTGGAATTCCACAATATCAAATATTGGACAATCGCACTTCAAGGCAATCCAAACAAGACCAACTTTGTTGATAAAAGAGGCTGTGCATGAGGTGCACGAGGGATGAAAATAGTAACCAAACTTGTGCTCGTGGAGCACAAGGTAAGTGCACACGAGGGTGCAAAAAGGAGTGCACATGAAGGTGCAAAAGGGGGTGACACTGAGGGCGTCAAAGTGTAATAAAAGAGAGGATGAAAAAAAAAAAAAAAGCAAAAGTAGTCCCACCGTGATCGCCAAAAAGCTTTGATCAAAATCATCAAGAAAACATATGTCTACCAAATATGTAGACTGACCAGAGAAATTGGTTGAGGCTCTATGGGCCTATCGAACTTCAATCCGCACTCCCACTGGGCAAACCCCATATTCCTCAACCTTTGAAATGAAGGCGGTAGTCCCATACAACATCTTCATTCCATCATTAAGAGTACAGTTAGACAAGGAGCTTTCTATTGATGGACATCAAGCTGCACTCCTTGCTCAATTAGAACTCTTAGATGAGAAGAGATGGACAGTTGCTAATCACACTCAAGTGTATCAAAATAGACTTGCACATTTTTATCAAAAGAAGGTTATTGAGAGAAAATTCAAAGTCAGAGAAATGGTTTGCGGAAAGAATTTTTGTCAAATTTGGTGGTCTTTGTTCCAAACTCCTACCTAACTGGGAGTATCCGTACATTGTAAAAGAAGCTTTTCCTGGGAACACTTATAGGATAGTGAACGCTGCTGGTTAACAATTATCACATCCATGGAGTGGTCTCTATCTTAAAAAGTACTACTCTTAAGCCTGCATAGTGCTTGATCCAGTGGAAATCAGTAGATCAATATTTCAAATTCTCGCTTTAGTCTTTGTAATTTAATCCAAAGACAACTAAACACACAAGTACGCTCATTGTTGGAGTAACAAACTGTGTTAGGTCCAAGAAAAATTAAAGCCAAACTGCGAGTGTAAGCTATTATCTATTCGTTTCTATTCAGTTCACGGCGAGGGAGCGAGGCTTTATAATAGATTAGTAACTCTGTTTGTTGCCCTAGTAGGAGGCCGTCACAAAGAAAAAGGAGGAAAAAGAAAAATAAAAAGTCTAAAAGTCAAATCAAAGTCAAAAGGCCATCGAAATCCTAAAACTCAAAAGTTAAAAGTGTAAAAAAAACAGAAATTCAAAAGGGTATGAAAGTCAAAGTAAAAAAAATCCCCGTCCAGGCCATGGAGGGCCTCAGAATCACCCCCTCTCAACACCCGGGAGGTCAGTAGCAGTTAAACTAACGTTACCCTTCAAGGCCTTAAACTCTAGTAATCCAAAATGCCTTCGGGCATGGTGGAAACCCTATCGGACAGCAAACCCATTGTCCACCATGTCCATCCTACTCTAGAAAATAAGCCTACTACACATCTACACCTCCGTAGACATCTCCACCTCCACAGACTGATCTACTCATGCAAGCTCTGTTTACTAAGATGAATAAGATGGATAAACAATACATGAGTTTGAAAAGGTTGATTGATACCAAGGCTGCCCCGAAAGTTTCTGTTCCGGCCCTTCCAGTTTTCTACTTGCCACCATCTGAAATGCCAATGTATCGGAAGTACAACGGGACCGACAATCTATTCATACACTTAAAGGACTTCCTCTACGAGTCCTCGTTCTGGCAAAGTGATAGAAGGTCACTTGCTTTCTTGTTCCGAAGGTCTTTGGAAGGACCTGCCTTGAAATGGTTCTTCTCATTGGAAGCCACATATGCTGAGGACTTTGACACTGTTTTTAAGAAGTTCCTATAGAGATACAAAGATTGGGCTGCTCCATCCCTCTTCATCACAGACTTGGTTTCTGAAAAGATGAAGGCAGATGAAGACTTTGTCACCTTCGCCAAAAAGCTATACGTGCTCAATATGTGATATTGATTGGAATTAAGAAGATGCTGTGAAGACTAGATAAAAGATGATCGTGATCGCCAGAGAATGAGATTCTTAATGAAATAAAAAGAGTGATCGCTGTTACCTGAGATTTCAAGAGACTGTGATGATGGGTTCTTTAACTTCTCCTTTTCCGGCCAACCGAAGACGAAGAGCCTCTCTCTTTAAGCTTTTCCCTCTCTTGATGTGTTTTGATCTCTTGATTGTCTTGTAACAAATACAAACAAATAAACAAAGAAGCTTAATTAGCTAAGAGTATAGTGTAATATCTATTCTAAATTCAACTAAGAGCATGCAACCAAACTTCAATACTCACTCTTTTGATCTTTTCTTCTAAACCCCTATATACAAATAGGTATGGAACTAAATGTTATGTAAGTGCTTTTTTTTTGTGTGTGTCTTTGATGTAAATATGAATAAAAACTAAGATGAAAAATGTGTTGTAACAATGAACTAACTAAGAACAAAGAACAAATTAAGAAAGAAAGTGGAAGTTGTTGGCCCCTAAAAGCCCTTTGAGACTTGAATACCCTTCAAAGGAGGAAGAACACCAAGAACATTGAAGAACGCCTCCCAAGAAGAGATAATCCGTGCTGGAGAGAGAGGAGGGAGTTCTTAATGTGGTGGAGCTCTAAAAAACACAATAGCGAATCCCTTTCAAGTTCCAAAGAGGTATCATATAAATTGAGATCATATTCCCACAATAATCCTTTCATAAAGTAAATTCTTGGATGTCAAGGCACCCCAAGAAGGAAAGACCATGTAGAACTCTCTCTAACTTCGGATCAATCTACTAGGGAAAGTTTCCTAGTGAGTAGAATCCGTCATGGAGGAAAATTGAGCGAACAGAGTCAGTCTCAAGTTAAAATTCAGAATATAGTTGAATTGCGTCATGTCGAGCTGACGTCTCATAAGACGCGTCACTTAGACTTGACGTCTTTCAACCAGTCAAAAATAGGAAGGAAAATTATGAGAAAATTCACAAGAATAATATAGCAACTTGAAAGATGTTACCCATCTGTGACACGACTCATAAAAGGACAAATTTGCATATGAAGCTGAGTCGGACTCAATCAAAGGGAAAGATGTCACTAGGGAGTGACTCTATTCAAAAGGCGTCTTGTGTCTATGATGTGATTCCGAGACTGTGGTAAAAATTCTCAAAAAAATAGGCAATAGTTACCGATTGGTGGAATCAAATACCATTTTTGGGTATTAGTAGTATGATATGAGATTTACTCACTGAGATGTCAAAATTAGCATGTCTATACCCATCACTGCTGCAATGAAATTCTTCTTATCATCCCTCACGTGCATACCAACTAGATCACTTCTATGGAAATTAACCCTTCAACTTGGTGCTGCCTCAAAAAGCTTGATAAGCAACTTCAAATTTAGTACTTTCCTGACATGTGGAAAATAACAAGTGTCATCAGTATATTGTAAGTGAGTCACCTCTTCCCTTCTCCTAGCCAAAGAAATCCCTTCAATTAAGCCATTGTGTGTAGCCTTGTCCCACATGACACATGATCCACCAAAACAAATAAAAGTGGGGATAAAGGATCTCCTTGCCTAAGACCTATTGAGCTGTTAAAGTCACTCATTGAATCCATTCAGATTTAAAACCCATCAAGTCTAGCACCCTGTAGAGACAACCTCAATTACTTACGTCATATGCTTTTTCAAAATTGATCTTCAAAAGCATAAACTCATTTCTCCTGATTTTCTGATCATGAATGCACTCAAAAGGTGCGATGAAATTATTCAGTATGAACCTGCCATGGATGAAAGCTGATTGGTTATGGTCCACTAAATCATCAATTACCTTCTTAAGCCTATTAGCTAGAGCTTTAGTAATGATCTTAAACCAGCAATTCAACAAGCTTATGGGCCTGCCAGTAACTTTCTGTGTAAGTACTATGTGTAGAGTTGAATACTTGTATACTAGAAGGTCTGGCTTGAAACCACGTGTGTAGTTGAATACTTTTACACTAGATGGTCGGGCTTGAAACTCTGAGATAGCTGCCATGAGGTCACCTCTGATGACATCCCAAAACTGTTGGTAAAAGCCTATAGAGAGCCCATCTGGTCCTAGAAATTTTTTGGGGGCCATATCAAGGATAGCTTGTTTAAGTTCTTCCTCAGGAAAAGGCTTAACCAAATCCATTGCTACTGCAGAATTCAGTCTTTTGAAGGAATCAGATACTATCTCTGGCCTCCAAATCTCTTCTTCCTTAAATACTTCATTCCCAACCTTGATAGTTTGCAAGAAAAAAAATCTCCTTTTCTTAACACGGGCTGCCGCATGAAAAATGACATATTTTTATCACCCTCTTTTGGCTAAGTTTCTTTTGCCCTTTGCTTCATTTCAGTTCCTCCCTTAAAGCTCACTCATTATACTATTTCTTGACTTCATCCTATTGGATATAGGTGTCCTCAAAGTCAATCAATAGACATATGTGGACATTCTGGTTCACAAATATATGACAGTTAATTCATTATAACGATTGGTGATTAGTTAACTGAGTATAATGAAGTCTATAGAATTATGAGGGGAATATTAGATCACAATGAGATTGTGATAATGAGACTAATACTCCTGACCACAATTCCTAAATGTTCCCAGTCATATGATATTAAAGACTGGACATCTAATAACCGGATAAACTGGTGTGTTGTGTCTGCTCATATGATGAGCTTGACTGATCTCATGGTCACGTGCGTGGGGACACTAGGGCAAACACACAGGTGCTCATTGAGAAATGAGTTCACTGAATTGATCTGACATGAATCGCCGGATAGTATTTACCTGACTGTCAGTCGGCTTGATTCGTTGTCACAGTAGCGTGATTGGTCTGTGGACCTGAGACCTTGTCGGTGGACTTTGGGGTTTGACCTTAACTCACAAATCCCTATTCACGGGATTCTTAATAGTCAAAGATCGGATCCAGCAGAAGACCTTCAAAGGTGATTGTGTATTGATAATTGATAAGAGATCATTCGCTCTTAAGTTATTAGAGAGAGAATACTCTAAGAAAAATGTACGGGAGTCTCTTGCCACAGCAGACACAATATTAGAAAAGGTGTTTTCTTCGCTCTTAAGTTATTAGAGAGAGAATACTCTAAGAAAAATGTACGGGAGTCTCTTGCCACAGCAGACACAATATTAGAAAAGGTGTTTTCTGATATTGTATAGCGGCATCTGATCCAAGTGAGTTGACCATTTAGGGTTTGACAATTGACCATGCCCTAGGTTGACTCAAGAGCATTGTACGAATGAAGGGTTATAGTCACGTGGTAATTGTGGACGGATAGGTTTCATGAGTGGATTGCTGAACTCTATTACCTTCGGAGATCATGTGGTGTTGTTGAGTATCTAACTTGATTGAAAGTCTGGTCGAATCTACATGAGATGTTAATTCAGTTAAGTAATTAATTAAATATGAGATATTAATTAATTACTGTAAGTCGATAAAATGTTATTGAACTTAAACAGGTTGAAGATCAGATTGGTAAATGGGCCTATAGGGTCACACGCACAAAGATTCTCAGTCGGTGGTATTTTAGTGAGTTTTATATTAATTCGGAGGCTGGTGAAAAGTCGTGCCGACTTAATATAATACACGCCGTATATAAACTCTAGACCAAGCTCCAAGGCTGCTCCATGTAGGCCTCCCCCCTCTCTCTCTCCTCCTCTGGGCACCCCATTCGAGGCACTGGGTTCTTCTCTGTCTCTGTCGCGTACGATTCCCGACTGTTAGGAAACCTCCGTCTGCATGCTGCGGGCTCCTTTGCGGCGAGGAATCGTCAGTTAGTGCGCCGATTTGGACGAGGGATCGATGACGAACTACTGACAAGGATCGCGTGGATACCGTTGGAGATCGGATGCTTGTGTAGTTGGCGGCGTCGCCTTGACGGAATCGACATGGATACGGATCTGAATCGCGCACGGTGAAGTTCGATCACTCGTATATTTTTTGTTTTGTCTGAAACAGATCGGGGGATGGGTGAGATCGATTTGTTATTTGTTTTCACTGCGTTCTTCGTCGTCCCGCCTTGATCCTTACAATAGTATCAGAGCCAAGTTCTATTGCATCTATTTCATTTTTCTAAAATTTGTTTTCTTGATCGAATTCTATGCAAAAGATTTAATCTTTCTTGCTTACATTGATTCATATTGATGAATCATTCATAGGTCCCCAATGTTATTGCAGAAAAATCATTTGGAGATGAATTGTTGAATTTTTTTTTTCCCTTTATGATTGTCTACAAGGATTTTGGATGGGGATGGTTGACGCCGGCCACCCTTTATGGTGATGGCGGCCTTGACAGCCACTGCCGGCTACTGCCATCCCTAGAAGGGGTGGCAAGGATTGGCGGCGTCGGCCCCTCCTTCCTTTTTCCCCTTTCCATGAGATGGAAGAAGAGGAGGGAGGGGAGGCACTAGAGGCATCACTAGACACCGCCAATGAGACCAGCGATGCCAGCCGATCGGGTCCAGCGCCACGCGTAGTAGTGGCTGGCACCGGAGGCCCCGGCGGCCACCCTCCCCTTCCGCCGTCGCCCAACAGGGTATCGGGAAGGGAAGGGATCGGGCGGCGGCTAGGGCCCGGGAGCCCAGGCGGGTTCATAGTTAGTTAAATACGGTATAAAAAAAATAAGGTATGGGATACGTACGAGTATAAATCAGTCTTCAGTATTTTCAATACGGTCAAATATTCGGTCAAAGATTTGCATGCGGCAAATATTCAGTATAGAATAAGTACGGTGTTTAATACGTCCCTAGTTGAAAAAATCGGCACAAAGAATACGAATATATATGATATATATTTCTTATTTTGAAAATAATAACATAAAATAAATGATATTATTCATAGAATTAACATCATTGATGTAAATCTCAACCATCACATATGCCGTCAAACTAAAAAATGTAATGAAATAAAATGATATAATTGGACATATATAAGAACATAGTAAAATTCATAAAAGATCTATAATCTAAGACATAAGCTTTACCCTCAACAAAATGTCAACCATAAAATTAACAATAATCTAATAAATCTTAACAAATCTATGTACTGAATATTCCAAGAAGCAAATTCTAAAGCTCAAAGCAATCAACTGCCTTTACCCCTCTATGCATGCAAGCTTCCCTCTTTCTCCCCTTTTAGATCTCTTCCTTGGACTCAAATAGTCACATCACAACAATCAAAATTTTAACATGGTGCACACTCCATCCATATTGGCATTTGCTGCGCACTCTAACCCTTCACTTTCTCTAACACAATTTGTTTTATAGTCACCCTTTAGTTCCAGTAAGGAAATTGAAAGATCAAACAACTTCTTTAAAGTAAACAGGAAACATCGATCTTCTCTTCAATGTGGACGAGAGTCTCATATCTCACTTGGCTTCCACTAAAATGCCATGCAGGAGACACAATCTGTTCACAATTTTGAAGTGCTTATTTCTCAGGCAAGCAACTAAAGGCCATTTGTTCCAGAGAAATGTGATATTTTACCGTGATATTTTACATCAAATTAAACAATACCGAAGCAGAAGTTGCTTATGAATCAATAGATCTGTAATTCTGTACTAACGGCACAAATTTACACTCAAAATCACCATGCCGTAAGGCTTACGAACGGCTGTGTTTTCAAAGGATAATATCAAAGAGGAACAACAGGATGAACCGAAGCTTTGTAAAGTTGGTTTTTGTGACCTTGCCTTTCCTCTGCAAGCCTCCTTGCCTTTCCTTAGGGGTTGATCGCCGGCAGGGCAGGAGGTGTTGCAGCTGCTGCTCGTCGCTCGTGGGGAGCTGCGGCTCGCGGGGTGCAGGGTGGTGCTGCGGCTCGTGGCTCGCCGGCTCGCCAGCAGGGGGTGATTGCCGGCAGGGGGTGGTGCTGCGGCAATGGGGTTGTGGTGCTCGCTGGCAAGAGGTGCTGCTCGCTGGCAGGGGGTGGGGGATCCAAAGAGATGGTTGGCCGGCGGCGGCACACCCAATCGTGGAAGGAGAAGGAATGGATTTAGGGGGTTTTCGTTAAAGAGGTATTTTTATACCCCCGTATTATACGTTCGCATATTATACCCGTATAATACGGCAATGGGGTTAAATACACATATAAAACGTGAGTTCTTCCTCTTGTTCGGCGGACGGAAGTTTAATACGTTCAAAAATATGGACGCGTATAATACGTGAATTTGCTAACTAGCTGTGGGTCGAGCTGGCACAGCCAGGTCAGGTCTAATGGGCCAAAGCCCATTAGACTTCTTCCCCACTAGGGCCTTATAATTATAATTTTTAATTTTTAAATCTGTTCAAAATTTTGTTAATTTAAAATTTAAGTTATGATTTATTTTCTTTTAACAAATGTTGTTAGAAGAATTTTTTCTTTGAAGATTTCTTAACAATGGGATTGTTAAGAATTCTTTGTATATGGTTTTCTTGAAGAATTCTTAATAAGTGTTGTTAAGATTAAAATTATCTTTAAGGAACGCTCAACAAGAGTTGTTAAGTAAAAATAGTTTAACATTAATAATCTCTAAACAAAAGTTACTTAAAAGGGATTATTTTACCTTATTATTTTCTTGAAATAGTTGTTAAGAAATTAATATTCTTCTTGAATAAAATCTTAACAAAGGTTGTTAAGAGACTATTTGATCTTGAGGATCTTTTAACAGGAGTTGTTAGGAGAGTTAATTAAAATTGGGGATAACTTTACAAGAGTTGTTAAGTTGTTTATTGTCATTAATTTAAAAGTTAGATTAATGTTATTTAGAATTGTTTTAATATTTTGCATGGAATCATTCTAGAATTTTAATTTCAGTTGTATGTGCATATGTAATGTGTTGTTAAATGCTTTATAATTTAGATTTTAAAGCATGCTAAAAATTAAAGTTTTTAAAAATTCAAATTTATTTCTAATTTTATTGGAACCCAATTTTATGAAAACTAAAATTAAATTATTTTCAAAAATTCAATTTCTAGCCCATTATAATGTGCATCTTCGTGTGTGGATGGTTAAAAGTTAACTGTGGTCATGAATATGCACGTCTGTCTATCTCTTGTGATGATGTGGAATGCTGTGGATGTGTGGTTTGTGATGAGTTCGGTTAATTGTTAATTAAATGTCCTACATGCCATACCTCTCTCTCACTTTATTGTAATTCTATCTCCCTCGTATGATGTACTCTGCCATAAGGTATTTTATCACAAATATGCACATTTCATTTATGTATTTCATTCAATTATTGTAATTAATCGTGATGGAAAGATCAAAGAGCGATGATGATCCACAGATGCAATAGTGAAGGACAAGGAGATGTGATCCCCTACCTAATGCTTGCAACTTATGATATAAGTGTTATATTACTGTTCTTTATGTGATTGACCATATGGCTCTAGTTAAATCACCGTGCTATTTATGACCACACTAAATGGACATATATGTTTGATACATATTTTGTTAGTTTGATTCTGAATCAAATTGCTATCTAGGTTTAGTTAAATATATGCGATATATTTATGTACTATCACCTAGGATGAGACTAATTTCAAACTTATTAAAATCTTTGTTTTAAAGTTTAAGCCGTAGCGCGAGTCGTTGAGAACGTACCGTGTTGTTCTCCATCATTATAGTTTTAGGACTCAAATAACTTTGGGCGGATTTGTTGTGCTATCCTCAAGGCCTGTCTAATTAGGAGGAGAGACTAAAACTATGACATAAAGATGTCTTTAAACGGAGTAGAGGATGATGCTACTAGTAGCATCCGAATCTATTACTGTAATGTAAATGGTAAAGCTTAGACCAGACTTAATGGTTTGTTGTGCTATCTACAAAGTCATTATAACTCTGAGGATCGAAGTATGAACATATGTTGTAAATAGTTGCAAGTCCCATGAGATGGTTGTTCTATGATTGTATTGCAGTTTGTTATGCTAATCACAATACTGTAATACAAGTCAGTGAGATTCTGATCCTTGCTAGGAGACCATTGGAGTTTTCCGTTCTGTATATCTAAGATTTATACAACCCGCCGAAAAATAGGAGTTAATTCAAGATAAAAATCTATGTCTGAATTAATAGGAATTATCTGCTTAAATGGTTTATTTTTTCTGAATGTTTAAAATGTTCTCAGATAATACGATATATGGTATATTCAATGCCATAAGATTGACACATTCTACTTATTCAGACTGGCTTGGTGTATTTGAAGAATGTTCTCAGATCCAAAGAAATCTAGTGATCTCTTGCTTCGTGAGACCAAGGTGAAGAGACACTCAAGGTAAACCTTTGGGAAAGACAAGCCAGCTAAAAGGAAGGAATGCTTCCACTACCATGTGTAAGGACACTGAAACAGGCAAACAATTAGAATATAAAACTTAGTGTATATTATGCCTACTCATATGATGAGCTTGATTGATCTCATGGTCATGTATGTGGGGACATTATGGCAAACACACAGGTGTTTATTGGGTAATGAGTTTATTGAACTGATCTGACATGAATCGCGGGATGGTAATTTACATGATTGTCAGTTGGCTTGATTCATCATCACAGTAGTGTGGTTGGTCTTTGAACTTGAGACACCTTGTTGGTGGACTTCTGGACTTTGACCTTCGCTTACGAATCCCTATCTACGGGACTCATAATAGTCAAGGATCGGGTCCAGTGGAAGACCTTCGAAGGTGATTGTGTGTTCGATAAGAGATCATTATCTCTCAATTTATTAGAAAGAGAATGCTCTACAAAAGATGCGCGGGAGTCCTTGGCCATAGCAGACATAATGTCAAAAAATGTGTTTTCTGATATTGTATAGCGGCATCTGATCCAAGTGAGTTGATTATCTAAGGTTTGACAGTTGACCATGTCTTAAGTTGACTTGAGAGTATTGTATGAATGAAGAATTATAGCCACGTTGTAACTGCGGACGGACATGTTTTATGAGTGGGTTGTTGAACCTCACTATCTTCCGGGATTATGCGGTGTTGCTTAGCATCTAATTTGATCGGAAGTGCGACCGAATTTACATGAGATATTAATTCGGTTAAGTAATTAATTAGATATGAGATATTAATTAATTATTATAAGTTGATAAAGTATTATTGGACTTAATGGACTGAAAATTGGACTGATAAATAGGCCTAGAGAGTCACACGCACAAAAATTCTTAGTCAGCGGTGTTTTAGTGGATTTTATATTAATTTAGAGACTTCTATGAAAAGTTGCTCCGATTGAATATATACACACGTCGTGTAAAAATCCTGCGCCAAACTCTAGGACTGCTCCATGTAGGCTGCCCCCCTCTCTTCTCCTCTGGACGCCCTGTTCAAGGCATCAGGTTCTTCTTTGTCTCCGTCGCGTATGATTCTCGACAGTCGGGAAACCTCTGTTCGCATGATGCGGGCTTTGTTGCGGCGAGGAATTATCGGCCAGCGCGTCGATTCGGGCGAGAGAGCGAGGACTAACTGCCGACGAAGATCGCGTGAATAACACTGGAGGTCGGATGCTTGTGCGGCTAGCGGCATCGGTTCAACGGAACCGACACGGACACGGATCTGAATCCGCGCACTGTGATGTTCAATCACCTGTATATTTTTGTTTTGTTTGAAACGGATCGAGGGATGGGCTGGATTGATTTTGTCGTTTGTTTCCATTGTGTTCTTCGTCTCTCGCCCCGATCCTTACACATTCCACTGCAACCTATCCTCATCGGAGAGACACCTTGATCATTTTTAATGCCATACTCCTAAATCTGTCGAAGAAGTCATTGTCTAATCTTTGCAGATTCCCTCAAAGTCTTAGCACTCCAAACTTTCATCTTTTGTCTTAGATACTTTAACTTGGAGAAATTAGTATATGCATAACAGTTCCCTAGGGCTTCATCCCACCATTGCTTGAGAAAATCGGCAAAATTTTCATGTCTGGCTTGTGCTCTCTCAAATCTAAAAAGTCTTGTTTGGCAAGTCCTTCTAAAATCAGTATTAATCAACAATGGAATGTGGTCTAAAGCCACCCTTGGAAGAGCCTTAACTGAAAGGAATGGGAATAACGACGGACAATCATTTGAAACAAGAATCCTACCCAATTTGGACTTGGTGATTTTATTTGACTAAGTTGAATAGAAGGAGACTCCACCTCTAACACAGAATCTGGAGGAATCGAGTCTTGGAAGAGCTCCATTTCTTTAGAAGAAATATAGTCTTGGAAGAGCTCCATTTCCTTAATCCACAACTTTTGATTGGATCGCTCCCTAGGCCGCCTGACTGCATTGAAATCTCCCGCAATACACCAAGCCTTCAAGGCCTGGTTTTTGACAGCTATCAAGTAATAAAAAAAATAAGTTTGTTTGCAATCCCACTGGACCATAAACCCCCATATGTCCAAAAAATATCCTTCCCAATATGTTGGAAATCCATAGAAATAGTGAAGTTACTGATTCTAGTAGGGATAAAGTGCCTCACATCCCACACAAGAAGAATGCCTTCCTTCCATCCCTCTGCCGGCTTGAACTGAAAACCTTCTAATTTCTTACCCCCTAATTCGGAAATAGTTTCCCTGATTATTTCAGTCATCTTAAAATCTATCTTTTCTCTATGAATGGAAGCATTCACCTCTGACACCTTTCTACAGCCATTTAGATCCCTTATGTTCCAACTTAGAATCTTCATAACGACTGAAAAGAAATGCCCTTCCTATTAGCCTTTCTCAGCCTGAGACTGTTCACCTGAGTATTATTCTTGACGAAATCAATTCCATTTTTCCAATCTTCAATCCTTCCCCGTATCCTTTTCTGACATAGACAGAGAGAGATTTAGTTCCTTTCTGAATTTTTTCAAAAATCTTCTCACACAATCTTCCCTGCCATTGAAAGAAATCCCCACCATAGCTCCCATTGTTCTTATGGTGTCATCAGCCCATTCCACCAGATCCTGAGGTTTGATAACCTGTAAGGGCATTGGGTCTTGATCCTGTTCTTTCAATAAACAAATGAAGAGCTCTTTGTTAGCCCCCAAAGGACCTGGCAGAATCACAGAGGTCACCTCCGAAGGCAATGCAGAACTGACAGTCAAAGGGTGCAAAAAAGGTGAGGGAGGAGGTACACTCATCTCCCTTCCTCTCCAAGAACCCTTAACAGATGGAACACTTTGAACAGGGTCATTGGACTTGCCATCCAGAGAGGTAGGAGACTGATCAGAATCACGCGCGGGAAGCAGAAAACTCCCGGGTGCTCCACCGTTGTCCTCGATAGTCTCCATGGAAGTGAGATGCCAGTGGATGGAAAGGGGAATGAAGCCTGCGACTTTCCACAGACACATAAGGGCTTTCCACAGGCACATAAGGGCTGCAAGGAGTAGACATGGCTTCCGGAGTTAGAATCTTAGAATGACCGTCGAACCAGTGTGAGACTGATCAGGTCTTGACAAGGACTTTTCCACAGTTTCAGTGGCAGCCTGATGTGGCCTGGGATCAGACAAATTACACTTCAAGAAGACTAGAGCACAAGCTACTGATATCACATCATCGACTCATCATAGACAATTCGGCAATTTAAGCGAAGGTGCGGGTAACGAAGACAACTCCATTGGGCAACCTGAAATAGGCCTGAAACCCAACAAATACTGCCCAAATGACTTATCCATTCGGTAGGATCCATATGATTTCTTGATAGAATTGTGACCGGTTCAATAATGGGTCCAGATTACTTAAAGTGCGGATCCACAAAGAACTGATACTGTACATCTTCCCGACCTGAACCACATAGCTCCCTTGCCACCTGCTCTCGCCAATTGGCTATTGGCTTCTGCGCTTGAGGGTGATATTCATCATGGTTTCTACCCCCATCAAAGAATCACCCAATGGCTTTAGCCTCGAGAAGTGCAGCATCAACCCCAAAGAAGTTGGCCTCTCTCGGGATCGCTTGCTGTAAGAGAAAAGCTTCCTCTGCTCTCGAGCCTCCCCCACTCCCAACAATACAAGGATCGTCAGGACGACAATTCCTCTTCCCGCAACTCACCTTCCTCTCCTTTCTTCGACTCTCCAAACCCCCCCCCCCCAACCAAACACACACACATGTTGCTGAGATGGGAGTCGGTGAACCGTTAACTCTGTTTTCACATTGCTTATCTTCTCCGGCAAGTCCTCCACCCTGCAGTGATCTCAAATAGACCTGTACCTTCCGTACTCTACTGCCACTTCAGCCCACGCCCACTCCAACTTCTTAGGGATATTAGAAGAGGATGACGTCCATGCTTCCTCTCTCATAATCCTCATCCAGAAGCATTGCTACCCACTCTAATCTTGATACCGTCAGGGACAACTTCTGCATCATCAACTTCAATCTGGACCAGCGAATAAAGTCCTGGCATCAACTTGTCTGAGAATGCCAAAGGAAGACCCTATAGAGTGGAATGTATGTAAATTCCAGATATGGAGGGGAATGCCTATAAGCCGCTACCAGGCTACCCTTCCTTCACATACAGGCACCGTGGCACACTCAGGCAACCAGGGCAAGAACTTGACAACAAAACTCCCCAACTTCAATTTCCTCAGCTTCAGAGCTTCAGCTTTCCAAGTAGATACAGATGACATCACAAGGAACAGGGCCTCTTTCACCTCCCTAATCCACCAAGGACCTCTGAAGGGCCACGATTCTGAAGCAACCTATTCAGGAGTTGCAAGAAGCTGCCTCTTCTATGCCTGAAGACTCTGACAAGGAGACAAAAACAACCAAGCGGTCTTCAAGCTTGATACATACTGCCACCACTGATGGAGACCAGGGAATCTCCACCATTCCCAGAGATTTACCGGACACCTACACCTCTGAAGCCAGACCGGATGGGGTGTTTCCGGCACATTGCACAAGACAACTTGATCTCCTGCTGCACCCTCGCATCCACAGAGGACTTCTTGATCTCCTGGTGCAACCTCAATCTGTGAGACCACGTTCTATGCTCAATCCCCCTACAGAGAATGCACCTAACCCCCTCCCTGCAATCTCCCGCTCTATGACCATGAGCCAGGCACCTGAGGCAGACGTCCTTGTCTACCAGAAGAATATTCCCGGCAGACGAAGGCAACCTGGCCCTCCCCAACCTACTCTTCCTCCTAACCTTCTGCCAACCCTCTTCGTCTCCAACGTCATCACTCCCGACATGCTCCAGCGCTCCTCCAACTCTCCTCCAATGCTCCCTCATTACTTCCATTCTTGGCATCACGACTGTTGCCTGGAGAGTGCAAGCCTAGTTACTGTCATGATTTTGATTGCATCTTCCTTCCTGTAAAGCTTCACACAATTCTGTTTTCCTTCTGTCCAGTCAAGTATCTTTATCATCTGGGAACAGGAAGGAGTTGGCAGTTATTCCGACATCATGACTATGACTTTCTGTAAAGCTTAATATGTTGGGTTATTTTCTGTCAGCGAATGATGCTGTCCGTGGCTTATAATCTAATAAGTTCCTCAGCAAGTGCATGCTCTATGCAAATTCTCACAGTCTGAGCTCATAGCATTAGCATGTTTCTTGTCAGACAAGCCATTCATCTAGGGAACCTAGGTTTTGCTGTTTTCCCTCTTGTATATCACCCTGAATCATATCATTTCCTAAGCATCAGTTCCACTGTTCACATCCCTCTCCATGTGGTAGCCACTTACTTTTTTATACTTGAACAACTTGGTTCTGAGTCCCATATGCCAATTATTGTTGGTTTTCAACTTGAAGGCTTGAAGAAAAATTAAAGTTGGAGGGTCCACTTTGTTGTGTTCTTATTGGAACACACCGTGTTGGTCTAGACTTCTCATGCGATTTTTATCATTTCAACGTACCTTCTAGAGTTTTGATTCTTATCATTTACATTTATTTTTAGTGAGTGTATATTGTTTCTTTAACTATTTGTTAAAATGGCTGAGCAACATCCATTTGACATTGTATGCAATTGCACTCTATAGATCCTTGTACCTCTTCCAGAACCAGAAGCAAGGAGGGCAATGTTTGAGGAACTCTTGCTGTCAGCACCTGGAGAAGAAATGATTCCATATGATATGCTGGTTGAAGGGACAGAAGGCTATTCAGGTTCAGACATTCGTTTGGTATGTAAAGAGGCCGCCATGCAGCCACTAAGGCGGCTAATGGCACAGTTGGAAGGAAAACATGAAGTGATACCTGAGGAAGGTATGTCTCTCTATGCAGTTATCTTAAGGCCAGGGTACTCCCAGAGTTTATTTTACTTTTAGTTGGAATGGAATAACTATGTTATGGAACATCTTCATGATCCTAGCCTTGCTTTCTAGCACAATCATACTTTTGGTTATTTAGAACACTCTAGATTTCACACTGCATAGACGCTCAGACTAGCCCTTATGAGGCCGTGCCAATGTGCCTCAGCTGCTGGAGGGTGAGCTTCTGAAACCCCTGATGTTTGCTATTTGCCCTGTAAGCAGTTACAAGTGAAGAATACATGGACAATGGTCCTTTCTCTGCCTTTTGAAAGATGAACAAATCCAAATGATATCACATTCATGTCCCTTTTTCTAGTATTAACCGAGTTGAGGTGGTTTCCTATCAACTGGGTAATTTTTAAACTTGTTGACTTTGGACATTTCAAACGTCAACAGAGACATTATTACAAGTTTGTGGAAACATGCTGTGAAAAGGGGAAATCCTTATTACCATTGTGTATCCACAGCAGGTGAATGAAAATAAGCTTGATACTGTGATTTATCTGAATCTTGCAGGAAGTGATTGGATGAGCAGATAAACTAGGGTACAGGAATTTTTTTCCTTGTGGTTGTTTCCTCATTCTAAACTTGTTGAGCCTTATCATGGATTCACCTGATTAATCATCTTTTTTTGCCAATTTTGTAACTTTTTTACTTGACATTTTTAGCATCCAAGTGTTGATTGATGTACAATTTTCAATTTCAAAGAAATGGTTCTAGGAGTAGGCTGATCTATATATAGCCAATTATCTTTTTTTTTTAAAAAAAATTTGACTAATGACCATTGGCCTTTGTGATGCTACTGTTGTCATATTCCTCTCTCTGTCTTGTTTCCGTCTATTGTTTTTACTACTTCTCTTGCTTTTCATCCTTACCCTTGTATATTGCTGCCATTTTGTATTCATCATTTATGACCAAACTGGTTGGTTGGTCAACATGCAGAATCAGGTCTACACTTGAAGGTCGTATGCTAGATTCCGCCCAGTGACACCCGATGTACATATCACATCACATGGGATTTACAAGGCTTGGGGGAATACTTGAGTGCTCATGACTTTCACCCAATCCTGATTCTGTGTGCATCGAAGGGCTTTAGATGCTTGCCCTTGTGCAGCTGGGATCTGTGCTGCTTCGTGGAAGGTTAGTCACTGTGTCCAAGCAAGGTTCAGAAGGAACCAAGAAGACTGGTGCTTATGGTCAAGCGTGAAGCTTAAGTATGTAGGACATGATGACGGGAGGGATGGAGGGAGAGTCTATCCTGCTGGCAGTGGATGGAGAGGGAAGGATGGGGAAGGAAAAAGTGGTAAAAGATGTTAGTTGGATGCTCAAGTTAAAACTTAACTAGTGTTTAAGTACAGTTAGATGACAAGTAGATGGGAAGGCTTAGAAAATATAATGTAGTTTTTAACGAGCTCTGAGTTATTCAATCATTCATGGGATTTTTAATAAATTTCTATGTTTTAGAACTAAACTGTCCTTTCTGAAAATGATTAATTCTTTGTTCGAGCAGTGGCGGATCCTATTTATTGCCAGCAGGATCCTATGACGCCGCTGGATTTTGTAAAATTTACGAAGGCCCACTAATATTGACCTAGTAGAGTACTGACTTCTGCAAAAGTCATGAAGGCTTACTGATCCCGACTCATTAGAGTGACCCCATTGACTCACTAATTCCGTCTCCATAGAGTGGCCCCACTGGCGCACTGTCCGAGTGACCCTACTGAACAAATCTTTTGCATCCGCCCTTGTGTTCGGGTCCCTGTGAAGTGTGAAGTGCATTATGGAAGGTAATGACTCTTAAATGAGAAAATGCTACAAATTTCACTTTGTAATGTCTTTTCCTTGACTTGTGATGTATATTTTTTTGGTAGATACTGCATGCATGGTAGGGCACCATCTCATTCTTCAATGAGAGCACATTTAATTTAAGAGATCAACAGGAGTTTGCTGGAATTCATTCCTAAGAAGGAAAGGGGCTGGCGTTTTACAGGATTATAGACCCATTAGCCTCCTCAATAGGGTCTACAAAATCGTCACTAAAATGCTAGGCTTGAGTTTGGGAAAGGTTGTTTATATAGTCATACGTGGTAACTAGGAGGCCATTATGAAAGGGAGATAGATTTGGAGACCCTTTTGGTGGCACATGAATGTTGCACGTTATTAAACAAGAAGAGAAAGTGGGGCTGGTTACTAAGCTGGATTTTATGAAGGCTTATAATCATGTCAGACGAGATTGTCTATTGAAGGTGATGATAGTCATGGGTTTCAAGACAGGCATGTTGACTGGATCCTGTCTTACATTATTTCATTTAGATTTGCCATGTTAGTTAATGGGGAGCCATCTGCCTACTTCCATAGTGGCTGTGATCTTAGGGAGAACCCATGTCATCTGATCTCTTTGTTTGGTGGCACACTTGTTGAACAAAATGCGGTAGAAATGAGTATTTTTTGAAGGTGGATAGTACCACGTTTTATAAAATTAAAAAAAAAAGAAAAAGGATTACACTGTGTAAATCCACAGGAACTCAAAAACCCACCCATCACAAAATCAATACATAAAGAAGGTGCCACAATGATCCCCGAGTACCATTCTAACAGAACCACCAACACGAAAACCTATCCATACACCACCCCACCCTATAGGCATTCCCTAATTCACTTCCCCTCCCGAAAACAATACATTCCACAAAACCCTACACCATCAAGGACAGAAGTCCTAAATCTCTTTGAGCAGATGACCCCTCAAACCTTCCAACACATCCTGTCGTTTCCCTTCAGAAGCAACCAAGCCGGTCGACTTTGGCCCGTCAAGATCAGCTTCCTTCAAGAGACTGATGATATGAGTAACGCGATCTGCCCACTGTTGCACCCGATCCTCAGAGACTAGATCCGCAGAAATCCTCACAATGTTGGCTATCTTCCGCACCTCTGCAGTAGAGAATGGGATCTGTGAGCAGGGCGTTGACGACAATCTGCTATTCTTCCGGAGTTGAGCTAGGGTCAGCCGAAGGTCCTGATCATCCTCAGTCATCCTATCAGGACATTGCTGCCGAACCTCATCCCCGACATCGCCATCACCGTCGCCAAACAGAATCTCCAGAGACGGCCCCCAGTCGTCATCGCTGCCAGCAGTCGAGCAGTCAAGTTGAGGCAGAGGCATTGACTTCCTGGAATCGCCCGTAGGAGAGCTGAAGTCCCCATCCCCCATTTGGTCTGCCTGTGCTGCACATGCCTGGAGTCCCCCTGGCGAGGGAGAGGAAGGACCATAGAGAGGCCAGATCTCCTTGCCCCCAACCCTAAACCCGTCAGGAGATGGGTCAAGCTGGTTAAAAAGGAAGTCAACTATCGAATCTGGGTCCCTGCACCCTGTGGAAGAACCGATATTCTGGTTGCCCAGACCCAACCCGTCTTGAAACCCTACTGTGTCGGGCCGGCTCGAATCGAATGTCCCGCTGCTTGCCTTCTCGGACCGCCCGGTCCACCTAGATACAGCAACTCCCTTGCTGAACCGTCGTCTTCTCCATGGGAGTGGGGGCTAGGGTTTGGGGTACCGCTGTTCCACCGCCGCGGCCGCCACCTTGTCGGGCGAGAAGAGGGCAGACCACGGCCTTGTGCAGATCT
Organism: Zantedeschia hybrid cultivar; assembly: GCA_030544215.1. Classification (NCBI taxonomy): domain Eukaryota; kingdom Viridiplantae; phylum Streptophyta; class Magnoliopsida; order Alismatales; family Araceae; genus Zantedeschia; species Zantedeschia hybrid cultivar. Next base: position 45,137,983 of record JARZZO010000008.1, read on the forward strand.
CGCTACCATGTTCTGATTCCTCCTCCTTGATCCAGATCTCAAACAGGAAACCCCAATGGCTGACCAGCGCCGTCACCGGAAAACCCCCTTCCTCGAGTGCCACGAGCACTCAAATCTTGATCCCCTGGGTATCCCTTATGGCTCGATTATCCACCCTAATAACATGCCCGACCATCTGGGCGACCTTCACTGCTACTTCCTTTCTCCAAAGATGAAGTGGAATACCTTCGATCGTGATCCAGGTGACTCTCGGAGATCTCAAGATGTGTCACCTATGGAGGGATCCCACTTCCTCACCCTGTAATTTCCACCTGACAGAACAACTGTACCTGCTTTGAGGATCTCCCTGGCAAGATCTTGGCTCGGGCATTTGACCAAGATACTGCCGTCTCCGAGATACCAAGTTGTCCACTCCCCTTTGCAACCCCTCAAATCCGCCAACAAACGAGAATCCTGTTGCGGTTGAAGCCCTGCTCCACCACCATCAATCAATAGGTGAGAGGAAAGAACCTCCCATCTGTCCTGTCTACGGCTTCAGCTGGGAGGGTGACAGATACCTCACGCACAGGACGATCCAGAGGAACCGGAGCTGTAACTCTGGATATCCGATGCCCTACATTGGTCTGTACCCCCACGGTGCAATCTCGTGCGATATGGCTGTCCCTCCTGAAGGTCCGGCTGACAATCGCCGCTTTACAGGCCGCCGCCCAATGCCCCGTTGGAAGCACTGGGGACAGGTCTCCCGAGAGACAGGCGGTAGTTTTGCCCTGCCATCTCTCTCCCGGCCATTGCCTTCTCTCCTTTCTCTCGACCTCAGTCTCATCTTCTGACAAAATTACCTGGCAAACTGGTTAGTGCGGTAGAAATGAGTATTACCAAGGGGTTACTAGTTTCATAATACAGGGAGCAGATTTCCCATTTGTAGCATGTGGATGATAACTGTTTTTATTTTATTTTACTTTTTTTTTTGCCTTTGATGAAGTGGAATAACTGTGTGACTAGTCTTACATTGGAGTTTCTGGAACAGTTGAGTGGGTTAAAGGTGATTTTTTGAGAAGAGTTGGATGGTGGTTTTGAATTTGTAGCCTGCCGAGAAGATGGTGTAGGGGAGGGGAGTTTGAAAGGCACATAGGGAATCGAGACGTAGATGATAGAGAGAGGGAGAAGAAGAGATACAGATAGAATGAGGGGCATGGGGCTCTGTTGCAGACAGACATGAGACACAGGAGGGAGAGAAGATAAATGGGGATTGCTCACCTGCAAGTAATGGTGATGGAAAGATGAGAGGAGGGAGAAGCAGAGGCTGGAAATTGGAGGTGGAGTCCTGAGGCTGGGTGGTTTCTCACATGTGGTCCAGCATGTGTGGGAGATGGCATTACGTGGCAGCAGACGATGTTAAGTGGGCAGAAATGGTGGTGGGTGTAGGATGGTTGGTGAATGATGTAGGGTTGCTGGTGAACAGTGAACAATGGGGAGAAGAAAAGCCCTTGGCATTGGGTTATGTGCAAGAGGTGGGGTGCATTTGGGAAGTGGGAGAAGGGATAGGCTTGGGGTGTGTGTGGAAGGTTGGGTGGCTTAACAAGATCCATTCCCCAAAGGCACCGTGTTAAGTAGGCTGCTAAGCAGGCCAAAGCATCCAAGCGGGTACCTTGGACCACCTAGCCCTGCTGGGGGAGCGGCCAACTTTACCTTTTCGGGAGTCAAATAAGGCATTTGGGTGCCTTGTGTCCCAAGAGACATCTTGATGCCTAGGCGGGACCTAGGCATCTGCCTTGGCAATGATGGGGATGACATGACTTCCATTCTGCATTCCTGAGCAAATGGATGTGGAAGCTTGACACCATGGAGATACGGCTATGGGCAGAGGTTATCCAACAGAAGTACTACAGGAAAATGCATTCATTTTCATCTACAGAACTGGTCTTCAGAGGATTTCACCAATCAGTTTGAACTTGCAGATTTTGCTTACTGTTTGGGGATGCATGTCATTTCAGCATGTTATCACATGGCATGGTGATAGACGGATGTTCCATGTTTTTTACCATCTGTTTATGGAGACATTTTACTTGGTAGTTTTCCTTTCCAGTTTGTTTTGACATGATCTACAGCTCGCTATTTTTTGAGCATGATGAGTTTGGTTTTATATATCGTGAGTATAGGAAGACATCAATTATGGAATTGTTGCAAATGATAGGAGACTGAACTTTGTAGATTTTGTAGAATATACACCAAGGATCATTGTCCTGGCATGCTGAAAGATGTTTTTGCAAATAGGATATTGTTGTTGTCCTGTCTACCATATTGGTGAAGCTGAAATTGCTCTCCATTGGCTAAGGTTATGTCTGGACAGTCTCTAATCGTGGTAATATAGAAATCAAAAGAATTGTTTTTAGAATGTTGGGGAAGTCTGAGGAAAGGGAATCCTAAATGACAGTCCTGACATGCAGGAAGTCAATTATTTCCTGAGCAGCTGATCTGCTTTTTTGGGTGATTGTGGATGATAAATCTCACCACATGGAAGCGTCAATGTGATGATGGGCAATTCAAAGGGTGAGTCATGTTAATGTATAGTTCCACAATCTAGTTCATGAGCAGTGTTCTATCGGGAAAATGTGCTGACATAACTCTTTTCTTTTTGAGCATTGTAGACAGCTAAGCAGGAAATGTAATGTTGTTTCTCATCAGACCTGACAGTCTAGTTGTGGCCTGCAGAGCTGCCACCAGTTGGTCCTGTCAGATCGGAAGACGTTGATGCTGCCTTGAGAAACACACGACCGTCGGCTCATCTTCATGCCCACCGTTACGAAAAGTTTAACCAGGATTATGGAAGCCAGATTCTTCATTGAAGGTGTGTAACCCTCTCTTGCCCCTTTCTCAAGGAAATTCTTCACACTCCTCACATATCGATTAACATCTATATCTACAACAGAGCTCGATGGTCGCCTTCCAGCAGATGGAAATTCAGAGGATCATAACTTGCAAGCTTTTATTCGCAAGCTTGCTTCTTCTTGTGCTCCTGATGATCCCTCTGATTCCAATGTTGAGGTTGTTTGGATGTATATCCACAAAAGATGGATGCCTTATGGAACTACCTCAGGTTCAGAATTTCGTGAAATGACTACAGAACTAACATCCCTCAACTCTACAACATACTTCTGGTCTGGAGTGACAGAAACCATATTGGGGATTTGTTAATTCGTCAATCTCATGTGCCCAAGACTGTCAATATGTCCGTTGTTCCTTCGCATTGCCTGTGAACTGTATGCGTCTTATTTGTTTCATGCACCAGAACCCTCCATGGCTTTGTTCCAAAAGGTAACGATCTCACCAGATTGTATGCCATGGTTTTGATTGAATTGATCAGCGCAGAAGGGTATCCTTCAGACATGAAGAACCTGTTATCCTTTTTTGTAACAGCACATACGATTATTCCTTTTTCAGTCTTTTTGAACAGTGAAAACTTGTAATTTCTCCACAACTAGCAAGTTACGTTTAGAATGGGATGGCCTTTTTACTTCCGTGGTTCTTTTCATGTACGCTAAATAGTTACTGTGGCAGTTGTCTGGTTTTTCTCTGACGTTTTTCTTTTTTCTTGTGGCATCCCCGCAATGTGAACACATCTGGTTTTTCTTTTCTGCCAGATTCTCCCAGTTGCTTCTAGTAGAAAGCTTTCACTTTTGGTTGTCTGCCACATTGTTCTCTGACCATTGTTGTGAATTCCTGTCCATCTTTAACGATAGTGATTCATGATCTTTCAACAGACCGTTGTAAGATTCACATCATCCCTGAACATCTACCACAACTTCCCTCCAACTGTGCCAACATAACATAATCCCTGGTCACAAGTACTCCCTCTCCCATCTATCTGCTTTACTCACAAGTTGTCAGCGGGTTAACCTTCTAGTCTAATAGCAAAGCATAAAATAGTAAAAACATAAATGGTTAATGAGGAAAACTACATGAAAATTAGAAGATAAGAAAATCGCCCTTAATAAAACAAACATATGAAGTTAAAACTCTTCAAGAAATGCTACATGGCATGTGAAGGCTACCCTCCGCATGACCAACAATGAAACGCTCTACACTCAATCGAATGAATCAAATAAACCGTGAGACACCCCAACAGCCGAAGAAACTCCCCGTATCATCTAAGCAAGGCCACTCCCAGCAATTCTCGATGCCCCATGAGAAGATAGAAAGAATAAAGGGATTAACAGTCGAAAGCATATGGGCTTCTCTTTTGGGCGATAAACACATGGAGAATTCATTCCATGTGCTGCTCTCCTGCCGAGATGTCTCTCATCAGTGGGTGGGTGTCCAAACAGGCACTTTTTATTTTTCTGATGCTACCTGCCCATGAAGAAACGGTTCTGTGGCCCACCATAGCTGTGATAAGAGGCTAGCAAGTGATAAAGATCCCCTCGTTTCCCCGGACTCCACAATTTCTGTCCTCAACAAAGTGGTGCTGTCTCACAAAGGTGTTGGCAAAAATCTCCCTCTCTTTTCTCAAGACTGGCAGACAGAACACGGAAAGAAAGCCGCAGGAAGTAGACTTTTTGCTTCTAGGTGTCGAAGCCTTTCTCTTCTTTCTGTCAGTGTTGAGGAACGGAGACTTAGTGGAGGCTGTGTGGGATTTAGAGAGGACAAAATGATGTCAGGGGATGATGTTCTGGCCAATGATTGCCATTTCCTGCTTTGGGTAGTCCTTGAGTGAGGCTCAGGTTTGGTAATTTCTCTCAAATTCTTGCATGATTTGTTCAGCAACTTGAGTGAAGGAGTTGAGAATTGTGTTGAGTTTCAAAATCTCCCTTTTGCAAGGCTGGTGGGGTCTTTCTCATTGCATCCTAGATGCGAAGGAGTAACCTCATTCTCAAACGTCGGGAAACTATGCTAATGTGTTTGGATCATTTTCCATCATAATTTAACATTTGTTTGTGTCTGTCTTTGTACAAATGAATTTATGGCGAACATACATACACACGTTCGAGTCACTGGAGATCGCACTCCATCACTGCCACCTTGTGCGGAGCCTGAACAACATCGCTTCTTTCCAGGTTTTGCAGGCCAACATTGTCTTTGCAAGGATGGCAATTTAGTTGTTTCATTTCTGCTTTCTTTAGGGGATCAGGATGACTTATTGGCCGGTGTTCACAATGCCTTCCACGTGGGCAAGGTTAAAATTTCACAAAAGTCTTCCCGCTGGAGATGTTTTCATGCTGAAATGATTATTCTATCTAATTAGGCGGCTATTTTGAGTCAACCCCCCGAAACTGAAGCGAGAAATCCTTACGGCGCCACGCCCTCATGCCATCTGTGAGGTTGCATTTGCACCTAGTGGCAGTTGAACTATCAACTGAGGTATGCCTAGCTGGTAGGTTGTTTGAGTTGTTATAAGCATATCACTTATGTGTCAACAAGCAATACTTGCACTTGAAGTTCGATAGTCACTAACAATACAGTTTCGGACTTCATTTGATAACATGTTAAAACGTGAATTTTAGTAATTTATATATGTTACAAAGTAATCTAAAATTTTTATGACATAATACTCATATTATTATATATCTTCAGAAAAAATTTCATGAATTGATATATTCATGTGATGATATTTCTAGGTCAAGTAAGATGGTATAATTTGTAGATACAGTTTTTGAACTTCACTAACAATGAGCCTAACTAATCGACACCAAAATAGTGAGGTACCTGTGCTATTAAGTTTCGATGTGCTAATATGTAATGTGATGAGAATATATACCTCAGTGTCATAATCTAAGTGGACTAGAGCGCTATTACGAACCCAAGAGTAACTCTCGTATCGCTATTTATATATACAAAATAATACAAGAGCCCAAATAAGGGCAAGGCCAGCGGCCAATATCTTATTCCTAGTAGTAGGATACAAAAGGGGTAATAGAAAACAAGGAAAGGCTGTACAGTAAAGATATGATCCTCTCCTAACAGAGTAATACTTGCTGCAATGTCCCTCTCCACCCACCTAATCGCAATGGGGGCATTGCAGTGGGTAAAAGATTTTTTTTTTTTTTTTTTTACGTCGCTCCCGAGGTCCCCTATCCGGCCGTAGAATGTAATATTCGATTGGACAATCCAAAAAAATAAAAAACCGTAATTGAGCTCGGCCATTAAGGCGCATTTTCACTATTCATTAGGTCGATTTTGATTTTTCGGATTTTCTTGGGTCGTCTGACGGGCATTGCATTGTATGGCAGGGTAAAAAAATTCAGATTTTTCTTTTCTTTTACCCACTGCAATGCCCCCATTGCAATTGGGGGGATGCCATATTCCAAAATTGGTTGATCCCAATAATCCTTTTTTTTAGTTGATTTTAGTTTTCGGTTGAAAACTACTATCACGAGAGGTTTTAAAACTTATAAATTTAAAATCAAAGATTTTATTTTCATTAGTTTTAAAACTGTTGATTTCAAAATCAAAATTTTACAGCATTTTATGATACAAATGGGCCCTTAATCAATTCCACATAATGGTTATCAGCTAAAATGGTAATCAGATAGACAAATATTTATTCGCCTAGAACTAGAGCTAAACAAGAAATATTGAGAACTAACAAAGGTTATGATTTCTACAAGCAGGGTCCTTAGGTAGTTGTGCTTTTGTAAACACCAAAATGAAGAGGCCACTTGAGAAATGATGGAAAGTAGACACCTAATTGAAAACTTTAAGCAGAACCATCTCCTTTAGCTTTCTTGTTAACCATGTAAAAGGGTTGCATTGGTGGTAGTTTCATTTCTCGAAGAGTCTCTCTAAATTTTCCCTTTACAAAACATATTTCTATGCTCTACGAAAGGGAACTAAGTATTCACCAAAAAGGGTAAAAAAATTGATACAGTGCAAAAGGGTGAGTGTAGAAGGGATAACCTCTCTACCATGAGGTTGAGAGATAATTCCATTATGTAGTTTTCTAAGCTTTGACATCGTAGATTGAAGATGGATCCTTGGATGGTTGTTCATTGACGTTACTAATTGGCAAATCGATTAAGTTGTAAGTCGATAAATTATTTTTTTATTAATAATGTAGAACAGATTATGGTCTAAACATTTATTTGAAAACTTAAAGAAAATAAGTGCAAGTATCTCCGTCATATATGCTTTATGATTAAATGTTACTATAGTGGGCATCATTTATAGAAACATTGCCACGGTAAATGATTGTGTTTTAGCCTAGAACTAGGGCTAAATGTTATTATAGTGGGCTATGTGCAAATATATATAACCCCCTAACATGCAAATTGCAGAATGATCACCTTTGCATGTGCACTTATCCCAAAAACCTCATTCCGTGTTTGTACAGTCAAAATCATCCGTACGGTTAATCCCGGATGCAGCACGTATTCGATCTCCTCGATCAAGTAAGCAAATATAGCATGGTTACAGGAGTTTATCTATCGCATATATACTTCAAGGGAAGCATGTTATAACTATCGAGGTGAGTAGGGACCTAAAAGATCGAATAGAACAATATATCAACAAGTAAATTCCTTACGAGTTCAAAAGTATTCCTTTCAAAAAGGGATTCATCATTCGAGGGAAAGTAGACTACTAAAAAATTTGACATTTTATTTATTATGTCGTAATTGAATAAGTAATTCAGAAATTTAAAGTGTCAAATGAAGAATGAATCAATGAAATATTGGTTTGTCTTTACTAAGAACTTGAGTAAGGAGTAGAGTAGTTTGGGGTTTTCTCAAACAAAAAAAAAAAAAGAAAGATACTCTGGCGCTAATTTTGTCTAATAGAATTACTTTAATTGATAGATTCGAAATTATTTCCACAGACTATGGACAAAGGGTGAAAGCAACTGTCGTTTGGGGGCACTGAGTCCAACAATCTTATTTGATTAATAAAGTTCATAAAGATATATAATTTTATTATTTTCCACGCAAGGGATCTATATAATTAGCAAACGATTCTTTTGAGTAATACTTGCTGCAATGGTCCCTACTGCTGCATTGCAGTAAATATATAAAATTTTAATTTTTTTTAAATTGATCCCCATATGCCCTATACGTCCGTACATCTTGATCTCTAATTCTTAAAAATAAAAAACCGAACTGCTCATTAACGCATTTCTTGAGTGTTCATTGGACTCGATTTTTTATTTTTTTAAAACTTTTAAGTCATAAAATTAGAGATCAACTTGTACATTCGTATAGAACATATTGAGCCCAGGCTAAAGAAAATTTCAATATATATATGCCCCGCACTGGAGCAGCAACATTGAAGCAAGTATTACTCAACTCTTTTTACATTTATTGTTGACATGGCAAGAAATGGTTAAAGTAATGAACTTGTGATAAGTTTATACGGATTGACATTGATGAGGATATAGGTATCCTCTAAGCCAATCATTAGACACTCATTTCAATCTGATTCATTAATAAATGACATTTATTTCATTATGTAGATTAGTGTAGTTATAAGTACGCATAATAAAGATCATGAATGTGTGCAATAGTCATCAGATTATGATGAGATCATAATAATGAGACTGATGACCTATAAACACATATTCTTAATTGTTTCTAGTTGTAGGATGTTTGAGAAGGACATCAAACATCCAGTAAGACTAGTACAGGTTATTCCAGTTCATATGATGAGAGTGACTGATCTCGTTAGTCACTTGTGTGGAGACACAATGGTGAACCTGTAGGTACTCATTGGGAATGAGTTCATTGAACTTATCCGACATGAATCGCCGAATGGTAATTTATCTGACTGTCAACCGGCTTGATTCATCATTATAGTGGCGTAGTTAGTCCTTGGACTTGAGACACCAAAGACATCTTGTCGGTGGACTTCTAGACTTTGACCTTGGCTTACGAATCTCTATCTACGGAATTTCTAATAGTCAAGGATCGGGTCCAGCGGAAAATCTTCGAAGGTGATTGTATGTTCAATAGAGGATCTTTGTTGTCAGGTAACTTGAGAGATAATGCTCTAGAATAGATTCACAGGAGTATCTGGCCAGAGCAGACACAATATCAAAAAAAGATATTTTCGGATATTGTACAGCAGAGTCTAATTCAAGTGAGTTGACCATCTAGGGTTTGACAGTTGACCATATCCTAGGTTAACTCGAGAGTATTGTGTGAACGAAGGATTATAGCCATGCAGTAATTGTGGACGGACATGTTCTATGAGTGGGTTACTGAACCCCATTGCCTTCCGAGATCACGCGGTGTTGTTTGGCACCCAACTTGATCAGAAGTCCGGCCGAATTTACATGAGATTTTAATTCGGTTAAGTAATTAATTAAATATTAGATATTAATTAATTACTATAAGTCGATAAATAGTTATTGGACTTAACGGGTTGAAAATTGGACTAGTTAATGGGCCTAGAGTGTTACACGCAAACAGATTCTAAGTAGGTGGTACTTAAGTGAGAATTATATTAAATCGGGGACTTTTATGTAAAGTTACGTCGACTTAATATGTATACGCGCTGTTGAGAAATTTTGGGCCAAGCTCCAGGAACTCTCAAGGCTAGCCGTCCTCCTCTCTCTCTCCTCCTCCTCCTCTGGGCACCCCTCTCTGTGCCCCAGATGTTGTCCCGTCTCTACCGCGCGCTATTCCCGAAAGTCGGGAATTCCCATAATATGACTCTCATAAGACAATTTCTATAGAAAATATTCTAAATACTGTATAACGTAGATAACTCAAAAACTAAAGAAAGAGAAGATAGAGAGGGAAAACTAGTGTTTGTAGCTGTCGCAGCCCTTCGGGCAGATCTGTGGGAGTGTTGGACTCCTTCCAGTGATCAGTTGTAATGCCTCGAGTCACCATCAGTCCATAGCAGCTGCTGGTTAGAGAGAGAGAGAGAGAGAGAGAGAGAGAGAGAAAGAAAGAGAGAGAGAGAGAGAGAGAGAGAGAGAGAGAGAGAGAGAGAAAGAGAGAATGAAAGTTAGAGAGAGAGAACTAGAAAGAGAGGGAGGGATTGCTACAGTGTCTGTGGGTATTGTAGCTGTTACAGTACTCGTGGGTGTTGTAGTTGCTACAGCACCGCGAATGTTGTAGCAGAGAGAGGGAGGAAGAGAGAGATAGAGAAGATGGGGGAGAGAGTAAGAGAAAGAAAGGGAAGAGAAAAAGAAAAACCTAAAAAACAAAACTAAATTTCCCTTTCAAATGGCTAAGGGAAATTTATAGGCCTATGGAAAATTTTGAAATCCAAAAATTTTGGCTCTCACTTTGAAAATTCAAGTTTAGATTTAACAAAATCAATTCCTTAATTAAATGAACTCCTTGCAGATTTAAGTAAGTTTGAAAATTTGAAAGTTAAAGGAAAATTCCCTCTCTTATTTGAAAATTGAAATCATCTCTTAGATTTTCTCCTTTCTTTTCTCTCCTTAATTCTCTTTTTTTTTTGAATTTTGATTGAATCTTTGGCTCCAAGAGAAGTAGGGATCGGCCTTGATTATATTGTCCTTCTTTTTCCTCAATTTGCAAAAATAATTAATCCTTGCACCTAAGATTCTATCCATGGTCACTTGGTTGTTCTTTAGATACTTTCACCAATTGAGCCATTTGCTTTTTGTGTCCTACACACAAAGTAAAATAATTATGAAGCCTCGGCAAGTAATTTGGATAGAAGACAAGATTCTCTATCATCTCATGTGATTTTGCATGAAAGTTATGATTGTAGGCACTACATTTTAGTCTTCTAATTGCCGCACATTGTCAAGTTATTAGCAAGCAGTGCAACCCCCCATGCATAACCCCCAATAACATCCAAATCTCCTAAAATATCTAAAAAGCAGAAGTGGATCTCATCACCCTTACTGTCGAACAACAGTCTCTCGAAAGAAGAAACAAAAATCTACGAAGATTCCAATATGTTCGCTCATGATCACCCTTGTCCTATACCAAAACTCTAGTGGATGCCCTCTTCATCTACGTCATGAAGTCCATATGGGACTCCTCCACCTGGATCCGTGCGTCTGTCAAGCCAAACCCCTCCATTGCCTCCACTTGGCTGGCCGTGCAACAGTTCCTGTCCAACTCAGACCCTATATCATAGCCTAGCAGCTCCCCTTCGAGTCCACGATAATCTGGGTATGTTGACCCACTCACCGCCTTACCATGGACTCAGAGCCCAGTGACCCGCACCACATCCTCCAAAGATGGAACCATGTGCCCCCATGGCATCACGATGCTCCTGCTCATTGGGTCCCACCTCTCTTGGAGCACCTGGTGCATAATCAACTGTGAAAGGCGTGATACTCAGAAACTCACAAAAACCTATCTCTATAGGCACCCTTTATGGAAGAGCGAGAGTCCCCGATGCGCGGCAATCACTATATCCCATGAAATCTGGACCCATATCACTCCCTGCACACCAAAGAACAACACAAACCCACAAACATGAGTTTGTAGCACTTAAACATATCATTTGAAATCAAACTGAAGTTTCTGGCTAACAGGTAAAAGTCACGTCAGGGTCTGGTGACATGACTAAAGACTTTAACTATGCTTATATTGTGCTATATATACTTACAAAATTATAATTAATGTAATAAAAATTATGCCTAGTTATCTTACTTATATTAGTTCACTTATATTTGTATTGAACTACTTCTAGTTCCTAGTTAACTATATTTAACTAGATATTATTCTTAGTTAATATGCTTAAATAGTTATGTATATTAGTTAACTATATACTCCATCATATGTAGTTAAACACTTATATATACTTAATACTTGAATAATAATTTTATAAGTTAGGATAATTAATTACACTCTAATCATATTACTTAAATATTTATGTACTCTATATTTAACTATGCTTTAAATATACTATATAACTAATTACTTACAACATTATACTAAATATTTAACCATATTGGTTGCATGATTAATTAGTTAAGTATATTATTCTCTAATCATATTACTTAAATATTTATGTACGCTATATTTAACACTTCTTTAAATATACTATATAACTAATATATATACTAAGTATTTAAGTGATACTTTAATATTTACTTAACTAATATACTTTATATATATAAAGTATTTAAGTGATACTTAAAGATAATTCATATATGAGTATATGATTAGTTATACGAAGTAAATATAGTATGAATATATAGTTAAATAAATATATTAGTTAAATATAGTATATAAGTTAACTAAGAAGTACAATAGTTAAACATAATAGAAATATATTAGTTAAATATAGTATATAAGTTAACTAAGAAGTACAATAGTTAAACATAATAGTATGAATTTATTAGTATATATACTCAACTAACACACTTAAATATATATTGTGCATCTATTAAGTATATATATATATATATATATATATATATATATATATATATATAATTATTTAAGTGATACTTTAATATATATACTTAACTAATATACTTTATATACTTAACTATATTATGCTTATTTAACTATATTTCATTATTATGTATTGGTTATATTAGTTAACTAAACATTTAATAAAATAAATTACATGTCTAAATAGTTAAGTATATAGTTTAATAGCGACAACTTATTATTTAGCCGTCACCATTTATTCGTTGCAATTATAGTTATTTGCGACGACTAAGAAGTTAGTAGTCGCTAATATTTTTTATTAGCGGCCGAGGAAATTTACCCGTCGCTAATATTCTATATTTGCGACAGGTGAATTTTAACCATCACTAATAAACAAATATTTGCGATGGCTAAATGTCAGCGGCCGCTAATAAAAAATATTAGCGACTGCTAACTACTTAGTTGTCGCACGCTAAATTATAGTTGCGACGGATAAATAAGTAGCCGTCGCTATTATTTTTTATTTGTGGCCACCTATATTTTAACCGTTGCAAACATTACTTATTAGCGACTGACTATTTTCGGCCGACGCAAATGTGTGTATTTGCTATGCCTAATTTCTACTGGTGACAGTCCTATGCGAATGTTTATGATCTTGGAATACCGTATTTTATCTTGAAATCATCTTATGTAAAGCTCCTCTTGTATACCTCTGATTACCCTATCCAAAAAGAGAGACTGTCATTCTAGTGATGAATATTGGGGAATATAAATTTAATTTAATCTTCCTGTCTATAAAGTGTTAAAATTAAGCGTAACATGCGTGGCTAATAGAAGGGTGCCACAATCCTATTAACATGGTGTAAGGAAGCCATCAGTCACAAAGTGCCACCAGTACATAGAATTTACCCACCGGTACATTATCTTGGGCTTCTTGATCTTCAACCCTCTCAAATTTTTGATATTACAAATAACTTCTCCTAATCAAATTATCTATAAATAAATCTCCACAACCTCAACTTTCTTACATTGATCAGGGGCTTTTTTATAATATTTTGGAGACTTACACCAATTTAGGGAAGATTGTGAGGGCTTATAAATAAATAGCTAGATTATAGAGGTTTTTTTGTAAGTATATTATATTTTTAAGAGTTAAAATGTAATTAGATCTTATCTTAGGATTTGTTTTGCGTATCGTAAAATGCCGTAAAATCTTGATTTTGAGATTATCGATTCACTAATTTTGAAATCACCCGATCTTTAGTGTTCCTTCTTTGTGCACGTGCATGGACATCTCCTAAGCGCGTGCGTAGTTGTTCTCCTCCAACAGAGGCCTTTTTTCTTTTCTTTTTTTAATATCTAAAGCACCGTCCCAGCTATTCATTCTCCAACAAAGCCTCTTTTCTATGTTTAAAGTAGCAATCGACAACATTGAGGCCTAAACAACCCCTCTTAATCATGTTGCCCAACATCTCAACATCACCCCATTAATATAATATGATCCTCTTGTGGCAATGGTTTTAAATTAGAGGCAATTAAGAGGGGAAGTACACAGAATCCATAGGGAGTAGTAGCCGTGGGCAGAAGATTAATTAATACGGCATTTGACTGAGTCAACCGGGGTTAAAAGGGTATCTTGCTCGTCTGTTTGATGCTCCTCGGGCAGACAAAAATATCGTTGGAGCGTACATAGCACAGAACAGACATGCCTTTAAAACCTCCCTCTCTCCAAGTCTGATGATCCCACTGTCCTTGATTTGTGGCATATGTTTTGTTATCTAAATAAATGAATGACTTTTTCTTATCTGATGTTTTATTTGGTTAAGTCTTAATTAGTTCTGATACTAATATTTTTAATGTCTAGATTATTAATGTTATGATCAGAATGTAATTGTAGACTTTGCGTTCGTCAAGTTATTGGTGGGAAAAAAGAGAAATCTTGGAACTCTCATGCATGTACTCTGAATGAATCTTATGTTTGTAGTGTGGGTGCAAATTATTAGCTTTAGAGTGACTAAGTGTTGCCCTTACTTGCTCAAAATGCCAAGAGGTGATCTGTCAACAAGAATCCAAGGGGTGGATCCACATGTTCATATCATTTCTATTATAGTAACCGTCAGAGAGTAGGGGATTTTAAAATGGTGAATTCCCATTGTGCTCTAACCACGGCTCTTTTTAATGGAAGGAACTTGACGAATAAAAAGAAAATTATTTTGGTCCTTTCCTGCAGAGATCTCTGGTATCTACACTTCTTCAAAAATGATATCTGAAAGTGAGGAAAATAAAAATCGGCCTTTACAGAGGAGAGGAAGTCATATATCTTCATATGCGTTTTGATACAGGTATGTAATATATAGAACAATCAGATATCAGTTAATACAACAACCAAACACCCCACAGAATATCCGACCTCTACCATCTAACAGCATGCAGTTTACGCCAATACCCTTAGGGAGCATTTGGTTTTTCCTAAATTTTTTTTAGGATGCAAATTTATAAGAAAAACTAAAAGAACATTTGTCGTTCGGTCCTGATGAAAATATTTTCAACTGCTTTGGAAAAAGAACATTCGGTCTCATCTCATAGATGTCAAAATTTGAAAAAGAGAAACACAACAAATTAACTTTTCTATTGGATAGAAATTTCTAAATAATCATTGTGTTGCACTTTTCGAGAAAAGTCTTTCGTACAATTAATTTTAAATGGAATCAAAGGGACCCTTAGTTTAATAAATTTGATCCATTCTAGAATATGTCAGACCTAATTGGGGTTTAACCCCAAGACTGTCCAAGTGATGTAGGGAGGTGTTTGCATTATCTTAATTTTATGTAAAACTCACTTCCTCAACTAATTTTGCTAAGGTTCATAAATGCAGGAAAAGGTTTTTTGAGGAAATAATCTCCATATTCTCAAAGTATTCTCTATTTCTTCACCCTTTTCAATAGAAAATATTTTCTGAGATCGTATTTTCTTCTCTTGTTTTTCATTTATGATCTGTTTGATTTCACGAAAAACAGTTTGAACAAAAAGCTTTCCCAAAAAGTGCAACGTGAGGACTTGTTTGGTGATTTGAAAAAGTTCTAGTAAATGGAAAATTAATTCGTTGGCCCCTCCTTTTCCCATTTTGAAGTCCATAGGATGAGATGGAATCCCCTTTCCACATTAAAAAAATATTTTCTATTCGAATATGTTTTAAGTAGAACAAAGTGTACCTTAGGATCTGAATCTTTTTTTGTGATCCTATTCCCTTTGTTTTCACAATCACACCCACGCGATAATATAAATACATGTTTTTATTTTTTAACTATTTTCTTATGAGATTAGTAAAAATGTATTTTTTTTATAACATTTTTCTGAGATTTTTCACTTTCTGGAAATTTACTTCTGTGATTTTCTATTTCCTTGGGAAATTTTGAAATTGCAAATATCCCTTTAATGTAGGTTTCCTATTTTTCAGTTCAAAAAGAAAATAAATTATACCCAAACACCTTGCCCTAAGCTGGGGCTAAACTAGGTTAAACCTAAGAACTATCTTACACCTTGAGAGATGGATTATATATTTATTAATTTCATCCCACTAAATTTTTGTAATATAATGTTAGATAATGAAAATAGATTATTCCCATCCTCCCATTAGGCAATCTTCGTCTATATGTTGTTCCCATATTTTAGTGATAATAAATAATGAAAATGTTCGAATAAATACCAATTATATTCCCCTTGATAGTTGAATTGAAATGTGATTTTATGCTATTAAATTCATGGACAGTTGCTTAGTTCTAAACCTAGTCAATTAGCAGTTTGAGTTCTATTATCCAATGATTTTAGACTTAACTGATAAATCGGTTAACTATCTATTGCTAACCGATTAACCGACTGATTTCAAGTATTGTCTAAAATTAATCGATTTGACTTTTACTTGATTTTGAAGTCTCGATTAGTCTATAACTTTACTTAATCGATTATGCATCTAAATAGTCGCTTCGATTAAAGAACTAAATAGTTCTTTATCGATCAACGTTACTGATGAGGCAGAATCCGATTCGGCCCATTAGAGCAGGCCCAAACCCCGTTCAGCCCAACAGCAGCAGTATCAGGCCCTCCGGGAGCCTCCAACCCATCGGCGGCCCAGCAGCCCTCGGCCCCATAAGCGGCACCGTCGCTCCCGGCCCAACAGGCTTCAGCCCGTCAGCGGCCCATCAGCCTAAGGCCCGGGAACAGCACGGCAGTCCAAGGCCCAGCAGGCTTCGGCCCCTCAGCGGCCCAACCCCCTTCGGTCCGATAGCCGAGTCCGGCCCAGTCCGGTGGCGGATCAGGCACTATGGCGGTTTACCAGTAAGCCCAAACATAGTCCTATATCGGCTACCACCGTTAACCAACCTCTATCCTCTGCTATAAATACACCGCTATTTATTGCCAAAGGTATGCAACTCTTTGCCTCCGAGACCCTTAAGGACTACGGTCCAAATAGCATTAAAGCTACTTCTTGCCTTCTGAATCGAATCATCTTCAGAAGCTAACTTGACCGTCGGAGGGGGTTCCTAAGGGCCAGGGCCCGGGACTCCTGCTGACCGGTCTTTCTTCTTCTTTCCCTCCTGCAGGGGCTCGGTTTGAATCATCGCCGACCTTCCCGAGTCGGTCTCGACCGCCGACCTCGGACTCCTCCCCCTGGTCTCGACGCCGTACGACGGCTGCCCTGCGACAGGAGACTCGGCCCCGCGCTGTCCCCTTGTCCAGCAAAAGAGCTTTTGGGCTCACTATCCAAGAGCAAGCCGAGTCCGAGACCCTTCCGGCCTCAGACCGTCGGCCTCGGCTTCATTGCCTGTCGACGGTGCAGCCCGAAGGAGCCTCAGCCCCGACTTCCCGGAGACGAGCCCGCTCCGATCGAAGTGCCCTTCGGCCTTCGGATCCTCGTCTTCGCCTCTGCCTCTTCGGCCTTCCGGATCCCCGTCGGGCCTCGATAGCACCGATCCGAACCGGATTCGGGTCCACTTCTCCGGGTTCCAGCCTCGGAATCCGGTCGTGATAGATCCAGTCTACATCACGTGGCGCCATCTGTGGGAAACAAACAATTAAGTCATGTCACAAACCCGACAATTCGGACAGGCCGAAGCAGAGACATGGGCAGTCCCAGTGCAGTCTCTGCCTCCCGAAGGCACTTCATCCGCTCCAGCAAGCGCCACTCAACCAACCATGACAGGGTCTACTGTTGGAGACAACCGGATAAAGGAACTTCAGCAACAAATGACCGCACTGACGGCCACTGTCACATCTTTGGCAAACATGGTATCTGCCATGGCCCAGTACATGGGGGTATTGAGTCAGCTCCCCCAACCAGCACCTCCCTTTCGCCCTGTACAGAACGAGGAGCCTCGGCCAGCGTCTTCACAAGTCTCCATTGACGAGGTCGTTTCGGTGAACGACGAGCCTTCGGCATCACCTGCCCCTCCAGCGGCTCACCATCAACCTGCGAGTCAAGAGCTCCTGTGTGGGCAATGTCAAAGGGAGTGGATCCGAGGCAGGAAACGAGGTCCGCAGCCACGACGCTTATTGCTACCTGCTCCCCCTTCCCGAATACTGACAGAGATAAAGCATATGCTCTGGCCGCCACAGCGCATGAAAACTGATCCTCGCCGAAGGGACCCCAGCAGATATTGTGATTACCATCAGGGAACCGGCCACACGACCGACGAATGCCGGCAACTTCGGGAGGAGATAGATCGCCTCGTCAGAGAGGGCCAACTGCCACTATGACGGTAGGAACGGCCTCGACAGAGGCGCAACTCGAGGACCTCAAAGAAGTAAGGCAGCATCCAAAGAGATCCTCCTTTCCAAGGCTATGCTTCTGAAACAAGAATGTTTGTAAGCGAAAGCGACCAGGGGGCTCACGAATTAGGGACCCCTTCGGACACGCGTCCCCCGTTTTTATTTGAAAAACGGAGCACCTTCGGCACTTCCTGTAAATTACACCCCTCGGACTATTAGCCGGAAGGAATAAATAAAAATCTCTTTCTCGGAGAACCTGATGGTATTCTTTAAAATCCGCAGCAACCTGATTCGGAGTGGCTCCGGCCATGCATACCGAATCAGAGCGGCACGGATTTCTCAACAAAAGTCCGCGGGTAACCCGTACCGATCGGGAAGCGGCAAGGTATACAAAAGTCCGCAGGTAATCCTGATCCGAGGGTGGCTTCGGCCACGTATACCGGATCGGGAAGCGGCAAGGTATAAGCCCGCAAATAACCCGTACCGATCGGGAAGCGGCATGGCTTTTCTAAAAAGTCCGCAGGTAATCCTGATCCGAGGGTGGCTTCGGCCACGTATACCGGATCGGGAAGCGGCAAGGTATAAGCCCGCAAATAACCCGTACCGATCGGGAAGCGGCATGGCTTTTCTAAAAAGTCCGCAGGTAATCCTGATCTGAGGGTGGCTTCGGCCACGTATACCGGATCGGGAAGCGGCAAGGTATAAGCCCGCAAATAACCCGTACCGATCGGGAAGCGGCATGGCTTTTCTAAAAAGTCCGCAGATAATCCTGATCCGAGGGTGGCTTCGGCCACGTATACCGGATCGGGAAGCGGCAAGGTATAAGCCCGCAAATAACCCGTACTGATCGGGAAGCGGCATGGCTTTTCTAAAAAGTCCGCAGGTAATCCTGATCCGAGGGTGGCTTCGGCCACGTATACCGGATCGGGAAGCGGCAAGGTATAAGCCCGCAAATAACCCGTACCGATCGGGAAGCGGCATGGCTTTTCTAAAAAGTCCGCAGGTAATCCTGATCCGAGGGTGGCTTCGGCCACGTATACCGGATCGGGAAGCGGCAAGGTATAAGCCCGCAAATAACCCGTACCGATCGGGAAGCGGCAAGGTATACAAAAGTCCGCAGGTAATCCTGATCCGAGGGTGGCTTCGGCCACGTATACCGGATCGGGAAGCGGCAAGGTATAAGCCCGCAAATAACCCGTACCGATCGGGAAGCGGCATGGCTTTTCTAAAAAGTCCGCAGGATCCGAGGGTGGCTTCGGCCACGTATACCGGATCGGGAAGCGGCAAGGTATAAGCCCGCAAATAACCCGTACCGATCGGGAAGCGGCATGGCTTTTCTAAAAAGTCCGCAGGTAATGATGATCCGAGGGTGGCTTCGGCCACGTATACCGGATCGGGAAGCGGCAAGGTATAAGCCCGCAAATAACCCGTACCGATTGGGAAGCGGCAAGGTATACAAAAGTCCGCAGGTAATCCTGATCCGAGGGTGGCTTCGGCCACGTATACCGGATCGGGAAGCGGCAAGGTATAAGCCCGCAAATAACCCGTACCGATCGGGAAGCGGCATGGCTTTTCTAAAAAGTCCGCAAGTAATCCTGATCCGAGGGTGGCTTCGGCCACGTATACCGGATCGGGAAGCGGCAAGGTATAAGCCCGCAAATAACCCGTCCCGATCGGGAGCGCCATGGTATTCTTTCCAAGTACATGCAAACCGTATCGGGAGCGACATGGCATTCTTCCTAAGCCCGCCGATACCTTGATCCGAAGGTGGTTCCGGCCACGTATACCGGTTCGGGAAGCGGCAGGGCATATCTAAGTTCGTGCAAGCAGAAGCATGAGTGGCTTCGGCCACCCGAAATACATCAGAAGCGGCAAGATGTCCCTTCGGATCATGTGGACCACGATTAGTAAAGGCCCCGGCCGAATACTATGGCGACATTCTATCCGAACCTACATCGGGTCTCGGCCTTACAAGCTATAGCGAACGATGACAGGATCTCAGGCTTCTGAAGGGCCATATTCGGTCAATCATACACAAACACCAAGGTAAAGCCGAAAACATTCCTTATATTTATAGAAAAGGAAGTACAAAAATCGGCCATACCCTTGGCCGAGGGCTTACAACAGAAGAAGAAGTAAAAGCCGGCTGTACACTTGGCCGGAGGTTTACGATAGAAGAAGAAGCGTAAACCAGCCACACCCTTGGCCGAGGGCTTACAACAGAAGAAGAAGCGGAAACCGGGGCAGATCCCCGCGTCATTCTTCGGCTTCGGCCTCCTCCACCTCGGCTGCGGCTTGTCCCGGAGAGGGAGAGGGAGAGGGAGAGTCGACGATCTGCACCGCTTCAGGGGCGGCAGCCTCCTCAGCGGCAGCCTCCTCAGAGACAGCCTCCTCAGGGGCCCCCTCGGCGGGCGCAGCTTCATCATCCGGCGCAGGAGTCGAGGTCCTCTCGGCCATAAGTCCCTGCCACCAAGATAGGAGCTCCTTGGCTTCCTCACCCCTCGGTAGAGCGACCCCAGTCAGATCGACGCTCGGGCAGGCCCTCTGGGCGACAGCCAACCCGAGGTCGAAGACGGAGGAAGAAGCCAGCAGTTGAGCTTGGATAATCTCTTCGGTAAAGTCCGGGCCGGCCTTGTAATCAGCTACGGCCATGTCCGCCACCTCCTCCAGCTCCTGCTTCAGCGCCGATACCTCCTCGGCGTGTCGCCGCTTCTCCGAGGCCCGCCGGGAGTCCTTCTCTTG
Source organism: Zantedeschia hybrid cultivar (assembly GCA_030544215.1). Lineage (NCBI taxonomy): Eukaryota > Viridiplantae > Streptophyta > Magnoliopsida > Alismatales > Araceae > Zantedeschia > Zantedeschia hybrid cultivar. The sequence goes on from JARZZO010000008.1 coordinate 45,158,793, forward strand.
AATCTGGGCCTTGAGGGCCCGGATCTCGGACTGTGCCGCAGCGAGCTCCCCCTCGTCCTTCACCCTGGCCTTGGCGGAAGCGCGGGCCTCAGCTGCCCTCTCCTCCAGCTGCGCCCGCGCCCGGGCACTCGAGGTTACGAGCCCATCAACTAAAGGCTCGATGTCGGGCACCACCGAAGTGCCCTCGCCCGAGCCGTCTGACTCCCTCTTGGCCTCCAGGAGCTGGAGTCGGAGCTGCTCCTGATGGTGCATCAGGACGCTACCCGTCACCGCAGCCTGCGAGCCGAAAGCAAACAATGATCAGAAAAAAAAAGGGAAAACCAAGGGAAAGCTAAGGAAAGCTCGACTGAAGCACCTTCAAGCTCATTACCTGGACAGACAACCGAGCGCTCATCGCCGCCAGGTCGATGACCGAATGACGCTTCAGCCCTTCAAAGGCCGAAGGGAGAGTAAGACTGCGGAGCAGACGGAGGCACGTCTGCGAGTCTTCCATACTCTCGTCCTCGTAAATCCCCGGTTCGGGGCGCCACCACTTGCGCTGCGCCCGGGGCGCCTGCGACCCGGTGCCTTCGTCACCGACCCCGGCCGCCACAGCCGGAGGGGAATCGCCCCTCGGCGCCTCAGGAGACGCCAGCCTCGCGGCCCTTCGGGCCTCGGCACTCCTCCTGACCAGCGGAGCCTCCTCCGCGTCTACGGCCCCTTCCGACCGGGGGCGCTTCGACGCTCGGCCGCCCCTTCGAGCGGCGAATTTGGACTTTTGCTCCCTCTCGAGAGCGGCGGCAGCGGCACGGCCCTCAGTAGAGGCCGCAGTCCTTGGAACCCCGCCTCGGGTCCTCGGAGCCCCCGCGCCTCGGCCGGACCTGCCTGCCGCCTGCGAGGCCGGCGCCCGGCCCGGACCGCGCTGGTCGGATATCCGATCGAGGAGGGCGTCGAGATCGGCCATTGCTGCAAGCAAGAAGAGCCTGTCAGAAACAGGACAGTGAACAAGTACAAACTTAGAGCCGACTTACCCTCGGCCGAAACTTCATCAGCATCCTCAGCCGGAAGAGCTTCGGCCAGAGGAGCGGCAGCCCTTCCTCCTCGGCCCCGCGGAGTCTCCCCGGGAGGAAGGTAGGGGAAGGCCCGCACCGGATCGGACCGGGGATCCGGCCATACCCCGGCGGTCACCAGACGCTCCGACGCGCTGAGAAGCCCCCAGACATTGTACGGGGCCATCATCTGGATGCGACCCACGAGGGTGCTCTGGACTGGGGTGAGGATAGGAGGATCCGAGAGGCCTGCGGCCAGCGGCGCCCATTCAGTAGGGAAGGGCCACACGCTCTCCTCCTTCTCCGGCAGGGAGACGAAGACGAACTTCCTCTTCCAGCCATGGATGGACGAAGGCTTCCCGGAGAATACGCTTCGCCCGACCCGAGGGATGAAGCAGTACCACTCGGACTTCCCCTGCCTTTGGATTTTGAAGAGACAGCGGAAGACATTGATGGAAGGGCGGATCTTTACATGAGCGAAGACGCTCAAGAAGCCGTATACGGTGCGCCAGGAGTTGGGAAAAAGCTGAGACGGAGCCAGCCCGTAGAAGCTGAGAAGGTTGATGACGAAGGTGGGGAGTGGAAGACGGAAACCCGCCTCGAAGCTATCAACGTAAATAGAGAAGGAACCCGGGCGGAAAGTGTTAGCCCGGATGGCGGAGTCAGGCCGAAGGACCGTCATCCAGGAAGGGAGCTAGAAGTAAGAGACAAGGCGCATAACCTCTGCGTCCGAAAGGGCGCAGGATGCTTCCGAAGCCATATCAGGACGACGGCGTCCCGAAGTGGAAGCCTGGCCTGGGTTCCGGACCTCTTCGGCGTACTCGGCCCCGGAGGTCTCGGCCCCGGAAACCTTGGCTCCGGAAGCCTCGGGCCCCTCAGTCCCGGAGACCTCGGACTCTTCAGACATCACTGAGGCAGGGGAGTCTGAGGTGAGGGGATCTGACAGGAGAGATCGCAGAGAGTGGGAAGGAGTATACTCCTCGTCCGAAGGAGTAATCTCACTGGAAGAACCTCGGACCATAAGGCCACGAAGGGAAGGAGGAAAGCTAGGGCTTACTCGCAGGAAGGGGGAGGAAATCTCTCCTGAACCGAGTGCGGCTTCTCAAACCTCCCAGCTCCACCAGCGATGCGCTCCGAGGAATGGAGACCTTCCCACGGTGGCCGGCGAGCTCGGACGAAGCCTTCAGGAAGCTAGCTTTCCGCTGGAGAAGGAAGAAGAGCTTGGATGATCGCAGAGGAAACGCAAGCGCAGCAGCAGGAAGAAGAACAGTGCCCTGCTGAGGGCTTGTATTTATAGAGCCCACTCGAAGCGCCTCCCGCCGAAGCCAACGGCCGAGATCGTCCCGCTCGTCCCCTCGCTCCTCTCAGATGCACGCCACGTGCACCGTCCTTCGGCAATAATGACGGACCGGCTCCGGGACTTGCAGTGAAGCAATCAACGGCCGAGGGCGCTCCGACCCTTCGGCTGACCGCCCGGATACGCGCCACGTGTCCCGATCCGCGCGCTGAAGATGAAAGAGGCGGCAATCCGAGTGAAGCCTCGGGCAGAGAGCCGAGGCGATCCGCGACCCGAGAGCGGTCAGGATCCTTTTGTGTTTTCGACGGAGCGGCCGGATGCGCGACACATGTCCCGTGCTTCCTCGCGAGGCGACGCGCCATCCCGTCCATTTAATGGAGCCTGACACGAGTCAGAGCGCTCGGCCCTTCGGCTTCTTGGCTCCGAGCCTTCGTCGCCACTCCGAGCGGGGACGAAGCAACCGCGTAGCCCTCGGCCGACCGAGGGCCCCCTCTTCCCAGTAAAAAGAGAACAGTGCTTCGGGTAAGACACCTGTTATGATGTTCTTTTGGCAGCTTCGGGCTATACTCTCGCCATCTCAGAGTTGAGGAAGACAAGAGTGGGGGGCTATGTGATGAGGCAGAATCCGATTCGGCCCATTAGAGCAGGCCCAAACCCCGTTCAGCCCAACAGCAGCAGTATCAGGCCCTCCGGGAGCCTCCAGCCCATCGGCGGCCCAGCAGCCCTCGGCCCCATAAGCGGCACCGTCGCTCTCGGCCCAACAGGCTTCAGCCCGTCAGCGGCCCATCAGCCTAAGGCCCGGGAACAGCACGGCAGTCCAAGGCCCAGCAGGCTTCGGCCCCTCAGCGGCCCAACCCCCTTCGGCCCGATAGCCGAGTCCGGCCCAGTCCGGTGGCAGGCACTATGGCGGTTTACCAGTAAGCCCAAACATAGTCCTATATCGGCTACCACCGTTAACCAACCTCTATCCTCTGCTATAAATACACCGCTATTTATTGCCAAAGGTATGCAACTCTTTGCCTCCGAGACCCTTAAGGACTACGGTCCAAATAGCATTAAAGCTACTTCTTGCCTTCTGAATCGAATCATCTTCAGAAGCTAACTTGACCGTCGGAGGGGGTTCCTAAGGGCCAGGGCCCGGGACTCCTGCTGACCGGTCTTTCTTCTTCTTTCCCTCCTGCAGGGGCTCGGTTTGAATCATCGCCGACCTTCCCGAGTCGGTCTCGACCGCCGACCTCGGACTCCTCCCCCTGGTCTCGACGCCGTACGACGGCTGCCCTGCGACAGGAGACTCGGCCCCGCGCTGTCCCCTCGTCCGGCAAAAGAGCTTTTGGGCTCACTATCCAAGAGCAAGCCGAGTCCGAGACCCTTCCGGCCTCAGACCGTCGGCCTCGGCTTCATCGCCTGTCGACGGTGCAGCCCGAAGGAGCCTCGGCCCTGACTTCCCGGAGACGAGCCCGCTCCGATCGAAGCGCCCTTCGGCCTTCGGATCCTCGTCTTCGCCTCCGCCTCTTCGGCCTTCCGGATCCCCGTCGGGCCTCGATAGCACCGATCCGAACCGGATTCGGGTCCACTTCTCCGGGTTCCAGCCTCGGAATCCGGTCGTGATAGATCCAGTCTACATCAGTTACCGAGTCCTATTCAATTACCGTTAAATTATTTACCTCGAATTGAGTCTAAGTCTGACTTTGATTAACGTTTAGATAACCATTTCAATTACTTTTATAACGTTAATCATAACGCAACTTAGAGTTATAGTTTGTATTCTAATCGAAATAGCGTTTTAAATTTCATTTTGATTAGCATTCTAGAATATTTTTCAATTATTGATATAATGTTAATCGAAGTTTCATTTTCGGACTTCACTTTGAATAACGCTATAAGTTTCATTTCGATTAACGTTTTTAATATTAATTTGATTAATGATGTATTTAACTCTATATAAACTTAAGTTTCGTTTTGATTACTGATCATAAGTCTCACTACAGTTACTGAACAAATTGAGACTTTGATTAGTAAGAGAATTCACTCAAGTTTTACCATATCGGTTAAGACTTTGTTTAATGTTTTAGTCCTCACTTTGATTATTGTCAAATAACTAATTGATTAACTTGAACAATTGCATTATCGATTATCACATTTATACTTCGATTTTTGTTAAATAAATCGATTAGTCCGTTTTGAATAACACTACAATTACTGATTAAATTGATTAATGTTTCAACTCTTTACTCCGATTATTGTAATATAATTAATTGATTATGTTTATATTCAGAACATCGATTATCATCCTGGGTAAATCAATTGTTGTGTTTAGTTTAATCGATTCTGAGATTCAATCTGAATTTATATTTACGTCATGATCTCAAATCGATTAACTATTACACATATTACTTTGATTAAACTACTTCGAACAAGCGCCCGTAACTCAATTACTAATCGATTTGCTTAAGCGATCACTATTCGAATGAAAAAGGCTCTCTATATACTTTTTTTTTTTTCCAGCAAATTGTGATATGTGAGAGCAGATCTTTGACAGTATCTTTTGTTGAGCAGTGTGCAAACGATTCTTTTCGTTATGTACTGTCTATATGAGAGGATGTCTGTATTTAATTCTTGACATTTTTTCTGAGCTGTTCTACATCTTAGAATCATTTTCTATAGATTTCGTGCTACACTAACATACTAGGCAGAAAAGCATAGTTGTCTTTTTGGTGTAACTTTCTATTTCAGGTTCTTGTCAAAAAGTTTTCCAACTAGTCTAAGATTGTACCTGAGTGCTCTAGACTGTAGGAACCTAGTCAGCGAGAAGCTTTTGGATATTAGAAATATTCTTGTTTATCTGAAGAATTTCAAATATTAGACTCAACGGGAAACCTTCATCTAACAAATTCGAACTTATTGTTTAACGGATCCTATTTTGTTGTCTAACGGGCAAATTCTGAAGATAGTATATATATATGTCCTGCACTTTGAAGCTTTTGAGATAGAAGAACACAAGGAAAAATATAGGAGGAAGAACATAGAGAGATTCAAAATAAAAGAGAGAGCTTCACTGAAAAAGAAAAAGGACTCTATTGTTATATCAAAAGAGCTTCCTTCACAGTCAAGAGATAGCCTGAGAGATAGAGCTTCAAGTTGATCTACACATCACCAGCTCTCGGGCCTCTAGCCAGATCATTCATTGCATCTTTCATTTATAACTTTTTAGTCTTGATCAGTACTTACTGTGTTACATTGTATATCAGCCTATCTAGAGGCATTTCTATACTCATTTTACAACTACAAGTGTTGTAATTTCTCTTCCTAACTATGAAAGAAAAGATCTGCCTGATGTGTAGGGTGTGTTATTCCCCTTGTTTGGAAGGGAAGACCTGCCTTGTGTGCAGGTTGTGTTGTTTCCTTTTGTTGAAAGGGAAGACCTGCCTGGTGTACATGAAGTGTTGTTCCTCTTTGTTGAAAGGGAATACTTGCCTGGCATGAAGGGTGTTGTTGATAACCGGTAATAGGTTTGTACCTTGTGGAGTGAAAATTTCAAGAGGTTATTTAGGAATAGGATGTAAGTCTAGAAAGACCGAACCAGTATAAATCTCTGTGTTCAGAGCAGGTTTCTCTCATTGTATAGATCTAACGATTTGAGAGATGGCTATTGTGGACGCCCGAAGTGTTCCCGCTCTCCTTCCGCGGGGGGGAGGCCTCCGTCTGTCATGCAACTGGGGTGATAATGGAGTTAGGAATTGAAGTACATGATCGCCAGGAGCATTACCTTGGGGTCCATGTACTCCGCAGGATGGGTGGATTGATCACGTCTTGTTGGAGCGGGGGTTGTGGATTCCTCTTCTCTGTCTCCGGCCGACCGAAGGGGGAGAGCTCGGTTGTCCGCACACAGAATGTGGTAAGAGCCCCTAAGAGAAAAAGACAAAACAAAGTAAAGAAAATCCGATTAGAACTGTGATGTGTAAAATCTATCCATGCAAACAAATAAACAAGTTAAAATTGAAAGGAGAAGCACCGGATGGATATTTGGGGAGGGAAGGTGACCATGTTTTATAGCCACCCACCTCCCGTTTTTTTGTTTGAAATCTCTGGGGGTGAAGGGTGCTAAGTTATTCTAACATGTATGCATGCAAATGGGGTGCTCGTGTATGACAATAGTGAAAAGTGGATGTGTTGTGGTAAAAAGGAAAGAAGAAAGAAGAAAAGAAAAGATTACGAAGTGAATGAATGATAGTTAATGTAAAAGAGTGAAAGAGGAGAAGGTTAAGGAGACAAGCCCATTTGGAATGCGGATGACTCCTCCTTGTTCTCTCGTCAACCTCCCGCCTCTGTGCGCTAGAACCTCTGCCAACCCAAAGCCTTCGAACGCAAGCCTCTTCAACCTCCCAAAATCCTTAACTCCCAGCTCTTCAACCCCCTTCCCGAGAGAACCTAGGGGGTTTAAATAGGGGAGAAGAAAATAGGAGAAATCTATGGTCTAAATCCCCGTTAATCATCAAGGAGCTAATAGGAAATGGTCAAGGGTCGGAGGTCGTGCATGCGGCAGTCGCTGGAGTGGGGAGAGGTCAGAGTAGTGGGAGGTGAGGGTCGCGAGTGGAGGAGATTGTGGGAAGATGAAGTCAAGCTAAAAGTGGAAGGGTGGATGGCCAACCATCTTGTCTTCCTCTTTCGTGGAAGGCCACCAAGTTGGCCTTCCGCGAAAAGGTGGAAGGCGGAGCGGCTGGCCTTCGGGGAAGGTGGAAGGCCACCAAGTTGGCCTTCCGCGAAAGGGTGCAAAAAGGTGAAAAAAAGTGGACGGCCAACCATCTTGCCTTCCTCTTTCGTGGAAGGCCACCAAGTTGGCCTTCTACGAAAAGGTGGAAGGCGGAGCAGCTGGCCTTCAGGGAAGTTGGAAGGCCACCAAGTTGTCATTCCGCGAAAAAGTGGAAGGTAGAGCAACTGGCCTTCGGAGAAGGTGGAAGGCCACCAAGTTGGCTTTCCATGAAAAGGAAAAGGGACGAGTGTTGGTCAATAGGCTTGACTACTAATGGGCTGAATAAAGTGGGGAAATCTGATGGGCTAAATGAGATGACTAAGGTGGTGGGGGTTTATGACCAAAAAGGGGTCTAAAATCGGTACAAATACCCCTCCGGGACACCTGTTTTGTAGTGGAGTGGAGCGGAATGATAAATAGGTGTTCTGAAAATCGAATCTGATTTTGAACAGTCTGAAGAAGGGATGAGCTATATCCAAGGATGATATGCGAATGTGGTAAATGCATGAGAGTTAGGTATTTGGATTGCAAGGGTGATTAAGAAGGAGAACAAAATCCAAACTGGAGAATCACAATCCGAGGGACCCTTGGATGTTGGAACCACGAGGCTTTGGTGCACTAAGATGCATGGCAATCTGGCCAAAAGGGATCTCAAGCAAGGAAGGGATGCGACTTGAAACAGTCTCGACACAACGGGCGCATGGCGGCTTGGCATATCACATAATCGCCAAGTGAGAAAATCTTCAAGCACGGGGATTAAGAAAATGTAAGATCTTGCAATTCAAAGAGCTAACAAATGAACAGTTGCCAGAATCAACAAATCAACAATGGAGTAAGCAGAGTGATAAATCATGGTCATTGCCTCTAGGGCGAGGATGGATGCTTATGTAATACATGCTGGTTTAAAATTTAGAAAATAAATTCCTAATGTAAATGCAAGCAAGAGGGATTTATTGGCCAATCAAATAACTTGGAGAATATAGACTCCTCATTGTTTTGTTTAAAGAGGAACTCAGAGTCTATATGTCCAAAGTTATTAGCCTCCTATGTCTTCAATCCTACTTGCTTTGGATTCCCTACAGTTGCAAGAACGTATATCAGCAAATGTAAATAATCAATGATCCACAACATTTTAATGACATACTGCAAGGAAACGAGGGACAAAGGTCCCCGTCGAGTTGAAGCAAGCATGGAAGATATGGCCATTCTCAAAGTAGAATGCCAATCCGGCTGCCTTTGGCTTCAACTCGACAGTAAAAGTGTCCACTTTTTGGACTTAAAATCTTTTTCCTGTATGCACACTCTTGCCCAAAAAAGAGCAACTACTTTTTCCTTAGCCTTCGCATAGGGTCAAGGGGTCGTGTCCTACTAACCAGACAAAAGTAATGATGCGATAAAACATGCAAATGCTGAGGGATATTAACAAATGAGGTGTGTAGTGTGGATGTTTTAATAAATGAAAACATGTTTTTGATTCCGACCACCTGGTGACTGCCCATTCTTTGTCTGGTTGAATGATGAAAGAGAATGCACACTCAACTTCCCAAGTATCCTAAGTACACATCTAGGTTGATTTGGGCTTCTAGACTTCTCAAACTGACCTTGACCGACTAAGAGTCACACTCATGACAATACCTTCATGCCTTGCTTAGACTCCCAGCTGCTTCCGACCACCAAGTTCGCCCAAAGAGTTTTCGAGGTAAATGATTTGCCCGATCCGGGTCTCTTTCCTCACAACCTAGAAGATATAAAGTGGAACACCTTAGAACCCTAACAGTCAACCACGCGACGCTGACCCGGAATCAGATATCGTCGCACCTATAGGTGACGCGCTTGCATTGACCTAAGCTCGAAGTCTTGAGGGTGCTCATCGAGATTATGGTTAAGAGATTGATTCACTAGAGACACGGACATTACTCTTTACCCATTTTGGACTTCTGTGATCATGTGAGCATGTGATGATTTTTGAAAACGAACCATTTTAAAATGTTGTTCAGTCTTTAGCTGGCTGTCTCATATTAAACCTTGGGAGAGAAAAAGTGAAGAAATTTGAAGACAATGACAAAATCGTTAAAAGATAGAGCTATGACAAAGCGGATCCTTTTTGACCTCCTAGATGCCCCTATCTTTTATTTTTCAAGCCTTTGATGGATTTCATGGCCAGACATAGTCACGACCAGGCTTTTTTGTAAAATTGCTTGAACCCTTTTTATTTTTCTTGGCATTTTCAGGGTTATTTGCTTTTCATTTCTTATTCCGCCTGTGGGGACACTGCCCTCTTCACGTGCTCTGGTCCTTTATATTTCATATTTGGGCCTATTTGAGGGGTTACATCTTTCGTATTTTTGGGAACCGCAGTTTGCTAAGCTCGACCGTTTAAAGATGTCGACTGTCCTGATCAGCCGAGAGACGAAGAGCAAATGTTGCAATTGACAGTGTACTAAAGACATTGTACTCATTTTACGAAGGTTCTCTTTGAAAAACATGTAAATATTTGTATCTCATAATGACCATAGAGGTCCATATGAAAGTGAAGCAGACATGTCCAAGGTTCTGGTGGACCAAAGTCTTAACCAAATCTTAATGATAACCTAATCTATCGTGCAACTAGATCTAGACAGGAGTTATCACCAGACAGTTGGATATTGTGTTTTTCTATTTTTTTGTGATTTTCATTAAAGTATGTACATATTTACAAATATTTTTTGATGTTTTTTTTTTGTTTGGATATTCAATTTTTTTGGATTTTAAAGTTTTCGATTTTCTTTGTTTTTTTATGGGTAGAACTTCTTCAGATAGACTCCATTCCAAGGGTGAGGTAATTCTTCGCCATTTTCATTAACTAAGCGATAGGCATTTCCTGAATATACCTCCTTAATTACAAATGAACCCTCCCAATTTTCTTGCAATTTGCTCTTGGGACCAGAAACCTTAATCATTTTTCTCTTTAAAACCATCTCCTCGATTTCAAATTTTCTTTCAAGAACTTTCTTTGTATAGAATCTTGCAATTCTATTTTTGTAAACTTGTGCATGGTTTGCCGCTATTAACCTTCTTTCATCTAATAGTTCCAGTTAGGTTAGCATGGCTTCACGATGCTCAATGTCGCTGATTCCTTGATCCAACCGCACTCTTAGTGAAGGGAGGAGGATCTCATATGGGAGTACCGCATCCGTCCTGAACGTCAATGCATATGGTGTTTGTCCCGTGGGTGTTCTGACAGAGGTGCGATACGCCCAAAGAGCCTCAACCAAGCGATCAGTCCAGTCTAAATAGTTATAAGATTTACAAGTCCTTTTGATGATTCGGATGAGAGTTTTATTGGTGGCTTCTGCTTGTCTATTTCCTTGTGGGTAGTATGGCGAAGAATGACGCAAATTGATACCATACTTACTGCACATGTCGTGGAGCTCATGAGAGACAAATTGTGGTCCATTGTCGGTGACGAGATCGCGCGGTGCCCCGAACCTGGCGAGAATGTTGCTCTTGATGAATTTCAGCACCGTGGATGCTTTGGTTTCTACGAATGCTTTGGCTTCAGCCCATTTTGTGAAATATTCAGTGGCTGTTAAGATAAAAGATTTTCTTTTTACTTCTCCTTATCGATCTTCTGAAGGTCCTACAACATCGAATGCCCACATGGCGAATGGCCATAGGGAAACGATGGGATGGAGGGAGGATGAAGGTGCATGGATTTTGTCAGCATGTAGATAGCATTTTAGACACCTTCGAACAAATAAAGTGCAGTTTGCATCCATTGGCCAATAGTAGGATTTGAGGAGTTTTTGAGCTAACGTGTGGCCATTTACATGACCCCCGCATTCGCTAGAATGAGCAGCTTTAAGGATCTGGGGAATTTCAGCATCATCTAGACACCGAAGGAGTATTCCAGTGAAGGACCTTCTATAGAGTAACCCGCCTAGAATGATGTAGCATTGGGACGCTCGGCGGATGGCCTTACGGTTTGAAGCCGTAGCATAGGCTGGGAAAGTTCCATCTTGAAGGAAATTCAGGATGTCGAAAAATCAAGGATTCCCATCATCCTAGTCAGGAGTGAGTTCCTCAATAATGACAGAGATATGTGTAGATGGAAGAAGAAATTGTTGGAACCACGGGTCCCAAAAAGAGGGAGAAGCTTGCTTCTCTACAGTGATGGTTTCTGAATTTCTAGTGAGGGGAATTTCCAGGGCTGAGGACAAGGAAGCTAAGGCATCAGCTAGGATATTATGTAATCTAGGCACATGAATGTAAGTGATCTTCCTAAACTGTCTAGTCAAAGAACTCACTAGTTCTTGATATGGCTTCAACTTAAGATCCCGGGTTTGGTATTTGCCTACAGTTTGGTGAAGGACTAGCTGCAAGTCTCTAATAATTCTCAATTCTTTTACCTTGAGAGCCAACGCCAATTTTAAGCCACCTAGGAGGGCCTTGTATTCGGCAACATTGTTTGTCACCGGGAAGGATAATTGGCAAGCATGCAAAATGCTTACTCCTTTAGGAGATACAAGGATTGCTCCTACTCCACTGCCTTGAGAGTTGAGTGCCCCATCGAAGTGGAGAACCCAGGATGGACTATCATCTATCATCAGATTCAACTCCTCATCCGAGAATTCATCATCGGTGGGTGAAAATTTAGGCAATGGGTGGTGAGCTAGGTGCTCAACAATTGCTTGCCCTTTGACAGTCTTTTGATTCACATAGGTGATATCAAATTGGTTCAAAAAGGTCTGCCATCGCACCAGCCTATATGTTACAATTGGCCGTTCTAGCAAATATTTTATTGGGTCCATTTTGGCTAGAAGTTTGACCTCGTGGGCAAGAAAATAGTGCTTCAATTTCTGCACTACCCAGACGACAGTTGCACATGTCCTTTCCATAACAGTATAACATCTTTCAGCATCATTAAACAACTTGGAAAGGTAATATACTGCTCTTTCTTTCTTCTCGTCGTCTAGTTGGACCAATAAATCGTAAAACGGTTTACATCTCAGAGAATGTTGAGATATGAACCATCTAATGAACTGTAGACGGCCAATGAATCCCCTTACGTCCCTGACATTTTTAGGAGGAGGCATTTCCGTTATCGCCTTCACCTTGTCTGGGTCTACCTCAATCCCACGCCTGCTTACCATGAACCCTAGCAATTTTTCTGAGGAGACACCAAATACACACTTCTTTGGGTTCATTTTTAGTTGGTGTTCCCTTGACCTTTGCATTATAGCTCTAAGGGTTTGAGCATGCTCCTTCCTTGTCTTGGACTTCACTAGGATGTCATCTACATAAACCTCCATGTCAGTGTGAATCATGTCATGGAAGATTGCCATCATTGCCCTTTGGTAAGTGGCTCCAGCGTTCTTAAGCCCAAATGGCATGACCATGTAGCAATAGGTTTCCCACGGGGTTATGAAGGATGTCTTCTCTTGATCTTCTTTAGCTAGTTGGATTTGATTATATCTTGAAAAACCATCAATGAAGGACAACATTTCGTATCCAGCAGTGTTATCGACCAGCAAGTCTATATGAGGAAGTGGGAAATCATCCTTTGGACAAGCTTGATTGAGATTACGGAAGTCTATGCAAACCCTAACCTTCCTATCTTTCTTTGCCACGGGGACGGGGACGATATTAGCTACCCACTTAAGATAGAGTACAACCCGAATGAACTTGGCCTTGTGTAATTTGTCAACCTCTTCTTTTACCTTTAATGCTAATTCAGGTTGTAGCCGTCTCAATTTTTGCTTCATAGGTTTTGCGTTAGACTTGAGGACTAGCCGGTGCTCTACAAGTTCTGTGTTCAATCCAGGCATATCCTCATATGACCAAGCAAACCCATCAGGATACTCTTGAAGTACGTGTAAGGATTGAGGTTTTCGGATCCGGTTATCGGGTCAGTTTTCGGGGTCGGATCCCATAGTTCAGGCCCTGATGGGGCTGGGACTCTGTTCCTTTTCGCGTCGAGGTTGCTCGACGCGGTTCAAATGGCGTCCAACAATGTAGACGCGTTTTAGGCTGTGCCACGTAGGCACCACGTGGGCTGGCCTTGGGTCGCGAGAGTGTGGCCACGGTCATATCGTCTAAATGGCGTCTTGGATGGACGACGCCATTCAGAGTACGACCCTCACTTGTCAGTGTACGGCTCGGTCTTGTCATCTGAAAGACGTCAGGCGTGTACGACACGTTTTACCCAGCTTTTGGTTGACCCCACGAACCCTCCTTCCTTTCCCTCATTCCCTCCTTCCTCTCCTCTCTCCTCTCTTCCTCCGGCGGCCCCTTTCCCCCTCCTTCCTTTTCCTCCCTCCATTTCACCTCTCCCTCCACTCCAATAACCTCCCAACTCCTACCACTACCACCACCATCTCTTCCGCGGCATTTTTCTCTCCGGACGGCGGTCGACGTTCCAGTGGAGTAACGGCGTCCACGACGGTATCGGCGGCGGCGTGGGGCGAGACGGGTTGGCGGCTTGGAGCTTGGAGGAGTTCGAGTAACCGGTAGGGTGACGATCCCCGTGGTATTTTAACTTAAAACCAGGTTTTCCCGCTTTGAAGCATGATGCATGTATGAGATTTTTGGGTAGAATAAGCATGTACAGGGACTTTCTTGATGGATATTGTGGTTTTTATCAATGTGGATTCATGGGTTTTCTTGTGATGGATTGGTTTCCCTCTTCGTTTTTCCCTTCTTGGGTGTTTTTGGGGCGAATTTGGGGTTAAAGGGGACCCTCGGGTCGAGCTGCAGAAACCAGGTTTCTGGCACTGAATGACGTCGTGCTAGGACGACGCCATTCAGAAGGGTGACGGTCCAACACGACGCCATTTAGGCAGAAATCGTCCCGGTAACGGTTTCTGTCAGAATGGACTTCTGTTGTGAATGGCGTCCAGGGGCAGCGACACGTTTTAAAAGACGACGACTGGGCACGACGCCTTTTAGGCTATGTTCTGAGGCCGAGATTTCATGAACCAGTTTAGGAGACTTGAATGGCATCGGCCTTGGGCGACGCGATTCAAGATAAATCACATTAATTCATGCTATTAACATATCTTCACACTGTCAGCTAGTTTGGTTAACTGTATGTTTGAAATCGTACTCGAGGATAAGGATTTTTATGTGATCGGATCGCTCGGTGTTGTGTTTCATGCGACCGTGGACCTAGAGTGACAGTTGTAGCGCTTGCCACCTTGTGTCGGTGTGGGAGGGACACAGCGCCGGCGTGGGAGTGGCGGGGTGATGCCTAGAGAGAGGGTCACCTGGTGTACCCTGGGGTTAGCTAGTACCGGTGTTGGAATGGTACCTGTTGAGTGTCACTCGTGTTGAGGGAAATAGTAACCACCTAGAGCCAGTTGGGCCGGAGTAGCTAGCGTGTTATCCGAGGGGTTACTGTTTGGTCTCAGCGGGTCGGTGTTTCTCGTGTTCGGCTGTGTGGTTGGCGTGTTTTGCCGAAACGCTGGTTGTAGGTTCCGTGGTAAAATGGTTTCTGAATTATGCTTGTTACGTTTCGAATGAATGTGGTTTATATCAAGATTTAGGAGTAATAATTACCGCTTTACTTGTTTACCTTACCATTTTCTGTGTTACTGCACTTGGGTGCGTGAGTGGGCGGTGGGGATCGAAGGATCCCTACTGAGTCTTTTTATTGAGACTCACCCCTGCGGTTTTCAGGTGAGGGTTCCAGGCAGGCTTAGCGAGGAGATTGCTGCTTTGGGTTGCGCGCTAGCAGCCGTTGTTCCGAGGTATGCCCCGACGTAGTTGTTATTTTATTTTCTGGCCTATACACTTAATTATTTCTTTTCGGTTGGAGTATGTAATTATTTGCTGTGTCGAGTCGCATTGTAATAACTTTTAATTCTTGCACTTTCTTTTTAATTCAATGCGATGTGAATGTTTAGCTTAGTTTATTATTTATTTTCCAGACTTATTTAGATCTTGGTTTCGCTCCAAACTAATGATTCGGTACCCATTTAGTAATCGGATTCCCGATTATAGGGTGGCGGGTCGTTACAGTACGGCTGCTATGGACCCCTCTTCTTCTTGACTCAATTTAACACTGATTAGCACTATATTTGGATCCTCCTCAGTTTCGAGGTTGACTTCTTCGGTGGGTTCGTCGAGGACAGATGAAGGCTCATCAAACTGTCTCATCCCACAAATGGTTCAGCCAAGTCATCGTCCTCTTCATATTCACTAAGCTTAAACACTCCTAGGCCATCATTACAAGATTCAACTTTCAAAAGATCCATCGGCTCAAAGATGACCCCTATCTGAAGAAATTCATCAACTTTGTTCAAAATTTTACACCTATTTGCTAACTCCTGGACTAAGAAAGATGGAACCTGCTTAACTCTACAATTTCTAGATAAGGAGAAAGCTATCCTAATTCCTAAGCTACTATGTACATGACTCGGAGAATGAGTCAGGTTTGTCTCGGATGGGTGGGTCCTTGAGACAGAGACCCGATGATGGCGGAATTGCCCCAGTATGTGGGCTCCTCATTGGTGGTTTCACACCCTTCGGTATGGGAGTAGGACCTTTTTTTTATTTTTTTGTGGTCGTAGGCTTCAGGGATGAAACACTCAGAGAAATGTGCTACGACCGATGATGGAAGCTTGAGAAGGGAAGATGGGTAAAATAGGAAGGGAACTAATGCGGCAGGTGCCAGTTCATCCTCTGCAAAGAAGGCTCCTTCTCGTTGGGTGATTGGTTCATAGAACAACAGCCGTGTACCGAAATCTTCCTTATCTTCTCTTCGAACTTCATTGCTTGTTTCTTTCAACTCATCTTCAAGATGATGCATCTTGAGTATTTCTTGATCTTCCTTCACAAAGTGATCCAAGAGAGTTCATTTTCTTGATCCCTCAGTTGGTTTGGTTGGTAGGTAACCCAATCCGAATTCTCCAATAGCCGGATTTTTAGAGATATGCTCCCGTATCCCTTGTTCTTCTATGCCTAACCCGGATCTTGAGTTGTATCCCATTGTACTCATGAGCCGCCAACCTATGTTGGGCTTGAGGTGAGAATTGACTGATGAAGGAATGGGCTCTTTCCCTCTTCCAGAAGTGATCATGGATGGAATTTGTTCAGTTGAGGCTGAGTCTAAAGACTCGACATAGGGGGTACTCTTCACTGTGACAATCTTCCCATTGGATGGGAATTTATAGCACTGATGATTAATGGAGGGCATTCCCAGGGTTTGGTCCATCCAAGTAGGGCACTCACGCCATATCCCGACCTTTTCATATTCCCAGTATTGTCCTTTGCGATCAACATTCGCTTCCAAATTTTTGACAAGGGTGTTCGCCCTTTCTAGAGAGTTGGATGGATCTTGAGCTACTTGATAAGAGGGCAGAGGGTCTTTCACAATTCCTAATTCTCTTTTCGCTTTCAAGGTTTCAATAGCCTTTTTCATGTCTCCCTAATTGATCTTGCCTTCCTCATTCAAATCATATACCCAATCCTTGAAAGTGAAGCAGTCATAAATCATATGCCCCGACACTCTATGATACAGATAGTATATGGACATATCAACATTGCATGAGATGGCCTCACGCTGGGGTGGAAGTTGTATAGCATTGCAAGATGATAAGGCATGTAAAATTTCCAATAGAGATTCCGGCAAAGGCGGATATGAGGTACATTTGGGCATAGGTTGACTGTAGCTAGTTGAAGGGGGAACTGCTGAATATGGTTTCTGATTGGATTGGTTGTCTGATTTGGACATAAGATTGGGTGACCTAAAAGGCTGCCCCAAGGCACTCACCTGTTCATTGACAGTTATTCCCTCCATCAGTGGAGTTTGTGTGGTCATCTTATTCTTGTTTTGATTTTCAAAGAAGGATGGCAAAGTGGAACTTAAGATCTAAGATTGAACTACCCGAGCTCGATTATAAAGTTGTGCGAATGTGTGAAATTCGCTCAACATGAGAATGACTCGAAGCTGCGGGGTAGCGTTATTGACTATCATGATGATAGTTTGAGATTCGAGGATTGCCACTTCCGCCCTTGAGGCCATTACCCTCCACCTGTTGGCAAAATACGTGAAGTCCTCTTCGGGCTTCATCTTCTCCATCACAAGATCAAACAAGGTGGGAGACATAGTTGTCATATGACTAAACTGAGTGATGAATTTTTCAGAGACCATATCAAAATTGATTAGGTCTGTGGCGGGTAAGGAAGAGAACCATCTTAAGGCCTCACCTTCTAAGGATTTCTGAAACAGGTGGACGAGAAGGACTTTGTTGTAGAGCCATTGATGGGAGTCCATGAGGGACAGGTGGTGAGGAGGGTCAGAGGTGCCATCATATTTCTTGTACTTGAGGGCTTTGAATCCTGGTGGAAAGTAGGCTGGAGAGAGTTTGCAGTAGCTTGAGAGAGAGTGAGGTTGTTTCAAGGTAAGGTTCTCGGCCATAAGCTTACGCACATAGGTTTCGACCTCACTTTTGCAAATGAATTCCTCTTGTTTAGGAGGAGGTGTAGTTTGAGAGACTGGAATAGGCATGACAGGTGGAGCAACTAGAGTAGGAGTTGGCTGGTTGATGCGAGTCTGAGCTTTGTTGGAAGATCTTTGGAAGTGAGTTCTTCGAGGAGTGGCATCTTGAGTTTTGCCACAGGAGACCAACTAGATGAGTTGATCAGGGGTGTATCGTGATAACATGGTAGTAAGTTCCAGGTCCTCACTCGGGTTTTGAAAGGTTCTGCTGGAGATTATAGGATCACCTTCTGAAGAGGAAGATTCATCCAAGCATCTTCCCCTAAGTTCCTCTCTAGATGCTTGGAACATGCCCACAAATGTTTGTTGTGGGTCTTTCTCAATCTCAAACAAGGGGTTATGTATAATGTGTTAGTCTTAGGTGGCCTACAAGCCAATCTACTATGTAAATCTCGTTCATTTATTAATATAATGGCATAATATTCATTGTGTGTAAATCGTATTAATTATCGTCTCATAATGAAGTCCGTAAATATGTGCGATAGTGATCAGATTATAATGATATCATACTAATGAGACTGATCACTTAAACACACATATTGTTAATCGTTCCTAGTCGGAGGATATCTGAGAAGGACATTGGATATCTGGTTAGACTAGTACAAATTACTCCTGCTCATATGATGAGGGTGACTGATCTTATAAGTCACTTGTGTGGAGACACTAAGGCGAATCTGTAGGTGCTCATTGGAGAATGAGTTCACTGAACTGATCCGACTGAATCGCTGGATGGTATTATACCTCACTGTCAACTAGCTTGATTCTATTGTCACAGTTGCGTGGATGGTCCTCGGACTTGAGACACCAAGGACACCTTGTCGGTGGACTTATGTGCTTTGACCTTGGTTTATGAATCTCTAATCACGGGATTCTAAACAGCCAAGGATTGGGTACAGTGGAATATCGTCGAAGAGAATTGTGTGTCAATAAGAAATCATTTGCTCTTGGTACTTAGAGAGAGAATGCTCTAAGAAGGATGCACAGAAGTCCCAGGCCTGGGCGGATGATAATATCGGGAAAGGAGTTTTCCGATATTCATCAGCGGCATCCAATCCAACTGAGTCGATTGGTTAGGGTTTGACAGCACGCCATACCCTTAGTTGAATCGAGAGCATTGAATGAATGAAGGATTATATCCAAGTGGTAACTGTTGGCAAAAAGGTTCCAAGGTTCCAAGAGTGGGTTGCTTAACCCTAATACCTTCCGAGTTCACACGGTGTTGCTTGGCACCTAACGTGATCGGAGGTCTGGTCGAATTCGATGTGCGACATCAATTCGATTGATTAATTAATTAATAAAGAGTTATTAATTAATTAATAAAGCCAGTAAGGAGTTACTGGGCTTATTAGGCTATTAACCGGACTGGTAATTGGGCCTAGAGGGTCACACCCAAATGATTCTCAAGGCGATGGATAAATAAGTGGGTTTTATATAAACTGGGGTTTTTATGAAAAATCGCGCGGTTAGTATAAAATGTAGCGAACGGGCTGAGCAGGCCAAGCGGCTGTTAACCTTAGCCACCCCCTCCTCTGTTCTCTCTCTCTCTCTGGTGCCCCAGGCCAGATCAGGATCCTCGAATCTGCTCTACCGCTTCTTCGACTTCCGTTTGACGGGAAATCGTCCGCGCTTTGCGGCGATTGTTGCGGTGACCGGCGGAGGTTTCATGGCTGCGAATAACGAGGAACGTGAGGATATCCGTCGCGAGGAAGATTGCGTGGACTCCACTAGAGGTCGGGCGTTTGCGCGGCTTGCGGTGTCGCACCGACAGAACTGAACAGTTGCGAATTCGAATCCGCACATGGTAAGACTTCGGTAATCCGATTATCGTAATTTTAGATTTTTCGAAACGGGAACGGATCTCCGTTTTTATTTTTATTTCCGCTGCACGGGAGATCCGGAGAAACCCGAGAACCCAATAGTGGTATCAGAGCCAGGTTCCACTGTTTCTCGTCCCGTTTTGGTCTCCGAATTATTTTTTCATGATATTGTTCCATGCGTTTAATCCGATTAAGATTATGGAATTGTGTTCATAAGATGAACACAAATAATTAGATTATTTTTCTATAATTTTTGGATTTTATTTGGGGTTTTTTTCGTGTTCTTCGTGGGACGAAGAACGACGGGTTTATGCGGCTATAATCGGGCCTTCCCATGTGATGGGGTGATGGCTAGAGATCCTTGTATGACCAGGGATCTCTCTGGTCATTAAAAGGGCCGGTGGCCGACGTCGGTGAACTGCACAAGGTAGCCGGATAAGGGGCTATTCTTACTCTTTTAGTTTTTGAGAAAAACCAGAAAAAGAGGGGAATGAAGGAGCTTGGCCAACAGTTCTTAAGCCCCTCCGGTGAGCTTGCCGGCGCCGGCAGGGTCGTATGGCGCTGGACTGCCGCCCGCGGGGAGGGGCATCGCCGTCGAGGGCCGCCGGCCGCCGCTACATCCCCCCCCCCCACCCTTTTAGGGTGTCCTGCAAGAGGGAGCCGGGTTAAAAGGGGATTGGCCGGTTGTTATAGGACCCATCGGCAGTCCTGCCGCCGCTGGCGGCATCGCCGGAGCTGGGGCCATGCCGGCGGGGTCAAGCGGCGCCAGGCGCCGACTGCCGGGTGGCCCAGCTAACCCCCCCGCCGTCGGCCATACAACCTGCAACATAAGGGGTTAGGGTTTCTGGTTCTGGGAAGGAAGGGAAAGGGGGCGGCCGGTCCCGAGCCGGTTCGGCCGGGAAATTGTTTTTTGAAATTTAATTTTATTATTCAATGTTAAAGAATTGGGTTAATTAATGATTATGAATCATTAATATTAACAAATGGTTGTTAGAAAATTAAAGTTACTTATTAATTTAAGTGTTAAATTAATAATTAATTTTAATTAACTAATTTAAGTGTTAAATTAGTTATTATTAGTTAATTTGAGTTAATTATTAATTTAAATGTTAAATTGATGATTAATTTTAATTAACTAATCTAATGTTTTAATTAATAATTGTTAATTAATTGATGTTAATTATTAGTTTAAGAGTTAAATTAGTAATTAACATTAATAAACTGGTCTAAGAGTTAGATTAATATTTAATAATTAATTTGTATTAATTACTAGTTTAAGAGTTAAATTAGTTATTAACATTAATTAATTTATTAGTTTAAGAGTTAGATTAATAGTTAATAACTAATTAAAGTTGATTATTAATTTAAGTGTTAAATTAATGATTAATTTTATTCTACTGATCTAAGAGTTAGATTAGTATTTAATTATTAATAGTCTAATTGTTAGATTATTAATGTGGTTTAATCTAAGCGTTAGATTGTTTAATTAATAGAAATGTTCTATTTGTATGGAATAATATGAAATTATTAATTTGGAGTGTGTGCTTATGTGATGTGTGTTTAATGCTTTTAAATTAGATTTGATTGCATGTTAAGTTAATAAATGTGTTTTTCGAAATTTAAATACCAATTTTGATTGGATCCCAACTTTCTGAAAGCCAAAAATATTTAATTTTGAAAAACTCTTTTATTTTAACCATGTGATACGCTGAATCATGTGTGGAATGTTTAAAACACACCGTGGTCATGGATATGCACTTATTTTTTATTATTCATGTGATGAATGATGGATGTGGATCGTGGATGTATGGATATTTATTAATTGTTAATAAATAGAGGTCTTCGTACCTCTCCCTCTCTTATAATCCGATGTACTTCTACCTCCCTCTCTCTTGTACTCGCCATAAGGCCTTCTTCAATTTACTTGTAATTCTAGAATTATTGTAATATGATCGAGGCAACCGAGGAAGGACCGAGGACGATCCACTGCTGCAATCAAGACGGCAATACAATGGAGATCTTTTGCCTTTATGTTTGCAGGGTAGTCTGATATAAATGTTATGTTAGATTGTATGTGCGTTTGACTGTTGGTTCTAGTCAAACCCACTGTGCTATCTATGACCACACTTGACATGTATGAGATGCATTGCTTTATGTTTGATTGTGAATCAAAGAAGGTATGGTATTTATTAAATATATACAATATATTTATATACCTGTAGGTGCTTAGAATGACAGTGTGATTAACATAAAAAATCTATGTTGTTTAGTGCAAAATAAACCTATTAAAAACAGCAACTACGTGAAGTGATCGCCAGAAACTTTTAACTAAAAAGTTTCAAAAGAAGTTTTGATCGCCTACCTGTTTAAACGCGGAAGATGTTGAGTCCTTGATTCCCCTCCTTCAACCGGCTGAAGAAAGAGAGCCCTTTCCTTGTTCTTTGTTCTTGCTGTTGAATTTGGAGTTTGAAGTTGAGGATTTGAGGATCGTCCAGAGTTCTTGTGTTGAGTGCTTGATTTACTCCTTTTGATTCTCTTGTTGTTGAGTGCAGCAGAAAGTATAGAGAGAAAAAGAAACGAAGAAAACAATGATGAGAATTTTAAACGAGAATAGTATCTATTCTAATCATGGTATTGAACATGAAACTAAACATAGAACTTACTTGTTGAGTGGTTTTTGAAACCCCTTAATCAAATAGGTTTTAGAAAAGAATGATGTTGTGGTGTGTTGCATGAAGTGATGATGAAGAATGCAAGATCAATGAAGATGTAAAAATAAAAATGCAGAAATGAAACACTTATGCCGACTGGATGAAGCCTTGAATTGGATGAAGAATGGACGCCGACTTCTGGAAATAGTAGCGCTTCGGCGTCTCGACGTCGTTGCTCCGATCTTCAACTCGCTATTGCTCAATTAACTCAAGATTACGCTCTTTTTTTTTTTTTTACTCTTCAATATGTAAGGTATTTATAGACCTTTTCTGCGTCCGCAGATTAACATAGAAAAATCTAGGATTTATCCATCTTAACTGACAGATAAATACTGATTAATTCATCTTTATCTGTAATTATCTAAAACGCGTTCATTATGGATGACGCCTTTCAGATTAATTAAGATAAGGATAAATACCTGAAAAACTTATCTTTATCTTTATTAGCTAAAACGCGTCTACATGTATAGACGTCTTTTACACTAATTAAGATAAAGATAAACATCCGGAAAAGAAGTAGAAATAGCCTAGGAAACCTAAAACGCGTCGTACCTGACAGACGCCTTTTAGTTAATTAATCAACTGATTAAAATTCAAATTTAAACGTTAAAATAAGAATAAACTCTAAATGGCGTCCACACAGGTAGACGTCTTTTAGACTTCTTCATATTTTAACCGAAATTTGAGCTAAAATCAATTTAATTGATTAACTTAAACATGTCTGTTAAACCCGACACTTAAAAGATCAATAAAAATTAATCAATGATTAAATATCAGACCATTCTGAGGCATTATTATATGATATGAAATTTACTCGAAATGACGTCAAAATTAGTGTGTCTACAATACCCTCATCTAAACTCTAAGCCGTAACGCGAGTAGTTAAGAACTTACCGCGTGGTCCACCATCGTTATAGTCATATGATTCGAATCACTTTAGGCAGGTTTGTTATGCTATCCACAGGGCCTATTTAATTGGAAGGAGAAACTGTGGTTATGGCATTAGATGCCTATATGATCGGGGTAGAGGAACCATGTGTTGGGATCCGGGCGGGAGGCGAAGAACGCAGCGGAAACGACGAATAAAATTATCCCGCCCGATGCCTGCTGATACGATTCAGAACGAAAACTAAAACCGAAAACTAACAGGTCGTAATCTGATTACCGTGCGTGGATTTGAATCCACAACCGTTTTGGTTCCATCGAGGCGATGCCGCGAGCAGCACAAGCATCCAGCCTCTAGCGGTATCCACGCGATCCTCCGTAGTGGTTCGTCCTTACTCCCTCGTCCGTATAAGCTCGCTCGCTGAAGATCCGTCGCCACAACGATATTCGGAAACCCGTGGACGGGAATTCCCGACTGTCGGGAATCGAGCACGGTGGGGACGGAGACTGTTCCGGCGCCTCGAATGGGGCGCCTAGAGGAGGAGAGAGAAAGGGGGGATGACAGACAACATGAGAAAACTTTGGAGCTTGGCCCAGGGTTTCGCAACAGCGCGTTTATATATTAAGTCAGTGCGACTTTTCACAAAAGTCCCCGAGTTAATATAAATCCCACTTATGTACCACCGATTGAGAATCTTATTGCGTGTGACCCTCTAGGCCCATTAACCAGTCCTGTTTTCAGCCCGTTAAGTCCAATAACTAGTTATTGACTGATTGTAATTAAATAATATCTAGATATTAACTAATTACTTAGCCGAATTAACATCACATGTAAGTTCGGACGGACTTATGATCAAGTTGGGTGCCAAGTAACACTGGATGATCTCGGAAGGCAATGAGGTTTAGCAACCCACTCATGGAACCTGTCCGTCCATAATTACCGCGTGATTATAATCCTTCGTTCGCACAATGCTCTTGAGTTAACCTAGGGTATAGTCAACTGTCAAATCCTAGATGGTCAACTCACTTGAATCTGACTCCACTGTACAATATCCGAAAACCACTTTTTTGATATAGTTTCTGCTCTGGCCAGAGACTCCTGCAGATCTATTCTAGAGCATTCTCTCTCTAGTTACCTGAAAGCGAACGATCCTTTATTGAACACACAATCACCTTCGAAGGTCTTCCGTTGGACCCAATCCTTGACTATTAGAGATCCCGTGAATAGGAATTCGTAGGTCAAGGTCAAAGTCCAGAAGTCCACCGACAATGTGTCTTTGGTGTCTCAAGTCCAAGGATCAACCACGCCACTGTGACGATGAATCAAGCCGATTGACAGTCAGGTAAATTACCATTCGGCGATTCATGCCGGATAAGTTCAGTGAACTCATTCCCCAATAAGCACCTACATGTTTACCATTGTGTCTCCACACGAGTAACTAACGAGATCCGTCACCCTCATCATATGAGCTGGAATAACCTGTACTAGTTTTACCGGATGTTTGATATCCTTCTCAAACATCCTACCACTAGGAACAATTGAGAATATGTGTTTATAAGTCATCAATACTCATTATTATGATCTCATCATAATCTGATGACTATTGCACATATTCATGGACTTCATTATGCGCAATTATAAATATGCCAAACTACATAATGAATTTAATGCCATTGATTAGTGAACCAGATTGAAATATGTGCCTTATGATTGGCTTAGAGGACACCTATATCCATCAATCTCCCATTTGGACTCAAGCCAATCACTTTCGCATTTGATCTCCATCAAATCTAGGTGATGTTCATATAAAGTCTGTGACTAAGACTTGGTCAGGGATCTGCTAAATTATCTA